>CM039619.1:7867954-9281704 GCA_022457165.1 Juglans mandshurica | reverse complement strand
TTATTATTATTATTATTATTATTATTATTATTATTATTATTATTATTATTATTATTATTATTATTATTATTATTATTATTATTATTATTATTATTATTATTATTATTATTATTATTATTATTATTATTATTATTATTATTATTATTATTATTATTATTATTATTATTATTATTATTATTATTATTATTATTATTATTATTATTATTATTATTATTATTATTATTATTATTATTATTATTATTATTATTATTATTATTATTATTATTATTATTATTATTATTATTATTATTATTATTATTATAGGCTCTATATTTTTTTTTATTTCAATAAGATTTCCTTGTGAAAAATATTATTTATAAGAGTAATTCTACATACAACCGTGAAGTGTGCAACCACCGTGTAATCGCTTTGAAAAAGAGTAGGGTCCACTATTAAAAATTAATTTTTTTTTATGTATGTCCTATGTTTTATTCATTTTTTTCAAAACGGTTACGCGGCGATTGAAAAATACACGGTTACAAATATATTTTCTCTATTTATAAACTGGTTTAGATAACAAACTTAATAAAGTGATATAATTTGATTTGGAAACAAAATTTTAAAATTTGAATTTTATAATAACTCCTACTATATATAACCGAAAGTAGTCAAGCTATTAATCACTGAACAACACCAAGAAATATATTCATGAGTGCAAATTAAAGAGTGTCTCTTAATCTCATTTTATCAAATGAGACTTTTAATGTGGGTTATTAATTTATTGTTTTTTATTTTATCTTAATAGTCCCTTAATTCTCCCCCCTCCCTCTTGGGTAAATGATGGTCTCTTTATTCGTGGTTGTTAAAAAAAAACTATATAAGAATACAGCGGAAGCAATATTAGCTCAACCTACAAATTATAGATGTAGTTGTTTCACATACTTTTCTAATGTGATTGTTTGTCCAAATTCATCATTCTTGGTAGTAGGTATGCTACGTGGTAAAAAACTAGAACATCTATATTTTCTACAATCTAAATACTCCATTAAGAGAGACTCGTCGAGAGAAAGATTTCAACATTCTCCTTTTTGGTAGCCTACGTAACAAAGGAACGGGGGACTATTTATTTAGTCCCTCAATTTCATCTTACACGTCAGGGCAAAACCCAGCCATTAAAGTGCAATTTAAGTGTCCTAAATTTCTAGTCATAGCGTCTAGCTTTTAAGGCGTTACTAAACTTGTAGCCAAGGGGGCGTTTCATATGAGCGCCTCCACTTTATTACATCTGTCACTCGTAAATAGTGTGTATGATTTCAAGTCTGCATGTTATAATATTCTCAATCTTATTCATACTAACAAAAAGATTGTGCGACAACCAAGCATACTTGTAAAATAAAAATGGGAGCACTATAACTATACCAAAACTCTCTAGGGAGAGGTTTGGATACAAAAAACATTTTAACTCATCTCATATTATCTAATCATTACAATTTTTTCAAATTTTCACACAAAATACAATAAACAATTCAACTTTTTAAAATCCTAAAACAATAATAATATTAAAAAATAACATTATAATAATATTGTATTCGACTTTCAACTTTCATCTCAACTCACTATCCAAACATCCCCTAAAAGAACACCATCATAATAACCTCCCTGAAAGGTTCTCGTTATGCCCCGACTCATTTGATCACATCAGACTAATCATCCCAAATCTCTCTTGAGTCCAAATGACTCAGAGTAATACTCAATCTCCATAAAATATGATATACCTATAACTATGTTGCAACTTCCATAAAACAACATAACTTGCCAGCAATGAGTACAAATACAATATTGATGTGTTACCAAATAGTTTTTCCTTCACCGTCATATCATTGAGTTTCAGTCCAATCATTTTCCCAGCAATGTTTGTTTATACCATTTCATCTATGGTCATATACAACATGTCAAAATAGTAGACATTGGTAATGGCCATATAAAACTTCAACCTTGTGACATGGTCAAATGTCTCCTAACTTCTTAAGGCATAGACAAATTAAGGTCATCAATTTGACTTACAAAACTCACATGGTGAGGAAATATAAATAAGCACATATGGTAATATAAGTAAAATTATAAGTATAAATAACTTTTTTTTTTGTTTAATATGGAGTATTTCATTTTTTTCAAAAACATTAAAAAATAGAGTTTTTTTTTTTAAATTTATATTTAATCAAAACAAAACATTAATCAGAACCATTATGTTAGATCATTCTAAAATCAGTCTTAATTGCTTCTTAGAGCACTCTCATTGGATTAGCTAAAGTTAAAGTATATTTTTTATGATTGTAAGTTGAATTTAACTTTTAACTATTTCATTCACATAAGTCTCCACATTGGAATAGTCATTTTTTCATTATATGACAATAAAATAATAAAAGATGAATTTGGCTTTGACTATTCACATTAAATCTCTACATTGGATTATCTATTTATTTATGAATAATGAATAATTTCAAAAATAATTTAATTTTTTTAATTATGAAATTATTTTATTTTATTTCAAAAATATCCATTTATCAATTTTATTTTTGTCTTTTTTTCTTTTCCAGTTTGTAGAGCTTCTTTCGATTTTTTTCTTTTTCTTTTCAGGTTTGTACATCTTCTTCATTTCAAGCAAACTATAGAAGATCTCTCTATCTGTACAACTTCAAATATTAAATACAGCTTCATCCACAAAATACACAAAATATAGCTTTGTATTTCCACAAAATACATTCATGTCTTACATCTACAAAATACATTGGTAGGACTTTGTATTTCCACAAAATACATTTAGGTCTTATCTACATTCTCACAAAATACATTCAAGTCTTATCCACAAAATACATTGGTAGGACTTTGTATTTTCACAAAATATATCTATGTCTTACATCCACAAAAGGAGCACAAAAGAGTCATATACTATGTTGCTGCCCAGTCACATAGTGGCTGCCCAGTCACATATTTTCAGCATATGTGACTAGGCAGCCACTAAAATCAGCACAATAAAGGTCTACTACCTTGTTCTGCATTTACACTAAAATCAGTACAAAAAAAAAAAAAGACACCAGCAACATGAGTTACTTTCCTCCAAAAGGTGTGGAGGGAGAATAAATGATTCTCATCAAATGAGCCAGCCATCCTTCATTGTATTATAAGGATAACGAAAAATATAAGGGTTTTATGGTTTACATGCATTGACAATTGGTAGTCAACAAGGAAATATTCTATTTTCATAATCTATCAAACTAGTAACTGTATGTGTAATTTACAATTGCAGATTTACAAAAGGAAAACAAAGCAAATACAGCTTTTCCAACTTTAGGCATACACCTTGTCTATTTTTCATTTAACCTATTTGAGACAATCCTAAAATAGAAAACACAATTTAGGATGTATTGGTGCAGAAAAAATTCAACCGTGAAGTGTGCAACCGCCGTGTAATCGCTTTGAAAAAGAGTAGGGTCCACTATTAAAAATTAATTTTTTTTTATGTAGGTCCTATGTTTTATTCATTTTTTTCAAAACGGTTACGCGGCGATTGCAAAATACACGGTTACAAATATATTTTCTCTATTTATAAACTGGTTTAGATAACAAACTTAATAAAGTGATATAATTTGATTTGGAAACAAAATTTTAAAATTTGAATTTTATAATAACTCCTACTATATATAACCGAAAGTAGTCAAGCTATTAATCACTGAACAACACCAAGAAATATATTCATGAGTGCAAATTAAAGAGTGTCTCTTAATCTTATTTTATCAAATGAGACTTTTAATGTGGGTTATTAATTTATTGTTTTTTATTTTATCTTAATAGTCCCTTAATTCTCCCCCCTCCCTCTTGGGTAAATGATGGTCTCTTTATTCGTGGTTGTTAAAAAAAAACTATATAAGAATACAGCGGAAGCAATATTATCTCAACCTACAAATTATAGATGTAGTTGTTTCACATACTTTTCTAATGTGATTGTTTGTCCAAATTCATCATTCTTGGTAGTAGGTATGCTACGTGGTAAAAAACTAGAACATCTATATTTTCTACAATCTAAATACTCCATTAAGAGAGGCTCGTCGAGAGAAAGATTTCAACATTCTCCTTTTTGGTAGCCTACGTAACAAAGGAACGGGGGACTATTTATTTAGTCCCTCAATTTCATCTTACACGTCAGGGCAAAACCCAACCATTAAAGTGCAATTTAAGTGTCCTAAATTTCTAGTCATAGCGTCTAGCTTTTAAGGCGTTACTAAACTTGTAGCCAAGGGGGCGTTTCATATGAGCGCCCCCACTTTATTACATCTGTCACTCGTAAATAGTGTGTATGATTTCAAGTCTGCATATTATAATATTCTCAATCTTATTCGTACTAACAAAAAGATTGTGCGACCACCAAGCATACTTGTAAAAGAAAAATGAGAGCACTATAACTATACCAAAACTCTCTAGGGAGAGGTTTGGATACAAAAAACATTTTAACTCATCTCATATAATCTAATCATTACAATTTTTTTAAATTTTCACACAAAATACAATAAACAATTCAACTTTTTAAAATCCTAAAACAATAATAATATTAAAAAATAACATTATAATAATATTGTATTCGACTTTCAACTTTCATCTCAACTCACTGTCCAAACCTCCCCTAAAAGAACACCATCATAATAACCTCCCTGAAAGGTTCTCGTTATGCCCCGACTCATTTGATCACATCAGACTAATCATCCCAAATCTCTCTTGAGTCCAAATGACTCAGAGTAATACTCAATCTCCATAAAATATGATAACCTATAACTATGTTGCAACTTCCATAAAACAACATAACTTGCCAGCAATGAGTACAAATACAATATTGATGTGTTACCAAATAGTTTTTCCTTCACCGTCATATCATTGAGTTTCAGTCCAATCATTTTCCCAACAATGTTTGTTTATACCATTTCATCTATGGTCATATACAACATGTCAAAATAGTAGACATTGGTAATGGCCATATAAAACTTCAACCTTGTGACATGGTCAAATGTCTCCTAACTTCTTAAGGCATAGACAAATTAAGGTCATCAATTTGACTTACAAAACTCACATGGTGAGGAAATATAGATAAGCACATATGGTAATATAAGTAAAATTATAAGTATAAATAACATTTTTTTTTTGTTTAATATGGAGTATTTCATTTTTTTCAAAAACATTAAAAAATAGAGTTTTTTTTTTTAAATTTATATTTAATCAAAACAAAACATTAATCAGAACCATTATGTTAGATCATTCTAAAATCAGTCTTAATTGCTTCTTAGAGCACTCTCATTGGATTAGCTAAAGTTAAAGTATATTTTTTATGATTGTAAGTTGAATTTAACTTTTAGCTATTTCATTCACATAAGTCTCCACATTGGAATAGTCATTTTTTCATTATATGACAATAAAATAATAAAAGATGAATTTGGCTTTGGCTATTCACATTAAATCTCTACATTGGATTATCTATTTATTCATGAATAATGAATAATTTCAAAAATATTTTAATTTTTTTAATTATGAAATTATTTTATTTTATTTCAAAAATATCCATTTATCCATTTTATTTTTGTCTTTTTTTCTTTTCCGGTTTGTAGAGCTTCTTTCGATTTTTTTCTTTTTCTTTTCAGGTTTGTACATCTTCTTCATTTCAAGCAAACTATAGAAGATCTCTCTATCTGTACAACTTCAAATATTAAATACAGCTTCATCCACAAAATACACAAAATATAGCTTTGTATTTCCACAAAATACATTCATGTCTTACATCTACAAAATACATTGGTAGGACTTTGTATTTCCACAAAATACATTCAGGTCTTATCCACATTCTCACAAAATACATTCAAGTCTTATCTATAAAATACATTGGTAGGACTTTGTATTTTCACAAAATACATCTATGTCTTACATCCACAAAAGGAGCACAAAAGAGTCATATACTATGTGGCTGCCCAGTCATATACTATGTGGCTGCCCAGTAACATATTTTCAGCATATGTGACTAGGCAGCCACTAAAATCAGCACAATAAAGGTCTACTACCTTGTTCTGCATTTACACTAAAATTAGTACAAAAAAAAAAAAGACACCAGTAACATGAGTTACTTTCCTCCAAAAGGTGTGGAGGAGAATAAATGATTTTCATCAAATGAGCCAGCCATCCTTCATTGTATTATAAGGATAACGAAAAACATAAGGGTTTTATGGTTTACATGCATTGACAATTGGTAGTCAACAAGGAAATATTCTATTTTCATAATCTATCAAACTAGTAACTGCATGTGTAATTTACAATTGCAGATTTGCAAAAGGAAAACAAAGCAAATACAACTTTTCCAACTTTAGGCATACACCTTGTCTATTTTTCATTTAACCTATTTGGGACAATCCTAAAATAGAAAACACAATTTAGGATGTATTGGTGCAGAAAAAAATTCAACAATCAGTTCCAGCTCACCTCAACACATTGAGAAACATACATTAAATGCATTGAATTTATTCTTAGTTCCACCTTGTCAATTCTCAGTTCCACCTTACCATGGGGTGTTGGAGAAATGTTTGGTGACACTAATGATGGAATTGACAAGTTCTTATTTTCATATATGAATGATTGGAATAATTTATTTTTTTGTTTTCCTAACCTAGAGGTAGCATGCTATGCAATGCAATAGCAACCAAATAAGCAAGTTTACCTAAGAAAAATACCACAAACTTCAAATTTCAAAGTAGACAAACTATTGTAGTTGTAGTTTATTCAAATGTAAACTTGAAATTTAAATTCTTGCTATTCTATTACAATAGGTCTTGTATAAATTATGTGTAATCCTCAAGGAAACAGAGTATATAAATATACACAAACATATTTGTATAAATTCTCGCTTTTTCTTTGTATACACAAACATAAACAGAGTAGAGAATTTTTACACAACCAGATTTGTATAAATTCTTGATTTTTCTTTGTATACACAAACATATGTGTAATCCTCATGAAAATAGAGTAGAGAATTTATACACAAACAGATTTGTATAAATTCTTATTTTTCTTTGTATATACAAACAGATGTGTAATCCTCACAGAAATAAATTTACATGCAACCCCTCAATTATAGACAGAGATAGAAAATAGATCCACAAACAGCTAAACCCACCTACAATCAAAGATTAGGGTTTGGAGAATAGGAATGCGAGGGATGGCGAGGTGCGGAATAAAGTTAGGGATCATCAAGAGAATCGAATCTTGTATGTGTAAAGAGATTACCTGAGCTTTGGAGAAGCAAATCGGCTAGAGAAAGAGGGGTTTTGGTCATTTTAGAGTAGGAGTGCGGTGGTGCGGTGCCGTTGTTGCCGACGAGACGTGGGGTGGTGGTGCGATGGTGATGCGGTGGTGGGTCTCTCTGGTCGAAGATGAAACACTTGGGGTTTTGGTGGAAAGGGCGTCTGGTTTTTTGAGAGGGAAGGGAGAAAATCGTGGGAAGGGGAAATGGAAACTACCGTAGTTGATGGAGACTTCAGGAGAGATAAACAAATGATATAAAATTGATTTGATGAATAAACAGTGTCTTCCAAATTTGAAAATTACTATAGAAGTTACTGTAGCTAAATATTTGGAATATAGTAGCTATTCCAATGTGATACATTTTATGGCTCAATAGCTAATCCAATGAGAGTGCTCTTAGGCACAGTAAGTTCCTTCAATCGACTATAGAGGCCCATTATTTCAATAAAAAAAGTGTAGAGGCCCATTGCATATGGATGGAGCCCATTACAAATGTGTGTTTCAAATTTCGAAATGTTTTTCCAGACCGCAATCCCCAACGGTTACATTTTCGGGTTTATTTTTTTTGTTTTTAGTTTTGATCATATAGTTTTTTTGTCATTTCAAAGGAAAAAAATAAAATAAAAAGGAAAATGGTAGAGGAAAAAAAGGTGTCATGGTTTATGCATAACCAAACCAATACAACTGGAGGAAAATACTTGCTTTAACTTTAAGCATCGAGACAGGCGTAAAATAGGCTGAGAAACAAACGATGGCTTTCTCTGAGCAGTCCGACGATTACCAGTCTGAAGAAGTGGAAGTCTACTGTGAAAGTGAAGGATCTGACCCAGAATACGATCCGTCTAGTGACCCAAGTTACGGCATTCTTGGAGAAACCCATGCCAAGTTCTCTAACCTCTCAATCGAGAAGAAGAAATCGAAGGCTCGGTTTGTATCTCATCCATTGTATTATCCTATTTTTTTTTTTTCAATGGCTATTGAGATTATGATTTAGCATTTATGGTCCGAGTTTTAAATTTTGAAATCTTCTTCTTCGTCTGTTTCTATTTTTTTTTTTTGGGGGGGGGTGGGGGCGGGGGGGCGTTGTGGTTGCTGTTGTATGTGCAGAATTGTTGAATATTTGGATTTGGATATTGAGGGAGACTCGGATGAGCTGGACGTGGTTGTGCCGGAACTTGATGAGAAAGATGCGAAAAGCTTTGAGAAAGTGCAAAAGATCATCGAAGGTTAGTCCAAGAATTTGCTTCTTGGTGCCACTTGTTTGGGCTCTTGGAAACGATGAAGACTAGGGAAGCTTAAGCTAATGGAATGGGTAGATTTTAATAATTTAATTTATATTTTAACACTTAAATATACCAATGTTGAGGGGAAAGAACCATCAAAATGTTCACATTTGGAGCAACCCATCCTAGAAGTACACAGGTGAATAATCACTAGGTTGGGTTTTCTTGTTTATGAGTAGAGTTTTGAATATCGGTCATTACGTGGAGGTGGACGATCATTCAGAGAGAAAATGGAGTATAGATGGTACAATAGAGGTTGTTGCAGAAATATAAACTTCACTGTGTTTAGGATTTTTTTTTTTTTTTTTTTGGGGGGTTGGGGGTGGGGGCAGTATATGGAAAATAATTAAAAGAGACAGCTATGTTGGGAAGAGTACAAGAACAAGAGAAAGTTAATTTGGACAGGCCGAAGCGCAGAAATGCACAACATGATTGTTAGAATATTATTATAGAATATTACCATACTTAGAATATATTCATAATATTCTAGTATGTATGGTAATATGGCTTATTCTCTACCATATTTGGTTTCTTGTGTAAATCAATCAATATCCATTAGTGTCATTGATTGATTGTATTTCTATTATTTCTCTAGTCTCGTTCCCCTATAAATAGGGATATATGTTATGCATTCAGACACTTCAATGTAGCAAAGATGTAGCTCTTAAAGGTCTCTCTCATTCTATCTCTCTCCATCTCCCTTCTCTTTTCTATATTTTATTTTATTTTTATTTTCTACAATGATGATTCTTTGCATAGATTTTTTTGTTGATATATGACGTTTTGGTTTTTCTTTCATTACTTGGTGGCAGCTGGTCAGCTAGAGAAACTAAAAGTGGACCAATGTAAAGTTTATCTGAGGAAGAATGGATTGAGACTGACTGGCAATAAAGGCACACTCATTCAGCGCATTAACGAGCATCTAGAGTAATATCATCTTCTTTAATAGTGGCAATGTTCGAAAAACTTTATGATTTCTTATATTCACTATTATTTATTTTCCAGGATTTTAAATGGTGGAGGGGAGAAGAAATATCCAGTCTCTAGCTTTGTATTGGATTGTAAAGGTGGATATGTTAATTTAAAAGCTCGTGGATGGTTATTTATTTATTGGTTTTGGTGCTATGGATAACCAAGCCCTTAGAAAACGAAAAATAGTAGATTACATATGACTGTCTATCTGTGGCCAAGCAACCCCAACTCGATTATTTCTTAGTACCATCCTGGCGCTAGCCAATCTACACAAGAATTTTCCACTCGCAGAATTGATAACTTTAGCAGTTTGCATACATCACACGTTAAACATTTTAGCTGGTATTGCACATTGAATTTCCAGTTCACCAATTTGTGGGTTTAAAGGTGCTCGTCTCACCACCCTGCTTTGAAGACTATGCAAAATCTCAGCTTCACCATATGATACCATTTGGCTTGTTAATGTATGCACATATTAAAAAGAATCACATGTAGTTACTAATCACGGTTTTGCATTAAGTAGTAGCTTGGGCATTTAAGATGAGATATTTCTATTAATCTGCACCCTGTCGAATATTTATTGTACGGTTTGGAAGGGGTACATATCATTTGTCTCATGGAATCATGGGACCAAACCTTTACCATGATCTCATCTATTTCTTCCAGGTCATGTCTCACATTTCTTTTATCAAGCCTAGAGTGTTTAATTTTGTGGTTATTGGTAAAATATATTTATTCTCTTTCTTGTGTATAACTTGAAATACTAATTGGGATTTGCAGGGGATGCATGCACTGGTGATGTTGTTATGTTTGAACAAAATGTTTATGAAATGTAAGAGTTTGTCTTTTGTTTTGATTTGTTTTGTTGCATTCTTATGTACATTTGAGAGCATGATTCCCGTTGCCCTCTTTATTTTACAAGAAGAAAATATTTGGAAGTGGCACTTAATTGTGTAGACAGCCTTGTACCGGGAACACACAATTACCATATTCAATTACTTGTTGCTGTCCAATTGATGGCTCACTTAAAAAAATGCTTTGCACAAGCTTTTCATAATCTTCACTCAAGGGGGTCTAAGGTTGTGATAAAATTGATGATGATATTTTCTCTTTTCCTGACCAATTGATGATGATGCTCGTACTTCCATTTTTCCTACCTCAGAAATTAATTACCTTTCTTATTTCTCTTTTGGAAATCGAATTCTCAGGTTCAACATAGCATCCCGAAGTGCCTGTGGTCCTCCTTGCGGCACAAGGATTGTTGTGGGCCGCATTGTGAAAGAAAGTTATGGTGCTGCCAAGCAACAGCATACTTTCACGGTGGATTAACCTCGCTGCATTTGATGAAATATATGAGCAAGCAGAATATATATGTTTCTAAATATTTTTCTGGCTGATCTGAACAGATAGAAGTACTCTGGAGCAAGGGGGAGAAACCACTCCCTCCACTTCATCCCCTGCTAATTAAGGGTCGAAACCTTTACCGTTTGAAAACTTTGAGACAGGTTTGTTTCATATAAACAAATTTCCTTTTTCCCAGTCATCTGTTTTTCGTTCCATGTTAAACTAATCCTGTTGTAAAACTTCAGAGATGGGAAAATGAATGGGAGAGGCAGAAAGTTTTGATGGAAAAGCACTCCAGGGGGTCTGTTGCAAGGTCTGATAGAGAAGTACGTATCCAAGAGAAGGATAAGAGGAAAATGCTCAAGGCAACCAGGTACTCTTTTCTAATTATAAGCTGGAAAAGTTATTTGTCTTCTATCATTATGCCTTGTTGGATCATTTTAGTGATTCTCGTATTATTACGTGCTCAAGTTTTTTGTACCTACTTCAGGATCTCAAGACAGGACTCAAATGGGAACCAATCTCACTTCAATTCAACTGTAACTGTAAAATCTGTATTCCAACCACCACAGTCAGGTTTATTAGTTGATTCAAGAAAACCGTCATTTAGTTCACATTCACAGCCTGGGCCATATAATAATTCAGGCAAATCAGAATCTCAACCTCAGAAGATGAGTTCATCTGTTAATTCAGGAAAACCAGCAGCTTCCCAGCAACAGTTTGGTGTTTGCATTGATCCTGAGAAACTAGCGACGAGATATCAGAAGGTGGGCATATTCACTGATTTGGGAAAGCCAACGATGCAAGCTCAACAAGCAGGTTTATACTATGAAGCAAGGCAGACTGTAACGCAAACACAACAGCAAACTAATACAAGACAAAGCAGTTATAACCAGCAGCCTTCTCAGAACTCTGTTGATTGTAGGTACTCAAGTAATACAGAAAAAATGTATAGTGGCAGTCGTGAGGTTCACCATTCAAACTTCAAGCGGCCCAACTTGAACTCGTATCTGAATGACCATCAAGCTCCTAGTAATAAATATCCAAATAATGACCGGACAAGCGGGCTCTCGGAGAGGGGTTATCATAGACAGCCATTGACAAGCATCAGTCACTTCCCACCAATGAACCAACCACAGAGGCAAGGCTACCGGCCGCCACAGCTGTGCCGATATTATGCTCAAGGGAGGTGCCATTTTGGTGACAATTGCAAATTTGTGCACCAGTCAAGAAGATAATGTGGACAGAGAGGAAACAGAGGTGGCCTTGTTGTGATCAGAGTAAGACAGGAAGGGTGCTCATTCTGAATTTGAAGGATATTGAGTGCGAGCGCGAGTTTCAACGAGTTTGTTGAATTTTGTGGTTCTTGACTTTTTGTTACAATTTTTTTTTAAAATATTATTAATGGACGTCATAATGCGCATTATTGGTCATACCAAAGATCTCATTGCTATTACGTTGGCTCTTGCAAACTGCTTGATGCACTCTCTCTTTCCAATCCCTTCAAGCGAAATGCCGATGATTGATTGCAAAATAAACTCTCAAAACTTTTGTTTTCCTCCAATTAAGTGATAATGATTAATAACAGCTCTTACATCTTTACCGACGAGCGGCATGTGTGATCGAAGGTCCAAGTCCGAGAGTTGTCATAGTGGTGGAATCCATGTCGTACCCGATAATACGTTCCCCCAACTTGCACTCGATGTCACATGCATGTCTGCACTAACATCTGTCATCTACCCTGAAAAAATAAATAAAAAAGAGAACTTGATGGCCTCCGTACTTAATCCCATTGGATGAAATTTGCAATGGAGATTCGAGAAATTCGAAATTCTCGAGTTACTTTCTTTGATATAAAAATGGCTTGCGATGTTGACGAGTGATGGCTCTTTTCCGATTGGGCTTGTGCTTGGGCTTGTGATTGCGATGTTCAACTTGGGCTTGTGCGGGCCTCGGTCCAGTCCAACCAGATGGACTATTATTATTATTTGTCTTGCCATCGCCACCGTTTTCGTCATTGGCCGCCTTCTCGTACAGGCAATCATCGCTCATAGTTTCATAACAATCAACCTTATCGATGTGGACAAAAAACTAGTGGAAGAAGCTCCATCATTGAGAAGGCCGGCTTTCTGATGGTCATTTCAATCCCTTCTTCACACTTCACGGTATCTCTGGCCTGTACGTTTTCAGCAAACCTCTAGTCAAAACTACTGCCCAGAAGCTGCCAGCCACCTCCAAAGGTTTTTTAGTTCTCTCATTGGTAAGCTTAAATAATTCCAACTTTTATCGATCATCATGAAAACGCACAGTAGTTTCTATGTGGGAGATCGTCATGTTTTCCACTGGTCCTTGTTGCTATGTGGGTTATAGCATATTATTGAGATCGGTTTACATATTGGCTACGTAAGAGTGGAAGTCGTTTTTTTTTATCGTCGAGAAGTCATCTGTGAAGTGCCTGGAGGTGTTTAAGGCCCTAATTAATTTGATGTTCTCTCCCACGACTGTGTGTGGACTGCTAATATCAATTAGATTTTCTAAAATGGATGGTATATGCTTGCAAATTGATTTTCTTGGTGCGCACTTTGGTGACTTTGCACCGATTGTGTCTGTGAATATTGTGAAGCTGCATACTTAAGGTTAGTCTAAGTAAAAGGCACTGTTTAACTGCAAGCATCACCTTTGGGAGATTGCTGTTGAAAGTTTATACAGTTGCATCTAGGAATTGGTATTGGACTCTTAAACATATGTTTCCATGTTTCCAGAAAAAAATGGCTGGTGAACCGGTAAACGTGAACGAGTTCCAAGAATTGGCCAGGGAAGCACTTCCAAAAATGTACTATGATTTTTATGCTGGTGGAGCTGAGGACCAGTACACATTAAAAGATAATGTGGAAGCATTTAAAAGAATCACGTAATGTGCTAATTTACCTGGCTAATCTTTAACAGAGCAAACCGGGTGTGGCGTTTGATCACCTATCAGTTTTCATTATTTCCGCAGGATCCGGCCAAGAATTCTTGTGGATGTAAGCAGGATAGATATGTCAACTACTGTATTGGGGTACAATATCTCGGCACCGATTATGATTGCTCCAACTGCATTGCATAAGCTGGCACACCCTGAAGGTCTAAATCCTTTATGATCAGTTCAAAATACCTTCCTTCCCCTGCCAAATGCTTATAGTACTTGCTATCTTGTTACAGGAGAGGTTGCCACAGCCAGAGCAGCAGCTGCATCTAAAACCATAATGGTAATGACATAACGAATTCGAACTCATCAACTTGCATAATGTCTTGGCACGGCTGAGTTATATTTTTCTGTAGATTTTATCCACCACGTCTTCCTGCACCGTGGAGGAGGTTGCTTCCAGCTGCAACGCTGTTCGGTTCTTTCAATTATATGTATTAAAACCTTCCTTATGTCTTATAATGTACACTTTGTTCGTCACCTTTGCTTATATGTCATTTTGTTTGGTAGAAAGACACTGAAATTTTGGAACTCCTTGCGAATAGGTATACAAGAGACGAGATATAGCAGCTGCTTTAGTGCACAGGGCCGAGAAAAACGGATTCAAGGCTCTTGTCCTGACTGTTGATGTCCCCAGACTCGGTCGAAGGGAGGCAGACATAAAAAACAAGTGAAGTGTCATCTTTCCTTCTGGTTAAATTTAATTAATTGCCTTCAAAGATTGTTATAAAATTCCTTGAGTCTTATTGACGCATGAATGTTTAATGTCTTATGCATCCCCCTTAAAAAAACGCGATGACTTCTGCAGAATGATTGCACCTCGATTGAAGAATCTTGAGGGTCTCTTATCGATTGAAGTTGATTCTGTGAGTGGAATTCGTTGAATCTAAATATCCTGGCTTTGAATGACGAGGTTTTCCTATTTATTAAGGTGTCTGATATATTCTTTTAACAACAGGTTTCTTTAACTGTAGCTTATCATTTGTCCTTCAATAGGCAACAAAACCCTCCATTAGTCTGATCATTGTCTAACCAAATTAAATAAATAAACAAGTACACAATAAAAGGATCAGCGTTTGAGTGTGCCATTACCATATCTATCATAAATGGATAAAGAAGCAAGGTTGACGTGCTCATGGACTAGCATTGATTATTCATTTTCAATCTAATTTTGTTTCCAAGTAATTGTGAAGTTTCACTATAATTTTTGTCAGTGATTCACAGGCCACCACTCCAGCTCTACCCATAAATTATCAGTATGGCATTCTTGTCTGCCTTTGCCCAAACTAGCTTAGATTCTTAAGAATGTAATAGAGAAATGTGTCTATTATTGTATCCCCGTTCTTAGGGCCCCTTATGACTACAATGGAGTAGTTCAATCTAACAGGCACTTTCATCTAGAAATGTGTCTGATCATTTACAGAAATCATCATTTACTCTGTCTTTGCTTGTGTGCATGCGTGTGCTCTGGAAGGGCTTGTTTAGTATTCATAAGCAAGACTTTTAATTAATATGTTAATTCAGAATCTTTCTACTTCTGCAGAATAGTGGTTCAAACTTAGAAGCTTATGCTAAGGAGACAATGGACGCTTCCTTGTGTTGGAAGGTAAAGAACCGGCAAAGGTTTTGGTAACTTTCTCATACACTTGTAGAAATATGCCAAGAAAGGTTAAAATGTGCGAGTTAAAGAGATGCTAGTCTACTTAGCTGGCACAGTTTCTTGGCTTTTACGCCAGGGACCTTGGAGATAGGTAGGCTCTTGGGGATGGGGGGGGGGGGGGGGGGGGGGGGAGGAATACATGGCTTTAGTTAAGAAATGAGTGCAAATTATTTATTTTCTCAGTAGCTTAGGATTAGTTTGGTTACTGAGAATACCTCTAAGAATATCTCACTACTATTCTTTATTTTATTATTACTTTTCATATACTTTTTACTACTATTCAATATTTCATCATTATTTTTTTATTACTTTTTTACTACTATTAACAGAATACTTCACTAACAAAACACAACGTTACTGCATTGGAAAGATATTACTGCAAGTCTGTTGGCAGTTCTATTTTATTCCAACAAATTTTACTTTTGGCTGGGTGCACTCTAAAACCATGTTTAATTAGTGCATCACAACATCTGCAGGACGTAGAATGGTTAAGATCAATTACAAACATGCCCATTCTTGTCAAGGGAATTCTTACTCGTGAAGATGGTAAGATCAAGCTTTACGTGTAATATTCACATTTTTTATTTATTTTATTTATTGTTTTGAAAAATATCAATGTCTCACCCAGCTCACTTTTCACTTCACCTTCCCTACTATCCTTCCCTTTGAATGTATAAAACAGAAAAAACCTTCTCTGCCTTTATCATTTATTAAACAATTGAAATTATAAACTTTTCCGTGCTAAGATTTTAAATTTTTTGAATCTTACAAGTTACATTTTATCATTTAAGTGATGTGGATGGTGTCCTCTACACACTAGCTTGATAACAAAATAATAATAATAAAAAAAGGCTTTTTCCTTAGGAAATTCAATTATAGGGGCCCCGTTATCATAGTTAAGTAATCTGCTTTCGATTATTATTTCCTCCACTATCCAATAGGTTGAACGTTTTTATATAAATCCATTAAAATCTGCCTCATTAGGTGCTCTTGATATTAACTCAGATCCCTGAAAGTCAAGGATTTTTTCTCGCTGTTCAAAATTCAAGTTTCGTTAACATTTGATGTAATAACATGGGCAGCAATAAAGGCTGCAGAAATAGGTGTGGCTGGGATTGTTGTCTCCAATCATGGGGCTCGCCAGCTTGATTATTCTCCTGCTACTATTACTGTTCTGGAAGAGGTGAGGTTCTATCTTAATAAGAAATGTCTGTGCTCATGCATTTCTGCAGAGGACTTTGTCATGCCTTGTTCAATCAGCTACGTTAAATGTACATGTCTAAGGATATTTGTTTACCTTGTGATTGAAGGTGGTTCATGCTGTGGGAGGGAAAATTCCTGTTCTTTTTGATGGAGGAGTGCGGCGGGGAACGGATGTCTTCAAGGCATTAGCCCTTGGTGCACAAGCTGTCCTAGTAAGCTCTTCACCCCAAACTATTTTCTTTTTTCCTTCACCCCAAACTAATTAATCCATCAACTTAAGGATTTTCTCTTACAATTCCTTTTTTTTTTCATTTTCAATGTGGGATATGTAATTGGCTATCTAAAAGGAAGTAGTATTTTTCAATCATGCACTCTGCATAATCACAATGGTGTGAGTTTCAAGTGTCTGTAGATATCTTTGCATCCAACGGATGGTTTTTGGAGATATGGCACTAATGCACAATTGTACTTTGTTGCTGGCTTTGTTTCTTCTTTTCCAAACTACTAACCAACTAAATTGAATTTGTAGAAACTTTTAAGATGCAGGATCTAAATATCTAAGTCATTGAAACAGTTTGCACTTTGGGA
This sequence comes from Juglans mandshurica, assembly GCA_022457165.1. Taxonomy (NCBI): domain Eukaryota; kingdom Viridiplantae; phylum Streptophyta; class Magnoliopsida; order Fagales; family Juglandaceae; genus Juglans; species Juglans mandshurica. The sequence continues at coordinate 9,264,378 of CM039619.1, read as the reverse complement.
CTGTTGGATACATTATAGAGGAGAAATCAGGAGTATGGTGATATTTTTTTCTTTTCCTCAATTTGTGGTCTATATTATGTCAGAAAATTGCTGGCTATAGCTATAGCCAGCTCTTGCTTCTCTGCCTCTCTCAAATTTGAAGCTGAATATGCTAGAGCTGCTGAAATTTTTTATGCTCAGTAATCATGATTTCTCTCTCAAGTCTATTACAAGATATATGCATTTTATTGCAGATTGGAAGACCTGTTGTCTTTGGGCTGGCAGCAAAGGGAGAACATGGTGTGAAACGAGTCATCCAAATGCTGAAGGATGAACTTGAGCTCGCCATGGCGTTATCTGGCTGTCCAAGTGTGAAGGATATTACTAGAAGCCATGTGAGAACAGAGCGTGAAAGGCTACTCTCAATGCTTTGATGTCAAAATGAAGCATAAAGATGATATCCTGGAGTGGAGACAAGTGATTCAGATAATCAAATCATGGCCATAATCATCGGTGCATACTGCCATTTCTTCAATGATTAGTGGGATTGAAACATGAAAATAAATTCCATCTGCTATATCTTGGTTTATATTTTTAATAAATGTGGTAGAGTGAATTGAACATTTCATTTCAATTACAGAAGGTATTGTCAAGTCTCCTACACATACATTATTTGTAATCCATATCTAAGTTTACCTTACCCGACCTTCAAAAAATCTTAGGAAATATTTTTAACTAAACCTGTCGAGAGATTTTTTTTCCTGATTTCTCTAATTTCTTTATAACTACGAGAATAAATACTAAAAAAAAAAAATATAGGAAATCGCGACTAAAATAAGATGGCAAGTATCATAACAGATAGTTCTGAAATAGAAGACTATCAATCGATCAAACTGATTTGGATTTATTAGTTATGAAGTCATGTCATCCACTTCCTAATTGCATTATGAATTAAATTAAAATAATATATAGAATAAATATAGATAGAAGTCACTATTGAGAACATCCATTAAGTTAACTTTATTAACGAAAATTAAGTTAACTTTATTAACGAAAAACAATACATCTTATCAAGTTAGTAATTTTCATTGAAGTTATTAGTTTTTTCTTAAATCAAGACTTTCTGATTTTTTTTTTTTCGACTCGTGCTTTTTTTTCTTTTAGCTTTATAATAGATTAATAGGGGTTGTTGGATTTTAGAAAAATTATTTTTTTAAAAGTAATTTTAAAGGAAGTTAAAAAGTTTTTTACTCTTGATCGTTGATCCCAGTTATGTTGATTGCTTCGCCATTTGTCAGGCACCTGTCTGCTTTGAGTTTCGACGTTTGTAATGGCCAAAGCAGGCATTCTAACATATATTACCTGCTCTCTTTTCTAATGGCATATTCATCTTGATTTAGATTTTAGATTAAGCTGCCCACATATATTGTTCAGGTCGGATTAAATTAGTGTACCAGGTACCTCTCTCTGTACGTTTTTTTTTTTTTTTGGGTAATTGAAGTTATTGAACTCTACACATTTCTCTCGTCTAAGTTTTATCAAAATCATTGCTTGAAACCTGCAGTGGTTTCCCAGTTTTTAGAAGTATGTGCTGCTTGTATTTGATTATGATCAACTTACTTGACCATCTTTCGAGCTTCAATGAAGTTATGCTTTAGTGGTCATCCTACTTTTTATTGGTTTTAATGTCGTCGAAGCACTTTTAGGCTTTTAGCAGCTCTTACGATGCTACTTTTGTGAGTACCATCCTTTGTCTACTAGATCTGCAGTTTCTGTAGCTCATGTACAAAACATAAATCAGAAACAAGAACTGATTTTTTTTTGGAATATCTCAGCGACCCATGTACGTCCAAAATTATTATGCTTACCCATCGTTAGTTAACTGTCTCTGATGTGAAAACTAACTTGTTTAAGCTTTGGCAGCGGGGAATGGCTGATGTATGTAATTTTCATTTTAGAAGCTATTTGAATCTTGGGGAGTATAGTCTAACGATGTGCGAAATATCTGTCTTTTTTTTTTAAGATTGTAATGGCTTCGGTTATGTTCATCAAAGCATTCAAGTTTTCTACTTTGTGAAAGAAATCTTGAGTTGCTTGTAATTTGTGAACCCAACGTTGTCTGAAGATGGTTTGCAACTATGTCCTGATATGAGATATAGATCAAGCAAACCTTTTTGAGACAACGTTGTCTAAAGGGACCAATCACCTATATTAGGAAATCCTGGCAATCATAGCGGGTACCATGATATATGGTTTAGTTTCTTTAGACGCTCACTAACATCCAGTACTAGATTACTGGAAAGTAAACATCAAGTAATGCTCATGTTTCCAGGATAATGGAGGGTGAACCCGTTAACGTGAACGAGTTTCAAGAATTGGCTAGGCTAGCTCTTCCAAAAATGTACTATGACTACTATAATGGGGGAGCTGAGGATCAGTACACATTAAAGGAGAATGTGGAATCGTTTCGTAAAATCGTGTATGCTGCTAAATCTATTGATTATTATTTTCACAAAATGAAAATAACATTTTACTGATGACTTTCGTGGCTGCTCAGGTTGCGGCCTAGAATCCTTGTAGATGTAAGCAGAATAGATTTGTCAACTACTATATTGGGTCACAGAATCTCAGCGCCAATTATGATTGCTCCAACTGCTTTTCATAAGCTGGCACATCCTGAAGGTTTAAATCTTCTTGGAAAAGTTCTCAATCAGTTGGAAATTTGTCTCAATTCTAATTGACTTCTAATTTTGTCTAATCCAGGAGAGGTCGCCACTGTCAGAGCAGCAGCTGCAAGTAACACGATAATGGTATTGACTTAAAAAAACATTGAGTTAGTTTGCTTACTGGAATGAATGATTGCAAGTTATTTTCTTTGCAGGTTTTGTCTTATATGTCTACCTGCACGGTGGAGGAGGTTGCTTCCAGCTGCAATGCTGTTCGGTTTTTTCAATTATATGTATCCAATCCTCAACTCTTACAACTTCATTTGGGAACTCCATTTTTCTTTAGCAGTAGAACCTTCTTAATTGTTCTTATCTTTCTTTTTGAGATCTTGTTGATAGAAACTCAAACTGTGTAATCTGGTATTCTTCTGGAAATAGGTATACAAGAGACGAGATATATCAGCTCAGCTTGTACATAGAGCTGAAAGAAATGGATACAAGGCTATTGTCCTAACCGTTGATGCTCCCCGACTTGGTCGAAGGGAGGCAGACATAAAGAACAAGTAACATCCTCTCTTTTTGTTTACTGCCTGCGTAGTTGGATGTAGAGTTTTTCATGTGGTGAGGATGAACAACTTTTTGTATCTGATATTATGACTAATAAATTCTGCAGAATGATTGCACCTCAATTAAACAATTTTGAAGGCCTCATATCAACTAAAGTTGACCATGTGAGTTGAATTGTTCAACTCCCAATAGAATTAAATGTGACAGGTGCATGTGAAAATACGGATATGAACACAGTTTTGTATGTTCACTGAAGTGTCAATGTTGTTTAAACCTTTTTTGGGGGTACTGCTACAATTACTTGACAAACTAATCTTCTGCAGGATGAAGGTTCAAATTTAGAAGCTTTTGCCAAAGGGACCTTTGATGCTTCTTTTTGCTGGAGGGTATAAACCAGTAAACTATTCTGATGTGTAACATTATGTTGCCAAAATCTTAGGAATTTTTTAACCCAGACGATAGGCTCTTCCTTGCATGAAAATTTCAAAACTAGTTTTTGTCTTTTGAACTCATGATTGTTAGTTAGTCCTCTTACAACTTCACATAAAGGTTGGGGCTGTAAGATGCTATTTTGCTGAGGGAGCGTGCAAAGCCCCGTGGTCTCTTACGCTTATAATTTAACTAGTGCATCGCAACATTTGCAGGACCTGGGATGGTTAAGAGCTATAACAAACTTGCCAATTCTGATCAAGGGGGTACTCACCCGTGAAGATGGTAAGATCTCCATTCTGTGTTATTTTGCTACTCTTTATTCTTATATTATCACTATTATGACTCTTATTTGGTACGGTATATATGTCTGGAAAAGAAAAACCTTCTCTACATCTAAACTTGAAAACATCAACCAAATATTTGGCTATTGTCAAGATTGAAATGAAAAGGGAAAGGAACTTCATCACATATACAAGAAATATAAAGATAATTCATTTTCCTAAAATGGGAGTTCTTTGGTTAATCAAACATTTGTTATTCCTAACTACCTATCTTCTTTGTCGTATTACCGTCCCACTACTTTTCTTTTAATTGTTCACATGAATCCGTAGGCTCTTCGGCATCCTCAGAAAATTCTTTTAGTAGATCGTGACTATTGAAGTCATGGTATTATTTTTAACTTTTTGCCTGTTCCACTGTTGAGAAGTCCTGCTCAATATTTGGTGTTTTCTACCATTGGCAGCAATAAAGGCTATGGAAGTAGGCGTTGATGGTATTATTGTCTCAAATCATGGAGCTCGGCAGCTAGATTATACCCCCGCCACTAGTTGTGTTCTGGAAGAGGTCACTCTCTATTTCTAATTTTCTCTAGCAGGTTTGGTGATGCAAACTCATGTAGTCTTTCATGGTGTCACTAAGTGTTGCTAATACCCATGGGACTTAGGAAGGATTTCTTGTAGCAAGTCATCCTTAACATTACCCTTTCTCATAAATTGATAGCTCTTAAACCATGAAACATATGCGTTGGGACATGTCCTGCAGACCTCTTTGTTAGGCATGTGAGCTTCCTGTTTTAAATGTTATGTTGATAGTATCACCTTCAGTAGACAAATTAAATCAGCAATGTTCAATGCTTGTTTAGGATATTTGTACTCCATGGATTGCAGGTTGTTCACGCTGTCGGAGGAAAAGTTCCTGTTCTCTTTGATGGAGGAGTGCGGCGAGGAACAGATGTCTTCAAGGCATTAGCCCTTGGTGCACAAGCTGTCTTGGTAAGCTCTCCATCCCATACTCTTTTCGTCTACAATATTAATCTGAAAGGATTAGTATATAACCATCATCTGCTCATGCAATCCCTGTGGCCTTTCCATTGCCATTTTATGTTTTTCGAACCAACTGGTGATTGGTAGCAAAGATAGAAATCTATATTATTGGGGTTGCTTGCCCACCATCTTTGCTTTTTAACTCACTGCTTAACCGAAACCATTTAGACCTGGGGACTGCTAAATACATTTGAATGGAGAAAATGAAGGGGGGGGGGGGGGGGGGGGTGACTTCTCTATTTTCTCTCTCTTTTGCATATGTGATAATCCTCAATAATGAAATTATAAACATGGTGGGACTAACTAAATTGAGATTGTGGTGCGTGCAGGCGCCAAATATATCTGTCCTTGAAATTTCTATGGTTCTTAAATTACTTCCCTGATACTTTTTCCCGAAAAATACATTTTCCACCATCATATGAGTAGGAGTTTTTACACTTCAAACTATTAAAACTAGAACATTCCACCCGTAACTGTCCAAAACTGGCAAATAGTACATTTGTCCAATTCTAATAGTCAAAATGAATGAAAATAGGTGACATGACGCAATATTAAATGTCAGATCTTAACAGAGGGTGCCTAGTATAACTATTTGGTAATTTGAGATGCAAGGTGTACAAGACTTACTAATTAGGAGGTGAAATGTGTATTTTGTTTTCTTTGTTGCAACTGGTGTATGTTACTGCAGGTTGGAAGGCCCGTTGTCTATGGGCTGGCAGCGAAGGGGGAATATGGGGTGAAACGGGTTATTGAAATGCTGAAGGATGAGCTCGAGCTGACTATGACCCTTTCAGGCTGTCCTGGTGTGAAGGATATAAGCAGGAGTCACATAAAAACGGAGCAGGAGAGACTCCACTCAATGCTATAAAATGATTTGAACTCATTCAAATAATATCATGTAGACAGATGATTCGGAGTCTCTGACGCTTGATCCTGCACGAAATAATGTAATGGAGAACAGTTCTCGATAAATGTGTATGCATGCTAAGCTGTCAGACCGACCATTTGGCAGTCATCTCGTTTCTGTGCAGTCTGTGCCATATGTGGATCCTCAATAATTGTTCAACCGAGTGTAAAAGGATCTGTCTGGAGTCAATGTTGACGATGGAAAACATATTGGCTACCTAGATTCTTTGCAGGATGCGACATTTGAAGTAAACCAGAGAGTAATGCTTTCATCATATATCATGTACCTGCCTAAATAATACGTATAATGAGTAATCGCAGGCAATTCATGCGATTAAAAGCATATACTCATGCCTGCATGTCTTGATAAGAGCATCAAGACAGTAAATAGGGTGCAATTCATGCCCCCATTTCTGCCCGCCTGACAGATAGGCAGAGTGCCCAGTCCAACTGTCGAGAGCCCCTACCTACAAACCAAGTATTTTCAATCACGCATAGTCAGAAACTCAAACTCATGTCGTGGGTCTCTTCTTCAAAGGAGACCCACCGCCATGGATGGCCAATGGGTTTAAGTCTCAAGAAATGGTTGTGGGTCTCTCCCTCTAGAAAGTCGACATGGACGTAGTTCTCTACCTTCTGACCCATGGCGTCTCTTCCTCTAGAGAGACTGCATATTGAGAGAGAAGAAAGAGAAAGGGGAAGAAGAAAAAGGAAGGAAAAGGAAAATGAGAGAAGGAAGGAGAAGACTCGAGTGCAGCTGACTGAAGATTGAATGTGAGGACCTTTTTTTTTTTTTGATGTTTTATAGGTGTATACAAGTAAATTGGGATTGTATATGGTATATCTACTTTGAAATAAAAAAAAACTTTACAATTTGACATACCATATCAAGCACATTTGTTTGTAAAATAACTTTGTTTTTAATTTTTTATGAAGATCAAGTATTTCTGTCTTTAATGTCCATGTCTTTCCTTGACCTATAAAAAAAATATCCATACCTTTCCTTGCAATTTCACCCCACAACAAAAATACACTACCATATAATCAAGTTTTGTCATTCCAGCCTACAAACTCATCTTAAATTTAACAGTTGTACACTAAAGATTATAATCTTCAAATAGCATTCACATATCAAAAGCCCCTTGCAGGCTTGCACTGCACTGCCTACAACCTAGTTTATACACTTTTCCAAAGCATGTGGAATATTGAAATCTGGTTCACTTTTTTGCAGGTATCAGTGCATCCGACTGAAACCAAGTAATAAGAACGAACTTCCCCATAAAGGCGATGGAGAAAGGCTTTGAAAGAGCACGGCTAAAACTTGGCTCGAGAATAAAACCCTCAGCCTCCTGAGCTTCATTATACATTATTTACGGAGTTGCTCTTATTCACACCTTGTAGATCCATAGGAGAGTTTGTGATACTACTAACCGAGCCAAGGGTCTGAGAACTCAGCTGTGGGCTAGCTGGACAAGCATCTGGATTACCCGTACTCATGGCATGGATTGCTCCAGAGCTCAACTGCTGTGGGCTCATTGGTGTTCGCTGGCTCATTTGCTGAGGGCTAGTTTGCTGTTGCTGAGTTTGTTGGTTCAGTTGTGACATTCCCACGGTTGATGGTGAGCCCACTTGTGAAGGTGAGACAACAGACTGTAGCGGTGAAGTGGTGTCTTGTTGTTGCTGCAACTGTTGCTGAAATTGCTGCTGCTGCTGTTGAAATTGCTGCTGCTGTTGCTGTTGTTGCTGTTGCTGTTGCTGTTGTTGCTGCTGTTGCTGTTGTTGCTGCTGCTGGTTCATGTAAAGATGATTTATCCCTGCCATCAACTTAGGTGGACCCATAGGCCCCATTGTTGCCGGTTGCATTGGGTTCATGTTAGCTCGTGATAGACTCTGACCAAGCATTGAAAGACCAGTAGAGCTAGGATGTATCTGTCTAGCTCCTGAAATCCCTGCTATACTTGACTGAGGGCCACCTAAAATGTTTGCTCTGTTCTGTGCCATTCTAAGTTTTGATGCCACGAGAGCAGCTTGTGGATTTAATCCAGATCGAAGTTGCGGGCTTATTGCATTGCTAAGATTTGAAGCCTGGCTAAAATTCATTGGGTTCTGCCCCACATTGCCCATGCCAGATATAGGCCCAATTGGTGTTGACATTCCAGTTCCCCCTATTCCCCTTGCAGCTCCCATGCCCATTGCACTGCCAAGGCCTCCAAGACCAACCATGTTATTGCCCATGTTTCCCATACTAACAGCTGTCCCAAGTCCCATCATCATCTTCCGTTGCATTTGCGGCTGCTGTTGTTGCCGTAACAGCTGAATTCTGTTGCCCAACTGCATGTTGGAATTCTGTCCAATTGCAGACAAGTGTGAAAGTGGATTTGTTGCGAGCATCATAGATGGCCTCTGGAACTGGGGATGCTGCTGTTGAATCAAGGAGTGTTGGCTTTGTTGCTGTTGCTGTTGCTGCTGCTGCTGCTGCTGATGCTGATGTTGCTGCTGCTGCTGATGTTGCTGCTGCTGCTGCTGCTGCTGTTGATGTTGCTGCTGCTGTTGATGTTGCTGTTGCTGCTGCTGCTGCTGGTGGTGATGAAGAGATGGTTGTGGGTCTGGCTGCGTTGATCTCTGGGGCATTGAAACCCCAGAAAAAAATCCTTGAGACATCTGTAAAGCCTGGGGGTTTCCAGGTGGCAGCATCCTTGCATCCGGTAACAGATTCTGGGCTGAGTTTAGAGATGCATTGCCATTGTTAGTTTGCTTAGCAACTTCATTTGATTGTTGACCAGGAATTGCCGCATATTTCTGCATGTCAGCTACTGAATTATGATGGACTCCAGCAACATTCGATTGACTGGCCGAGGCAAGATTCATGCGAGTTGGTTTTGCTTGGACTTGATTTTCCACATCATATCCTTCACGCATCATCTGCATCAGCAAATATCATAATATGTTAAAAGGAAAACACCCCCCAATAGATCATAATTCTAATTTTTTAACGTCATGATTGTCTGAAAACATACCAGTGAACAAAGCTGTGTGCAAAGCAAATCCGCCAAGTGCTGTCACATGAATTAGATATGGATCAGAGCAACAGAAGGCACAAATTTGCAATGATAAGGGGTACAAAAAAATGCTCAAATATCAGAAAAACACATAATTAATGCTGCTAAAAAAGCTTTCCAGTCACTATCCAAATTGATTGTCGACAGTCCAACCAAAAAGCCCCCTCGTTCGGTAGCAATTGGATGCTAGGGAAATAACCAGACAACATTAACTTTTCAAATGACCAATGCAATATATCGATGACGCCGCCTAACTGAGAATAGCTGGTGTTAACAAATTCAACAAGCAGATCCTTCTTAGACTGCAAAAGTAGAATTTGTGCAGAACTTACTGTATTGGGCAATGTAGGAAGGTGATCCTCTGCAGAAAGAAAATCGCCATCTTCTATTTCTCCATAATGCATTGCTACTGTACCATCATATGGCTTCTCTGACATGATCATTCTAGTTCTTACCCGATAAGAAACAGCATTTTCTGCAGAAGCAAAATTGAAATTTTAGGAAAGAAGAGAATCATCAAGGCATCACAATGGATCAGATATTATACAACCCATAATACAACAAACCTGGAGGTATACGCTCTGGCTGCATAAATTTTAAGACCCTTATTTTGCAGGTATTGATGTTGCCACCTACAAGTGACTTAGATAAAGACCTTGTGCTTGCATCATCTTTAAAATCTTCATTATTGGAGGCAGTAGAGAGAAATGCTGACAGAGGGCGAGTGGAATATGTGTTGGGCTTCCTAATGGGGTGATTATCAACCTTCCTATTTTTGACGTTCAGTTGATGCCTGAAACAGAAATCCACCAAATATGCATAAAACTGGATGGGGTTGACTAAACTCCATAGAATGTACATGAAAAGATGATAGGGTTTTTGAAAAATGTATGCATCCTCAACCTTCAGCATTGGATTAAACATGCTCATTGCAGATCAAGGAATTTAAACAGAAACGAAAAATAAGAAAAAAATTGCGGGTGGTGAATACTTTATCATCTCAGCAAGGAAAAAAAAAACTCATGCCTTAAGTTGAGACCAAAAGAAGGGGAAGGGGATTACACCTGACCTAAATACCCGTTTCATCTAACCATTCATGTGCTATTGTAATGGTCAGTAAAGAATCAATATTAAGAGCTTTAATATGTCAAACAATAGGATGAATACATTTGTCCAGTCCATTGTGATGCATATGATATTTACAAGTTCCTATAGTTAGTATACAGAGATAGATAACAATACAAGGACAAAGCAACAATTAAAATTAGACAAGGTTTTAAATGTTGAATGAACGGAATACCTCATTGTCACCATTTCTATCTTTGAGAACCTTTCAAGCATGGTTTGATCTGCCAGTGGTGGTGTTCCAACTGAAGGACTGTTTGCATTTAATGGAGCACTAATATTACCAACACTAGCTGGAGATCCAACTCCACTCATTGCTGGGGTCCTGGGGAGAGAATTTGATCTCCGCTTCACAGCAGCTTGGGCCTGGTGTTGCCGTTGCATGGAATCGTTAGCACTGGAAGTCAAAGATGGGGTCCCACCAACAGTAGCAACTGAGGTGCTTGCTGCTTTCTCCTTTTGTGATGCAGCAGTTGTTGCAACTGCTCCAAAGTGGGGTCCAACTGAACCACTAGAAAATTCCCCAGATTTTGACGATAATTGAGATTGAGAAAAAGCTGCATTAGAAAACCGGGGACTTTGAGCTGCTTTTCTTTTCTGGAGCTGCTCCTCCTTTCTGGCATCTTTCTCCATATGCTGACCAAGATTATTCCAAGGTGTCTGATGGAAATTAGATCTAATGAATGCATGCTGTGGTAGTCTTTGCTGCCGTGATTGCTGTGTGTCCAGATGACTTGTTTCTGTTTCCACCATCTGCATATCAGTTTTATTGCGGTTGAGCTCCGACCCATCTAATTTATCCATCTCGAACTGCTCTTCCTTGGCACTATATCGTGTTCCTTGTTGTCCTGCAGCAAATGGCATTGTCCCAGCATCCTGATTCAGAGCCCCTTCAAACACCTGGTGGGGAAACTTTTGAATGCTTGTATTTGAATACGGAAAGCCCCTTGCCATTACTTGCTGCTGTAATAACGTAGTCTTCCAATTTATATCCTGACCATGGAGTCCATCCATATGTGACCCTATTTGCTGTTGTTGCATTCCGTCAAGAGCCACTGGTGTAGGCCTTGCCCTCTTGTTAAAGTTGGACAAGGGTGACATTTGCCCATCTTGATTATCCCTCTTTCCAAGAAGCGAGGCACTTGAATTCACATTGTCGGCATATGAGATCATCATGTCCTGCCCAGCAGGAGAAGCCCCTGGTGCATTAATAGTAGGCCCTGAACCAGGATCCTGCATACTTCTGGGGGTCCCAACCCCCATTTGATATCTTGCCTGATGTGAAGCAAGTGGTAGTGCAGGAACTGAGGCATCTGGTACTAAGTTCTTGGGCCTAATGGCTAACATGTTTGTTGGGACAAGATTTGGAGCTGTAAGATTCTCATGTTGCCGTGGCACCACATTTCCTGAAATGATTCCTGTATCCCCCAACCTAGAGTTAGAACTTTCTGGTACTCTGTCTATGCAAACTTTCTTCCCATGAGTCTTAATACTAGATGTGACAGTAACTTCAGGCATCTGCCTCAATCTCTTTCTCCGGGCACCAGAAAGAGCCAAATCAAGCTGCAAATGAAGTTAAACATAATTAAGATGGATAAATCATCCTCCAGCCTAGGAACAAGAACTCTCGTCTGAAAATGCATTACCTTAGTTGGGACTGGGTTATTGCAAAGCCTATCCAACTTAGGAGTGGGGTCTAGATGAAGTTGTGGTTGCAAGGCTTTCAGTATGCGGGACTCCACTTCCTGCAGTCGAGTGAATATAAACACATGAATTCGCAAACCCACCATATGATAGAATTTAGTAGCCAACCAAAGATGAGAGAAGGCAATCATACTTACCATCAGATCGCCATAAGTCCAAGAATTATCTGATATCAATGGAATATCCTTCACTACATTCTCCAATGACATCTTAAGGCATACTTTACTAACAATGGGGGATCCATTGGATGTTGGATCACCAGAACATTCACATTTCCGATAATCCCGCACCTGAAAAATTCTTGACATTTTCAATTTTAAAAGTTACTGAATACAAAGTCACTAGATAATCATTTTTTTATAAGTAACCTAAAATAGTCACCTATTTTTTTTTATATCCTAACCTAAAGTCTAAGAAATCGTCATTATTATTAATAGCTAAAATAGTTGACATTCGATGCTTAGAAGAGTTGCTCTCTCTCTCTCACATACACATATGCACAGGCAAACCAAAATGATGTGTCTACATCAGGGATGGAAATAGTATACCACTGGAGGTGGTATGCTTCTCAATGGGTAAACTCAATGTGCACCAACATATTGGCAGTTAAACAGTGAAAGCATAGGTGTACAGTGAAAGTAATGAGTACGGTTGCTGTTTGTCCAATGGTTACAAAGGGCCACCTCAGAAGAATAGGATTCAACACTAACACTGCCATCAACAATTGTGGTAAAGGACCATATAGCAGTAACATCATAAATAAACTTAGCCAGCTGTGACAATTCCTTGCCTCTTGCACATATGCATTCACACATGCATATATGAATATTGGTATTCATACCATTCGTCTAAGATGTCTATTTCTTTATCATTTATTTTGATGAGCCAAACTGCGCATAATATAGTTCCGAAGTAAAATTCCATGGATGGCTCACCTCACATACGAGTGTCCCATCAACAAACTTGCAGGGTATATCATCTAGAATATCTCCAGGCAACCGGCCAGATTCAATTGCCTCCAAATGAATTCACAAACAGAGAGGGAAACAAGTTAAGAGTAAGAAAATCCTATAACAAATATATTCGGAATTGTAAGTAAACCGAGATCACTGTTGTAATGTGGAGGACAATAGATAGTGCATTGTGTAAAGAGACAGCCTCATTGCACAAATTCACAAATTCATAAAAATTTTATAGCCACGGTCTGCACATGTAAATCCAATGCTGGTGAATCCAAATCACGAACTACATATAGAGAACCTTCTTGCATTACCCAAATGATTAAAACCCAAAAAGAAAAACACTGCATTCCTGAAGTGCATGCACAACAAATGGCAACCAAAGAAGCCGCAAATGGTGATATTTCATTGTAAGGCATGAGTCCTTTCAAACAATAGTCAAGATACACCTCTCCAAAGAAAATTGAATTGAAAGGGGAGAAACAAATAGAAATTTACCAAGAAGAGAGTTTCAGACGTCCTATCATATGGATGCAACAACTTTGGAACATCTTGAAGTCCAGCCTGATGTGCAGCTTCATTCTGAAAATTCATGAAATATTCATATTTAAAAAGAAATATTTAATATAATATAATATAATACAAGGAGTATCTTTTTCCATTCAATTTTTTTCATTCGTCTAACATTCTTTCAACAAACCTCTGTTGGTTTTCCAATAGAATATCCATTTGCAAAGATGTTCAATGTGAAGGAAACTTCATTCTCTGTCAAAACAGAAAAAAGGATCCAAATATATATTGTTTTTTTATATGTAGTCAGGATCCAAATATGATGAGAAATGACCAACAAAACCTACTGTGCCTCTAACCTGCAGATGGAAGAAGGCCTTCGGAAGACATGGATGGTGCAGCTACTCCTGCTACATCTTTACCTCCTTCACTAAGGTCACCCTATAACATAGGAAAATCAAAACTATCACACAAGCAAGAGACATAAATATGAGATTAAACCTAACCCGCATTCTGCTGATCGGGTCTTCCCTCGAACCATAAAAAAGCGCTTTGCTCATTGCGATTTTCTTTGAGAAAGAAGGAAATATCAAGCCATCTATTTCAATTGCGGGGTGAACAAGAGAGAGCTTTTCTATTCTCATTTTTTATATTCATGTTGATCACATTTCTCATGCTCGATGTAATTCTAAGGTCGGAATATTGATAATTTTTATTGGGCCCTAAATTATATTTAATGGGTCATATTGGATAAGCCCACGAGCGCTAAATTATTGAAGTTGATTAGGAGTTTTATTTAGGCTCAATAACTAGGTTAAATCTCATTTATTATTTATTGAACGAGTTAGACTCTTTTTAGAATTTAAAATTTGGTCATCAGAAATTTATTTCAATTTAAAATAATCACTGATTGAAATTCCCTATGCAGTCTCAGTCACTGCCAATCCTATATTGAATGAACTAAGGGTGAAAAACTGACCCCACGGTTCGGTTTTGTGCACAAACCGAAACTGACCGATACTGATATTTTGGGGAAGAAAACTGGCCGTGTAAAGGGTAAAACCGGCTGGTACGGTTGCTGGCCGGTTCACGGTCAGTTTGGCGGTTTGTTGGAAATCAGTTGCGTCTCTTCAAAAAAAAAAAAAATTACCCAAAGTAGCCATTCAATCCAACCAGACAACCACAAAATTCAAAAACCTAGAAATAGAAATCATAAACAACAAAATCACCTAACAATCCAAGAAATCATAAACAACATAATCATCTAAGAATCCAAGAAAACAGTAAACAACAGAATCATCAATCAAGAAAATAGAAATAACACTAGACAAAAAAATTTTTATCTGGAGAGTGGAGAGGACGAAATGAGGGGGACGGCTGAGGAAGTTGCCGATGCCGCTGGAGAGTGGAGACTGCAGTGGAGGGCGAGGGCTTGAAATGGAGAGATGTGGAGGGCCTCACAGCTGCGGACACTGGAAGGGACGAGTCGCTACGCCGCTGGAGACTGAGAGCAGTGAGAGGACTGAGTGCTGAGGGTTGGAAACGACGAAATGAGGAGACTGAGAGCATGGTTGTTTAAACCCTAGGCAAAAACGGTGCAATGGCGCCGTTCCCTTTTTTTTTTTAAACTGCATAACGGCGTCGTTTTAGAATGGATTTTATATTAAAAAAAATTGGTTTAAGACGTCGGCCGGTTCAGCGGTTTTCTACTGGTTCGAACCAAGACCAAACCGGCCGACGTCGGTTTTAATAAAATTCCACCGTCCACCGACCGGTTCCGAGATCGGCCGACCGATCTGAGTCGGTCCCGGTCGGTCCTTCGGTTTCTTGTACAGCCCTAGAATGAACCACTAAATTCAAACTCTCTTCTTGAATGATCGCGACCGATTCCAACTCGAATTTGTCAGTACCCTCTCCCAAATCTCTTTATAAATATCTTCCTTTCATGTATTATTTGAAAAAACCATAAACCTCCATAAGTGCAGCAGCCGAACCCAATATACCCAATCCAACACCGTGATTGATTTTGTGTCAGAAATTTTTGGAAGCAACACTACATAGTAAGTAGTTTGATCATAAATTAGGATTAGAATACGTTAGTTAGTTATATATATTATTATTAAAGTTAGTTCTTTCGAAACCAGTGTTTATGTACCACGCATGTCATGATATTCTCAAGCACGTCATTCATCATGTTTCATTCTGCATATTATAGTTATGTATGTATCATGCATCTCACATTACATAAAACACAAATTTTCATAAGATCAAGTGATAAACTCAAAACAGTTAATCAAATGGTCATTCAGATGCATGGTACCAATGCAGTTTCAGGGTGGGTGTGCAAGCCACGGACTCAAGCGTGGTCCACCATAGTATGCTAGAATACTATCAGTGGCTCCCCTTGCAGCCGTAGGACGTGGGGTCGGTGCACAACCTCGTACACAAAGTTAAGTGTGTTGGTTAGTCAGATTAGTCAGATAAATCAGTTAATTTAGATAAATCAATTATGCATAGCATAAGCATCAATATGATCAGTCATGATTTTAAGCTCAACATGAAATATTTTATGAAAACCTTATGTTAAGTATGTTTACGTTATGATGGGTTTCTTACTAAGTCATCGACTCATTTTTGTTTGTTTTATGTTTATAAACCACTACAGGTTAGAATATTTGTGAAGGTAGAGCTGCAGGATGGGACTTAGTCCAGAGAGGCGTGACCGTGGCCTAGATCATGTACATTTTAAGTTATGATTTTTGTGGCAGAGAATTTGAGAAATTTTAATAAATGCTTCCGCACACTCTCATTTATGATTTAGGTATTTTAATACAAAATGACTCTATTTATTTTAAGGAATCTTTGTACTTGGCACTTCCTTTAGAAAAAAAAATATATTTTTAAGTCAGGTTCAGTAGTAGCACTCCAACACCCCAGATTTTTTAAAAAATGACTTTATTCTTAAACTCATAGCATAAAGTTGTATTAGCCAACTAAGCTTCATTTTAAGATTCTATGTTCTCAGGCACAAAAATATGCACAGCATACATATCAACTCTTTATAGCAGCCACTCCTTCCCAGAAGAAAAAAGATTGAATTCAGCATAGAACTTCACCTTGCATAAAAACATCAATCCACTAGATAAGCTTGGAGAGTGAGATGAGATGAGAATTTTTTGAATAGTAGTAAGATAGTTTGTGAATAAAAATGAGATAGTTTGAGTTAATGTTTTATGGGGTTTTGGGAAATGAGAGAAAAAAAATTGAATAAAAAATATTATAAGGTTAAAATATTATTAGAATATAGTTTTTTAATATTATTTTTGTTTGGGGATTTGAAAAAGTTGAATTGTTTTTTATTTTTTGTTTGAAAGTTTTGGAAAGTTGTAATGATTATTTGAAAGTAGTTGTATTTGAGTATTTTTTAGAAAGAGATGGGATGAGATGAGAATTTTGGAATGGAAACCTTTTCCAAATAACCCCTAACTTTAGCAACCAAGCAAAAATCCTTTTCAAATAACAATCCATTTTACTAGAAAATATTTTGATTTCATTGTTCCAATGAAACCTTATGAAAAGTAATAAAACAGTGGGTTCAATCTGATCGTTTTACATCATCTTCTTCAAACTCCAAAAAAATAAATTGCGAAAATCTCACCTCAATTAAGAAATCGATGATCAAACACTAAAGAAAGAAAGGAAAAATAATCCAAAAGAAAAATCCCAATTGGTTGTGCTAAGCTCAGCTGAGAGTCTTAGCCTTGCTTCAGAGAAAACAATAACATTAAAGATCCAAGAATTTCAAAATTATTATCCCTTCATTTATGCCTACCCGTTATCTAAGCAAACAGAATCCCAGCACATTAGACAACCGAAGTACGGAACTAATCCTTTATTTAGTTACATAAGAACATGTTAGCAATCAAAACAAGAATAAGCCAAATCCAAAATTCCACGCTCTTCCCCATCCCCGTCACGGAACTCACGCAGACACCTATGCAGGAAAAAAAAAAAAAAAAAAAAACTAAACTGTGCTCAATATAAATTACTGTATGTAAACATACGCAGGTACCACAATTTTCTGCTTTTTGACACAAAACCAAGCTGAAATCTAACACCAAGAAATCCGTTTCCAGTTCTATGCTCCCCTCCACTTCCAAATTCTATCATTCCCCCCAGTCTTCTTACGAGCCAAACAGAGTAGTAAATCAAACAATTGACTCATTTCACGATATCTTACCTGGAGCTTTCTTGAGCTCTCTTTGGAATTCTCCGACGCGTTGTCGACAACGTCGACCTCTGATTGAAGCGGGGCCTTCGGGCGGAACCTTGTACCGGTCTTCGAGACCTTGAAGGAGATACCCATAACGTAGGGTATTGACTGAGAAAGTAAGGCCTCAGTCAGGGTGGAATTTGGGTCGTGTGAAGGTAGAGGAAAATAAAAGGAAGAGAACGGATGATGGAAATTGTATGGGGGAAAAATATAAACCCTAACAGGAAAGGAATGTCAGTTTGTTAGGTTCTTAATTCTTCGTGGTGTATCTGAGGGTTTGTTCACAGAAAGTTAGTGAAGGGGTGTAAACCGGTCGGTCCGGTGATGGACTGAATATTTTCGGTCCATCACCAGACCGGACCGGACCGAACATCCCATATGGACCGGATCGGACCGGACCGGATCGATAATTATCGGTCCGGTCCGGTCCGGTCAGTCCATTCGGTCCGGCCTTTTATTTTTTTAAATCAATTAATAAAAAAATTTTATTTAAAATACTAAATTAAATTACGTGACTTATTAATGTGAATTATGTAACAAACTCAATAAAAAATATTTTATATAGTTAATGATAATAAATTACATTATTAATTTATATAATTATTATATAATTAACTAATTGATATTATATATTAATTAATTCATAAAATATTAACAAATGTTAATAACATATTTAAAATTTTATATTGTTAATAGTGATAGGTTAGATGAAGATATATATAAAATATTGTTAATTTATAAAATATTAACAAGTATTAATAACATATTTAAAATTTTATATTATTAATTGTACAATTATTATATATATAATATATATAATATTTTATTTATTTTTATTTTTTATTCGGTCGGTCCGGTCCAGTCCGGTCTGAGAAATCTCCACCTCGGGACCGGACCGAAGACCGAAATTCTCCTATTTATTAGACCGAAACCGACCATGCATTTGGTCATTACGGTCCGGTCCGGTCCGAACCGGTCGGTCCGGACCGACCGGTTTACACCCCTAGATAAGAGAGACGCGGGGAAGGAATTCTGTTTGGTTTCGAGTCTTGACCAAAACATCCTGGAGACTTGCAATTTGAGTTTTGCTAAACAACCTCCACCAAATTCAACACTCAACATTTTTTTAAATTTTAAATATTTTTTTTAAAAATATTTTTTGAATTTATTCATTTTAAATTATTTCAAATTTTCTATTTATTACTCATATAATAAATATTTGATAAAAATTAAAATTAAATTTAAAAATAATGTAGAGTATGGAGTGTTAAGAAATTCTGAAAATCTATTAATATCAATATAAGTTTAGGAAAATGATACCACGAGTCTACGGGGCATAAATCTGTATCGCTTATGTATTTTATTTATTTTTTATTTAATAATTAAGAAATTGACTATTAAGGATGCTTGATAGAAAAATGATATGAAAATTTTATTAATAGTAATAAAATAATTTATGAATAATAGTGAGATAGTTTGAGTTGATTATTTTTTGAGTTTTTAGAAATGAAAGAGAAAAAATTTAATAAAAATTATTATAAAATTAAAATACTGTTAGAATATAATTTCATAATATTATTATTGTTTGGAGATTTGAAATAGTTGAATTGTTTTTTATTTTTTATTTTAAAGTTTAGAAAATTTGTAATAATTAGCTTGAAAGTATTTAAATTTAAATGATGTTTGAGAAAGAAATGAGATGAGAATTTTGGGATGAATCCTTAATACTCTTGTAAACTAGCTACTTATACATCTCCAACGAAAATAGTAATTCAGCATGCATGTGATGAAATGCATTTGATTATGTATCTATATATTTGCATAATATGACTTTAAATTAGGCTCTATTGGATTATGCATATCTAAAAATTTGTATAGATATAAACAGTGTTTCTACAAATTTGAAGATGCATTATTAGCTCCCTAAATCTTATTTTATTATTATTTTTCTCTCTCCTCCCCCTCTCTCTCCACCAACGGATAGAGTTTTAGGAAAAAGATTCTAGTAGGTTCTAAATGATAAAATTTACAGTGATGCTAATTGCAAAATAAATAAATAAAATTAGGAAAAAAATAAATAATAATATTTTATTATTATTTGACTCAAAGAAGCATAATCCAATATAGAAATTTTTATTGATATGCAAAATCAATCTCCAAAAAATATAATTTTACATATGCATATAGAGAAACCAATGTTAATCCACTTATTGGTTCCGCACCTTTCTGTTCATATTTCTGTGCCTCTTTATTTTTCTTTACCTATTGACATCGAGTGCAAAAGTATTAGATAAATGCTGATGAATCTTCAGCCTTCTTCTGAAATATATTTTTTAAGATGAAATATATTTACAACCGTAAATTGTACAACCGCCACATAATCGCTTTGAAAAAAATAAGCAAAACATGAAATCCATTTGAAAAAAATTAATTTTTATAATAGACCTCATTTTTTTTTCAAAACGATTACGTGACGATTGCGCATTTCACGGTTGTATGTAGAATTACTCTTTTTTTTAATGCTCCAACTAAAGCAGGAGACTCACATATAGGGCTCCAACTAAAGCAGGAGACTATTGAGCAACTTATTTCTCCTTACCAATGTCACCAAATCAATGTATTTGCATATACAATTATACCAGAATGTTCAATTAATGCCATGAACCACTACACGGGTAAGCTAATAAATTTGGGTAATAATGCCTTAAGGTTTTGTGGATTTTGCATTAATCTAGTCGACTCAAGATTTATCTAAAGTCATTGCGTTATTTGGAGCGACCCCTTATCAGGAAAAAATTGCAATAGAACACGATTGCTATTCAAATCTATTAGCCATGGATTTCACGTTATTTAAAAAAAAAAAAAAACAATTAAAACATAGATACAAAAGTAGGTGAAGAACTCGACCAAAAACTCAATTACAAAAGGTGCAAAACAGAAATACATCGGACAAAATAAATAGCCGTAATGAAGCAAGCCCTGACAGCATAAAACACGTTTTAAAGACCTCATTTCCTCGGTTGAGCTTGAGGATCGACTCCAATGTAGCTCTGTACACTTTGAAACAGTGGATTGCCACAGATAATGCACTAATTGCAGATGATACGACCCTTTTGAGTTAAAGAACAAACATTATGAGAAGAAAAGCAAAACGTTAAACGACGACATAAAACGTCTAACTCGTCCATTTTACAACACTACCAAGCCTTGTACTAAGAACCAGGGACCTTGATTTTACACCACTTGCAGTGATCAAGAACAGAGTTCCTCCTGAAGCTCCATTTTGAATATTGAGTATTCCCTCTCAAACAGCAAAAATTCCTGAACATGGAAAAGCAATCAAATAGATGAAATCACAGTTTCTTAAGCTTTAACATAACAAAAATTTGGCCTTCTAATTTTATTTAGGGGAGAAGACACTCAAGCCCACAGAAAATATATTTAGAGAACCCCTATATAATTATGAAAAAAAATAATAAGATATACAAATAATTCAAGAGAAGTATCACAACCCCCGCCAAAAATAGTAGACCATTCTCAAGAAATGCAAAATCAAGTCCGGAAAGAAGCAAACATTATTAGTGGAAAGCATTGCCAATCCATAGAAAATCCATGGGCATGGTGTTAAGAAGATCAGACTTGTGCTCATCATCCCTATCCACCGACTTAATGCCGCTTTACGACAAGGCTGCGGTCAAGTTATAGTCTAAGTTCCTCTTGAGGGAGTGAATGCAAGCAGCTCCCCCGCCATACAGGCCCTACCAAGGGTCTCCCCAACTAATATAGAGAACTGCCATGCTCACACCAAGGTGGATGGTACCAACCTCGGATCGTGTACCTTACCCTTTGGCTTTGGAAAAAAAAAACTCAAGCAAGGGATTAAATTTTTTTTTGCTCGGTATAAATGAGCAAAACTATCTGTTAGCTTACCTGCAATTGTTGCTGGCTAAACAAATGAAGAAATCCACTATCAGGGCACGCAACTAGTTCAATCAAATCATCATGGCTTTCAGGTGGATCACCTGACTCCATGAGCGAAACTGATACCTACAAATGAGACAAGGACAACCATAAAAAGCTGCTGATGTAAGGAAATTTGAAAGAGGAGCCTATAAAAATAAAAACGGTAGAGGGGAGCACTGCATTATAAATGATAATTTAAAGATAGATATTAAGTAGAGACTTCTCTAAAGGGAGAAGCTTACTTGCATGCATCGAAGAATTACTTCTGGAAGACAGCACCTACGACAAAGACTCCGTACAATGTATGTTGCTGGGCCTTCTAAAGAACCATCTTTGCTTGAATACCAAGCATCTAATCGTGAGATCTCCATTGTAACTCCAGCTTGAAATCGAAGAAGCTCACCTGCATTAGAAACAAGCAAGACAGTATAAAAACCTACATGATTCTTCCCACCCTCCCAACATCTACAAACATTTTTTTTATTGAAAATTAATGAATTTTATTAGGAGCACAGACGGACATAATTAGGAAATATGACAATGGCCTGTGGGTCAACGGGCAACTACCCAGGTCCTAAGGGACTTAGGAACCATGGGGCCCTCAGCTGGGGGGTTTGAATCCCCCCCTAAAACTGGGCTAAAATGCCCTCCTAAAAAATTGCCTGGCAAAATAAGTACACCGGAAGTATATAGAAGGAAAAACCTAATTGAAGAGAACAAAAAGAGAAAAGCCTTTAAAGTCTAAAAAACTAGGAGATTGAAAGCTGTGGTGAGCAGCCATCCAAACAAAGAGGGTGGGTGCTGAATATAGTAGCTTTTAACTCTGGCACCATCATTTCTCGGCCTTTAAAAGTTCAAACACTGCATTCTTGTGAAATACACCACATTAAGCATAGGAGAACCATCCTCCAAACATCTGCATTTCTATGGCCTCCATGACTCGTAGGGGTATAACCCACTCAAGCCAAAACTGCTGAATATCACCACTCATACTTCCCTAGCCAACTCATAATATAGCAAAAGATGACCGATACTTTCCCCAATTTGCTTACACTTTGAACACCAATCCAATACTACAATGTGCCTCTTTCTCAAATTATTAGTGGTTATGAATTTTTCCAAGGTGGACAACCAAAAAGAAACGCAATCTTCGAAGGAGCATTGTTTCTCCAAATAAACGTCCAAGGATAAAAAGAGCCAACTAAAAGAATGAGCACAGTGAAATAGGACTTAACCTAAAAAATGTCTTTGGACTATATCCAAAATACTAGATCACCTCCTCTTCTCCCGCTAAAAGATTACAACTTGTTGAAGAACGAAGAAAGCATCTCCATCTCCCTCCCAATCTTGGGCTGCTTTGATGGTTGTTCACAACTGCAGTCTTGCATTGGGATAAACAAAACAACTTTGAAAAGATAGTCTTCAAAGGTTGATCCCCGCACTACATCAAACCAAAATCTAACTTTTGACCCAACACCCACCTCATATGACATATCTAATAAATGGGAAACGCCCCCCTTTGCCTGATATCTTTCCACAGCTAAACCCCTAATGACCCGCTAACCTCAGTGGAACACCCCTCCCCACATGTTACTGTATTTGGCTCCAACCACCACTCACCACAATGCTACCAACTATATAGCATACCTCCCAATCCAACTCCCCAACAAAGTTTTGTCGAAAAATAACATATTTCTAATCCCCAACCCAACTAATAACAATGGAGTGCATATCTTGGACCACTTGACTAGGTGAAACAACTCATTACCTATTCCTCCCCCACAAGAAGCCCTCTAAAGCTTCTCAAAATGGTGAGCTACTCCCACAAGCAGAGGGAATAGAGATAAGTAATACATGGGAAGGTTTGAAAAAGTACTCTTAACAAATGCAACATACCAAATCGATTTCACCTTAAAAGCACCCCCAATGAGAGATCCAGAAGCTTTATAAAAGTGATGACACACTATAGCCACGGATACGTGCCAACCCGCCAATGCTATCCCCTTTTCCAACTAGAACTAACTCAAAGTTGGCCAAAATGATATTCAATCCTAAGACAGCCTCAAATCATAAGAATAGACTATGCAAATGATGGATATGCTGCTAGAATTTATCATCAATGAGCACGAGATGACACAGGACAAACACTTCATTCTTCCTATCCCCCAATGAAAACCTGATAAAAGCCCTCTAATTTCAACAGCTGACAACATTCTGGTTAGTGCCTCCATTTCCACTACAAAGAGTAATGAACATAAAGAATAACCTTGTAACAATTTCCAAGAGCTTATAAAAACCTGAGGAGTACCATTTATCAAAACTGAAAACTGCACCGTAGAAACACAACGAGCAATCCACCCCCACCATCTCTCCCTGAAATTGCATCTCCTGAATAAATACAAAAAAAAGGCCCAATTCATCTCGTCATACGGCTTTTCCAAGTCCAGTTAACCCCTGGAATCCTTTATTTGATTATGCTATCAAAACATTCGTTGGCTATCAGAACTGAATCTCATATCTGTCACCCCTTGATGACTATATTCTGAGAGTTGAAAATAACCTTTGCCAATACCACCTATAGTCGACTAACTAGGACTTAAAGATAATGTTACAAACACTTCCAACCATGCCTTGATCTTAACCGCCTTGGCTACCTTGGGAATAAGGGAAATAAAGTAGCATCGATGCTCTTGTCAAACTTGCCACAAGCATGAAACTCATTGCATAAATTCATCAAGTCTACTTTGAGAACGTCCCAACAAGACTGAAAGAAAGCTAGTGAGAAAACAGAAAGGCTCAGTCTAATCACCATTAAGATCCCTCACCACCTCGAAAACCCCATTCTCCTCAAAAGCTCGCTCCAACCACCCCACATCCTCCTCGCTAATAGAACCAAGACCAAGGCCTCCAGGTTAATCGTTCTGAATAGAGTTGGGTAAAAAGACAACAGAAATGTCCTCCACTTCTCAGGTGTCTAAAAAACAACATAATGTCCCACACTTCTCTGGTGTCTAAAAAAACAACATAAATGTCTCACACTTCTCTGGTGTCTGAAGAGAGTTCCCCATCAATAGGTAGGGCATCAATATAATTGTTTTTATTACTCAAGTTGACCATAAGATGTAAAATTTTAGTATTATTGGCTCCCTTCTTGGGCCAAAGAACTCTTGTTTTCTGTGTCCAACTAGTTTCCTTTAACAGAATAATCCTTTCCAATTTACTAGAGACCTCATCCCCTCTCATCAATTAGGCCCCACACAAAGGGGGTTCTGCACGAATATCCAGCTCATGAGTTCCTCCATAAAGTGTCATTTCCTCTCCCCACCATGACCAAATACCTCGCTCCATTTCTTAAAATCCAACTTCAAAGCTTTTAATTTGCCATCTAAGATTAAGACTGCATGTCCTAGAAGTTATAGGACCCCACCAATGTCGCACCCTATCCACAACTTTTAGTTCTTATTTGAATGTTCTCAAACCTTAAAGGACTGTTTGTTCGACACCTTACCAGCACAGACAAGCACCGATGGAAAGTGGCCAAAAAGTAATCTGGAAAGTCGTAAAAGGAGAAAAAGGAGAAAACATTTTCGAGTAAAACCACTCATTTTTCATTGTTTTTTTTATAGGTAAAGTATCATTACCTGGCCCATGCACACTCATTTTTCATTGTTTAGTGAAGATCCGAAACAATATTATGGAAAATATTCAGGCGTTTGGTTGGCTAAAAGTCATTTGCATACCACTACTGCCAATCCATCGAAAATGTCCTCTGTAAAGATAATATTCCCACAACTCATCACTTTGCAAAAAGTCATCCTTTTTTTAACAAAAAATTGTCACTGATTGAATTCTGCCCCTCCATCTGTGTTAGGTATCCAATTTATTTCCATAGCATCTTATATATTTGCCTACTTTCATCCCATAACAGTATTTCCATATTGGATCCGAAAAAATGAATTGCGCCTCCTTAGAGGAGGCAAGCCATTTTCTGCCTTAAAAGCTTAATTTTTCATGACTGACAATAGCAAGTAGCAGCCAAACACCAACAAGCACAAAAATATTTCAGAAAAACCAATTTTTGGTGGAAACAAGGGTAGTCTGAGAAGAATTATCAGCTTATAGTAAGAAAAAAAAGAGTCTATGTTGTTCCTTAAAAATGAACTATGCTCACACATGGTTTGTCAACTGACTATAGAAATCAACCCTTCACAACAGCAAAAAATAGCAACCCACATGCAAACTTTTTTTTTGGATCGGTAAATAAGATTTTATTGATCATAGAAATAGGCAAAAGCCCAAGTACACGGGTCATATACAAAAGCAACGCCTAGGAGTGAAGTTCTAGTGATACAAGAGCAACCCACATGCAAACTTACCAAGTTTGTACCACTATAGTGCCTCTTACCTTTGAAGCCAGCAGCCATAACAGTACTGAGTATGCCACCATCTTCCTGAGGCCCAATTCCATCACCTGATACTGCCAAGCAGCGTAGTACAACCTCAATGCAGTAATTGTCCCTCATTGATATGGAGACATTCACCTGCCCAGAAATGTTCAGAATGTGAGCAAAAGCAAATATCAAACAAAAATATAAACAGTGTCGATACATTAAAATTTTGGTTGCCAAAGGCCAACAAGGATTTATGTGGAGTGTAGGCTTAGGCTTTAGCATGGATTACATTTTCTAAGGTGAGGTACAGAGCCAGGACCAGATTTCTGGGTAGAATTTCTGTAAGATGTTAGGTAATGTAGAATTGATTAGGTTAGTCTGTTTCATTTGTAATGTATGAAAGATAATAATCATATACATTTTCATTGTTCTAGGCCACGACTACATTCCTCAATAAGTCTACATTTATTGTAGGTTATCGCTGAGCCCAATGAATACTCTTTTAAAGGTTATGTTTTTTTTTTAATTGGTAAACAAAATTTTATTGATCATAAGAATAGGCAAGAGTCCAAGTATACAGGACATAACCAAGAGCATTGCCTAAACGTGCTAGTTTAGTGATACAAATAATTCATGAAAAGTCATGCAATTAAAATCAACTAAATGATAAAAGAAAAAATGTAGTTTTTTAGCTTTTAAAAGTCTATATAAATCAAGCCAAACGGATTCTTTATACTCGAGGTTCATCTACTTCTACCTATGATATATGACCTTTTGGTATGAGCCATAATTTGACTATCATTTTCCAGAGTCAAAGAAAAATGAAGACTGACGAAAGCATACTTGTAACATCGCCTCAATACCCAAAAAAAAAATTTATTTTTTCCCTTTATTTCCCATCAGTTGTCACCCACAGCAAAAAAATTAAGCATACCATTAGTTGTCGATTTAACACAACTTCCTCGCTAACTGACGAGTAAAGGGCACTTGTTAAAGTAGTGCACATTGTGGCATCTGGAGACATACATTCACCAGTCGGAAGGCAGAGCATTGCTGTGGCATGCAATTCTAGAAATAAAGGCTCTTCTGATTTATATATATGATCTTCAGTTGCAGCCAACCAAGGATTTCCTTTTCCTAGAGAAAGCAGTTAAAAAAGATAATTTAACGAACTTCTTAAAAGTAAGTAATATGAGCCTGAATCCACCATTCTTGACGGAAATTATACCACAAAAGAACATTCTTGCAAATTCAGAATAAAAGTTTGGCCTACGCTTTTGCATACAATAAAAAGATAGTCAATTCAACTTTCTTTTTTTTTTTGATAAGTAAGATAGTCAATTCAACTTACTTAGTAGAAGTGAGAGAGATGCATTCAGTGTCTCTTTGGCCGCTAAAATGGCTCTTTGTTTTTCCTCCTGTGAGAGTTCTAGGGGTGAAACCTCTGCATTCTCCAATTCAATTTTGAGCCAATTCCGATATGTTGCGTCACAAGAGTAATACTCACTCTATACAATATTAAAATGCAAATTATTGTGCGGAACTATATTAAAGCAAGCTAAAAAAATCCAACTAAATGAGTAAGAATGAAGCATACCCAGTCTTGGAACTCTCTCAAATTATCAGAAATATCATAATCCTCCAACATATCATGATTATCTGAAAGCTGCTTCAAAGGTTCAGCAAGAAGACTGAGTAATGTGTGCGCACCAATAGGCACTGCTGGCACTCTCCACATGGAAATCAGAGCAAACTCCCTGAATAATATATTGCTATAGAAAAAAACCAAAGGTTAGATTCCGGAAAATCAAGTGAGACAATATAAGAACAACAAAGGTTGTAATAAAGTCATGGCAGAAACCTATCTTCCAGAATAACACCCCAAAAACCAGTATATGATTCTCATTCTGTTTCTTCATATTCAATTAACACGTGAGGTACACAATTCTCCTGGAATTAGCTTTTGTGAGCCAGCCAGAACAAAAGATACTAATCAACAAATTCCATCAAACAGCTATTAATCCTTGCATATAACCTGTACACTGGGGCATCACCCTTATTGTCCTTATAGAATATAACATTTTATTGTAACATAACATAACAATAACATTTTATTATACATCCAGCTAAACAAGTTGAAATCAACTACCTATGTATTAGGGCTCGCAAAAGAAGTTTTGTGCTAACATCCTTAACATCAGCAATTGTGGATGGGGGTGTAAAGCAAAGCCATTGGATAACCATAGCTTTTTGAAGACCCTGCTGCCGGTGTTGTTCTAGTACATCTGATAACTTATCATATTTACCAACTTTGATCTCCCGAGATCTTGACAATACCCTGTTTAAAAAATATTAGAAATTCTGTTAACAGTAGACAGAAATAACATCATTTGTGTTCTTTCTGCCTATAAACTCCAAGAATCTGTTGAAGAGATACTAATACCTCTCAATAATTTCTTCAAAACTGCCTTTTGAATCATCCCCAGGAGAAAATGGTAAGTACTCCATGGCAGAAAGGAAGATCTTATATTTGACATGCACCCTGTTGGCATTCCAAAAACTATAATATAAAACATACACACAAAACAGAATAAGGAAAAAAGAATACTTCAGATGCAACTAGATACACCACTATAAGATGACAATCCTAGTCATTGCAAAATGAGTATCTCTTAGACATCCACCACTGTTGCATATTCAACCAGAATATCAACAACAGTAGTATACTGACAGTGACTCCAAAACTTTTTCCCCTCTCTTGGGGAAGGAGTTGGCTATGATTCAGCTATAAACCTTTTCCCCTCCCTCTCGGGGCAACCGTTTTTTGGTTTAAGCATAAGAATCGGCATTCAGACCCACTGTGCATTGCGCTCAAAGGTGCATTACCGTAATTGAAGTTGGTTGGCATTTGGCAATGATCCCACCAACTAAGGTGTTTAGTTCATAAAACCAATTAAGGCACAATTCTTATTACTCTGTGCTTGCCATCATCCTCAATCATCTATGCAAGAAACAATATTTTCTACCAAAAAAATAAAAGAAAAAGTATAAGAAAAAAAGTATGACGTCAAAGTAATATCAAACAAAATCGAGTTTTTTTCTTTTTATATGTATTTCCCTATGCCTACCACATGTATTATTTCGTGTTATACAGAAACATAGATACATAAAAGTACACAGCGAGGAAATAAAAGAATGAAACTAGAAGCTCAAAGCTAGACCACAGACAATGTAAAGTTGACATAACACAGGCATCTCATTTTGTGGATGTGCCTGATGGTCAAGGGTATCGTGGTCAGAACATTGTCTATGGAAGTCTTGGAAGACAATCTAGATTCACTCAATTACACATACAACTTATCTCCTTCAAAACTGGGATAAATATATACCATGACAGGCCTCGAAGTTTATTGCCATTTAGTGTTTAAAATCTAATATATTCATATCTGAAAATCAGGACAGATCCGATTTTCAAAGTAGATGAAAGGCATAGTGAGTCACAAGTGTAAGACAACAGATTGTTCACGTGTAAAATGAGATTAGTAATCCCACTTTACTCCTCTTGGGCCCGGACAGGATAAGATAATATCACATGTGCCCAGAGACAATATGTTCTTGACAGATATCAATTGCAGTCGTCATCCCTAATCTTCTGCTTAACTGTCTTAGGCTTGGTTGCTGAACATTCGTTTTTTTTATAGGTAATCAAGAAGTTTTATTCATAGAAGTTTCTGAACATTCTTAGAACACAAGTAGTAAATTGGAAAGAAAACTGCACAACCCCCTCCCTTTAGAAAAATATATCACTCTTCAAACTAACGCCCTCAAGTTCTCATCACATAAAACTATTAGGCAGTCTATAAATTCAAATCCCAGTGCCATGATTTTAGTTTTGAGAAAAAAAATAAAAAAGAGATGAGAAGCACAAACTTGATAAGAAGTTATTTATACCCGCTGTTCAGCCTCAGTTCCATCATATGCACAAAGAGGTCAATGCAACGGTGATGTGCAAGCTGAGAAGCATATATGCCCACTAACTCCTCATGCTGCTTTGAAAAAAGAAACATTGCATACCTGAAACCAGAAAAGAAAATGATATAGATGAGAAACAAAGTAAAATTGTCTATTACCACAAACATAATAATCCTTATAAACCACTTATGCACATGGTCAAATTGCGTGCATTTTTATCAATCAAAGAGGAAAAAACCAGAAGAAGCTTCGATGCATTTTGTTACCAGTAGTCATAAGCCTGCAAAATATCCTACTACACGAGCTCATTTGTTTTCCTGCTAAAAATCTAGTTACTGGTTATCTGCTCCCTAGTTACAGCATCATGCTTAAAAGATTCACCAAGTTATATTGGTCCTTGGTATATGTATGTTAACGTAACACAACTTCAAGCTACTTACATGTGTAGAATGAGATCACCAACATTCATTATTTTTTCTCTGAAAGCATCCTTCATTTCGTCGGCAAGTAAATGTCTAAGTACAAGCACTAGGTGTGCACCAAATCGAATCATTTGGGGATCTCCATGAGGCCTGACAGGAACCACATTACCCATTGGTCAATCAACTTATTCTGAACAGATTCAAATAGGAAAGTTTACAAGGACATATTTGTTCCCAGACAGACAGAACAATAAATATAGCAAATCAATGACTCAAACCAGAAAATTCACTCAGCAAACCACCAAAAGAAAGAGAACCAAAATAGATCAATTTCAGTATCAAAAAGTTATGATGATTTATAGAAGAGTTTGCTTTCAAACACTTTACCTTCTTTTAACCATCATTTGATGGACTTTCAGTCGGTAGGAATGAAAAGAGACCATATCATTATCATCAGTATGTAGCCATACAAGAGGTCACCAAAAGTAGGAAGGTTCATATTAATAGACAGGTTGGTTGGAACAACAGAAAGGACATTACACAATTAATTTGTGCACACCAAAAAAATAAAAATACAAAATTTTAACAGGGAGTTGCACTTTTTCTCTCCGTACACATGCGAAATCTTTAATGCTGTTCTGGTAATGGCGTAAGTTTTTTGTGGTGTTTAGCATTCTTTCTCTTTTGTTAGTCATCTGGATGGTTGCGATGGGGTCATGCAGAGATGTTATTATTGATCACAAGACTTTTGCGATGGTGGAGAATCATAGAGAAGTCGCCGAGTGGTGAAATATATCTCTATCGATCATTAGGCTCTGGTGTGGTTGGCTTCAATGGTGAGGGAATGTGTGGCTTCAGTGGGATCCTCAAGAGTCTCTTAGAACTTGTAGAAAAGGGAACCAGGTGCTTGTGGTGCAGAGGGGTCAAAATTATCAAGGCAGGTTCTTTTCTCTATCAAAGTTTGGTCACGAGAAGAAGCAAGGCCTAATTGTGGTGCCGGAAGGATGGAAGGGGGAGGGCTGAAGGAATTTCAGCGACACCTTGAAGAAGCCTTCTTCATCCTCTGGTGTGTGCGAGGAAAATAGAGTCAGAGGAGGTATGGGAAGGTTGGAACAGACAGGGATGTCGAAGGAGGTTAGTAGAGGTGTTGGTCCTCCACGGGTGCCTCCACCATCGTTGATGGTGCATCAGGCGGCTCCTCAATCTTACACTGAGGTACTCCTAGGGCAGAAGGCGCCACCTCGAGCCGAGAAGCTTGTAGAGAAGGCAGGCCTGCCAGGTACAAACGGCCTTTCCATTTCGGCTGAGGCTCAGAGTTGCGAGGGGGGTTGGCAGGGACATGGGGGGTCTGAAAGAGGGATGGTCGTTGTAAGCGTTGGCTGAAATGGAAAATCAAGTGGGTTGTCTGTGGAATAATATTGCATGGCTTAAATGGTGCGTTAAGGGGAAAGGGGTTATGCAGATGGACCTAGGCTTGGGCCGGGGTTTAGGGATGGGGGGTATAAGGCTGTCTAATCACGCTGGGCCGTCTAAGGGTAATGGGCCGAGTCAGGGTTTAGGCCCAAAAAGGGTTTGGATGGTGAAGAATTGGGTCTCGGGCAATATTTTGGTCTCGAGTTTTAGCAGCTCCCCCACGGTGC
The DNA here is from genome assembly GCA_022457165.1 of Juglans mandshurica. Taxonomy (NCBI): domain Eukaryota; kingdom Viridiplantae; phylum Streptophyta; class Magnoliopsida; order Fagales; family Juglandaceae; genus Juglans; species Juglans mandshurica. The sequence goes on along the minus strand of CM039619.1, from coordinate 9,232,488 downwards.
CGAAAAGTGTCCTATCGGACCCAGCCCCAACACAGAAATTTCCCCCGGTCGCCGAAGACCATCTTGGTGGGTCGGCACAGTCACATCGACGGGAGGATATCGAGGTTGGGGAGTTGCTAGGGATATCGAGGTTGAGGATATCGAGGCTGGGGTTGTTTTTTACAAGGAGATCATGGAGCTCTCAACGCAGCCCAGCTTCCCGACAGCGGAGGCACCCACGAAGGAGCTTGTCCCATGGTTGGGTGACCAGCTCCTTTCGGGTGGAAAGGTTGTGGATGATTTGGGGAGCACAACAGAGGTGCTGTCTAGGGAGTCGCAGTCAGCCTGCTCTTCAGGGAATGTGATGTCAGTTGACTTACAGAAGGGCATTGTTATAGGTGTCGGAGATACAGGGGTTGCGCAGTCAAATGGTTTTTCAGATGGTGGTTTGTGAGAAAGGGGGCGATAAAAATGAGCTAGGTAGTCCTACCCCACTATGTGCTATTCCACCAATTCCCAAATCTTCGGATTGGCTGCTGAAAAAGGCGGAGGAGTTACAGGGGTATGTGAAGATTTCCTGTGAAGGCTTTGAAGAGCAATTTAAGGCCCTTTCAGTTGCTATAGAATCAGGTAGACCAACAGTGCTGAAGCCAGCAGCCAAAAAAGATAAGAGAGCTGAAAAGATTGATTTGTTCTATTAATTATGATAACAAGGAGAGTAGTAGCGGGAGGGAAAGAAGGGGCCGGGGAGTTGTTTATCTTATGAAACCTAGAATCTTATCGTGGAACAATGATGTTAACAAGCGACTTCGCATGGAAAATGCGATGGTGGTTATGGGCGTTTGATGGTGTTCTGTTGCACTGAAAAATGCCCTCCATGAAACATGTTGTGATTGAGTCTAAGCTTTTTGAGGTGGGTAGGGATGGACGATATGTATTCTTGAGTGAAAAAGGGTGGAAAGGGGTGAAAAATATGAGAGTGGGGGTGGGGACTGCTAGGTGGTTTTGTAGAGCTTTGGAGGGTGGTTTGAAGGCTGCAAATAGGGGCTTCTACTCTACTCATAGGGATGGGGACAGAGGCTATATTGCACAAAGCTGTTCCAATGCTCGAGGGACCTAAATGGTTCTGGCGGAGTATGGATGTGGTGGGAGAAGGAGTTTCATCTTTATCCCTGAAGGCAAAGAGGATGTGGGCCGAAGGAACCTAATGGTGGTGTTGCAAGAAGCTGTTAAAGGAGATGTGTCTGCTCTGGTGGCACCTGTGAAACCGTCGTATGGAGTTATTCCATCGTCATTCAGGGAGGCGCTAGTAGGTCTGCATAAGGGGCCTTGTGTTATGAAGAAAACAGAGATGACAGGATTGCCCAGGCCTAGTGGAGTTCCACCTTTGGAGAGGGGTCAATGCAGCAACGGTAATGGCAAAGATGGTGTTGGTCCGAATAAGGAAACATTTGCAGAGGCCTTACTTGTTATCGAAATCCGTTTGGGAGAACTAAATGATTTAGTGGGTTGGTTGAAACGCAGCGTTTTGGGGCAGGAGTTGGATCTTCATAGGGGCTTAGGAAAGGGGCAGGCCTTCAGCCCAAGGACTCACTCGATCCAGCAGGTGACTGGAGAAAGTTGCCAAAGGTTGTTACTGACCCACTGGTCCGTGGGCCCAAACCAGTTTCGCCGATGAGGCCTCAGGTGGTCTTGCCTCAGGTGTTCGCGCCGATGGTCTCGCCGTAGGCCATCGATCCATCGGCGACAGCTTCTACGCCGATGGGACCTTTTCCAGAGCTTGAAGGCCCTGTTCAAAGCCATTTCATGGGAGTTCCTCCCACACTAGCTACGAGTCCTTTACAGACATCGCCAACAAGGTCGCTGGTGGACCGATGGTCACCGACAAGGTCGCGACGCAGGTAACGCCGGCGATGGTGGTGCCGACGAGATTTCCAAAGCTTGAAGGCCCTGTACGAAGCCATTTCGTGGGGGTTTCTCCCCTTCTGGCTACGGGACTTTTACAGACATCATCGACAAGGTCGTTGGTAGTCGCCGATAAGGTCGCAAAGCAGGTAACGACGGCGATGGTGGTTGATCAAATTCTACCGTCGCGCGAGGAGGAGATAAAGCAGATCCCATCTACTTTCTGTAGTTTTCAAGAAGCTGATTTTCAGAAATTGCCGATCCATAACTTAGAACCCTCTTTTCTTCAGTTGAGTCTTAGTTCTACCTATGAGGACCATCTTGAGATTATCGGAAGAAGGGGAAATAAGGAGGGGGGTTTTCGTGGAAGATACAGCTGGGGGGTTATCGAAGGGATTCTTGAAGGTTAATGTAGACTTCTCGGAATCTCTTGCAATGGACAACATGGGCACTGTAGTAGAATGGAAAGGTAACAATCTGTTTGGAGGGGGAGGGAGACGCAGAAATAGCAGAAATTAGGGAGCCTTTTCCTTTGTACTGTTTGTTACCAAATGATTTTGAATTCTCTTAGAATGGGTATTCCAAACGGTAAAGGACATCCAACAAGTTGTGGGTATGAAATGCGTGGGATATGAAGAACAGTTTATGGCCCTCCTCACGTCCATTGAGGCGAGTCATACTCAGTCCAAGAAAGCAGATTCTAAGAAGAAAAGGGAGCTTAATAGGCTTAACTGGTCGTTGAATGAGGGTAGTTCAAGCCACGTTAGGTCTAAAGGGAAGGGGTCAATAGTGTCTTTATGAAGCCAAAAATTGTCTTGGAACGTTCGCGGGTTGAACGAGGCTAATAAATGTCTACGCATAAAAAATTTACTTCGGGATTGGAAGGCGGATATCGTACGTTTACAAGAAACCAAACTGAAATTGGTAAACAGAAAACTCGTGAGAAATGTGTGGGGTTGCTCGTATGCAGATTGGGCCTATCTAGCTTCAGAGGGGGCATCGGGCGGTATTTTGGTGATGTGGGATCAAAGGGTTGTGGAGAAGATGGAGGAGTTTGTAGGGGAATTTACAGTGGCTTGCTCTTTTAAGATGGTAGAGGATAATTTCTTGTGGGCTTTTGCAATTGTTTATGGACCGAATGCTGACAATATTAGAAGTCGTTTGTGGGATGAACTGGCGGTTATCTATAGCAGGTGGGAACTTCCTTACTGCATAGGAGGAGATTTTAATGTAGTAAGGTTCCCTAGTGAAAGATCAGGAAGCACTCGGATACATCCAGCCATGGCTGATTTTTCGGAGTGCATTTTTTACCTGAATCTTGTTGAACTCCCTCTAGCTGGCGGTCTTTTCACATGGTCTAACAGTCAAACTTGGTCCCGGTTGGATAGATTTTTAATATCGCCGGAATTGGAAAGCCATTATCCGGAGGTTTGCTAGAAGCGACTGCCACTCTTTTGCTCGGATCATTATCCCATATTACTAGATGGAGGTGGTATTCAAGGAGGTCGTCGTTATTTCAAGTTCGAAAATATGTGGCTTAAAAGTGATGGATTTGTGGACAAGGTAAAGAATTGGTGGTCTTCTTATCAGCTTTATGGTGCCCCCTCTTATATTCTTGCAGCAAACTGAAAGCGTTAAAGGAATATTTAAAGCGTGGAATTTCCAATCTTTTGGAAATATAGGGGAGCAAAAGAAAATCTAATGGAGGAATTACAGAACCTTGAAAGGATTATTGAGGATAGGGCTCTTACCCCAGAGGAAGTTTCAAGTGAAATAGTGTTGGCATCAGAGTTGGAAAGGATTTTAACTTTAGAAGAGATCTCTTGGCGACAGAAGTCAAGAGCTCTTTGGTTGAAGGAAGGGGATCGAAGCACAAAATTTTTCCATAAAGTGGCTAACTCTCATCGGAGAACTAACTCTATTGAGATGCTGAAGATCAATGGTAGGGATTGCACAGAGGCCTCTGTGATCCGGGAACATGTGGTAAATTTCTATGAACATCTATTTACAGAAAATTAGGGCTGGAGGCCCAAACTAGATGGACTTGGTTTTGAGTCCCTAGAACCATAGACAGCATCGTGGTTGGAAAGATCTTTTGAAGAAGAAGAGGTATTGGATGTGGTTCGAAAGATGGTGAAGGATAAAGCACCAAGTCCTAATGGTTTTTCGATGGGGTTTTTTCAAACATGTTGGGAGGTGGTGAAAGATGACATTATGAATGTGTTTCAGGAGCTCTTCATGGCTGGGAAATTCAAGAAAAGCTTGAATGCTACTTTTATTACTTTGATTCCGAAGAAATCCGAAGCGGTGGAGTTGAAGGACTTTAGGCCCATCAGCCTCATTAATGGGATATACAAAATCATTTTAGCTAAAAGGTTACGGGTAGCAATTGATAAAGTAATCTCAAAGCCACAAAATGCTTTTGTAAGGGGACGTCAGATTCTAGACTCGGTCTTAATTGCAAATGAATGTCTGGATAGTAAATTAAAGTCTGGCACTTCAGGTATCATTTGTAAACTAGATATGGAGAAAGCATATGATCATGTAAACTAGGAATTTCTCTTGTACTTATGAAGAGATGTGGCTTTGGGGAGAGGTGGTGTATGTGGATCAGATAGTGCATTTCAACGGCAAGATTTTCAGTCTTGATCAATAGTAACCCAGAGGGTTTTTTCAGTAGCTCTCGAGGCTTAAGACAGAGTGACCCCTTGTCCCCCCTGCTTTTTGTTATCGTCATGGAGGCTTTGAGTAGGATGTTATCGGCTGTGGTTAGTCATGGTTTTATGGCTGGATTTTCAGTGGGTGATCCACAGAGGGGCCTTATCTCGGTCTCTCATTTATTATTCGCAGATGACACTTTAATTTTCTACGATGCAGAGCAAGACCAACTCAGGGTACTGAAGGCGCGTCTTTTTTGTTTCAAAGCAGCGTCAGGTTTGAGAATTAATTTTGATAAATCAGAGTTAGTGCCTTTTGGGAACGTCAGCATTTCGCCGCAATTGGCTAACACTCTTGGGTGTAAGGTCGCTTCTCTCCCCATGACATATTTGGGGTTACCATTAGGGGTTGTTTCTCGGGCTTTGTCTATTTGGAACACAGTTACTGAGAAAATAGAACAAAGATTGGCTAGGTGGAAGAGACTATATTTGTCGAAAGGAGGCCGAGTGACTCTTATCAAGAGTACTCTCTCTAACTTACCAACTTACTTTCTATCTTTATTTCCAATTTCAGCTAGTGTGGCGGCGCGTATCGAAAAACTTTATCAGGATTTCTTATGGAATGGGATAGGAGATGAATTCAAGTTTCACCTAGTCAGTTGGGATAAGGTGTGCAGACCAATTCCCTCAAGTGGGTTGGGAATAAAGAATTTGAGATCTTTTAATCGGGCATTGCTTGGGAAATGGCTTTGGAGATATAATGTGGAACCAGAAGCTCTATGGAAATTAGTGGTTGATTGCAAACATGGTAAGATGGGGGATTGGTGTACTAGAGAGGGAAATGGGCCCTATGGGGTGGGGGTTTAGAAGCACATGCGACGTGGTTGGAGGGTGCTTTCTCGACATACTAAATTTTTGGTGGGGGAGGGCACTCGTATAAAATTTTGGAGGGATATTTGGTGTGGGGAGGAGGCTCGAGCGGACGCCTTCCCTTCCGTTTTCCGTGTGGCATGAGATCCAAAGGCTTCAGTGGCGAATCTCATGGTTCGTTCAGGGGATCAACTCCATTGCAATGTATCCTTTAGCAGAACGGCACAAGATTGGGAACTAAACAGTTTTGAGGCGTTTTCAGTCGAGTGTACTCTTTGAGGATGTCTGGATTGCGAGAAGATAAGCTGTGGTGGAATCCGGCAGGTAAGGGTGTTTTTTCGGTTAGCACCTACTATAAGTCCCTCACTATGCTTCCAAACACGCATTTTCCTTGGAGAGGATTGTGGAGGAATAAGGCACCTCCAAAAGCACTTTTTTTCACTTGGACAGCGCCTCTAGGTAAGATTCTGACCACTAATAATCTGCGGAAATGCTGGGTTATTATTCCAGGAAAAATACTGGATACAACCGTACGGGGAAACCGCAGCGCAACCGCATTCTATGTGGAAAAAAAATGAAAACGCACCGTTTTCATTTCCCCCTATCCAGAACCAAAAACAAGCCAAATTCCTTTGTATCCCCCCAAATCACAGAGACCCTTCGTCTTCCCCAACTCACAGAGCAATCTTTCCCAAGTCACCTCAAAGCATACCTCCTCCCCCCATAGTTCCCGTGAACCAATCACTCGTCCACCCACGTCCAACGGTTTTAACCACCACATCACAGTCTCCTCCACCATGTAAAGTCCAGATCCTCCACAATCCAAGCCCTACACCACCGTCCGTCGCCCAAGCCAACATTGGACGTCCAAGAGGCCCTTATTTTTGCATCAAAAAACAGAGCACTGGGCTCTCCAATTTTGAGCCACCGTGAGCCATTGCAAACCACCATCACTGAGAGCCCAACCACGTCGGAAATCCCACAAAAATGCAAATAAAAAGAAAGGAGACGGAAGGAGACGGAAGAAACGACGGAAAGAAAAGACGGAAAAAAACTCATGCACGCCTGGAAGAAAAATCAAGAAACAATGCAAGACGGAAAGAAAGAAAAATAAAAGGGAAACTTTCAATTTAGGGGCACACACGCACATGGACTCCGCTCGAAGAAAGGCTGGACGCCGAAAGCAACACTCACGTTGAGCCTTTGGCTGAAAAAGAAGAAAGAATTCTTCGTGGCTGCGTAAATTTGCTCTATTTATGGAAGAAAAATAGAGGTGGCTGGTCGTGCATGTGGGTTGTGTAAAGGGTGCTGCAGTTTATGAGGTGCATGATGAGGCTCACGGAGAGGCTGGGCAGTGGCTTCGTGGAGGACTGACAGTGCAAGGTGGCTGAATTGAGGCCCACTATGGCTGCATAAATTTGCTCTGTTTTATGGAAGAAAAACAGAGGTGGCTGGCCGTGCATGTGGGTTGTGCAGAGGCTTCATATACGGTGGCAGTGGATGAACTGTTCCACATCGCAAGCTTCTTCTTCATTGTGCTAAAAGCTCACAATTCACACAACAAAGGAATTTTTTTTTTGATAAAATGTGCAATGGCTTAGTTTGCTTTCTCCTCACAGTCAGCGTACCTGGGCTACTTTCTCTTATTCAAGTCATCTTTCGTCCTTTTTTTTTTTTTTGCAATGGCTCCAAGAGTTCAGTAAAGCTTCTACACATTGGCGAAGAGCTTAACTATTTTGCATTGAACTTCGTTACACCTTTGATGAAACCTGATCTAGATGTTCTTGCCTAGGAAATTGTTCTTGCCTCGTGCTGTTCTTTGAAAACTCTTCTGGGACCAATAAAGAAGAGTTGTTGCGATGGGGTTATCTAGTATTTAGAGTCCTAAAATTTGATGTTGATTTGGTTGTATAAGGAAGAAACGGTGTAAGTGTAGAAGAGCTGCTGCGATGGAGTTAAGAATGCATGCAAAATGTTCGATAAAATGTTTGAACGGTCTGCGATGCTTAGTTTGCTTTCTCAAGTCATCGTTTGTTTTTTTTTTTTAAATATCTAACATGGCAAAAAGATTGCACCGCGGTTTCTCACCACGGTTGTATGTATCAGATCTCTTATTCCAGAATGGTGTTGTATGTGCAAGAAAGCGGGAGAGACAGTGGATCATCTTCTGCTACATTGTGAGACAGCTAGAGCACTGTGGAGCGATGTGTTCATTCGAATAGGGTTAAATTGGGTGATACCTGCTACAGTGGTAGAGTTATTGGCTAGTTGGGTAATGCCGGATTGTGCTCCACAAATCAAATATGTGTGGAAAATGGTTCCTATTTGTATTATGTGGTGTATATGACGGGAGCGTAATGAGCGGACATTTGAAGATAAGGAGCAGACATTAAAGGATCTTAGAATTTTATTTTTCGCACGTTACTTCTTTGGGCGATTGCTGTAGATTTTAATGGCCTAAATGTACATGATTTTCTTTCTTCTGTTTTAGCAACTAGATAGGTTTCATCTCTTGTATACCACCTTGTGTACCTGGGCTTTGCCTATTCTTATTTATACTACCGTGTACTTGTAAAAAAAAATAAGTAGCCCCCTCCTCCGTAATTGAAAAGCTTATATAGTTTGTCTTCAAGAGATTAAGTTGTGTTATGTTGACAGAAATATTATTCGAAGCCTATGGGGATGTTCTTGTGTGGGGTGGAGTTATTTAGCTTCTTTGGGCACTTCAGATCGGGTGTTGTTGATGTGGGATACGAGAGTGGTGGAGTTCGTAGAGGACTGTATTGGGAATTATTCAGTGGCTGGGTCTTTCAAGAATATTGAGGATGGGTGGAGGTGGGATATTGCGGGTGTGTATGGTCCTAATGCAGTTCGAGAAAGGAGCTCTTTGTGGGAGGAACTGGCAGGTATGCATTATTTATGGGATTTACTTTGGGTTGTGTGCAGGGGCTTTAATGTTGTACATTTCCCGTGCGAGAGGGAGGGGGCTACTTATTTGACAAGGTCAATGGAAGACTTATCGAAGCTGATTTTGGATCTTAACTTGATTGACCTTCCTTTGATTTTGGGGGGGGGGTCAAATAGTAGAGGGGGGTTAAGGTTGGACAGATTTCTAGTTTCTACTTCTTGGGAGACACATTATCCAGACCTAAGCCAAAAGAGATCGCCATGGTTATGCTTTGATCATTTTTCCATCTTATTAGATTGTGGGGTTATTCATGGAGGTGGGCGTTACTTCAAATTTGAGAATAAGTGGTTACAAACGATTGGTTTTGTGGAAAGGGTAAAGGATTGGTGGGCTTCCTATTCCTTTCACAGTACCCCCAATTTTTTTTTTTTTTTTTTTTTGATAAGTAAAATGTACCCCCAATTTTATTGTGGTTGGTAAACTCAAAGCCCTTAAGCTGGACCTAAAGAAGTGGAACATTGAGGTTTTTAGAAACACGGATGAGCAAAAAAGTCTTCTTTGGAATGGGTTGCATTCTCTAGAAGTTGGGGAGTTCACCGAGGAGTCCTCGTTGAGAAAGATTGAGGTGGTGTCTGAGTTAGAAAATGTTTTGTTGATGGAAGAAATTTCTTGGAGACAAAAATCAAGGATAACATGGTTGAAGGAGGGAGACAAATGTACTAAGTTCTTCCACAAAATGGCCAATTGTCACAGGTGCAATAATGTGATTGAGGTCATCCACTCAGGTAACATGGTGCACCAATCCCCGGAGGTTATACAAGACCATATCGTGAATTATTATGAAGATCTTCTCAAAGAGACTGCGGTGTGGCGTCCTACCCTGGATGGGCTGTTTTTTTATCAGCTAGATGTTAGTGCAGCAAGTTGGTTGGAGAGACCATTAGAGAAGCCGAAATGCAGCAGGTGGTGAGTGGTATTTGCAAAGATAAAGCCCCAGGGTCTGGATGGATTTTCTTTGGCCTTCTTTCAAGAGTGTTGGGACATAGTGAAGGATGACGTGAAGCGGGTTTTTCATGAATTCATCTTTGTCACAAGTTTGAGAAGTCCCTTAATGCTACCTTCATTGCCCTTATCCCGAAGATAGCGGGGGCCATTGAGTTGAAAGATTTCCGTCCTATTAGTTTGGTAGGCGGGATTTATAAAATCATTTCAAATGTGTTAGTAAATCATATGAGCTTGGTGATAAAAAAAAATTATCTCCAAATCTCAAAACGCTTTTGTAAGGGGTAGGCAAATTTTGGATTCAATTTTAATAGCAAATGAGTGTTTGGACAGTCGGTTGAGGGATGGCATTCCGGGAGTCCTTTGCAAGTTGGATATGGAAAAGGCCTACGACCACGTGTGCTGGGATTTTTTGCTATATATGTTGAGAATATGTGGCTTCGAGGATAGGTGGTGTGGATGGATCAAACATTGTGTTTCGACCACTTCATTTTCTGTTTTAATTAATGGCCAACCTTGTGGATTTTTTCAGAGTTCGAGGGGTTTGAGACAAGGGGACCCGTTATCTCCTTTCCTCTTTGTCGTAGTAATGGAGGCCCTAAGTCGCATGGTGGAGGCTGCTGTTAGGGGGGTTTTATTGCTGATTTTTCAGTGGGTAACGCTAATAATGAGACTTTATCCATCTCCCATTTATTATTTGCGAATGATACTCTAATTTTCTGTGATGCTGAAAGCGGACAGATTCAAGATTCCAGGGAAGTTCTATTGTGTTTTGAAACTATTTCAGGACTTAAGGTGAACTTGGGCAAGTCAGAATTGGTCCCAGTAGGGGAGGTGGCGAATATCAACCTTCTAGCCGAGTTGTTGGGATGCAATGTGGCTGCTCTTCCAATGAAATACCTCGGACTCCCTTTGGGAGCCTCTTTTAAAGCGAAAAATATTTGGGATGGTGTCGCGAAGAAGGTAGAGAAAAGGTTGTTGGGCTAGAAGCGGCTCTATCTTTCAAAAGGAAAGAGAGTAACTCTTATCAAAAGTACCCTTTCCAATCTTTCCATGTACTTTCTTTCCTTATTTCCTTTACCGGTGGGAGTGGCTAATCGGATTGAAAAACTATTTAGAGCCTTTTTGTAGGGTGGCATGGGTGAGGAAAATAAATTTCATCTTGTGAATTGGCAAAAAGTGTCCAATCCAAAGGAGTTGGGAGGTTTGGGGGGGGGGGGGCGTAACTTGATCACTTTTAATAAAACTCTATTAGGAAAGTGGTTGTGGAGATTCCAATTGGGGGGGGGGGGGGGGGGGGGGTGTTTGATGTTCCAAGGAGGGTAGGGGGAATTATGGTGCGAGTGTTTGGAATTTTATTAGAAATGAGTGGAAGGTATTTGCAACACACATCAATTTTGAGGTTGGAGAGGGCACAAGAATTAGGTTCTAGTTTGATAAATGGTGTGGTGAGAGAGCTCTATTTTCTGTTTTTCCAGGTGTTTTCAGATTGGCTGGAAATCAGCAAGCTGCTGTCTCAGATGTGCTGTGTCGAGCCAATGGTACAGTACATTGGAATATGATATTTTCTAGAAATGCGCAGAATTGGGAAGTTGAGATAGCAAGTTTTTTCAGCTTGCTTTATTCCAAGAGGATAGGAGGTAACGGGAGCGATAGAATGTTGTGGAAACCTTCAGGGAGTAAAAAACTTTCTGTTAAATCTTTCTATAAGGTGCTAACATATTATCAGCCCATTGCGTTTCCATGGAAGGGTATTTGGAGAGGTCCTGTGCCTCACAAAGTTGCATTTTTTACTTGGACAACAGCTTTAGGAAAGATTTTGACGGCTGACAATTTAAGGAAACGGGGGATGATCGTAATGGAGTGGTATTATATGTGTAAGAACAATGGTGAATCGATTGACCGCCTTTTTCTACATTGCGAGGTGGCAAGGGAGTTATGGGATGGCATATTTAGTAGATCCGGAACTTGGGTTATGCCCAAGAGTGTGGTGGAGCTCCTAACATGTTAGAATAGGCATCATCATAGCCCTCAACTGGCTGCAACGTGGAGGATGGCTCCTTTGTGCTTATTGTGGTGTAAATGGATGGAAAGAAATGAGAGGTTGCTTTAACAACAAGGAGAGAGCCACGGGGGAATTATGGAATTTTTTTGTACTTTCTTTGGTTCAATGGCTTTCTACTATAGTTTTAAAGGGGGGAATATTCATGAGTTTTTGTTATCTTTTCAGCTTTTTAGAATGTAACTAGGTGTCTCTTTTGTATACTTCCTGTGTACATAGGTTTTGCCTAGCTTTGTTCGATCAATGAAATTTCTTACTTATAAAAAAAAAATTTGTGCACACCAATCTAGCAGACAGATAAAGGGACCCAACACTTGGCATTACCTAAATACATTTTGATCATCTTCTGAAGGTGCTATCCACGACCATATAAGGTCCAGCAGGCGTGGCACATCCCCTAACATCAGAATCATCTGTGAAGCATTGTGTTGTTAAAGAAAACAGCCAATGAAAGTTAATCAAAATGAGAAGAAAACCTCTCTTTCCTTTGAAATATTAGAATAACATAACTAAGGACTTAAAGTAATGCACAAAAATATAGAGCCACACTGCTAAGCTAAGTGCTATCTTTGATATGCAAGGAGGTGAAGAAAGACACATTTCAATCATATAAAAAATCCTCTCTAATTCACTTGATAAAATCCTTATCAAAATGCCAACGTTAATTCTTTTAGGATAGGTTTGGATAGTGAGAAGAGAATTTTTGGTTTTAAATTAAAGTTTAAAATATTAGTTTTTAATATTATTATTGTTTTGGGATTTGAAAAATTTGAATTGAGATTTGAAAAAGTTGAATTGTTTATTATATTTTGTGTGGGAATTTAAAAAAGTTGTAATGATAAGATGAGATGAGAATTTTGTGTCTCATCCCACTTGCCAAACCTATCGTCTCTTTTAGTTACTACTTCCAAGTCACCCTCACATGAATGCATGCATAATGAGAGAGACAACAGCATTTTTCGGGTTAAATTTGAGGCTACAACCTTTTGAAATTGAAGGAAACTGATGAGGAAATAACTTAAGCAAGCAGGAGGTTCCTATATATCTTTGCACTGCAATCTCATAGGGACTTGTCCAGCTACATTCAGCCGCAGATCATTTTAAGTAAATCATTCTACACACTTCTTTGGGGCAAAACCATCTAAACAATTGTACTAAGGCTATGCCTATTTCAACATCAATAAAATATCTTCTCACTTATAAAAAAAACATCTAAACAATGAAAGGTGGATTATCAGCCAGCACCTTCAACAGCCAGTGGGACAAATGCTGTCATACCCCATAGTGAGTGTGTATAGGTGGTGAATGGGATCCCACATTGCTTGAGAGGAAGAAGTTCTTGCTCTTCATTCTAATTCCAAAGGACTCCAATTGTATCATTGACTAGTCCTTTTAGTATATAGGCCCAGATGTGACTTGGGCCTCCTTTAGGCCATTATAGATGCCAGCAGAAATTCAATTTCAGATTCAATGATGATCAGGCAGGGCAGGATGAAGCAAGTAACAGGGATTATCCAGCTAAATTAAACTAAATACTTTTCTTCAGAAGTACCTCAATTTGACGTTGCTGCTCTTTGCATCCTCGAGCAACACTTTCGTGCACTGTTTCCCTAATCAGAAATATATTTTTAAACCAAAAGATTAAACAGATTAAACATTACTAAAGAGAAAGGAACTCAATATTTCAATGAAAACTGCATTATACGTTGAATGAAGCTTCTGAAGAAGAGCAGAAAGTTGTCGTGGCTGCTGGTTAAGAACTTGGACTGGCCAACTTTCCGACCCATCTGGAGGCTGATGACCACCATCGATATTTCCAGGACTTCCATCAGCTACATCTCCAAAACGGCTCATCTGATCCACTCTCCCGGGTTGTAGACGAGCTAGTTCCAAATCCACCTGAACATCTAGACATGATTTTGCCATTGCCCAGCATGCAGACTGCATCGATATTGTGTAGAAAATTTCAAAAAAAGTTCCAGCATTGAAAGAAATCATAAAGAACGTCGTGACAGCAAATAATTAATATGATCAGAAACCTAAAAATAATCCATGCCAACACCTCAAACACAAAGCAACAAGATACAGCAAATATCAAAAATTAAAATGTCTCACAATTTTATAGAAAGCACTAGATTTTCAGTATGGTGAAATTTGTAGCATGAAAATCTAATCAAAGACAGATCACCAACTTGATGACCCCAAAATCAAGGATCCACATGTCCACAATATTTTGGTACACAACCATATTTAGTTGCCGATTACAGCCAAACAATTGTCTCTCTCCTAGTACCTTGACAACCCACTATTTTACATGCATAATAAGTGAACAGAAATCATCCATTCTCACTCATCAACAAATTCAATGCATACAATGAATCATTGCTTCAAAAGCAGGAAGATTCATTGTGGTGTTGAAGTTATACAATAAGCAATTAGTCAGCAAAGCTTTTCAAAATCTGCAAACCCAAGATATAAAATCATATAGAGTCATAGTCTAAATTATCAGAGCATATAACATAAACTAAACAGATATGATCACCAATGGAGGACATTCATTTGAGTAGGAATAGTGGCAATTTTGTTCCTCTATTCAAGTTTAAATGGATAAACATGACTTCTGCAGTCTTAAACATTTAAATTGCTTCCTTATAAAAAATACATTTAAAAAGTTTCATGTAGCTTATGGAACATACCACATATTAGACAAAACCAGGCCCTTGTACACATCACATACTGATGCAAGAGAGCACTATGACCATGAAACCAGCCTCATTAAACCTTTTTTATATGAAGTGAAGCCAAGGCAAGGCCCTTTGGGCATACCTACTTGTAAATGTAAAAAATATTATCAGGGGAAACATGCTTCTATAAAGCTTCAGCTTCCACGAAATACATTCTTTTTTTTATCGGTAAACAAAATTTTATTGAGCATAAAATAGACAAAAGGCCGGAGTATACGGCACATATACAAGTGTTGCCTATGCATTCAACTGATGCTTATTATACAACAACAAAAGAACTAACCAGTTAGTTATCTATTGAACTAAAACATATTTATAGTTGCAAGAAGGTAACAGGGCTAAATCCCTTTTTTGGTAAGTCCCAGTTCCACTTTTCATAAAGGGAAAACAGAAGATTTGGGTTCAAATGGTACCAGCTAGGAATTTCACCTCAGTTTCAAATATTACTTCTTTGCTTTCTGTCAAACAGTAGAGGTACCCCTTGCCTCATAAACCCCAAACTTTTTTGGGTCAAACCTTAAACCCTCCCTAAAATAGGAGAAGTAATACCATTAGGCTACACAACCATCAGTAAAACTCAAGAACCTAAAAATATAGACCATTAAATTGGAAACATAAGCAGGCTGCTGACACTCATCAAACACAAGCATGCATGCACAGAAACATGACCCTAACAAAAGCAAGAAATTTTTTCAGTTTTGACTCAGTTTTGATTGCTAATGAATGCTTAGATAGTCGGATGAGGGAAAGTGTACCGGGAGTTCTTTGGAAGCTAGATATGGAAAAAGGCGCACGACCATGTAAATTGAGATTTTCTTTTCTACATGCTCTGAAGATGTGGGTTTGGAAATAGGTGGTGTGGATGGGTTAGACATAGTGTATCGACTACCCGGTTCTCAGTGTTAGTAAAAGGACAGCCTTGTGGTTTTTTTCAGAGTTCAAGGGATTTGAGACACGGGGATCCATTATCTCCTTTTCTCTTTGATATCGTTATGGAGGCGCTAAGCCGAATGGTGGAGGCTGCTGTGAGAAGGGGGGGGGGTTCTTTCCGGTTTTTCGGTGAGAAATGCTAATAACGAAATTATCTTAATTTCCCATTTACTCTTTGCTAGTGACACTCTTATTTTTTGTGATGCTGATTGTGAGCAGATTCAAGCTTTGAGGGCTGTGTTATTATGTTTTGAAGTTGTCTCGGGTCTTAAGGTGAACTTGGACAAGTCGAAGATGGTTCCGGTGGGGGATGTGCATAATATCAACAGCTTGACAGAACTTTTGGGGTGTAGAGTTGCTTCTCTTCCTATGAAATATCTTGGGCTTCCGTTGGGGTCGTCTTTTAAGGCTAATAAGAATATTTGGGATGGGGGCGTCTATCATAGTGCTTAGCTTGTAATTAGGTTTACTTTTGGTATACTCCCTATGTACCTGGGCTATGCCTAATCACGTGGATTAATGAAAAATTTCTTACTTATCAAAAAAAAAAATATTCGGGATGGGGTTGTAGAGAAGATTGAGAAAAGATTTCTTTTTTTGATAAGTAGAGAAGATTGAGAAAAGATTAACGGGTTGGAAGTGGCTATACTTATCAAAAGGGGGTAGAATCACTCTTATTAAAAGTACTCTATCTGATCTCCCCACTTATTTTCTTTCATTATTCTCATTACCGGTAGGTGTGGCAAATCGTATTGAGAAGTTATTTAGAGCATTTTTGTGGGATGGTATGGGAGAGGAGAAAAAGTTTCATCTTGTGAATTGGAATAGAGTTTGTTGTCCTATCGTTGATGGAGGATTGGGGGTTCATTTTTTTTTTTATCTGTAAACAAAATTTTATTGATCAAAAGGATTGGGGGTTCATAATTTGCGTAGTTTTAATAAGGCCTTGTTGGGAAAGTGGATGTGAAGGTATCAAATAGAAGGGGAATCGATGTGGAGGGAGGTTATTGATCGTAAGTATGGGAGTGGTTGGGGAGGTTGGCATTCAAAGGAGAGTAGGGGGACTTATGGTGTGAGTTTTTGGAAATTTATTAGAAAGGTATGGAACAATTTTGTGAAACAAATTAAGTTCGAAGTTGGAGGGTTCAAGAATTCGTTTATGGTTTGATGTTTGGTGTGGTGAGTGTGCTCTTTTTAGAGCTTTTCCGGCTATTTTTCGAATGGTTGCAAATCAGCAGGCTTCTGTTGCAGATTTTTTGATTCGTTCTAATGGAGCTGTGCAATGGGATGTTAGTTTTATTAGAGCTGTTCAGGATTGGGAACTTTATGAGGTTGCAAAGCTCTTCAGTTTGCTGTATTCTCTAGATATTGGAGGAGATGAGAGGGATCAAATGTTATGGAAGCATACGGGGAGTAAAAAGTTTTCGGTTCGGTCATATTATAAGGTGTTGACGGTTCAGCATCACACGTTTTTTCCGTGGAAGAGTATTTGGAGAGTTTACGTGCCGTCCAAAGTGGCCTTTTGAACTTGGACAGCATCACTAGGGAATATTTTGACGATCGACAATTTGAGGAAGCATGGCATGATTGTTATGGAGTGGTGTTTTATGTGTAAGAAAGATGGTGAATCGGTGAATCATTTACCTTTACATTGTGAGGCGGCTAAGGCGTTATGGGATGGTGTGTTTAGTAGAGCCGGGTTGTTTTAGGTAATGCCTAAGAAAGTGGTGGACTGACTTGCTTGCTAGAATAGGCCTCATAGTTGTTCTGAAGTGGCAGCGGCGTGGAAGGTGATTCCTTTGTGCATCATGTGGTGTATTTGGATGGAAAGGAATGAGCGGTGTTTCAAGAATAAGGAGCATACTGTAGATGAAATCTGGAAATTCTTTGTGTTTTACTTGCTTCACTTGTTTTCTGCTATTGTACTTAACGGAGGGATTGTTCATGAGTTTTTGTTTTCTTTTCATTATCCTAGAATGTAATTAGGTGTTTCTTTTGTATACTTCCTGTGTACATGGGCTTCGCCTATTTCATTCGATGAATAAATTTTTATTACTTATCAAAAAACAAAAACAAAAGGTAGAAAAAAACCTACTAAAAATGCATAAACATAAATTTAATAATAAATGCAATTAAAGTTGATCATGGGCATAAACAGAGGGAGAAAATACCTCCCAGTCTGTGCAGATTGGAAGCATGCGCTTTAAATTGCCACACTGTGCTGCATATACAGCTGCTTCAAATTTACCACCATCTTGCTCAACAATTTTCTTCAAAAAACAACGGTGAAGAAGCCAATCCACCGAATGGATGGATGGATGAGAACTTACAAGAGCTAATATCATTAAGCTAAGAATGTCTAGAATTTAAGGCATAACCACATAAAGGGAAATAGAGCACAGAAAACAGAATTAAAAACATATTGGCTTGACCAAAAAATGCAAGAAATTTATCTGTGATGGTGTCCTTATAATCTACCTCAGATGCACAGTAGGAAGCCCATTTCCAAAGACGCCATTGGTGTCCTGGGCCACTTTCCAGTTCAATGGCTTGCAAAATCCTACTCTTTCCATTATTCACCAGGGCTTCAACAGAAGGGAAAAGGTCCAACCCTCCAAATGGGCACAATGTTGCAGCTCTCCATGGCTTCCAAAATGCTACCATGTATCAGAACAGCACCAAGAAACATAAACTGTAACCTAGTTAATACAGAACATTGCTCACCTGTCCGGCTGACCGGCAAAGATCACATGCTTCTTCCAGTCTTCCAGCCCTTAGAAGAGTCCAGACATCTTCCAAAAGAGATTCATCTTGTTTCTGTTGAGCCAAGACTGTTATTGGTGAATTTAAGGAAATACATATGCATTCAGAAGTATCCATTTCAAATTCTAAGAGTTCCAAATCATGAAAATTACATCAAAATAATTACTTTCAGATTAGACACCAGAATTCAGCATTGTGTTGTGCCCTCCAGTAACATCGTGCCCAAAAGGGCTGTTGTGCATTTTCAATAGCATCATTCAAACATATTCCTATTCATATTCAATAAATACAAGGAAATAAAATATAAATAGAAGCACCGCCAGATTGTAATGAGCTGAGTTCCCATTACTTTCATCTCTCTTCCTATTTCTAATTTAGGTGTTCCTCATGTATACTACCTGTGTACTTCGGCTATCTATGCTTCTGGCACTTTTTAATAAAATCATCAATTACTTGTCAAAAAAACATAACATCACTAGTAGTGAAAGATGACAGTGTAAATGTAGATAGGCTTTGCAGAAGTTTGTAAGACAATAACAAGTGCGTACTTTGTCATCAGGTAGCTGATGAGCATGTTCACGTGTTGGAGCATCAAAATCCAAGTGATTAATGGTATTTTTATTGGAGGCTCCTTTCTTAAGATACCGTTGAGTATGATGCCAAACACCAGAGCTGGGTAGATAGGTACCAACATGAGATCCTCGCACCTGAAAATCTTGATGAATTCCCATGTCAAACAGAAACAATGAACTCTTGACTGATTTTTTTATAAGTAAAAATTTAACAACGAACCATTACTGATAATAACAGAAATGTTATCAAGAAAACAAAAGCATCTTTTTACCCAAGAAAGAATGCAACAGAGACCACCGTTGCATGATACTAATTAAAAAGTTTGCACGCCAATGGGAACAAGAGAAATACCGAAACGGGAGGGTGGATAGCAAAAGTCACAAAGTTGGGGGAACCAATAGATTTCATCCTGACTTATACCCTAAGTTTAAAATTCAAGAATAATTGACAATACAAAGGATATCCTGCGAAATATATCACCAAAAGATTGGATTTTGGAAGATCTGCTCAACTGCTATACAAACTAAAGTCAACCACGAGTATTTTTTCTGGCCTCAATATTTTTTATGGTTTTTATAAGAATCTTGTCAGATATAGTTATATTTATTTTTTACTTTAAAAAAAATTATATTTATTTTTTTGATAGGTTAGTATATAGTTATATTTATTGTTGGCTCAACACCTATTACATCCATTCCAATAGCCATCAACCACATTCACATCAAAACTCCCTCATCCTTTTTTTACGACATGGAATCTCCTCAAGGCAGGGCCCTCAGGACCCACCCCTGGGAACTGGGAAGTAAACACAAAAATACACAATCTTACCCATCAGAACCGTGTACCGAATCAAAGGGAACTCTTAGTGCGCACTCGAGCCTAGGATGTCTGAGTCTGCAGCTCATCCCATGTCCATCCTTTAAACATTAGGCTGCACCCTCAGAGCTAGAACTCACTCATCCTTTAAACCCAATCTGAACCACAAGTGGACCTTTAGCAATAACTATGCCCAAACTTTAATTTCATAGAGCATCAAAACACCAATTATGCATGTCATTTCCAGGAAATTCCATTGTTTACCTGAACGCAGCCTAAAATTTGTAATAGCATTACTTATAGAAAAAAAAAATTGTAATAGCATTATTTTTCATGATAAAATTTTAACAGCATTTATATAACCACGATCGCAAAATATTTCATAAGTGTGACAGTAAATTAATGATCAATCATTATTTTTTTTTTTTTATAAGTTAAATTAATGATCAATCATTATTGCGGTATGAACTAGTGATAGTAACAAAACAGCAAACAAAAAATTATTTAGTTACAGAGATAGCAATCCTCAGGTCAATCATTTTAATAGTATCAATTTGCAAGAATTTTAAATTCTCAAAGGATTTTTAGATGGCATCTCATAACACCGAGTCACCAACCATATATGGCAATGCAACTAAAAGCCCATCAGAAGGGAAAAATGCAAAAAATAATGATAACGATAACAGCAGCAGCAGCAATAATTATAGCTCAACGAACTAACAACGGGGAAGCCAATTATTCGGCCAGGACACAAATGCTGTCTAGAAAGGGGCCTAACAAACAGACAAGACCATCGATCGACGGATTAGCAATAACACTCTCAAACCAAACAAAACAAAGATACAAAATTGATCACCTTGCTTTCCAAATCAAGTGCTTTGGTGGCTAAACCCTCAAGCCATTGAACAATCCGGAGGCACAATTGTGCCGTATGATCATCTGCGACAAACTGGCATGCCTCCAAGTGTGATGTTTGGGGGTACTGTCATAAGCCAATCACCTTAAATGAGAATCTGTCGTTTAAAAAATTCAAATAACAGAAAGTTTCTTCTTTACAAAATTTGAAAGAATATTCCTATGAAGCAGCACATGCTGGAAAAATGCATTACCAGGATTAGCTCTTTCGGGAGTTCTTCAGACACTGCAAGAAGAACAAAATCATCATGCACTAAAACCAAATATTTCATCTTTGAAATCAGAGTTTAATAAATCTTTGTTTCTGAAGAAAACACAAACAAGATTTCAGAGTAGATCTATACAGAAACAATATCTCATGGTCAACACATTTGCAAAAAGATATACAGTGGCAGTTATATAATAAAGAGGTTTTGGGATTGCCTACAATTAGTTATGATAGAGCGTAGGCATAGCCAAGTACACGAAAAGCATAATGCTATTATTTCAATTAAACAACTCAGGAATCTACACTTCTGAAACATTAACATTTCAAATACGCAGACATGTACAGACACTCCCTACTAAGATTTTTTGATAAATTATTGAAGATTTCATTAATAAACGCAAAAGGCAACGCCTTAGTATACAAGAGGACGACTGAATATACATAGAAAAGGGAAAAAGAAAATCACAAAAACTCTGCCCATTAAATCTATATAAGTTGCCCGAAGGAATAAAGCATTGAAAATGAAAGTTTTAAGCTATCCTCAAAAACAAGTCAAAACCCTCAAAAATCTCATCATATCGTACGAAGATATCAACAAATTCTATCCATAAAAGCATCAAAAGTAGAAGAGATTAAAGATTTATTTCCTTTCCCATAAAGGTACCACAAAAGAGACCAGGAAGCAGCCTCATCAAGCAGGAGCTGAGCCTTCTGCCTCATCAATTTCTCCTCTACGGCCCCATGCCTTACATTGGACCCATACCTATAGAAGAAATGCACATCAAGAGTATGTATTATTTTAAATTGCACAAGTGATGGAATGCAACGCTGCTTGATTCAATATCCAGATCAATTTACAATCACACAAACTCGTATGATTGTAACCGATACATAAGCATCTATTTTCGGACTTGGCCTAATCGTCGCAGGTATAAAAAAGAGCGGCCTTTATTCAGTTAGCTTAATCTAGCAATCTGGAGTAATTTAGCCAAGAAGAGTGATAGTGCTCTTCCACTTTCTGAATATTATACATTATACACTCATACAAAAAATATTAGACATTGTTCTTGCATAGGAATTCATGTTTGGATGCTCAAACCTCAGAAAATTGTGTAATATCTAGAAAATGGAAAAAGTAAATAGGGACAAAAAGATCTGGTAGACAGCACACAGCCCCTTGTTTCGCCTTTTTCTTTCATTTTTCTGACGAAAAATCCCAAAGATTATGCAAACATGTCTTTAACTCGGTTAAACCCCAGACTCGTGTAGCGCATCCTTATCACATGAATAAGGTAAATTATTGGCTTTTGATCAATGGGGTGTGACCCCAAGAAATTGTTTGCAGCAAAAGGTTCAAACCTAAGACCTGGAAAGAGCATACCACTAAGACCAAGGTCCTCTCTACTTGAGACAAACTTAAAAATTTGACCTTCCCCCCACCCACCAAGAAGGCATTGCATCTATCACAATCTTTAAGGAATGTAAATAGGCAGATTAGTAAAATGGGTGGCTAAAATTAACACCAAGACATCATTATCAAAATATAGCCAAATATATGAGCATTTGCACACTTAAAACATATATATTAGCACATACACATTTTCAATCTTACAGGACACACCTAATTGACTCTGAAACATTTCGGCAAGATCTCTCAAATCTTAGTATGATATCAGGAATAGACATCAAACCTGCAAAAGAAAATTCACCATAGAAGTATGCTATGTCAAGCATTATTGCAAGACTTCAAAAACCCTAAAATAATGAAGAAAATTCAGATCGGCAACAACATGTTTTAATTTACAAATCATTCCAAACTAAGAACGTTTTTTGACTAGATAACTACATACCCCACCCCAACTTTGATAACAAAATACAGTCATGAAATAGGGACAACATTATTGAAAATAAAAAAGGTGATGTTATAGATGACAATAAAGGTGAAGCAAAAGGTATAAATTTGAGTATTTCTGATGTCGGAATTTGGCACTAGAGATATTAAGAGATCAAAGTGAGAGCGGTGGCTTCTCAAAAAATAGTTGTATGTCCTTTTGAATCCATTTGCTTGGGTTACTTCAAATAGTTGAGATTTTATATTTATTTAATTTTTATTAGACTATTCATGCCAATAAAACCTAGCTTAAGGATTGTAACTGAATTATTATTCAGAATTGCCAAATACATTTGTAAATGGTGCCATTACGGTGAATTGAGCAGGGACTTGCAACCCTTTAAAAAAGCTGCTTCTGCATCAATGCATTATTACATAAATACATCAAGCACCTTGAAAAGCGGAATCAAGTAGCGATGCAAATATGGTAAAAGTGGTGTCTCCACCATCTGCCAATGAATCATCCTCATGCTTGCAAGCTTTCAGCAAATAGCGAACTGAATCAGCACCAGCATCCATGTCAGCCATTCCGTGACTATCAATGGGCGGTCTCCTTTTAGAAGCAGATAGTGTCCTTGCAGGTGTTCCTTCTGAGCGATCAGCATCAATGCTCTCCACCTCTTGTTTGATATTTTCAAGAAGTAAGGCAGCATTAGTTGGGCTATGGATGCTATGTCCATCGTACAATAGCCTGGATTCACTGTACTTAGAAGTTGAGTGTTCATGATGGGATGATGAGCTTGATGCTGAGTGCTTTTTCCTGCACATATTACATGTTTAACTGCCTGACAGAAAGCACGCCTATATTTATGCAGAAGCAAAACATGCATATTCTATCAGGGGCCATTTTTTTATACACTCCTTTCTTTTACCTGATGAGAGTGAAAATAAGTATGAAATTAGGCGCTCTTACAACCCCCAGAAAGGTACACTCCCTTCCTTTAACTGCTGAGACAAACATCACAAAAGTAACATAGCTGGGAGGATATAAAGGCAACCAAGTATTCATGTAATGAGCAATACCAAGTGCCGCATGTCCTTGAATTTGAGTCTTAGGATAAACATCTACTCTGTAGAATAGTTCCATTTTTTTGGTTAAAGTTTCGTGCCATGTTTATTTAATGTTCGCAACAAAAGGAAGCTGCGCATGGAAATAATTTCAGAAAGAAAAAAGCACCCAAACAGACTAATTAATTTTCCTAAAATGTCTAATGACTCACAAAACAAATATAGGGCCCCTCCTCCTCCTATAAAGCAATCCAACCCCCACAGAATTTAAATGGAGACATACTGCTTCTATATAGCATGTTGTGTACATGTGCACCAGTATGAATGGGACAATTTAAGAATCGCAACCATCAACCCAACAAAGAGCTACATAAATAAAAGCCGCAAAAACCCTAATTACCATAAAACGAAAATGAAACAGAAACATCGTGGAATAGCCAAGCATCCCTAAAATTATATTCTGATTCCATAGAAAAAAGCAAGCATTCAAATCTTAAATATATACCAGAGCATCTAACGACAGTCTACGTGCTTAATTTAACTGTAACCGCTTAAACCCCAGTAACATCCGACCCAATTTCAGTTTTTTCTTTTTACCATCATTTGGGATCCAACAACGACACTCGCAGTAAAAGAAATCAAACGAAAAAAAAAAAAAAAAAAGTGGACGATCGGATTTATACCCGTATCGGCGGAATGGCTCCCTGATGGTGAGGTCTTCAGGGTCGAAATAGCTGGGAGAAGTGTCCATAGGAACGTCCATTTCCGCGCAAAGATGACGTCGTTTTGCCCTCCAAACAGAAAACCCTAAGGCTTTCACTGGCTAGTGGCTTGATAGTTAAACCCTAGAAAACTGCATCGCGGTGACAGTGGGGGCAGCTTTTATTATCCGGTAACCAATTAGCACGTTGTCTTCACAATTATTTTTATCTGATCGTTATAATTTTTTTAAATTCTAATAAATAATTTAATTTTTTAATTTCTAAATTAAAATTAATATTAAAAATATATATTTTAATAATATTTTATTCAACTTTCAATTATTATCTCAACTTATATTATCTCATCTACAAAAATATTACCTAAATTAAACCTTAATTAGGGCAAATTTGAGAAGTAAGATGAGATGAAAATTTTATGAATAGTATTAAGATAATTTGTGAGAAATGATACTTGCAGTCATAAGTATGCAAGAGTCGTGCAGTCGTTTTAAAAAAAGTAAATAAATATGGGACTCACATGAAAAGAAAATAATTTTTTAATAGTGGACCTTACTCTTTTTCAAAACAATTGCACGACGTTTGCGCATTCTACGACTGTATGTAGCATTACTCTTTGTGAATAGTAGTGAGATAATTTGAATTGAGTATTTTTTAGAATTTGAAAAATTAAAGAGAAAAAATTAAATAAAAAATATTATAAAATTAAAATATAGTTTTATAATATTATTTTTGTTTAGAATTTGAAAATTTTTGAATTGTTTTTTATTTAAAATTTTGAAAAATTGTAATGATTAGTTTGAATAAGTTGTAATGATTAGTTTAAGAATTTTGTATTTTAATTATATTTGAAAATAAAATAAGACGATATTAAATGAGAATTTTATGTCTCATCTCGTGTCTCAAACTTGCTCTTATGGCTATTGTCACTTGTCAGCATTTGATGCATAAGAAAAATGCTACTTTGCCCACTCAATTTGCTCTCTCATTTTGACACCTCATGTATTTTATTTTATTTTTTTACTTAATAGTTAAGGAAATGACAATTAGTATATTGATATTTTTTAAACTATTTTAAAATGATTAAAAAATATATGAATAAAAAAATTAAAAATGACATTTTGGCCTAACTATCAAAATGAACGGGCTACTCTGAGCGGCAGAGTAGCACCGTTCTTTACACAATCTGATCCTAACAATTCATCCCATTATTCTATTATTTTTATTCAAAATTCTACTAGATTAAAATTTATATTCTAATTTATAGATCTTGATAGTAGATTTTTTCAACTCTCATGTGTTAAATAATAATTATCAAGTATTTTTATGCAAATGTGATTGTTGATGTCGTGTTTCGCAAGGCTGGACAACTTTACACCCTCAGAATACGAGCGATCACCTGCATAGTAACTATGGCGGGACCTCGGGGTCCGTTGATCCTCCGATACTTAAATCAGTGTGGTAAATAATAAGATGATAAACAGTAATAAAGATGAGAGTGTAAGGTGATAGTGATAGATTGGCTGATTACCTTGTTCACTACCAGTAGTGTCCTATTTATAGTTATTAACCTGGTCTCAACCATAGTGGGGTGTTGCATAGCAGAGAATAATATGATTGTGTTGTTGATTCACTGAGCTGCTCCTATGTCATCTCCTTGCTGAGCTATGAAGGGCTCAGGCTCACTTGTGCATTGCTCGGGCCTTGGGTTGCATTGAATGCGACACGTCTTCTGTCCTGGGCCGCATTAAATGCGGCATGATTTCTGTCCCGGGTCTCTTCCATCTAGTGATGTATGCCATGTTCATTCATTCTCAAGCCTTGTCTGCGCCTTCTGTCCCATCAGCATGGGCCGACCCGGATTTTTTGCCCGAGCCTTGATCTTTGTATTACTTGTTTGACCCAGACCAAGCAATATGACTGGGCTTTGCCTCCAGCCCAATCCAACCCAGCTCATACATTTGGGTTGTAACCTGGGCCCACTATTCGGCCCAACATAAGGGATTTTGTCCATTCATAGTGATATATCTTGTGTGTGTTTATATATATTCATTTAGGAAAATACTCTAACTATAACAAAAATTATAAAAAAGTAATCATACAAATTGATATGATTTGATATGGTTCGTCTACTTTTATCGTAAAGTAGATCTAACAGATCAGATGAAATCACGCCAATTTATGAGATTATTTTGTGTAATTCTTTTAAAATGTAGTAGTACTCATTTATTTATATAGAAGTAGAGTTAGATATAGTTATAAATATATATATTAGTATTAGATATAGTTTTAGGGTATGTAAACCACACACACTCTTCTTCTTTTTTTTTAAATCCACAATTAAAAAATGATTTTTTATATGAATTGTATATTTACTTACTTTTTCAAATGAGTGCACTAAATTTACACATTCTATTACTGCAAAAAATGAAAATATAATCTTTCTTTATACAAGAGAGGATGTTATTTATATACTTAAAACTTAAGAGTACTCAGAGCACTCACAATGGCTTTTGTATTATACAGAAAATGTAAACAATTTGAACAAATGTTCCAAAAAGAAATTTCATCTGATTATGTAAAATGAATTGTAAAATACATTTAGCTACAGTATCCCGCTACATGTAGCGGGTACTGTTCATCCCGTAAAATTTTGTTATTGTTGATATTTCATTTACTCCCTCATTTTTATTTACTTTGATTTTTATCATATAAGCAAATTCTTTTTATTGTTCATTATTTAAAACACATATATTTCATTTTCTTCTAAAAAATATTTTGGAATTATTTTTAAACCAATTTTTTCATATTTGATTTGATTTTTTAATTTTTATTTGGCTTATATATTTTTGTTTTACGTGTATAGGACTGAATTATTTTACATTGTATATAAAAATAAATTGCAAATATAAAAAAAAATATATGGATATTGTAAATTTATTGGTAGAAATGAAATATTTAAAAATAATATTTAAATGATATAGAGAAAAAATAGATAAGCTGATGGATGACATATTGTAAAAGTCAGTATGTAAAATAGAAAAAGTAAGTTTTGGTGATATATTTTAAAGGATAAGATAAAGAATCCACGAGGAGTGCTCTCACAATGGCTTCTTTATCTTATCCTTTAAAATACATTACCAAAATTTACTTTTTCTATTTTACATACTTATTTTTACAATATGTCATACATCAACTTATCTATTTTTTCTTCATATCATTTAAATATTATATTTTTTAATCTTTTTTATTCATTTCAAATATTTTCTCTAACTATTAATAATATCTTCATATATTTTGATATTTGCAATATCTCCCTATATACAATATCATATAATTATGTTATATTTTAAATTAATATAAATTTATAAGCTAAATCAAAATATAAATTAATTCAAAAAATAAAAATAAAAAATTATTTTTTCTGATCATTTCAAACCTTGATGAGCAACATACAAAACGTGGGATTCGTTTTTACAAAATGAAATAGATAGTATCAGAAAACCCAAAGCAATCAACGTCCAAAATCATTCCTTGCTCGGTCTGTTGGTCAGTCCGTCATTTTAACAGGCATCTCTTGTGCGGGTGACAATGCCAATAAGGCACCCAACGGATCTCATTAGTTCAGATGCATGCCAATGCCTTCTGTTCAGATCCAAATCATATTTTTTATAAATGAAAAACTTTGTAGTTTTGCCATACTGAACAATTTTTTGTTTGCTTCATGACTGCAGTTATTTCCATATAAGTCTTAAAAATGATGTTCTACACACTTGTATTGTTGATTTTCTCTTGTGATGACCAAGACTAGGCCCAAGATAAACCTCTCAAACAAGCCATTATATAACCTTTATAAAAAAGACTACGGACAACGAAACGAAAGGGTAACGACAAGTAACTAGGCACAAGATTATTTATAAGAACAAAAATTGAACACAAACAAACCAATAGAAATTGATAAAATCCAAGTACTCTAGATTGAACTTTATTGTGCATACCGTTGACAATAAAGTTGGGATCTTTCTGATATTTACTGCAAAAAATATGAAACCGAGTCACTTCCTCTAAAACCATTATCATATCTTCGAAGTAGGAGGTCTATCTTCCAAATCTAAGCAAATAAATAGCCTTTTTCCTTAATTAAATTCTCTCACAGGCTTTCAAACACCCAAAACTTGTAAGACCATTTTACCAGTTCTATAAAAACCTACCCACTAATATAGAAACAAACTCCAGATTCCGATAGCTTTCCTGGGAGCCGAACAGAAACTCAACAAAACCCATAAAAGGGCAAAAAAATGGATAGTAACATGGCAAAAAAAATTATAATCTTCACCTCAGCTGTGAGAGCAGAGCTTGAAGACAATGGATGATCGGTGATGGAGTCGACGAGTGAAGTTGAGGAAGATGATAGGCTCTGGTTCTGTCTTTGGCACCAAATAAAGAGAAAGCGTGGGAACGAGTGAGGTCCGAATGTGAATAGAGAGAGTTGAATAAATGAGAAACTCAGGAGGAGGATGAGTGAGAAATTAATTAAAAATGTTTACATTGATGAATAGAATCCTCTGCATCTAGCGATTTTTGTAACTCAATGTAAAAATGCCTTTAAAATTGAAAATCCGATGGAATATGTTTTGAGAGCATTTCTTTTTATTTTTAGAGAAAAATGTATTATTTGGGAGTGCTCTACGGATTGTAGAAGCTATTATGATAAACATGTCATCCTCTTCCAACTCATCTTTTATTTTAAAATTATCACGAGTTACGTTACATTTTACATTTTCAAATCACTCGTCATATTATATATTAATGTAAAATTACTTATCAATAATTAATTAATTAATTAATATTATGTTAGAGCACTGGCATTGGCTTAGCCAAATGCCAGTGCTCAATCAAATATAAAGAATTTGTGGGTAAATTTGTTGGCATTAGATTAGTCATAACATCTTCATCCGAATTTTGATCTACAATCATTCTTCATATTTGAAGAATGCTGTAACTCAGTCATTTTATTTTTTAATTAATATTTCTCACCAAACCCACTTATTCTTTCTATACTTCGTTTCTTTCCCACAATTTCTCCTATCTCTCTCCACTTCAGTTTTTTTCCATCACATCAAAAATTTCACATTTCTCTTTTCATTCCCCACACCGATCGCCACCATTAGCTCTCCCGGCAATATCCTCATCCATCATCGCAGGTTCAACTCCGACTATAAATCAGTATCACATCTGTCACTGGCATCCCTTCAACGGAGCCTTTTCTCTACCCTCATTTCAAGCAACACGACTGGATTGAACATCACCACTGTCCACACACGACGGTTTTGTTTGGTCTTGAAGGCGCCACCCCAACACCCTCTCATCTCTCTCTCTGATCCTACATTTTCTCTTTTCTCCAAGTTGGATAAGGTATTTGCTGTTAAAAAATAGGTCTTTACATTTCTTCTTCCTCGCACATTTCTTCTTTAAAAATTGTGTTTTTTCTATCCAGCTTGTCCCCATCTCCACAAGCAACTCAGTCCAAGACAATCCACTTCTTCCTCGACGCCAGCTCTTCCTTCGCTTTTCTCACACCAAAGCCCATTCTCACAGGTGAGTTTTCTCTTACTTTCTTTCTCTTCATTTTTCATGTTTTTGAGTGAAATTCCTCGTGTAAAATTTAGATGAAATTCGTGAATGAAATTTGGATAAATATAGGTTGAGCTTGACGGCTAAAACTTGGGTAAAATTTGTTGCAGTTAGTGGGTTGGTGGGAATTAAAGATTGGTCGTGGTCCATGGCTGAAATAGAGTAAGGACCTGAGGTTTGTGTTGGTGGGAATACTGCTAAAGAGTAAGGACCAGAGTAAGAATACTGCTAAAGAAATTCAAATATGATAAATGATATTGAACAATAACGTGGTCCATGGCTGAAACAGAGTAAGGACCTGGGGTTTGTGTTAGTGGGAATACTGTTAAAGAGTAAGGACCAGAGTAAGAATACAGCTAAAGAAATTTAAATATGATAAATGATATTGAACAATAACTATATCACTTAACACCCATAATATTAAATTCAATCGTTAAGAAAGACATGCCCTTAAGATATACTCTGCAATGTAGTTATTACAATCCTAATATAGATCATAAATCTTACAATCTTTCAAATCTTATAAAGAAAAGGATATTAACAAGAATCTTAATACTTGGGGCATATTATTTTAAATATTTATTAAATTTGTGATTTGATTTGTAGTTGTCTTAAAAAAGTTTTGTTTGAAGTTGTGATTTTATTTTATTTGTAAATTTTGGACAACAATTGTGTAAGTGCTGAAAGTATAGAATGTTGGATTGTAAACAATAGTGTTAGTGTTTAAATGATAACAATAGTAGTACAACTTGTTGCTCAACTAAAAATGCTTGTGGAGGAGAGTTGTGAAAATAAAAAAGAAAATAATTATTGGAGTTTGTTGGGAATAGTTGGAGATTATGAAAAAATAATAATAAATAAAATTATAAAAATTAAAAAAATTAAATTAAAAATTATATATAAAAAATAATAATATTTTATTATTATAAATAATGAAATAGCTAATTCAGCGTGGAGCGAGAGTTTTGAGTCATTGGTCAAAATCTAAAAAGTCATCGTAGCCAAATTTTGACTTAGAAAATGTGAATGTTGTTATCAAGATTGGTTGTATTTGGATGTTAAATTGAGTTGAGTTGAGATGATAAAATATTGTTAGAATATTATTTTTTAATATTATTATTATTTTAAAATTTGAAAAAGTTGAATTGTTTATTATATTTTATGTTGAGATTTGAAAAAATTATAATAATGAGTCGAGAGATATTTAGTAACAAAAAAAAGGAGAGCTCAGCTCGTACGTCATTTCGAAATCAAACCTTTTGGGCCAGTCTTGACAAGTCAGCATGCCAGTGGCATCTAGTGTTGTTTCATTACAATCCGAGGTTATTTAATATAGAAACATTCTGCTTATAATGAAGGCCACTGGGACAATCCCCAACGTTTTATCCGAAGCAATGGCGGTTGTGCTCCGTTGCTCCTGCTTCTTCACTTCTCCGAACCCTCGCCGATCTCCACCGCCCGTTCCATTAGTCAGAAAATCACATACTCCAGGTCAGCACTCCTCGTCGGTTCATATCACTTTTTTATCGTCCAATCATTGTTGGAACTTTTTGATTGCTCTGATCTCTTTTGACGTATGAAGAAATTATTGCTCACTGCTCTGGGTTTTTTAGTGCCTAATTTATCTGTAAGCTAAAATATTAAGAATGAACTGGAGTAGACCTCAATGTAAGCATAAGTTTGCCCGAGGATATAGGGAAATGCGAGATGCAAATTTTTTATTATTGAAGTTCTTAAATGGAGCTTCAACAATTTTGTTTATTTGCAAGTAAAAGGTGATAAATTCGTTAATGGAATAAAGGGTATTCGAGAGAATTGAGGAATGGTGATAGGGGGATATAAAAAGAGAATATAAGTGTTGCGTGATTTCCACGATGATGGCTCCGCATAATGACCAACTATTTTACAAAAATTTAAACTCTATATGATGCATGTATAATATTGATCATAAACCCTCCATCATTTATCCATATAAAAGGAAGGCATAATGTGGTATAGTTGAAAGGTTTTGTAAAGCAAAGGCAATGTAGACAGACATTCTGTTACTAATACAGAAATATATTCATTAACTGAATCAGGGAAGATGGATTCTCTTTCATTTAAAGGGGAGAGGTTTGTGTTGTCCCCGAGAGAGACTTTTGATGTACCATCTGAGATTTGCCATATTTTGCCAAACTTACAATGTCAGGTATGATGGTGAGTTCCCTTATATCAGTTATTATGTAATTCCTGCAAATTGTGGTTTCGACATATGTTGCATTTTCTTGCTTTAGTGCCAGAATAAGAGAACAACGAATGGAAAAATGCAGAATCAATCCCTCTAAGAAATACTTTAGAGAACATTATCGAGTAAATTTTTGTTGCAGGTTGTTTTTTTGCTGTTTCTAAATTTTTATTAAGTAGACCTACTCCTCAAGTTAACTACGCCTGTCAAGTTCAGCAGAATTACCTGTATAAAATCTTCCAGGTTTGGTTTTCATTTAATAGACACCCACAACCAAACTACAGCACCATAGACAATGGAGTTACTACGTATTAATGCTTCAAGAAATAATACACGTGCTCCAAGTTTCTGTCTGTGTTATATCTCCATCCATTAGACATTCTCAATTCCCTCCTTGATGGCTATTGCCGTAATTAAATTATGCCATCTGATCAATAGTTTCCACTTTGGCAGGGGAACATACAGTTAAGGACCCCAACAATGGCATTTATTGTCAGTAATGCCTTGATGTTAACCACACCTTTTAAAGCTTTGGCAGAAACGTGTGAGGCTGAAAACTCTGTTTTCAACATGAACATGCCTTTACTGCTATTTGTGGCCCTTATAGGAGCCACTGTTGGAGGTAAGGTACCATTGGCTTCATGGTCTCCTCTAATATTACTTATAAGCTCTTTGAAGAATGTGTTCGGAGTACATATGTATGGTTTTCCGAGGGTACGGTGCACGGGACCGGGGTTTACTCTGCAGGGGTGGGTCTGAAGGGCCCTGCCCTGGAGAGGTTCCCCGACATAAAAAAAAGAAGAAGCATATATATGGTTTTTCTCTCTTTTTTTTCATGTTAGGTTGCTTGTCCTTTTTGAAAAGACAAATTCGATTGTTTACCGCATGTCTATGATCTATTTATTTTAGTCTCTTAATGAGAAAGTTCCTCAAAAGGATGGCCCACGGCCAGGGTTTATGACCTAGGCAGCCACATAGAAGTTTGATATCGAGACATGGAAAGTGCCTACTAAATTTCCAATCCAACATGCATGACTTATTATTCTCTCTGCCAGCTTGAGCCTATATCTTCACTCCCTTTGTCTCTCTTCACCTATATAGGAAAGCCATTACTACTCTTCGAGTCTTCCATGCCTGAGATCTATTTTCATGAATGGTAAGTGCATATCTATAGCTATGTCATGCACATTCTTCCCCTAATTGTCAAGTGCTTTTATGATAGGGTTGCTTGCTCGGCAAAGGAGAGGGGAATTGAAGCGGCTGAATGAACAGCTGCGCCAGATCAATGCAGCTCTAAGAAGGCAAGCCAAGATTGAGTCCTATGCTCCCAGCTTGAGTTATGCTCCTGTTGGTGGAAGAATAATGGAGAACGAAGTAATTGTTGATCCAAAGAAGCAAGAGTTGATTTCTCGATTGAAGACCGGAAAGAATTTTTTGAGGAATCAAGAACTGGAGAAAGCATTCATGGAGTTTAAAACAGCTCTTGAGCTTGCTCAGAATATAATGGATCCTACTGAGGAGAAGAAGGCTGCAAGAGGTTTAGGTCTGTTTGCATTCCCTTGCCTGTTATTTGTCTTTTACGAATACTTTTGTTATACCAAAAAAGGAAATTAAGCCAATGCAAGTTGTACATCATTTATTTTCATGAGTGCATGGATATCTAGTACTGTTGAGGTTTAGAATTGTATACTTACTCTGGGTTAGGTGAAGTCCTGGGGTTTTGTTTTTATTATTATTTTTCACTAAGTAACAAGCCTTCTCTTGGGTTAATCGATGCCAAGACCTGATTTCTTATCGCCCACCGAGTAACCTTATTGGTAGAAGCCTAAGAAATATTACAAACATCCTTAAGAGCACTGGCATTGGCCATCTCTAAGGTTTGGCTAAGTATCAATAAAATGGTCTACATTGGAGTAGTCAAAATAAGGAAACTCTACATATGAACTACAGTACCACCAAAGTTTCCGTCAAATTTGTAGATACACTGTTTATCTTCAAAAGAATTATTTTATTCTAAAATATACACCAACTACACCAACAGAATTATTTCACTTTTTGTATATGAAAAACTAATATATTGCACAAGCAGGAAACTATTAAAATTAATATACAAGCAGGAGGTAAGGTTCCTGTACATGTGCAGGAGGAACATGTACATTTTTGTGCAATATACAAGCACTCCTGCACATTTTTCATGTACATATACATTTTTTGTATATTAGTTATGTGCAAACTAATATACAAGCAGGAGGTAAGGTTCCTGCACATTTTACTTATAAAAAAAAAAAGGTTCCTGCACATTTTTTGTAGATGAAAAATAATAAGTTGAAGAAAAATAATAGTTGGGAAACAAATAATCTAAGTAAAAATTAAATTATTAATTAACATATAGTTAGTGTAGTTGCAAAATATGAAAATAAAAAATAAAAATATTATTATTAAAAAAATATAGCTAATCCAATGTGGTTATATTTTGAATGGTTTTGATTTTATGCAAAACATGTACTTTTAGTTAAATTTTGGATATGACTTTGATGAAACCAATGCCAATGCTCTTAGGTAACTAATTGAAACCAAGGACACGCACCTTTTTTTTTTTTTTTTTATAAGTAAGAAGAATTTATTAATCCACATAATTAGGCATGGCCCAGGTACACAAGAAGTATACAAGAGATGAATCTAATTTCAAGCTAAGCACGCACCCCTTTTTTTTTAGTACATGCACCCTATTATTTCTTTCTTTTGAGAATCAGAATCATATATTCTTGCAAGCTTTAAGACAGAACCATTCAAGTTGACTTTATTCTGTCTTTCTGACCATTAGTTTTGAGGATTTTTTTTTCCCTAGGGGCATTACTTTTGAGTTGAAAGTACAGTGTTCTGGATTTCACTATTGTTTTTTTCCCCTTACTGGTAATATGTTTTTCAAATTAATTTCTATGGAAATTTCTTCCTCGAATCATGCTTTCTGACATTTGTTGTTTTTTTAAATAACATAATTTCTTAGAAGTTGATGGTGTAGTTTGCGATTGCTCCATGGTAGCAATCCATCTCAAGCTCTTCTGATGCATAGTTGATATTTCAGGAGCCTCACTGCAAAGGCAGGGCAAGTACCGGGAAGCCATAAAATACCATTCCATGGTTTTGGCAATCTCTGAGCGTGAAGGGGAGGACTCAGGAAACACAGAAGCTTATGGAGCAATAGCTGACTGTTATACTGAACTCGGAGATCTTGAACGAGCAGCGAAATTTTATGACAAATATATTTCAAGATTGGAAACCGATTGATATGTGCCTCTAACTGGGTGGTTTTTATTCAGTAATGACACACCGGAGTTTGTAATATTAGTTGAGTTTGCAGACAGCTGGCTAACAACATTGTCTTGCGGATCATTTCATTTTTGTATCGATGTTGAAAGTCACTTAATGCAGAATAATAACATTGGGAAATCCTTTTTGGTTTCAAGGGTTTTCCATTTGTCTGCAAATCTACGCAGTTGATGGTTGGTATGCCATCCAAAAAATTGTGTAGGGGAAACTCTCGTTGTACATTAAACAAGTCTTCAAGATTCAACATCTCAACTGACAAAATTTACTCGACATTGGCGTTCTGATGGCCTATAATACCGAATGGCTCAATGCTCTGTTGGTTTTTGGTTTTGACAAAGAAGAAAGCAGAGGAATGAATGTGCTCTGTATTAATAAAAACTGTCGACTTACAATCGTGGTCATTTGCTCAATATATAGTATATGCAGGAAGGCAAAAAGAAAAAAAAAAATATATATGCCTAACAAACTTTACAGAAAATCTTAACAAAATGCTATCCTTGTTTGCTTCTGGAATCATCTTGTAAATGCAAGGTTTGCTGATTACTGGGATGACTTGTGGCAGCTTGCATAGATGAGGTGGCTTGCATGGTGTGTTGCTGTGATGACTGTATTTTCTTATTTAATATCCCTTGCAAGATGGAGAGTGGAGGTCAATAACTCCCATCTTGAGTAATAATGAGTAGAACGTAGGGGAATGCAAAGCCTTAGTTAAGAGATCTGCAAGCTGAGAGTTTGATGGTGTGTAGGCTGTGGAAAGAACACATTCTTGAATTTTGTCCCGAATTAGATAATGTGTTTGGTTCTTTCGTGGAAAACGGGATTAGAGGCAATGTATAAAGCTGATTTGCTATCACAATAGAGTGTAGCTGGCTGAGGATGGAGGACCTGAAGATCAGCGAAAAGGTACTTGATCCATATGATTTCACATGAAGCCGATGCCATAGAGCGGTATTCTGCTTCAGCAGAACTTCTTGATATTTTTGTTTGTTTATTGCATTTCCAGGAGAAAATAGATTGGTCGAGGAAGACACAATAGCCTGTTGGTGGAACGCCTGGTGTCGGGACACGATGCCCAATCAGAGTCGCAATAAACAATCAAGTGACATGAAGATGAGGATGAGGATGGGAAAATAAACCCTGTCCTGGAGATTTCTTGATATAACGCAACACTTTATAAGCAGCATTGAGGTGGGGAACTCGTGGTGATGCCATGTATTGACTCAAAAGATTAACCGAGTATGAGAGGTCGGGTCGTGTAATGGTGAGGTAGATGAGTCTGCCAAACATTCTTCTGTATTCACTAGGATCATCCAGCAACCGACCTTCATCTTTGCACAGTTTAATATTTGGATCCATTAGGATTAAACTTGGCTTACAACCAAGCAAACCAGCATCATGTAATATATCTAAGGCATATTTACGTTGACAAATTTGTATCCCAAAAGGATTTCAGACAACCTCTAAGCCCAAAAAATATTTTAGATGACCAAGATCCTTGATCTTGAACTTGGTAGCTAAAAAATCCTTTAAATCAGAAACAACTTTGAGATCATTAGAGGCTACAATAATATCATCAACGTAGACAAGTAATGTAATGAATGAAGGGCCATTTCCTTTGGTAAAAAGAGTGTAGTCAGCTCGAGATTGATGAAAACCAAATTGAAGCAAAGATGAGGAGAATTTGGCATACCATTGTCGAGAAGCCTGCTTGAGACCATATAAACTCTTCTTTAATTTGCAAACTTTGTCTTTTTTGGGAAGTGAGTAGCCAGGGGGCATCTTCATGTATACTTCTTCTTTTAATTCCCCGTGTAAAAGGCATTGTTTACATAAAATTGATGCAAACTCCAGCCTTTAACAACAGCGATAGCCAATAAAGATTTAATTGTGACAAGTTTGGCAACGGGGGAAAATGTTTCATGGTAATCGAGTCCTTCCTCTTGGGTATACCCTTTAGCAACCAAGCGTGCCTTGTGTCATTCTATAAAGCCATCTGAGTTGTATTTGGGGCAATAAACCCATTTGGAACCAATTGCTTTCTTTCTAATAGACAGATCAAAAACATCCCAAGTGTGGTTCAATTGCAAAGCAGCAATCTCATCATCCATGGCTTTGCGCCATTCTAAAAGCTTCACGGCTTGAAAATAGGTGGTGGGTTCAGGATTTTGAAGAATGGCAGCGGCACAGGCAGCATGTTTTGGAAATAATTTTTTGTTAGTTAAATAAGAGGACAAAGGATAGAGAGAAGTATTACCTTTTATCTTGGAAGTTGACTGTGAAGGAGGAGTCACAATGGCCTGTTGACAAGAGTCATCCTGCAAGTAGGAAGGCGGTTTCTTTGCTCGAGTGGATCTTCGAGGTTCAGAGGGAATGTCAGGAGAGATAGTTTGAGAGATGGGTGACTGTGGGGTCGATAAAGTGGGAGGGGAATGGGGCTGGGAGGTAAAAATGGAAGTGTTAGAAGGGGGAGGAATGTGTGCAGGTAAGGGATTTGTTAGACCAAGAAGAGGAAAACACGGTGCAGAATGTGATGTGTTACTATGATTATTGGAAATGGAGGATGACTTGTAAGGGAAAATGTGCTTGTAGAATATGACATCACGAGAATGAAAGATGTAATTGGTGGCTAAATCCAGCAACTTGTAACCCTTGATTCCGAAAGGGTAGCCAAGTAAAATGCATTGTTTAGCTCAGGAATCAAACTTGTGGCGGTTTTGTTTAATAGTTTATGCATAATAGAGGCATCCAAAGGTCTTCAAGTGAGTATATGTTGGTGTTTGTTGAAAGAGCAATTTATATGGAGTGCTGTTTTGCATATTAGGGGAGGGGGTGCGGTTGATAAGATAGGTGGCAGTTAACACCTGATCATTCCAAAAAGAAAGTGAAATGCCAGATTGAAAATGTAATGCTCGGGCAATGTTAAGAATGTGTTGGTGTTTGCGTTCGACAACACCATTTTGTTGGGGACTCTCAACACAATTTTTTTGATGAATAATTCCTTGTTTTGAATAAAAATAAGTCATTGTAAATTTAGCTCCATTATCTGAGCGAATGATTTTAATTTTGGACTGAAATTGGGTCTCAATGAGAGAACAAAAAGATTGAAGAAGAGGACTGGTCTGAGATTTATTTTTCATTAAATACAACCAAGTGCATCTTGTGTAGTCATCTACAATGGTTAGAAAAAATTTAGAACCATCGTATGCTACTTGAGAGCAAGGCCCCCATATGTCACAATGTATTAGATCAAAATGTTTGGAAGTGCGATGTTCACTTGATGGAAATGGTAGATGATGATGCTTAGAAAAATGACAGACAGTACACGGTGTATTTGTATTTATAATAGCAAGATTATGTAAGTTTTTTCGTAACAAGGAAAGCCGTGAATTTGATAGATGACTCATTCGACAATGCCAAAGTTGTTGGTCATT
Organism: Juglans mandshurica; assembly: GCA_022457165.1. Taxonomy (NCBI): domain Eukaryota; kingdom Viridiplantae; phylum Streptophyta; class Magnoliopsida; order Fagales; family Juglandaceae; genus Juglans; species Juglans mandshurica. The sequence goes on along the minus strand of CM039619.1, from coordinate 9,193,919 downwards.
GGGATGGGAAGTAACAGAGTTAGAAAAAGAAATTTGACTACATGGTAAAGCAGAAAAAACAGTGGAGAGGGCAACAAGCAAAATTGTTGTCAACTTGAGGTGGTATAGACCATTGTGAATTTCACCCTACCCAATCGTGCTCCAAGAGAAAAGGTCATGTAAATAACACTCATTAGTGAAGAATAGTATACAACATGAAAGATCTTGTGTTAATTTTCTTGCTGAAATCAAATTAAAATTGAATGTAGAGATGTATAAAACATCATGAAGAATGAGTTTGTCACTAAGATGGACAGTGCCTTTGTAGGTGACATGTGCATGATGACCATTTGAGAATTTGACATTGAGAGACACGTGAGTGGGTGGACTAGTGTAAAGGGAGGAGCAACATATCATGTGATATGTTGCTCCCGTGTCAATTATCCAAGGGATGGTAGTGGTTGGAGGAGAATTGGATTGAAAGGTTGAGAAACAGAAATTCATACCTGTCATGGTGGAAGCCGAGGGGCAGGAGGGTGTGGAATCAATTTGAACCTGATTAATAGAAGGTTGTGTAGCTTGAGATTGCAGTAAAGCCAAGAGATGTTGATATTGCGCTTTGGTGAGAACAGCTTGGGAATCCTCGTTGATCTGTTCTTGGTTGGATAAGCTGACTTGGTTAGCAAAGGAGTCTGGTGCTTTGCCTCGAGTGAATAGTTTATGGCTAGGTGGGTAGCCATGCAACTTAAAACAACGTTCAGCAGTGTGACCAACCATATGGCAATGGGTACACATGGGTTTCTCAAGAGTTGGATTGGCCTTAAAGCATTTCTCCAGGGAATGACCAGGAATTTTACAATGGTTGCAAAACGGTCTGTCTCGCCTTGGAAAGCCATGTGGTTTGGGGTTGTCTCGGTTAGAGAAGAAAGTGGATTTTGTTGCTAAGGCAAGGGTATTATGCAAAGTGGGAGGATTGGAAAGTTGCTTGCATTTTTCCTCCTGTTGAACCAAGGCATAAACTTCACTTAGACTTGGGATAGGTTTAATCAAGATAATTTGAGCTTTGATATTGGTAAATGAATCATGAAGCCTCATGAGAAACTTCATGGACCAATCACGTTGCTGGTGCTCAAAGATATTTTTCATGGCACCACAGGTGCATGATGGGAGGGATTCAAAATTGAGAAGTTCATCGAGAAGCCCTTTTAATTTTGAGAAGTAGAGGCTGACAAAATCATCACCTTGAACAAGAGAATTAATGGATTACTTGAGTTCATAAATTTGAGGACCATTATTTTGTGCAAATCGTTGTTCCAACTCAAGCCATAGGTCATGAGCGGTATCAACATACATGACACTATTTTTTATTTCCAATGACATTGCATTTTGAAGCCAAGTTATCACCATGTCATTACATTCGAGCCATGATTCTAACAAGAGATCATTAGGAGTAGTAGGTTCCCATAAGATACCATCAATAAATCCTAATTTCTTTTTTATTCGTAATGAGCGACGAACGGTGCGTGCCCATGAATGATAGTTATCAGCTGTGAGAAGTGGCTGGTGAGAAGAGTTGCAAGTCCATCATTCGGATTCAGAAAGTATGGACTAGAGGGATCTTTAGGATTTTTGTTGGTTGGAGGAGGGGGAGGAGGAGTCGGTGGGTTATTGTTGTCCGAAGCCATTATGGCTCTGGTACCATGTTGGTTTTTGGTTTTGACAAAGAAGAAATAAGAGGAATGAATGTGCTTCTTTATTAATAAAAACTGTCGACTTACAATTGTGGTCATTTGCTCTATATATAGTATATGCAGGAAGGCAAAAAGAAAAAAAAGAATATTTAAGCCTAATAAACTTTCCAGAAAATCCTAACAGAATGCTATCCTTGTTTGCTTCTGGAATCATCTTGTAAATGCAAGGTTTGTTGATTACTGGGATGACTTGTGGCAGCTTTCATAAATGAGGTGGCTTGCACGGTGTGCTGCTGTGATGACTGTATTTCCTAATTTAATACTCTTCCCATTCATATTTCAACTGTCACGCCTCTGTCCTCACAGGAGGAGAAAAAAATTACTATTGCTTATAAGGGCTGCTAGAGACAAATGGATCCCACACACTGATGTGGCACTCTGCTAGTGCCACGTCTCCCCCCCTCTCTCTCTCTCTCCTCCCTTTTCCCTCTCTTCTCCCTCCCAGGGTGGTTCCACATACGATCGAAGGATGGCGTTCGTTGACCACACGAATCGTCAGCTCAGATCCCGACCACCCTGACCAATAACGACGGCCACGCAATGGTCAACCACGCACATAGTGTGTGAAATGTGCACCAACGTGGTGAATTGTCGTGAGCTCCATGCTGGCAATGCCGCTTAGACTGCCGACGTCTTCTGACCACCCTAAAGTGGTCCCCGACCACTATGGCTGGCACGGAGAGAGGGCAGGAGTGGCGGGAACGAGGGGTGGGGGAGAAAGAAAGAGAAAAGAAAATAAGAAAGAGACGTGACACACTAGCAGCAGTGTGCCACATCAATATGGGGATTCTTTTGTGTCTGTAGTATTTTCCAAAAAATAATGGGGGTACGGTTTGCTAGACTCTGCTGTCTAAACGCACATCATAAGAGCTCAGGAACAGAAAACATTCACTTGGCACAAGTGACTAACAAATGAAGCATGGTTAGATTTACCACCATCAAAAGTGACTACTTATATTCAAGAACACTCGGCAACCGGAAGTTTATAGTTCAGTCAAGCTCCCAATCTTGCAGAATAATTACCTTAACCACAGTAAAAGTAATGAAGGCCCGAAGAGTAATAGAGCATCTGGGTAAAGGTAAATTAATATAACCCACAAAAAGGGTAAATCAACTAATATAGCTCGGAACAATTTATACATATTCTCTAAAAAGAGAAAATTGTTACTCTAAAAAAACCTTCAAAATGAGAAGATCGTATGCATTACCTCTAATAATCATAATCACTTGTCGCTGCGGTGTAGAGAACACAACATAAACGAGGATACATATATCCATACAGAAAATAAGCACGTGAAAATATAGGGAACAACCTCACCGTTGGAGAACAGGAAAACAAAAAAAGAAAAGAAAAAGAAAAGAAGAAGAAGATAATATAAAGTTTCCTAGAGGCTTACAGACTGAAATAAATTCTGTCAAAGGCAGGAAATACAGGTTTCACCATGTAGCCAAACTCTCAATTGTGTATATTACTGGTAATACATGAGTTGCTGGGCGGCAGCAATGTTCTGGAACCCACCATCATATATAGCTTGGCTTGCTCCAGCCGCACCCATTCCCATTGCTGCCTGCTTAAGAGGATGCTGCCCCTGAGGGTGCATGAGTGCATGAACACCACCCATCTTGCTCATGGCTAGTTGTCGCTCATAGGCCAAAAGATCAGTGGCAGAAAGGCCAGGTAAAGGTGCAGCTGCAGGCGGGGGGAGTGGGTTTGAAGTAGTTCCAGATGGTGTTGGTTTGCTACCCCAAGAGCACTGAAAACAAGCAGAAACCCACTAAATAGTCAATACCCAGTACTCCATTAACCTACCGCGGTGGGGGGGGTGGTTTGTTGCAGAACGGAAAAAGATAAATACGCAAAAACTTCAAAAATCAATCTCCTTATCTGAATCATTAATACAAATATCAGCACCCTAAACATAGAAAAGATGTTATACAAATTTTCAGTTACCATTAATCTTCAATTTTCATGGGAAAATTTTACCGATTCCTCAATCATAGAAAAGATGGTATACATTAAAATACTAAAACACAGCATTTGGCATTACCAGATATTGAGAAATCACTACCAAACAAGGAGGGAAGTCTGCACAAACCAACTATAATTTTTCATGTCCAATATTCTTAAATCGTAAAACTATGACCCAAGATGTCTACCAAATATATCTCTACTAGCCAGGGATGCCTCAGCATGTATCATATCATCAATAGCAAGGGCTAGCATAATTTTATATCCTATTTCCTTCCATAGTGCCATAGCAACAATACAGACTTTCACTAAAAAACAGGAAAACACACCTTAATTTGTTTACCACAAAGATATGACGGGGTATTTCCAATCTGAATAGCCAGTGCAGCCTCAGCATGATTACTGTATCTGACAAAACCAAAGCCTTTATCTCGCTGGACCCGGACCTCCTCAATTACGCCAGCACCAAGAGCATGGAAGTGGCGATGGAGATCAAGTTGAGTGACCTGCAAATCAGGCAAAGATACAAGTTCTAAGAGATTAACGCCAACATCGGTATTTCTCATTTCCAAAAGGAGACTATATCAATTCCAAGAAAAACCCTGGACAGAGCTCATACATATAAAAGAAATTTCCATATTTTTCCCCCATCCTCTTCTAAGAAAAGTTATGGAATTGGTCTGAGAAGCTCAGGTGCATAAAATGCAAAATTCACCTCATAGCTTTAACCTAAAGTAAGTTTGTACAACATTCACAAAGACCGCAGAAAAGAAAATAATGCGTCACTGTGTGTTGCGTTCATATGCACACACAAGTGTAAATGAGCAAAACAACAAGCTGGTTTAAGGAAGATGGTTTCTTGCCTCTGGAGCAAGATTGCCCACATAAACAGTGGTATACTGAGGGTTATTCTCTGGAGCGTCATTATTTGTTGTCTCTTTGCCATCTTCTACACAATCAAGTAACAAACAAAGATTTGTCATGCTTAGCACACCATCACGTAAACCAAAAATCTGTTCTCCCACCATGTAGCCCACATATCTGGAAACAAGATAAGGGTGATCTGGACCCAACTTAGACTCACCTGATGAGCCGTTTGTTAGTTCTACCACACTTTTGGCATCTGAGCTCTGCTTGTCTTCATTGGATGCAGCCCCTTTTGTTGCCCAATTACAGCGTATCTGTCTACTACCAAGCCACTTACCTGAAAATTAAATTTGAGGTTCACATTATGGTCACACAGAACAAATGCAAGTTAGCTATGAGGCATATACATTGAACGGAAACAATATACATGATGGATGGAGACGACAGAATCAGCTATTCTTTAAAAAAAAATGTAATAACTAATAATGCTTTATTTTCCCAACTTAATTTTCTAGACCTAATTCTTTTTTTACTACATTACCATCGAGACAATCTCAAGTGTATCATATGGATTCGTGAATAAGAGGTAAATCTGCAGCTTTACCTCAGGGTAGCACCCAAAAAAAAAAAATTAGAGCTAATTCTTGCAGCCTCATTGCAACACAACAATGAAAATGAGGCATATGGCACCATCATCCTTACCAGTTAAGTCATTTATTGCACTTTGTGCATCCTGGTAGATGAAGAAAATGTCAAATTATGATCATAAAGAATAACGCTACAGTAAACAAACATGAAAGCAAGCAGACACCGATAGGATTATCACCTGTTGGCTCCGGAAAGAAACAAATCCAAACCCTCTTGACCGCCCAGTCTTCTGGTCCCACATAACCCTTGCATCTCTGAAACCAGCAAACACCAGGTTAAGTGCCATCCATCAAGGCACGAAGTATCTTTTTTCAGCATCATCCAATCATGAATAATGTAGCTTCTAATGACTTTTTCAATGCCGGAAGTTTTCAAAAAGGCCTCATCAAGGTTTCTTGGTCTACCCAGAAAAGAAAAGGATATCATGGAGGGATCAGAGATATGAAGCTTACGAACAACTAGGATAAACAGAGAAGCAGGCAAACAATGTAGCATCTGTAACCTCAGGGCTGAGATCACCCACAAATATGTTGAAGTGACCTGCACAGAATTATAACCATATGATATACAGACCATGCTTATAAATGTCAAAGGATTGCAAGCATAGGAGTGCACACGTGAAAAAAGCATCAACCTGATGTGTCCTCCCTCTGGCCACTAGCATACGCCCAATTAACTTTGATAGGCTGGCCAAATCTGAAAATCATGTAAAAAGATGTAAGAGAGTCAACAGCCAGATCAACAAAATTTATTGAGAAGTCCCCTTACAAATGCCTCCCGTTCAGATGCAGTATGGCAAGAGCAGCAGATCTGCGATCAAAGTAGTGGATAAACCCATAGGATGACTGCATAAAACAGAGAAACAGACAACAATCTGTTAAATTGCCAGTGAATTAAGTAAAGAAATTATCATGCTGAACAACACAGAATTGATTAAATATACAGCAATTCAAATATCCCAAAAGAATAGGACAACCATCCATGACAAGTGAAACGCTACCTTTTCCTTTCTAATAAGCTTGCAGTTTTCCACGGGACCGGTACTTGCAAAAACTTCTTGGAGAAGTGGTTCTGTTACTTGGGTGTGGATGTTTCCCACATATCTGCATTTCAAGAATAAAGAGATTAGGAGTTGTAGAAACCTTAAGAAAAACAAAAAACAAGGGAAAAAATACCTACCCAGTCTCATTTCTCAGAACAGAAGATAACATACAACTAATCATAATATTTACACCATCCTGAATGACTTTAGCAGCAACGGTAAAAATTAAAATGACTTAAAAAATGATAGTCATTGACATGGCTCAAGGTTCATTGGAGAGAGTTAACATCAGTTTCTGGTTATGAAATGTAAGAGGGATGCATAAATGAAAAAGCTCACAAACATGAAGGTGGAACAAACATTAAAAAACACACAAAAGCAAACAAAAATAAATAGAAAATGTCTAGACAGACTCACACACTGCGGCAAGAACTTGGATCAAAACCAGGAGGAAGATTTCCACTTGGAATTGGCTCAATCTGCAAAATCAAAATGTGAAAAGGAAAAGAAAAAGAAAATAAAAAAGAGGAAAAAAAACTCTCACTTTATCTACCAACATGAAGACTATTTCAATCCAATAACTAAAACAATTTGAGAAGGTATTTGTAAACTAGCAAAAGAACCAAATGCAAACGGATCCAAAAGCACATGAAAAAAATACAGTTTGCTGTTCCAAACTAAAGCAAGACAATAGCAAGGAACTTCAAAAGGATGCCTTTTTAAATAGGTTAAAAGGATGCCTTTTTTATGTCATGTTAATCAATATTATTTACTTTTCATCACTTTCTAGCTCCTAACTTGTAACTAGGTGTTCTCTATTGTATACTTCCTGAGTACTAGGGCTATGACTATTTACTTGTTTTGATAAAATTTTATTATACTTATAAAAAAAAAATTATTTACTTTGCACTTTTATTTCCAAATACTGCATGTCATGATCAAGTTGATAAAAAATCAATATTTTATCAGTAAACAAGGATTTTATTGATGAGAAAGAGACATGACCCAAGTACACGGGACATATACAAGAGCAACACTTAGGCAGTTGAGAGAACATATATTACAACATGAGAAAGACATGCTCCCCTCTTTTGTTGGTATGAGAAAAAGACAATTTCCCTTCTTCTGTCAGATAATTGAATCCTACAGCATTCGTGACTACAAATTCAGGTTCATATAACAATCAATGTTGCTATTGAAAAATCTGACCTATATCAAGCTTATTTCTCTTGTATATGTCCAGTGTACTTGGGCTATGCCTATATTTTTCATCAATAAATTCTTGTTTACTAATGAAAAATTAATGCCATGATGAAGGCAGCAAAAGCCTTGTTTATTTCGTTTTAGTTATATTTTCTTTCTGCAATTGGGGGTACTTTTGTAAGTAAAACCAGTATTTCTGATATAGGCTTTACTTTGGGCTCATTAGGTCTTATTTTGGGTTTCCTTTGGAATTGGCTTTTATTTATGGATTTTACTAGTTATATGATATAACCCCAAAGATTTGCGTAAAAAATGCAAAAAGAAAATAAAAAGAATATATTAACAAGAAGATTTCACACATGGCAAGGTGCAGTATCTAAAGCTTTCCGATACAAAAATAACGAAATGGTAAATATGTAATACAGATTATTCAAAAAGCCTCCAAACATCGAAACAAGGATCTCCAGTAAAAGAAAATAAATTTGTTTTGAAAAAAATAATAACTTGTCTCATACAGCACGTCGTGTAATTTTATTTTATTTTATTTTTTACTTCCCAAACAGTTCCCATTTTTTCACAGTAAACAAACACGGAACAAGGAAAAAATTGCCAATACCAAATTCGAAACCCCATCCTATTCTTTTTTTTTTTTTTAAGAACTAAATCCCCATCCAATTCATACTAATTTTAAAAAACTTTGGAAGAAAGAAAACCCTAGATTTCAAAAACAGGTCGAAACAAACTGAGCTAGCCCTAGCTCCAACAATCCAGTTCCACACTACCACATACAAAACTTGTCAATCGGAGACAAAAAAGAAGCGAATCGAAGTTAATCATTGAACCAAATAAACCCGATCACTATCGAAATCGAGAATCGGAGCAAGTGTGAAGGAGAGAGCTCGGACCTGAGGAGGAGCTAAGAGGCCAGGGTGGTAGAGAGACTGTTGCTGAAGAAGAGCTTGCTGCATCAGAGCCTGCTGCTGCTGCTGCTTCAGCCTCTGTTGCTGCATTTTCCAGTCGATTTTCTGAGAAAATTCGATGTCCGAGAAAGTGAGGTTAGAGTTTGGGGGAGGAGGGTCGAGTAAGCGCCTCGATAAAGGGACAGGAAAATGTGACGGAAACAAAAATACAAATAAAAAAAATTAGTATTTGGGGGAAAGCCTCTTAAAATGGGAAAATAGAACTATTTATAGAGCTTCTTTTCTTTTTTCTTTTTCTGTGGAGGATGATGAATCTGCTGATAAAAACTAAAGGGAGAGAGAGTGTGACAAATTGCTTAAAAGAAAATAAAATTGTATGGCCAATAAAAGACTAAAGAATTTTATTGACAGTGTTATGCTACACTATGCATGGTTAGGATACAGGAGGAAGGAGTGACGTATTTCCAATGGTTAGGATCGAGCGCATGCAATAAAAATTGAAATATAATGAACAATAGATCAATGGTTGGACCCTTTTTTTTCTATAATTTTATTACAAATCAGTAACTGTTCACAATACACACGAAAATTTATTTTTTTTTTCATATAATTTGTGAGTATTTTTTATAAGGTGTAAAAATATTTTTTATATAATATGCGATATGGATTTTTAAATAATAATTGATAAGAAAGAATTTTTATTTTCTCTTGTCCGAAGATGGTGATCATCGTATCATAGAAGACCGACAAATGAATCTACATCGAACAGCGGTAATTGGAAGTAGCAACTGATAAAGGCGCACTACATGAGTGATGCACGCAAGTTCGCAACGATACCAAAACATAAGGCACGCACTTCAAGGTGGGGAGATGAAACAATTCGGCCCTTATGTCGTCAGCATTTCACGCATTACGGCATTAGGTTTCCTAATTGGTCGTGTACAGCATATAATTATGTTTTACAAAAATTAAGGAAATGATGAAATGTGTTGAGTCATGTTGGGTTATCGCATAATTAAGAATATCATGAATCGTTATCATATCCCAAGTCGTGATAATGATATTAGAGCAACCTAATAATGCGCTGCGACGAAAATTTCGGCAAGAGAAAATGTGATACCACCAACAAATGGTATCATCATGGTACTTAACAGACTCTTTAAGAGGTGGCAGCAAAAGGTTGGCTGCGCTCGGGCTGGGGGCTCAGGGCTTGGCCCAAAGCCATCGTTGCAAAAGGAATCAAGTAATGATCCATTTGTTCAAGAGAGGGGCTTCCGCTACAATTGATGCATCTTCTCAATGCATGAGAGAGAGGGGGAAAAATTTAAATGTAAGCGATTCTGCGCATTAATACGTACACTCATTCAATATGATTAGTCAGAAAGTAAATTTTATTGAAAACAATACTAATTTGAATTTAGAATATGAGGGCAATAACATTAGTACACAGATTGGTATACAAACTTGTTTGTATATAACAAAACTCGAGAGAGAGTGTATCCAGTGGCTTGTGTATCGGGGTGGGCAGCGGGGACCCGCACCACGTTGACCTGCCCAGTTCGCCCCGCCCCCGCTCAAGCGGGGTGCAGGGCCCCAGGAAAGCTGGGGAGGCGGGGGACGGAGGGGGCAAAGCCCCGCTCCGCTTTTCTGGGCCTTTAGCCCAGTAGGGGTGCCCCGGGGGGAGGGGACGGAGGACCCCATCCACCCGCACCTCGTCATCCGGGATGGGGTCCCCCGCTCCCGCACTCCGGGGGCAAGGGCGGATTACCAAATTGACCCCCCGCCCATGCGGGGGCGGGGGGCAGGGCGGGTAGCACCCCTACTTGTGCATGGCTAATTCTCGTTTAACAGCTATTAAACTACGAAAAATGCTAGTTGTCCCACTGGAGCCTCCTGCTGGGAGCTCCCGTTGGGGTCTAGCAAAGTGTTTTTTTTATGTGTTTTTTTATATAATTTTTTTTAATAATTTTAAATATTTTTAAAAAATTAAAAAAATTATAATATTATTAAAAAATATTTTCTTAATCACGAAGCAAAATAAAAAATTATAAAATGTTATAATATTTTATTTTACATGGTGATTAAAGAAGTATTTTTTAATGATTTTTTTTTTACTTTCTGATTAAGGAAATACTTTTTTAACGATGTTCTAAAATTATTTCATTTTTTAAAAATATTAAAAAATCTATATAAAAAATAACTTCAAAAAAATACATGTAAAATAATATTACACCTCAGCGGGGGCTGTAGGCTGTAGCATGACCCATTAAACTGCAGAGTAGTATGAAAAGAAGGTATTTCTCGTAGTTACTTTAAGGCCTTGTTTGAAATCTGAGATATTTCATCTCATCATTATAATTTTTTCAAATTCACATATAAAATATAATAAACAATTTAAAATTTTCAAATTTCAAAACAATAATAATATTAAAAAATAATATTTTAAAAATATTTTATTCAACTTATCTAAAATCATATTATCTAATCTCACTATCTAAACCCGCCCTAACATTTGATTAATTGATTTGGTCATAATTAATATGTCTGACAGTATTAAACTTTGCTTAATGTTTAGAATGTAATTAAATTAACCATTCGTGTACCCACGTTTTTTAAACCCCCCCAAAAAAAAAAAAACTGCTTGTTGTCTGTCACTGTAATATGGTCATCAGTGAAATCACCCAATATACGTCCGTCCGGACAGGTGGCAACTCAAAGTCCACAGATCTTCCACAAGACAAAACCTCTCAATCCCATAAACAGATCATGTGGATTCTCAAGAACAGATATCTGCTAAGCCATAAAACCCAAGTTGCCATACATGAGCAACCGAACCTAAGCACACGGTATCAAAGTTATGGCCACCTAAACCTACCAGCAACCTAACCATCAGGCACCTCCTTCGTCGAGGAGTATTAATTATTGCAGATTAGTTGACAGGACATTAATTTACCCAGGTCGTATGCGACCCAAAACATGCACGCCAACATGATTTTAATCTTTGATTCAAAAAAAAAAAAAAAAAAACATGATTTTAATCGTCTTGGATATACCCAAGTCAAACCCGGTAGAGTTTTCACGATCCTGCCACCAGGCTGGATGGATCTATATACGTACGTGTACTATGTTATATATAGCTGCTCCGAACTGGAATTCTGTCATATCTTCATCGAATCTGACCATTCATAACTAAGATTGTTCATCCAGATCGGATTTTTTCTCAGCCCGGTCCAGAACCCGGATAACCGGGTTCCGGTCCGGAATACACCCGGATATGCTGTGAAGAGGAAGAATTCTTATTACAATAGTAGAAAATTCTTACACTTATTACAGACTCTTAGAAGGAAATATATACAAGAATAGAGAAAGCTATTCTAGGAAGGATTGCTGAAAATATGCTATGACTGTTACAAGATTTTTGGCCGTGATTTGCACAGCTGTTACAGAGTATTTACAGCAGTGAAATTTCCTAAAATCAAAGTGCATGATCTTGTGCTTGATTTTGATCTTGTGCTTGATTTGAGTAGTCCTCCTTTATACGCCCCCGCAAGATGGAGCTGCCATCGGCTAAGCCAATCTTGGTCTTGAGAAGATCGGTGCGCTGTTTTGATAATGGTTTTGTTAATAAATCTGCAAGTTGGTCTTGAGTATTTACATGATGAACATTGAGAATGCCACGTTGAACCATATCACGCACAAAATGTAAATCAATTTGAATATGCTTCATCCGAGAGTGTTGCACAGGATTAAAACTTAGGTGAGTGGCACCTAAGTTATCACACAGAAGTTTGGGTGAAGCTTTCATGGGTAGCCCGAGTTCTTTGAATAAGGATAGCAGCCAAACAGTTTCTGAAGCAGCGTTTGCAAGGGATCTATATTCAGCTTCCGTCGACGAGCGAGCAACAGCTCTTTGTTTTTTTGAACTCCATGATATAGGATTAGATCCAAGAAAGCTGATGTATGCTGAAGTTGAAGTACGATCATCAAAGTTACCCGCCCAATCAGCATCCGAATATGTTGTGAGATCAAAAGCTGAATTTTTTTTTATATGGATGCCGTGAAAAAGTGTTTGTTTCAAGTAACGAAGAAGTCGTTTTGCAGCTGCCCAATGTGTGACTGTGGGTTTGTGCATAAACTGTGAGAGTTTATTTACTGAAAAACAGATGTCGGGACGAGTGAGGGACAAATATTGAAGTCCACCAATCACACTTCTGAACTCAGTACTGTCAAAGGAGGTTGTGCCATCAACTAGCTTCAGTGCGGTGCTTGTGGACAGAGGAGTGTTAACTTCTTTGGCACCCGTCATATTTGTTTTGGAGAGAAGGTCCAGAATATATTTGTGTTGAGAGAGAAACAACCCTGAGGTGGTTGGAATAACTTCCATGCCCAAGAAAAAATGGAGATGACCCATATCTTTTAATGAGAACCGAATGCCAAGTTTGTGAATGACATGGGATACAAAGTGATTGTTGCTGCCTGTGATGACAAGATCATCCACATACACCAATAAATAGCACAAAACAGATCCATGTTGATAAATGAATAGAGAGGAATCCGCTTTGGAGTTTGTAAAACCAAGATCCAAGATGGCCAGTTTTAATGCAGAGTACCAGGCTCTAGGAGCCTGTTTAAGGCCATAAATGGCCTTATTCAACCGACAAACATGGTTCGGTTTTGATGCATCTTTGAAGCCTGGAGGCTGATGCATATACACTGTTTCAGTTAACTGGCCATGCAAAAATGCGTTGTTTACGTCAAGTTGTCTCAAGGACCATCCCTGCATCACAGCAACCGTTAAAACTGTTCTAATTGTCGCGGGTTTAACAACGGGACTAAAGGTTTCCTTGTAGTCTAAACCAGGACGTTGATTGAAACCTTTAGCCACAAGTCTCGCTTTAAAGCGATCAACCGTTCCATCAGCCTTGCGTTTGACGCGAAATACCCATTTACAACCGATGGGTATGTAGTTTTTGGGTGGGGAAACGAGTTGCCAGGTGCCATGGCGCATGAGCGCAGTCAGTTCCTCAGACATGGCTGTTCTCCAATGAGGTTCACGGAGTGCTTGTCCCACAGAGCTTGGTTCAATGGTGTTGGGAATGGGATGTTTGGTAACAGAATTTAATTGTTTTGGTTTGTGAATGTTGTTCATTGACCGAGTGGTCATGGAGTGAGTTCGGGTAAGGGTTTGAAGAGGAAGATCAGAGGACATGGATGAAGGGTTACTGTGTATAGGAGAATCTTGTGTGATGAGATTTGTGTGTGAATCAGAGGAAAAAATACCATTGTCGTGTGATGAAGAAAAATTAGGGCAGTCATGAACAGTATCCCGATTGCGGAAAGAAGAAGAAGAAGGAGAAGGGGAATTACCTGGAGATGCCGAAATGGTGCTGGGCCCTGCCGGAATCACGGGTGGAGGTTGCGTGGGAGCGGACGCATTGATGCGAGGCACAGCGCTGGACGAGGGGTTTTCGAGAGCTTGAGGAAGACCGGATTGCATTTCATCAAATAGGACATGGCGTGAGATGTACATCCGGTTTGTCTTTGGATCAATGCATTTGTATGCATTCTGGGCCGAGGCGTAGCCCACAAACAAGCAGGCTATTGATTTGGGTTGAAGTTTGTTGGAGTTATACGGCCTAGTGAGAGGAAAACATAGGCAACCAAACTTTTTTAATTTCAAGTAATTTGGTGACTGTTGAAACAATGCTTCAAAGGGTGATTTGTTGTTTAGGAGAGGTGTTGGTTGTCTATTTATCAGATAAGCAGCGGTGGAGAATGCATGGGGCCAGTATTTTAAGGATAGAGAAGCATCATGTAAAAGAGTGAGGCCTGTTTCAACTAGGTGACGATGTCGACGCTCAGAAACACCATTTTGTTGTGGGGTATGAGGAGCAGTGGTGTAATGGCTTATACCATGAATAGAAAAATATTTTTTTAAAGCCATAAATTCACCACCATTATCAGAGTAAATGGTTTTGATTTTTGCTTGAAAACGGTTTTCAACAAGATGTCTAAATTGAGGAAAGATTGTGCTAACCCCAGATTTAGTTTCCATAGGGTAGAACCAAATATATTTTGTGAAATGGTCTACAAAAATCAAATAATAGCGTGACCCATCAATACCAACTGAATTTGAAGGACCCCAAACATCCGTATAAATTAAGTCAAGCGGAGCATGACTTTGAAGACTAGTGGAACGGAATGGTTGCTTGTGTGCTTTATTAATGGAACAAGAGGTACAAAGTTGAGAAACTTTTTCGTTTATTATTGGAAGAGAAAAAGAGTTGACAAGGTGATGAACAATTTTATTGGAAGGATGTCCAAGCCGCTTGTGCCAACCATCAATAGACGTCCGTTCATGCACATTTGCAACAATTTTTGGAGAAGATTTTATCATCGATTCCGGTAGGGTGTAGACACCATTTTCACAGGCACCTTTGAGTAGAACCGCCCCCGTGGTCTGATCCTTGACAAGAAAAAAATAGGGATGAAATTCAACAAAGACATGATTTTGAGTGGTGAAATGATGAACAGAAATTAGATTTTTTCGGATATGAGGAACACAAAGAGTATCATTTAAATGAAAGGTTCGTGTAGGTGAGTGAAGAACCAAGGAACCAATGTGAGAGACATGCAAACCTGAACCATCACCAATCACAACCTCGTCAGTGCCATCATATTCAGTGTGAATTGATAAATTAGCCAAATCACCAGTGATATTATGAGATGCAGCTGAATCAATGAGCCATTTGGTGTCCGGAACTGGTGAGGTGGATGTACAGTTTGCTGTTGCTTCAGAAAATTGCAAACGGGGGCAGTGTTTTGCAATATGCCCAAATTGATCACAGATTTGGCACTTGGGTGTGTACCTGCGCTGTCCATTGGGTTTGTTTTTCTTGTTGTCACGTGGGCCATTATTAGTGCGATAGTGGGCCTGATTTTGTGATGAAGAGGAGTTGGGTCGGTTAGACCCATGTGACTTCAAGTTTCCTTTAGAGTTCGTACCTGCAGAGGAGAACCCATGGCGCCGATTTGAGTAATTCGCTGAGGCGACAAGTTGCTGGGAGGATGCTTCGAGACGCCGCAGATAAGCATCGTGACCTACAAGGAGGTCATGCAGTTCCTCAAACTGAAGAGGCCGTTCCCGTGCACGGATTGGAGCTGCGATTTCGCGGAAGTCAGGCCCTAAACCATTGAGTATGTAAAGGGTGAGATCATCCTCAGAAATAGGATGATCAATGAGGGAGATTTCATCAGCAAGAGCTTTGACTGTATGAAGGTAATCTTGAACTGATTGATTTCCCTTTTTGATCAAAGTGAGTTCTTCTTTCAATTGCATTGCACGGGTGCGAGACTTACTCGCATACAGGGTATGTAATTTTTGCCAAGCTTGTTGAGAAGTTTTGGCAATTGAGATGAAGGGGGTGATGGTGGTAATGGTGGAAGCTAAAATTGCACTGAGTATAAGTTTATCTTGTCTTATCCAGTGAATTTTTTGAGGAGTGGAGATGGAGGAATCGGTGGCATTAGGGCAGGGTTTTTCACCAGTGACATAGTCAAGTAAATTGTACCCAATGAGAAGTGCTTCAAACTGAGCACGCCATTGGGGAAAAGTTGAGGGTGTGAGTTTTTCATTGATTTGGGAAGAAATATTGAGAGCAATAAGAGGAATTTCTGTTGGAGATTGTGGTGTAAAAATTGGATTGTGGTTGGCTTCAGTGGTAGGGATCGAATTCTCGGTGGAGGGAGACTCTCCTGATACCATGATAAAGTTTGAAAAACTATATGCTGTGAAGAGGAAGAATTCTTATTACAATAGTAGAAAATTCTTACACTTATTACAGACTCTTAGAAGGAAATATATACAAGAATAGAGAAAGCTATTCTAGGAAGGATTGCTGAAAATATGCTATGACTGTTACAAGATTTTTGGCCGTGATTTGCACAGCTGTTACAGAGTATTTACAGCAGTGAAATTTCCTAAAATCAAAGTGCATGATCTTGTGCTTGATTTGCTTGATTTTGATCTTGTGCTTGATTTGAGTAGTCCTCCTTTATACGGGCCGGTACCCGCTTTTTAAAACCCGGGCTCATCCAGCCCGGATGTGGTTTTTGACACGCGGATAGCGGTTTTAAACCCGGTACCCGGGTTTACACATAAAACCATCGAAAATCTTAGCGCCCCCCTTCCGAATCACACTCAACTCCCTCTCCCTCTCCCTCTCCCTCTCCCTCTCCCTCTCTCTCTCTCTCTCTCTACGAAGAGCGATGCCCTACACCTCCATCCCCCCAATTCCTTTCTCTCGTCTGCTCTCTCTCTCGCTCTGCTCTGCGCCTGTGCCTACGTCTACGTCTGGGTCTGCAA
The DNA here is from genome assembly GCA_022457165.1 of Juglans mandshurica. Taxonomy (NCBI): domain Eukaryota; kingdom Viridiplantae; phylum Streptophyta; class Magnoliopsida; order Fagales; family Juglandaceae; genus Juglans; species Juglans mandshurica. Next base: position 9,177,175 of record CM039619.1, on the reverse strand, counting down.
CTACGTCTGCAATGCCCTAGTCCCTCCCGAAATCACTCTCTCATCTGCTTTATCTCTCTCTCTGCTATCTATGATGTCGAACGGTGGAAGTGCTTGAGTTTGGGATCCAAAAGATTAGAATGGATTTCCGTTTGGGTTTGTTTTCTTTCTCCCCCCTCTGTTTTGTTTTCTGTTTTGTTGATTTTGGGTTTTTTTTGTTTTTTTTAATGTTTGAGGAGTATTTTTATGGTAGATCTGTTTGAATGTTTGAGGAGTATCTGTTTAGATCTATTTAGCTGCAAAATGCTAGAGTCGTGTGTTATTATTATTTGGAAGATCTGTTATATCTGATAACATATATATATGTAATGAAGATTTGTTATTATTTGGAAGAAATGGTTTTTAGGATGTTGTATCTTTGATTTTTCTAGATTTTTTTTTTTAAAATTAGTTGTGTTCTGGGTGGAATTTGGAAAAAAAATTGGGGTCTTTGGGTTCCAAAATATTTTTAGGAAAAGTTTGATGATGATGATGATGATTCCTTTGAGGATCTAGATTCAGGCCCTTGTGATGATTACTGTGTGGTATTTAAGCACCTGAGATTTTATCCTTAAGATTACTTAGTATGGGGTATGTACTAGACATTATTGCACTCTCCCTCTGCATTCTGCACATTGAGTAGTAAATGGATAATAGTCCAGATGTGGCACGGAGATGGGCAATTGCAGGGTAGGTAAATGCAGTGGATTCAAAGGAGATCATATTTCTAATAATAAAAAAGAATCACTCTTATCCATGTGAATCCAACATGGTTTGGTTTCCATTCTATTGGATTCACAGTTTGGTTTCCATTCTATTGTATGAGCATCATAGGCAACTATTGAGAAAACAAGGACATGGCATTTGTTTGTTTCGTTGTTCTTCTGCAGATCCTGCTACAGGTTTTCCTACCATATGATGTTGAACTCTAAAGACTTTGATCATATATAGTTTGGAAGAAAATGCCTTGTAGTTAGTGCAAGCCACAGTCTCAACAAACTCCTCTTTGCTCTTAAATGAGGAGCTAGAGAAACTATATATACATTAATGTTGATGAGAGTTGCATGGCCTTTCAGTTTTATATTGGCATGCACTATAAGTGGTTAATGCTTAATATATACAAAGTCACCATGCACTATGTTGTTATTAGGTTAATTAAGATAGTTATTAGGTACATATATGTTTTCTCAAATATAAAAAAGTCGAAAGTTGGGCAAGATTTTTATTGTATGTTCTTGTTTATTAATTTTGCTAAGAGAAGTGGCTGTCTATGAATATGTATTTGAATGAAAACTCTACAAAATATTTGTTAGTGTGGGTGTATTTGGAAAAAAAAATCCATTCTCATATTAATCTTTAATTTATTAAGTGAAATTTGTCTTAATCCTTGTATATAATCGTTGTTTAAAACTGTATGTTTTGCAGGATCTCTCAGTCAAATTACTTGAAGTTGTTGCTATTTGGTGGGAGATTAAATCATTGATGGACATGTTACTAATTTTGCAATTCATACATTGTAATTTTGCATATTGTAATGTAACGTATAAATATCAAATAATGTAATATGTAATGTATTGTATTGTGATGCATGCATGGATGAATTTATTATAAATATGGATGAATTTTAGAACACAAATATTTTTAATCAAATAAAGGCTTTTATTAAAAAAAAAAAAATCAGGATACAATACGGAACCCAGATTTCTGGATTTCAAAAACCCGGATCCATCCGGATTCCGGCCCGGGTTTGATCCGGATCAATCCGGTCCGGATTTTAAATTCGAATTCCGGTCCAGGTATACCAAAATTCTCGGGTCAGAATCCGGATAAACACCCCAATTCATAACCCCTATGCATGAATATCCTTGATATATACATGACGCACAACCCGCAAAATGGGGGCAGGAATCGATCGACCAATAAGCCCATTTTCTTTATATACACGGTTTTGCCTTGGTCGTGCTTCCACATGCGAGGATGTTAGGTAACTTAGGTTAGGTTACACGCGCGTAATCATGAGAGGTTAACATGAAAAATTTTCAATCAGACGAGGCAACTGAGGATCAGTAGGGAGATTTCAAGTTATTTCCAGAAACCGGATCTAATGGATTAATAATTTATACAAAGTTTTCTAAATAAGAAAACCAAAAAAAAAGGTACAAAAAAATTAACAACATCACAAGTATAGTTAGGATTTCAAGCCCCCGGAGGACGATGATCTCTGTCATAGAACACGGCGAGGTGGTCACTATAACTTAAGCTCAAGCTGTTTTGAAGATTCACCTTCCATGAGCTCAATCCATGGATTGCTTTCCTCGGGCTTGGGAGGAGCTCGGGGAAGAGGGTTCACTTGATACGGTGCTTTTGCCGCCACCCTAAAAAAGAAGGAAGCAAAAACTAATTAAAAACGAGTACAAACTAATAATTGATCGATCAAACGAAAACGAAAGAAAAAAAAAAATTTCACTATTCAACAGCTTTTGCTAAAATCTACCCCATGTAGCTTGGATAGCAGAGCAAGAGAAGTTTTTTGAAAGGACATATATATGAATTTGTTTCCTTTAATTTTTTCTCCTATAAAATTTCCTACCTATCCTTCCTCTTCGCAAAGAACCGGTGGAGCGAAGCCCTCCTTGCAATTGGCAAATCTGAAAAGTAGAAGAAGCAATTAAAAACATTAGTATGAAATCTCTCGAAACCCTTCACTAGCCTTCCGCATAAATCATTCACAAAAACGCAAGGCAATTACCAGAAGCAATTTCATGAGGTTGTTGTTGAAGGCGTTCTTGGGTGGTATTCTTTTCAGACGTGGCTACAAGTACAGTTGATTCAGGAGCCATAGATCTTCCTGAATTAACTTTGTCCATGCCGGAAGCAGAAATAAAGCCACTGGAAGTATTAGAGCTTCCCTTGCTAGCTAAAGCCACGATCTCCCTTGCCTTGTCGGCCGGAAAGTCGTTCAGTACTAGTACTTGGCCGGCATAAAATATCGTCATCTGGGCTATCGTTACAGGCTCCTTGAGTGCTGGTTTCCTAATACCATAAAAAGATACTGATAATTTTAGGAAAAGAGAAAAACGGTTAAAGGATTGAAGCTTGAAGCTGAGAAAATAACTAGAATGCCCATATAGCAGTTGAATCAGTGTATGCTTTATATATATTACATGCATGAGCTTTCCTTTCCCTATTATACCCATCACGGAAAAGACTAAAATATAATATGAATGTAGGGATGCATTTGCATTCTTTTGGTGCCAAAAGTTAGGGGTCTCCCGTAATTTCACATGACTCCATACGTGTATTGAGTTACAGGCCGACAATCGTCAACAATTCAACTCTAAACTAACTTTGCGCCTCAGAAAAAATAAAATAGGGATATCTTCCTTAATCTTCGTGCATATTTCGGAGGGAGGAGAGAAGAAAACACAAACGGCCACAAACCTGAAGTTATTGGCAGCGACGTCGACCGAGTTTGAGGGACGGAAACAGCCCAGCTGTGGAAGAAACTCCATGGGTTGTGCATTTGAGGGAGCCACGGCGTTCTGTCTCAAAGCCTCGGTTGAATTGATCTCCATTTTTGTTAATAAATCTTTAGTGGTTGCCGCCGGAAGAGATCTTTCTGGATTTTCTGAAACGTGGCCAAACAAAGTACTGTAAGACACTTTGATCTTAAATCGAGACTTCTTGTTAGCAAGACTTATTTATTGACGGAAAATACAAATTAACATAGGTTTAATTAGCAAGACTTACAAATTAACGTGAAGCAGAAGACCACCCCAAAAGACATAGGAAGATAAAAGAAAAAAAATCGCACCTTTGGTTTCCGGTTTCCGAGTGATTCCAAGGCTGAGATCTCCGAGATTTCCTCTCTCCTTCAAGTACTGGCTCAAGAGGTTGCATGTCTGTGCAAAATTGGACTTCTCCGGTGTCGACGACTTAAATCCGGGCTTCGACATGTTTGTCATGTGGAAATACAGAAGCTTAAGAAATGTTTTCTCCACAAGAATGAAGTGGTGTTTTGCAGACTTTTGCTTTGAGAACAATTGAGGCGAGGATGGGAGATATATGGCCCTATGGGGGGACCTGGAGCTCGAAGGTGTTTACTTGCATTATTACTTATTAGCACGTGCTTCGAACCCGATAGGCTCTTAGCTGTCCTTAGATTTTATTTTATTTTTATTACAAATCTCTGAATTTGGACATGCAGATTCTTTATTATGAATAAAACTACTCCACGAATAGTATTTATTGGTTTCAAGCACGTGTTTTTTGCATCGAAACAAATTAAGGAGATAAAAGTAGTCCTCCACGAATAGTATTCAAACCAAACAAGTCAATGATATCGAAGACAGCGATGTCATCCACGAGATGCTACTGGAACTTGACACATTTACATGATTGCCCTATTGGGAACGGGACAATCAGCTGGCTGTATGTTTGTCAATGGAAATGACACGTAAAATTTTTATTTCATTTTATTATTAAATTTTTTAAAAATTTTACATAAAATATAATAAATAATTTTTTTTTTTTAAATCTTAAAAAATTAATAATATTAAAAATTAATCTAAAACTAAAAATTCTCATATCTCAGAATCCAAACAATTTGGTCTGGTTTTCTCTATATTTTTCTTTGACCATTTAAGATTTAAATGAAAAAAATAAGAGCATTGGCAGATAAAATATACTTTTTAATCTTGGCACTGTAGCTATGGGTCTATTTGGAGTTGTGTTATGAGTATTAAAAAATGCTTAAATAACTTTAAAAACTCTTTAATGAAAAAATAGGTTGTTTGGATGTAACATATCAAATTAATTTTTAATTTAAAATAAGCTAAAAAGTATGGTGTACTTTTCTGAATAATGCGAATGTACTTTCAATTAAAATAAAAACTTTCAACGGGTAAAAATATTTATTTAACTTTTAGATAATTATAACTTTCAAATTTTAAAGAATATGGTCACAATTTTTAAAAAATCAAATGATCTTAATTTATACCTTAGAAAGTATTCTTTTTTTTTTCAAACAAATATAACATATTTGAAAGCATTTTAAACATATGTTACCAAATAGTAAATAATTTTTTAATTGTAAAACTTATTATTTAACCTATAAGTTATATAGTAATGCAATACATACAATTATGTAATGTGCAAGCAACGCGTAATCGTTTTAGAAAAAATAGAGTCCACTATTAAAAAATTAATTTTTTGTATAAGTTTCATATTTTTTTTTAAAAGAATTGCGCGATACTTACTCACTCTACGATTACAAATATCATTTTTCTAAGTTATAAGCCCTAAACCTATAAATTATATTTTCTACTATAATCACAAACATGCACTATATATATAGCCAATCTTTTTTTATCACTTTGTTCTTTCTTTTTCCCAAAGATAAGCTCTAGCCAACTTTTGATTAAATAAGTCACTTTTTTCTACTTTACCTCGATCATTTGAAATATATCCCATGTTAGATTAGTTAATTTTTAATGTCATTCTTTATTTTTAAAAGTAAATTTATCCAATCATTAGTCTAAAGCTTAGTCTAGGTAGTTAGGTAAATAACTCCCTACTATCTATTATTTTATTATTATTATTTATTTATTATTACTATTTATTATTATTTAATATTTTATTATTATTATTTACAGAATATTTGAGAAGAGTAATGATATACACAACACATTGCACAATAATATTATAAAATAAAAATATTTTTATAAAATGATGTTATTTTTATAAAGTATTTTATAAAAATACACCTAATTTAAAACATAATTTTATAAAATATTAGGAAAAATCTTATGTGAAAATTTCATACAGAATTTATCTCAACAAATTTTATCCAAACTACTACTTTTTACGTACCCATTTTTACAAAACTTAATACCAAATATGTCTCAAGATTTTATAGAAATTATTGAAACCAAATATGCTCTTGGACCTCAGTATTACTTATTGAGATTCTACGAGTTTTCAAAGGTCTCCATTGTCAATATTTTTAATGTATTGAAAATACTTTTTCCAAACTGACGGAGTTAAACGTCTAACGGGATTAGGCGGCATTGATTTGGACTTCCGTGCCGACACTTGACCAAGACGTGCGCAGGCCCACGAGCGTTCCATTCAAGCAAGCGCTCGTGTCACGTTTCATCGAGGCTCCTACACTTTTAAATTTTAATAGAGCACGTTGAAAAAGAATTCTACAAAAAATATATATATATATATTAATATGCTCCTTGAGTTTATTCTTTATTTTGATCATTTATATATTTATTTTTTTATTTAAAAATCAAGAAAGTATATTTTAATATATTAGTAGATTTTAAAAAAAAAAAATATTTAAATAAAGCGGTGCTACTGAGTACCACCGCTGATTTTGACAGCTAGTCCAAAATAATATTTTTATTACTTATTATTTTTAAAAATATAAAAAAATATTAAAATATTAAAAATTATTTTTTAATTATTAAATAAAAATAAAAATTAATAAATAAATAATTTTATACTAACGGACACGCGTAGCTGTCAAAGCGGGCGGTACGCTAGCACGACTCGTCTACAAATCTAGTGGCGGTTCTGTCATTTCAATGGTGCCCTACTTTTGCCAAGTGTCATGATCCTGCACGCCAATGCCGTGAGACACGCATTTCAATTTTCACGTGGCTGGACTGGAAGCCTGCAACTCTCTCTTTGTTGAGAAAGGCTCGAGATACGGAAAGGAACATACGGAACAAAACACTGAAGGTAAAATTTACTTATTAAGTTATTAGTACCTAAAATTTATTATTAATATAGAAATTTAATACAATATAAATAATAGATAAATAATTTACCTAGTTATACAATATGCAAGTATTTTATATTTCTTTCAAACAAAAGTAAGACATACCTAAGATCTATATAAAAAAAAAAAAAAAAAAAAAAAAGATCTATATAAAAAATCGAAATTCTTTATTGTCGACTTTTTCTAAAGAGCTATAGCATACTTACTATATTAAAATAAATAATTAATTTTTTTAAAATTTTAGAATAAAAATAATATTAAAAAAATATATTTTAATAATATTTTATTTAATTTTTAATTTTTATTTTACTTATCTCATGTGCGCGAAAACAAGTAACACTCGTCAAACCAGACCAGAGAGTTGATGCATCGTTATCAAGTTTGGCGGGAGGATAGGGGCAAGGACTTGTTTGGTGCTCGAGACATGGTAAACTTTGAACACAAAGGCCAGAGGAAAAAGGATGACGGAAATAATGTCATTGTAAGTTATTGGTCATTTTCATCTTCTGCAACCAGCTAGTGGTAGTTGATTTCAAACCCAACCGACCAACAAAAAATAAAAAAAAGGGTAAATTGTATTTTTTTTTAAAATAATTTTTAAATATATTTAGATATTTTTAAAAAATAAAAAAATATATCAATACACTAATAATCATTTATTTAACCATTAAAAATCTATTTAGATTGGAAATGAGTTTAGATTATCTTATAAATTTTATTATTATTTATAAATTATCTCTAGATCTAAACGGAAGGTAAGTAAAAGAAAAAAATTAAAAATATAAAAAGTGAAAATGAAAGAAAAAAATAAAACTACGTAATAACATTACTCAAAAAGTTTGAATATTCAAAGCAAGAAAACAAAAGAACCTCCTGTGTAGGATAGCATTTCCTAACCAACAATTGATGTTATAATACAAAAAGAAATAGACAATTAAAAGTGTTTGGACCTTTCTCTCCACGACCAAAAAAGCAGTGACTTGGCTCTGAGAATCTGAGATTGATGGACAAGACACTTTAATTTCAGAAGGAAAATGACAGGGAGGGATCTGGGAGCTCCGCTCCAAATTTTTTTCTTACTTTTTAGTTTTTTTTATTTAGTGATTAAAAATAGTGTTATTTAATAATATAATAAATTTTGTTCTTTTAAAAAAAGTTTTGTTATATAATTTCTACCACATTTTACACTTCATCTTTTTTAAATTTTAAATTTTTTTTTGAGTTTATTCTTTTTAAATTATTTCAAATTTTTTATTCATTATTCATATAATAAATATTTAATAAAAGAAAAAAAAATAAAAATTACAAATAATGTGAAATGTGGAGTGTTAGGAGGTTGTGAATATTTTTTGTTTAAAAAATATATAAAAGTAGGGTGTGCAAAATTTTGAGATTTTCGACACCGTCCAACTTCCGATCCGACTCCGACTCCATCGAATTCGGAGTGGTTGGAAAACGGAGTCGAAGGGTGGAATGACTCCGAATATATGTCGGAGTCGGAATCGGAGTCGGTACTATGACTCCAACTCCGACTCCGATTTTTTTTTAAAAAGATTCATGTATAAAACGACGTTGTTTTATACCTGAATGTTTTTAAAAAACAAATCAAATGACGCCATTCCACTTAATGTGGAACGGTGTCGTTTGATCATAGGGGGGTCCAAAACGCAGGACTCTCCCTTCCCTTCCCTTTCATTCTCCCTTTTCCTCATTCTCTTTCAAGTCTCAAGTGCGCGACTTCATCCCTTGAACGGCTGAATCTCCACCTTGCCGCCTCGTTCGCTCTTTGTTGCGGCCGTGAGTATTTACTCATCCGTAGTATGTGACTTCAATCCGAGCTGACCCCTACAGTGAGAACCCAATTCCGAGCCTTAAAATTAATCCGATTCATAAATTGCTTAATCCGACTCCTAGCCCGATTCCAATTTTGGGTATTTTGTTGTGATTGAAATGATTTTTTTTTTTGTAAATTTGTAGTAAAGAAATGTGTTTGATAAAATATGTAATGTATTTGTAACTTGTGTTGTATGCATGCAATGTGTTTGATAAAATATGTAAGAGATGTTTCTAAGTGGGGAGGCGCATATGTGTTTCTGAATCAGCTCTTCAAAGTTCAAACTCTACCAATATGCTTCCCATTAATTTAATTAGATGCTTAATTAATTATTTATTTATTTTTAATTATGTTGTTTTGTCCCTAATTTGCTGAATTCTTTCATGTCATTCCATTAATATCCCAATTAAGCATGCAGCAGCATGTATGCATGCATGCACAATATATATTGCTGATCATCGAAGATGCTTAATTAACAGTGAAAACATGGCCTAGCTTATTCATGACATGATGCATGCACGTACAATTTTGTATAAGTAGTCTGATCATCTGCTAGCCGAGTCCGGTTTGCATTAAGAGTAATGCTAGAGAGAAACTACTATAGCGGTGCACACTTTGCACTCACTGCGTGGCTGCTTCTAATTGATTGTTTCCAACACTCACTTGAGGAGATGTGTGGTCTAAATGATGCCACATCATGTGTGTAAAATGGATGCTCCCAATAATGACTTCTATCTATATTTATTCTTTTGATAAACCCTACTTAATTAATTTGTAATATTGGAATACAACACCATCCACTGAAGCGCTTAATTAATGCTAGCTAGTCATTGATCATGCGTGATGTTTCCATTACGTGCTTAATTGGTCTTTAAATCCGAAAAGCTGAATTCTTTCAAGTTGGGTGTCTCCAATATTTGCCATTAGGATATGACTCATCCGCGCTTCCACTTACTCCTGAAAACTGACTCTTCCCGGTACCACTGCTTGTTGCTGATGATCCTATGTTCTTGCTGCTTGATGTCCCTAAGAAGAGGAAAAGAACATGATCCAACATGAAAATTAGAAGAAACAGAAGAAATAAAGATCATACTTTTAGTGTGTCTAAATAAAGAAGAAAATTAATTAGAATGCAAAATATATATTAGTTTTAGGTAACTTGGGTGCAAAAAAGTAAACTCTCTCTAAATAAATTGGCTATGATACTTTTAGTGTGTCTAACTGTACCATGTGGAGCGGATGCATGAGCTATTCTAACTGTTTAATTATTTAGTTTCTTGTATGTTCTTTACTTGTCAAAGTTGATCTTATTCAGATGCTGGTTTAAATTAGTTTATTTTTGCATTTATTTAAAATTTTAAATTAGCCTAGTTTATTTTTAAACTAATTTGTGGCTTCTAATTTAATTTTTCAACTTCATTGATTGTAATATAGATCCTAGATCTAGTAGAGATGATCGTCCACAAGGGAATGTGACGGATGCCAATGCTACAACTCCTACACCGGTGGGTACTTACACCCCTAGAGCCACATCTGGGGCAGCTACGTCTAGAGCAGCTACATCTTGTGCGAGTAGTCAACTCCTACTCCCAGTAGATATAGAGGATGAAGATATGTTCAACGAAGAGGAGGAGATGCCCATTGAGCAAGATCAACCACCACGACCTTCTAAAAAGAGGTCGTGGAGATAGAAGCATTTCACCAAAATTCCTGGTGATATTGCGAACCCGGTAGCAAGATGCCATTATTGTGGGCAACTTTGTAGATGTCATTCGAAGAAGCAAGACACCAGTGTGTTAATAACACATTTAAATGGTTGCCAACGATATAAGATAGCGAAGGGATTGGCGGCCACTGATCAGACCAACTTCAGTTACCAAACTTCTACAGCCACTGATGGTACACAGACTAAGAAATTGGTCATCCCTCAATACAGTGAGAAGATGTTGAGGGACTTGCTTGCAGAGATGATACTTACTGATAAGATGCCATTTACTACAGTCGAGAAAAGAGGTTTTCCAAAGTTTCTAAACTTTGTTGAGCCACGATTTCTCATTCCATCACGGTATACAGTGATGCGAGATTGTATGAAGAGGCATGCGAAAGACAAGGTGGAGATGAAGAAGATGTTTATTACCACTGGCCAGAGAGTGTCATTTACGACTGACACATGGACGTCCATACAGAACGTCTGCTACATGTGTATCACAACATACTACATTGACAGTGAGTGGATTTTGCATAAAAAATTATTGGCTTTAAAGATATTCTGGATCATAAAGATGCATCCATTGGGGCGAAGATAGATAATTGTTTAAAGGACCGGAGAATTTGAGAAAAGTGTTGTGTATTACAGTTGACAATGCCAATGAAACAGCAATTGATTGGTTTAAGCGGAACACGACGGTGAGAGATGATGTCATTCGGGCCCACGAGTTTACTCACGTTCGATGCTGTGCTCATATCATTAACCTCATAGTTGTTGAGGGGTTAAAAGAGGTTGATGATTCCATAACCTAAGTCTGCAACATTGTACAATATGTGAGGGGTTCCCCTCAAAGGCTTACCAAGTTTAAGGCAATAGTAGAAAATCTTAAGATTGAATGTTCTAATATGTTGTGCTTGGACGTTCCGACTCGATAGAACTCTACATACATGATATTGGATGTGGCACAGAAGTACCAAAAAGTATTCGAGCTGATGGAGGTCGAGGATGGGGGCTTGAGGTATGCTTTGTTGGAGCCAGCAGGACAGGAGCTCGGTGCGCCGAATGCATATGATTGGACCAGTGTGAGCTACTTTGTTGAATTTTTAAGAATTTTTTTTGACATAACCATGCGGCTAACTGGATCCAAATATACGACTGTGAACTCATTCTTCAGCGAGCTCTCGGAGCTTCACTTTCAATTGGAAAATAGTTGTACTGACTCTGGTGGATTGTTATCTGCTATGGCTACGAGGATGAAGATCAAATATGATAAATATTTGAGGAATATTGAGAAGATAAATAGATTGTTATTTGTAGCTATGATCCTTGACCCTCGAGTTAAGTTGGTCGTTCTAGAATTTTGGGTAAATTCCGTCATCGGGACAGTAAAGGCTGCAAAGTTTATTGGATTGCTAAAAAGTGATGTTGATGACTTATATAATCACTACAGTAATAGTTGTCAGCCTTCATCCGCAGCTGGTAGCTCCTCACATTCGAGGCCGACAGGATCGACAGTTTCCTCAAGTGATACTGACCCATCTGTAGGGGTTAGAGACAATCGTATTATACAGCAGTATCATCAACTCATGTTAACAAGGAATATTATGCATTGTACATCTGATGTTGAACGATATTTTATGGAAGTTGTCGAGGCACCTAGTGATGTATTTCAGTTATTAACTTAGTGGAAAATTAATTCCACTAAGTATCTAATCCTTTCTCGTGTAGCCCGAGATGTGCTAGCCATTCCTGTCACTTTAGTTGCCTCAGAGTCGGTATTTAGCACTGGAGGTCGCGTGTTGGATGCTTATCGGAGTTCATTGTCACCGTCAACCGTGGAGGCCCTCGTTTGCACACAAAATTAGATAAGTGAAACGCTCGTTGGACTAGATACCGTTGGCGTTGATGCCGAAAGCTATAAGCTTGAATCGGGTAAATTTATATGCTTTTAAATGATGATTTAATTATTTTTAATGTTTATAATTTCTACTTTTTATGATTTTATAGATCTAATTGTGAACCCTAACATAATAGCCGATGATTGAGAGTCTGGAACGGACGCCCCTTGAGAGTCTTGGTAAGAATCAAATTATATTTTTACCGTGTTCAATTTCTTATTATCAATTTTTATTTATTTATTGATTGCAACTTTCTATCTTCATTTCAGGCATGACCAATGGAACAAAAAACATTTGAGTGAAATCCATGTTTAATTTTTATGTAGCTATATTTCAAGGCTAAGTCAATGTTGTAATTACGTTATAAATGAGACTGTTATAACTTATGGCTACATCATACATGTTATTTACTTTTTAAACTATTGTATTTAAGGTTTTTTTTTTTTTAGTATATTTTTTTTACAGATTTGGACTTGGGCTTTGGTGATCATATTTATGTAGTTATATCCTAATCAAAGACGTGAGATAAATACTCTTTAATTAGCTCGAAGTACTACCTTTGACATTAACAAGTAATTTATAATATATTCCCCACCGTATAATTTTACCGTCTTAATACATTTCGATCTGTTAGAAATGTAGAGAAATAAACAGTCCGACTCTGAACGGAGGTTGGAGCTTCCATTCGGAAGTTCCAACTTCCGTTTGGAGTTCTGCTCTGAAGTCGGAGTTCCGATCGGATTTGGCTCCGACTCTAGTCGGAGTCGGAGGTCAGAAACGACAACTCTGACTCCGTCAGAGTCGAAGCTCAGCCTTATATAAAATTGTTAAAAAATGATGTGAAAAAAACTTAAGTTTTTTATTTTTTTTCACATCATTTTTTAACACTTTTAAAAATTTTAAAAAACTACAATATTATTAAACAACACTTTTTTAATAACTAAGTAAAAAAACAATAGAATGGTAGCTCTAACGGGATCCCGCTGGGGATCCCTAGTAGGGGTGTAAACCAGTTAGTCCGGTCCGGACCGGACCGAACACCCCATAGGGATCGGACCGGTCCATTCGGTTCAATTTTTTTTTTAAATCAATTAATAAAAAAATTTATTTAAAATGCTAAATTAAATTAAGTGATTTATTAATGTGGATTATGTAACAAACTCAATAAAAAATTATTTTATATGGTCAATGATAATAAATTAAATAAAAATTACATTATTAATTTATATAATTACTATATAATTAACTAATTGATATTATATATTAGTTAATTCATAGAATATTAACAAGTGTTAATAATATATTTAAAATTTTATATTGTTAATTTATAGAATATTAACAAGTATTAATAACATATTTAAAATTTTATATTGTTAATTGTACAATTATTATATAAATAATATATATAATATATTTTTTATTTTTATTTTTTATTCGGTCGGTCCGGTCCGATAAATCTCCACCCCAGGACCGGAACGAAGACCGAAATTTTCCTATTTATTGGACCGAAATCGACCATGCATTTGGTCGGTCCGGTCCGGTCGGTTTCTCCAGTCCAGACCGACCGGTTTACACCCCTTATCCCTAGCATTAGCCATTTCAGATGTTGTTTCCAAATAATTTTATCTCCTTTCCGGACATTTCATTTTCATTTCTCGAATAAATATCAATTAAATACAAATAATTCTAAAATCATTTTTATAATTTTTATTATGAATTTTTAAAATTTTAAATAAAATATAAAAAATAATTTAATTTTTTAAATATCAAAATAAAAATAATATATTATATTCTAATAATATTTAAACTTTATAAATATTTATCTAACTTTTTCTTTCTTATTTTTTAAAACTCAATAAATATTTAACTCAAAATAATTCACTACTATTTACAAATCAACTTACTATTATCTCGTCTCCTAAGAAAATCCAACTAATCCAAAACTTAAAAATATATGAGAAAATACTTTAATTAAAAATTATCACTTAAAAATAAATTTATAAAGTGATGTTGTGTTATTTGATATTTTATAAATTTTATTTTAATATGATCAATTTATGTGCAACACTTTTTTTTTTTTTTTGAAAAGAACAATCTGTGTATTATATTCATGAATCAACAGAATTACAAAGTTTATCAATTTCCACCAGTTTCTTAATCTCTTGAAGATAGTCCTTCATCCACACTATCTCTTCATTTACATCTAAATCACTTTTAGCAAGACTATGTGCAACACTATTACAATTCCTATTCACGTACCCAACCCTCCAATGTCTTCTGTTAATCAAAACCACCTTCAATTCTTCTTTTGCTCATTTTAGCATGATAGGCAGATTTCACACTAAACAAACCATCCTTTGAATAGGCTCGTATTTGCTTATCTGGGAGCCCATCAATACTAACAGGTAATCTGTAAATTAGATTTGCTTCATCAACATTAAAGACTTGCCTCACTAACTCTTCATTCCACCTTTTCTTCTCAATAATCAGATCTTCCACTCTTGCCTCAACATTTAGGATATTCACTGGAGATTGAACTTTAAAAGTTATTGCCTTAGGAATCCACTTATCTTCCCAAACTTTGATATTCTTCCCATCCCCAAGTCTCCAAACCAAACCACCCTTCAATAAGTCCATAGCACCCCATAGACTTCTCCAAACAGTAGAAGGCTTAGACCCCAAAGAAGCTTTCAAGATCATAGAATTTCGAAAATACTTATCCTTTAGAACTACTGCAACCATAGATTGAAGGTTTAACAACACCCTTCAGCACTGCTTTGCAAGTAGGGCCTTATTAAAAGCATCTAATTCCCTGAACCCCATACCTCCAACATCTAATTTATGTCGCACTTAACTTACAAGAATAGTCGGATCGGGATATTGTCTAGTGAGAAAACCATGCAATTTAAGACCCCTAGAAAATAAAAATAAGAATTCATGGGGTTGATATATTAAATTATAAAATTATTTTTATTATAAAATATATCTAACATGACATATAAAATCATATCAATTTTTAAATTTATTTTTATAAAATTATATTTTTCATGAAAATGAAACTTTTCATATATTTATATAATCATTATATTTTCCATTCTTAAATTCTATACTCGAGATGCATATTTTAGGAAGAATAAATATAGATAGAAGCTATTGTTGAGAGTAACTATTTTGCACACATGATGTGGCATCATATAGACCACACATCTCCCAAGTCTAAATAAAAAAAGTAGAGAACTAGAAGCAGCCATGTAGTGAGTGCAAAGTGTGCACTGCTACAGTGGCTTCTCTCTAGCATTACTCTTTTAAGAATGTAATTATAGTACTCTAATCATGACCATGAAGATGAAATAGGTCGAAAAAAAATAAAAGGGGGAGAGACTATCTCATTATGTGTATTATGTACTATATTTCCTTAAAACAAAAACAAATCTTATTATTTTATGTAAATGGTCAAAATTATCCAACGTAATTAGGGCTATAAAAAAATAGATCAATCAGTAAAACTGATTGAACCGAATCAAAGCGATGTGTTCGGTCCGATTCCAATTCCTCTTAATCAAAATTGGTTATAAATGGTCCGATTCTGATTTTAATATTTATAACAATATTCGAACCAACCGGACCACTAGATATATATATATATATATATATATATATATATATTAATTGTTTATAGTATATATAAAATATCCTTATATGATATTTTATATTATGTATAATTTTGTATATTATGTTATATATATTATATGCTAATTGCTAATTAATATAACAATAAATCTTAATCTTATTATTCATGTTTATTAATTTTATAACATAACATTAATCTTATAGATTTTAATATAACATTTGATTATGACATAACATAAATTAATTTTGTAATTCTTAATATAAAATTTGGATTTTCATATAACATTAAAATTTTAATTTTATAACATAAAATGAGGGAATGAGTTAACCACTTGTTAAAGTATGATTTTGTTTATCTGTAAAACTTGAGAAATCAGATTGGACTGAAACTGAAAATCCCAAAAATTTTGATTTTGGTGATGAATAGGTTCGATATTGATTCTTAAATTTTCAAAATTGGTATATATCATTCGTTCTACAAAATATCCAAAACGAGATGAATCAGACCGGTTACACCTTTAAACGTAAAGCATGGATTAATAAGCCATTACTTCAATGAGTAATTATATGCATCAGTCACTATTCACTCTTACACCCCATACCCCACATCTATAGATTTTTCATTGGGTGTGAAGATGTTTTTTATAGGATGTGTGAGTATTTTTTTAGGGTGTGGTGTGGATTGATGAATAGTAACTGATGATAATAATTTTTCTACTTCAATATATTGGTATGTTTTATGTATTGGCAAAATGAGTATCCCTATTTTGGAACTATCTTAGTCATTTTTTCCTGAAACAGAACCACCCAAATTAGTTCTTAACAAGTAAGAAAAACCAAATATGTGGTGACTAAAGAGTTGCATTTCTGATTCCCAATATCCTTCACCACCTACAACTTCTCTCAACAACTTCATTGGTTCATTACTAAAAAATTTTTCTTTTTTTTTTTCTCTCGCTTGTGTAACTAATCGTCACCTCCAGGAGTTTGTTCTGTTTGCTGGGGGGAGGAGGGTTGAAGCTTTGGCTTCACCCACCTCCCTCCCTCGCTAGCCTTAGTTTCGGTTTAGGTCATTATTTCCTTGGTTTTTTTGTTAGTTTTTCTCCGGTTGCACCGAAACTAGGCGATTTGCTGCTTTTCGGCGAGCAAAGTCCAACACGCGCCCCGCTATCAGCCTCCCTAGGGGCCGATCTTCAAGACAGCAGAAGAGATATGCCCATTCGAGTGGTGCGTAAACCTCACGCGCGGTCTATACCATGCGCGAGTTTCACGCGCCGCCACACCTGCGGAAGCTTTCTGTTGCCACGTGCGGCACCGTCGGGATCAGCGGCGTTGGATCTTGCTGTTCCGTCCTTTCAACCCTCTTCAGGTGTGGCGCGTGTACTGCACGTGTCGCCACAGCCAGTGGTGGCCCCTCGCCGACGAATCGTCACAGTTTTTGGTTGCTACACTATGTTCCCACTTTCCCTAAACGAAGATCAAGTGAAAGTGGAGGTGAAGGTTCCTTCCAGCTAGTCCAGACCAACACGTTGCAGCACACCCCGTTGTATTGTGGCTTATAGCTGCAGGTTAATAGTCTGTTTATCAGACTATTCAAAAACCGTTTTCAAGCAGTCTCCTCTTGTGGGAATTGGGTGGGAGTCAAATTTTTAGCTCCGATCACCCATTTTGTTTTCTTACTTTTATGTTGTAATGTGTGTTGGCGTTGGGAAGATTGTAGGGGACTCCCATCCCACTGAACTTATGTCTTGTATCCGTTAGTTTATCTATAAATACTTATTTGTCGAGAAAAAAAGAAAAAGAAACCAAATCTGTAAAAAACTTTTTATAACAATTAGAAGAATAAAAAGGGAATATAGTGGCCACCCTCGGCTAACACAACATCAGGGTGGCCGGACCACCCCAAAATGACATTCCATATATATAATGTGCTAAATTGTTGTCTATGATTCATATCAAGGAAGAAATGATAAAAATTCATCGAGACAGTGGAAATTGGAAAGCTACTTAGCTAGAAGATCAGTTCGTCGAACAGTCATGGCGGTGGGCTGGTTGTGACACGACACTCTGTCCTTTTGCAGGAGCTATCAACTGTGAGAGTTTTGCTAATTAGGGCTGGTTTGACTAAAATTTAAAATTTTAAAAATTTTAAAAATATTTAATTTTATTATTATAATTTTTTAAAATTTTCACATAATATAAAAATATTTTTCCATATATTATAACAATATATTTTTTAATTTTAATCTCAACTCATCTCATATTATCTCTAAAAATAAAAGAGGCCTTAGCACTCGTATCGATCTCGCTAAAATGAAAGAATTTCCAAAATTTGATGAATAAGGAGTTTTGACACATTGGCATTAAATTCGGTAAACATGAAAACTAAAACTTTGAGCTACAAAATATTTATTTTCATCTTTATATTTAAAGACTCGCTATTTATTACAAAATCACTTCTTTCAACCTTTTCGCCGGTAATTCCGTTTCTTTCTCCTCTCCCTTTCTTCCCTTCCTTCCTCTCCCGCGTCCCTCTCTCACATTTCTTTCGCCCGTGAATCCGAAAAAAATTTCCTTTCTCCGTTTCAAATTTTCCTCCCTCTCCATTTTATCTCTTCCCTTTCTCTTTCTCTTTCTCTCTTCCCTCTAGAGCCCGACACTCCCTCTCTCCCCTTCTCTCCATTTTTTATTTTGGTTTCGCTAAACCCAACCTCATAAACTCACCCTTCCCCAGCTAAATGGCGCTTGAGGAGCACGAGGAAATCTTAGTGATGTCGTTCGAGTAAATCGCTCTTGTGGGGTTGAGGAAATCACTACTTGAGGGTATTTTCTTGCATTTTTCTAAGCACCCAAACTGAGAGCATTTTTCTTGCATTTCTATTATGAATCACAAGGTTTCTGAGCTGATCTTCTTTGAGTATTTGCTATTTTTTTAAACTTCCAATTGGGTTTCTGGGTTGAAGGCATGGCTTCCAAGCTGTTGCTTGTCGTGGTGTTCGTTTTGGATCACTCTTCTATGATATGCTATGTGGGTTTTGGTTATAGACTTGAAAGGGGCAGTCTTAGTGTGACTTAGCTAGTTTCTTTAATTTCTTTAGGATCTGCTACAAATCTTGCTATAAATTAGAGACACCCAGTTTCTGAAAAAGGATAAAACAAATGAAGCGTTCAGTGAATCAACTGTCTGTACTCTGTAAACCTTCTACACCGGATCTGAGATGGACTTCCTTATGCCATTAGAAAGGCAATTAATATGACTTATATATAAAAAAAAAAAAGACAATTAATATGTCTTTGGCTCGTGGGATGGTGAGACAGGTGGGGTTGGCCTAGGTCTTAGCCTTAAGTCTTAACAAATATAAAGTAAATTAATAATTCAGAAACATGGAACTCACCAAGGTAGACTGTCGACACTGCCTTGCTCTGGACCTTTCTCATTGAATTTCTTATCACTTGCATATCTTTCAAGATGAAGGTAGGCTTGTAAATGACTCAGCCACGTATCTTGAGGGCCATCAAGATAAGTTATTGGTGATGATTGGAATGTTTTACAGCAGCATCAACTGTTTATTTCTTCATTTCATTATTTTCTGCAATTCTCCTATAATGAAATTTTCATTTGTCTGGAAGATATTGAAAGCTTACACTTTTATTCAGTCTAATGGTTAGGATATTGATTGTCTCTTTTGCAAACAGAATCAGCAAATTGCTGTTTATTCAAAACAAAAGTTATAAAAAAATGTGTTGTAGCTGCAAGTATAGGGATGGATTTGAGTAAACTCGATTAGAAAAAAAAAAAATTGATACAGTTTCAATCTTGATTCCCGACCGGTAAGTTATGCATGCCTCAATTAATAGAATGAAACTTATTTATGTAATCTTTTTTATGAACTTCAGCTCATTGGGAGAACTCCTCTTGTATATCTTAACAAAGTCACTGAAGGATGTGGAGCTTATATTGCTGTCAAGCAAGAAATGATGCAACCCACTGCTAGCATCAAAGACAGGTATCTTATTTCCCCCACGTAGCTTTGTCCTGTTATCATAATGTAATACATATATTTACCACAGTTCCAATATAAAATTGTATTATAATTGTTTGTTTCTGTCACCAGGCCAGCACTTGCCATGTTTGCAGATGCAGAAAAGAAAAACCTAATTACTCCTGGGAAGGTCAACTGAATATTTGGCTTGTTAAACTATTTATTTTTTCCCTAGTAGACTCTACACCAAATGCTTTCATGCTCCAACAATTCTCCATTGGAGGT
Organism: Juglans mandshurica; assembly: GCA_022457165.1. NCBI lineage: Eukaryota > Viridiplantae > Streptophyta > Magnoliopsida > Fagales > Juglandaceae > Juglans > Juglans mandshurica. Next base: position 9,157,029 of record CM039619.1, on the reverse strand, counting down.
TCTGATGCTGAAAGCTTATATTCTGAAGATATTGCTCGAGTTGGAGTAAACCAAGGGCTGTCTGATTTGTTGGACATAGCATGGTATTGGCTTTATATGTTTGGTGTAATAAGTCATAACACTACCAGAATTGACATGGTTGTCATTACCAAGGATGTATATGTGATAATTCAAACTCTACTTGAGTAATTTCAGCATGTTCATTCATCAATAATCATATGTTCAATCAGCAATAATCGAGAGAGAAGATGCTTGTTATTTATTTTGTGTGATGACAGCAACTTGACTTAGTTAGATTTATGGAGATATGCAGCAGACTACTAGTTTGGGTTTGAAAATTAGTTTGTGAAATGTATTTGTTGGGTAATTAGGTCGAGGAAAAAAATTAGTTGGGAAATAATAATTTAAGTATCAAATTAAATTATTAATGTACATATAGTTAGTGTAACTGTAAAATATGAAAAAAAAAATATTATTATTAAAAAAAAAATTATATTATTATTTTGATGAATCCAATGACTAATCTAATGTAGGGTTATGGATAAGGAGATTTTGAATTTATGAAAAATATATACTTTTTATCAAATTTTAAAAATGATTTTGATGAAGCTAATGTTATGGTACTTCTGCTTACCCGAGAATAATAGTTGGGCCAAGAAATGGAAGAAGCCCATGCATGAATGCATGCATAACCATAACCTCTTTCTATTTATAGATTATCCAAGAAGCCCATCAACGCAGTCTTTTGGTCGCCCTTCTCGAGACACCGTCGTAGAAGAAGTTCTTGTGCAAGATAGGAAAAAGGGTAAGATAGAGGAAAATGACAGATTACTACCCTTTTATTATCTATTTAGTATTTGCTATTTTTTTATTTGATTTTTTATTAATTTTTTATTTTATTTAATAGTTAAGGAAGTGACTATTAATAAAATTATATATATTTTTTAATTTTTTCTTAATGATTAAAATTATTAAAAAAATATTTAAAATAATAATAAAAAAATAAAAAATTTCAAACATAGTATAAATAGTAAAGAAGTGGTGAACTGGTTGCAAATGTATCATTACTCAAGATCAAAATCTAATACTGCAGACTTGCAATGTAACTGTGAGATTGCAGTTTCGATCAGGTTGACATCAGGTCTCCAAATTAGTCAAGGCTTTCAGTCAGAATAAATATATATGTAATAAATATTATATTATATATAGTCACTTTTACATATTTTTTATACACAATAGTAATATGATTGATGAAAATAATTATTTATATTAAAAAACTAACGCAACCTATTAATGTACAAAAATATTTATAGTTATTGGCTGAAGAATATAGCAATAATGAGTCAATGACAGCCAAAATGCTCACTTTCTCCTGCGACGTACCCTGGCCTGCCTGCACCACTCGTGCAGCTCTGAATTTAGATAACGACAGATTTCCCCTGACGAAGAAGATTGTGTAAAATCTCTATCTCTCTGTGAAGAGGGTGTTAATTCAGGGGAAATCTAGTACTTAATTGGTGATTAATAAGCTAGTAGTTGTACACTTATAAATAAACAGCACCAGGCCACCATGCACAAGACTCCAAAAATACGAAAATTATTTTCATAAAGTAGGACACAACCATCAATGCATGATATGATTATGATCTTATTACAAAATAATTACATTTCAAAATTATTAATTTTTTTTAATTTTATAAAGTGGCCTGGATTATTCTAATTAATGTAGATTATAAATGTACGTGCAACAACCATGCATGCACGTGAATGTCGGCCTATATTGGCAGTAGATTGGTTGACTTTATTAAACTCTTCATCATCTGGCATCTTGAGTCATTAATTAATTAACTAGTTGGCTGAGATGAACGGGAATATTTGCTAATTTTGAGAACTAGAGAAAAGGGTGAGAGCCACTGCAGCCAGCACACTATAAACTAAGCTCTTGCCTATCTGCCCATTATATAATGCCAAGCTGTACTTTTTCTTTTTAATTTGTGAGATGCCCATTAATAACTTGGGTGCTCGAGGAATTTTGTAGAATAAATAGTATAAACAAAAGAGAGGGAAAATAGAGCTTTTGGGCTTTGATTGGATGTGGCCCATGACGCTTTACAAAGTGAGATGTCGGACTGGATGGACCCAAATTTGGGCCGAGTAAAGATATTTGAACTATTAATTTACAAAATATGTTATTTTAAAGTAGGCATTAGGCTAAGGAAATGGAAATCCAATCAAATCAACCATAATAAAAACAAAAAAACTGGGGGTAAAAGGAATGATCCGTACGATATATATCTGTGTAAAGTAATACTTTATATGCAAATCAACTTCGAAATTTTAGGAGCAGCAATACCCTTTTTTTTGTTTTTTTAAACGGTCGAGAACTTTGTAGAATATCACTTTTTCTTGGGGAAAAAACAAATCGTATAAGGCCAAGGCTTCGACTATGTTATCCAAACATTACAATTTCAAAGGCCTTTGTGATCTATTACAGTTTTTTTAAAATGATTATTTAGGCGGCCCCCGTTTGGATAATATTATTATAATTTTTTTAAATTTTTATATAAAATATAATAAATAATTTAATTTTTTAAAATTTTTTAAATAATAATAATATTAAAAATAATATTATAATAATATTTTATTCAATTTTTATCTCAACTCATCTCATTTCAACTTACTATCCAAACGACACCTTAATTTAGACATATATAGATATAATGGTAAAATAAAAATACTGATGTCTAATTTCACTCTTGAGGAATGAGACTAAGCTTTTGTTTGGTTATATATATATATATATATTTATATGAAAGTTGAAAGTTAAATAAAATATTATTAGAATATAATTTTTATTTTAAAATTTGAAAAAATTGAATTATTTATTATATTTTATATATAAATTAAAAAAAATTATAATAATTAGATAAGATGAGATGATTTGTGTAATCAAATAAAATGTAAGTATTATATAATTTATTTTTTTAAAATGAGAATATTTTTTAACTAAACCATTAATTTAGGAACAGATAATTAGAAGATAAATGTGTCGGAAACAGATAGCCGAGTGGTAGCCAATGAAAACCAAGTCTAATTATCAATACGAGTCCATAATTTGGACTCTGAAATTCACGTCAAGACAGAAAAAACAAAAATCAAAGCAAAGCAAAGCAACCATACATCCTTGTCCAAGCTCCTCCTCTGGCCTTCACCATCGCCAGCAGCACCTCCATTTCCTCCCCCGAGAAGCTCTCTCTCTCTCTCTCTCTCCGTATATATATCTCTTTCCCAATAATACATCAGTCCAAATATTTCCAGCGAAAGCAACCGCTTTTGCTAAATTTATAGACTGAAGTAAGATAATTAAAAGGAAAAAGATTATACTTCCTTCTCTTTCGATTTTTTTTTTTAAATTTTTGGAATGGAGCCGCCGCCGCCGCCGGAGGAAAGCAGAATACCGTTGGATTCGGCGGAGAAAATAATTCTACGGTGGGACTCCACGGCGTCAGAAGAAGCGAGAGAGAGAATGATCTTCGAGTCCGATCGCCAGGAGGTCGATCGTTACTTACAGGCCATCGATGAAATCCAACGGTCGTTATCGTCGACCTCACTATCCGGCGACGATAGCCAAGGCAGCAACAAGGTCAACACCACCATCCAGATCGCCATGGCTCGCCTGGAGGACGAGTTCCGTAACATCCTCCTCGGCCACACCTCTCCCATCGAAACCGACTCCTTCACAAGCACCACAGGCATGGATCCCAGCTCCTCCACCCTCTCCTTTTCTTCTATAACTACCAGTCCTACTGAACTCGACGACCTCGTCGATGACCATTTCGGGGAAGAGGATCTCGCGGACGCCAGCGGCAGATCAAGCTACCGATCATCCTGTAGCATCCGCGAGATCGATCTCGTACCGTCCGATGCGATCTTTGACCTCCGAAGCATCGCGGAGCGGATGATCTCCGCCGGCTACCTCCGCGAGTGCATTCAAGTCTACGGCAGCGTCCGAAAATCGGCAGTTGACGCGAGTTTTCGGAGGCTAGGGATCGAAAAACTGAGTATCGGCGATATACAGAGGTTAGAGTGGGAGCAACTGGAGACGAAGATCCGACGGTGGATACGAGCCGCAAAGGTCTGCGTCAGGGTTTTGTTCGCGAGTGAGAAAAGGCTCTGCGAGCAGATTTTCGAAGGAGTGGGAACCGCCGTGGACGATGCGTGTTTTATGGAGACCGTTAAGGGCCCGGCGATTCAGTTGTTTAATTTTGCCGAGGCGATCAGTATAAGCCGGCGGTCCCCCGAGAAGTTGTTCAAAATCCTCGACCTCCACGACGCGTTGATGGATTTGATACCGGACATCGACGTCGTGTTCGAATCGAAATCATCCGAGTCGATACGGATTCAGGCAGCAGAGATTTTATCTCGGCTTGCGGAGGCTGCGAGGGGAATCTTGTCGGAGTTCGAGAGCGCGGTACTGCGCGAGCCGTCGAAAGTTCCAGTGCCGGGCGGTACGATTCACCCACTGACGAGGTACGTGATGAATTATATAAGCTTGATTTCGGATTATAAGCAGACTATGAATGAGCTTGTCGTGTCAAAACCTTCTACCGGGTCAAGGTATTCGGGTGATCCGACGACTCCGGATATGGAGTTTGCGGAGCTAGAGGGAAAGACACCTTTGGCGCTTCATTTGATTTGGGTGATTGTAATTTTGCAATTCAACTTGGAGGGCAAGTCGAAACATTACAAGGATACTTCTTTAGCTCATTTATTTATGATGAACAACGTGCACTACATTGTTCAGAAAGTGAAAGGATCGACGGAGTTAAGAGAAATGATCAGCGACGACTATCTGAAGAAGCTAAGCGGGAAGTTGAGGCAGGCCGCGACTAATTATCAGAGGGCGACTTGGGTGAGGGTATTGTATTGTTTGAGAGATGAGGGGTTGCATGTGAGTGGGAGTTTTTCGTCTGGGGTTTCCAAGACTGCTTTGAGAGAGAGGTTCAAGTCGTTCAATGCCATGTTTGAGGAGGTTCATAGGACTCAAGCTGCGTGGTTGGTACCCGATCCGCAGCTTAGGGAGGAGCTGCGGATATCTATATCTGAGAAGTTGATCCCGGCTTATAGGTCATTCTTTGGGCGGTTCAAGAGCCATATAGAGAACGGAAAGCACCCCGAGAATTACATCAAGTATTCAGTGGAAGATTTGGAGACTGCTGTCCTGGATTTCTTTGAGGGCTACCCGGTGTCCCAGCACCTGAGAAGGAGATCTGGATGAAGTTTAGTTTTGTGAGTTAGAAACTAGAACAGAAATTCTTTTAATTTTTCTGTGGAGTATTTTGGGTGATCTGGATGTGGTGCTGATCAATCTGGGACTTCCTGAGCTCTCCGATACATTTGAGTTTCATCATTCAATGGTCTGTGGGTCGGATGAGATCAACTTCTTTGGGAAGATCAAGTGTCGCGCTCTGGAATATCCTAGTCTCGCAGCTTGAATGCTTCTACCCTGTAAGCATGTGATTTGTTCTCCTAGCACGTTCTAGATTTTGTTGCTTTCTGTTCATATTGGAATTGTTGTATGCGTGTTTTCTTTTACTCTTGTAATGTCAACAAGCAGTTCCCTTTTTTATAGTTTCAGATGCATCTTGTATCATGTTTCAGTTTTGTCCTCCATAATATGGAAAATGGAATCTTAGTAGAGCATTGACAATCTGGCCGTTTCCTTTTCAGGGTTATAATGTTTCCAGGGTTGATTGAGTTAATACCAAAAATGGACTACTAGATAAGCTTCCACAATCTGATAGAAAACTAATGGAGAGTTGCTCAAGATGTTTTTTGTAGCTAAAAACTGCGTACATAGGTTCAAGTTTCGCATAAATCCATGTAATATTCCTGTTAATCCCAGCAACCATATATTATTTATAGTTGTTTCCTTCCAAGCTGCATCCTAGAATTGAGGTGCTTGTAGCGATACATACACTGTTTGGAATTTCCAGAACCTCATGTCAAGCGGTTAGGAATTTCCTGGTTAAAATGTGACGAGTTCTATTGTGAGTTTTGCAAGCTCATGTATTCTGTTTCGAATATTGATGTTAAGTTCAGAACTTTTTCTTCGTACTTTCTCATAGAAAATGTAAAGGTGTTTTAGATTGGCTGATTTCACATACGGTAAGAATTTTGTTTAGATCGATTAGCTGTGGTCCTGTAGAACCCCTCCCCCTCCCCCCCTTCTCTCTTCAGGGGAAACATGTACTTGTAGGTTACGTCTAAATGGAGGCGCCTGACACTTGTATCTTTCACGGAATAACATGATGAATTATAAGCTTGCAAACTTTGACCCATCAAATTACATATCATCCTACTTTCAAGAATGAATATCTTTACCAATTACATAAAATTTTACGTGAACCAAGAAGGAAAAACGACAAGGGGTCATGCGCATTAGATAAAAGGCGGCGTCAGGTCGTTGAGTCGGCATCCATCCAGGCGCAGCATTTCGCAGGTACCCCCGACTGCTGATGTTTGATTTTTCCTACAGCTCGGCGTAAGGAATTCCAAATTAATCCTTGAGTAATGCTACATATAGTCATGAAATGCACAAACGTCATACAGTTACTTTAATAAAAAGTAAGATCCACTATTAAAAAATTAATTTATTTTCATATAGATTCTATATTTATTCACTTTTTTTCAAAACTACTCGGCACTTATATTCACAACTGTAAATATTATTTCTCTATCCTTTCTCTCATCAACAAAATTACTCGAGGATCTTCCCTTCACATGAAAAAGCTATTATTTTTCTTCAAGTTATATTCAAGGAACAGGATCACGGGAACCGCGTTATATTGAGGAACAACATCACTAGTCTCCATTTTCTCATCTGTTACAGCAATAATTGAGCAATCCATTAAATAACTTGACAAGGACTCGGCAACAAAATTACCAAAGGAATTTAGGAACAGAAAAAAAAAAAGAAAAAAAGAAAAGAAAAGAAGAGAAAAGTCCAAGTCACGTGATCATCGCAGCATGGAATTGAGTCGTGACCCCTACTTCTGTATACATGCTAGTGGGATTTCAGGGAGTAGCTGAAGGATTACAACAATGAAACCAAAGTTGCAACTGGGTTTAAATTTACTCAGTCTTCTCTTCTTCCATATCACCGTTCGATACTCCATTGCCACCTTGCACCGGTCTAGCTTCAGGTACACTTCGAACATCCTTTGAAGGAATTGGGGCTGGTTTTATGAGAGTCAGGTTTGTATCATCCTTGTCAAACTCGTCGCTTGCATCTCCAGAGTAAGCATATCTGTCAAGGAAAACAATTGCGTGGGAGTGGAGCTCTTTGGGTAAGAAATACGCAGTTTGGACCTTGAAAAAAAAAAAAAACATTTTTAGTAGGGCTTTACCGTGTTGAGCTCTGAGAGGGCGCCCAAAGAGCACAGATCACACATAGGAGCGAGAAAGACAGGGCTTGCCAGAATGCCGGGATGATCCATGCAGTCTGCCACTTCTCATTGTAAACATCTGTTGATTTGAAGTAAAGCTGCAAAGTACAAAGTGGGGTGAAATATTAAATCAAGGATGACACAACAGCAGGATGAAAAAGAATCATTATTAATAAAACAAAATTTCACCCCTTTATGGACATGAAGTAAAAACTCAGTCATACAAGAAATGAGCAGTTCCAATCTCTTAGGCAGGCATTATCAATCCAACCTGTCCTAATATAAAGAACAATTTTTTAACAATGGTGTCTACTTTTTAAATCCATCCTATACCTTTAATTAGCTTGAATCCATTTGTGCACCTAACTTGTATATAATAATTGCTTAAAACAATTGATAATGGTGATTTATGATGCTACAGTTTGCGTCCCTCCATGGGTTTTTAACGAATTCTTTCTATTATCTTCTCCTTCCCCAATTTCTATAGATGTTATTTCTTGATAAGTTATAATTTCTATAGATGTCATAAATTCAACTGGTACGAATTACTAGGTCACTTGGCAGACAACAAATTTCATGAATATGCTAGTAGATAACATTGTTCTCATTATCTTCTTAAACACGAGAGCCAGTGTGTGGATTACCTCATAGCATATCCAACCCACGGAAACAATAACAGCTACGGCCAAAGCATTTGTAAACTTCCTGTATATATCCAGTTTAACCAGCATTCTTCTAGCCTGTCATGTCACAGAAAAGAAGAAAAAAAAAATCATTGCCTAGATATTTGTATGTTAAAACGCATAAGAAGATGAGGTAGCATTGCATAATGCAGCATTAATGAAGCTAAGGCTTGAACAGCCAACCAATTCCAGTGTAGAAGGCACAAGCAGGTATCCTCCAGATACTCGTTGAAGGATTCTGTTGTATCTTTTGTATACATTTTGTGTACATGGGCTATGCCTAATGCTTCCATTAATAAATTTCTTAATTACTTATCAAAAACTATTTCAAGGATTCTGCCGATCTAGTAGTGTACCCTGAGAAGCAATTTTTATTTTGATTTTCTCTTTTAACAAGAGATCAAAGATTCCATAACCCCACAAATCATCCTTCCGAGTTTTAAATTGGCTTTTGTTTTCAATTTGAAACCACAATGGAAAGGCCGTGTCTTTCCATATTCCCTAAAGGACAGTGCTAGGGGGCCGCCCAGCATGTACTGCCACGCATTTCCAATTTTTTTTTTCAAACATTTTTTAAACATATTTAAACATTTAAAAAAAATACACATTCTAGTCACTTTCTTAACCATTAAAAAAAAATTAAAATATATGAGTGGTCAAACTGAGGGGGCAAAATCAGGGGGCTACTTAGCATTTTCCTTCCCTAAAACTATAGCTTACACACTTGAACCAACTTTAGTTTTGAGGAACAAGAATAAAATCATAGAGCCCTTTTACTTGTAAGCTGATGTGGAGAACACACCCTCCACATCAATGACATGACAAGATTTTATTTGTAAAAGAAATTTAATTTTAAATTTATTTTACAAATAAAATCTTGTCATGTTTCAATTTTCATAAGATCTTCACAGAAAGAAATACTAAAATGAATAAGAGCAGATCTAAACTAGTTACCTGCAGCTTATTTAATGTGGCAGAGAGGGAAGTAAATATCCAAAGAATGAAAAAAGCATCCAAGACTGCCACAGGAAGAATCAAAAAGAGTCTTGCCTTTCCTGAAAGGTCACTTACTGCACCAACATTTTCTACCAATTCAAGTACTTCAGTTGCCACAAAGAAGGTCACCCCGAGCATGACCACCTTTGATGTAAGCCCACCCAGGGTAGGTCTCACAACACCATAGCCCATCGCAACCATTAAAATGATCAAACGTGCTACCGTACGCTTAACAGACCCAGAGGTGACTGCCCACATGGTTATCCCAGTTGGCCTGATGCCAGTCTCGTTGAATTCAGCATACTCAAAATACCATAGAGTCATCTCAAACATGCCCAGCGTTATGACTAGTGTGATACAGTTCTGCAATGGAAGAACTTCTCTCCAAAATCTTGCATACTGGGAGAACCAAAAGATCCCAAGTATCAGAAAAGCAAAGGACATGAACCCGTAGAAATTCATAAGTGGTGCCATTCGACCAGGTAAGTAGCCAGCAGGATTTTTCCATATTGTATTTCCATCCACAACTAAACCTTTCAGCTTTGGATCACAATGAATGAAATACATGTTATACATCCCAGTTTTAGTTATCTGTATTGACTTTGATGGCAACATTGCAGCTAGTTCCTCTACACCAAATGAGACGCTAACCACCTGGGGCCAGCCAGGATTCTCTGTAGATTGACGGTGGATTATTTCTCCTTCTGAACATACACCTAGTTTTGCAAGATCTGCTGAGCAACAGACTGCTCTTTGACCCCCATAGGCTGAACCCCCAATTGTTTGTCTATCTTCCACCTCAAAAACAATAGCATGGACTGGACCCGAGCTGAAGTTAGCAAATTCCTTGTCTCTCCGAAATGTAACTTTTTCAAAACTGGTTTCATATTACAACATGTCAGGCAATGGGAACAAATAATTGAACCAATGGAAACTAAAGCATTCCTCAATATATCACTCATCAACGTTATTCGTCAAATTCAAAATATAAAAAGGAAGAGAGAATGCACAAATGGAAAATAAAAAATAACAGTGAGTTGACTCAAATGAAATTTTGACTATTGCAAGTGTAAGATGGAGGGGTGCCCACATGTGCAAACCCCTCCAATGCCGTAACGGCATGTAACACATGGCTTAATGGCCATGCGTTACATGCTTGAGAACAAAAGTGGCAAGGGCCACTTTATTGCAAGGATTAAAGGCTAGGCCAGCCGTCAGGGAGGGCTATATAGATTTTTTTTTTTTTTTTAGCCCATGTGATTCACAGATAGGGTCTATATAGATGGTTCTCTGTAAATCCTAAAAAATTACAGAATCTCTCTATATTTTTGTTCTCTCTTGAGAAAGTATCTAGGCTGTTGGCGTATAGGGTGTAACTATAGTTTATTCTAAGTAGTACACTTCACCACCAAGAGGAGACCCTTGAGGGTTGCTAGATTTTTTGTTCAGTCTGGATAGACTTGTGGAGCAACTCAATAAGCTGTGCTTGAGGTATTCAGCTGTGCATTCTTACAGCAAGAATATCGAATTCCATCCCCCCTCCTTTTAAATGCGTGAATAGCTAACAATTGTTGTTAGTCGATGATCTTTGCCCTAAATTTCAATTCGCACCAAACTCACAATGAACATTTCAGTGTCTTAGGATGCAATACGCATTCCAAACTAGATCTTGACAGGATGTACAAAAAGAGATCCAATAATCACCAAAAAATCATCAAATATAAGAAATTAAGCAACTTTTATCTTTGAAAATAACCAAAGCTTAGCAAATCAACAAACTCAATCATTTACCGTATGTAAGACTCGCCATTGGTTGAAGTCTGGCTGTCGGTCTCGCTCGGAGTAGGGACCGAAGAGTAGATTCCCTCGCTGCCAGCGTGGACTACGAAGGCATTGCCTTTAGTGGCGAATCTCTCACCGGCGTATTCATGAACCGAAGCTTCGATTCCAATGCAGGCAAAGCACAGGTGAAGCAGAGCAGCAACCGTACGGGAACAGGAGAGGCGCGTCATTGGATTGAAGCTTTCAGAGCCAGAGAGAGAGGAAAGTTCTGGATCTGCGCTAGTGGTTTGTCGAGCGAGAGAGAGAGAGAGAGAGAAGACGTCAGTCCCAGGTTTTCCACTTTGGGTTTGTTTGGCTGACTACTGGTTAAAAGCGTGGGATTAAGGAAATGATTGGGGAAAAAGATAGAGTGAGGCGGAGGACCATTATAACCGTTGATGGTTGAGCTTTTGGAGAAAATGAAGGTAACAGCTGTGACTTCGGAAGGAAGTCGTCATGTTGAGGCTGACCTATGGGCTTTATTTCTTACTTCCGGTGATTACGGAATAGCAGACTCGATGTCGGTGATATGCTTCCCTTTAATGATAACTAACGAGTCATGAAAGAATAAAAATAAAAAATAAAAAGATATTTGCAATTTAGATTGGGTAAATTTCATATTCTATCTTAAAAAATTATTAGTAAATTTAAAATTTATATAAAAAAAATTATTTTTTAATAATATATTACACTTTTTTAAAAAGAAGATTTCATACCTTAATACTGTGTCTAAAATTTCTTAAAAAATAAACTCATAAAATCTAATTTATAATAAAGATAATCACAATCACAATGAGATGTTGCGAGCTTACTCTTATGAAATTCTTTTTGTGACTAAAATATTTTTGGAATGATAATTTTATTATTTGAATTATTTAAATTTGTTGTGATTTCATTCCCTCAACATTTCTTAAATACTGTTTAGATGATGAGATGAGATGAAATAATTTTAGTTGAAAGTTAAATAAAATATTATCTTTTAATATTATTATTGTTTTAAAATTTAAAAAAAATTAAATTATTTATTATATTTTATATGAGAATTTAAAAATATTATAATGATAAAATGAGATAAGACAAATTCACTAAAAAGAAAAAGGCTTAGTGCTAAAACGTTAATATCTAAATAGTTACCATTTAAGCTCATTAGAATAGGACAACCAAAAAAGTGACTAGCTTCCGCATATAATTCAACTCTTCAATACGATTAAAGACATTGTATCCAAGGAAATAAAAAACATTATTAAATCTCATATAGAATTCATCCAATTTAGGGAGACACCATTTCCCGTAAAAACAACATAAGAAATAGAAGAGTTAACGAACCTCTGACTTTAATGGTAAAGACCTTTTTGTTTCTTTTGCTGAATAAATGGTAAAAAAGATCTAGACGACGACGTCTTTGACATTTTCCCAATCTTAGGCTGTATTTGGTGAAAACCCCAAAAGTGATGGGCTTACGAATTACTAACATCATCTATCTTCTAAATCAAAGAAGAGAAATACTACTTGCCTTCATTCGAACAAATATTACACACAACGGAATTTGAAAAACGTTCGACCTTTTAAGATCCTAATTCCCAAAGATTACGCCCTGCCTTCTAACATCATCTATCATTATCAAACAGCAGCCAAAACGGGGTGGGGGAGGGTGGGATAGAGAAATTAAAATGTGCTGAGAGAGAAGCCGCTATAATATTTGCGGACAGACATGTGAAGTATTCCACGAAGTAGCCAACCTCATCAATCCAGGTCAAGGAATTCCATTCTTTTCCTCATGGAACCTTTAAGATCTGTAGCTTCCCTTTCTGCTTTCTGTGCCTGCAAAATTTTGATGCAAGTCAAATACAATATGAGGAAATCCAATACAAAATTATAGGGGAAAGCTCGCCGCCAATCCCTCCCCCCAAAAAATCAACAATCTTCATCACTGGAAAATGAAGAAAATTGAACTAGACAAATGAGTATGGGCTCAGCAAGTTAGTAAATGAGTGTAGACTTCTGAGTGGATTCTCCACAATTCCACCTAAAAAAAAACAACCTTTTCAAGAAAACTCAGAGCTAATTACCTCCACAAGCGTGTGTGTTTGTTGCTCTGGCACATCCCCTAATATATACAGTAATACACAATCCATATTTATTTTTGTAACACGACAATACATTCTCAAAACTTTCCATACAAAATACAAGTAACTTATTTACATAACACTTCAACAGATGATAAATATTTTTAACACTGAGTTTGTCTACCTTTCTTCTTCATACTCTCTTTTTTAATCAAAGAAAGGTTCAGCATATCAACGTTACTCTCTTGAAATTTCTTTGAACCTATCTCTCTTAAAATAAGTCAATTAACCGAATGCACTAAAGATAAATACAGGACCAACACAAGCCAGGTTAACATATCATTATTAACTCCGCCCGTAAGGAACTAATGGCATAACATATATATATTCATATTCTCACGTAGATAAATGCATAAAAAGAAACTACATAAGCGAGGAGACTTTGTGAACCACAAATAGAGCAATGATCATGTATAAAAAAGTCTACAGTTATGATCAAAATATTATATTCAATATTTTGTTCTTTCCTTTAAACTAATTTATGTACTAAAAGAATATCATAATAGTACCGCTTACCCTTTTAATTTCTGCTTCAGAAACACGAGTCATATGTGGGGGAAGTTCCTCTCTCTCTAAGTCCTAAAAAACCAAGTGAAGATCTTAAGAAATACAAGGGTGTTTATTTCACAGGGAAAAAATCAACAGATATGAAAGGTAACTAACAATTGGTCATACCAGCTCACCAATTAAAACAACATTCTCTCCACGGATTATATATAGGCCCAAAGGAATATCACAATAAAGCTCACCAACAATAACTCTCTCACATGCTTCCTCAAGGACAGCATTGGCTGCAATAGGAGGAATATAACATTTTCTGTCATTTAAAAAATTTTATAGCATGTGAAATCCTAAACAATCAGAATGGAAACATCAGTACCAAATTGATCAAAAGAACGAAGTATTCCCAAGAGCTTTCGACCATCTCGCAGCAGTACAAGAAGTTTCTCTGTTGCATTAATAATAGTGTGAGACCAAGAAATGGCAAGAAAAAAAATTGGTCCATCCAGAATTTGTAAGCCAGTGTAAATCTACAAGGCAAAAACCTATGAGCTTCCAAGTCATGAAGATAATGTTTGGGTTAAAAATGCTTTGCATGTGAAATAAGGTAGAACAAAGGAAAAAGCAAAACTCTAAATAAGAAGACCCAGATGTTCAAGTAGAACTATTCAACCAATCTCACACTAAAACATTAAATATATTTTTTCCTTATGTAGGAAGTATTCAAGATTTCCTAAAAGATGAACTGATGAAGGATCCCAATCTAGAAACCATAACTGATTATTTTAAAACATAAGGCCACCCAAAACTTGACCCTTGAAATTCAGAGCAACAAGTAAGCGAGCTACTAAAACTTTTCCCGTCTTGAAAAGAAACATCTATGTACGAAAACGTAAATCAATAAACAGAAATTCTTGATTCCACACACTTGCTGCATAAACAATGAAATTGCAACAAACCATTCACATAGTCATATCGAAACAACAAGAATAAAACAACCACTCCAGCAATCTCACTCTTGGTTATACCCATAAGACCACATCATAGATACTTGCTGCCTCTCAAAATTCGTATCCAAGAAAAATACCTAAACTGTAAAATGGTAACATCCAAAATCAAGCACACCAGCAATACGGAGACGTTAAAATATACAAGAAAACCAGAGAGAGAGAGAGAGAGAGAGATAGCATACTGTCAAGATAACTGGCAAGAGAGGTAGAGAGGTAGATATCTTCAGGGCCTGCCCAAGACATCGATAGTTAAAAATGAAGCTTTTTTCGGTATCTCAAAAACCACCGAAAACTTCTCTACAAACCAAACCAATAATGGCATTGGCAGCTCAGACTTCCCTTCGATATGCCACCTCACCAAACCCTTTCAGAAATCCTCCAAAAACAACAACAAAATAAACCCCGACCCAAAAGATCTCCAAAAAAGAACAAAACCCTAAAACTTTCAGATCCAAAAACCCTAGAAAGTTATAGACCAAAAAAGTGGGTGGATGATTGATATTTCTCGCCCTGATTGAAGACCAGTCTAGGTTGGGGCTGCAGATGAACTCAGATCCAATCCCGCCGGAAGAGATTCAGATGGAATTGACTGAACTCGAAGGGAAATCGAGAGAGGGAAACCGCGGGATTTCTTCTCCTCCCTCTTTTATTTGTTAATTGTTTGGGTTGAGTTTGGTTCGCTGATTAATCATAGAATCGGAATGTAAATTGTAGTAAACATAAAATGCTAACTATGAGGCTAAACGACTTGTAGTATTATTTCTTCTCTATGATCCATATGCTACAAGCCTACAACTCTTCCACCTACGCGACTAAAATAACGTAGACCTCTCTTCACTTTCATTTCTTTCACAGTTTCACTAGCAAATAATATCCTTCAAACTCTACTTCATCATTTCAATTTTTTATTTGTAATATAAACACACACACAAAAAAAAAAATTATATTATGCAAGGAAAATGGCCATATGAATTTCTTTCCCGAGTAATGCTCATACAGTCGTAAAATGCGTAAGTACCGTACAGTCGTTTTGAAAAATAGTTGAGTCTATTATTAAAAAAAAAATCCATGTGGATCCAGTATTTATTAACTTTTTTCAAAATGATTGCAGGGCGCTTACCAACTCATAACTGCAACTATCATTTCTCTTTCTTCCCCACCCGCATCCCCATCTCCCTTCTTTTTTTTCCTCCCAAGTCCAAGCTTTACAGGCCAGGAGTTTTCTGTTAAGCTACTGCAAGATCAGTTGAATAGCTCCAGCTCATCATCACAGAGATTAGAAGATAATGTTCTGTTATCAGATAATTCAAAGTCTCAACAACCTCAGTCCACATCCTTATCTTAACTGCTTGTGTATTTTTAAATATTTGAATTCAAACTTGTATTTCTGATTTCTACAAATCTTCATAGATTTTATCGTAACTACAATTGTAACAAACTCTTCTATATTAATAAACGCATGGACAGCTCCAGATTAAGCTGCCAATTTCTATTTCTTGAATAGTCTTACATGGTATCAGAGTCTGCCACAGGACGAATGGGGGCCCACACTACTTACCCCGTGACAAGGACCAGAAAAAATATTGGCCTGCACGTGAGGGAGGGTGTTGAGGAATAATCTCACATTAGCTGTGGACAAGGTCTTGGACATGTTTATAAGCAATTTATGACATATTTTCCTTTCTTGCCACACAACTTTGAGAATTAAAGCCACATTTGTTTTGAGTTTTCTCCTTACTAGTGTAGCACATTTCTTTCGTACCTTGTGAAATGAATTAAAGCCACACAAAAACAAATGAAATCCTACCAGGCCAGGAAGATAACAACTGCCTAAGCTATGAGAAGCAAATTAGAGTCTTTCATGCATGGAAACTTGTTTTAGTAAGCTACAATATCTCCATGATTCAATGTCCATATATATATATATGTATAATATTATTCACGATTACATATATTACAAAGAGAGCTACATAGCGGGGGCCGGGGGAAATAATCGTAGACCCGGATGAAACATGTAGATATATAATGTCTAGCTTTTCCGGCCAGTACAACCTACAGAAATCCTTTTGATGATATCTTATAACATGTGTTGTAGTCTGTCCACAGATACAACCATGAAAAAAAGGGGGAAGCACCGTTAACAAACGAGAGACATTATCTGGATCAAATACATTTCGAGGTCCTCTCACGAGAGACACCATTAAAAAGTTTCCTTGATGATTGGTAATGATCCCAACTGCATGAGTTTCTTAGAATCCAAAGCATATATAAACATTTGAATCTGCAAAGTTATCGTAGCATGAAGTTAGAGATATTCAAATTGCCAGTACGTATATAGATTGTTGTGCAGACAAAGATATGAAACTGATCATGCACCACTAATTGAATTGCTCTCTTGACAAGAAAGATGAAATTGTTTTATTTTAGTGCGGTCTTCTTACCTAGTAATCGAAATATTGATTGTAAAGCTGGAGGCAGATCTATATCTCTAGAACAATATCTGCAGATCATCAGAGAACATATCACATTAATTAATGCCACACATTTTGTGCATGTTTTCATGTTTTTTTAATTATCTTTTTCGTCTGAAGCTATGCAAGTATATAAACTTTCATTCTAATCGATCGGTGCTTCACTGAAAGTAACCTTACATTCAGAATCTGTCTTGACCCATTTGCCTCCATCATTGGTCTTCTCCTGCATTTCTTCATCATTTCTCTGCTTTGGCATCTGTTTGTCTTCTAGATATCTCTTCATGGATGATGCCCGAGAAGTGCTTTGAGGGTTCATCTTCTTGTGAAGCATTACTCTCAAAAGCTGTAGGCCAAAATGATGACAAGAAAAAAAGATCACTATAGAAGTTCTATAAATCTAAGCTGGAAGAAAGATGATTATGCAGTAACATTAGTTTGGCATATGTGCACAAAACGATATTAAAATTTCAGATCAGATCCCATTATTAGTAGTGGACATTGTTTCAAATTGGAGAGCATTTCAATGGCCAGGGCATTAGCAGCCCGGGCTTGTTCATGGTGAATTAACACCTAGGCCAAATCAATTAGCTATCACAAAGGATAGTGTATATTAATTAGTTGTAATATATATGCAGTACTTTGGCAAGAACAACATACACACTTTAGTTGAATGCATGATGTTAGCCTGTAAGCTGAAACTCCCACATATTGATTTGTTTAGGTATACCTTCTCCATTCTCGACTCTTGAAGTGTATCCCTCAAACTGGGTGCTGGTGCAAACCCACTTCCACAAACAAACATCTTCTTGAGAAGGAAGGAAATTGATTTCTTTCCAATCGCTTTCTTTTTATTATCTGCACAGAATTCTTTACACCTACCAATTATGATACTAATTGTCCGGTCGATGTCTTCATCTCTATCATCCTGCAAATCGCTGCAAAGTGCAGTACTACTAATTCTTCGATCAACCTCCAAGCTTGATGGGCAATTAAGAAATCTATCCAAAGGAAGATCAGCAACAACTTCCTTGATCTCCTTATTTGGTTTACGTGATAAGAGCTTTGTCAACTCCTTTTGTAACTTTCCAACTTCTTCTGGAGTAAAATCTGATAATTCTTCAGATGAGGATGGATTATTATAATCTTGATCAGTACTATTTTGGCTGCCGAGATTTTCTTTCAAATCATTGTTTCCAAAAGTTCCAATTGCTAGCAAGCCATGGGGCCAGTCATTGAATTCTTCACGTGGCTCTTGTTTCACAGGATCTACACAAATGGAATATAGAATTTACAATTGCAAATAGACATTAAATGGGCACATGTTAAGAAGTCATGTAAATAAGTGGAAAAACGGGTATATGCTATTATAAGAAGTATAAACCTAGCTAGCAATGTTGAAATAAATTGTCTTGAACAAGCTGGAGGAAGTTAGCTAAGCCTGAACAAGTGAACCATTAAAGTTCAATATAAATTGCAAACTTACTTTACATCGATCGACATGTTGGATTAAGTTTCTCCCATATATATTACATTACGTTGACTAGAATCTCTTTTCATACAATCCTTTTCCGACCTTTGATCATTTTGATTATCTTTTTGTATTGTGATTAAAAATATTAATAAATTACTAATTGGATAATCATGAATTGGATTCAAATTTATATCCTGATTTAGATCCGACCCATTCACAAACCCGCGTTGACGACAAAAAAGCTAAGCACGCAGGCAGAGCCGCAGAAGTCGAAATTAAGAATGCTTACTAGTAGTTGAAGCTGTATGCGGTTTGTTGTTGTTCCCTTGTTTCCCGTTAAGCTTATTTTGCATCCAACTGAGAAGCTGCAATCAACCAAATGAAAACTATCATTTCAGAACCATGAACTCTTATCATTTTACGTCGGTACAAGCTAAATGGACAACCAGCCAGCCAACCTCTCTCTCTCTCTCTCTCTCTCACACACACACACACACACACGAACTTACCTTCATTTTTTTCACAATAGAAGAACTGAAAGCTAGCTCTTTGAAAGTTATCGAAATGTGATGGAATGAGGTGGCGGGTGGTCTTAATTTGAAAGCCGATCTTAAAAGCCAATGAAAATTGAGCTTTGGGAATTTAAAGCGAAGGAAGGGGTGGTTTTGCTGAATTTCATGTGCAAGCTGAGAATAATTTTCTATTGGTTCAAGTTCCCAAAGACGACGGCCTTCTACACCTCCCTCCTCCTTCTACCTTTTATGCATGCCTTCTGTATTCAAACTTTCTTCTCCAATCATGCACTACCATAAAAACATTCTCCTCCAATTTATAATCCATGTATATGCCAATAAAATATTTAAAACCCATGGACGAGAATTCAGTGGTCGACTCTGGAACATTTGATGTACGTAGTTAGGAGCCCTTTGTGTCATTGCTTGCATCAACTCGATAAAAAAAAGTACAGATCTTAAAGACATTTTTCGAGTAAGAAAGTTGAAACCGATCTCAATGTATGATCTGCTATCGAACGGTAATTAGGGTGACACAAGATGTTGTTACAACAGTAACGCAAATGACCACTAGTTTAAAATATTTTCGTGCTTTCACTGTTTGCTTTTAATGTTACATAAAGTTCCACGACTATTTCCTCGATTCTTTACTGCATAACTTGGCCCTTCGTTCTACGATGCCACATGCTACAAATGCGCATACAATTCAGCATATGTTTGTGAGCTTAGAAAGAAAGAAAGATTTTAAAACATTAGTTTCTCTTTCCATTAAAAACAGGCCAAAACATTAACGACTGCAATGGGGAATGTTGAAAATGGAATTTCTGGTCCCAACGGACCGCTAATAAAAGAAAGTTTCCTCTTAAGGTAGATTATCCCTTTCTTTTCTCTTTACCTCTTCACCAGGGTATAAAATCAGTAGGTCATCTTTAACTCCATTTTTATTCTCTAATGAAGTTGGAAAAGATGATAAGTGCTAATTTTTATTTTTTGTTCACCGAACCATGTGGTGAGGGAGCTCAGAGAGAGAGAGCTGCGCCTGCACGCTTTCCTAACAACAATGTAGACACGCATGTCGGTTTAGTAGTATTGGCTTCTAGAAATGAAGAGATTGTCGAGTAGCAGGCATGCATTGTTATTCATGACCACCCACCGTCACAGAAAATCCTGGAAAAACAAGTACGTACACTTCTTCACGAAATCTTGTCCAAACAGAGGCAGAAGTGGGCGGATCTCTTTGGCAAGAGAAGCAGGATATTTAATCAACTACAAATTTCCCTTGCCAAGCGACACAAGCATATAATAAGCATCTTCTGGATTTGGAAGCCTCGAACCAGGGTTGGTTTGGATGTTAAATTGAGTTGAATTGAGATGATAAAATATTGTTAAAATATTATTTTTTAATATTATTATTATTTTAGAATTTAAAAAAATTGAATTGTTTATTATATTTTGTGTTGAGATTTAAAAAAATTGTAATAATGAATTAAGATGAGTTGATATGATTTTGGGATCCAAACTCACCCTAAATCATTATAAAACTTTCATAAAACTTTGGAAGCCTCGCCTTAGTTTTATTTTCACACAATTTTTCATCTCATCTCATCTAATCATTATAATTTTATCAAATTTTTACATAAAATAAAATAAACAATTCAACTTATTTAAATCTCAAAATAAAAATAATATTAAAAAAATATATTATAATAATATTTTATTTAACTTTTAATTTTCATCTCAACTTTTGGCGAAAACAAGTCAGAACTATATTCCGTTAAAATGCTAATTAGCGGACAATCATATAAGTTTTCTATGTACGACCAATTAATGCGTACCCAGATGATTGCACCTTCGATCTTTCAAAAGTTGAAAGAAAAAGTGTGGTACCATTTCCAACTTTGATAATGTAAATTTGATTGCTCCTAACTTTTTTTTTTTTTTTTGAATCAAGAAACAATCCATCATCTCTCATATATCAGTAAAAGTGTCATTACAACTCTTGTCATGTAATACAATAGTAAAAATCCCTCAGGGCCATCCTCTATCCAGACCAACTCCTCACTAGACATAATAGCAAACTGTGCAAGAAAGTGAGCTACTCTATTTCCTTCTCTAGCTTCTAACTTCAAATTCATTCTTTGCACACTATTATTGGAGTAAGCAAGTTTATTATCTGCCGAAAACACTATTTGGAAGCATGATGTCGGACCAACACGTGTACCGAATGGGTCGGGTTGACTTCTATCATGATCTAACATTAATCTCTAATCCCCAAACACCCAATTGGTCAAGGAGGGCGGCCACGCACATGCATGCCAGAACAGCCATCTCTTAGATTTCTGCATAAGGAAAACACTCTTCTCACATAAGATTTCTACCGAAATTTTTTTTTTAATTTTTTTTACTTAATGATTAAGTAAATGTTTTTAAATGAATATGTGATTTTTTTATTTTTAAAAAATATCTAAATACTTTAAAAAAATAGTGAAAGAAAAAGTTAAAAAAATAAAAAAAAGAGTTGAACGGCTCGGTAGAAAATTTCGGTAAAATTTTGTGTGGACGTAGCAACGTCCTCCTGCATAAACTTGTTCGGCCGGCCACCTTTTTGCAATTCCATCGCTGCCTTCAAGATCCTCTCTGCATCACTCAGTTAAGCATGATTGGACTACATTATTATAAGCAGTATCTTACGCTAATTAAACCATGATAAATAAAATGGGCATAAGCACAATTTACTTGGCTAAATGTTCTGCTTCGTCACTCCCATTGCACAATACAATAAATAAAGGTTTCGTACAGAAATGCATAGCATGTTAGTCATTATAAAATCTGTAGTATGGACCACTTACACAATGGACATGCAAAAATGTACGGCCTCCAAGCAAGCTGCACCACAAAATTAAGATTTCTTCTCATGATTTTACATGTAGTTGAGGATTACAGATGTTGAAGAACTCGATTAGCTACATGTAAAGATGTTCTACAAAAGTAACACATCTTAAACCAGCGCAATGTTCTAGACTCCATGATCAAAATATGAATATCCTATGAATGTAAGTGAAAATATCCCATGCATCCATCGTCACTCGGCTCGTCACCGCGGTACATAAAGAAGTTTTTATTTTTGTTTTTGATTTTTCGGAATTGAAAACTCCTCGAGATGCAGGTAAATGGCAAGTGAAGAGAGTCCAAAAGAATCACTCCCACCAAGATACAACCTTTAACGAAAAAGAGTAGAAACCATGTGGGTTATCGCATCTACTAGATGCCTAGTGTTTGAGACTTCAAGCAACAATGGAAGAGATTTACTAATTGTGGAATGTCACTCTGTCCAAGATAAACTAAGACCTTGTATGATGTGGACCTCTATCTTCCATAAAGTGGTGGCCATCATGGTTTGACTAACTCATCTTTCATGGGATCTTCAGCAAATTAAATATTAAAAAAAAAAAAAAAAGTGTCTAGCATTACGATTAAGCAAGTGTTTCATCGTGCAAGAAGGTCCATTCAAACCTCAAGAATCAACATATTATATCTTACTAACATGAAAATAATAAAGTGTGGCCTGTCTCTCAAACACAATGAGAAAGCCACCATTCCTGGCCGCTAATCAGGACATTGTTGGGCATCCTTTCGTTCCATGGGAGGGGTAGTCCTGTGGTCAGTAATCTCCACTGTATGTTTAGAAATCTCCTAGAGATGTGATAATGCCTATTACTCGTGGAGCTTTTTAACCAATCTCTACACAATATAGATACAAACAACTTCAAAAACTACTGGCATAATTAAATTCTTTGGGCTCTGAACCAAGAGTAGGAAAATTGTTGTAATCACAACAGCATTTATGCCCTCTATGGTTTTAAGCTTCCCAGTTACTTCTCTCAAACTTTGTATTTAAGGGACCAAAACACAGCACTGTATACCTTAAAGACTAGTACAGAACTCACAAGTGCCTACTTCTTCTATCTAGTTATAGTTCCCTATTAGTTTACTTCACTCAATCTGACAGCTAAAGTGATTTCCTAATAGAAGCGGGTTAATTTGGAAAACCAGATATGAAGATGTATACATGAATACTAAGGCTCTCTCTCTCTCTCTCTCTCTCTCTCTCTCTCAACAGCCCTTGAACCAACTGGCTTGAACATTAGCTTTTTTGGACAACTTTTATCTCACAAGAATGATTTCAATCACAGGATATCTTACAATAACATCAATTGCCAGAATTGTTCTACTATGACAATGTTTCAGATTTACCCTATTCTTTAGCAAGTTGTTAAATCGATGCAGAGGACCCCCTATATAATAAACATTCAGTTGAATGGAAAATAAAAAACTATAAGGAGTCACAAGTTGTTGCACATGCTAGAAAGGACTGCAAAAATTATTCTGGAAAATGGAACAACCCACATGACAGTGTACCAAAACAGAATGAAAATGATTAAATGCACATTCTTGCTATAAATGGGCGGTTATGTCGCCTGATAATTGGAGGCTGCAGCCCAACAATGAGGTCATGGCAAGCAAATGAACGAACATATCAAAATAAACTACAATGCTTATATTACAGTGTAAGATTGAGATATTAGCATGCATGCTAAATTTTTCTCTTTCCACTTCTCTCTTCTTCTTTTTTTGTAAGGAAAGTGGGGGCTGTTATGGTTAAATTTTACCTCATTGATGCCTTCTGAGTCATAGACACAATACTTCAACAAGATTTAACTCTATTATATTGAAAGATGTATAGAAATTGCCAAGACCAACAAGTGTGTATATGCAGTTAACTGGATGCGTAACCACATGCATGTACAATCAGAGAGACATAAGATTTATCCTGGTTTCTAAGATCATTGCTTTCCGCACTAATCGACCATGCCAAAAAGTCAAATTCCTAGTAAATTTCAATCAGTTTAAGTTCCAAGAAATGAAGATTGACCAACTCTTGCATGCCCATGACGGGACTTTGAACTTGAAACTTACTCATCTTTACCTACCATGTTTTCATTTATATTATAAAGAATGAACTGTCAGCATCATATTCCATGTTTGAACTAAGCACCGCATCCTCTAATAAAATTTCGTCAAAAATGAACCATTTGATAGAGATCAACTACCAATTGCCCTATTTTTTGGTAAAATAAGGAACTATGAGTCTCGTCTATGCTTTTTGGTTTTAGGTGACCTCATCATAGCCATACTGGATAATGGATGATGACTAATCAGAACTCAATCAAACTTAGTTGCTTATATACAAGGGACCTCGTACCAGAAAAAAATTAGTCAAAAATAAACAGTTAGCAATCTGCATTGGCTTGCACTGGCTTTAATTTTAAAACTGCTTACCTAAATAAAAGTAGAGTCTAGCCAACAATTATGCTTGAATTGCAAAGACCAACGAAATTGATGTATTATCTCACATTTTACAATACTTAAAAATACCCTATAGAACCCTCTGACAAAGCCCATACTAGTTTCTATATTACAGGAACCTATGAAGTTTAATAGAGCAGGACTGAGAAAGTTTACAAGTTTTAGAACAGATGGTCGAACCACTAGGTCCACTATAAAGGAATTGGAAAACAGTGAGAGTAAATAGTGTAAAGACTAAAGAGACTTGTACCGGTTAAAGTTTGTCATGTTAGGAAGCTACTCCACCTGTCAAAACAAAATCCATCAACCAAAGTAAATATATATATATATATATATATAATCTTTTTAAGCTAGATGCACTTCAGATATATCAGGTACTAGATATTTGGTTACTTGTTTCAGTTCACTATCTCATTTAAGAAGTTGATCTCATGATTACCAAGCCTGCAATTGGAAGCTGACCTTTTTTTTACTTGGTAACCTTTGCAGAATTTGTTCCCTTTTTTACTTGTGTCAGTAAGGTAAGTTACTAAATTCTACTTTCTTCTCTCCCCCATACAAATAAGTTGCAATAACCATTTTGAGATCACAGATCAAATATCAAGGTTTGAAATCATGCATTGCAATTGGGTGGGAATGTTAGTTCTGAGATTTCAAATTTTAATCCGCTCTCCAATACCTTCAACACACAGCTTTAGAAGTAGGGAAAGAAATGAGCTAGCAGAGAAAAAAAGGGGGTAACATTAGTGTTATTAATACGTTTATTTGGGTTCACAGTAGGACAAAATATAAGCATACAGAATGCATGTACAAGGAGGAACGTACAAGTTATGCATTCATTTATTGTCAGAGAAAGTTCATATAACGACGTTAGACAAAGAATTAGCAATACCATTGGAACTGTGAGTTGACTCCTAAATGCTCATGGTTATATACATTTTTTTCTCCATGTCCTTCGTCTTCTCATTTTTTTCCACTTCAGTAGTGCATAGGCATATAGATCCATATAAAGTTTTAGCCCGCTCAAAAAGCCCCTAAAGTCCATATACAATCTCTTTCACATTTTGCCTCCATTTCTACAGGATTCCTTGGCAACTACGGAGCATGAAATGTAATTCAATTTCTCGGGTTGATTGTAAATAACTAACGTAGTCGTTGCTCTTGTCCTAGGAAGTAGGAAGTATCCTTTGCTTTGGCAGTTTGTAAATTTTTTTGGAAGAAAAATGGTAAAGCCACGAATAAATTTATAGTAAATCTTTCTAGAATCTCTAATATAACAATTTCTGAGGGCTTATTCTTAAGCTCGTGAGCTAAAATTAGTTTGCAACCTAACTGAGCCTAAAATTAAAGGGGAAAAAAAAAAGAAAGCAATCAAACAAGGCAATTAGTAATTGTTAAGGAAAAATTGCAACCCTAACTTCGTTTACCTGAAAGGTAAAGAGTCAACGATGCGAAGTTTCATTTGAAGGGTCAAACTGCAAAATAATAATAAAAGTAAATCCAATCAGATTAAAAGAAGAAAATCACCAAAAGGCACAAAACTAATAGAAATACTTCACAGATTACGATCCTTCTATTCGTAACGCTTCGTTTGATGGCTTTGAAAATGGAGGAAAAAGAAAACAAAACGATATAATTGATCTTACTAAGCTACCGTTTGAACATCTGGATCGATTAGGCAATTGTTGCAGTCGTTAGTTTTGGCTTTTTGTTCCATAAATTTGACATAATAAACGTTGAAAATTATATTTGCTTGCAGTTTCTGGGGAACCAAACGGGGAAATACCTGTATTTGTGGGGGAGAAACTCACTAGAAAGACCACAAGATAAGAAATTGAACGAGAGCTCACCGAGGTGGGCGGGAAAATGCACGGCGTGCGAGATTTTAGGGGAGCGATTGGTTCAAAATTCAAATACTACACGTTTGTGAAAAATTTTAGACATAATCTCTTGTTCACCTATTTGAAAATATGTCATTTTATCTTTTTATTCACATAATGAAAATGATTTCACACATATTTATAAGTAAAATAATATAAAAAAATAAAATAATATGTTTTTAAATAGATGTGCAAAGTGTGAAGCTTATGGATATGATGGCTCTACCTAAAAGTTCCAAAGAAAAAATAATCTTGATACAACAAATTTTTTTTATTTTCATCGACAAAAATAAATTCATAAATTATATGGCTTAATTTATAAATATATTTTTATTATAAAATAAATCTAAGAATAAAAGAAAACAATCATGCTAAATACAACTCATCTCAACTCATCATTACAACTTTTTCAAATATCAATATAAAATATAATAAACAATTCAATTTTTTCAATTCCCAAAATAATAATAATAATAAATAATAATATTCTAATAATATTTTATCATCTCAACTCAACTCACTTCAACATCCAAACCCACCCTAAGAAAAATGTGATGTAACCGGCTGTTTTTGTAATTCTTTATTTTATTTTTTGGATTAAAATAAAATGAGAGACACAACAAAAAAGAGAGGGAACCCACCATTGCTTTCCCCTCTCTTTTATCTTTCGGTACCCGTACAACTCTATGGGACCTACTCCAACCACTCTATCTTCATCTTCTTCACCCTCCAGGCAACTCCATCTTCATCCGAAGCAATTCAGAGCTTTGATTGCATTTCTTGAAACCCTTCTCGAAGAGCATGGAAACATCATGGTAGATGCAGTGGAAAACTTTTCACACCCACCTGTTAAAGAAAAAACAGTTGTGCCAGTTTCTCAACCCAGTTTCTTGAGTGAGTGAGATAGAATTGGTTTTTTTTTTTTTTGAGGTATTTGTTTTGAACTGAAGAACTTGTAGAACTGGATATTTGTTTCTAGCTTTCACTGGAAAATTGAATTGACAATTTCAGCGACAATTAATTTCATTTCGTAGCATTTGGTTGCCCAGTAATGATGGTATGCTTATCCGTAGGTGGTTCCTATGATTTTGCTAATGTAACATATTTATTTCCTTTTGCATGGTTCGCATTTCTAGATTCTTAGTCGAGTTTGATGAATTTTTATTTAAAAAATAAAATTTTTTATGCAATCGGTTACGTGAGGATTCCCTAGCCGGTTGCAAGAAGAGTTTTTCAAAAGAAACAAGTTTGGATGGGTATCAAAATGATTTTCACACATGCCAATAAGAAATAACCACGTAGGCAGAATCCGCATGCACAGAACAAACGCCCTCCCTCTCATTTTTACCTGTTGGGTTATTTGTTGACTTAAGTCACGAAAGTTTCTCCTCAAGCTACCGACCTTCGTTGCAGCCATGCACCACCGTGGGACAACTCCCACTGCCCAGCCACACGCCTCCACACCCACGGCGTTAGACCTCGCCAGCCCCAGTTACGCATTCCCACCATCACAAAAACCCAAGCCCATGTGCTTCCACCTTGCACGAAACCACCTTGCCCAAACCTCACTACCAACCTGCCCCTCAGCCCCTCAGCCACTCGTGGTGCCACCACCATAGTAGTCCACTGCTTAGCCACCACAGCACTATCCTACACCACCACCCAACGCTGTCGAGACTGCACCTCTATTTTGCTTATAAGAATTAAGAAATAGAGTACCTTATCCCCTCCTCCTTTCATGGTTTCACCCTTTACCAACACCCCACTCAGCCACCGTGACCTCCTTCCCACTCTCAACCTCTCTAAGTGCCGCCCCACATTGCTGGCTAGAAAACCAATTCGAGTGGAAACCACATGCGATCACGCGGACAAACTCAGCATCACATGCAGATTGCACCACCATGTCTCGTAATCCAACCAAGTTCCAGCATCGCTTCACACGGGACAACCACCATGCCCATCCCTCCACTCCTCTCGGTTTTTATCTCACGGCAATTTTCATTTTTCCATCTTAGGTGAGTAGTCCTCTCTCTATTCAGTCTCTTGGTTATTCTTTGTATTTCCTTCACAAACTCAAATGCATGTTAACCTCTTTGTGAAAAGTGAAAACCGAAACTCGTATAGTTGAGAACTTAATTACATTTGACATATAAAATGAGAGGGAGAGCGTTTGTTCTGTGCATGCGAGTTCATCTCTAATTTTTCTAGAGTGTTTACGTGGCTGTTTCTTATTGGCCTGTGTGAAAATTATTTTGGCACCCATCCGGCCCCAAGCTTTTCCCCATATAAAATCAAGTTTATTAATAAGATTTACTTTTATAATATTTTTTTGTAATTATAAAAATTTTCTTATAGTTAGAAAAATCGAGATACATTTATATTTAAAAGAAAGATTCCTCTATTATGATTTTGTAGATACCATACAATTTTATACACAATTAAGACTTAGGGGTTATTTGGGGAATGTGATGAGATGACGGAGTGAAATAGTTTGTGTATAGTAATGAAGTGATTTGAGTTAAATGTGTTTTATTAAATGAAAATGATAGCATGTCCCATGAGTTTGCCTCCTCATTTTGACTGCTCATGTATTTAATTTTTTTGCTTAATGGTTAAAGAAGTAACTCTTAATGTATTGGTGTATTTTTTATTTTTTAAAAATATTTAAATATGTTTAAAAAATATAAAAAAGGAAAAAAATTAAAATATGCAATTTGTACTAGTGAGCATGCCCAACGGTCAAAATTGGGCGGCACACTAGCAGCACTCTTCATTGAATATTGATAAAATAGAGAGAAAATGTTTAATAAAAATATTAAATATTAAAATATTGTTATAATATAATTTTTATTTTGAAATTTGAAAAAATAGTAATTTTTTGTATTTTGTTTAAAAATTCAAGAAAGTTGCAATACTTGAATGAAAAAATTGAAGATTTAAAATTGAAAAATATTTATTTTTTAGTAATATTTAGAAAGTAAATTATAAGAAATTTTAAAATGAGATGAGTTTCCCAAACAACCCTTATGATTTATTAAAGAATTTAAGTCTTAAGGATTTTCTTTTTCACTTTACAGAAGCGTGTAATGTAAGCACGCATACAGATAAACATTTAATAGGAAAATGATTCACTTCCAACTATTTTATAACTATTATATAAAATGAAGAGTAATTTTGTAATATTGAAATTTATTTATAGTAGCGTAGCATGATTGTATTTTGCTAATAGAGAGTGAATTATAAAATAATTGTAAAAATGCAAAGATATTGACTCCGCACATAAAAAATCACAGAACATCAGAACAAAATGAAAACCTTAAAACAATTAATTAATCACTAAAGGATAATGTTGCTGTCAGCTTAGTACATCTAACACAGCTCCATATACATATAACATATGTGCATTATTATATTAATTTTCTTTTGGTAATTAGACATGGAAATAACTTATCCTTGTACTCGTATGTCCGACTAACTTTACATTAATGTAAATTAAATTCATGCACAAAGCTCATAACAACAATTGAGACACTCCAAACAAGCAAGGGCAGCGCAAAGCTGCGTGAAAGCAACTGCGCATCGGTCACTCATATACGAGCAAGACTGGAGGAAACACATGCAGCAGCAGCGATCAAGCAGTCCGCCACAACAGTTGGAAGCAGCCTTTATCAACAGCTCTGCAGCATCAGGTGGCTTGGCTTCCTCGGCTCCTGGTGGAAGATTCCCTGCCGTTGCAGTCAAGTTACCAAAGCCGACCCCTAGTTTTCCCAAGATTATGATCTTCTGGCCCTCCAACTCCTCCATCTTCAGTGTTTTTAGTTTCTTGTATACCTGTTTTGATGTTAATTGTAAGGAAATCGATCGTTTGTGCACGCTTACAAGCACACAGTGACTCATTCTCATGTGAATTAAAAATGAATGTGGATTTACTTTCTGAAGTAGTTTCAACGAATTCTCTTCTGACATGAACGACTTTTTAAGAGCATAAAAAACTAGAGCATACGAAAAGATCATTCAGGAAAATGATAGAATCTGTCATCTGCTTGGCTGCTGACAAACTTTACCAAAAGCTTACACGTAGGAGTAGCAGAAACGATTTACGGAGTTCCTCAGGGAAAAGCAAACCTGTTGTATCCAAGCCGATTCAGGTGTTTTCTTTACGGCATCAGTCTGAACCAAAGTCATTCGAGTATACTCGCATGGAACCCCAGTTTGTACGCTCATTTTGGCAACCTAAAACAATCGGCTAGGGAAATTGATGACTTCAAAATAAACACATAAATCAGCGATTACAGCAAAGGAACAAATATTCTACGTCGTTTTATTGGCAGTTCTATGTAGCAAGAGAGACAAAAATCATCATCCATGTTGACTGGTCTGGTGGTCAGAGAGTTATGGCAGACACGAGGGAAAAAGTTTGTTGTATGGTTGAAATGATAACGCAGTTGTTTATATAACTTCTTAGGTGGGAATTTGAACTCCTGCGAATAGAACGATCATAGCTATCCACTGCAAGTTTTTCTCAAACTAACTCTCTCTCAAAGATTACCCTGCGTGCTTTGCAAGACTTTTTTTTTTTCTTTGTTTTTTGGAATGTGTTTACTATCACATTGATGGCTGAAATCAAACTCGGTTTAGGTGAAAACTAAGTTCAGATGTGTTATTTTATTATGGCTAATCCAATCTGTAGGAAATTCTATTAGCAACAAACCTTCTCCTCCAGTTCTTTTGTTCCTGAGAACCATGCACAGGCTGTGAGTATATCAATATGTCTCCTGGCAAGTACCTGCTGATAGAACAACAATTAGAGAAGAAAAATGCAAAAGTATAGTAAATATCAAATTGTCCATTTTAATGGTGGCAATGCACCATCATCAATTTAACAGAAGCCTTCATTCAGGTGTTAGACAGAATTAAATTCAAGCAGGACAGTTGAGGAAGATGGATCAACTTCTCTTAGATAGTCTACAACCTAGGTGAATGATATCATCTTATTGGACATCTAAGCTGCTCTGAGGCTGTAGCAAAGATAGTCATCTGCTTGAGGAATCTTAAAAACAGTGTGCACGCAGAGAACCAGACATGCTAGCTAATATTATAGCTGATTTTGGGGGCAGATCATTAAGATGTAACTTCATGCAGCATATAAAGAGTGTGTGGGAAGATAATTGAGGATTTTGTTTCTGGGCACCATCACAGATTCCCAACCCAACCCCAAACACGCCACAGAAATGAGAACAGAACCAAGTTAGAAACATTACTCTATCAAGAGGCAGATCCTTGGCTCTTTGCACTTTCAAGTCTATTACAAAGTTGCTCATATCTGCCAAGTTACCACTAATTTTAAGAGCATCTGGAAAGCTTCCATTGTATCTGCCTGATATAATCAATGGATTTCCAGATGAAAGGTCTGGAATATGAGATGGAAACAACTGCAATGAGGAATAGGACGTATTTCAGCGTTACTCTGCAGTAAAAAGATATCCTAGTAGACAAGTAAATGAAGGTTCCCTCCAAATATTGAAGTACAATAAAAATTATCTGTGACGGTAAAATATTCGCATAATATTTTGAATCCTACAAACGATGAGCAGAATCGGTCTGAGTTTAGCAGGACCATCCTCTTACGACCTGTGTACCTCAAGTGAATCAAGATGTTCTAAAGCGTCCATTTGAATATCGGCAAGAATGACTGATGAAGCATTATCAATTAGTCTTTGCATTGAGAAGTCAATTGTATCTGGTGAAAGAAAAGGTAACAGAAGATTGTAATGTTTTGGGTGTAGAGTATTAATAACAGTTTGGTTTCATAACAAAAATCTTGATGGGGGTAATGATAAAATTTGCTAATACAAAAATGATAATAAAGTATTAATAACAAAAAAAAAAAAAAAACTGACCTGCATCATAAGCAGCATCATAGTGACCCCTCCCAATGTGTGCTAGCATTTGCAGGAAGTAATGGTTACAATATGAACCTGGAAAAATCTCCCACTAAATAAATCAATCAATAATATTTTAAAAAAATAGCAAAACTAGAAGGTGCATCACAAGGATGAGTAAAAATCCATTTAAGTATACACAGTGAAGACAACAAGTTAATGCACCAATGCAGAAAGAGAAAGCTCACTTTTTTTTTGGGGGTCAGTAAGAAAGAGAGTTCAAATTAAAAGAGATAAAGAGAATGAGGAACAGAAGCAAATGGGTCAGAGAAGTACAAAAACTGCCTCGGATTTCATGAGAGAAGGAAATTCTGAATTGCTGGGACTTGAAATTAGTTGAGTATATTACATTGAACTACAGAAAATGCAAACCAAGCAGAAGTGGATTTGATGAGAGATGAAGTGATTTTGACGTTGGTGATTTGCAATTAAATACTTTCTATGAAGCTGGAAAAGATTGATAATTTAGCTACAAGTATCAAGACTACAGATAGTTGACAAGAAGTGAAACCCCAAACCAAAATCTTACCTATGCCAAAAGTACATATGCGAGGACAAATTGATCCCTCCCTCTTGAGATAGCCTTTAATAATATTGCAAATATCCTTTTCATCCTCAACAGCACCATCAGTAATGAGGAACATGAGAGGCACTGAATCAGTAGTCTCGGCCAGCAACTTCATCGCCTAAATTAGGACATCACAGGGAAAATTATGTATTTGAAGTAAACATCAAAGAGAGTGATGAGGGCCTAATAATATGTATTGTAGGCCATAAATTAGTCATGATAAAGTCGTAGGTGTATTCCGATAATCCAAGCAATAAAAAACCAGAAGAACATTTGCTTTAAGGGACAAACTTTTTTAATGACAGTAGCCACTCAGTCTACGTTAGCACATGGCTCATGGCTGTAGCAAAGATCTCTTACGGATGCATCTTCACATGCAGCTTGGCAGGGAAAGAAAAAAGTAAACAAGCAAACAAGGTATTGCACTAGTCATCTTATATATATATATATATATATATATATATATATAAAAGTAGGTATGTACAAGTCATCTGTTTGTTCCATAACATATGACGTTTATCTTTTTTTCTTTTAAATAAAAATTATGTTGCATGAAAGACAAATGAAATTGACATTGAAAAATAATGTGCACTGCCAGTGTAGTAATTGGAGTACATCTGATCGTTAACTTGAAACACAATCAAATTTGAACTGACCTGATTTATGGGGAGCAAAATGTTTGTACCACCATTTGCTATAAGATTAACATCAATCCACTCTCTAGCATTTGAGATTGATTCATTGGTTGCCAGCTTCATTGTTGATGAGAATAATTGTACCTCTCCATTAAATGCAATTACGTTAAAAGTATCTTTAGAGTTTAGCTTGGACAGTGAGGCCATTAGTGCATTCTTTGCATTCTCAAGAGGTTCCCCCATCATGCTGCCACTTATATCAATAAGAAATACCACTTCCTTTCTTAAAACCTGTCAAATTCACTAAAATTAATGGAGTGGAAATTACAATGTTGCATTTTAAAAGACGTCTAAAAAGCATTTTGTTTATAGTACAAGAAGTCGACACTAGCTCCCTGAGGCCACATGTTGCAGAAAAAAATAAGGGCACTAATTCCTGTCCTTAGCACTAATTTTTTTCCTTAAAAGACTAATTGAGTTGTTTCCCTCTAATTTAACCTTTAGGCCTCGTTTGTTTTCACAACTTCTCTCAACTAATTTCATTTCATCTATCTAATCATTATAACTTTCTTAAATTCTCACACAAGATAAAATAAATAATTCAACTTTTTCAAATCATAAAACAAAAATAATACTAGAAAAATATATTGTAACACTATTTTATTCAACTTTTAATTTTAATCTCAACTCATTTCATCTCATCTGTAAAAACAAACGAGGCCTTAAAGGACATATTGTCCTTTACTCTATCCGTGCTGATGCAATCATCACAACCTATTGCTTTCATAACTTAAACTAATACCGACCAACATCAAAGGGAACCCTCACATGAAAATTTCTTTAAAAGTGAGACGTCAAGTAGATATATACCCCATAAATGCAGATATTGAATAAAAGAAAAATTTACAAAAAATTGTAGCAGGTTATGCTAACAAACCTTCCTACTCTGGATATTTCCAGGGAATAGATAGAAGCAAAACATCTCTCTTTTATCAAAATCACCCAGAAATGGAGATTGCAAGAGGACACCACCAAAAATGTCATTTGATGTAACCTGTAAAAACAATAGAGCATTTTAAAATAATCCTTCTTTCATGCCTGACGTCACCAAATTATGATAATCAACACTGCGTATTCCAACCCTTCCTATAGTGATTCATACTAGGAACTATTCAATCACAAGACAATCAATGGTTAAAGTTCTTACAGTATAAGAGAAATCGAAGTCTTGATCTGACCATGCTGGTACTTCAGCTTCATACGAGAAACTTACTTTACTAACTTCCTGTAAAGTCGTAAGAAACAAAGTTTATTACGTGTATCTATCAACTGAACAAAATATATGAGAAAAAGTTACCTTTAGAGGATGGCTGGTACTTCCGCATAAAAAGTCTGTCCCAGTACCAGGGTTCACTTTCAGAAAAATCTTCTCTCTTTTGGAAATTGTCTTCCCAACGGGATTGACATATGCTGGAAAACTAAAAGGTACATTAAGGCAAAACTGGCCATCTCGATATATTAACTTCTGAGACCAGCTCATCTTAATTGAGAGAGTGGAGCCTCCAAGAACCTAAAGGATAAACATAATAGTTAACAGAAATAATGGGAAGAAATAAATACTGGGTGATTGACATGAAAACTGAAGTAAGCTGTGCATGCACCAGATAATAACCTGTGGAACTTTTAAAGTGTATATCCGGCCTTTAAGGAAGCACCCATCTTCAGATTTGGCCATTTTCCCAATGCCTGTTATATCTTCCATTGTAATCAACTGAGTACGATAAGATCTTCCACTAATATCAACCTCGACACCTAGAAGTGAACCCTGTTAGCCACATCATATTTTTTCTTGAGAACTTACGATAACTTGCTTCAAAAACTAAAGGAAAAGACTGATCAGCACGTAGCTCAAATAATTTATAGCATGCCACCTTAATTGTATTATCAGCATATATATAAAATTTATGCGCGTGAACGACAAAATGTGAAGCTTTAATTTTACTTAACTATGCAAAAGTTCTAGAAAGAAAAATGGATGCTTTTTCAAACAACCGTTCTTGAGTTCATATTACGGCCAACAAGAAAAAGACGTGAGTTCAGACAACCGTTCTTGAAAATACATATTGCTCCAAACGGGCAGCATCAATCGTGTATCGTATGGATCATAACATGAAAAGGGGTAAAAAAGCATGGTAAATGGAGATGATGCCGCCCGTTAGAAGCAAAACAACCCAGTGAGTTCTCAAGTGAAACCATGATGCATATTTTCGTTGCAACTATTCAATATGGGGTTCTAAAGCTGTAGATTGTCGTTGCGGTCATTCGCATGTTTTGGGAAAGCAGCGGCAAGGATCTTAGCGCAGAGTGAAAGGCTCTGGTTTTTGGAATGGATGATATTAAAGCAGTGGATCTTACAGGTAAGAACACACAGAATGATGGATATTATTATACATCACATCAAGTCAATAATATGATTCGATTATTATCCGAATAAAAACAATTGATTTTCCACCTTTAAGAATTGACGTTCGTGTTCCTTGGAAACTTTAACTCTGGAATCCTCCATGCTTTCCAGTATTCTTGGGACATCTAATTGTACTGATTCAAACTAAAGATTACTTGCTGAAATGAATTGCATGCACTCCTTACGAGCGCCCAAGCCTGAGTTAATTGGACTAAGTAAATTGGATTATGTAGGCTTCAGGGACAAAAACCATTTATTTTCAAGCTCGTGGAGCCTACATATTATGCCTGCAACTCATATTCAGTCCAACTCTTCAAGTTCAAAGGCTCAATATGACATTTTTACCGAAGGTTTTGTTTCAGCTCGTCGATACATGTGATAGTGACTCGTACAATAATTGCTTCCATGACTACAATAATTAAAGAAAATTAAAAACAACTAACATGCTCAGATAACTTTAATAAATTAATATTGATTGAACACATTTTTTAAAAGAAACGCATTATTCGGGAAAAAAATAATAATAATTTCAACAAAACCAGTAAACCACACAGAAATAATTTAAATTAGTCTCTTTCCAAAGTCGTAATTTCGTAACTACTACCTGCTCTCCCATCGGCACCGCAACGCGACAATCGCACCTCCGGCCCGCCATCACGCAATGCACGCGCCACGTCCCGTTCACCGAGACGAAGGCAGTGTCCAAATAGCTCTCGATCTCCATCGCCACCCCATGCATTTGCAGCGGTATCAAAGCCGGCGGCTCGCACCGGCCGTACACGTAAGGTTGGTAGCTCGGAACGTCCGGGTTGTCCACCACTTCCGGCTCCGGCACCACCACATACACCATGGGCGCCGACGGCAAGTAATCTGACGAAGACTTCGACATAGCTGGAACTACCGCCGGAGCAGACGAAAAAACTGACTCCTTACCGTAGTATACTCGCTTCGAGAGTTTCAGGCCGTACTCCACGCATGTTGAGAACTCAACCGCCATTTCCTTTCTGCCTCAGAGACTTCCCGGGGACGGTCGTTGATTGTGTTGTTAAAATCTTTTTATCTTTTATTATTGAGAGTACGGTATCACTGGCAAGTCGCGTCCATCTTTATGGAACAGTGATTGTTTAACCAGAGGCTCATTCAACCGTCCTAACTGTACGTCTTTGGAAGCACAGAAAATTAGCGTCAGAGTTTGACAGCTTGCGACGCTTCGATAGGCGATGAGGTATATTAAGAATTTAAGATCATGAGAGAGAGAGAGTTGAGATGAGATATGAGGCACTGCTTCTACGAAATAGTGAAGACGGAGGGTTTGTACTGTGCGGAGGGAAATTATTAATCTGTTTGGCATGCCGAAGAAAAAAAAGAAAAGTAATATTTCTATATGAAGGAGAGCCATTGGAAATTCGGCACGTGGAGTTGGGTGGAAGGGTATTCTATCACAGTAGATAAGCGAATGACTAGACGACAAGTAATGAACCTTTTTAGTTGTGATTGTGTGCGGCCAAATGAATTCTATAGTTCTGAGCTGACCAATAGGCTTCTGCCCTTTATACCGTACACTGGACTACCTACCCCACGAGTTACGGCACTAGTTACTGTTGATTGAAAATCCACGGAAGAGCATGAAGTTATTAGAATTTATATGCAAGGTTGTGTTTGGATATTAAAATAAATTGAGTTGAGTTGAAATGATAAAATATTGTTAGAATATTATTTTTTAATATTATTATTATTTTGAGATTTGAAAAAGTTGAATTGTTTATTATATTTTGTGTTAAAATTTGAAAAAATTATAATGATGAATTGAGATCAGATAATGATCTAAACGAAGCTAGTATATATATATATACTATTATATATATATATATAATATTACTATATATGAAGTTATTAGAAGTTATTAGTAAAAATTAATGATAATTCAAATTTAATATTTTTCAAAATATTGATGTAGTAAGATTTATGTTTCGTTTGGATAGTGAGTTAAAATGAGATTAATTAATATGAGAATTAAATAAAATATTATTATAATATTATTTTTTAATATTATTATTGTTTTAAGATTCGAAAAAGTTGAATTATTTATTATATTTTGTGTTAAAATTTAAAAATATTGTAAATAACTTGTAATGATAAGATAAGAGGAAATACTTATTGTATCTAAACGGGGTCTAAATGTTATTAAAACTTGAATTTAAACTTCCCTTATAAATTAAATAAGTAAAAATAATTTTAAATTTACAATATATTAATTCAAATATTTTTATTAATTGACATAAAAAATAATTTTAAATGCATCACCTTATTTTATTTTTTTTTAGTCGGAGATGGCACATTACTTTTCATATCTTCTGTCAATGAGTTTCACTTGGACTTTGGAGATACTCTAATAGAAGAATAAAGTATGGATTAAGCAATCTAATATTGATTATGACACTTAATTTACTCAAAGTAAGCCACGGGAGGTCCCACCATTATTCTTTAGTTATTAATTATTTAATTAGCTTTATTTATTTTAGTTTTATAACTATTAGAAGGTTGAAACGACCACATAAAGAATGTTTGCATCATAAGGCATGATAAGGTTCTCTGTAGAATTTTTCCTTTTTTAAAAAAAATAAAATAAAATTAAGGGACAAAATCACCAAAATTCACATGATATGCTGAGTGACTATGCTTTTACTATCAAGTACTGCCACCATATCATGGTATGGCCATATAATGATGGGAACGACCACATTAGATCATGTTCTTCGTAAGATGCGGATTACAATTTCCTTCGATTTATATCTATCTTGCTGTAGATATCTTTTTCTAATAAGCCTTTGTGACTGCTTGGACTTGGAGGTTCTCATCTTGAGATATTGGGGACGACCCCATCTGATTATGGCCCTCAGTAGTGACAGCTTGGACTTTGAGGTGACTCGGTTGTCTTGGTTGCAATTAAGTGATGGTACTACTTACCGTCTTCTACCCTTCAAAATAAAAAAGACTATAAATAAATGTCAAATAATCGGGTACCCTCGGGACCGCGGTGGTCCCAGATCGTGGTCCTACTGTGCTCGTTGGTGCTCGATTTTCCATACGAGTTGTGGACTTGTCGTGTCAAAATAATGTGTGCCGAAGTCTTCGATGTTTTTTTTTTTTTTTAATTCGATATGCCAAGTCTTCGATGTTTAGAGTAATGGTTGGTAAATTTAGTCGGTAAGTGTGGCGTAGTCACTTTTAAAAAGAGTAGAATTTATTATTACAAATTTAATTTTTTTTTATATAGGTCTCATATTTATTTATTTTTTTCAAAACGACTATACGTTGTTTGTACAGTCATGATTACAAATATTATTTCTCATATATTTAATATACTTTTTAAATGATAAAATGAGTAACATCATTTTTTTTAAAAAAAAAAATTGGGAATGCTATAATTATTTTAGCTAAATACAATGGAGTAGTCGGAAATATTCTAATACAAAACTAAAACCAGACAACAATCATATGCTTATTTATTTATTTTATTATTTTATTCAATTAAAGAGTGACGAGTATCTATCTCTTTTTATGTTTTAAAACATTGCTCAATTTTAATATGGACAAAAATTATTAAATCATGTTGTAAATTCATAAAACGAATGTGAGTAAGAGTGATTAGGTGAATGTTAGATTGTACTACACCATATAATATGAAAAATCCCGCATTTTATTTGAAAAAAATATATTTTTAATATAAATCTCAAATTTATTCAATTTTTTTTTTTAAATGAAACCCGACTATAAATATAAATTATCCATCTAATTATTACAACCATAACCTATTGAAGTTGGCACTTAGAATTGATATCTCATAATATCTACTAATATTTATAATTAACACCGTATGCTCTAATCTTACAAAATGCTAAACCTCTATTTGCATTAAAAATAAAAGATAGGGTCGTAAATTATAATTTTAACAATATATTCTTAAAGAAAGAGACAGTTTGATAAGGGGACAAGATATCGATGTAAATAAATAAAAAAAAAACGTGTTAAAAATAAACAAGACTTGCGACTTGCGAGAAGGGTTAAAGTGATCGTGATATATGGCGGAGTTTAAAGATATTGTATTGTGAATTCACAGAATAAAACACAATTTCTCAAAAAAAAAAAAAACCAACAACAACAAAAAGATTGAAAATGCCGAAGAATTTGAAAACCCAGAGACCACAAGGGGTTTGGAACATATTATATTATGAAGTGAGGGTAAAAAGACCACACCAAACAAAGTGATGCCAGCTTAGTGCGATGATCAGTTTAAGGGGGCAAGCAATTATTAGCATCAGTGGATCGCAGAGAGCCACTGGTCCAATTATCTGTCAGCTCTAAGGATAAAATACGATAATTTTTTATTAATCTAGATCAGGTGGTCCCCTCCGGAAGAGGGTCATGGTCTTTAAAAAAATGAAAATGCTAGTTGTCCCGTTGGGACTCCCGCTCGTTTTTTTATAAGTGTTTTTTTTTTTAATTTTTTTATATAAATATTTTAAAAAAATAAAATAAAAAATAAAATATTATAAAAAAATACTTCCTTAATTATGAAATAAATTTTATTATAATTCGTGATTAAGAAAGTATTTTTTAATGATTTTTTTTACTTTCTAATTAAGGAAGTATTTTTTAATAATATTTTAAATTTATTTTATTTTTTAAAAATACTTAAAAGTGTAAAAAAACCTATATAAAAAATAAATTAAAAAAATACACATAAATAAATACATACTAAGCCCAACGGGAGCCCCAGTGGGGACTGTAGCATGACCCTTAAAAAAAATTTTCACAATCTCTTACTGTTTATATTTTATAAATCTCTACATATTATATTTTTTTTAATTATTATTATTATTTTTTATTAAATATTTAATATATAAATAATGAATAGAAGAATTAAATTAGATTAAAATGAATAAACTCAAAAAAATAATTTTAAAATATTTTGAGAGGTTTTATAGTATTACTCCGTGATCTGATGGTCCAGGTTCTACCTTTAGTCACGTACTTTCATATCCACCGACCAATTTTTCACGAGGATGCACAAACGTGTTTTCTTTTAGCGAGTGGTCCTTAGCAACTAAATTTGACCAATTTATGTTCCACTTGGCACAAACGTGGAAAATGAGACAGTGTCTTTGACAATTAACAATGTTGATTTCATGTGAAATGAGTGGGCTGTCAGTTAGCTGGAGTGTCAAATTATTTTTGTTTTGTTTCAACGTGGATCTGATGTGGGGATTTTGTGAAATTAATATCGTACCTGGAAGATTAGATACCGCTGCATAATTGATCGTTTCAAATTTCAAAAGAGACCAGGTTGGCAAGGCGTTAGATTCGTTGTACTGCTGTTTATGTTTCTTTCTTCATCGTCAAACGTATCCGGACATGTTCTGTGCAGGTAGGCTCCCTTCTGAATAGTTTATGTTGGTTTTGTTTAATTAGCAGCGTCTGCGCTCGTGTAGTAGCACATGTTTCGTGGGTCGATCATTGATGTCGCGAGATTTCCATTTTTGTAGTTTTTGATGTTGTATCCAAAACTCTTAGGTATAAATTTTTTTTATTTTTCTTTCATTTTAGATCTGATAATTCAGATAATTTTTTTGATGTAATAACTCAAGTTTTTGTTTGTTTTTTTTACCGAAATGATTTTGTTTACAGGCTGATTGCATAGCATGCCAACGGTCAAGGCAAAATGGGACTTACATAGCCCATGTATGTTTTTTTTTTTTTTTTTTTTTTTCAATCACTAGTTCCAATTGGAAATATATGAATTCATTTTCTTCCAACGACCAAAAGAAAGAAAAATAAGAAAGAAATGACAAGTTGAAGGAGCTTGAAACTCTCTAACTGAACATAGCAAACGAGTCTCGTTTATGTTGATAGAGACTCGAATTAGGCTCCGTTTGGATTGAAAAATCATCTCGCCTCATCCTTTCATTACAATTTTTTTAAATTCTTACACAAAATACAATAAACAATTCAATTTTTTCAAATTCCAATTCAACTTTTTTAAATCTCAAAACAATAATAATATTAAAAAATAATATTATAATAATATTTTATTTAATTTTTCATTTTTATCTAAAACCATCTCATCTCATCTCACTATCCAAATAGGGTAACGAAAATACCTCAGTATTTTCCAAATATTCTCGTTTGATTAGAAATACTCCACATGCCAAACAACTTAAATACTCTCAATGGGACCCACAAACGCACTTTAATCTCTACTCATAATTATTCACAAACATTCTATAATATTTATTATTATTATATATAAATAAAAATAAAATCACTATAATATTTATCACTATTATATATAAATAAAAAATAAAATCAATAATATTTATCACTATTAAATAAAAATAAAAAATAAAATCAATAATATTTTATCGCTATTATATATAAATAAAAAATAAAATCACTATAATATTTATCAATATTATATATAAATAAAAAATAAAATCACTATAATATTTATCAATATTATATATAAATAAAAAATAAAATCACTATAATATATAAATAAAAAATAAAATCAGTATAATATATAAATAAAAAATAAAAAATAAAATCACTATAATATTTATCACTATTATATATAAATAAAAAATAAAATCACTATAATATATAAATAAAAAATAAAATTACTATAATATATAAATAAAAAATAAAATTA
This sequence comes from Juglans mandshurica, assembly GCA_022457165.1. Taxonomy (NCBI): domain Eukaryota; kingdom Viridiplantae; phylum Streptophyta; class Magnoliopsida; order Fagales; family Juglandaceae; genus Juglans; species Juglans mandshurica. The sequence goes on along the minus strand of CM039619.1, from coordinate 9,114,422 downwards.
CTATAATATTTATCACTATTATATATATGAAAATAAATTTTTTATAATATTTATCACTATTATATATAAATTAAAAATAAAATCATTATAATATTTATCATTATTATATATAAAAATTAAATAAAATCACTACAATATTTATTAATATTAAAAAATCACTGTAATATTTATGGGACCCACACCTTTTTCAACTACCTATTCAAAAGTCAAGAACTCAACATACTTCACACATCCAAACAACTCAAAATACTCTCAATGAGACCCATAAACTCACTACAATCTCTACTCATAACTATTCACAAACATGCTCAACACTTCTCGTTTTTGTACTTTTGTTTAGTCTGTTTGGAAACTAATTAGAAAAGACAGAGATTTTAAATGGGCCTCGAGGAAACAATAAAGAGACATTCAATGATTTTAAATGGGCCTCAATTGTTGAAACAGGTCCCTTAATTTTTAAACGGGACGTAGATTTTAAATGGGCCTCGAAGAAACAATAAAGAGGAGAAGAAAAGGCATTGCGGTACTCGACGCTACTCGTCGATATTCCGCTGCTTTGGGATTTTGAATGACACGTAGAGGCCCAGCCCAGCTCAGCAATTGAAAACGACGTCGTCTATACTGTCTAGAAGACCTTTTCGCTTTACTCGCATCTTGGTTCTTGGGGAGAAAGAAAGCTTCGGTTTTATTATTCATCTTTCCCTACCAAGCTGGTCGGTCTTTCTGAAGTCTCTCATACACCAACGAAACCCTCAGAATACAAATCAAAGCGCATCCAAACTAGTGCTAAGCGATGAGTCGTGGAAGCGGAGGTGGCTACGATCGTCACATCACGATTTTCTCACCCGAGGGCCGTCTCTTTCAAGTGGGTATGTGCTCTGTAGCAACAAGTATCATTTGATATTTTTCAAAAATCCATTTTCAATTTCAGATAGTCTTTATATGGGTTATTACACATGTAGGACTGGTCGTAGAAACAAGTGGTGATTAATTGTAATGTCGGTTCCAGTTAGGTATGCAATATCGCACAGATCCACTGATGTTTCAGTTGAACACATTGGTTCAAACGATGGAAGTTTTGTGGTTTTCTGGGCCACTGAGTAGAAACCCTATTAGAATTTTTGGTGGTTTATTTGACCCTTTATATAGTTGCTGATAAATCCGATGAAAATAACGATAAATGAATATTACTTGATGTTGAAAAGCATAGCACCTGAAATTTTAGGTTGTATTGTGTAGTCTCTATTAGGTATGCAATATCATGTACCTGGATTGACAAGTCCGCTGAGCGTGGTATCAGAGCTATTAAAGTAAGACAAGTTTTGAGTGGACACTTCCTGGCTGTGTGGGAAAGTTCAAGTTTTTATTTATTCTAGGTTTGGATATCCAAAGGCTTATATCACATTTTCTGTATCTCAGACAAAGTCACTAGTTATGCCTCCAAAGGCTTATTCTAATTAGGTATCCAGTATACCTGGAGTGATAAGTCCACTGAGTGTGGCATCGAAGCCGTTAAAGTAAGAAAAATTTTAATTGGACACTTCCTGATTGGGTAGGAAAGTATGGTTTTTTATTTATTTATTCTAGTTTTGGTTATCGAAAGGCTTATATCACATTTTGTGTATCTCAAACAAAGTCACCAAACCAGAAAACCCACTTGTAAAGGTCTAACTCGACCTTTTGTTTGGTCAATGTGTAAAAATTGAATTCTCTTATTCATGCTTTTAGGCCTACTTTGGTTACACAAACCATCTCATCTAATCATTACAACTTTTCCAAACTCCCGCACAAAATACAATAAACAATTTAACATTTTTAAATCCCAAAACAAAAATAATATTAAAAAATTATATTCTAACAATATTTTATTCAATTTTCAACTTTTATCTCATATCATCTCATCTCATCTCATATGTGTAATCAAATGAGGCCTTAGTCTGTTATATTCTAATTTGTTTGTGTTTGCATATGAATGAGTGAATAGAGTATGCTTTTAAGGCTGTGAAGGCCGCTGGAATAACCTCAATTGGTGTACGAGGAAAGGATTCAGTATGTGTTGTGACTCAGAAGAAGGTCCCGGTGAGTATCAGTTGCTCTCTTCACTAAAATCTCGCTTTACCTTCATTTATAGTTGATGCAGGCGATATAAATTGAGAAAATTGATTCAGGACAAGCTGTTGGATCAGACAAGTGTCTCACATCTTTTCCCCATCACTAAGTATCTTGGGTTGTTGGCAACTGGCATGACAGGTTTGATATAACTCAAAACAGCCTGTCTGCATTTAAATTGCAAAATTCGTTGTAGAAAGAGTTCATATGATAACATGCCAGACTATATTGGAATTTGACTCTCCAGTAACTTTTATTGGTTGAATACTTCATCCTCTTTGGTTATAATATGAAGATATAGTCTATGAAGTTCTCTATCCAATGAATCGAACCTTAATAATTTTGGGACCCCATTTTCCAGCCGATGCAAGAACCTTGGTTCAACAAGCAAGAAATGAAGCAGCTGAGTTTCGCTTCAGATATGGATATGAGATGCCTGTGGATGTATTGGCTAAATGGTATGAGGTTCATTTCTTACTAAATCGAATTCCTGCTCAAAAAAAAAAAAAAAAAACAAATTCCACCACTCTTCAATATATAGTTTGCAATGTGTTTGAACTTTGAAGTTAGTCAATTACTCTACTATATATGTATTGAGTTAGAAACATTATTTCGACCCCTCCCTGCAACAAACTGCTTTTCTTGAGTGAAACAGATTCCAATAGTTTCTTCCCCTCCCAATAGATGATAAGTACAATGAACTAAAAGAGGAATTTCTAATTTTGTAGTTTATAACTCCTTTTTCTTCTTATTAATATATTTCTGTGCTTAATTTTTATTATTGTTCTCTCTCTCTCTCTCTCTCTCTCTCTCTCTCTCATGTTTAGTATGTGCACTTTATTAGTCAGTTGAAATAAATATTTATACTGTTGACTTACTTAGCAGGTCTGCTCCTAGTGTAGGAAAGGGAACAAATCAAAGATCTCTTCATTGTTTAATAATTTTTGTTCACTTGATTTCTAGGTTGAATTAAATGCGTGGTTTGTTCTCTTTCCCATAAGATATGTTCCTGTTGTCTTGGTTTAAAGTAACATGGACCACCTTGATACACATTCTTGGGTCAAATAAGATATAAAAAGTAAAAGATGAGGATGATGAATTGAGGGTTATGCAGGAAGGGACACACGATATCCTGTTGTATATGACTTTCTGAATTCATGAACCTGGATGCTAGGGAAAGTTAGCAACTCAGTAGCCAGGGAGACATTAGATAAGACTTCTTAATTATTGTATGAATATATATACTTGAAGTTTCAGTTTTTTTAGTCAATAAACTTGGTGGGTTTGGATAGAGAGTTCAGATGAGATGAGATGAGATGTTTTTTTGAAAGTTGAATAAAATATTGTTAAATATAATTTTTTAGTATTATTTTTATTTTGGGATTTGAAAAAGTTGAATTGTTTATTATATTTTTGTATGGGAGTTTGGAAAAGTTGTAATGATGAGATGAGATAGATAGGTTTGTGTATCCAAACCCACCCTAATCTCCTTGATTGCTAGAATGTTAGTTTGGTCAAATGTTAACCCGGAAGCATAAAGGGTTTACTACTTGAGGTTTTGAGGACAATACACTCAGAATACTCATGTGTCAATAATTATGCTTCCTCAAATTACGAAACATTTGTACCCATCCTTGCCCTCCCCCCCCCCACCTCTCTCTTCATGAACATTTGCTTATGTTTATACACTGCAATCTGAAGCATTTGGAATTGTTTGCATGCCAGGATTGCTGACAAATCACAAGTCTATACTCAACATGCTTATATGAGACCACTTGGAGTTGGTTTGTTATTGGCCTTTTCCTTAGCTGTCAAAGAGTTCCTTTTTTATGGCTGTTATATGTGTATGCTTTATTATTGATTTTTTCCTGCCACCTTTGATTTTCTGTCTTTGCTTTGAAGTCGCCATGGTTTTGGGCATTGATGATGAATTTGGACCTCGACTTTACAAATGTGACCCAGCTGGCCATTTCTTTGGTCACAAGGTATTGTCAAGTTTTATCCTACACAATTTGTTTTTTTCTCTGACCTTCAGTTTTTTTGTTCTTACAATACTTAAGAGGAGCACCACAAGAACTTTCCTACGCTTATCCACCTATGTTTTGGGTTGGCAATTGCCTTGAGTACTTGCTTACAACATTCTCGTCAGGACTAAACTTACAATCATAACTAACTTCTGCATCTCATTCCTGGAGTAATAATAAAACCTACATGATGATGGATTATGTCTAACCTGACTACTACGATAGTATTTGTATCCAGATAAATTTATATGAAGGATCAAGTGTGTATGGAGTTTCAAGCAACAAAGTTTTAAAAAAATGAATTAGGAGCTGTAAACTACGTGCTCATTCATAAGCTTTGCTTGCCTTCAATCTTCATTTTATTCTTAACACAATATGAAAATAGCAAAAGTATTTTGTACTGAAAAAAGTAAATAGCAAAGTATTTAGCTCCTAACTTGTAACTAGGTGTTCTTTGTTGTATATTTCCTGTGTACCTGCTTGTTTCAATAAAATCTTATGTTATAAAAAAAATAGCCGAGTATTTTGTCGCCTGTAATGGCTTATATACGGGATGATCATTATAAGATTACTAGATTGCATAATCACAATCAATGGAGTCTGTCATTTGCTGTTAAAATTTCTAGATCAGCTTATATTTAATTCTTCTTCTTCAAAAAAAAAAAAAAAAAAATAGTGAGTGGTGATCTTGAGATGTTTACATGTACTGTATTGTACTTGCTTTTATGTATGTCTTTTCTTTCTTTCCCTACATGTTAGTTACCGCTTTTTAGGAGCATCACTGTATATTGCTTGTTCACAATCATTTCAACCGGACTTATGTTTCATGTTTTCTTTGTTTGGTATTAGTTTGAATTTCAACCCTGTGAGTTCCTCATGAGTCATGATATACTTTGTTTTAGGCCACAAGTGCTGGGTTGAAAGAGCAGGAGGCAATTAATTTCTTGGAGAAGAAAATGAAGAACGATCCTGCATTTACCTACGAGGAGACAGTGCAGGTAAATAATCATTAGTCAATTTTGAACAAATTTCATGTGTCATTAACAATTGGTTAGAAATTGGGTTTAAGTAATGGTTTCATTTCATGGATCTGTATTTGAGTCCATTTACTTTTAATTATCAGTTGTTTGATCCAGGTCCGTTATAATATCTGTAATGGTTGATTCTCATTCTACGCCTAATGTCTCTAATTGCTTTCGTCTATAGACGGCAATTTCAGCCCTGCAATCGGTTCTGCAAGAGGATTTTAAAGCCAATGAGATTGAGGTATTGAGTATCCCCACTGATGTTGTCCCTATATTATCTATCATTCAACGCTTTCTTGAGTTTCTGATGACATGACGATCTTGATTCAGCTATTTTAATTTCTTATTAAAGGTTGGAGTGGTGAGGCAGGAGAACCCGGTCTTTAGAGTGTTGTCGATGGAGGAGATTGATGAGCACTTGACTGCCATAAGCGAGCGTGACTGAGACTGCACCCGAGCCTGAAACCATCTGGAGGAGTAGCTCGATTCACTTGGATGGTGGATGCATTTCAAGTCTTATTTTCTTCCTTGTGTTATTTTGAATCCATGAAACGTGTTTTTAGGATTTTTCCTTCCGAGCTTATAAATTCCAATATATGCTGTTGGCGTTTTTTGAAGTTGATATTACCACCGGATACGGCATTATGGCATGTAGAAACTGGAAATATGCTTTTAATAACGGTTCGTAATTGTATCGTTTAAAAGTAAGGCTGTAATCGAGTTGAGCCGAGCCGGTCTTTGGCTTGCTGAGCTCGGCTCGACATAAAATACTCGAGTTCAATATTTTTTTTTATTCTTTGTTCGAGCTCGACTCAATAAATTAAAATCTTAACTCAAGTTCCAGCTCGTCTTATAAACGAGTTCGAGTTGAGCCGAGCTCGAATTGTTTATTTATTTATTTATTTTTTTAATAAGATTTAATAATTAATAAATAAATAAATAAAAGACTTAATATTGAATTTTTACAACTAATAAGTAGAACTTTTTAGGGGTGCTACCCGCTCCCTACGGGGCGGGGGTAGGAGATTCATGATTTTTCCCGTACCTTATCCACGCAAGGGGTGGGGTACAACATCCATTCGTCGGGGGGCGGGGGTACACCCCCATCCTTCCGCCCGCGCCCCCCTATTGGGCCTTCGGCCTAGTTCATTTTTTTGAGCTCTAAATGACCCATAATTTATTTTTGGACCCATAATTTAATTAAAAGAATTAAATATATTTAAAAATTAAAAAAATATATAGTATATACATATATATATATATATATAACTATTAACTATATACTAAATTTCAATTATTAACTACTAAACTATTATAAATTACAATTTACAATTATACAAATTAAGACTATAAGAGAACTAATAAACTTAAACAATTACAATATTACAAACTCCTCTAAAAATATTAAATATTATAAATTGTACTATTAACTATTGTAACAACATTAAACTTAATTGTAAATTAACAATTATAATTCATAACTTTTCAATTTGATCAATTTGGGATGGCGCTGTGTAGGTTTGAGTTCACTGAGTGGTGAGTTGTGTCGACTGCTGTGAGACTGAAAATCAAGATCATAAACATTAATAAATTATAAAACCTTAAAGGCTGAAATATTAATAAGTTAAAAATAAAACAAATTAGAATTATAAAGTTATAAAATGAAACAAAAATTAAAAAAATTAAAATACAAAATATTAAAAGTATTAACCAAGATAAGATTTGGATTGGGCAATTGGAATTTGAGATGAAGATGAGACAGATGAGCATGGATCGATCATTAGGATTTGACATATGTATAATTGTATATTGAGAATATAAAAGTTAAAATAAAAACAAGCAAAATAATTAGATACTAAAATATGATATAAAACTATAAATATAAAAAACAAATAAGGGACAAATTGTGCAAACTATGGCAATGGTGGGTCTAATACAAAGTCATACTGCATTGGAGGTAGCCGTAGACGCCGTCTCATGTATCACTATAACAATAAAATTTGAAATGAAATTAATGAATACCAATTAAATGAAAATAAATAAATTAATAATAAATTAGAAAATGAAATTAAAATAAATACCAGATCCAGGCTGATCACAACCCTCCTCCTCGACGTCGGCCTCCTCATACTCAAGAACATCCGGAACATGAATTGGAGTTCCCCTGATCCAATTCTGCGTGAAAATCAAAGCCTCCACAATGGTAGGAGCTAATGAACTCCGAAATGAATCCAATATACGCCCTCCGGTGCTAAAGGCCGACCTCCGAGGCTATAGTGCTAACAGGGATGGCCAAAAGACTGCGGGCTATCTTTCCAAGGATGGGATACTTCACGACATTCACATTTCACTAACTTAATATATCGAAGTCTCGTGAAAATGGTATTACCTTCGCTGCTAAGTATCTGTCTATCTCTGACTGAGTCTCTACATAACTCGTCATTAAGGGGGTCTGCTCAAACCTCTCACCTCAGTCCAATCTACGTCTTTTCCCACTATCGACTTCTTGAACCGGTGGGGGTAGGTGCCGCAATATTACCACCCCGTAAGACGGTATACTAATCAAATAATCTACAAAGGGTTTCTCGAACCCTTGTTGCAATAAGCTCCGCCCATGCTTGCCTGTACGCAAGGCTCAATCCAAATACCATGCCATCTACCTTAAACCTCGGGTCAAAGACGACAACTACATATAACAAAATATTAGTCCTAGTAAAATCTTCCCAATACTTGTCGTACTTTGACCTCATAACCAATGCCATCTCCCGCAACCTATAGTGACCACCCGCGACTATGTCATCTAATTCTTATTTTACCTTACATATTTGCTGACAGAATTGATGGGATGTAGAATACAAAGTTCCAGATATCATCGTGGTGACCTCATAAAAAAACCTAAAAAACTCTACAAAATTATATACAATCTCCCAATCATCATTTACGGGTTTCCCCAATCTCCCGTGATCATCAAAATATTTAACATATTGGATGTCTTCATCACCCAATAGTGCAAATGCCAGCCTATATTCTTGGGCCGCCTCCAACATAAAAAATGTTGAGTTCCATCGTGTAGGCATATCAGTACAAAGACCATTCTTGGATGTTAGGCCCGCAGACCTTGAACCAATCTTAACTTTTTCAACCTCGAAGGAGAAGATCTCACCCATCTCACAACAGTCCTGACTCGAGCAATCGAGTCATGAAGATCCCTCAAACCATCAGTAACAATAAGATTTAGAATATGTGTCGCACATCTCACATGCAGACACTCACCACCCAAGATTGTCTTATTTGCCTCTCTAAGATAGGTTTTTAGATGTCCCAATGCGACATCAGTAGACAAAGCATTATCAACTGTGACTGTAAGAACTCGGGTCAACCTCCACTCCTTTATTGCTCTAAGGTCTTCCCAATTGTCTCACCCTTATGATCGATGATTTAACAAAGTTTTATAATTTTCTTATGCAATATCTAATTACAATAAACAAAATGCATAGTTAAAGACATATAATTAAAATTTTGGACTGATGTCCAAGTATCAGTGGTAAAGCAAACAAATTGACTAGCCAATTCACCATTCAACTTCTCTTTTTCAGACCATAAATATTTTTTTACATCCTTTGCCACTGTGTGGCGAGAAAGAATATTAAACATTGGTTCAAAGTAGCAAGCAAACGCTTGGAATCCTTTCCCATCAACAACTTGAAAAGGTAACTCGTCCATGATGACCATACGAGTTAGGTGTCTTCTACACTTATCGAGATCATACTTAGTATACCCCCTCAAAGTTGTACCCCCATTAGTCCCATCGGCCATTTTTTGAAGTTCAATTTCTAGTCTAGATTGACTCTTCTCTTGTAATGATCTTAATATTGGACTTTTTTTACATTACTCTTCTAAGTGCACCTTTAATTGTGAGGTGCCATGTTTCCTATAGTGGCATCCATAGATTTTTCCACAATGATTACACTTGACTTGGGGGTTATTGGGGTCACCACCCTCTAGTTTGGTGAAATGAGCCCAAACTATAGAAGCAGATTTCTTGTTGGGCTTGGGGGCAGGGCAAGGTGCCGTAGGGGTAGGTGTTGGGCCAGGGGTAGGGGTAGGAGTAGAAGTAGGAGTAGGGGTAGGTGTAGGGGTAGGGGTACCCTGGGCATAGAAATGAGAGTTCGCACTAGAATGTGCTGGCATATTCATGAACTCAAGCAAACAATAAATCTGAAATTAAAGCAAACATAAAAACATGCCAAACAATTAACATTCAAGCATTAACATAGATATTGGAAGTTGGAAGATCAAACATCAATGATCAAAAAAATGAAATACCCAATTAAAAATTAAAATGGGTTATAAAAGTTGTAAAAAAAATTAAATACCCAATTAAAATGGGTTATAAAAGTTGTAAAAAAAAATTAAATACCCAATTAATGATCAAATCTTATTCCACATTAATGTAAATCCTCAAATTTTAATTAATAGCTTAAAGTGTAAATTGATAATTTTGGTAAAAAACTAAGAAAATATTGATAGTAATTGGAATGTATAATATATATTTTTTAGCCTAAGATCAGTTTATTACCATCAGTTTAATAGCTCAAAATTTAGTATTGATAGTAATTGGAACCCTAATTCGAAATCCTAAAATAATTTAGGGGTTTCAAGGACGAAACCCCTAAATTATTTTAGGATATTTCGAAAAAATTGAAAAAAAAAGCCAATCACGACAGATTCACACACGAACACAGAGTCAACACACTGTACACATTGTTCATCAACCATTCAAACCAGTGAACCATATGCACAATCAAGTCTTCACAACATACAATTCACAACATCCCATCCTCCATCTCCGATTAAATCTCATCCTTCCTCCAATCTCCATTCTATAAAATAAATATCACAACAAGTTGTAATAGATTTAGGGTTTCTTACCTTCGGCGACGAAGATGAAGACGAGGAGTCACGAAAGGTTGCGGCGGGCAAATGACGGAGCGAGCTGCGAGCCGCGGCGGCTGGCGAGAGAGAGAGAGAGAGAGAGAGAGAGAGAGAGAGAGAGAGAGAGAGAGAGAGAGAGAGAGAGAGAGAGAGAGAGAGAGAGAGAGAGAGAGAGAGAGAGAGAGAGAGAGAGAGGGTGATCTTGCCGGGGGGAGATTCTAAACAAAAATAAAACGATGTCGTTTCGCCATTGATGAAACGACGCCGTTTCGCCATTGACGAAACGACGCCGTTTCGCCATTGACGAAACGACGCCGTTTCATGCATGTGTTATTTTTTTTATATATATACTTATATATATTTATATATATATATATGTAATACGGGGCGGGGGTTGCCCTATCCCGCCCCCGCCTTTGGGGTCAGATGCGGGCGGGGCGACCCGCCCCCCGCATCTGACGGATGGGGGCTTCTGCCTGTTGACTGGGGGCGAAGTGGAAGCGGGGCGGGGCCCCACTGCCCACCCCTAGAACTTCTATTGAATTATAAAATTTTAAAAAATTTATAAATAATTAATATCTAATTAGTTGATATTTATAAAAAATAACAATATATTATATGCTACATATATTATTAGTGCATACATTTAATATGATAGTGTATATCTATTTCATATATGTTTCCCACATATTAATATATGAAATTATTAAATTTTATAGACTAATTATTATACAAATTATAAAATATATCTATGAAGTATATTCACTATATAGACATAAGTAATTAGATTACATATTATATATTTAATTATAAAGGTGGTATGCTTATATTATTAGTTAATACATATATATAGGTGTATGTATATATTTATCAATATATGAATGAGTTTTAATCGAATCGATTCGAGCATAAACGAGCGGATTGTAATGAGTCTTAACGAGTCGAGTTTTGTCAGGTACGTATCATTTACAAATCGAGCGTAGGGGTGGGCAGCGGGGCCCTGCCCCCGCTGTCCCGACCTGCTTCCGCCCCGCACCCGTGCGGCGGGGCGGACCACCCCGCACCCGTGCGGCGGGGCGGACCACCCCGTCAGCCAGATGCGGGGCCGGGGTCACCCGCCCCGCATCTGGCACTCTAACCGGGGGCGGGTGCGGGTGCGGGATGGGGTGACACCCGCCCCGCAAATACCCCGCCCCGCCCCGCATATATATATATATATATAAACCTACGCATGAAACGGCGTCGTTTCATGCGTAGATATTTTTTTTTTTTTTTTAAACCCAGGCATGAAACGACGTCGTTTCATGCCTGGGTTTATTTCATTCCCACCCCCCCCCCCCCCCGATTCCCTCCCTCCCTCCCTCCCTCCCTCCCTCACTCACTCTCGGACTCTCACTTCTCTCTCTCGGACTGCCTCCAGCCCGCTCCAGCTCCGCTCGTCTCTCCCTCTCTCTGAGTTTCCGGCGCCGCACCCACCGCCCATCATATCCTTCACGTCCACGTCACCGATCCGATCCCTCTCTCTGCATCTCCATCACCGAAGCCGAAGGTAACAAACCCTAATACCCTATCCTATTTTATTTTTTTGTAATTTATATTTTTAATGGAGATTGGAGGAAGGATGGGGTTTATCGGAGATGGAGGATGAGATTTTTGTGAATTGTGTGCTGTGGAGCTTAGATTGTGCATGTGTTTTGGTTTGAAATTTGAATTTATTCCGTGAAATGCATGTGAATTGTGTTTGTTTTCTCATTTCTGTAATTATTTCGGATTGGATTCGAATTGGAACCCCTAAATTAATTTAGGGCTCAAATCCGAAACCCTAAATTAATTTAGGGGTTTCAATCTTTGAAACCCCTAAATTACTTTAGGGTTTCGAAATACCCTAAATTAATTTAGGGGATTCAAAGATTTGAATCCCCTAAATTAATTTAGGGCTCAAATCCAAAACCCTAAATTAATTTAGGGGATTCAATCTTTGAATCCACTAAATTAATTTAGGGTATCGAAATACCCTAAATTAATTTAGTGGATTCAAAGATTGAATCCCCTAAATTAATTTAGGGCTCAAATCCGAAACCCCTAAATTAATTTAGGGTTTCGAAATACCCTAAATTAATCACTCTAATTCTTATCTAATTTGCCTTCCCCACCTATTCTTGTAATTAAATATGGAAAATAATTTCTCAAATAAAATAACACTATTATAATTTTTTTCTCAATTATAGTAGCTTTTATATCTTTTGAAACATCTTTAAAATTCTTCCTAATCACTTCTATAAGCGAAAACTGAAACATCAACTATTAGTTCGTTAGTCTTAATTTTTCATAATCCATTTCTTCGTGCATTTAAATCTATGCGTCGCCACACCTTTGCTACTCCAATAGCCACACGACCACTCACGCTTTTCTTAATTACTTACTTGCTTGTTTCAATCACTCTCATTCCGTTCTCATCTAGGAATGATGGATGACACTTCATAACTCTTCAAAACCTAATTCTTCTTATATGTTTTATCCCACAATGCTACTAGTTTTTTTTTTTAAATGAAAAAGTTTCATATTCTCATGATAAAAGAAAATTTAGGATCAATGCATAGTGCTCCTCCTTTGCTTTGGTTTACCTTTGTGGTACACAAAATAAGGTTTTTTTTTTAATATTTATAGCATTTTGATTCAATGTATCAATCACCTTAACAATGGTCGTTTTGTTTGACCTGATTAATTGAAAAAATTTGGGACCATTAACTTGGCTCTACTTTTTCTCAATGCATCATTATGGGATTATGATAGGAACTTTGTCGACCTTTCTTACCCTTCCCTTATAATAAGAATTTTCCTATAAAAAATTATGTTTGAAATGTCTTTAGCCTTTTATAATTATGTAAAATATAGCTTGATCTTCATTAATTTTTTTTCTTTTCTTGCTTGCAAATTAGTTAAAGGAAGCATGAAACAACTTGACTTTTAATATAGAAATTAGAATAGTGCTAGATACGGTCTTAAGTGTGCAAGTTTGGCGTACTTGTATTGAAAAAAAAAATAAGATCTACTATTAAAAAATATTTTGTTCATGTGAATCTCGTATTTAACCATTATTTTCCATATTTAATTACATATATATATGAATGTCAAGTGATAGTGTGATTAGTGATACTTTTTTTTATTCTACTTTTCTTTTATGTTCATTATATACTATATAGTTGTTATGTTTTCTATTATTTCAGATTTCTTGTTTGCTTTAGTTCATGGATATGCCAGCGGTTTCGAGTGCGAGCTCTCATTTTCAGGTCGAGGGCACCCCTACCCCTACCTCTACCCCTACCCCTACACCTACCCCTCCTACTCATACTCCTATCCCTAGCTCTACGGCACCTTGCCCTGCCCCCAAACCCAGCAAGAAACCTGGTTCAATAGTTTGGAGTCATTTCACCAAACTAGAGGGTGGTGACTCAAGTAACCCCCAAGCCAAATGTAACCATTGTGGGAAAATTTATGGATGCCACTATAGGAAACATGGCACCTCACAATTAAAGGTGCACTTAGAAGAGCAATGCAAAAAAAGTCCAATATTAAGATCATTACAAGATAAAAGCCAATCTAGGCTAGAAGTTGGACTTAAAAAAATGGCGGATGAGACTAGTGGGGGTGCAAGTTTGAGGGGGTATACTAAGTATGATCCCGATGAGTGTAGAAGACATCTAGCTCGTATGGTCATAATGGACGAGCTACATTTTCAAATTGTAGACGGGAAAGGGTTCCAAGCGTATTCTCACTACTTGGAACCAAGGTTTAATATTCCCTCTCGCCACACGGTGGCAAAGGATGTAAAAAAGCATTTTTACATTGAAAAGGAGAAGTTGAGGGGTCAATTGGCAGATCAATTTGTTTGTCTCACCACTGACACTTGGACATCGATCCAAAATTTTAATTATATGTCTTTGACTGTGCATTTTATTGATTGCCATTGGACATTACAAAAGAAAATTATAAAATTTTGTAAAATCACCGATCACAAGGGTGAGACAGTTGGGAAGGCCTTGGAGGCTTCAATAAAAGAGTGGGGTTTGAGCCGAGTTGTTACAGTCACAGTCGATAATGCCTCGTCTAATGATGTTGCATTAGGACATTTGAAAACTTATCTTAGAGAGGCAAATAAGACACTTATGGGTGGTGAGTGTCTGCATGTGAGATGTGCGGCACATATTCTGAATTTAATTGTCAGTGATGGTTTGAGAGAAGATATCTTCATGACTCGATTGCTCGGGTTAGAACTGCTGTGAGATGGGTGAGATCTTCTCCTTCAAGGTTGGAGAAATTCAAGGTTGCTGCGAGATCTGCGGGTCTAACATCTAAGAAGGGCCTTTGTACTGATATGCCTACACGATGGAACTCAACATTTCTGATGTTGGAGGCGGCCCAAGAATATAGGCTGGCATTTGCATTATTGGGTGAAGAAGACATCCAATATGTAAAATATTTTGATGATCATGGGGGATTGGGGAAACCCGTAGATGATGATTGAGAAATTGTAACTATTTTTGTAGAGTTTTTGAGACTTTTTTACGATGTCACCACGAGGCTATCCGGAACTTTGTACCCTACATCCAATGTTGTATGCCAGCAAATATGTAGGGTAAAAGAAGAATTAGATGACATGGTTGCGGGTGGTCACATTAGGCTGCGGGAGATGACATTGATTATGAGGTTAAAGTACGACAAGTATTGGTGAGATTTAACTAGGGCTAATATTTTGTTATATGTAGCTGTCGTCTTTGACCCGAGGTATAAGTTGGATGGCATGATATTTGGATTGGGCCTTGCGTACGAGCAAGTATGGGCGGAGCTTATTGCAGCAAGGGTTCGGGAAACTCTTACTAGATTATTTGATGAGTTTTCCACCCTGCGGGGTGGTAATATTGCGGCACCTACATCTACCCCCTCAGCCTCAGGCTCACAGTTTCCTGAAGTCGAGGTTGGGAAAAGGCGTAGATTGGAGTGGGGTGAGAGGTATGAGCAGACCCCCTTCCTCCGGACTTCTGTAGAGGCTCAGTCAGAGATAGACAGATACTTAGCAACAGAGATTCTACCATTTTCACGAGATTTCGATATATTAAGTTGGTGGAAGGTGAATGCTGTGAAGTATCCCATCCTTGGAGAGATAGCCCGCACACTTTTGGCCATCCCTGTTAGCACAGTAGCCTCAGAGTCGGCCTTTAGCACCGGAGGGCGTGTATTAGATTCATTTCGGAGTTCATTAGCTCCTGCCACTGTAGAGGCTTTGATTTGCACGCAAAATTGGATCAAGGGAACTCCAATTCATGTTCCGGATGTTCTTGAGTATGAGGAGGCCGGCGTCGAGGAGGGGGGTGATGATCAGTCTGGATCTGGTATTTATTCTAATTTCTTATTTTTATTTATTTATTTTTATTTAATTGGTATTCATTAATTTCATTTCAAATTTAATACTTATAGTGATACATGAGACGGCGTCTACGGCTACCTCCGATGCAGTATGACTTTTGTATTGGACTCACCATTGCCATGGTTTGCATAATTTCTCCCCTAATAAGCTAATTGTTTTTTGCATTTAAAACTTTGTTTCATTTTTATAACTTTTTAATTTTAATTTGTTTTATTTTTAACTTATTAATATTTCAGGTTTTTTGACTTATTAACTTTTATTTTTAACTTATTGATTTTCAGTCTCACAGCAATCGACAGTCTCACAGCAATCGACATTCGACACATTGACACAACTCAGTGAACTCACAACTACGGCTCCACCCCAAAATCAATTTTCTTAATTTACAATTATTGTAATTTTGTTACAATAGTTAATTATACAATTTGTAATATTTTTTTTAGAAGAGTTTGTAATAGTGTAATAGTTTATTAGTTCTCTTAATTTGTATAATTGTAAACTATTTATTTTAGCATAGTGTCTTACTGCCTTAGTGATGAATATTACTTAATTATTTATTAGTTAAAACTTAATATCTACTTATAAAAAAAATTATTTCTTTTCTGTTTTTAAATTTATATTTTTTTTAATCTAAATAATGGGCCCAAAGTGGCCCAAAACGAATTCTGGGCCATTTAGGGCCCAGAAAAATGTATTGGACCGGAGGCCCAGTACCATGTGCGGGGGTGCGGGCGGGTGGGGGTCCAACCCCCGCATATGCGGGGGCGGGGGGCGGGGGAGGGGTGGCCCCGCCCCGTAGGGGGCGGGTATCACCCCTAATCGAGCGGGTATCTACTTTTACGAATGAGATTTTTTTTCACGAGTCGAGTTTGATTTGAGTTCAACCGAGTGGGCTATTGAAAAAACTGATTCATTTACAACCCTGCTCAAAAGGATTATCAAATTCTTACTTAAAAAAAATTAAAAAAAAAATCTATCAAATTCTTCCTCGGGATGGTTATGGTCCCAATAGATTTGGTCTAGTTGTGGTCAACGGCCCAACCTGGGCACCGTGTTTTTGTTTTCTTAGCTCACTAAATAGCCACCCACCCACCCAGCGAAGACTATCCCATCCCTGTCCTACTTTAGATCTCCAACCAGTTTCTGTTCAGGTCGGTTGCAACAGCGCCGTCCTTCTCAACCGCCACGCGGTTAAAACCGAAAAGGACCCTTCTAGAGTCACCGCAGAGCTCCCGCTAGTATATTTGAAGGGTTTTTTTTTTTTTTTTTTTTCTCTTTCATTTTTTACATACATTTTTTTAATATTTTTAAACATTTTAAAAAAATTAAAAAAATCTCATCACTATTAGAAAACCTTTTTTAATAATAAAAAAAAAATCCCAGCAGGAGCTCCCATCGGGAAAACTAGTATTTTCCAACCGAAAAATACTTGACAAAATTATATACAAGTTTTGCTAATTGGGATATGCTAATAATCTCTACTCATATTTGAAGAGACTTTAATTTATGAATTCATTATTTAAATTAAAAATATGGATTATAAAATTATTCAATATCTGCACTCTACCATATGCCTTAGTTGATCTGTTGTCTGCTTAACAATCAAAAGGTAATCTCAAATACAGTTTTGGTGTATTTAGGATCTAAAATGATTAGGTAAAGTGGAGATTATAGTATTAGTTAGTATTTATTTAATAATTTTAATATGCTATAACGTTAAAAAACTACAGCTATATGAGATGAGACATTTTAATAATATATAAAATAATTTTAATATCCACGAGAAAAAACTAACTGCATGAAGCTTATCTAATTCCCACCCAAACAAAAAAAAAACAAAAAGGGAAAAGAAAAACGGAAAGGGAAAGAGTCTCGAGATATATGCTTAAAAGTATAAACTCTATTTGACGCCTTGAGAAATAATCCAAATTCTCAAGCTCTTCAGGTTCGTTTCGTTAACTTTCTCTCATACTTTTAGGGTTTTTTCGTGTACGACCATTGGTCATGTTCTTCAGGTTTTAACGACTTAGTTCCAATTCTTTGTCTTGGATTTTTTAATTTTCTTTATTTTGGCTCATATTTTCTTTTCTAGCCCGTGACTTGTGTTTTGGAAATCAGAGGTTAATGTTGTTTTTTTCCTGCTCGAGTTCGAATCGGTTTGTGTTGGCTTCAGTTTTGTTTGGTTGCTGAGAAAATGTTGGAAGCAATAAGGGCGCCGCTGAAATGTCCGTGATTTGATCAATTTCTTGTATTTTTCTTTCTTTTTTTTTTCTTTGAAAGCAAAGCTATATTATATTAAGGTACTATGTTCCGATTTTTCTGTTCTTTTCTTCCTGACTTTTCTTGGCAACCAAGCAGAGAGTTAGATTTGATGAAACCTGAACTTTTGTTTCCTTTGGATGGAACTATTGCATTGATAGACATTACACGATGTTAATGAGTTTGCGTCTCGAAGTCATTAGAGATTAAAGGGCTTCTTATAAAATATTCCTTGATTTTGATTTAAGAATTCAAGTTTGTGTAGAATTTGTGGAAACTGGTTTTGATAGTCTATGTTGTTTGATATTTTCTCATTGTAATTGTTATAGGGATCGTATAGTCATGGCAACCGCAACTATGGCCACAGCAGCCGGTGCTGCTGCTCTTTTGTACTACACATTGAACCGTAAATTACAGTCGAATGGGTCTCATGGCGATGATAATGATGATGATGGTGATGAAAATAGTAGTGATGCCACTACTGACATTCCTTTAGGTATTGACCGTGTTTCACATAGGCTAATTCAAGCACCTGCTACATGGTTGGAGACGATTTCAACACTGTCAGAGACTCTTAGGTTTACTTACTCTGAAACTCTGGGGAAGTGGCCCATTGGGGACTTGGCATTTGGGATCAGCTTTCTTCTGAAGAGGCAGGTAACTGTTCTGAAATGTGATATACTTACAAAAGTATGTGGTATTTTTGTACATTATTATTATCATTATTGCTTGGTTTACAAGACCACCAAATGAGTTCATGCATGGCAGGGATCTGACTAGAATCTTGCCATTGATGCTCCTTGTTATCAGGCCAAGCTTCTGACTGTTTCATTGTACTTTTCAGGGAAACTTACATGTTGCGAGTGTATTTGGTGGTAAAGACAGTTTACTGCTCAAAGGACCAGATATAGCTGCTGAACTTAGATACCTCTTAAACTTGTTGACTCTATGTTGGCATTTTTCAAAAAAACCGTTTCCTGTATTTTTAGAGGAGACTGGCTATTCCAAAGAGAGTGTTATCCTTCAGGAACCCAAAGCAGGAGTAAGTCATGTTTGAAGTTTGAATTCAGCTATGTTTTTAGTTGTTAGATGTTTGCCTTGCCTTCTTGTTTTTTGTTTGGTTGTTTGTGGGGGGGGGGGGGGGGGGGGGGGGGGGTTGTGGAAAAGTTTTGTCCAAAGGTGCCAGAAGCAGTAGTTTACTTTCTACGGTTTCAAAGCATAATTTACGTTTTTTACACATGCCCTGGTTTTTCTGTTTGTTTCTCTTCTGCAGATCTTAAAGCCAGCTTTCACAATTTTAGTTGACCACAACATGAAATGTTTTCTCTTATTGATTCGTGGGACCCATAGTATCAAGGATACTCTTACGGCTGCTACCGGGGCTGTTGTACCTTTTCATCACAGTGTTGTGCATGAGGGAGGAGTAAGCAATTTGGTTTTAGGTTATGCGCACTGTGGGATGGTTGCGGCTGCTAGGTGGATTGCAAAGCTTGCTACTCCTTGTCTTATTAAAGCACTTGGTGAATATCCTGGTTATAAAATCAAGGTAAATCCATGAGGTGTAATTGTTCTTATCCTATGCTGATGTATTAAATCAATAAATGGGCTTTCCTACAAGGATAAGCTAAAGTGGCACATGATTTAGTTATTGGTAGCTGAAACAGTCTTGTATTCTCCTTGTTTCAACCAAAGGAGCTAATGTTGATGCATGATACCATAGCTTCCGGAAAGAGAATATGGTTTCATTAGAGCTTTTTAATACCAACTACTCTTGTTCAAGCATAATATTTTTGTTATTAATGTTTGTTATTTCTCTCATCCTGCTCCTGCTAACTATCTCAACTTAGTATTTATGCTCCTGAAATTTGAAAATTTTTGAGTGGCCCCCCTTGAACCTGCAATGAGCTTAGAAGCATTTAATTGAATATTTATATGGTTTACCTGTTTGGTGGGTGGCTTGTTCCAGTACTGAATTTATCTTGTTAAGATATCTACTTACGGCATTCTTTGGGTTCTGACAGATAGTAGGGCACTCTTTAGGTGGAGGCACTGCAGCACTTCTAACATATATACTGAGAGAGCAGAAAGAGTTCTCAAAAACCACCTGTGTTACCTTTGCTCCAGGTTTGTGTTCATTATAAAATTATATTCTGGTATTGTTTTACTTTGAAAACTTCATATTCTGTATTATTTACTTTGAAAACTTCAGGTTCTGATTTCTCCTTATATCCAGCCAATAGAATGTTAGTTATGTACTTATCAAAAAAGAATGTTAGTTATGTCATTTGTTGTTTTCGTTCTAATATTTGTAAAGTTAGATTTCCTAAATTTGCATGTTGCTTTATGACATAGCTAGAGGACTCACAAAAGTATTATCCCATGCAGCTGCTTGTATGACTTGGGAATTGGCAGAATCAGGCAATGATTTTATTACTTCTGTTATAAATGGAGCAGACTTAGTGCCTACATTCTCGGCTGCTTCAGT
Source organism: Juglans mandshurica (assembly GCA_022457165.1). NCBI lineage: Eukaryota > Viridiplantae > Streptophyta > Magnoliopsida > Fagales > Juglandaceae > Juglans > Juglans mandshurica. The sequence goes on along the minus strand of CM039619.1, from coordinate 9,094,160 downwards.
GGATGACTTGCGTGCTGAGGTAATCTTAAGCTGTATACTTAGTTCTAATGTCTGTCTTGCCTTTAAGATGGATCATATTTGGGTATTCATTTTTAGACTACCCTTGTATCTTATCGTATGATCATGGTTAGATGTGGCATCATTAAAACATTCTGACGCTCGGTTTTTTAGTTGGAGAGGACTAATTTGCACCTGGCTGGTGTAGTATGGCTTGTCCCAATGTAGGTTGTTTATTGCGTATGTTGGAATCCCCATAAACTTCATGCCTCATCATGGTCAGAATAATACAATGAAACTAAATCTTAGTACAAAAAATGAATCCTGCAACGCTTTTTCTATTCCCAACTTATCCTGCTCTTTGTTTGATCTATTCACTTGAGATGTTTATGTCACGATGCATGAACTCTATCAACTCTCATCCATGTTAACAAAAATTACACCAGGACTTGGGTGGCCTGGTTGCTTGGTTTTTGATACAATATTTACCCTTTCGGTTCCTTTATATCCTTAACTGCATGATCCATCTTATACGAGTGTTTTTCAAAAAGATATTTTATTTTACAGGTGACTGCCTCTGCTTGGCTTAATGATCTGAGGAATCAGATTGAGCATACGAGAATTCTCAGTACTGTCTATAGATCTGCTTCAGCACTGGGTTCTCGTCTTCCATCCATTGCTAGTGCTAGAGCAAAAGTTGCTGGGGCAGGGGCAATTTTGCGCCCAGTTTCAAATAGTACACAGGTAACTCCTTTCTATTATACAAAATTAATTTCCCAGTGCATTTTATTAATGACATTACCTTTTCCTCTGTCAAGCCGTACATAATACTAATTTGTTAGCGGGAAAAAAATGGGGGCATTTTCAACTAAGCAGCCATTTATTGATCCTTTTGACATTCTGGGCCTCGTTATCTTCCCTTACAGTTGGTGGTTGATTTCCTACTGTCCGTTAATAGTCAATGAGTACCTGAATTTACTTGATTTGCTGATTGGTTTAAATTACACTATTTTATTTAACCATTTTCTTTCGCTTGTCATGTTTACAGGTTGTGATGAAGAGAGCTCAGAGCATGGCTCAGGCGGCATGGACACGTCCTACCCTTCACTTGTCTTCTTGGTCATGCATGGGTCCCCGTCGTCGGGCCACAGCTGCTCATATGACCTCAAAAGAGGAGGGGAGTTCTCCTGAATCTTCCTCTACTATTGTAGAAGCTTCTGAGCATCTTCTTTCATCCCCTAAGAAGACCGCAACCACAACTGCCCTTGAAACCATTGAACTTCCTGTGTCTTCGTCTGTAGGAACAAAATGGGCATCAGAGATTGAATGTTCTTACGCTGATGAAACAGGTCCAGATGCTGATGGCAATGCTGATCTCAGTGATGGTGAGGATATCATTAGCCATAATAGTCACGAAGACCGCATGACTGAAGTTGAGTTATGGCAACAACTTGAGCATGAGCTTTATGATCGGACAGAAGGTGAGGAGGTTGATGTGGCAAAGGAAATAAGAGAAGAAGAAGAAGCAGCCATTGCAGAGGTAGGTGAGGACCAGCCAGAGAGCTCTACACGAGAAATAAAAGAGGCACACAGATTTTTCCCTCCAGGGAGGATTATGCATATTGTTACCCTTCACTCCGATGGTGCAGAGTGTGAAAGTGATGGTCACCCTACAACCAGTGACTTGGACAATGGGCGGCTAGAAGAGACAAAGGTCGGGATTTTCCTCACTTCAAGATCACTGTATAGTAAACTGAGGTTGTCACTAACCATGATTAGTGATCATTTCATGCCTGTCTATAGAAGGCAGATTGAAAGATTAATAAAAGAATTTGAGGAGGAAGGTGTCGTTGATGACCATAAGACTGGAGAAGTAGTTTTATAGGGACAGGTATTCGCTCAACAAATAGTTGTTAATAAGCACAATAGAAAAAGGAACCCTAGTTGTTTACCTCATTGGTTTTGAAGGCTGGCTACCTAGACAGAGTAGTAGTCCATTGCTTTGCTGCAGTGTGGTGATGGAAAGCCACCAAAGTCGGATTCCCCGACTGGTGAACCATGGAATCGGTATCATTTTTGCTGCTCTGAAAATGATGTTTGAAGGTCATCTCGATTACGTATACAGCAACCAAAATCGCAGTCCTCTCTGTATATTGGAGTTTTGAGGTCACGAACTTATTCTTTTTTTCTCAATTGATTGATTCGATTTGATGTTTCTGTCATTGTTCTTCGGTATCAATTGCGAATTTTAACTGCTAATACAATTTTCATTTGGATGATTGCATGAATATGTTTTGTTGTGCCTTGCTGGACTTGTTTGACTCCCTACTGTTGCCCTAAATGGGAAGTCCCCCGCGGCTGTGCCGCGCCATATATGAACGTAAACCAATCAAGAAACTCGGATCTTGAACAAGAAATTCAATTCAGTGACAAGTTTTCTCATGCTGAATACGCGTGCAGGGAAAAAAAAGAAGAGAAAATAGAAAGACGGAGAAAATAAGAGTAGACCAAAAAAATGGGTTAATTTAGAGCTCGTTTGAATACAAAAACTATCTAATTTCGTCTTTATTTTATTCAATTCATCTAAAATCATCTTATCTATTCTCACTATCCAAACGAGTCCTATACAAAGAGTAAAATTACTCTCACCGCTCTCAGTCCTGCTGGGAGTTATCGCTATATTTTTTTATTTTTGTAATATTTTTTTTACTTAGTAATTAAGCAAGTATTTTTTAATATTTTATGTTTTTTTTTTTAAATATTTTACTGTGTTAAAAAAATATATATAAAAAAATAAAATAAAAAAATATTACATTTTACACTAATAGAATCTCCTAGCGGTACTGGGAGCCGTGGCTGTATAGCGACCCATACAAAAATTACTCGGCTTTCATTGAGACGGGGAGTGTCTTAGTACATATTTCGCCATAAATGAGCACATGATGGGTTGCAGAGCAAGCATCCACATCAGCTATGAGCCTATCAGAATATCTCTACAAATTAAGACCGATATATTCATCAATGATCTCTTGCTATTTTCCTTTACTAATGAAGTGAAGTCTCCAGCCACAAATCAAAATGCGCTTTCGTGGCTAAATTGGAATCTCTCTGTGAAGTTGTTAACGTTGTTTTGAATGCGTTAATTGGTCCAATCACGATAGTTGTTGATATGAAACGGATCTTTTCCTAAGCATTTAATGATTCTCATATGTTGTTTCCAATAAGATAGCCACTTCGGATTGGCATGAAAGCAACGAATGCCCCGCAGCGATTTTGTTTGTATCATTTTACTGCTCTTCAACTGTTTGGTTAGTAGAATAATAAATCCTGATATTGGGATTATAAAAGGAGTCCACTTGCAGCCAATTTTGTATTTTGTACGTTATTACCACTTGACCAATTAATTAACAACAATATAATTTTGATTTGGCTTGCAGACTATATAAGTTTTAGTAAATATTCCATATTTTTTCTGGGCACAAATATTATTTTAAAAAAATAAAAAATAAAAAAAGAGCCACTGCATCCAAATTCCAAAGTATACCTGATAATGATAGTTACCAACATGTTTACACAATTTTATTTTATTTTTTAATTTGACTTATGATTGCTATTATATAACCACTGGCACGATCATGGACCACATCAAACTTGTAAAATTTCAAGAGTTATCACTAAGATATTCTCTGCATTCATTATTACTATTTCTTTTGAGAAATGTTGAGTTTTAGTGCTTACAAGATTATGGTTATGTTTGAATACAGAAATTATCTCATCTCATCATTATAATTTTTTCAAATTTTTATATAAAATATAATAAAAAATTCAATTTTGTCAAATTTTAAAACAATGATAATATTAAAAAATAATATTCTAACAATATTTGATTCAGCTCATCTAAAATCATCTCATTTCACTATCCAAACTAACTGAGCTTTCGGATAACTCTTTTGGATCTTTAGATTATTAGATGCTCTCAATTTTATTTATTTTTTGTTGTTTTCGACCTACAAATCATTACCTAACGAGATCTTCAATTTGATCAGTTGACAACCGATGCCGGTCGGATCCTCATTCCTTTGAGTTCTATACATCTGTGACACCTGTGTCTGAACGAATAATCTAATAGACATCATTTTGAGCGTGGCTGAACATTTCTAAACAAATAAATCGTATAGAATATACAAAGGATTTACAAGACCAGAACTTGCATCCCTATTTTCTACGGATATATATATATATATATATATATATATATATAAATAAATGATAGTTACAGTCGTGAATGTATAAATGTTGTACAATTATTTTGATAAAAAATAAATGATAGCATTATTATATATATATATATATATAAATTTTCCACGATTCGTATTAATTATTTGTTGTCATGTGAACAACTAATTAATAGTTAGTTAATGGTCCTAGTTCAACCCAACCAACAACATAAAAAAAGAAAGAAGAAGAAAAACATTAAAACACATGAAATATATCTTAAAAAAAACACACCCACATACAAATTAAGCACATGATACAATTATCATGTTGATCTAGAGTTGGACCTTCGTGAAAAGGATAACCATGTCTGTTAGTAGCTTAGCTGTAAGCCATCGAAAGAAATTTCTCGAGAAAAAAAAGGTAGTCCACAAACGAACAATAATACATTTTTGCCACGTGACATTCTTTTTTCTACTTTTTGTTTAATTACTACCCTCCGATCCTTATTTTTTTCCCTTCTTTATAATTTTTTCACCTTCCAATCAAGTACTTATAAATCAATTGATCAAAGACAAAGAAAGCCGAAGATGGAAACAAATAAAAGAAAATTTCCACCGATATGAACAAGAAATTCCCTTTGAGAAACACTTGATCCTTTTGAACACAAAGGAAGACAATAATCATTAATTTACATCAAAAAAGCAAAATATATACCAAATCATGTAAGGAAAAATTATGATTGTTTTAGGACCCACTTGGTAATTATCAAAATTAATGAATAATGTGTGACACGTCAGCCAAGATCATAATGCCATGCATGTCAAATTTAGTTTTCAATTAATCACCACGTCACCCACTAGACTTTTCTCAACACGTAGGAATGCAAAATTGGCCTTGGTTGACCCAAGCGCGTCCGCTCTTCTTTTCCTCACAAAATAAATGAAAAAAGTAATAAAGATAGAAGAGCACAATTTTTCTGGCCTGGGGGGGGGGGGGGGGTTTAATCATGTGTTCATACGTTAGGTATACCAAGAATCAAATCCCATGTTCAAACTATATAGAACCGGACAACTTATTTCCTGCTGTCAATTTATATTAATAAGCTGGTCCCATACTAGATAAAACATTGACAATACAATGCCCTCACATGCACGTTTCGCGTGCATGAGTGTGAAACTTAATTAGATGATCATTGACAAGTGATCGATAGATGATGATCAAGTTGTGTACATATTTACACAAACGTTTATAATCAAAATTAATTAATGGGGCATGCATAGAGAGATCGATCATGAGCCTATACATAGAGCTTTTTTTTGTGAAGCAGAAAATGAGATCACTATCATGTATATTCATGTTGTGGTGGGGGAATGATGGTACGGTGGGTGTTCCTCTGTCTGTCATGCATGGCAAAGAGATGGGGGGGGGGGGGGGGGGGGGATAGTGCATGTCCCTTTCGCGAATCGATATGAGCAATAATAATTGGAGTGATCTCTTAATTTATTTCCTCTGGCAACTCTTGGTCCATTTCTTTTTTATATATATACATACATACATAGAACAAAAGCATATGTATTTGATTGCGACTGTTCGGGTTTTGATCATCAAATCAGATCGAGGAGGAATCGCCACCGAGGGATATCCTCGTGCCCGAAAAAATGAAAATAATGGAGGAGGGATGGTGGGGACTGATGGAGGAGAGGGTTTGCGTAGGGTGCACTGCTTTGCAACATCAACCTCAATAATGAAAGGCGTGATGAATATCAGATTGGTCCCTCATTTTTTTTTTCTTTGTTTCTTTCACTCATGTTACGAGTCACTCAAAACTCCAAATTTAGCAGCAGCTAATATACAAAAGAAAAAGTTGATGATATGTTTCAAATGTGTACCAAAACCTCGTTCATTAACATGGCATCATAACTCTTCCCATAACCTTACTCCATTTGAAGTGACACGAGTAATAAACAATATGCAGCAAATTTGTGCAGACCCATGCATATATATATATATATATATATATATATATATAAGTTAGGCATTATTTACGTACGTCATCCTCATTGATCTCGATATTTTTTGGACAATCCATGTCAACTGTTCAATCCAAATAAGAGTGATGTTACGTATAGTCGTGGAATACACAAATGTCGTGTAGTCGTTTTGAAAAAAAATAGAGTCTATTATTAAAAAATTAATTTTTTTATGTGAATTTTATATTTATTCATTTTTTTCAAAACGACTGTACGAGATTTATATACTCACAATTACAAATACTGTACATCAAGAGTACTGCAAAAGATTGACATACATTTATATATTTCACATCATGCATGCTCAAAAAAAAAAAAAAAAACTATTGACCAATTAATGCCCTCAAATACCATTGAGTTGATCTGTTACTTACAAATTAATTTATAATGTACTGTCTATTGTACGATCACATTAATTATAAAAACTTCTAGGCATGATTTTTTTTATATTAATTAATGTGGTGGGTTTTTATATTAATCATTGATCATCGATGTGTCAGTAAGCATTTTTGCACGTTAATTTTTTAGTGCAGAATTTAACTCATTCCCGATTGTTTTAAGAACTTCAATAACCACACAAATTCAAACCGGATTCGAAGATTAAACGGGCCGTTTGAATATAAAAATAATTTGATTTCATCTCATTTCATCATTATAATTTTTTTAAATTTTTATATAAAATATAATAAATAATTTAATTTTTTTAAATATCAAAATAATAATAATATTAAAAAAATAATATTCTAACAATATTTTATTCAACTTGTAAATTTCATATAAAATCATCTTATTTTATCTTACTATTCAAACGGAGCCTAATTAGAAAAGTAATATTAGATATAATTTTAGTGAGAGTAAATCTCCTGCATTCTATTTTTTTTAAAAAAAAAAGAGATCTAATATTAAAAAAAATAATTTTTATGTGAATTTTATATTTCTCTCTTTAAAAAAAAAAAAAAAAGGGCACGAAACCACTCTAAAATAACCATTATCATTTCTCTACGTAGGATATTGAGGCGATAATTAGCTTATTGAAGTACTCACAGGGCAAGAGTTAATTGAAATTAGGAAAATCTGATTTATGGGATCTCCTAAGCTGTATAACTTACACGTGGCAACTACAGATTGTCAATAAATAATCCAAAAAAACTGAGGAAGAAGACCTCCAAACAGCGCATATTAGCTATGAATGAGACAACATAATAATGATGATGCTTAGCTGGCAATACAAGATCGACGGCCAGAATCCACCGAGACCAAATGTTGCTGATGTGGATTATACCGCAGTCCACTCCTTTAAAACTTCAATCATTGGGTTTCTCTCTCCTCAGAAGTGTTCTCTCTCTGGCTCTCTCCCTTTAAAGCCTCAACTATTCTATTCATTCCGCTCATGTATCGTTAAGAGGCGGATTTTGTGGAGGAAACAAAAAGCAATCTCTTTGTTTGCTCGTATAAGATTTGGGTTTCTTTGAATGTTATAAAAAAACAGGTAAAAAAAAATAATAATAACAAAAGAGAGAAAAACATTGGGTTTCTTTGAGTTCTTAGGGAGATCATTGGAGAAAAGCAATCTGGGCTTGTTCGGATTCTCGAGGTTTCTTTTTTGAAATGGTTTTTCTGCGTGAGATTTCCGTTGCTGACGAAGATAAGGTTGAAGAAGGAGAGTGGGAGAAAGAAAGGTAATACATACAGGGCCAGAGTGGCAGAAGTAGAGAGAGAGAACGAGAAGTGTTGGGATTTGATTCTCTGTCTGCTTTTGCTGGTAATTCTCATCAAAAGTCCTTCTCTCTATCTGCCATTGAATATTAGTTTTCTATGGATTTCATGAAAAATGACTCGTTTAGTGTTCTTTGGTTTTCGGTTAGATAGATTGTTCCACTTTTTTACTAAATAAAAGATTGTGTTCGATTTCATTTGGAATTAAATGTTTCCAACTTCAAAAGCCATGGAAGACGTTTATTTTATTTGGAGTATATATCATATATGTTGTTAACTTGTTTCTTTGATAATTCATTTACTGAAAAATCCGAAAAAGTTTTTTTTTTTTTTTTTTCAGAGAACAGGATGTCTTTAGAGAGAATTTTACAGGAAACTGCTTGTTTCTAAATGTGCTTTCTAATTCATCTTCATTTCCTTTCTTTTTTGCTTCTCAAGACAAACTAGTTTTTCCTCAAAACAGAAACAGCCTTACGTATTAATCCACAATCAAGTTGTTGGTTTTGTGAAAACCATGCAAACATCCAGAAAAGAAGTTCCTCTTTATTTTTATTTTGCTCTGTTTTCCCACCAGCCAAACATCTAGAAGGGGGGAAAAATAAAACATGTTAAAATAAAAGTACTCAAAGTTCAGTATTGTTTGCAGGGCCATTGGCAATGTCTGCAACAATAATCAGTGATACCGTGTTAATATCAGCCCCGGAAGCACAACCAACGGCAGCTTCTAATTTCATTTCCCAAAATGAAGTAGAATTCGCCGCATGCGACTGCTGTGGGCTAACCGAGGAGTGTACGCCGGCATACATAGCTCGCATCCGGGAGCATTACCATGGCAAATGGATATGCGGCCTGTGCTCCGAGGCCATTAAAGACGAGATCATAAGGTATGAAAGGCTAATTAGCACTGAAGAAGCAATGACTAAGCACTTCAACTTCTGTAAAACATTCAAGTCCTCAGGATCAGACCCTCCTCCGAATCCTACATTGCATTTGATAGCGGCCATGAGACAAATTCTTAGGCGCAGTCTGGACTCTCCGAGAGGATTGAGGTCTGAACCAACTAGTCCGGTGAACAGTGACCGGGAAATTCATGCTGCTCCTGGGTTTCCTAGGTCTGGCAGTTGTATTTCTAGTCTGTCTGGTCTATGAAGGTATCGGGTTGGGGTTGGATTGGAATGGGAGGGAACAACATAGAGATGAACATGGGGGAGTATACCTTTCTTTTGCTGCAAAATAAACATCCTTAAAAAGGAATACAAAGTTAAAATGATTATTGTAGTTATCTGGTTACCACCTCAAAATTTTCAATCCAATGTATATATTCTACTCTGTCTTCTCTGAATCCAGACTTCTTGCTAGTCGTGTATTATTTTCTGATTGGAAAAAAGAGAAATTCTAAAAACTATACGTGATAAAGGTTGCAGGATATGTGACTGATTAAGTAATATATACAGACAATTCATTTATACAAACGTCTTAAATCCAATACAGAAAGTGGTAGACTTTTTGAGTCTAGGATAAACCAGTCCTGTTTATGAATGCTTATGATGAGCTATCATATTTGTTGGATCTCATAAAGGATTGTCGTTGGAAAGATGGATACACAAATGCGGTTTTTTTTTTTTTTTAATAATTTTTATTTTATTTATGACTCTCTTGAATAACATTGAATAATACTCAATTTGCATTAAAATATGGGAAGCTCACTTTTACAGATAGCTTTGTTTAGCATGGATCGATATACCTACCTAACGCTGGGAACTCACTTTTGATGCTCTCGATCTGTACTGATGAGGAGCCCTTATATATTTTAAAGTTGCAAATCGTTTACGAGATTGTGCAGACATAATAATAGAAGGACGTCACAGGTGCAAAACAGTAGGATAAATTATTCTGTAGTCAAAACATGACAAATTGATTGAGCTGTGCAATTTACCTGTTTTTGTTCAATACTTCTGACAACGGTTTTGCTCGTGAGATATCAAACCAGAACCACATTAATCTGTACAAACTCTTTTACATCTGAAACGGTACCGCAACTTATCAGAATCCGATTGATTTAACTATCTGCAATGCTAGGTAAATCAAGCAGCACATTAAATAGAGTGATATGCTGTTTGAAAAACATGTTTTTTCTATCCTTCGTATGTTATATCTGTCTCTCGTAGTCCTGTCCTTTTTTTTTTTTTTTTTAGAATTTCATTTTGTCAATTATGGGTGTGGCAACAAAATGTGAGCTTGTGATAAAAGCTTTCACGAGATCTTAACAGGTCCTACATTGGAGATTGGCAGATTGCAGCATAAGAATCGGTGCCAGACAGCACTGGTGCTATATACGTGACTCTGTCAAGAAAGAAGGTTCGGGAATGGGATTCTGTGCCTTGTTTTGTCTCGTAATGGGATCCTGTGCATGCATGGCCGAAACATGCATTGCATGCACTGTGTGGGCCGGGGGGCTTCTGTTTAGGTCAATACTAACTCTGAGGAATGCGACAAATTGAATCGGGTTAGGAGCAGAGAACATGAGTAGATACCATTTCATTCTTGTGTGGCTTCCATGCTTCATTATTATCTAATATTTATTGATTACTCAGCAATCCTTTTTTGTGGTTCATCCTCAAGTTTACTGATCAAACCTTCCAGATTGTGACATGTTTTGATCGAATTCCCTTCCCTTTTAAATCAAGAGCTGAGGCTAGTTTGTTTTTGCAGATAAGATGAGATGAGATGAGTTGAGATTAAATTTAAAAAATTGAATAAAATATTGTTAGAATATATTTTTTAATATTATTTTTGTTTTGAGATTTGAAAAAGTTGAATTGTTTATTTTGTATTGTATTGGAAGTTGAAAAAATTGTAATAATTATATGAAATGAGATGAAATGAAATATTTTTTGAAAACAAATGAATATCATGGAAATTAGCAGCACTTACATATTGAGTTTAATATCTTTCAAGCCCTGTATGGCCTTAATTAAACATCCTAAAATTTATAGCTCTTTAACCTTATACATTTAGTCGTTCTGTTTATAAGATCCTGTTCGGTTTTACATATGGTTTTGACTCATTTCATCTCATTTTAACATCTAAACACAATTCAAATATAAACATTTTTCAATTTTAAAATTTTAAAGTTTCAACTTTGTCATAAAATTATATTAAAAAAGAATATTATAACAATATTATAACTTTATAATATTTTTACTCAATTTTTTCTTTCTCATTTTCTAAAATCCTATAAAATTTCTTAACACGAACGATTTCATTACTTGTTGATGTCGTGTTTCGCGGACTCAGGCAGTTCGACGCTAACAGTGCTCGGATTCTTCCCTACAAGGAGGAGATGGAGACCACGGGATCCATGATACCTCCGACGCTCAAGTTAGTTTCAATGTAGGAGATGAAAAGATAAAGCAGTAGAAAATGTATGTCAAATGTTAACCTCTTCATTGGTTGCAGGAGGCGTCTATTTATACCTGCCGGCCTAGTCTCCATTGTAGTGAAGTGTTGCTCTGTAGGAGATCGGATATTTATGCTGCCTACTCGCTGTGCTATAAGGCACTTAGGTTTGACATATGTGTTTCGAGCTTTGGGTTGCATTGAATGCAACATGCTTTCTTTTCTAAGTTTCTCTCATCTCATTTATGCGGCGTGCCTTTCTCTCTAACCTTCATTTCCCTCATTAATGAAGCGTGTCTTCCTCTCTAAGCTTCTCTGTCTGTCATGTCTGGGTGACGATATTTTTAGTCGACAAGCACATCTATACGTTGGTTAGTGGTTTCTAGGCTCTCTTCTTTGCCACACGTTTTGCTATGATTTTCTATCTATTCATCCCCTTGATCTGGGCCTTTGATATATACATGGCCCGACTCGACTCCCATGTCTAGTCTGGGCTTGGGCCTGGGCCAGGATCTAACCCAGTGAATAACCCTATTCACATTACTATTCACAAACTATTTCACTATTATTCATAAATTTCTCTTTTCATCCCACGTTTGTATAACCAAATGAAACCTAAATATTTGGTAAACGGACGTAAGTGTACAGGTACGCGTAGAATCCAACTACCAGGTGAATATTAAACGTACGTAGCTAGGTTGACAGAAAATACCATTTTAGAAAATTCAACTTCGGGCTTATTTGTTTTCAGAGATGAGATTAGTTGATATTAAAGTTAAAAAGTTGAATAAAATATTATTAGAATATATTTTTTAATATTATTTTTGTTTTGGAATTTAAAAAAGTTGAATTGTTTATTTTATTTTGTATTGAAAGTTGAGAAAATTGTAATGATTAGATTATATGAGATGTTCCCTGAAAATAGCGATCATTAGTTTCGTTGGGAAAAAAAAAAAAAAAAAAGGCATTAAATCCTCCCAACAAGTTTACACACTCTTCTACCAATAATAGATACCTTGTGTTTCCTACCTTCCCTGAATAGTCGTCTACCTAATCCAAACATCATGCGCTTAAATTATTATATATATATATATATATATATGCATAGACGAAAATGACCAAATTGTACTTCATTCTGTTTTTTGTCTTATGTTATGTAATATATATATAATGTTAATTGTTAAATATTAGTAATTAATTAAAGCCAATTATTTGAAGGAACTAATTAATTCTTTAACTTATTCCAATATTGTGCCAGCCATGCACAACATAAGTGCGAACCTGTAAAAGTTGAGTCCTCAGCAACCACTAACCAGTTGGTAAAATTAGGAAATCATTCTTCTTTTTCATATTCAAGGTCACAGATTTGAAACGGCTTACCTTATTAAAATTTGTGAATCAAAGTCTTAGAAGCCTTTACTTACTGGCACATTGGTGGGATTGCGGTGATGGGTTGCTCTACCTAGGATCAGTAGGTACGGCTCAAATCAAACATGTTGCAGCAAGTGGGGACACTTATGGTTACGGAGAAGCTACACTGACCGCCTCACCCCATTGGTTAGATCAGGAGGATCCTCTTAACGCCTTCCGTAAGGAAAAAAAAAAAAAAAAATAGTCTTCAGCATGAATCACACAAATTTGACAAAAATACTCATGTCTGCCTGCTTGCATGTGGGGAGGGTCACTTTTATTCTGTGAGAGATTCTCAGTACTTAAACAAATTAAAGAAATAGATAGCAAGCTAACAGAATGGACAAAATCCTTTTGTACGTGATCGATTTAAAAATCCAAGGCGATCTTAAATATATATCGTCGTAATATCCAAATTAATCATCTCTAATATTTATACTTCTTTTTGTGACGCTATCTGAAGAGAGGCGTCGTGTTAAGTCACATGCAAACTAATTGAAACAGGTCATGATCAAGGCTGATATGTTACCGGTCGTACGTAGCGATTCCTCCGTCGACGTACGTTACCAGGTGGCCGGGAGCGTAATTAATTCAGGCAGTCAGTGCCAATTTTGTGTAGAAAAAATAATATATATAATGATTCTACGTAGAAAATCTTTCGACGCATCAACGGTGGCGATATCATTTGTAGATTATTTCTGGGAAAATCAAACATCTGATAATATTTTTCACAATATTTGAACTTCAGATTGTTTACACGAAAACAATAGAAAATTAATGATTTGATTCTAGCCGATCACGTCTAGAAGCTCTCTGATGGGTTATGCAATCGGCCGCAGAACATTATGGGCCATATACACTGCACATGAAGAGCCCAAAGCTTCGAAGGGATTTCGGGCCCAATCAATCAAGTAGTGATCACACCAGCCAAGGCCCATTCATGTTGGGATTGCCGAATCAATCCAAAAGCACACTTACATTTGTTACTATTACTGGATGGGAGAGATCTCATCGCACCTCACCAAACTCTAATCGGTTGGTAGAATGTCCTCGTCATCTATTAATAGATGATGTACTAAACTGGCACATGATGAGATTGTTTTACCAAAAGCAATCCCTCAAGAGGGTCTAGGTCCGTCCGGAGAATTGCTTTCCAAGGTACAAAAGGTTGTTATATTAGAAGGTGTACATGTGAACTGCGAATTCAATTGCTTTCAAATATCAGTAGTATTCCATAAAAGAATGGTCATTAATTAATTAATTAATTAATTAATTAAAGGGCCTTGCTTAGGTGAATTTAAAAGTTTTGGACTCATAATAAACAAAACAGGCTATTAATATGGCCCAATAATGACACGTCTAAGAGCATTGTCAATGATTTATGCATCTTCATATTCATCTTTATATTTATATAATATCTCTCTAAATTGGTTTACATTGAATTATGCATTTTCAAAATTTTGCATAGCTATGAATAATATTTCTTTAAATTTGAAGAAATATTATTCACTCTCCAAACATTATTTTACTTTTTTTTTTCTCTCCTACCTATTAAAATTAACTTTATGAAATTTGTATTAAGATGATTTTGATATATGAGATATGTATTAGGTTGATGATACAAAATGTTTTTTAGTACATATTAATATTGATTGATAAAATTAGTTATTTTGATATATAAAATTGGTAATATTTAGATATATGGAATTAAGATTTTGAGCGAATGATGTTAATGGTAAAATATATAAAAAATAATAATTTTAAGAAAAAAATAAAAAATAAAAATATTTTATTATTATTTAATTTAAAAATGTATAATCTAACGTGAAAATTTTTCTTGATATGAAAAATTAATATTCAAAAGATGTAATTTTTAAGATGTATATAGAGAATAGTGAACTAAACACTCAAGTTGTGGTTGCCTCTAGGAAGCTACCTCTGAGCACAGCCCCACCGCCACGGCCACGGCCACGGGGAGGGAGTCCTTGTGCAGCCGTGCAAAGCAAGCACGTTACAGTGGCCTTGCACTCCTGTTGTCTTTTAGTCAATAATTCCAGAATCGGCTGAATGAGTCGGACCCACCAACCGTATGGAACCGTCGATTACATATAGGGCCATAACATTTTCTGCGCTAAAAAACAGTACGTGGCGTCGAGCCATTCGTTGTTTGGACCGTGCTCAAATCTGGGTCCCACTTTCAACTATATTCGCGGGCCCACAATATGCTAGTACATGCCTATTCATTGGCCATAGACAAGCAAATTATACAAGAAAAAGCAATCGTGTAACATATTTATTTTTAAAATATTAATTAAAAGATCTGTTCTTTGATGACGTGGACCCACGGGATCCCTATAGTCTGGTTGTAGATCGTAGATTCCCTTTTATCCTCGAAAGGATTATAAAGACAAAGGGATCAGACACTTCAAAGGCGTCTCCAGTTTATCAAGAAACGAACGAAAACATACGAAGAAGAACACAAACTCATTGGCCCTCATGGCCATTTCCTCTGTCTCTTCAATTTTCCTCTTCCTCTGTCTCGGTGTTATAATTCCTCTTACGCTCTCAACCTCGTCGGACCGTCCGCAAACCTTCATCGTCCACGTCTCCCAATCACATAAGCCCTCCCTTTTCGCCTCCCACCACCACTGGTACGAATCCATCGTCCAATCCCTCCCTCCCTCCCCACACCCCACCGCCAAGAAGATCCTCTACTCCTACGACCGAGCCGTTAATGGCTTCTCCGTCCGCCTCACCCCAACCCAAGCCGCTCAGCTCGGCCATATCCCCGGCGTTCTTTCCGTCATGCCCGATCAGGCGCGTCAGCTCCACACGACTCGCACCCCGCGTTTCCTGGGCCTGGCCGATGATTTTGGTATCTGGCCCAACTCCGATTATGCAGACGACGTTGTAGTCGGAGTACTTGATACCGGAATCTGGCCGGAACGCCCGAGTTTCTCAGACTCGGACCTGTCCCCTGTCCCGGCCAGCTGGAAAGGCGTATGCGTGACAGGGCCTGAGTTCCCAGCTTCGGCTTGTAATAGAAAGATTATCGGTGCGAGAGCTTTCTACAAAGGATACGAATCGTATTTGGAGAGACCCATGGACGAGTCGACGGAATCGAAATCTCCGAGAGATACCGAAGGCCATGGTACTCACACAGCATCAACAGCTGCGGGATCTGTTGTCTCCAACGTTAGCTTCTGCGGAATATATGCTAAGGGTGAAGCCAGAGGCATGGCAACCAAAGCCCGAATCGCAGCGTACAAGATTTGCTGGAGTTTTGGCTGTTTCGATTCCGATATACTCGCCGCCATGGACCAAGCCATTGCCGATGGGGTCCATATAATCTCTCTTTCCGTGGGAGCCAGCGGTTACGCTCCTCCTTACTCTAAAGACTCCATAGCAATCGGAGCCTTCGGCGCAGCCCAGCACGGAGTTCTCGTTTCATGCTCTGCGGGAAATTCTGGCCCTAGCCCATATACGGCTGTGAATATTGCTCCCTGGATTTTAACCGTAGGTGCTTCCACCATTGACAGAGAGTTTCCGGCTGATGTGGTTCTCGGAGATAGCAGGATTTTCGGCGGCGTCTCGCTCTATTCGGGCGAGCCTCTTGCTGATTTCAAGCTTCCGTTGGTCTATGCCGGAGACATTGGAAGTAGGTATTGCTATATGGGGAGCATTCAACCTTCCAAAGTCACCGGGAAAATCGTTGTCTGCGATCGTGGAGGGAATGCGAGGGTTGAGAAAGGAAGCGCGGTGAAGCTCGCTGGTGGCCTCGGAATGATTCTTGCTAATACAGCCGACAGCGGCGAAGAGCTCATCGCTGATTCGCATCTTATACCGGCGACTATGGTGGGTCAGATTGCCGGTGATGAGATAAAGAATTACATCAAATTGAGCCAATTCCCAACAGCCACAATTGAGTTCCGTGGGACTGTAATAGGCACTTCACCACCGGCTCCAAAGGTTGCAGCCTTTTCGAGCCGCGGTCCGAATCATCTAACAGCGGAGATTCTCAAGCCGGATGTTATAGCTCCTGGTGTTAACATTTTGGCTGGCTGGACTGGTTCCATTGGCCCAACCGACTTGGACATTGATCCTAGGCGTGTGGAATTCAATATAATTTCTGGCACTTCTATGTCTTGCCCTCATGTCAGTGGCATAGCGGCCTTGCTTCGAAAAGCTTATCCCAGTTGGTCACCTGCTGCTATTAAATCAGCTCTGATGACCACAGCTTACAATGCAGACAATTCCGGGAAAAATTTCAAAGATCTTACTACCGGTAACGAATCGACGCCCTTCATTCACGGGGCCGGACATGTTGATCCGAATAGAGCTCTTAATCCTGGGTTGGTCTACGATATGAATGTCAGCGACTATGTTGCATTCCTTTGTGCCATTGGATATGATGCTCAAAGCATTGCGGTTTTCGTGAGAGAGCCTGCCGGTTCAGATATATGCGCAAGGAAACTGCCCAGTCCGGGCGATTTGAATTATCCATCATTCTCGGTGATTTTCAATTCCGACCAAGATTCGGTTACGTATAAGAGAGTTGTGACAAACGTTGGAAGTTCGGTCGATGCAGTTTATGAGGTGAAAGTAAATGCTCCTGCAGATGTTAAGATCAGTGTTTCGCCAAGCAAGCTTGTGTTCAGCGCGGAAACTCAGACCCAAACATACGAGATTTCCTTCGCCAGTGGTGTTGGCCTTGGGTACAGTCATTCTGCAGGATATGGGTCAATTGAGTGGAGTGATGGGAGTCACAGTGTGAGGAGCCCGGTTGCTGTCACCTGGAAGAGTGGGATCACAGCTGCCATGTGACTTTGCATTTGGGGATGGTTCGTTTCTCGCCCATTTCACAAAGCGGATGGAGCATTGGATGTGTGGGCGCCTGTTTGGCATATCATGTTTTAACTAGTCAGCCTCTCTTGTACAAATTGAAGATTCCTGGTTTGCTTTTTCTTTTTTTTTTACGAAAGTTCTCAGTTGGCATGATGAAATGGTTGATTCTGGGGTGACTTGATGTTTCTTGCTCAGGCTGGAACATCATGTACCGAAACGCAAAACCCAATAATTGCATCGAAAGTCACTGACTTGTACTGGGAAAACCCTTGCTGATAATTTGATACTACGATGCTAAAACTATCTGCCATATATACCAAAAGTGAATGTGTAGTTTATAAGTTGTTGGTAATGGCATCTTGGTGATCAAGTGAATTTAGTGGTTTTTACCGATAAGTCGGATTGTATACTAGAATTGAAGCAGCCAAAGTGTAAGAAATTGTGTACGAGTGCCTGCCACAAAGGCTTTCTAGTAATATGCAGGTTCAGATTCTTCTTGTTGGCCCTGGTGCCATAGGGATTTGGACAGTATGGTAACTAACTACACACTGAAGGTCATTGTGTCGTAAAATTTGGAGATCAATCTATAAACAAGGTAGCAGAAGGGGAATCCTCTTGTTGGCCCTGTTGCATCGCTCGCCTATTTCTTCAAAAAGTGAAAATCGAAAAGGCATTAGAGCCTGTTGGTGAGAATACACCCGCTGCCCTCCTCTTCTCTAGAGGAAAAGTCCCTCATCCTAGCCGTTTTGCTGCTCCGCCTGGTTCCATCCTTTTCTCTACTCTCATTCATTTTCCTTTTCTTGCTCCGCCTTATTTATAGGTTTTTCTGCAAATTTTTGTAACTTTTTCTTTCCACCGGTTTGGTCTAGGCCCGATCTACTGTTTTTTGGCGTCCAATTTCTACACACACACCACCATGCAACTACTCGGCCGCCGATCTATTGGTAATGAGCAAAACCGCAGCGAAAATCTTGATGCCTAATTCTCACGCACGACTTGTACTGCACGTGGCCATCACGCGCTGAAAAGCATTTGACAATTACACGCGTCGCACCGTCAACTTTGCCACCTCAAGATCTTTTAGATCTGACCTACCACATCTTGCCATTAAGAATCCACCCACTACAACATGCGGCCGTGAAGAAACCCGCCAAACGACAATTTCGACCAGTCGATGTTGGTCACCTTATTATGTCCTAATCGAAGACCTTGAGGCTAGGGATACCTATCTCTTCAGTGAATTGTTCAGGACAATAAACTGTAGTGCACTACCAACATCCACCGCCTCAAGCGATGGCAACACAATTCACACATGTGTGAACTGTAAAAAATCGTCAATTATGACGGAGCCGATTGTGTGACCCCATCACCTTGCACAAAAATTTTACTGCCGATTTCTTTCCGTCACCCTAAGTCTACCAGCACAATTCCATCTCTTTCGGTGACTTCTGAAACTCCCCTGTGCCCGGCTCTTCCACTTCTTTTACTTTCTATTTGGTAATGTCAAGTAGGTTTTTTATTCTTGCTTTCGTAAAATACTTTCATAGTTGTTGTTTTTACCAAATTGCCCTTAAGACTCTTGACCACTTGAGATGTAGCCCTGTAGTATATAATGAAGGTTTATTTTGATATTATTACATATATATACCCCTTAGTGTTTAAGACATGGCTGAATTGTTTTTAGACTCTGTTTTATTTTATGAATGACACATATTTTTACTAAAGTTAAAACTATATTATCAATTATTAAATAAAATTAGATTATATTAATAGTTTACAAGAGTTTTAAGAAATTTTAAGTTTAGTCAGGACTCCAATATTTTCCACTATTAGTTATAGAATTAGATAGCGTATAATATAATTTTTAAATAAAATTAGTAATTATTAGATTTAGTATGACAGAATAATTGTTCTCCGTAGTATGAATAAAATTTATTGTACTTCATATAAGTGGCGAGTCATGAAGCAAAAATTTAAAAATGAAACTACGAGGTAAGTAAGATCATATATTAGGATTAGTATATGTAAGCTAATTATATATATTATTATTAAAGTCAATTTCTTTCGAAGCCAATATTTACGTATCACGCATGTTATAATATTTTCAAGCACGACATTCATTATGTTTTGTTTTGCATCTTATAGTTATATATGTATTATGCATTTCATACATCTCACGTTGCATAAGACACGTAAACTATCTTAAATTCAAGTGCAAGATAATATCAGATTAGTATAACCAGATGGCTATTCAGATGCATGGTACTAATTCAATTTCAGGGTGAGCGTACAAGCCACGGACTCAAGCGTGGTCCACCGTAGTACGCCAGAGTACTGCACAGTCTGCTTCCTTTACTGTAGCAGGAGAAGTTAGTGCACGACTTTGCATACATGATTAAGTGTGTTGGCCAGCCAGATAAGTCAGATTAGTAAGATAAATCAGATCATTCAGTTAATTTAGATAAATCAGTCATATGCATAGCATAAACATCACCATGAATTATCATGATTTTAAGTTCTCAATATAAAATATTTTATAAAAAAATCTTATGTTAAATATGTTTACGTTATGATGGGTTCTTAGTGAGTCATCGACTCATTTTAGTTTCTTTTATGTTTTTAAACCACCCTCAGTAAGCATGATGATGAGAACGAGCAGACATACCAGACTTAGATGGAGAAATTGATTAAATTCCAGACTTTATAGAACAAACTATTTTTTTATGACATAAATTTTATTCAGTTTATTTTATATTGTTTGGAGACATGTTTTTATTAAATAAATCTTTTTATGAAATAAATGTAAATTCTTATTTTATTAGAAAAATGAGATCTATTGCCAAAATATTTTTATAAAAACATGTGACATCCCCATCTCTACAGGAAATGGGTGTTACAGTTATGTTAATGAGTTGTTTACTTTATTAAAAAAAAATAATGGTGACAACACAGCCCAACAATTGTTATTAAAAAAGATTGACATGAGATAAAATAAAAATTGAAAGTTGAATAAAATATTGTTAGAATATTATTTTTTTGTTTTGAAATTTGAAAAAATTGAATTATTTATTATATTTTACGTGTATTTAAAAAAAATTGTAATAATTAAATAAGATGAGAGATTCTCAATCCAAAAAACCCCCTTAATTTCAGGATTATTAGGAGGAAGAGTTCAAGAATTTTAGGTGAAAATAGTATGTATGCAACTTCAAAACAAACAGTCGCTTTGGCCGAGTGGTTAAGGCGTGTGCCTGCTAAGTACATGGGGTTTCCCCGCGAGAGTTCGAATCTCTCAGGCGACGACGCTTGTTTTCGTTCATCAATCATCATAGGACTAATGTATCATCGAGGAAAAGAGGTATCATAAATCAGAAAAAGTATGTCGATGGAAAATAGGTATCCTATCCTACGACTGATCTTAAAAGGGCAAACAAATTTCATTTCATGGTTATTCCTGAAACTTCACCGACACCTCTTTCAGAAACTAAAAGATATAATACTCATCCAATAACATTAATGTGACTAACAAGACTAAAGAGTCTTAGATACTTCTAGTTCTAGCTGTTTTGGGTTTTTTTTTCGAGTGATTCTAGTGGCCATACTTCTGGAACTCCCCACTCGCTATTGTCTGTGAGGGGAAAAACATCTCAATGAGAAATTACAATATTTAAAGCGGGCACAGAAGCAAAAGGTTGAGGCACGGCATAAATTATAAGACAGCCAGAGTACATGCCAAGTGGGCACACTTGACGGGTTTTAAGCCATCGACTGATGCAGTGGAAGTGGAAGGCATGGCTGCAAATACCTAGCATAATGTTAAACAACGTTTGTAAATATAAAAAAAAAAAAACACATATACACACTAAGAACATTGAAAACATAAGCATATATGAACAAATCAACCTGAGCAAAAACAGGGGCTCAGCGTTAAATAATATAATGATGAATGCAATTATTCTCTACATACAACTTCTCTAATCCAAGGAGCCATGAGTCAAAGCTTCAACTAATAATGCATTGTTTAGTGTGAACCTACTTATCCAAAGCTGGGTGGAAAACCACACAAAGCATGACAAAGCAAGACATAGGTGACAATTAGGCTCCTCATGAAGAGACAGAACTAACCAGACGCAAAAAGATAATAATATTATGATAGCCATAAAAATGGAAGTTCTTCCTCAAAACCACATAGCAACACCAACACAAACACGCTCTTTCATAAACCCGCCATTAGAGGCTTAGAGCCATCTCCCCCATTCAGAGAACCTCAAAGTTACCTCACTTAAATCCATAAAAAAGAAGTTGGCTACTGAAGAACTCGTATTTTCTTTCAATATGACAGAAGAATCTTGCCAGGTCCAAGAAAACCAAAAAGGCCATAGCAATTAGCATGAAACCACCTTTCCGTCCCTCAAGCATGAAACGGTATTTTTTAAAGAACAAAAATGAGAAATGTTCTCGGACATGAAGCAATTCCCTGTTAATTAAGAAAAACGTTCAATTCCGCCATACTAATGTAAACTTTCGTTATGGGACGGCAGCATGCATAAAGAAGTCATCAATCTGCCAGTCCATTTGTTAGCAGTGGCACAAAATAAAACTAGATTCCTATATTAATTTACCAAGTTCCACAATCAAAAAGCCAACGCAGGTCATCACGCCAATTATAGATTATAATCGACATTTTCCCGAATTCCAGGATAGCACGATATCTTATAACATCAGTTATACTTGATTTTCAAAAAAAAAAGTTATACTTGATTGCTACCTTTGAGACTATATTCCTCTAATTTGGAGTCTCTCACCAAGTCACCACTACATTGTTAGGGTTTGAAAAAAATAAATAATACGTACCCCAAGCGACGGTACATTCTTCGCTGGTCGCACTAGCCTGATTAGCTTGGCACTCAATGCCTACCCGAAACCACAAAACAGAAAATAGGAAAAATCAAAATCAGACACGAATGATCATTGAAAGAAAACGAGAGAGAAGAAAAAATACACCACACTGGCGAACAACAAAAGGAATTAATACAAATGCGAAAAGAAATGAGAGGAAATTAAAGCTCAATCACTCACAGAGATCCATGATGTGGTTCCTACAGATTGCACAGTTGTCCACAACAATATCTGCACAAAACTCACCAAAAAATAAAATCAAAACTCGAATTCATCCAGAAAGGGCAGAGTAATTAGAACAAAGTTTAAATTTGAAGGGAGACTGACCCCAGGCCCAAAGAGCGACGGCGTTCCACTTTTTGATTTCGAAGTGCTAGTTTTTCTTCGTTGAAGACGAAGACAAAGCGACGGAAGAGGATGGGCCCTCGCCCGCTGGGACCATAATAATGTCCGAGTCCATAGATTCGCGGAGGTCCTAAACGGTTGGGGCTACTCTGTGGATGGAGAGTCTGACAATTACCAGCATAGCTGTGCAAGTCTCAAGTCTTATAAACAGTCTTTTAAAAGACAAATTGTACTTATATTTTTACATTTTATTTAAGAATCATGAGTAGACAAATTTAATTATTTTATTAAAAACAAATATAATGTACAGTATATACAGCTGGATATCAAAACTCGTCTTTTTATATCTATATAAGAAAAATGCTAATTTGTAATGTGGTTTTGTTTTTGGTTTGAACGTTTATTTTTTTTAATATTTAAAAAAAAAAAATTATAATACACTACCGATCATGGGCAAATTGAGGGAACCCTATATATAAAGGATGGTGTCCAAATTAAAAAATAATAATAATAACAGAGATGTGATTGGAAGAAGTTAGGGTAGACTAATTATATTATTTAAATGATAAATTTTAATTTGTAAAATTGAAATATTAAGATTTATTTTTTAAATCAGATTTAATTATGTAAACATGCTCTACCACGATGACTTAAAAATAAAAAATTTTAATTTAAAAATATACTTTTCATCATGACGCTCATTTTTTTTTAAAAACAAATCATTAAATACACGTAAAATAAATCATTAAATAAACGTTTTCGCTTTGAGCTCTTTTTTTCTTTTTTTAAAAGAAATGATTTGTAAGTCTAGAATAGACAAATTACATATAAGCCCTTGAACTTTCTCTAAAAAAAATGTAAAAAAATTATTGTTTATTAGTTGGACTCAATTCTTTATAAATAATTTGTCTATTTGAGATTTGTACCCAATGTTTCTTTTTAAAAATGAATATTGATTTAAAAATATATATTTACAAGTCTATGCACACTTTTGAACTCCTTGAAGTTATAGGCAACATTATCTAGCATTGTTCATCCGAGTATACCTGGGCCGAAACCTAAATGAATCCAAATTTTTGAAATCTAGAAATCCTGGTTCGGACTTCATCTAGTTTTTGTTTTTGTTTTATTTTTTTACAACAATTCAACTTAATTGGTATTACAGAAATGCAACTTTTGTTTTCCAATTAGAAATCTCTACTTTGAACAAAAATTACTATCTCAATCCAGATTAAGATATTCGTTATTATATAAAATTCATCTACCAATATATGATATTCCATTGAACTACCGTTTTTGTTAGACTTTTATTAAATTTATCGCAAGAAGTTTTGCTAAAATTATGGATGTTATAAACATGTATTGGATTAAATGATATTTTATTTTGAACTAATGTTTTTATATTCTCCACTATGCCTTAAATTATTAAGTGAAATCAATCATTTTTATAAAATATATATTATTTTTTATAAATAACCATTTCATAAAATTAGGCACTTTGCACGTTGCTCCTGCTTAGTGTATATATATATATATATAGTTAATAATTATAAGGCATTTCTTCCCGGCCTACATCCACAAACATCTTCACATCTTCTCAGCAACAAGACCAATTAAGCAAGCTCTTGAATCTTCTCCACAATCCTCACTTCCTTTGCAGATCTAAGTACGTAGGCCTATTTCAAAAGTATAATTTATAGATATATGAAATAAGGAACATCAAAACATCCAAACCAAGAGGGAGGGGAAAAAAAGAAAAAAAAAAACCTAGGTACCCAATGTATCTGAATTTTTCTATACATGTACCGGGTTAGATTTGTTCCAAGCTAGAACTCATAATCGGAACTCATAATCGGAATCCAGATGACGGATCGGGCCGAAAAAATTTGACCCGAATGAACATCCCTAAACATAGCCCAAGATATTGACATGTAGTCGACGAATTATTGGTTTGGAAAGGGGGAAATAGATGTTATTGATGTGATTAAAATCATAAAGATCATGTGCCACATGGCTTGGTCGGAGCATTTTAAGAATAATTTATGGCCATGCCTAGTCCAAACACAGAATAAAAGACGACCCAGATTGATAGTCAGTAGGATACAGTAACCCCATTAATTAATTAATTAGTTAGAAATTACAGCAAAAGCTAGCATTAGCATTAAATAGACAACAACATACATGTCCTATTCATGCCTCGTCATGCTATGCGTTACACTCGATACAATATATATAGGAAAATGCTTCCCAATTTCTTAATCAAGCTCTGTCTCCATGTATGTTTTGCTCAATATCCACTACCTAAGGTTTTTTTGTGGAACATGTATGCACATATTATATATTAATTGGGTTTTTTCATTGCAATCTTCTGTTTTTTCAATAGGCACTAAGATGATATCATAATATCATATTAGTACTAAATATATGGCACATCAATGAGAAATGATTTCTATATACAAACTCAATCTTACTGGTAATGACAGTTGGTGTGTTTTGGTGAGCAAACCTCAGCATTTTGCACCACTGTCAACATTTTGCGCCATATGTGTTGCTTTATAATATGTATGCTGATGATGGACAGTGGGATGATGCAGCAAAGTCTTTAAATGTTGATGGAAAAAAAATGTTGTGTTGTTAGATTCTTCGAATTGGTGATAATCTCAGTGATCAAACGACCCAATTAATTGGATTCAGGGGGTATTTTTCTTGCAATGCATTTCAGTTCCTTCTTATCAAGAGAATTGAAAATCACATCCCTGAGATTCAGTAAAATGGTTGTCTGTATAACCTAGACTTGCAAGAGAGAAACCTTAATGTCATTTATTAGTTTTGATGTTCAGTTTATGTTTTTTTTTTTCCATTAATATTGATGTATACTTGCAAGAAATGTAGTGCTCTTATTGTGGAAACTGAAAATTACAACAGAAAAAAGGCCATTATGCTGGAGTAAAATGTTGTTAACTAGAATCTGCATTTGAAGCAGAATCAATTTTTTTTTTTTAATATGAGACTATATATCATAAATCTTGTGAAATCGATGATTATGTACAAAAACTAAAACAGTAGTTCTAGGTACTTGTCTCAATATAGACAACCTCGCCGTAGTTGTCACAAAAACTAAAACTAATACTCACGTCTATTAACAGTACTTAAAATGTCATTATCATCAGTTGCTTCATCATCAATTGTTAATCATACTTTGATGGATTAACCAATTTGTACCTGTGGGAAACAAGCTGTATTTAGAATATTAAATACTCAAAAAAATCCAGGGCGACCATTTTTTGGGTGTCCATAGTTCAATAAAGAGGTACGTGTAGTTAACATTGCTTACGCAAGATATAATGTTTTATTATTTCTGACTTGAAACATACTTTCTAACATGAAACATACTTTTTGACTTGAAACATATTT
The DNA here is from genome assembly GCA_022457165.1 of Juglans mandshurica. Lineage (NCBI taxonomy): Eukaryota > Viridiplantae > Streptophyta > Magnoliopsida > Fagales > Juglandaceae > Juglans > Juglans mandshurica. Next base: position 9,067,887 of record CM039619.1, on the reverse strand, counting down.
TCTGACTTGTGTATAATTAGGGAATACCATATTGCAAATATTTCAAGTGGGCAGATAATCGAGATGTCAGAGAGAATGCCCTTGTAACTAGAGAAGCAGAATTATTAAGGAAAGAGGAAGCGCTTAAAAGCAGAGAAGAAGAGATTGGGAAGAGGGAGCTCGCACTCCACAACGATGAAGCTCAGCTTTGGAAGCAATTAACTGATATGCGACATGCACGCACACTACTTCATGTGTCTTGGTTGTTCGTCATATGTATTTCATTGTATTTGATGATAAAATATATAGGGACTTTTGTAATGATGAAGAACTGGTGTTAGGGTCTTAGCATTTGTAACTTGAGTAAGGCACTGCATATGTACTTAAGATTTTATTTAGCTTTAGTGATCTTCAAACCCATCATTGGAAATTCTTACATGTACTTAAACTTTATTTACCTTTAGTGATCTTCGAATCCATCATTGAAAATTGTTGTATATTTGAGATTGTAATTAGCTTTGAAGTGCTACTTCTGCTTACGATAGTTGCAATATTTTTTGAAATGAACATGTCAAAAATCCAGTTTACATAGATTGGATATGTTGATTCATGAGTAAATAATTGGTATGCTTAAAGTGACTTTTTCCCTTGACATGGCAAGCAGTATGCAAAGCATCCATTGCAGCTACGGAAATATAGAATCCGTATTTAAATTATACTAACCAGATTTAATCAAATTTACATAAAACTTGTACATGAATATAAAATGACGGTTCAAATACATGTTTGTTCCATACATGAAGTTCCCCATAAACTACAAGTTTCGGGCATTTTAATACATAAACAACAACAATCTTTATACAAGTAAATCTTCCCATCAGCAGTGATATGCCTCCATGACATCCAAAGCAGGCTTTTCTTGTACCTGATACGAGAAAACAATTTAAATTACATGTTTGCATAACAGTAAAGACAAAACACATTCACGAGTAAATTAGTAAAGTAATCTCAACCAACACACAACTTAAAATCACCAACACACAACGACTTAAAATTACCACCAATACACTACCAATGAATTACATCTCACTACCACCAACACACAACATTTAAGAGCACTACCAAAACACGTCTCACTACTACCAACACATTACATCTTAAATCAACAAAACACATGACTTTTGCAAATATCCACTGCTACACAACATATCAGCACCACCAATATCAGCATCACCAACACAACTTCTTAAATCACCACCAATACATAGCATCAAACCATCATCAAGTAACAACTACTCCACTAGCATCATTCAAACAACTTTGTGGTTGTGTTCCTTCTGCCGTCGAATGTTGTGTTCCATCCATTTCCAGTTGCATCTATGCATGTAATAGTAGAGAAAGTAAGACACACATAACAACATACAAATACGTTAAATAAGAAAGCTCAGGTAATTATACACTTTCTTGTGTCCCCATCATTGGGATTTGTACACTATCTTCTGCCACTAGTTGTTGTACATTTTCTTGGTTGGCCATCACGAATATTTGTTCAGTTTCTTGTGTATCCCTCATCGATGGGTTGATTTGGTTCCCACTGCTTTCCAATAGTTCGGTGTCCAATCTATGCCGTCGCTGACAATCCAAAAATAAGCAAAAAAAAAAAAAAAAAATTATTCTCAAGTACTATATAAGCAACATATGGCACTATATATCTATTATCAGGTAACCACTAACATAACTTGCATTCCATGCACTCACCAGTTTGCTTTTTCCCTCGTCATTGCGATGTTTAGCAGCCTTAGTTTTTATTTTCTTCATATTTTCCTCCATCATCGACATCCTCCTCTTAGACGGGGGTCTTCCCTTACCTCTAACAACATGGGGATTTAGTATTTTTTCACAACTTCCTTCCGTAGTTGCATGAACAGTACTTAATCCAACATTTGAAACTACGTTGTGGGATTCAAGGTGCAGTATACCTCATTCATCGCATACAAATTCGAGACCATATCCTCAGTATACCCATCGCATGACGCTGCATTTGTTATTACCTCATAACAAATTTTTAATAGACGTTTATATCTAAATGTTTCAGGCCTCTGATCCTTTTTGTCATAACTGTTCGGAATAATAGTATACCTGCGTTTTATGTCCTTTCTCCATCGGTCCAATATGTACTTTTCAAGTAACCCATAGACTTTTCTAACTGAAAATATGGTAAGGATATGTCTACACAGTATCCCTCGCATATCAAACAACCTGCATAGACACTTCGCCTCTAACTCGGCCTCATTAAAGTAAACAGTATAAACAACCTCTTTGATGAAATCTTTAGCTTTAATTTCATCATCGACATGGTAAGTTGCGATTACTACATCCTATTGTTGAAAATGACAATGACAATAAATCATTCCCATCATCTCGGATTGAACCTCTCTGAATTTGGCATTCGTATACACTTTTTAAAATTTCTTCTCAAGTGCCAAGTATGATATGAGAGGAATTGTGAAGTTAAATGAATAAAAGTCTGCTTGGTTTTCATTCTCAATTTTTTTTCTTCATTGCACTGTCGAACTGATCAATAAACTCTTTTAGGTTTGTCTTAGCATACACATAGCTGTCGAAGAAAGCGTTCATGCTCTCACTACGCTGAGTTGTACTCATTCCAACTCAAAACGAATTCTTCAAATATACCGGCACCCAAAACTCTCGCTCTGCATATAAGCTTTGCAACCAAACATTTTCTTGCAAGTTGTACATTGTAATAAAGACGTTCCAACCTAACTCAAGGAGTCATAGACATAAGATAACAACTTACTTTTCAGGCCACATTTGTATTGACTATGGGTACCAAGTTTCTCAGGGATCTTGCTCAGTATGTGCCACAAGCAACATCTATGACGTGTGTTAGGGAACACAACGGCGATAACATTTTTCATTGTGCGATCTTGATCTATAATAATAGTATTCGGCGCCTTTCCATCCATGCAATCAAGTTAAGTTTTAAATAACCACACAAATGACTCTATACCCTCGCTTGAAATAAGTCTTGCACCCAAGAGGATTGACTGCCCATGGTGATTTACACCCAAGAAAGGTGAAAATGACATTCCATATCTATTTGTTAAATACGTGGTATCGAATGTTACCACATCTCCAAAGTAGTTGTACGCCCCTCTACTACGGGCGTTCACCCAAAACACATTCATCATCCTATCATCATCATCTAAACCCATTATGTCGTAAAAGCCATCATTCTTGTATTGCATCCTTTGAAAATACTTCAGTAGCGCTTGTGCACCACCTTTCCCCAACCGTAGGTGACGTGCCTTATCAATGCAATTACGACAATCTTTTTTCCCAAATGATAATTTCTCAAACCCACCCACATCAATCATGATAACTTAGAAACTCTTATTCATCCGTATGTCAGCCTCATCATTTGTATCCAAAACCCTTCTAACGGACTTACTAACTTCTCTATTGCATATGAAAAACTTGGATTTTCTTGGATTTAGCACATGATTGTGTGTGTTAAATATCGATGTGACACACAACTTCCCATTCTTCCATAACACATTCATTCTTGCCTTGCAATCTGTCTTGCTTATTGGTCAAGGCTTAGAGACATTTGACGTCTGATTTCGTGCCTTGCCACCACAAGCACATCTCAAAGTGACATATTTGATAGTCCCATCATTCTCCTTTTTACTCCTCTGTGTCATTGTCACAAATCCACATTGTTTGACGTACTGTTTATAGTAAGCAACCAACTCATTTTCTGATTCAAAGCACATCCCTACTTTTAGCTCCTCAGTGATATCACACCCTGAAGTAGGCTCTGTGGATAGTGTCCCGGAACTGTCAGCCTCCTTGGTATCAATAGTGTTACCAAAAGAGGCAGTAGATTGTGCTTCAATCTCTATCGAGTCTAGGGATGCGTCACTAATTGCCTCAATAGAGTGACTTTGTTGCGCCTTATTTTCTTGATATTTAAAAGAAAACAATTATAACGGATCAACATCTGTTGTGGAAAAGGATGGATACACAGTACAATAATGTGGAAAATAAACCCATCACCTCACTATCATATGGATATGGGTTGGCATTTGTAGGAGGAATTTATGCTGGTAAAGCGGAGCATGAGCTACTAGCTAACCTAGAGTTAGCATTGGTAGTGGAACTAGGCATGGCAATGGAACTAGGCATGGCAGCACTGGTAGCGGATCCAGGCATGACAGCGAAAGTTGGCATCCATAGATATTACTACAATTTACCAAAAAAAAAAAAGATTAAAAACTTGAAATTACACTAAATACATGAAAACTCAAAATTATCACCTGATTGCTCCATGGAAATGGGTAGGCAGTTGGAGGAGGTCCCATCACTAGTATGACAGAACTATACAAGGCAGAGGAACTTGACGTGGCAACGAAACTTGACGTGGCAACGGAACTTAACGTGGCAACAGAACTTAACGTGACAACGAAGTAGAGTTCCATGGATGTTTCTGCAATTATACAAAAAATGTTATCAATACCCATATAAATAATTAAATGTTATTTAATGTTACCACATCTTGAAAACATCACCTGGTTGCTCCATGGAACCATACAAGGTATCAGAACTACTCAAGGAAGCGGAACTACTCAAGGCAGTAGAACTACCCGATTGCTGCAATTTTTCAAAAAAGAATATATAATTAGAACAAATATTCAAGGTCATAAAATTAGTGCCCATGTACTATTTTATCATCCACATCACCTGATTGTTCCATGGATATGGGTTGGCATTTGGAGGAGGCACACAAGATGGTATCCAAGCATGAGGCACTGGACCATAGTAACCATGCATGTAGTTTGAAAAATCTGGATAATGCGGTCTCAATATGTCCTAATATAACACAATAATATTAGTCAACCCAAGTTGGCATTGACTACACATAAAATAAACACACGATAACTGTTGAAATAATATTACAATACCTGGGTTGATGGATTTGCGACAAGTGATGTTATGCGAGATGTGTCTTCTTTCTCTTTCCCCATCTAGAGAATTCAAAATAGAATATTGAGATTTTGTATAAATCTAGAAAAATGATAGCCAAAATGATAATGCAAACAGGTAAAATGATTTATGACTCTAAATTGGTTTATGACTCTTTCCCCATTTTGGCTTTATAAACAGTGTCGTGTTTTATGACTCTAAATTGAGTTATATGACTGTCGGTTTACTGAACTAGAAAAAAAATAAAAAAAGAAAGAGCAAGGAATCTTTGTTTCACAGTTATGTATGCTTATAACTTGATCTGGTCTTCTAATCTTCAAACCCAGTTGAAAACAAAAACCCATTTCTTCACATCTTTAAAACAAAGCCAATATCCTTAACACAAAACCTAAAATCAAAGACAAGAACAAATTTTTATGGACTTTATAATCGAGAGTTTTCTTCATATTCTGTTGGAAATTCATCATTGAGTCATTTCAATTATTTTTTAAAAACTATCTGACAGATTCGTCCATACAAACTTTCAGTACTAAATTATTGCCCAGTACTGAAAATGCCATCTTCCTCTCAAAGAGGAGAATCTGTCTAAAATCCTAAGCTCCTCTCACATAAAAACTACAGAAATGCACACATAAAACTACAGAAATGCTCACATAAAACTACAGAACTACTAACGTCTAGAATTATTGCCCAACCTAGTGCCTGCGTCTATAATTCATAGTATACTGCATGAAGGCGAATAAGTTGAGGGGAAAGAGAGATTTCGCAACTAACAATTATTAATCACAAATCGACTTCTTTGTGTTTACAGAACTGTAATTTGGGCATTTTATTAATCTTACATAGACTTTTTCATAGACTTTTTCACATAAAACTAACCTCTTAACGCATCTCACTCTCGGTAAGAAATGTTTTCATAGAGTTTTTCACATAAAACTAACCCGATGAACAAAATCAAAAGTTTTTGATCTTGGATCTTACCTGGTTCGACATCGAGGAGTAGAAGGTGCGAGTTTGAACTGAAATTTCTCTGCTGAAAAATTGACGATAAAGGTCTCTTTTCTTACCTTTTGAAGCCTTTTTTTGTTTTTTTGTGTTAAATATAGATGATGACGTGGCATTTAGCCACATTAGAGGTGTGCACATACAAGCATAAATTTCGCCTGTATGTAACAGTTTTGTATGATATATGATACATGTACCACTTTTTTTTATAAATTTATTTATAATTAGAATTTAAATTGAAGATATTTTTATTAAAATAAAAATAATATCATACAATCAAATAATCATTGACTATTTCTACTTACCATATAAATTACCTTTCCAAATGATTTATAGAATTATGAGATTGCTTACAAAGTCACATAAATCATTGCATTTTTTTTTATTATCCAGCCTTTGGGTCGACCCCCTCCCCATGACTTTATCCCTTCCTACGTACATGTAAATTATATAAATATATTTATATATATAATTGCGATGTAATTCTTATCAAACGATCCATTTTCTGTAGTGTCGACTGAGTATGTCGGTGAAATCTTAAAAAAAATAAAATAGAGTTTTTATATAGAGTTTTGTTATACAACTTCCACCACACTCCACACTCCACATTTTTTAAAATTTTTTTTTGAGTTTATCCTTTTTAAATTATTTCAAATTTTATATTCATTATTCATATAATAAATATTTAATAAAAGAAAAAAATAATAAAAATTAAAAAAAAATGTAGAGTATGAATTGTTAGGAGGTTGGGAAGATTTATTATATATATATATATATATATATATAGTTGTAATAAGTTTGATTATAATTAAGTGAGGTGCTCCAAAAAATAAAAATAAAAAAAATAAATATAGATAGAAGTCACTATTAAGAGTATTCATTTTGTATACATGATGTGGCATCATCTAGAAATCGCCGTGAATAATGACTTATTGCGGCGAGATTAATCCCAGCAGATAAAAAATCGCCGCAATAGACCTATTTTCTTGTAGTGAGACCACACATTTCCCCAAGTGAGTGTTGGGAATAATCAACTAGAAACAACCATACAGTGAGTACAAAGTGTACATTATTACAGTGGCTTCTCTCTAACATTACTCAAATAAAAAGCTGACGTGGATTCAAACTCCATATCTCTAACACTGTATCTTGGGCCCGCATACCCAAAGATGCTTTAGTCAACGTAACCCTCTCATCTTCTATAAGTTGCAATCTCCCTACTCCCAACTACTTCCCAGAATCTCTCTCTCTCTCTCTGTCCGAGCTCCCTCACTTATTTCCACATGGCTCTGGATCATGAAACCCACCATCCATATCCGGCCCAAACCCACCTGACTCCGGCAGTCCGGTACTCAGCACGCCGGCAGATCCCCCTCCGCCGTCGGCGTAAACTACCGATAGTACGCCTCGGAGATGGGAAGAAACCTCGGAGAGTGCTTACCCTTGTGAAAATGTTCAGGAGGATTCGACTACGGTGGTTAAAGTTGCAGTACATACGCATGATGAGGAAGTTCAAGGAGTATTATCGGAATTTGGTTAAAGATCTTATGGAAGCAGGAGCAACGCTGGAGACTTTCCACCAAAGGGTTATCATGGAGGCCTCTCTCGCTGTTCCAGTCATGGGAGTTTCTTTCAACAGCTACCCTTCATGAGTGCCCGGATCACACCGGCCTCGAACCCTCATGATGTAAAAGTCTTCGCTTTTCTTTCTTCTATTATTCAAGGTTACGTACATCTGAATCAGTTTCTCTGATCTCTACCTCCTTTGTTTTTTCCATTATCAAACCATAATTTGAATAAATCTGAAACAAAGTTAAATGAACGTGCCTATATAATGTTTTTTTGTGGCGATTAAAGATTCGTTTGGGTCCTCAACTCATCGTTATAATTTTTTTAAATTTTATACAAAATATAATAAGCAATTTAACTTTTTCAAATCCCAACACAAAATATAATAAATAATTCAACTTTTTCAAATCTTAAAATAGTAATAATAATAAACAATAATATTCTAACAATATTTTATCATCTCAACTCAACTCAACTCAGTTCAACATCCAAACCACCCTAAGAGTACTCTCAATGAATTCTTTATCTTATCTTTTAAAATACATCACCAAAATTCACTTTATCTATTTTACATATTGACTTACAATATGTCATCCATCAGTTTATCTATTTTTTCTTTATATCATTTAAATATTCTATTTTTTATTCTTTTTAAATATTTCATTTCTACCAATAAATTTACAATATCCATGTATTTTTTTTATATTTTCAATTTATTTTTATATACAATGTAAAATAATTCAGTCCTATACACGTAAAACAAAAATATATAAGCCAAATAAAAATTAAAAATAAAATCAAATATGAAAAAATTGGTTTAAAAATAATTCCAAGATATTTTGTAGAAGAAAATGAAATATATGTGTTGTAAATGATGAACAATAAAAATAATTTGCTTATATGATAAAAATCAAAGTAAATAAAAATGAGGGAGTAAATGAAATATAAACAATAAAAAAAATTTTACAGGATGATCAGTACCCGCTACATGTAGCGGGAAACTGTAGCTAAATGTATTTTACAATTCATTTTACATAATCAGATGAAGCTTCTTTTTATAACAATTCTTCGAATTATTTACATTTTTTGTATAATACAAAAGTCATTGGGAGTGCTCTAACATGTATAATATTATATATGTCGCGGAGATAACCTTATAACAGGTCTCTCTCTCTCTCTAGATCTCTCTCTCAAACACACATAAGCGGACAATTAATTCCCAGCAAATACCACATGTTGCTCTGTAGATATATATGAAGGAGATGGATCCATTTTGTAAATATTTCGAAGTGCATGCATGCGGCCGAAAGGTAAAATTGTTTACCAACATATATATGACATGAAGGTATTGTTTTTAGTGCAGATCCAAGCTAGCTAGCATATAGCAGGTCGGGTCGCGATCCTTATTAAATTGTTCCATTATTATAATAACTTGAAGCCGAAGGTGAGAGAGCTTAAAATCCGGAAAAATATTTCAGAAAGCCATGTTCAACCTGTCATGAGCTATGATATTATGATCATCAGTTGCGAGTATCGCAAGTTATAAGAAAAAACCTGTACCGCAAACCTTATTAATTTGTGTGCGCGACATTTACTTTGGGGAACTCTATTAGTAATTGGCAGTTATTATTATACGAGTGGGCGTACGTACGTGCATCACTCAACCATGCAACCCACATCACCGGCCGGCCTTTCAGAGTGGCGGCCGCTAGCTAGCTAGCCAGCTTTACATAATTAAGGGTATGAAGTAGATGTCGTTAATTAATTAGCTGGAAGGAATTAGATGCTGATCAAAGACCAATTCTAACTCGTTAGAGCATTTTCATTGACTTAGTTAAATGAGAAGCTAGGTGGATTAAAATTTACATAATTGATGTAAAAAACGTCCCATATTGAATTGGACAAATCTAAAATAATTTAGATTTTTGTTACAATAGTTGGTCAAAGATAGAGAACTACAATTGATTCATCAAACATTAAAATACTAATTTCTCACTCCAAATAAACATTAAAATATTAGTTTCTCACTCCAAGCAAAAATATTATTTGATTTGTAATTAAGAAATTTAGATATAATTTTAGATGAGTTTAATTAAATATTTTTTTTATTAACATTAAATGACTTTTGAAAATATGATTTTTTTTAATATTAATTTAATTAGAATATAATTATTATTAACATTTAATTGGTAGAGCTACAAAATATGATAAAAATAAATTAAATAAAAGAATTATTAAATTAATAATATTTTATTATCATATAGAGAGTGAATAGATAATCTAATAAGGAGATTGAATTTAAATGAAATATGCAAATATAAAAAGATGTGATATTAGTTAAATTTTGAATATGAATTTGACAAAACCAATGAAGATGCTTTTAAGAAGCTTGTTCAAACTCAACGCGCAGAGATATCAAGATAAATGAAGCAACCTCATTAATTTGTTGATTATAAGATGATGGCAAATGAGCAACACATTGACTTGTTTTGCCAAATAAGATTTTGCATCTTCATCAAATTGCCTTTTCGTTTTCCTTTTTTTTTTTGCCTGGTATTTTTAAGTTATGATTTCTTTGTTTATTTATACATAGATGAGTAACGAAAAAATAGGACAAATCCTAGACAGAAAACTGGAATTCACCAGCTAGCCATTACACACACACACACACACAAAAAAAAAAAAAATTATATATATTTTTTGAAGGTACGTACAGCTAATTTGAATTTTTCTTCTTGTTTGCTCTCAAGGTTTGACATCATACAAGATTCCGGGAGGCAACTTTCTGTACGTTATCTGCTTATTTATCTGCTAATTATATATTATAATTCGGTCTATACAACTGTCCCTGTCATTTTTTGCTGGGAAAAATCGATCACGACAAGAACTATGAGTTAGACATGCATATATACATGTAACAGATAGAACAATACTGAGCTGAGTAAAATAAACAATACAAATATTGGTTATAGTTGCAACCTGGCATGCATCCTGGGAATGATCGATGGTCGTATAATGTGTGTGACAGTGTCATCTACATGTCAATAATGCCTACATACATATATATAAGTTATGCACATGCAGATCGATGATAGCCACGTAGTTACACTACAAGAGATTTGACTTTTAGGGACGAAATTTGTTATGGATAAATTAAATTTCATCCTTAAAAGTCATTTTTGGAGACAAAATTTACATTTCATCTCCAAAAAAGCCTAAGCTACTGAATTCGTTCGAACGGATAAATATCATTCGAACAAGATATTTTGTGCCGAACAAAATCATCTCAAAAAATGAAAACCATTCAAACATCGAATTAATGTATGTTCGAACAGTATATAACTTGTTCAAATAATAAAATTGGCGGGAAATTAATTTATTTTTCCCAGGGAAAGTAAATAACCATTCAAACTTAAATTTTATTTGTTCGAACGGACATTTTTTCAATTAATTTGTTTAATAGTATGGATTTGTGCATATATTTTTTCCATTAATTTGTTATCAATTTCAAAATATAAAAATGTGTATATATTATATATTATGATTTGCGGTGAGTTAAAATATTTATAAATTTATAAATTAATTTTATGTAATTAATTTCAAAACTTTATAGTGATTTATTTTATGTTAAATTTATATAAATATAACTTTAAAGATAATATTATTTTTTATATTATCATGAACGAGAAGTAAAATGAAAAAAATAAACAAGGTAGCAAACATGATAAATAAAAACCATACATTAATTACATCCCAAACATATAATATCCAATACAACATAAAAAAGTAAAATAATAACTAAAACGATCATTATTGCCTAAGTAGATCAACATCCTTTTGTAACATTCTTAATATGTCCTTCCAGATTCCTAAACTTCTCCATGATGGGCTCAATGAACTCCACAAACAGAGCACGTACATGATCCAAAGTAGTCCCAGGAGGTTGTCTCTCAACAGCGGCAGTACTACTAGAAGCTGGATTTGTGGGAGGATCATTAGGCTGTTCTGGTGCAGCCTTTCACAAGTGCCCCTTGCTTTTGCTGAATGTGATCTTATTAAGGGGCCCCATCTATGGCGACCTCAGCTCAGTCACGGACACTGTAACCCCTGATCGGAGTAGGAGGATAGATATCAGCAGTGCAAATGGTAGACTACCTCCACTGGAAAAAGCGTGACTTCGAACAAATGCGGAGGAAGAAATACAATGCGAGATCAATGGGGTTCCCCCGTGCTATCCACAGCAAAAATCTGGCTCGATTGATCCCGAAATCAGTCTCACCTAATCATCTGTGAGACCATCATCAGGTAGATCCTCATCCTCACTACCATCCAAACTAGCATCCGATTCTACATTCGGGGCTAGCGTGGAGGATGCGGCCGGTGTGTTGGAATCAGATAGTGCAGTTGCGGCTCCCCTGTAGCCGCTGCAAGATATGCGTCGGCCACGCGCAGGATGTCAAGGAACTCAGCAATAAAGCGGGAGAGAGTATTAATACTCACTTCCCTGACCGATAAAGTGTAAAACAAAGCATTAGCGCTAAGTTCTCCCATGGCACGATAGAACTCACCGACCATCTCTGAATATGCAGTCCCTCGCTGCTAACAGATCGGTATCCATCTATGCTCGGTGAAGATGAACTGTATGCTCCGTTCCTCCCATGAAAGATCGGAGAAGTCAGACAAAATAATCTCATGCTCGACAAGTATTGACCGAGCATGAGTTGCTCCACTAATTTGGCTGGGCTGATCTCTTGCACGTTTTCTTCCATTGGATGCTATTGATATACTGTTTAACCATAAGGAAAGTAAAAATATAATTAACCATAATATTTAAATTATATTATTGAATAATTATACTATATTGAACTGAATTGAAATAATTAGTTCGAACGGAACATATTCTGTTCGAACTAATAAAATCTATTCGAATGGACTGTTCTATTCATTCGAACCGGCAATCTTTGTTCATTCGAACGAATTTATTCTATTCGAATAGAAATAATGTTGTTAAGCAACTGAGTGTTTGAATGGACTAAAGTTAGTTCGAACGGGAACAAGCCAAACAGCCATGGCTGAATGGACTCAGCCCCAAACTTAAAAACTCAATCTAGATGTTATCCTTTGTTTTATTGGGTAGAAATGATTAAGGAGTGAAGCCCAATCATTTCTACCGATTATTTTGATGTTATTTCTAAGGAATACACCAAAATGGGTGATTTCGGATTCGAAATCCATACCCCCCCCCCCCACCCCAAACACAACTCATTCGAACATAAAACCAAACAATAGATGTGGAGACTTGACACATACCTCTTAGAAGTTTAAATGTGGGGTTGCTACGGCGGTTGAGTGGCGGTTTTCGCGGCGGAGATAAGTATTATTCTTATAAATATTTGTAACGTTTGTTTGAATTATAATTTGTTAAAATTTCAAATAGATATGCCTCCTAAACGTAAACCAACACGTGTGCCATCCTCTTCCATTACTGACTCCCCGTGTGGTTCACCTGCCATGAATAGTGAGTCAACAACACCAGGCCCAGAACAAGGTATTTTATCAAATTAAATATCACATTTTATGTTCAATTTAAGTAATACATCTTTAAAATAAAATAATGTAATTAAAAAATCATTCTTTAATTATTGTATATAGTTGTTGTAAGCAAGTGCCGATATAGAGGCACTACGAGGGGTGTCTGCATAGAGAAAGTAAAGAAAGTGGATAAAATCAAGGTTGATATTCCTGATGATCACACCGGTGGCTCCGGAGATTCGGCAGCATGGCTTGCTTCTTATGTTGGTACGTTTACTCGCACGTATGCACCGATTGCTACATCCACTTGGTCTAAAGTTCTCCAAGATGTGAAAGACCACATCAAAAAGCATTGCTTGGTAAATAACCTACATCTCAAGCAACTAAGTATATAACATGTTACTTTCATGTTATTTTGTATTTATACTAATTGTTTATAATTTTTGAAAGGATGAGTTTGAACTTAATTTTAGCCTACGAGAAGATCGATTAACAGTTGAGGAGCTAATGTCGAATGCATCTCGGAGGTATAAAGATCGATGTCATGCACACTATAAGAAGTTCAATACTACAATAGAGGCGCGCCAAATTCCATTCCAAGAAATTCCACCAAACGAATGGGAGAAGGTTTGTGATATGTTTAAAGATCCTGCTTATCAGGTAATATCTCTGCTATCGTTTTTTAATAGTATATGATAGATGTATTAAACATTTAGACTAATATTATTTTTTTAGCAAAGGAGTATTGTGAACAAAGCAAATAGATCAAATTTAAAGATAAACCATCATGCAGGTTCTCAATCTTTTCATCGTTTGTCTAACAAAATGATAAGTTATTTTAGTCACCGTTAAATATTAACATATAATACACTTTTATGATTTAAGTTCTAATATAGATTTTCTTTTTGCAGAAAGAAGAAAGTCCTGATGACTATGATCTGACCCAATTGTATGCTAAAACAGATAAAAATCGTAATGGTGTTTGAGCCAATCCCGAAGCAGAGGCAAATTATGTAAGTATAAGTTTTTTTAATTTCATTGTCACATAATATTTTTGTTACTTGTACTAACTTTAATATTTTTGTTTTTGTATGACAAGATGATATCTCTTAAGGAAACTACAGCGGATCCATCTGATGTATCATCTGTCAACGATACTCAGATCATTTCTCAAGTTTTGGATCACGTTCTGGATATTTGAGAGGCTTAGGACGTTGCATAAAACTATCATCAACATTATCATCCTATTATCGAGCCAGATCGAATGACGACAAGATTAAGGAATTGGAGGAAACAACACTTGAGATAGAACGATTGAAGTCCAAGAAAAAAGAGTTGCTGACTTGATTAGATCAAGCAGCAGATCTTGAGGCGAGATTAGAAGAGAGGATGCAGTTGAATAACCAGAAAATGTTTGAACAGTTCCAGTCAATGATGTTCCAAAACTCTATGACACCACCATCGTTTGGAAGTTGAGCTCATCTCAACTCATCATTACAACTTTTTCAAATCTCAATATAAAATATAATAAACAATTCAACTTTTTCAAATCCCAAAATAATAATAATAATAAATAATAATATTCTAATAATATTTTATCATCTCAACTTAACTCAACTCAACTCACATCAATATCCAAACCCACCATAGTCTTAAAATTTATATTTTTTTTAATTGCATTTATATTATGATGTTCCAAAACATTTGAACAATTGATATTTGAATTACAATTTGTGTAATATTAGTATGGTATTTTTAATTAAATTCTGATATGTATGATTAATACCATTCGAACGGTAAAGAACCAGATCGAACGGTAAATTACCATTTATAACTCCATTCGAACAAAAACTGACACATTCGAACGACAACCGAGAAATGCAGATGTTCTAGCAATAAAATATTTGTTCGAACAATATTAATATGCAAAACCCCGTTCGAACGGATATAATTTTCAAAAATAAAATTTATGTTCGAGCAAACATAATTTTTGTTCAAACGCATAAAATCTGTTCGAACACTCCGTTCATTTGAATATGATCAAATATGGTCATTAGTTTGAATGAATATTTCATATTGTTCTAATGGACGTGTCGGTTCGAATCGAAAAATATTCCATTCGAACAATGTATTGAGACGAAATCGGTTCGTCTCAAAAATAATTTTCTGTTCGAACGGTTTCGACTGGATCCATCTAATTTCTTCTCTAAAAATGAATTTTTGAGATGAAATTTTATTTTCATCTCCAAAAACATTTTGAGACCATCTTTTCGAGACAAAATAGAGAAAAAAATATTTTCATCTCCAAATATAATTTGGGACGAAATTTGGATTTTTTGAGACAAAATTTTTTGTCTCAAAAAACTCAATCTCTTGTAGTGCTATCATATATATTTATATACATATGAGCTACTATAAGATATATATCATCTAACCTGCAGTAATACCATAGATATGAGCCATTTTTGAATCGAAGTACGGATCCTTATGCACAAATGATATATATACACACGCGCATTACATTAGTTTAAGTTTGTTTGTTTACACTTCACTGTATTATTATATATTTAAGAAATTTGACAATTGATTTAGTCTTATATATATAGAGCGGTGCTATTGTGCTGCTAATATATGCCCGTTCCATTTGACCGCCTGACGTGGCATGCTACATTAATTATTAATTTAAGAAATAAAGAAAAGGGCTGAAAAATCAAATCAAGCGGGATATTTTGAAAAGAATCCTACCGTCAACTGCACCGTCGCCCTTTCGTCGCCAAACATCGTCACGAGTTCCTTCCGTCGTCAAACATTGGCTCCCTCCTCCACGAGTACCATCCATCGCGACAGTAGAGCTTTTTTATTATTCTCAAGGCGGGAAAGCATCTACCCACCCAGATCTAGCTATGTAGTAAGCACTCGACTCCTCTAAATGCCAAAGCTCTTTCCAGACCCTTTGGGTGACGCTCTTGAACTTTCCTACCCATTTGCTTTCATCCATTTATAGCAATCCCCACATTTTCTCGACAAACAGTCTATTGCTTGGAATTATTTTCTTCGTTGTATATTCGTAATCCTTTTCTCAAAAAGCAACAAAGGCTTCTCATTTTCTTGAAAAAACAAACAGAGGACGGTTGTGTCTTTTGTTTTCAATTTTATTTGGTTACTTACTGTTGAACTCCTAAACATTGATCGACATTAATACGATGCTCATTCTCTTCACTCATTGACATTTTGCTTCACTTTCTCTAATCTCTATCTTTTTCCTTAAAAAAAAAGAGAGTTTGGGTTCCTAAATTTGGGACAACGTGATTATGTCATAGTATTGGTCTTCTCCATGGGCAGCTGTAGTTTCTTGTTGAAGGTTTTTTTTTTTAATTTTTATTTACAGGATCTAATGTGATAAATGACATGTTGTGCATGACACCACGAGAAGTTCCATTTACAGCTCATTGCTATGTTTAGAGACCTATATTCTGGAAATTAATCTGGGTTACTTTGCTTTTAAGCTTGTTTATAGCGTCTGCATGGAGTGTAACTTGAGGGAGAAAGGTCTACTGCAGGTTTGAGATGGAGGCAACGGACATTCTCGCGGGGTGAGAATGGAGGCCGGCGCCGTCAGGGAGGGGGGAGGGAGGGCTCAAGTGGTTGCGAGATAGGAGCTAGGATTCGGAGTTCACGCGAATCGTGTTTTGCAGAAGGGTTTGAAAATTTTTTCCTTCTTTTTTTGTCTTCACGTGAAGACGTGGCATGTGCTACGTTGGACGGTAAGATGGAGTGGTCAGTTGCAAGCAGCAGACTAGCATTATTCATATACCGGCTAATGATCAGTACTTATCAATATATATATATATATCTACTTATATATAAAGTGTGAATCGCCCATGAACAGTAATTTCGTCTAACATTTTCGTTTCCAATTTTACCCATACTTCTATTCCCCAATTGCGGTTTTGCCACTGAAATTCCTTCCCATTTTACCCCTGTCTCTCCCGCGCGCGAGGTCCTACAGTGCCGTTTCTTCATCTCCTATAGTGCGCTGCCGCACGCCGTCGTGGTCGACACCTCCGCTCTCATTCTCTTCCCCTTCGACCGGCGTCCCTTCCCTTCCAATATCAGCCCCTGTCGTGCCGCCGTTGACTGCCACGAGTGAATCCAAGCCGCGGCCCGTCCGTTTTTTCGTCCCCTCCATTGCGCCGCCGCACGCTGGCGTGGCCAACACCACCCCATCCATTCTCTTCCCCTCCGCCCGGCATCCCTCCCCTTCCAATATCAGCTCCTATCGTGCTGCCGTTAACCGCCACGAGGAATCAAGCCGCGGCTTTTTTTTTTTTTTTTTATACAATTTATTAAGAAACAAACTTAAATAATTTTGTTCATTTTGGATAAATTGAGTAGTTTTATTAATTAACCTGAAAATAATTACACTATTTGAGGTAGATCTATAGTTCTAATGTACTATAGTTTGTTTAATATTTTTTAAAAGAAAATGATAGGGTTATTACTCATTTACTACTCTTTTTATATTTGATTTTTTTTAAAATTTCTTATTTTACTTAATGGATAAGGAAGTGGTTATTAATAAAATTATATATTTTTTTAATTTTTTCTTGATGATTAAGGATGTTAAAAAAATACTTAAAGAAAATGATAAAAAAATAAAAAACTTGAAATTAATTATGAGTAGTAAATGAGTAGTAATAGGGTAGTAACCCTATCACTACTTTTTTTTAAATGTAAAGGATGAGACTTTATAAAATATATGATGAAATTATTTAATATTTACCACTGTAGTTTTGAATTCTAAAACTGACACATTATATATTTATTTTGAAAATAACGAATATACAAGATGCGCATCCAACTATAACCATTAAGAGTAATGATAGTAGGTTGGTTAGTATAATTATAAATTTTCAAAAGGAAATAAATTATAACTTCTTAATAATTTAAAAATATAATATGTCATTATAACTATTTTATTTAGCCAAGTGTGAAAATGATAAATAAATTAATATTTTTCATTGTTATTATTTTTTATAATGCTTCTGTTTTAGTAATATTAAAAAGGATTATGAAAACTTTTGAAGTAAATTAAGATGATCTGGTTTACATTTTTAAATTAAGAGCTAAATTGCCTTTGAACTAACACAATGATTTAACGTTATTTATAATGCTAAATAATATGGTCTAGAATATGTTAATATATATTAGAATATTTTTTATTTTTTCCTTCTCTGAAAATTTATATAATGTTGGAGAGAGTTAGATGAGATGAAATTTTATAAAAAATAATTGAAAGAGAGAAAGAGTTAAATAAAAAATATTATAAAATTAAAATATTATCAGACACTTAGATTATAATAAAATAATATTATTTTTGTTTTGAAATTTAAAAAGATAAATTATATTTAATTTGAAATTTGAAATTTTGATAAAGTTGTAATGATTATTTTAAAATTTTTGTATTTCAGTTATGTTTAAAAATGAGATGGGATATGATATGAAAATTTTGGAATAAAATCTATTTTCAAATAGACATTTATTTGAAAATAAGTAAGGAATGAACAGTATTCTCATCAATTTCTCTCTCTCTCTTTTTTTCCTTTTTTGTCATCAAATCCGATTCTCTTATGTTTTTGCTCTTTTGCCGATTAGGTGAGTTTGGATACTGGGGTTTTTTTTTTTTTTTAATAGGTTAGATCATAATTGAG
The DNA here is from genome assembly GCA_022457165.1 of Juglans mandshurica. NCBI lineage: Eukaryota > Viridiplantae > Streptophyta > Magnoliopsida > Fagales > Juglandaceae > Juglans > Juglans mandshurica. The sequence continues at coordinate 9,049,084 of CM039619.1, read as the reverse complement.
ATGGGATTAGTTGAAATGAAAATTAAAAGTTAAATAAAATATTGTTAGAATATTATTTTTTAATATTATATAAACATTAGCCTTTTAAACAAGAGATTTTGGTAAGCTTAACCAAACAATATTTTATTTTTAGTAAAAGAAATGGTCTTAATTTGCTTATGGATGTTACATTTCATTTAAGTGCATTCAATTCTTGAGTTTGCTACCTAACAAGATTCAAGATTCTCATTATATGTTATTTTATCCGGAACTCGTAAAAATACTATTGGATATAATCATTGATATTAGAGTTTATAATATGAGATAAAAAGCAAAATGATTTAGTCAAAAATCTTTACTCATATACTGCTTCTGATAATATGATGATTTGCTTTATACGATGATCCTATCTGAAATTAGTCATATTTTACTACTTATTATGCATCTCGCAATATTTAATAGTAGATAATTGGGCATACATGCAGGGCACGTCTTCCTAACTAGTATATATATATAAAAGAACTGCATGCATACAATATGCATGGTATTTTATTCGACAGTTGCGCGCTTCCCACGTCAAATCCATGAAATGGGTCCACGATTCCGTGCTATATGACGCCTTAATTAGTAGCTACGAGCCTACGCCAATTTGCATTTCTTTGCATTAAATATTAGAAAATAATTTACCTACAACACATTATACAACACATTATTATAAAATTAGAGTTATTATTATAAATCATTTTATATTTCACTCGTATAAGATGATTGAGACTATTTATTATATTTCACTCGTATGAAGTTAAGTTTATTTATGATCTCTCTCATGGGTAACTGATGTACTTCCGGGAATTATATTAAAAAAAAAAATCCAAGCCTACAGCTTTCGAATTGCTTCAGTGTTTTTATTTTTGAATAATACTACACAATCTCTCCAACCTTCACACACCATATTTTTTTAAATTTTTTTTTTTTAAGTTTATTCTTTTTAAACTAATTCAAATATTTTATTCATTATTCATATATTAAATATTTGATAAAAGAACAAAATAATAAAAATTTAAAAAAATGTAATATGTAGAGATTGCGTGAATAGTAGATGGTTGTGTAGATTTTTTCTTTATTTTTTAGTCGGACTCGTTTGTTTGGATGTTGGGCCATTCCATTCTCTAGGGCTGAGCAAACTAATCAGGCCCAAATTGAGGGGAAATAAATTAATAAAGTTAAGCGGCCGAAAAATCACTTTGGTGGCCATTGCCTACAACTTTGGCCCAAAGTTTCATATTGCATATATAATGCATGCAACAATTCCCAAGTGGCCGAAGCGGTCTAGCATGGGAGACATGATAAACTCACATAGAACAAAAGAGCTTCACTTCAAATAAATAAATATATATATATATATATATATATTAAAAAAAAATGAAAGAATCGAAGGAGATAAACGTGATTTATTGAATTAATAATGTAAAGAAAGTAGTCACTTAAATGTCTATTTGGAAAGTGGTGCTCGAATGACCTTGATTAATATATTGTAAGTGGTGTTATAAAGTAAATACATCAACCAAAAAGAAAGGCTAGCATTGCTTTAATGGTCCACGTCGTGTAACAGTGTAAGCTCAGTACGAAAATCAGAAAAGTATCCCACTAACGTTGTTGGTCCAATAAAGTTAATGTTGGAATCTGATTATGCCATTTTAGCCTATATCTTCCTATAACTTAAAAAAGTCTAGTTTATTACTGTTCACGGTAATAAACAATCAAGAAGTTATTTTTTGCATGTTTTTTTTCTTTATCAACAGTAAAGAGGCCTTTTTTTCGCATATCTTATTATTGTTCATAAACAGTAATGATGAACAGTAATGAACAGTAAATAGTTTTCTTTTTTGTCATATGTTTGTTTGGTTTTTCTGTTTCTTTTTGGATTCGTCCATGTGAATGCCAATGTACGACGTAATACCACAATCGTGTGTAGGAAATGAAAGAGAGGGAAAAAGGAAAAGTGGAGAAAAATATTAGTTTTTGGATTTTAAATTCCAACCCTTCATCTTTAATCTTTACATTTAATCTAACGGTAGAAGTTTAAATATTGATTTAAACTAACATAAAATAGATAATTAAAATATAAATATTCTATCATACACTTAAAAAATTAACTTCAATTTATAAAATACTAATTTTTCATCATTAAATAAAAGATAAAGTTTTACCGAACATTTTTAAGAGAATAATATTATATCATACACTAAAAATTAACTTTAATTTATAAAATACTAATTTTTCATCATTAGATAAATGATTAAATTTTACTGTACATTTTTAAGAGAAAAAAACTATCTAATTAATTTGAATCTTTAATATAATTTAAATTTCATAATAAATGATGAACATAAATAAATAATAATTTTATTCTTATACATTATACTATTTTAATATTTGAAATTACACTTTATTTTTTTCTTCAATTTGACAGATGTGGCAAACGTGCTTTTTTTTTATCAATTAGAAAATCTTACGCCATACAGGATTTTACACAAGTAACACTAATTTCAAAGTAACCAAGCCCATTCTAGAGACCAGTGCAATCACTGAATCAAATAAATAGCACAAACAGAAAAATAAAATAATAATAATAATAATAAAATATGAACTAATTAATTACTGTCGTTTGGCTGATCTGCCGCTTCTATCCTTGCCGACCTTACTATACTAGAATGCCAATTAACCTTTTATATATGTGTGCGTATATATATCTCCTTATATTTAAAAGTGTGTATCGTCTGATGAACAGTAAGATGAATAGTAATGAACAGTTATAAACAATATTATTATTTTAAGCTTTCCTTCTTCGTCCATCTTTACATCCTCACAGCAATCCTCTTCACAAAATCACCACAAAATATTACAAAAATTATTACAAAATACCACAACAGATCACAAAATTACCGCATACAATATCTTAATTGAATTATATGTAATGATCAATAAACGAAGAGACCCATTTTGGGAGAGGGAGTTGCGAGGAGACGAGGGCTGCCATGGGGGCTTCGACTGTGACTTGGGTCCATGGGGTGATCACCGGAGGAAGAGGAGCTCGATGGTGGTGGTGCGGTGGCACAGTAGCGCAAGCGTTGAGACCCATTTCGGGTTGCTCGCGTGCAGTGAAGGGAGGAGCTGCCAATGGGCTTCGACGGTGGGGTTTGCTCACCGGCATGAGGGGAAGCCGGTGACGTGGTCGGTGACACCCACGGCTGCTTGAGGGATGTGATCGGGTGAAAATTTAATCAATGGTGAAAAAGTTGATCGATGAGGGGAAAATAAACTTTTTGGGATTTAAATCTAACCCTTCATCATAACTCTCCAAATTTAATCAATGGTGAAAATTTAAATATTAATTTAAATTAATTTAAAATAGATAATTAACATATAAATATCATATCAAAAATAAATTATCAAATTTAATTTATAAAATACAAATCTTTCATCATTAAATAAATAATGAAATTTGTTAAATATTTTTAAAAAAGTAAAACTATATAAATAATTAGAGTTTTAATATAATTTAAATATGATAATATTCTTAATTAACTAAATAGAACTGCTACAGCTACCGAAAAAGTAGTCCGAAAATGTGTCCTAAATGTGTATTTCACTTTTTTTTTCATGCATTTTTTTAATCATCATAAACATTTAAAAAAAAAAAGTCACAACATCATTAAAAAACACTTCCTTAATCACTAGGTAAGAAAAAAAAAAAGGTGAGAGAGGGAGAAAGAGAAAGCGAGACGAAAATGAAACTTTTTAAGATTTAAATCTAACCATTTATCATAACTCTCCAAATTTGATCAAATGGTAAAAATTTAAATACTGATTTAAATTAACTTAAAATAGATAATTAACATATAAATATCATATCATAAATAAATTATCAAATTTAATTTATAAAATACTAATATTTCATCATTAAGTAAATGATGAAATTTTGTTAAATATTTTTAAAAAAGTATAACTATATAAATAATTTGAGTTTTAACATAATTTAAATATGATTATATTTTTAATTAACTAAAGAGAACTATTTTTTTAATCATCGTAAACATTTTTAAAAAAATAAAAAATTCACAACATCATTTAAAAAACACTTCTTCAATCACAAGATAAAAAATAAAAAATAAAAAAATTAGGCAAACGCCCTTGGACGTTACCCTACTGCTAATATATATATATATATATATATATATATATTTATAGACACACACGTTGGGAAGTTTTGGGTGTCTGAGATGAGATTTGTGCTATATATAAGAGGCATGTTTTTTATGGAATTAAGCTGTTAATCAGAAAAATGATCCTGATGAGGCTAAAGATGAATTAGTTCATTGCATCTCAAGAGATCGAATACCTTGTCAAGCAAAACCTTGAGAGCGGAAAAAGATGGCTTCTCCACGGCCTACATGATCGATGCATTTGTCAATGATTGTACCGAATATTGGATTGTCAGATAAATACATATATAATGCAAGTCTTTCAACATTTAATGCTATATTTTTCAGTGAATATAGACCTCTATATTCTATCTCGATTCGAATCGTACAATATTAGGTATGAAACTGCATGCGGTGTCATTTTAGTTAGGCAAGGAGCCAGTCGGGATGATTTTAGTGAGGTTGAGGACGTGAAACACGCAATTTGAGAGGTCTTCCGCCTGTTGTATTTAATATAGATATCCTTTGGATTTTGGTCTCTACTATCTAGAAACCATGAAATGATTCACGTGTTTTTGTTTTTTTTTTTTTTTTGGGAGGGGTTGTTCGGGCATCGTAATGCAAATCAAGATGTTAGCCACTCGAACGCAAGACTCCCACTAACGTCTTTCTCATTGGACCATTTGATTGATTGATTGTAATGTTAAGCTATAAAATAATAAAATCTACCTCTTCCCATCAGCTTAAGCTTTTGGGACAAGTGGTGATTTCACATGGTATCAGAGCAGAGGTCCTGAGTTCGAACCCTGACTCTACACTCTATCTCATTTAATTAAATATTCCACTTGTTGGGCCTACTAATTGAGGAAAAGTCTGGCCTACAATTGAGGGGGAGTGTTAAGATATAAAATAATAAAATCTACATCTTCCCATCAGCTTAAGCTTTTGGGACAAGTGGTGATTTCACATGTAATATTCCTAAACCAATCACTTCGGTCACTCCGGCCAGAGTGAGAAAACGTCGGCATGAATGTGAACTAGTAGCTTTGAATTAGCTGGACGGAGACGGCCGCTTTCCCCATCTAATGATAACATAAATGATTTTGCAAGGAAAAAAAAATTGATAAAATGATTTTACACTACATGATTAAAATAATAAAATATTCAGATAACAATATTTTGCAATTTCATGTCAATCACGCGAACAAGATGCCGACTCCACTCAAGTAGGTTTTTGGATGAGCAATAATAGGCACTTGTTCAAGAATAGACATCTACAGCACCTCTCTTAATTTTATGTTCGAATTGTAGAGAATTCGAAAAGAAGAAGTTTAACAATCCGAATCCGATTTAAAAACAGATTGTTGAGGAATAATTTTACATTATTTGTAGATAAAGTCTTGAACATATTTATAAAAAATGAACAATTTTCTCTTGTTGAACTAATTTTATGATATGAGTTAGACTCATTAATTTCTTCATAGTATCATAGCCTGTCGCAGGACGAATGGAGACCCACACTATTTACCCTTGACAAGAACCAGGAAAAATACTGACTTGCATGTGAGGGAGGATATTGAGGAATAATCTCACATTGTCTGTGGACAAGGTCTTAGGCATGTTTATAAGGAATGATCAATCATCTCTTATTAAATTAGTTTTATGAGATGAGTTAGGCTCATAATTGTTTTCACAGAAAATATGTTGAAATATGTCAATTTTTCTCAAATGATTATTGATGATATGTTAACGAGCCTTGGATGATAAAATAACAATGATAAATTTCTTAAGCATTCTCGAATTCAAGCAAGGCATCAAATTGGGTCAAAAAGCTAGGTAGAGGAACATTTGCTAACGTGCAAAATGTTTTTTTCTCGCGCTGCTATGGTTTTGGGTTTCGCCCACAATGCCTGCCGCCGGGGGCCATCCGGGCTCCTCAGCGACCACTGTACGCCGGTCATTTGCAGATATGGTAGCGTCTGCTCCACAGCCTATTCTGGAGGTTGTGATCCCACTGAGGTCCCCAAAAGTTTTGGATGGGGAGATCTACATTAGTTTCACCAAGGAGGAGATTGCAAAATCAGCTTCTCCGTTTATGTTTTCTCTGGTTCTAAGATTCTTAAGGCAACGTCCTTCATTGGATGATATTCGGTCTTGTATTCGAAGAAGATGGGGACTTGCTTCTCAACCTGTGGTTTCAACTTTGGCTACACCTAGGTCAATTTTTATAAGATTTTCCGATGAGATGGACTTTAAGATGGCATTCTCTAGGGAATCTTGCAAAGTGAAAGGGGTTTCGTACCATGCGTTTCATTGGTCGACGGACTATATAAAGGAATTGGAGTCGCCAGTGGTTCTAATACGGATTACGCTTCCTGGGCTTCCAACGAATATGTATCACGAATCGTTCCTGCAAAATATTACTATGCCGTTAGGGAAGTATGTGCGAAGTGACAATTCTACTAGGTGTGCTACACAAACAGATGTGGCGCGAGTTTGTATTGGGATGAATGCTACTAAGGATCCTATTGAGTCATTTTGGATTGGGGTGCCTCATCAACTGGGTAGTCAGATTCAAAATGTGTTATATGAAAATATGCCAGCGTATTGTAGGCATTACAAGATTCAGGGGCTTAATCTAAAGAATAAAGGGCCGGCAATCAATTGGGGCGAATAAAAATCTCGATGGCAATAAGGAGACTAGATGATGGGTGTCAAAGGAGCAGCACCAGATAGAGGGAGTACAACCACGTAATGGGGAGATTTCCTTGGCTACGCGTTCGGAGAAAAAGAATGGTAAGGATTTGGTATCTTCTTTGGAAGGTGCTAATATGATTATCATAGAGGAATTAGAGGAGGGTGAGATATAGGGTCAGAAGATGGTGATAGAGACGGGAGGGCTTCTAGTTCAGGTTGGAAAGACAAGGGAATGAGTTTAATTGATGGTGATGAGGACATTGAAATCATTGCTTTGGTGGAACGCCCTATATGTGAGGTGCATGTTGCTCTGGCTACAGATTGTGAGGTCCCTGTTCAGGTGCCAGAGGCTATTGCTCTGGTTGAGGAAGGTGAGGCCCATGGTCAGGTGCAAGAGGCTGTTGCTCTGGTTGAGGATTGTGCGGACCCTATTGTAAGTTCGATGGAGATGGTTATGGTGGAGAATCTGGTTTAAAAGAATTTCGTGGATCAGGATGCATAGGTTGAGGAGCTATGGGTAGCTAAATGCTCGCAGGTGCAAGATCTGGCAGTAGTTAATGAGATGGGTGGTGGAAAATCTGATGAAGGGGAAGGAAGCAATTTTGATGATGTGGATGAGGATCATTGGGTGGAGGATGGTTTTCAACAAGTTGTTAATGTTGATGCTGAAGGTGTTGGTGCTGAAGATGTGCAGAGAGTTGATGATGAAGGGGAGGTCCTAGGTTTGAGGTCAGAAGGCAAAAATATGGAGGGCTTGGCTAATAGGAGTAAAGAAAATGATTGCTATTCTGACCCAAAAGGGAGTGGTCAGCAGAAGAAATTTGCTAAACTTAGAAGTTCTAAAAGGGTTCCTAGCAGACCTGCCCCGCTTAATTTGTAATGTGCAGTCTTCTATTTTGGAATATACAAGGTTTGAACACCTCGAAGCAGAGGCTGTGTAAAATTTTGAGGAAATTCAATCCAATAGTTGTGGCTTTGACAGAACAATTTCACTTTGAGGAAACTTTGAAGAGAGTTGTTCAGGATTTTCAGTATGTAGATAGTTTATCAAATAGTGCAGAAGGGGGCAAATTATGGTTGTTATGGAATCAAGGGTTTGGCTGTCAGGTGATAGCAAAATCTAATCAACATATCACGGTGGTTATTACTGAAAATAATAGGAGTGTGAGGTACACTTTGGTGTATGCCAAGTGTATGGGACAAGAGAGATGCCAGCTTTGGCGAGACTTGTGTGGTCTTTCGAGTTCTTTTGATGCTTGGGTGGTTGTGGGTGACTTTAATGTGATACGTTCAGATATTTAAAGAAGAGGTGGTCGTCCGAGGTCGGCAGTGGCGATGGAGGAATTTAATAAATTTATTAACCTCGTTGGGTTGTAGGAAATGCCTTTCATGGGTGGCCCTTTTTCTTGGTGTAATGGTCATGATATGTTAACTAGAAGTTGGACAAGATTGGATAGGATTTTGTTGAACAACACATGTGCCGTGAATTGTCCTTCTATATGTATGGAATACCTTCCACGTTCCTCGTCGGATCACGCACCGATGGTGATGTGGCTTGATAAACATTGGGAGCATTATGGTCCTTCTCCTTTCAGATTCCAGGAAATGTGGTCGTTGCATGATGATTTCTTGAATTGTGTGAAAAAGGTATGGGCGGAAGAGATGATTGGCAATGGTTTGTGGAGATTGGCGGGTAAACTAAAAAAGGTAAGGGTGGTTCTTAAGAGATGGAATGTACATGCTTTTGGCTGGACGAACTCCCATATTGTATAGTTGGAAAAGGAGATTGAAGACTTGGACTGTAAATTGCAGGATGGGGGTACTGTGGAGGATGAGCAAGCCTTTTTAGCAGTCAAGCTTGAATTTGATGAGTGGATGCGAAGAGAGGCAACGAGGCTGTCTCAAATTGTGAAGCAACGGTGGGTTGAGATCGGGGATGTTAATGCACAGTTTTTTCGAAGTTTGGCCAAAAAAGGTAGCAATTTGGTATGTGAGATGACTCCAGATGATGGGCATCGACTAAGTTCTCCGAATGCTGTCCTTGATGAAACTGTTATTTATTTCTCTCGATTTATGGAGGCTAGAACTGGTAACTCATGTCCGGATTTGTTACGATGGGTACTCAATGAAATTTCAGATATTGAAAATAACAGGTTGTGTGAGCTCCCCTCAATCCAAGATATTAAGGATACTATGTTCTCTATCCCGATAGAAAGTTCTCCAGGTCCGGATTTTACAAATGCTGCTAGAAGATTGTTGAAAAAGATGTGGTGGAAGCAGTTTGGGATTTCTTTAGAGGTAGTGAGCTACCTTGGTTCTATTCCTCGTCATATGTAGTTCTAATTCCTAAGGTGTCGAATCCTACCAATTTTGATAAGTTTAAGTCAATTGGCCTCTATTCTGTAGTTTATAAAGTCTATTCTAAATTGATGGTGCGGCGATTGGCTCCTATTCTATCTCTCGGATGATTTCTCAGGAGCATGAAGCATTTATTCCAAGTAGAAGTATTCTAGAAAATGTATTCCAAGAGATGATACATAGCATGAATAAAAGTGTTAGAGGAAGAAATGTTATGATTAAAGTAGATTTTGCGAAAGCATATGATAGCATTGATTGGGACTTTCTTTTACTGTTTTACATGTGTTGGAAGCTTTTGGTTTCTCTTCACAATTTCGAGATCTTGTTAAGCAATGTGTTACTTCTGTCTGGTATTCTGTTGTGATGAATGGAACGATGAAGGGCTTGTATAAGGGTGGAAGGGGGTTACAGCAAGGAGATCCTCTATCTCCGTATTTTTTTATTTTATTGGAGGAGATGCTTTCAAAAATTTTGAAGGAGAAGTTTCAGTCTGGGGTTATTGGGAGGTTTTCGCATTCGAATGGGACTTCGCTAGTTTCTCACCTTATATATGCAAATGACATGGTTATATTTGTTAATGGTGGGAAAAAATCTTTAAAATCAAACATGGAATGCTTGAAGAAGTATGAGGTTTGGTCGGGGCAAGCTGTAAATAAGAATAAGTCGGCTATTTATTTTTCTGATCATATTACGAGATTGAGAAGACGTTCCATTTTACGAGTTACTGGGTTTCTGCAAGCTTCGTTTCCTTTCAAATATTTTGGGGTTCCCATTGTCACCGGCAGATTGTTAAATAGACATTTGGAGAAATTGTTGGAAAAAATTAAAAGGAAAATTGAAGGGTGGAAGGCTCGGATGCTGTCAAAAGGTGCGAGGCTCATCTTGTTAAGGCATGTCCTATCTAGTGTTCCGATCCATTTGTTATCTGTTATTCATATCCCAAAGTCGACATTGAGTCCTTGTATTGGACATTTAGTTCTTTTTTATGGGGAATGGAAAATGGGAAGCCGAAAAAAAAAAGGGTGGCTTGGGACAAATTTGCAAACCGATTAAGGAGGGGGGAGTTGGCTTGAGGAATTTATATGAGGTTCAAAAAGCACTAAATATGAAATTTTCTTTGAAAGTTATAGCTGAAAAGTTGTTATGGGCCTCTTTTTTCCAAGCTAAGTACATAAAAGGGAATCATATTTCCTAGGTAAATCCTTTGAGGGGCATTGGTTTTTGGCGTAGGGTGATGCGATGCATTCCTGAGGTATTACTGAATATATGATGGCGGGTTAAGGATGGGGATGTGTCTGTGGTGGGATAAATGGTCTCCTTTAGAGCCTCTAGGTCACACTTATGAAGATATTGTTAGGTCTTTGTTGTCTCTAAAAGAATGCAAGTTGGAGAATGATTGGAATGAGGAATTACTTACAAGTTTATTGGGGAGGGAAAAGGCCCTTGAAGTGTTGATGCATCTGGGTAATAGTCGGCAAGGTCTGGATAAATTGATTTGGATGGGAAAAACATATGGGTGTTTTTAAGTGAAAAATGCTTGGGAGAATATGAGAGTGAGGGGCTCGAAGCTACCTTGGAATTATTGACTCTGGAATCCTGGGCTTCCTAAGAATATTTCTATGACTATGTGGCAGGCCTTTCATGGAGGTCTTTTAGTGGATGACAAGCTATGTAAAATGGGTGTTCTAATTGTCTCAAAATGTGTGTGCTATGATTCAGGAGCCTATGAAGATCTTGAGTACGTTTTGGCCAGAGGAGATATGGCTCAGTTTATTTGGAAGAAAATATCTAATCGGTTGGGTATGTGATTTGGTTCACCCTCAACATGGAAACAAAGAATGTTTATGTGGTTTAGTAGGGCGAAAAGATCAGCCACTCGTGGGATGCTGATTGGGATGATTCCTTCTATTATTACTTGGCAAATTTGGTTTTGGAGATGCAATAAATGTATGGAGGGCATTGCAGACTTGAAATAGGCTCTTTGGCGGCATGTCTTATATTGGATTTTTTGGATGGATTTAAAACTTAAGGCAACAGTGATTTGAAATGAGTATGATGATGCTGTATTGTCTGAATTAGAGGTGTCTGTCAAGCATAAAAAACAAAAAGTAGCTTGGTTGATTGTTTGGCAGAAATCGAGAGTTTGCTGGTACAAGCTTAACACGTATGGCTGTAGTCTAGGAAATCCGAGAAGATCGGGTGTTGGAGGTGTCATACGAGATGAGAAAGGGGCCATCATTCTAGCTTATGCGGTTGAGATTGCAGTTGGTACCAATAATAGTGCTGAGTTGATGGCGTTAGTCCATGGTCTTCGGAACTACAGGATGTTGGGAATTCAGTACGTGGAATTGGAAATGGACTCTAGGATACTAGTGAATTGGTTGCGTGAGGGTAAGTGTGGTCTTTGGTATCTTGAAGACTTTTGGAAGGAGATCATTTCAATTTTAAATTCGATAAATTATACAGTACAACATGTTTTAGGGAAGGGAATGCGATGGCCGATGACTTGGTGAGATTGGGTGCAAAGGGCATTTGTTGTTTTTTGGATGGATTTTGTGGGGTTGCCAACTCCTTTAAAAGGAATTTTTCGTGTTGATAAAGCGGGATTGCCTTCTTTACGATTATAGAATATTGCTTAGGAAGTGTACCTATGAGGTTTTGTTTAATGTTTTGATTTGTTGGTTAAAATTTCATAACAGACATGGGAAAAATGTACCTAGTGCCCTTATTGTTTTCATGGTATTCCTCCACCAAACCCTCACTTGTGACCCCGTCTCTTGGTTTAAAAAAAGAAAAAAAAAAAAAAAAGAAGCAAGGCATCAAATTCACTATATATTGTAACATGGACTCCTCGAGAAAAAAAAAAAAAAAAGTGAAAGACATCGTGAATTCATTTGAATAAAACAACAAGATTCGATTGCTTGTTTACTAGTCACCTGGATTATAATTTCTTGAAAGAAAATAGAAAAAAAAAAAGTGAGTCTAGATCATAACATGATCGTAGGCCTTAGCTGCTATGGGCCCACCAGATGATTCTCTTCTAGGTAGTGCTACGTCCACCGCGCTGAGAGTTAGAGTTAGATATAATTGTTCTTTTATATATATATATATATATATATATATATATATATATATATATATATATATATATATATTTATACTTTGAAATATTTAAAAAAATAATAAAAAATACAATATTATTAAAAAAATATTTTCTTATTTACTAAATAAAAAGAAGAATTAAAAAATAAAATAAAAAATTTTAATAGTAATATCGAGTTGTAAGAATTAGTGATGAGAGTATATTTTTTTTGTTTCCGTTAGTTATTTTCAAGTGTTTTTTTTATATATATTTTTTAACATTTTTAAAAAATAATTACAATATCATTAAAAAATAATTCTTTAATCACAAAGTACAAACAAAAATAAATAAAAAATACAAAAACAATACTAGCGAGACGCTTAACATTTTCCTTTCACTTCCTCTTCCTGCAACAAAATTGGGCAGTGATATCAGTGGAGCATCTTTAATCAATTTTGAGTGGGCCCATCTGTACTCTTTCCGATTCCATCCCAAAATCCTTTTTATTTATTTATTAAAAAAAAAGGATGAATCGTGGATAGGGCTGTGCATATAACCCGGTAAACCGTCGAATCCGATTACAATAATCCGACCCGACCCGAATTTTATCGGACTTTAGTTTTTCGGATCTCCAACCCAACTAGCAGCGGATTTGTGTTCTCGGTGTCAACCCGTCCGACTATAAAAACATACTTATCTTCAGTTCTCAAACCCTAGCCGCCCAAATCCGGATAAGAACCCTGCCTCCCATCTTCAAGCTTCGGCTTGCTACAAGCATTTTATAGCTTATGACTTGGATGACTGAAAGGGCATGAACCGGTTTGTTTTCGATGCTCGTGTAAGTCTCCACGTCAAATTCCCTTTGCTCATATTTAATTTAATTTGCAGGAACTAATGTTTTTGTTTGCTTTCTTTTATGATTTTTCTTTTGTTTGCTCGTATGGCTTTCCTGGGTCTTTCTTGTATTGAATGACATGGGGTAAGTTTTTTCTGATTTCCATTACAGATTTGGACTTCTATGGGTATTTTTGGTTCCATTAGTCTTCAAGAGTCTGAATTTTGTGGGTTTTTTTCTCTGTATTTGAATAGAATCTGTTGTGATTTTATGTTACAGTATGTTGCACCATCCTAACATTTTAGTTGTTTGGCTCATGAGGAAACGAAGGAAAAAATGATATCTGACGTTGAGTAAAGAAAATGAAATAGGTTCCTGTTGTGGAGCATGGTCTCTGTTTTGGAGTCTAGATAACAGGGTGCTGTAAACTGTTATAAAAGCAACAACAACAAAAAAAAAACATCTATCTTTGTTTCCGTCCATCCTGAAAAAGAACTCGAGGTTGAATAAGCATAGATGATAGATCAACTAATGTGTGTAATCTTGAACAGGACCATTCTCCAATTCAAGTATATTTTAGCAAAATATGGAGGTGAGTCTCTACTGCTGAGTATGATCAATATTTAGTATTTACTATATCATCATGATCATGATTTTTGTTGTGTAGATACATGTTGCTGAGCAAATGATTTTGGATGATTTGGAGGCTAATCCTGAAAAGTACTGTTGTTTTGGAGAAGATATTGAGCGGTTTTGAGTCCGTCAATGGTTATCTAGTCCAATATTTAGTGGGTCTAGTATGGTTATTTCAGTACAGTATTTAGTGGGTTTGTACTTGTTTGGTTTCCAAGAAAATGTAAAGGGGAAGGAAGCGGTAATGTCAGTATTTTTCTTGTTCATAATATTTTTCTTTGTTTTTTTTTTTAAACTCAGCATTCCTGTAGATATCAGCATGATATAAAAATTGTAGATAAGATTGAAAATTGAAGTTTGATTAGGGGAAAAAATTAGTATTCAATTAAAAGAATAAAATGGGTACAATGCTCCTCTGCCAGATGAAAAGCGTTCAATATTTTCAAACATATAAACCAGGTCAACGGGTTCAACCCGATTTTATTCTGGACGGGTCGGATCGGATCGGTTTGGTGCCAGAAAGCTAACTTCTCGGGTCGGGTCGGATGCAAAACCGCTTATAGCAGGCCGGGTTGCAACCCTAATCGTGGACAACAACAATCACACAAAACTCAGTTGGACGGTGGGATCATGGATCCATGCCACGTTATTATTTTGGGAAGGTCGTTACGTAGAGTTTGATTTGGAGGCCGGTGCTTTATTGCTGTTGACTTTTCCCGGTGAGCCATCGTCAAAGCAGTCACCGTGTCTGTCTAAAGTTTTAAGGTAGTCCGGGTCGGGGTATCCAACCATTGCACTTTTTGCTCACATGGATTCTTTTTTAATTAGTTCTTTCTCTATAGAAACTCTCTCTCAGGACCAGAGAAGCATTAGCAGCCTCCCTTTCGTCCTCTCACTCTCTATTTGGGAGGTGGATGGATCTTTTATATCCGAACCTCTTAACTTGTTTTTTATTTTTTGCTGTTTAAATCGTGTGGATTCATCGTAATCAATGATATATGCGTCTTGTCATAAACTCCCCAAAATTCATATTTACGTTTGGAAAATGCTGAAATCTGTTTTTAAAAGTGCTTATAGTGTTTTTTATTTTATTTCTTATTTTGTATTTTTTAAATGTTTAAAATAGTTATCTCTAATAAATTTGCGTGTGTTTTTTTTCAACATTAAGAAAAGGAAAATGTCACTCTCATCTACTAATAATTTTCTCTATTTATATATTTATTTTTTGAGTAATACTATACACCACACTCTCATTCTATTTTGATCACACTAAGTTAAGTTTGGATGTTAAACTGAGTTGAGTTGAGATGAAAGTTAAAAATTAAATAAAATATTATTAGAATATGATTTTTTAATATTATTATTATTTTAAGATTTGAAAAAGTTAAATTATTTATTAAATTATTATATTTTGTGTTGGAATTTGATAAAGTTATAATGATTAGATAGAATAAGTTAAGATGAGTTTGGAATCCAAACGTAGTAGTATGTGACATATTCTCATCATTAGATGATAAAGAACCATGCAATAAATGATTATTTAATGGTGATAAATGTGTCACATCGTACTTAATAGGATGAAAGTAGGATGATAGTATAGTGTATAGAATTTTCTTTATTTCTTTGCTTAATAATTAAAGAAATGTTATTTTAATGAATTTCTATTTTTTTTTTGTTTTTGAAAAAACATTTAAAAGGATTTAAAAGAAATAACAAAAAATAAACTACACAATCGATGGCCACCCTTTGTGGCTCTAGCATCATCCTTTCAAAAAGATAATTTTGAAAGGGTCATGCTAGGCTGCCGTCATTGCTGTCCGTGCCGTTAGCATAAATCTGAGTTTTTATTTTTATTTTTCATATTTTTATAATATATTTTTCATATTTTTAAAAAATAAAAAGAAATACATCAATACATTAAAAAATTATTTTTTTATTATTAAATAAAAAAAATTAAATACATAAACAATAAAATGAAGAGACAAAATGACATAATAAAATAACATTTTCCATTTTGAAAACACATTCAAAATGCAACGTAACATCACCCTTTACATTTATTGTCAACCGCATGCCACCCATGCACCACCCAGTTCAGCACAACTGGCAAGCACGCATGGTTCCTAACTTCCCTTGTGATCTGTTGTCAAATCTTAGGCATCATCTTTTATTTTCTTTCGGAGATGCTTCGCAGTCCTTAACTA
Organism: Juglans mandshurica; assembly: GCA_022457165.1. NCBI lineage: Eukaryota > Viridiplantae > Streptophyta > Magnoliopsida > Fagales > Juglandaceae > Juglans > Juglans mandshurica. The sequence goes on along the minus strand of CM039619.1, from coordinate 9,033,091 downwards.
ATAATATTGAAAAAATCTACACAACCTTGAACCTCCAAAACCTTTGCACACCACATATTTTTTAATTTTTATTATTTTTTTTATCAAATATTTAATATATAAATAATGAATAGAAAAATTAAATTATTTTAAAAAGGCAAAACTCAAAAAAAGAAATTTTAAAAAATATTTAAAAATTTAAAAAAATATGGTGTGTGGAGGTTGAGGAGGTTATGTAGCATTGCTCAATAATATATTATGGAAAAACCTAGATCCCCCGTTGGGGGATCCCGCTGAGCTCCGCTTTTTTTTATTTAATGATTAAGAAAATATTATTTAATAATATTATGAATTTTTTTCTTTTTTAAAAATATTAAAAAATATTAAAAAAATGATGTAATAAAAAAAAAAGCTTTTGAATTTGGCTTAGCGGGAGCCCCCAGCGGTGGTTGTAGACCCGCTCATATATGATTACTCTGAAAAAAAATATATATATATATATATATGATTGAAGTTCAACAATAATGAGGAGTGATAATATGTGACACAACCTGTTAACTCAACACGAATACGATACAAAATTAACGAGTTTGAATTTGATGTTAACGAGTTTGGATAAAAATAGATTGATCCGTTAAGACACGATTCATTAACGGGTGACTAATAGGTCAACCGCTTAACTCGTTAGTGACCTGTTTAGACCCGTTAAATTTTTTATTCAAAATTACAATTATATCTTTTTAACCTAAAAACAAAATTACCCTAATTCTATTTGGTATTTCCTAACTCTCTCTTAGACCCTCACTCTCTCTCTTAGTTCTCAGTTGAATCAGTTCTCACGAGTCACGCCCGCCTCCCACACTTCCTTTGAATTGTAATTTTGTTATTTTTATTGCTTAGATTGTAATTTTGAACTTATGTAGTCCGTTTTAAATTTTTAGAGGATATTGTGATTTTTAATTTTTATGTGAAATTATGTTAATCAGATCAAATAGATAATTTGGATCAATTCAACCCATTTACATAAATGGGTTGATCCGGGTCAAAACGAGTCGTATCAAGTCGATATATTTTTTATTATTTCATAACGGTCAAAACAGGTCGTGTCGTATCAACCTGTTATTTTAATGAATTGTGTTAGGATTTAAAATTTTGACCCATTAAATTTAACGGTTTATATTCGGGTTGACCTATATCTTATAATATATACGACTTAACATGACACGAACACGAGTCAGTAATACGATTTACCACTCATTGTCAACAACCACTCGATCTCAACTATTAAGAGCAATTTGGCTATGGACTACCACAAATATAGTCTTTACCGTGACCATTTTACTATTTTAGACCTAGCACAAAAAACATGGGATTGTTCAGCTAATTATAGTGATTTTTATTTATTTATTTACACCTCTTTCTGGTTGAATTTTCGTGTTTGTTGACAGTCTTATATATCCTTCACCGTTCGTATTTGTTGTCCATCATACCAAGAAAAAAGTCCAAATTTGATTAATCAATTCAAGTATTGTAACGCGTTAGTATTCGTACACAAAGGCACGTGAGAGGGGACTGATCAGTAGGTATGTTTGGACCTTTTGAGATATTAGAGTTTTGATCATCAAAGTCTATCTATTCAAAAAATTCGAAGTTTGAGTAATATTATATATAATCGTAAAATATGTAAGCGATGTGCAATCGTTTTAAAAAAAATATAGTTTATTATTAAAAAAATTAATTTTTTTATGTTGATCCTGCATTTACTCATTTTTTTCAAATAGATTACACGACGCTTATGCAATCCACGACTGCAAATATCATTTCTAACTTTTTTATTGCTTTCTTTGCTTTTGAATCTGATGGATGGCCTGAAATCAAACATGCACCATTGCACGGCTAAAGAATATTAATAGTGCACATATAGTTTGCTTTCTAACATTCATTTTCAACAGCAACATCTCTTCCGTTTTCAGACTTGCCTCATTATGTTTATCTGTTCATATACTAAACCTCATTAAGAGTAGACTTTGAAAAATAAATAAATAAAAGTATAGATAAATGTTTTAGCCATAAAGACTCTATAAAAATAAATTCACAAATTAACGTGACTTAATATGATATATTAGATTATTTTGTTGTAAAGTAAATATAATATATCATATAAAATCTATCAATTTATAAATTTATTTATGAGAAACAGAGTAGCAATTCTAAAAAATAAAACTTGAATGATGTCAAGAATCATAGCTCCCAGCTTCCTCTTGGTCTTGAGTTTTGACCTGCTCAAGAAACTTGTCAAATTATGTGAACCGTACTCCATCTTTTTGTAATACAATTTTACTTAATAGTTTTCGCCGGGTCATTGTTCAATGGGAGTGGTCAACAGGAAGCTATTGACACGTAAAATGGTGGTCATAATTTAAGAAAAGAAGACACGTTCCATGGTCAAAATCCATGCACGTGTCTGCTTGTGTTTTGCCAATATGTCTCCCAATATAAATCCTTCTTCCTTTTTTTCGATCCCAGATTTGAAGAAGCCTAGTTGAACAAAATAAAATAAAATAAAAAGGACAGTTGCTTTTATTCTCCAAAAAGCATACTAATTTTCCGCAAATTTTGATTGGTTAATGTCAAAGGTAGTCTTGTCTCTTGACAACTGAATGCATTTTCTCAGCTCCGTGTTAGAACGGTGCTTGAGCCCCATTGGGCTGTCTTATATATATATACATATATATTGTTAAGGTAGCAAAACAAACTGTTCAAAGTTCAAACATGCAATTAGTCATGCAAACACACACATGCAGTGGTCAATCACGGTGTTCAAAGTGCCAAATTGTCTGCGGAATATATATATATATATATATATATATATATATTAAGATATAGAATAAATAATAAAATCTACCTATTTTCATCGGCTTAAGCTTTTGGAACAAGTGGTGATTTCATATAGTATCAGAGCAGAGGTCCTGAGTTCGAACCCTGACTCTACACTCTATCTCATTTAATTAAATATTTCACGTGTTGAGCCATCCATTGAGAGGAAGTCTAGCCCACATGTGAGGAGGAGTATTAAGATATAAAATAAATAATAAAATCTACCTCTTTTCATCAGTTTAAATTTTTGAGACAAGTGGTAATTTCACAATATATATATATATATATAGACTTGCAAAAGTTATGTCATTGTATCCCTCATAAAAAACATTACGTGAGAGATTGTTTTTCTTCTCTTTTATTATTCTCATTTTTAACATGGGTAACTTTCGCATAGTTCATTTTAAAAAATTAAATAAATATATAATATATATATATATATAAAATAAATAAATTTTTTAAATAATAAACTCTACTTTTTAAAAAAATATATATATACAGGACTTGATCATATTAAAAATATATAATGTTACTTTCTACCAATAGAACCTAACGTGATTTCAAAACACAAAAGTAAACGGCTTTTATTTATAAATAATAATCATGCCTCATCCACACTCAATTGTTTTCTTTCTTATTTTTGTTAAGAGTCCGTACCAGAGAGATAAAGGCACATTTGGATTATTGAGGTAATTTTAAATGAGTTAAATGAGATGATATGAATTTCGAATCCAAACGGAACAAGAGAGAATGGAGGAGGAAATTACCTGTTTGGGGAAACTATCTTTTTGGCTGCCAAACTGGCAGCACTTGAACTATGATGTCAGCTTTTGCAAAAAAATAAAAAAAATAAAAAACACAAAATATCTTTATTTTTGGCTTTAAATATGAAACAAAAAGAAATTCAGCACGCTTTAAATTTGCTTCATATTTTGACCTTTCCACTTCAATATAATGCAACAAAAAGGCAAGTCCCCCCACAATTACGTTCCTATCCTTCTTCACCTAATTCCCCCCCTTAATTTTTGCTAAACGAACCGGCGAGGATAAAATGCCCAGAATTAAAAGCTTTGGATAATATAATTAAGCTATTTATAAGTCCGTGACTAAATATATATTAGTATTACGTATAGTCAGATTTTAATTTACAAATTATAAAAAAAAAAAATCACTATTACTTTTTTATATTATTTTTTTATGCAAATTACTTTTATATTATTAATTATGCATTTAGTAGTATATAAATATATAATTTTGTAAATATATTTTTTTTCTTTCTCCGGGTAGCAAGATTTATATATAGAGCCATGAATTTCTTCCACTCATTTTATAAAAGATTTGTAAAAAACATGCTTATTTAAAACTTGTAGCTTGTATTACTCTTCTTCTTACAAAGTAATTAGAATGAATAAGAATTTAGTCAGTGATAGAAACCTTGGGGATTTTCTGCTGCAAAAGAAAAGTAATAGAGATAATAGGTCATTAATCAAAGCCTCATGTACTGCTTTGATGTTATATATATCTACCAGTCTACCACTTACCCTCAATTAATATGGGGCCTATTGATAGAAACTGCATGCCACTTGATTCCCTGCATATCTATATGTATGTATATATATATGTATGTATGTATAATGTATATTGCCCTTAAGATCAAACGGGACCGACACAATACACAGTACTGTTTTCAATAATGTAATACACGTTTATGAGAACAAAGAAAACTGATTTTAAGTTGGGTTTGCACGGCTTCATTTGCAAACTCAATCCCTTAATTTGTATTTTTTTTTGTTTTTAAATCATTACTTCTCAAATTGGATGGGGTTCCACCCAGCTTAATTCCCATGCATGGACCACTGATGACCCAATAATGTCTTTAGTTGTCCACCACACAAAGTTACTTCCACCCTTTTGATGATATGTATACCACACCACGTTAATGTTTAATGAATGGTGATGAAAAGAATCAAACAACACTATTTTTTAATATTGATTTTATAAGTACGATGATGAACACCACAAATCATATGATATATATATCATTAGATTCTGATATATCACGTAAAGTTGTGCAATTTTATGATAAAGTTTTTATTTTTATTTTTGTATATTAAATTTTTTTTCTATTTTTAATTTTTTTTTACCATGAATAGTTGAAACTATGTGATCGTTTAAAGTCAAAGATTTTATCTTTACTCAATATAAATGAATTTATATATGTGGGTAAATGGGTTGTTATATGCTAGATAATTTGTATAGAGAAAATATACTTACAATCGTGAATTGCGTAACCGCCGCGTAATCGCTTTGAAAAAAATGAATAAAACATGAGACCCACATAAAAAAAATTTATTTTTTAATAGTGGACTCCACTCTTTTTCAAAACGATTACGCAACGGTTACGCACTTCACAGTTGTATGTAAAATTACTCATTTGTATATAATAGTATAACTCTATCTAAATATAAGTAAAAGCTTATCTTAAGCAAAAGAATAATTCATAATCTTTATAATTTCTACTCGAACTTTATAATTTATAATAAATAAATAAAAAAGATATACACATAAAATGAATCTTATAATATTTATAATTATCTGTATAAAAATTTCTCAAATAATAATAAGTAGTCAATAAATACTGGGAGTATAGTCTCATACTGTCTACTTCAGTTTCCCTCTACATCTTTAATATTCCGAGAAAAACTTAGGGATAAATATTTAAACATAGGCGACTTCCAAAACGCACCGGGATAGGTTTAGCATTTTAGCAGAAGGTAAAGGAGGTACATGTCCTTCCGCAAAATATATCCCACTTTCGATTCGGCTTCCCCCACACCGCGTCGTTCGTATACTCGGAAAGTCGAAACTCGTTTTGACTCGGCACCCTGGTTGAACGCTCTTAGTAAACAAACTCTTTCTGATAAACATGGTGCCATTAACTACTTGGTGAGAAAAGGCAGAGTAAGAAAAAGTAAACCCGTCTCCGAGTGTTTCACAAGCAGAAAAATTTGAAAAACGTGTGGACGGTGAGACCAAATTATAGTACCCCACCCTTTTCTGTTTTTCTTTCCCAACATAATATATAAAAGAAAGATACCCTGCTCTTCAAATCAAAAGCACAACACCAACTTCTGTTAGTGCGTACCTCTGCAAATTAAGAGCCAGAACGCCAACCTCTAGAAATAAAGAGTGTTTTGAGAGACAAAAAGGCTGTGTCTAGAGGGAGAACGGTATGGCAATGGCTAAAGAAATCATGGGTGGTTCTCTGATTCAGAGGTCTTCTTTTGTTTCTTCGTCAAAAGTGTTTCTGAATCCTAGTTTTCAGAAGAAGAAGCAGAACCAGTTCTTGGTTAATCCATTAGTGGTGCCTTTGGAGAAAACGAGGTTGGTATGTTTGAGGAAGGTTGTGAGGGGTCCTGTGGCGGCTATCAGTGAGGATTTGGTGAAGCCTGTTCCTGTGGCTGTGCCAGCAGACAAGGCAGACAAGTTCAAGGTGAGAGCCGTGGTGACCGTGAGGAATAAGAACAAGGAAGACTTGAAGGACAAGATTGTTAAGCATTTGGATGCCATAACTGACAAGATCGGGATGAATGTTGTTCTCCAACTTGTCGGCACTGAAATAGACCCAAGTAAGCCTTTTTTCCCTCCTTCTGGGTGTGTCGGAAAATATTTAGTGCAGGTAGATTTCTTGATCAAGCATGATGACCACTAATCTTTTTTGCTGTTTTTAAGGCTTTATTCTTCTGGGTAATTTCCTTTTTGTTTCGGATCTTGGTATAAAGAATCTACCTCAAACTTTAGTTAATTATAGAACGAGACCGATTTCGAACATCGTTCAATTAAACATTTAGTGACTTAAAAACTTTGCTCTTTTATCTGGGTTTATGTTTTTATGACTCGGTACCGTATCCCTCGAGATCTTTACTAAATTGTTTTTGTTTTTGTTTGTGCGTTGAAGAAACCAAGGCTCCAAAGAAAAGCAATGAAGCTATCCTAAAGGACTGGTCAAAGAAATCAAATGTCAAAGCTGAGAGAGTAAATTACACAGCTGAATTTATGCTAAACTCTAGTTTTGGCGTGCCTGGAGCGATCTTAGTGACCAACAACCACCAAAAAGAGTTCTTCTTGGAGACAATCACCGTTGAAGGATTTGCTGGCGATCCGGTCCACTTCTTCTGCAATTCATGGGTCCAATCCAGGAAAGATCATCCTGGAAAGAGGATATTCTTCTCCAATCAAGTAAAATTCTTTTTATTTTCGTATTAATTATTTCTTTCATTGATTCTCGGATTCTCTCCTTAACCTTAACCACAAAAAAAGAAATTAAAATGATCTCTTGACAATGCCACTCAGGTGTTTAAAACATAGAGGTCAAACCATGTAGTTTAGCTTTTGAATGTTTAAGAATCCACAGAATGCTGGTCCATGGTATTGAATTTTCAATTACCTTTATGATCCGATAAAAAGCAAGCTCGATCCATTTCTACCTGCTTTTTTTCGGCCCCATTTTCTGAAGTATTGCTGGCATTGATGTGGACCTTTATTGGTTAAATAATAATACAGAAGAAGAAAAAAAGATCTTATCTAAGATTGCTTTAGGTGGACCAAATCAAAATTCATATGAATTTAGGTTTTGTTGAATTTAAAATCTACCTCAACTCATTTCAATTCATCTAATCTTGTTATTACAATTTTTTTAAATTTTCACACAAAATATAATAAACAATTCAATTTTTTTAAACCTCAAAATAATTTTTTCAAATTTCTACATAAAATATAATAAATAGTTCAACTTTTATTCTACTATTCACAAATTATCTCAATTTATCTCTAAATTTAAACCACTACTCAGTTCATCGCGTATTTACTCGGTCAATTCTGAATGGATTTTGGGCCCAGAATTTAAGCCTACCAACCATGCACCATTAAATTTGTTTGTTCTCTAGCAAAAATATGCATGTCGTAAATGATAGATCGAGTGTAACATTCGTTTTTAAATGACAACTAAATAACTTATACAAATGAAACCCCACCGTTTTTTTTTTTTTTTTGGTAATTCTTTGTTTTAGGTTCAGCGTTAACTCAATTTTGTCATCATGTTTGTTTGAGCAGCCATACCTGCCGAGCGAAACGCCTGCCGGACTTAGATCGTTAAGGGACAAAGAACTCAGGGATACAAGGGGTGATGGCAAAGGAGTCAGAAAATTATCTGACAGGATCTACGACTTCGACGTGTACAATGATTTGGGAAATCCAGACAGAGGAATTGAGTTTGCACGACCAACACTTGGGGGTGAAAAAATTCCATATCCTAGAAGGTGTCGGACCGGCCGCCTTCCTAGTGACACTGGTTAGTGCCCTCGCTCTATCCATTTCTTCGTTTCCTGGCTTAGGTTTAGCACAGATACAACGTAGGCTAAACATGTTCATGAAAAATATACTTTATGTTCTAAAGTAGTTTATGTTGTATATGCCACAGATATGCATGCAGAAAGCAGGGTTGAGAAGCCATCACCAATGTACGTGCCCAGAGATGAACAGTTTGAGGAGTCAAAGCAAGACACTTTTTCTGCTGGGAGGCTTAAAGCAGTGCTTCACAACTTAATACCATCCTTAAAAGCTAGCATTTCGTCTGATAACCACGAGTTCAAAGGATTTTCGGAGATTGACAACCTCTATAGTGAAGGTGTCCTCCTTAAACTAGGGTTGCAAGATGAACTCCTAAAGAAGCTCCCATTGCCAAAGGTGGTCAGCCATATCCAAGAATCAAACAGGGGAATTATTAAATACGAGACGCCCAAGATAATTTCCAGTGAGTATTACCTTCGAATTTTCTTTACAGGTGGTCTATTTGAACCTTTTTATTGTAGAAGTTTCGCATGCTGGAAATAATATTAGCCGAAATGAGATAATCAAAGGAGCCATTGTTGTGGTTAGGAACTAAAAGTTGATTTCCATTGTGCAGAGGACAAGTTCGCATGGTTGAGAGACGATGAATTTGCTCGTCAAGCAATTGCGGGGGTTAATCCAGTCAGCATCGAGAGGCTTAAGGTGTTCCCTCCTGTGAGCAAGCTTGATCCTGAAATCTATGGTCCCCTGGAATCTGCACTCAAAGAAGAACATATTCTGGGCTACCTTAATGGCATGACCGTACAACAGGTAACGTCATTGTTGTTATTCTTTTGCTGTAATATATGCATGGTCGTGAGTGAGTCTACCATAACTTGTGTGTACCAACTGCTAACTGTGAATGTGTTTTTTTCCCCTTCTTTCACAGGCGTTGGAGGGAAATAAGCTGTTTGTATTGGATTACCATGATGCTTACCTTCCATTTCTCGATCAGATAAATGCATTAGACGGACGAAAAGCTTATGCAACTCGTACCGTATATTTTTTGACCCCTCTCGGCACTCTCAAGCCCATTGCCATTGAACTTAGCCATCCACCATCGGGACCAAGTTCTCGATCAAAGCGTGTAATTACACCTCCAGTCGATGCTACCTCCAATTGGACGTGGCAGCTTGCCAAGGCTCACGTGTGCTCCAACGATGCGGGTGTGCACCAACTCGTTAACCACTGGTAAGCATGCACGAGTTTTTAAGACTACGCATGGAAAACTTATGTCTAGTAATAATTTTTTTGTCTTCGTCATTTTAAATATAGATATATTTGAGTAACTCACCAATGCAATGGTGGGAATTTTATAGGTTACGTACCCACGCGTCACTGGAACCCTTTATATTGGCTGCACATCGGCAAATGAGTGCTATGCACCCCATATTCAAGCTCTTAGACCCGCACATGCGATATACATTGGAGATAAATGGCTTAGCTCGCCAAAGTCTAATCAATGCGGATGGTGTTATTGAGTCTTGCTTCACTCCTGGTCGCTATTCCATGGAGATTAGTGCTGCAGCATATAAAAGCTTTTGGCGCTTTGACATGGAAAACCTTCCTGCCGATCTCATCCGCAGGTAGGCATGGATGACTGATTGTTGGAAAACTGTATATGTATGTGCTTCATTTTATTTTGGCGTATGAATCTTATGGGAATCTTCCATTCATTATATAGGGGTATGGCAGTGCCTGATCCGACGCAGCCGCATGGTCTAAAGCTCCTAATTGAAGATTATCCATATGCCACTGATGGGCTCCTTATCTGGTCTGCAACTGAGAACTGGGTCCGTACCTATGTGAACTACTACTATCCAGAATCGAGCCTAATTTGCAATGACAATGAGCTCCAAGCTTGGTACTCCGAGTCTGTCAATGTGGGCCATAGCGATCTTCGCCACAAAAGCTGGTGGCCCACATTGGCCAACGCTGATGATCTGGTCTTAATCCTCACAACCCTTATCTGGCTAGCATCAGCACAACATGCTGCACTTAATTTTGGGCAGTACCCATATGGTGGATATGTACCAAACCGTCCACCCTTGATGCGAAGATTAATACCTGAAGAAAATGATCCCGAGTATGCTAGTTTCCTAGCTGACCCACAAAAATATTTCCTCAGTGCATTGCCTAGTGTGCTACAAACAACAAAGTTCATGGCGGTTGTTGATACGCTCTCAACCCACTCCCCCGACGAGGAATACCTAGGGGAGAGACAGCAGCCATCAACTTGGACCGGTGACACCGAAGTTATCGAGGCATTTTACCAGTTCTCAGCGGAGATCCAGCGGATAGAAAAGGAGATTGAGAAGAGGAACCATGACACTAGCCTTAGGAATCGGTGTGGAGCCGGGGTGTTACCCTACGAGCTACTTGCACCTAGCTCGGGGCCTGGTGTAACATGTAGAGGGGTTCCAAATAGTGTGTCGATATGAAGGGAACTGGGTAGCTAGTTTGGTCACTTACTATCAACATATATATATAGGTAAATATATATATAGTCTCTAAAATTTTTGAGGTGCACATGCTCGTTCTCAATAATTTCCATGCAGAATCTCATGCGCCCTTTGTTAACTGAGAGATTTTGTATGCTATAAAGCTCATTAGCCTAAGTTTGATTATATATATAAATAAAGTTGCCATTAGCGATTGGAAAGTTCTAAGTTTGTTGTTTTGGGCTATTGCATTCTTTTGGTCCATCATTAGATAAGTATTCGCACGAAGCTTTTGTGTGGCAGAGAACCGAAGACAAGGGTCAGTCAGACCGAGAAGCCAGCACCGCTGGGGGCATGAAGTTCGGTCGACGTTGATCCGTTAATTGATGGCCCAACAATGATAAGATTTTTTTTTTTTTTTTGGAGCAATATCAATTATATATAAATGGCAGGAAAATACTGAATAACGGTTCGTACCAAATAGGATATAAAGCTCTGGCTGCTTTGCTAGGTTCTGGATTTAAAACTATTTGACACCTGAATTGAATCACCAGCCGGGATGCAACCGGGATATTGGATCTACCACTCATGCATCTTTTATAAATCTTACTGTCCATATGGGATCTTTGATAAGAGCTTGATTTGTTAGAAAGTTATTTAGAGTGACCCATATGCCACAATTTGTTAAGAAGTTTAATTTAATTAAATTTAGGTGTTAAAGAGTCTTATTTTTAATGAATAACTAGTAATGGATAATTGATCTTATTCCTTGATGTGAAGAATAGTTCAAGTCTAACTCTATTAGAGGATCCCTAGCCTAGCTTATAAATAAAGGGTATTGTATTCCATCCGTATGGCAATAAAATAAATATTTTTTTTTACTTAGTAATTAATGAAGTATTTTTTAATAATATTGTAAATTTTTTATTAAATATTTATGATGATTAAAAAAATACATAAAAAATAAATAAATAAAATGTAATATTCAGTAGACAAGTTCTACTAAGGCTATCGAAAAAGTAGCCTGAAGCAGTTCACATAATAGTTGATTTTATTTTTTTATTTTTGTTTTATTTTTTTATGTATTTATTTAATCATTATAAATATTTTTAAAAAAATAAAAAATTTACAACGTTATTAAAAAAATACTTATTTAATTATTAAATAAATAAAAAAACTCTGATACACTTTTTGAATCTGAAATTCGGGACACAGAGTATTTATGTTCAGTAGACTCATTGAGATAACTTTTTCGATAGTTGTGTAGGAGTACTTCAAACCAATAATACTCGAGCCTCGCGGCTCGTGCCTCATACTCTTACCCACCAAACAAAAAAAAGTTGCTTTCAGTATGTCAAAGAAAGCCCGTGGCTAAAAAGGCAAGAATCACGTGCATGTTTCCTATTCCTTCTTGCCTACTAATGAAAACTTTATTAGAGCATTTTTACTGAATTAGTCAAATTCATCTTTAAAATTTAGTCAATATTACATTTTTTTATATTTGTCCAATCCATTTAAATTCAATCTCTACATTGGATTAGCTATTCACTCTATATATAATAATAAAATATTATTAAATCAATAGTTTTTTTATTTATTTTATTTGTATCATATTTTATAATTCTACCAATTTAATATTAATAATAATTATATTCTAATTAAATTAATATTAAAAAAATCATATTTTCAAATATCATTTAATGCTAATAAAAAAAATTGAGATTAAACTTAATTAGAGTGAGAAATTATTATTTTAATATTTGGTGAACCAATTGTACTAAATTAATAATTTTTTTATTTAATTTATTTGTATCATATTTTATAAGTCTACCATTTAATATTAATAATAATTATATTCTAATTAAATTAATATTAAAAAAATCATATTTTCAAATGTCATTTAATGCTAATAAAAAAATTGAGATTAAACTTAATTGGAGTGAGAAATTATTATTTTAATATTTGGTGAACCAATTGTGGTTCTCTATATTTGGCTAATCACTGTAGCAGAAATTTAAATTATTTTGGAGATGGCCAATTCAATGTAGTCTTTTTGATACAAATTGTCTAAATTTTAGCTAATCTCTTCATTTGGCCAAGCTAATGAGGATGCTCCGTTTGTTTGGTGAAAGTTCTACTTTCATATAATTTTTTAAAATTTTTATTTAAAATATAATAAATAATTTAATTTTTTTAATTTTTAAAATAATAATATTTTAATAATATTTTATTTAACTTTTCATTTTCATCTCAATTCATGTCATCTCATCAACTTATTATACAAATCACACCTAATTACATTGAAGATTACACACACCACAGAATTAAAAAAAAAAAAATCCATATCATGTCGAGGAATCTTTATAATCATGCAACTCTTGACTATATTGGGGGAATTCTGGTGCAAACAGTCACCTTCTGATCGTTACTGTACGCCGGGAAGGGGCCCCCCTCTGCCTCATCATCACGTGATGCATGCCTGGTCCGGTCTCTTCTCCGCTTGTTGATCGGCAATTGCTTAGTACTGGTGTGGAACATGATTTCAAAAAGCTACGTAGATTAATAATGGCCAAGATTCAAAGCCCTTGTTTGAATGCCAAAATAGTAAGCGCAAGTTGAGGATTAGGTAGCAGCTTATATAATTTGATTTCACAATTACGATTTGAAATCATTCCCACTTGCTCTTAGCATACAATATTTGCGAGCAGATCAAATTAATTTTTTATTAACGTTTTTGTCGGGTGCTTGAGATTAAGAGAATATCATGAATTATATGATCGTCGTGTAATTGTTTTAAAAAAAATGAATAAAAAATAAAATTTATATAAAAATAATATATATTTTAATAATGGATCTCACTTATTTTCAAAATGATTACGCAGCGGTTGTACAATTTATAATTATATATAAAATTACTCATTATATATAGAATAATGATACATGTACAACCTTTTATACTACTATATTAAATATATATTCACGTGAAGAGCGAGATCAAGTTTTTCTTTTTTATTTCTCTCTCTAGAGCCGACAATATGAAGTCAGCAGAGATCCCGTCAGCTTGTTTACATGATCAATAACTGCATCGAGTTGGGACCATACCTTAGTGGGGGATTATCTTAAGGTGGTTGTAGTAAAGTAACTCATTATATTGGTTGGTTGGTAAAAAATATCTCATTTCTTACCAATCCCCATTTTGTCTTCTTTCATTTTAAAAGCACGCACGTACTACATATTGGGCCATAGGCCCATATGGTCTTTTACTTTCTACAAAATTGCTTTTTCTTTCCATTTACAACCAAATTAATATGGCACTTCATGATCATCCAAATAATGGAGCAAACTCAGAATACTCTAAACTCACTATTCTACTAAAGAAAGATAAATGTTTTATTATAAACAGATTTCATAAATTAACGTAGCTTGATGTAGTACGTTAGATTGTAAAATTACTTTTATTATAAAGTAAATTTAACGTATTATATAAAGTTATGTCAGTTTATGAATTTACTTTTGTGTCTCTTTGTGATTATAGCACTTAAGAAATTAAAAAAAAAAGGCATTAAATATTAAATCATTTGAGCCAAGAGATATTAGGATGTTGATGAGTCATGACATTGAAGTAGTTACTCCCTGACCAACAAATGGTCACCAATTAATATCAATGAGAGGATCAGTTGGTAATTAACAAAAGTATTTTAACTTCATTGTACTTTCCACATACATATAGTTAATATGAGTCTTGAGGCAACGACTGTCGTTTTTTTTTATTTTTTTTTTCTTCAAGAAATAATTAATGCCTCTTAGTTGATGCATATATACATGATGCGTTTGGAGGGACCAGCTTTGTACATTGACCTAAGTCAATTGATTAGATTGGAATTGCTTTCTAACTCCACGCATTAGAAATTTTCTAGGAAAGTGAAGAGAGGGGACGTTTGAACCTAAAATCTTTTCCCAAAGGCTAGTCAATGGTCAAGAACGCTGCATTTCCACTCACCCACCAAGAAGATGCACAGAAGTACTAGATATAAAAAAGAAAAATGATACTTGCAGTCGTGAGTGTGCAAGCGTCGTACAGTCGCTTTGAAAAAAGTGAATAAATATGGAACCCACATGAAAAGAAATTAATTTTTAATAGTAGATCCTACTCTTTCTCAAAGCAACTGCATGTCGTTTACGCATTCCACGACTGTATGTAACATTACTCTATAAAAAATAATGTTGTACTTATATATTCTACATTTTTATTCTTTTGTTTTGATGTGGTATAATGGTAATTAACCTTAGATCAATCTTTATTTTTTTTAAATAAAAAAAAATCAAGGTTTGATGGATAATATCACATCATTATAATAAAATAAAATAAAATGGGATAAAGATAAATTCGTATGTAAATAAAATACTTCCTTATTGAGTACTCCTTAGCTTTTTGTGAAAAAATCCAAATTTATTCTCTTTTTTATATTTTTCTCAACTTTCTGGTCTAAGAAAGAAAATAAAAGAACTCTCACCCTTGTTAAGACTATAAATTGGATTTTTTTTTTTTTTAATTAAAGGTACCAAATGAAAACATCTGATAATTTTGCCGAAAGAAATATAAAAAAAAAAATAGGTGGCATGCAATTAATTAAAAACTTTGATGGTTTACGATGTAAAGAAAAAAAGTGTGGTAATTAAATATAAGTTCTTAATTACTCTGCTAATTCATATCTATTTAGGATATCAAAATTCATAGTGGCTATATGTTAGTCGGAGAATCAATTTCTCTAGTGTTAAAATATAAAATAAATAATAAAATCTATATCTTCTCATCAATTTTAAGTTTTTGAGATAAATGATAATTTCACACTAAAAAGAAAGGTAGAGCTGGTCCACTCTAACCCCTGGTCCCGTGCTGCCCACAACCACCCGACCACTCCCCACTAACACAAGATTAAACAAAAGAGATCAATGACAATTCTATTAATAAATACAAAAAAGTAGCATGCCATTGTGATTTCACAGAAACATCCAGGAACGAAGCCAACCAGATGGTACCCATTATTTTAATAAAGAAAAGCAAGACTTTTGTCATTCATACAACAAAATGAACTAAGTAGATCGAAGTACAGAAAGACTTTGTCATTGCTTCCTCGGGCTATAAATGCCTCTCCTCCTCATTCACTACACTTTCATCACTGCCACACCACCACCCACAACAGCCCACTCACCATACTGTCACTAGCTATGGAACTTGCCTCTTGGGCAACATATGCAGCCGTATGGCTTGCAACCTTAGCTCTCTTCTCGCTCTCCAAATACCGTCGCCGCCGCCGCCAAGTACACTTGCCTCCAGGTCCAAAATCATGGCCCATCATCGGAAACCTCAACCTCATAGGCTCACTCCCCCATCAATCCATCCATGCACTCTCTAAAAAATATGGGCCCATCATGCAGCTCCGTTTCGGGTCATTCCCCGTTGTTGTAGGTTCCTCAGTCGAGATGGCTAAGGCCTTTCTCAAAACCTACGATGTCACCTTTGCATCCCGGCCCAGGACCGCCGCAGGCAAATACACCACCTATAACTACTCGGATATCACATGGTCCCCTTATGGCCCATACTGGCGTCAGGCTCGTAAAATGTGCCTGATGGAGCTTTTCAGCGCGAGACGCCTCGAGTCCTACGAGTACATTCGCAAGGAGGAGATGAGTGCCTTGCTGAGAGACTTGTACAAGTCCAACAACCAGCCGATCACCTTGAAAGAACATCTTTCTACTGTCAGTCTCAACGTTATAAGTCGCATGGTGTTGGGAAAGAAGTACACGGATGAGTCCGAGAATTCGATTGTGTCCCCAGAAGAGTTCAAGAAGATGTTGGACGAGTTGTTCTTGCTTAGTGGGGTGTTGAATATTGGGGATTCTATACCTTGGATCGATTTCTTGGATTTGCAGGGGTATATTAAGAGAATGAAAGCATTGAGCAAGAAGTTTGATAGATTCCTGGAGCATGTGTTGGACGAACATATTCAAAGGAAAAAAGAAGTGAAGGATCATGAAGCGAAGGACATGGTGGATGTTCTGTTGCAGATTGCAGAGGATCCTACGCTTGATGTTAAGCTTGAGAGACATGGTGTCAAGGCATTTACCCAGGTATTATAGTATTGCTAACGGACCTTATATTTATCATTGAAAACACACCGCTCATCTATCTCTTTCATCAATAATTACAATTTTTTTAAATTTTTACGTAAAATATAATAAATAATTTAACTTTTTAAATTTTAAAATAAAAATATATTAAAAAATTATATTTTAATAACATTTTATTTAATTTTCATCTCATCTTATTTATATAATCAAACGAGATTAAAATATGTAAATATAATAAATTTCATTATTCCAATATTTGCATTTTATAATAAGAAATATATACTTTGGGTGAAGAAGTTTTTTCCCTTGAACACTTTAAAGGAAATAAAAATACTTTTAGCTATAAAAAAAATTTTACAAAATAAACTTATAAACTGGTGGTACGTCAAATTGTAAAATTATTTTTATTATAAAATTTATTTAAGACATCACATGAAAGTTGAAATTAAGTTAATTTATAAATTTATTTTTATGAAATATCTTTGTGACTAAGTTAATTTATAAATTTATTCTTATGAAATATCTTTGTGACGGTAAGACTTCTCTCATAAGAAATAAAGTGTCATTTATTTATTATTGTGATGACCATTAAATTACATTAATTTATAAGTTTACTTTTGTAAAATTTACGTAGCACTTCTCTCGTGAGAAATAAAGTATGTGCTAACCATTAAAGACTTTTGGTTCATATCACTAGCTAGAAACTTCTCTTTAGCTTTTTTCCCGTAACCTCCACTAACCATGCATTATTAGCTTGAACGATTGGCATTAATATCAATTGTTGAAGGAAGCCTAATCATATTAAAGATGACTTTGGATTGATTTACCGTTTCGGAATCTATCTAAATATCAATGTATTTGTCCAAAGTTGGATCCACCGTCCGTTTCAAGTTGCTGCAACTTCCAAGTGACAATTACATTATTATGCGCGCTCCATCGATCGAATGCGATGGCTCATCTGTTTTTGTTGGGTTCAATTATTGAGTCGCACGAATCCGTGAACATACTGAGAGTTTACATGATTCATCCATTTTCCTTTGTTCCCCATCGAACTGCTCTTCAAAGGCACTACAAGAAAAATTGGCTTTTGTGGCCATTTAATTGCGGCGAAAATATTATTTGTGACCAAAACAGACTCATTTTGACTGTAAATAGTCATTTCGCTAGAATTAAATGGCCACAAATAAGCAATTTTTTTGTAGTGAGGGTTGCAGAAAATGCAAGATGGGTCAAAACTCAAAAAAATAGAATGCCCCATATAACAAGATGATTAATCCCAGTACTCGTGGATGCGATGAACACTTTTTAATGATTTATTCTCTAAGCATCTTCTTATGCCTTTTTGCTGATTAATCCACAGGATTTGATAGCCGGTGGAACCGAGAGCTCGGCCGTGACTGTAGAATGGGCAATCTCGGAGCTCCTAAGGAAGCCAGAGATTTTCAACAAGGCTACAGAAGAGCTAGATAGGGTAATTGGTAGAGACAGATGGGTTGAAGAGAAGGACATTGTAAATCTACCATACATTGATGCAATTGTCAAGGAGACGATGCGGCTGCACCCTGTGGCACCAATGCTGGTGCCTCGGCTAGCCCGGGAAGACTGCAAGATTGCTGGCTATGACATTCTCAAAGGGACCCGAGTGCTTGTGAACGTCTGGACCATTGGGAGAGATCCTACATTGTGGGAGAACCCAAATGAGTTTTGCCCTGAGAGGTTCATTGGGAAGGCCATTGATGTCAAAGGTCATGACTTTGAGCTACTGCCTTTTGGGGCAGGTAGAAGGATGTGCCCCGGTTACAGTCTTGGCCTCAAGGTGATACAATCAAGTTTGGCTAACCTCTTGCATGGATTCACATGGAAATTGCCGAGGGATATGAAGAAAGAGGATCTGAACATGGAGGAAATTTTTGGGCTCTCAACTCCTAAAAAAACCCCCCTTGTTACTATTATGGACACTAGGCTTCCAAAACATGTCTACTCTCTGTAATTCTGGCTGCCCTACTTATTATTAACTATTATCAAGTCCCCAATAAGTAAGACAAGGATTTTCATAGTTTACTGTTACTACTGTAATGATGCTATTCTACGTTTCATAGTTTACTGTTATTACTATATTAAGAGAAATGATACTTGTAGTCGTGAGTGTGTAAGTGCCGTGCAGTCGCTTTGAAAAAAGTGAATAAATATAGGACTTACATGAAAAGAAATTAATTTTTTAATAGTGAATTCCACTCTTTTTCAAAGTGACTGCATGACGTTTGCGTATTTCACGACTGTACGTAGCATTACTCCTGTATTAATGATGATATTCTATGTTAAAGATGTTATTGGTGTAATCTATATTTTATGTCTTGCTTTTTGGATACTCTTAAACTGTTAACTGTTGCCTTTGAATGTATACTGGACAGCTTTAATTTTTTTTTTTTTTTGGATCCTAGATTCCTAAGCAAAGAAGAAAAAGAAAAGGAAAAAGAATCGGATTAACGATAGATACACGTTATGAAAATTTTGATATATATATATATATATATTTAGTTTTTTTAATATATGTACACAAGATTTATAGATCCTAAAAAGATAATACTTAATCCACTGATAAAAGCTACACATTTATTTATTTATTTAATAGTTAAGTAAATATTTTTTAATAATATTATAAAATATTTAAATATATATATATATATATAAAAAGAAAAAAAAAATCAAATGTCCCTTCTCGTTAGAGTCACTACACCTGAGGCCAGGGTCCATCTTGACAAGTATGTGAGCTGTTAGATCAGCATTGGGTACGATCAATCTGTCATTTTTGTTGTCAGCCCTCACTCACTAACATCTCTTGTTGTTTAAGAGACCGACAGTATTTTTTTATTATTCACTGTCATTCACATCACTGAAAAAGTTAGGATCTCGCTGGAAGCTCTCCGCTCTCCTTTTTTTTTTAATTTTTTTTTAACTTAAGAATTAAGAAAATAATTTTTAATAATATTATAATTTTTTTAAAAAAAATATTAAAAAATGGTGTGATGAAAAAACCAAAAAAAAAACAAATTTTGAATTGGCTTAGAGGAGCTCCCAGCGGGAGCCCCCAGCAGTGGGTGTAGAGCCACTCGTAGAATAATGCTAGCCCACCGCCGGAACTTCCGCTGCGTTGTTTTTTTTTAATGTATTTTTTTATATAAATTTTTTTAACAATTTAGAGTTATCCTTCTGGAACGTCCACATCATCTCCGTGGTCTAGTCGCACCAACCCCGAACTATAGTTTTCACAACATGTCGGCATCACGAGCAAACCGATAATATACGGTCTACATGTAAATTTCAACTCCATTTCACAACTTCCAAGAACCTTTATTTTATTTGAATTACTAATTATAATAGTTTTCTCCTATATTTTTTCAATCAATCTTTATCATATCAAGCATGTTTATTGGCATCAGAATTTATCAATCACCTTTCAATAAATTGAATTATGTCAATGTTTATAATTATGGCCACAAATGTCTCATCAGTTATGTTTACTTGAAGATTATTTTCTCGCCTTCTAAATTTATAAATTCGAACAAAATGTCAACTTTTATCATCAAAAAACAAGTTTAATTTTGTGAGAGATACTTGGTTCTTACTCGTTTAACTTAGAAAGTCTCTTGAAACAAAAGGACTTGTTGAGGTCTCCGATATTTTTCATGCATTTTCTGATTGTAGGCTCGATTTTTATTTTGCTTCAAAATTGTTATTTTTGTTTCTTGCATACCAATTTGTTGCGAGCATTACACTGTTGATACTTTCAGCGAAGAAGTCGATGTACTCTGTATCAACCACTCATTCGGTTGCAAAATCCGAGAAAATTTGGCTTACAAGATCGAGAATGTAACATTCACGGAGGCATATATCAACTGCTTGTTTTGTTTTTGTTTCTTGACGGCCTATACAAAAAGAAAAATACCCTCGTTTTAACAAAACTGTTCTGAATGCAGCTCTGCCTAATGTGAAATGGGTGCTTGCCAGATTCCTATTTAGGTCCTGGTGAAAACGACTATGGAGGTACCAAATGAATATCTTGCTTTATTCTTCCTATTTCTTTATTTATTGATTACAACTTGTTAACCACATTATCTTCCTTTAAAGCATCAAATTACAAGCACGATGCATGTCAGAACAGTGGTAATAATGCACTGTTATTATTTATTTCTGTCTCACGGTTTCATAATATATATATTGTTTGTAAAGGGGAAAAAACAATAATCTGATTTTACTCCAGTGAGATGAGTGTTATGTCAAGGATCTGTTTCGTTGATCCGGGATTAATGGTAATCCATCTCCATGTTTTAAATTCTTGAATCATACTTAATGTGGCTAGTTGAATAAGGTTCTGGTTAAAGATGTTCATAATTTCCCATGGGAAAACCATTCACCGTTGGAAACGTTGTTCCATGTGAATCTATGATGAGAAGTGCCGTGAAGACTGGTTCGCAACCAAAATGATGATTTATGCTATTAAGGATGTGTTTCACAACTTCTCACATACGATCACCTGTAACCAAAGATGAAAGAGGTTAGGGGATAACTATCTCACCCGTTGTTTGAAATTCAAGCTTTCGAGATATTGGAATTTAGCTTATTTTTAAATGAGCTGATAGTCCTTTCATCCCAAAGTTCTCAGACAGTTATTCCTCTGGCTCTATCCAAGATATACTTAGATTGGATTAGGCCTTGATCAACTAAATTATTGGGTCGTGCTATAGTCCAAGCCCATTATATGACCCAGCAGGCCTGGAGAAAGGATTAGGCCCCTTCTACATGTAAAAGAAGAATCTCCAAAAATTTTAAAAATAAAATAAAACAAAACAAAACAAAGGAAATGTAAATTATTCAAAGATATGCTGCTGGACCTGAACTCCTCAAATCAAGCTTCAGAAATTTTGTGAAGATGCAAGATTCGAGGAGACTCGATCTCTTTTGAGATATTTTGTTGAATTGTGGGCTTCATTTGATTGAAATGGATGGATAAAACCCAAAATGCCTTATGTGGGTTTTAGAAAGGGAAATTCTCCCCTTTTTTTAGAAAATTCAAATATTTTCGAGTGTTTTCGACAAAAAATAGGGTGGTGTTGTAGCTCTCACCCTCTTCTCCGTTCCTTTTTTGATACTGCTTTATGTATATTCTTTAGCTTTTATGGTAGTGTTTTTATTCTCTCCCCTCTACTGGTTCAGTTTTGGTCAGATCTACCACACTCCATAGACCAACAGTCGACACGCACCCCACCATACAACCCTACAGCCGCCGATCTACTGGGACGATGCGGAACCGCGACAAAAATCCCGGCCAGTGACTCTCACGTGCGGCTTACTTTCACAAGTGGCCTTCAAGCGCCGCCACACTCTAACGAGACCGTCGGCTACACACGACACACCAACAGATCCTCCACCTCAAGATCTTTCAGATCTACCCCACTTCACCTCTCAACCATCGACGCGTGGTCTTCAGGCACCACTTAGGCGAGAAGACAGATACTCTACTGCAAATCAGTTCATCTGATAACGTGCTTTCTATTATGTTATCGATTTCCCTAACAGATGATCTTGAAAAAAGGAATACGGATTTTTTCAAAAAATATCTCAAAACAATAAATTGCAGTGCACCCACAACTTCCACCGCCTGCAATGGTGGCTCCACAATTCACATGGTTTTATGATCTGTTAAAAACTGTCTTTTAAGACAGCACTCTCTTTATAGGACATAAGTATGGATCAAGAAATTGGTCCAAAAATTTATTTTTTTCCTTCGTATTTACACTAATTATTATACTAAAGTATTTATTGAGAAATGTAATTTCTTTCCATTTATTATCT
The DNA here is from genome assembly GCA_022457165.1 of Juglans mandshurica. Classification (NCBI taxonomy): domain Eukaryota; kingdom Viridiplantae; phylum Streptophyta; class Magnoliopsida; order Fagales; family Juglandaceae; genus Juglans; species Juglans mandshurica. Next base: position 9,010,421 of record CM039619.1, on the reverse strand, counting down.
TTTCTTTATTTGAATGAAAACTTGCTCGGTTTCAAAAAAAGAAAATAGACGGACAAATATCTTGAGATATTTGGGTGATGTGACTTGGCGTACCTACTCATGAAAGCTTTTGGAAAGGGCTGCTATTGTAGATTTAGCTATGCTATTACCATGGAAAAAGTAGTTTGAAGATATCTTTCGAATAGTATATTTTATTTTTTTATTCTTTTTTCAGGTATTTTGTTAGTTATCATAAATATTTTTTAAAAAAATAAAAATTCATAATTTTATTAAAAACACTTCTTTAATTATTAAATTAAAAAAAAAAGTATTCGAGACTCATATTCAGTACTTAAATTCGAGACGAAAAGTATTTTTGTTCTAGATTCAACCTTGTGGGCAGCCCGGGTTTTTGCAGCAACAGTGTTCCCCACCAGAGATAGATATTTCACATTTGTCAAATCGGTGGGTGGAGCACTCGAGCTAGTGGGAGGCAAGAAGTCATACCGTTTGAAAGGACGTCTCTATTTTGTATGAACCTAAACCGCATTTATTTGTAAAGGAAATGAAGTTGAGGCCAGTTTTTGTTTTTTGTTATTTTTTCAAATAATATAAGCAGCGAGCAAGATAATGCTCTTCCATTTAGCCGGGGAGAGTTATCTGGAAGGAAATTATAATAAATTTTCCGTTTTGAATTTGTGCCTTGTTGTTCCAATCTACAGCCTTCTATTGTGTAACGTGTTGCATGTTTCAACTTTCACTTAGCTTTTCCAACCTCACTTCCGATTCTATAATGCAGAACTCTTATGTCATGTGCATGCAAACGCTTATCCAACCATGCCTTTTTTTTTCAAACACAAAACGTATACTTTCATAACTACTCATATTAGGAAGTCCTTGAGCCACATCTGTATCAAAGAAAGGAAGGACAAACCTCCCCACACAAAACAAAAAACACTCATTTCTCAATATCAGTGACTGTCATTCCACTAGCCTCTCTTCGAAGATCCAGCCAAGTGACATCATCACTGGTAACATGGCTTGCTCCTAATTTGGCTAGACATTTACAGCTTTATTAATCTCTCTGAATGTATGTGCTGATTGAATCATCGAGAGGTTGAGAAATCATCATTATTTGCTCTCTAAACATCTCAATGAACATCTGCTTTCTTAAATGGAAGGGATAAAATATCACAGACCCAAGCTCACCAGCCCAGCCCACCAAAAGACCATCATCAGAAAGTTAGGAAGAGACAATGAGTGGACAAGGAAAAGAGAGTGTCGGGAGGTGCTGGAAAAAAGAGAAAAATGAGAGAAAATTGGCAGACGTGCAGTGAAGTCAGATAGGATAAAATGGACGAAATGACATAAAGATGAATTATTCACCTACCACAAGAGGGGCTCAATAAAAGGGATCAAATCAACTGAAGATGGGGATCTCTAGAAACCTACTCTGGGAAGAGAGAGAGTGAGAGAGCTTCTTCTTCAACTTATAGACAACTCTATTTTAGCTTCTTTGGATTAAAGGGGCTCTGACTCCATTTGTATAGTGAGGTGCAAGAGTTTATGAGAAACTGTAAAATACCTTCATTATAGTGAATTTGTCCCAAACAACCCTTGGACGTAAGTTTTGTGTTAAACCACGTAAATATGTGTCTTTCTTTATTTATATTTATTGTATTTATTCTCCATTTACTGCTATGGATGTACGTACGGATGACGTAACACCACCTGGACCTCCCTCGTGGGTTGCAAACAACACCAATCAGGACCTGGGCCGCCCTCTCCAATCCCAAGACGATTATTTCTCCCGTTCAGGTCTGCGGGGGTGATTTTCGTCCTCAACACCATACATCCAAGACATCACTACTTGTGAATCAAATTCCAATCCAACTTTCAACAGTTGCAATCTCTAACAGAGCTTAAGCCCCTCTAGAATAGGCTTCACCTCAACCATGTATTAGTTCCTTCCCTATATCAAGTAAAGAATCCCGCCACAAACCGTTCCTTTTGGCTCCTAACGAGTCCACCACCTCCACGAAATCCAGAATTACCCAAACAACTCCCATCAACATTAAGTATGACCGGAAAAGCCGGTCTCTTCCATTTCAAAATTAGAGTCCTAGCTAATTTTGCAAGAATACAAGGTAATCCCAACTGCTACGTCACTGATCTATCCAACATTGATACAAACTCTTATCTTAGAAATTATGAAAACAAATTCAGCCAATGAGAATTTAACCTTGAACACTAAAACCATTTATCAGATTTATTGCGACAGGAATCCTATTTTATAAAATCAGATTTATCAAAAGTTTTAAGCAATAAAGATAGTAAGCCTAAGAAACGCCTATCATCCAACTTCAAAGAAGAAAAGGATAATGGTTTCAAACATCAAATGGTTCGATAGAACGATTGTCTGGGTTTAGTGGGTAGGAGTGCTACCTGCATGGTGCTAGGCGGGGGCACCCCCTCCCCGCCCCCCACTCAACCCAGTGATTCACTGGATCTATAATTTTTTTTTTGTCTAAAATTTTTTTAGACCCAAATTATAATATAATATAATTATAAATTTTATTTAAAAAAACATAAACTCATTAGAGTTGTATTTTGGATTGTCTTGACCTCTTAGGCCAATTATTATATAGGAGGCCAAGCCAATCCATTAACTTGAATCCAAGTTTTTAATAAATTGTATATATTTATATACAATATATATTTATATAAATTATTTATACAAATATAAAATTTAAAATTTTTTATTATAATTTTGGATAGTGCGGGACGGGACGATGCAGGGCAGGGCAGCGGGAGCTGCCCACCCCTATTAGTGGGGTAGGTGGAGGGGTAGAAAATGTGAGTATCTCAAAAGAAAGAGTAATGTTATTCAACATCTATTTTTTTCATTATCATCTCATTATTTATAATATGACACTAGATAATTAGAGACATTTAATGACATATAATGAGATGACGAGAAAAATGATTATAAATAAATTTTTTCCAAAAGAAATATAGAATTAAATACTGACTGGGAACATTTCGCTGAAAATGCCAATGGAAATTGGAAATTAACAGGGATTTAAAGGATTGACAGAAGAATGCGGTCAGAATTAAACATCTCAACGAGGCCTTACCACGAAATTCAAGGTAAAGCTTGAAAGTTTGGCGATTTCCCAATAAAACCCAACTTAAGAATATGGATAGAAGTCTTTTTAGTTCATACATCTGGCAGCATTGGAAAGTTCAACCCTCGTGACTACGAAGTCTTAAAATTGAGTAGGAAATTTTGTGCTTTGTCCTGAATTTAATCATCTAATTGATATTTTATATTTTAAATGTTTTCGTAATTGATATATGAAATCATTTAAAATGTATCAGATCAATAGATGTAACTAAAGATGATTAAACTTAAAATCAAAGTAGCATGAATAGTCCAGATTATAGACTAATAATATAACTTGTAGAGTTTGGAAACTGGAAGCATGCTACTTCAAATATAGATGAACAAACACGACAACTAGTCCAAAGTTACAACATGCTTGCCAAAACATCTTCTGTAATCTATATCTTTTTGTTTTTTTTATAAGTGTACAACTGACTACAACATGCTTGCCAAAACAGTGCAAAGTTGCAAACTATGCCCGTTCGTCTAATTGCTCTGGTTTGGGAGAGTACAAACTAGTCCCAAGAGTTTTATACAAAGCAGTATCAGAATAGACAGCGCGAGACCTCAATGACCTGATCCGATGTCTATGCCTATGGCCTTTTCGGCGCCGCTGACGGTGCTTCTCTTTTGTAATCTCACATTCAGTTTCAGCTTCTCGTCCATTCTTCAGTGCACCACTTTCTTTTTCTCCTGCAGTACTTGGTACAATGTACACAAAGGGTCCAATCGGGTTATCATTCAAGTCCAAGAGAGGCTCTAAGGTCTTGACCACATTGGTCATTGTGGGTCTTGATTTGGGGTGCAGGCTCAGGCATTGGTAAGCCAATAACGCAAACTTCCTAGCCCCTTCTGTCGAGTACTGCCCTTCAAGCCTGGGGTCCATTATTCTGTCTAGTTTATGGGGGTCCTTCAAAACAGGCCTTGCCCATTCTGCCAAATTCTGCTCTCTACTCGGTCGATTCTTGTCCACGGATCGTCTACCTGTTAGTAGCTCTAAAAGAACCACTCCATAGCTAAATACATCGCTCATAGTCGTCAAATGACCTGAGAATAACCATATTCATGGTTAATTAGTTATTAACTAACGCATTAATTGACATAGTAACTATAATATGAGCTTCAATAAACAACTGTATTACCTGTCATAATGTATTCAGGAGCTGCATAGCCCTCGGTGCCCATGACACGAGTTGTGACATGAGTGTCCTCCCCTTCTGGTCCATCCGTTGCAAGCCCAAAATCAGAGAGTTTAGCGTTGAAATCCTGCAAAGTGTATACACCTTACTTTAGTCTCACTTACTAGGCACCACAAACTTGGATGATACGATAAATGGCTAAGAAGATCTGGGTTATTACAGAGTCTAATAAGATGTTTGAAGCTTTAAAATCCCGATATATGACTGGTGTTTCTTCTTCGTGGAGGAAAGCAAGGCCTTTCGCGGTTCCAATGGCAATCTTTATTCTTGTTAACCAAGGCAAGGCTGCAGAATAACCTGCATTAATCAGAAACAGAAATCTGTATCAGGAAAGAAAATTGAAGCAACACATGGCAGGATTGAGTATGAAACTCGAAAATAGTTTTCCGGTTCATGTCCTAAGGTAGCATATTTGAAAGATCAAGCCGGGATATGTACTTCTAAATAGTTGGTTCTCTAAGTTGCCACGCTCCATGTACTCATACACGAGTAGCCGGTGCTCATCCTCGCAGCAGTATCCGATCAAATTCACAAGATGGGTGTGCCTTAATTGCCCAAGATATACTACTTCAGTCTGCAGAATAAAAATGATTCAAACACGGCATATATTTTCAGCACTCGCAAGTTAAAAAAAAAAAAAAAAGCTGTGAATTTCTTTTTTAGCAAAATGTGAAAATCTGTTGTGAAGAAAAACGTGAGACTAGAAATGATTACCAGCCACTCCCTATGGCCTTGTTTGCCATCCAAGTCTAAGACCTTGACAGCCACGGGTTGAGCTTCCAACCCAGGCCTTAGCTTGTCATCAATGAACCCCTTATATACAGGTCCAAACCCACCTTCACCAAGATAATTACTCTTTGAATGGTTCTGCGTAATAACTGTGAGCTCCTTAAGAGTAAAAATATGCAGATTTGATCCAACAAGAGAACTCGATAGATCACTTATGAAAGAGGAGGAGTTACTTAAATCCGAGAGCCATAGCCTCCGGAAAGAAATTTGTTTGGAAACCGGAAGGTTTGGCTCAGAGGTTGGGTTCTTGGCCTTGAAACAACCGGGTAGGAAGCTTTTCAATGTGATCTTTTTGAAAGCCATACTTTTATTAAAGCAATGATCTGCCGCAAGTTGCTTAACATCAGGCTAAAGTACTCTCCCTTTAAAGCTTAAGGTTGAAGCAATTTATTGAGAATGATGTGGGCGTAAATTGTGACGTATTGTGAAGAAAGACTCAACAAAGTCTATGGCCTAATGATGACCAACCACATCCTTTTCCTTGGCAGGGAAGATTAATTTAATTACTACAAAATATGGAAATCTATTGTACTGAACAATATCTTATATTTTTGGGTCGGAGAGTACGTAAAAATGACCTCTGAACGGGCTTGACTTTGAAGGTTGACAGCAGCATTAACTTGGGAATGGTTCGTATTAGCAAAAAGCCAGTCTATGGAGAAGTTTGCTTGATAATGTGCTAAATTCAATACAACAGGGCTGATTTGAATTTAGATACGAGGTGAGATAATTTTAGATAAAAGATAAAATTTAAAAAATATATATATTATTAAAATATTATTTTTTAATATTATTATTATTTTTAAATTTGAAAAAGTTAAATTATTTATTATATTTTATATAAAAATTTAAAAAAATTATAATAATGAGATGAGATGAAATATTTCCTGAATCCGTTTTTCTATCCGTTCGACTTTTGGAATCTTCGACAACAAGCAACTCAAAAGGCCCAGCCTCTTTTTGATTTTTATGTGCCAAAAAAATATCCTCTTGCACTTTCTTTTCTTCTTTTGTCCCTCATGCTTAGAATTTATCACTTATATGCAGTTTTTCTTCTGATCATAAAGAAAGAAAACATGACTTTTCACGAGTATACGTCATGAATATTTGAAACCCCATCATTTGACCAAAAAACAAAGAAAATCGTCTCGATATTGGAAGTAATTATTAATATTAGATTGAAATGATCAATAGCGCAAACAGAAGTATTCAAAGAACAAAATATATTAAATCATTTTTTTTCCCATTCTTGTAACACTTTCCAATCAACAAAACCAATTAGTTTTCTCCAGTTTATTTCATCCACAATTGTGTTCGTCAATCCTTCATTTTTCAGGCGGAGCCGAGCCTCGACAGAAGTTAATAAACTAGGACATAACCTTGGCTACAATCGGCAAGGATCGTGCTATACCTACCGAAGGTATAGTCCGAGAAATTCTTCCGAGAAGGCTCTTTAATTTTTGTTTTTCATATATTTTTTTATACTCTTAAACATTAAAAAAAATCATGATATCATTAAAAAATATGTTTTTTTTAAAAAGAAGACGATACTTCAATTTTATTGATAGTCTTCATTTTTTACGGAAGAAAACTGTGATTACAATATCAGACGCCTGAGATATACAAATAAACAAAATAAAAAACAACTCCCAGGCATCAAAACAACATACAACAAAAATTAAATATTCAAACCGACAACACCAATACAAAAACCAAACCAAAGCCAAAACATGCACACATGCAAATAATGATAGAAAAAACAGTTGAACTAAAACCAAAATAAAATGTACATGGGATAGCAGCTATGAAATGCGTAGATAAGGGAGACCAATTCTATTCATTCTAAGGAGACCACGTAACTGGCTAGGCAGATGAACACTATCATGATACCAATCCATATTAGAGCCTCCAACATGTCTGTTGGCAAGAAAATCTGGCACAACATTTCCTTCATGATAAACATGACTCACACGATGCTCTATGCAATCCAAATAAGCAAGTAATTCATCACAATGATTCTCAAGATACCAAATACGACACTCACCTTTAATAAGCCAATTAACAAGAAGTTGAAAATCCGTTTCAATCTCAACTCAAAAAAAATCAAACTGATAGCACCTACTAACTCTCGGTTCAACAAAATTGTTAGAGCCTTGAGCCAAACTGATAGCACCTTCATTAATCATTAAATAAAATAATCAAAAAAATGTATCGACCACCTATAGGTGGCCCAAGCATTTTCCAATATGCAAATATCATCCTTCCTCCTCTGCGGGCAACGGAGTTGGTGGGAGATTCGTTTTTGTTCAAACTTTGTTGCGTGATGGGGTTTCATTAAAGCAAGTCAGTCACCTTTGTACATTTCACGATAGTTGTAACCAGCCAATATGGATGTGACTTCTTGGTGACGAGAAGATGCTCGCGAGTGACGATTGAGGACCAGTGCTCATTGGCAAAGACTAAATATGATGCAGCTTTCGATGGTTAGAAGCATGCATGAGTCCATGCATATAAAGCCATTTGATTAGACTGTTCAATATTCAAAATGTAGCTGCGCACATCAAATAAGCATAGATATACCTTGAACTTTGACAGCAGTGGGCCGGTCTTTTTTGCGCGTTATAGGGACCAGATTTTATACTTTGATCGATCATTTCAACAACAAAAAGACACCCTAAGTTGTTAGTAGGTACTAAACAGGACCAGATTAATATAAATATACATACATCAAATACTTCAGAAAGCCACTTTGCAGCATGCAGAGACATCATGACGAGCCCCCCCTCCACACAAAAAGAAAAAAAATAAAAAATAAGGAAAACGCCACAAACATTAGCTAAATTTTGTTTGTGTGGTCAAACTGTAGCTGCGCCCTAGCTTGAATGAGTGGCCCAGCGGGGATGGGTTCTAATTGAATGTTCCACGCAGAACCCAAGACCAAAAGCATAAAATGATAAAAGCCAGTACAACTTTTTGTTAACGAAACAACGTAGAAGGTAAAGTAACGATGACAAGATTGTTTTTTTATAAGAATGATGGGAAAAGATTTTCTGGTCTCTTTTTTTTTTTTTTTTCTTTTTTAATTAATCTTTCCTCCTATTCATTACCCACACCTAATATACTTAGAAAAAAACTTCGGCTTCGTTTCACACTCGACAAAACTTCTTTGGGAGAGAGATCTTAAAGGATGCCGTCTAAAATATTTCGTATTATCCAGCTTCACCTCCATTTATGCTGCAAAACTTATTTATTTGTTGGTGGTGTTGTCGTCGTCGTCGTGGGAACACTGGAAATAATAGGGGATCGAAGTAGAGGATAGAGCACCATTGGTCCATATTATCTGCAAATGAAGAAAGAAAGAAAATATTGGTGAGAAGAGTTGAGTTTCCATTGGACAGTCGTGAGCCTGAAACTCTGATCAAAGCAAATAACGAATCAATGACGACTTGGCCTGTTTGCACACTCAAAACATTCTCAAATGGGCGTTGATACTATGCCGCTCAATGTTTATTGTGGGGCGTGTCTTCTATTGTAAATTATAATTTTTTTTAATGTTTTTAAAACATATTTAAATATTTTAAAAAAATATTTCTCCCCACGAGAGAAGCTATCATTTTTTTTACTTAATGGTTAACGAAGTATTTTTTTAATGTATTTGTGATTTCGTTTTTCAAAATATTTTAAGGAATTTAAAAATGTTTAAAAAAATAAAGTATAATTTGCACTATTGATATAATGCAAGGGTCCATTGTACTGTCCTTAAACAATACACCAATATCACTAATATTCACTTCATTACCCATTAATTAAAAAAAATAAAATATATGAACAATCAAAATGAGCGAGCAAAATCATGTGATATACTATCATTTTTCTTTTTAAATATTCTTAAAACTTCGCATAATCTCTTTCTCAAATATCACTCAAATACAAAACATTTTTCAATTTCAAATATTTAGCTTTTTCATTTAAACATTATCCAAATAAAAAACTTTACAATTTTTTCAAACTTCCGAACAAAACATAAAAAATAATATAATTTTTTCAAATTTCAAAACAAAAATAATATTCAAACAATTTTTTAACTTAATAATATTTTTATTAAACGTTTTCTCTATCATGTAAAACTCAAAAAAAAAAATTAACTCAAATAATTTCATTACTAATAACATAATTATAAACTAATTTAAGTGTTATAGTCTCTACATGTGGAATACGAAATTTGACCAATTATTGTAGATTTCTTAGCATCCATCCTACATCCTATTAAAGAATAATAATACAATGCGCAACCTTACCTAATACTCAACCACCCAGAGCATATTAAAGAATACTCTGCTCTATCAATGAAAATGATGTCTTCATAGATCCTAATTTTCTACACACAGATAAACATTAACCATGTGGTTTTATATATGTTTTTAACCGATTTCATCTCGTCATAACATTCAAACATCATTAAGTACATATTTTATAATTTTAAATTTTTAACTTTTTCATCTAATTATTACTTAAATATTACAACTTTTTCAAACTTTCAAACAAAATATAAAAAACAATTCAACTTTTTTATGTTTTAATTATATTATGACAATATTTTAATTTTATAATATTTTTATTTAACTTTTTCTCTATCATTTTCTCAAAATCTCATAAAACATCTTAACTCAAACAATTTCACTATTATTCACAAACTATCTCACTACTATTTACGTATTTTTCATCTCATCTTATCTGTATAACCAAACAAACCCTAACAGTCTTTCCACCTCGTAAAGACGTCAACGAACAAACCCCAATTAATAATGTCAGTGAGATCGACACGCTGAATCTATATTTCCTCAAATTTGTAGCAATCATTCGGATAGAACATCATAAAAAATTTTGATCTGTTCCGACTCACGTATCGCACGATTCAATGCCCAGCTTACTGTTAAAAAGTTTTAGCCACGAATAAAGCGTGCGTTGTTCTAATAATATCTCAGATAGACAGTGACCATAATACCTCTTCAGTCTGCCGACACATGGGATGTGCGTATAAAACTTACTGAATTGAGTTGTGCCTAATTTTAAATTGAATCTAACATTTAAATACTCTAACTCTCACATTACTAAATTTATCTCAGCTCAAAACCTCTTTACACGCAAGACCCACAACCTTTTTCAACTCAACAAATCCTTACACACAAGACCCACAATTTTTTTCAACTCCTCATAAATACATCTAAACACATATAAACTCATCTTAAATTAGTCCAACAAAACTTACTATTATTCATAAAAAAAAACTCAACTCAGCTCAACATTCTAAACGAGACCTTAAAAGTACATTTTATTTTGTCATCTTTTGGGCCTAGTCCTTGTCATGGTCCACAGACATCTTTTGGGCCTGGGACTTGTCATGGTCCCAAAAAAAAAAGGGGGGGCGGCTGATTATATAGCCTTTTTTCTTCCAAGGTATAAAATAATGTACATACAAACTACAAACCAAGCATCAAAACTCGATGAATAGGTTGAAATGTCTGAACATTTCAAAACAAAACAAAAAAAAAAAAGTGATTACGTAATCACAAGAAACCCAATAACAAAAAGGATGTGAAAAGAGCACACAAAGGCTTGATCTTGGGTTAAGCAGCTCCAGACTGATGGATGTCACCACCGTGCTTAAAAATTCAGAAAATTTTCTTCCCGGAAATTTACAACTGTGGCCGAAGAGCCAAAAAGAAAGAATTGAGCCACCTCTCTAGTAGTTATTCAGGCTTGTAGAGAATTTATCAGATTTGGGGTATCGAGTAAATATATACCTCATCCAAAAATACCGCACAAAAGTTATGTACAGAGAACCTGCAACATCACCACCCAAAGCGAAATATAAAAAACCCATTTTAAGCATCGACAACGACGTCTAGAATGTAGTATATCAGAGTCACAGCTGCGGTTACCTCTGCCGAACAAAAATGCATCGCCACAACTCAGTAGCAAAGAAAAGCATGAATCTAGGAAATACTCCATCATTCATCTACTGGGAAAAGTGGAAAACGCTATCTGAAAACAAGGCTTCCATTCTGTTGCATTCTTAAACTTTCAATGAGTGACTGGTAGAATGATTTCAATGCCTTGATATCACTACCCTGCAGAAAGGACAATCAGGCCAAGCAAAAGTTAGAGCAGTTAAGCCAAATATTTATACTTGGGTCATTTCTGTAAGCCATATATATCTATGAGAGAAACTGCAAAGCTAGGTTAAATGCCACATACTCTAGGATGCTGTAGTGTCTTTACCTACGTTTAATCCAGTAAATCTTTTTTTTGGTAAGTAAGAGGTAAATTTTATTGATACGAATGAAATAGGCATAGTCTGTGTACATAGGAGATATACAAAAGAACACCTAAATACATTCTAAGATTGATAGATTAAGGACAGGAAGTCGTGAGAATTGTTTGCATTAAGCACAATGGCTGAAAACCAAATCAACAATGTGTACAAAAAAACTCTGAAATTCCGCCATTGTGCGCTCCCTATCTTCAGAGCACCGCTCATTCCTTTCCAACCAAGTACACCACATAATGCACAATGGAATCATCTTCCACACTAGTAAATCTAAAGCCAACATACGATAACCTCTGGCCTACACGAAAGACCCAAAGTTTCCCAAGGGCTATTCTCTTTTTAATTCATTATTGTACCAAATTTTGTGCACGTGTGTACATATTATTTCTAAAGACAATTATCCTTGACCATGGGGTCTTACATTCAAATTATCGCTTTCAAAGAGTTACGTGAACAAATTGTGTGTTTGGCCGCCTTGGTTGGCAACATGCTCAAGAGCGCATACTCTAAAACAGGTGCAAACTCGGTCCAACAGCCAGTAGCATGATAAACTACAAGCTCAGGCGGGCCCTAAAGGAACCAGACACCACAGATCATGCAGTCAACTGTATTAAAAACAGCTTCTTGTTGACAACGCTCACTCTCCTTGGGCTTTCACTAAATTTTGTGACAGAGAACCAATAACCAAGAGCCAACATCCCTAGTTCAAATTCAGCATATTCTTTATGGTGGCCTCACTAGCAATCCAGAACATCAAGAAATACGCTACAACTTGCATATAACCGTGGGAGATTGTTTTGATCATAAATAGCATACCTACAAGAGTTTAACTTTGGTGCAGTGACCAGATGGAATGGGTCTTTTACCAATTTACGTGAAAATAGACTCCAAGTAACGAACACGGTTCATTTAGCACCACCAAAAGGAATATTAAAATACTAAAAGCATTAGCAGAATAAAGTAACAAGCTCTTTGATGAATGAACATGTAAATATACTAAGCATTATTTCTTTCTTTTTTTAATAAGTATAAATATACTAAAAGCATTAGCAGAATGAAGTATATCCCGGATACCGGAGCACTAAATTACTACCTGCAACTTCTGACAGTATTGCGCTGCCAAATCTTGAGGGCAATGTGCAGCTGCAAAAGCTTTTGATACAAAATGAATGAGAAACTCGTCTCCAAATTTTTCATACATGACCTTCTGAGCGACCACGATTTCTCCAAACAAAACAAGCTGCCAAGTAAATTCACAATAATATTTTCTGTTAGTTCGAAAATACTAAAGAGATTAAATTCATTTATTTACGAAGAGCCAATAGAATCTCTCTCTCTCTCTCCCCCCTTCTCTTCCTGCCCTGATGAATCAATGGTGCCCATATTTTGTCGTTAGGTTTTTAACAATATGACAATAAATAACCATTAAATTCAAACTGAAGAAGTCTAAACAAGGACTTTGAACGAAATAAGTGATGGTTATTATTTGTTTCATCAATAATTATATATTATAACAATAGAACTCATCATAGCCCCAAGGGGTAGCGTGGTGGTCCTAGGGCGAACCGTACAAACCAGACATCCTGGGTTCAAAACTCCATATTCACTCTTGGGGCCATCGGACTGGGGGATTTCCCCTTGAATTACCCACAATGCACTTACGGGAAAACTCCTTACCAAAGACATGTGCAATCCCAGGATTAGTTGGGACTTAGTCCCGGATATCCGATGCCAATCAAAAACAATAGAACTCACGAAGTAATTTCATCGGCTTCTTTCCACACATATTTTTAAAGTAATAGTTCGTATTCAGAATTATCTTAACAAAAAGCTTAACACTTCAACCCCAAATAGCTTCTAAAATTCCCCTTGACACTTTCACAAGGATTGGGATGTGCATTTCCAACCTTGAGTCATTTTTCTTGCACTCTGATGTTGTAACAAATCAATAAAAAAAAATTGTTCATTCAAAATGCCCAGATAATAGTAAACGCATTTTCTAGTTATAACAGGAATGCCCATTTTCTAGTTTGACCAAAGTTCCTCTAAAACCCTTTAAACTGCCAGGGACATATTGACCAAATAAACATGTGTTCCCATGTAAATGAATTATTCGTCTTAGATGTCCTTTCTGCTATCCAACTTCATCAAAACTGAGATGGAGAGGAATACACTTCAGCAGCCAACCAAAAGACTAGGAAAAAATGTGGAAGGAAGAAGGGCAGAGGTCAAGAACAACTATGACGATGAGGATATGCCAAAAAAAACTACAATCACGAGCAGAATTTACCCCCACATCTATTCCTGGATTACTCCACCCACGATAACAACAATCAAAAGCCCATTTACCTAGAATGCTTACTGCAAAAGAAAGGCAAATTTCTCTGTTACGTATCCCACATCTATTCCTGGATAATCCCCTCCTGTTATGTTATTTATAAAAATGAATATGGATACACTTAAGTCTCTCCTGTTCTGTTATTCATAACAACGTATCTCCTTTTTTTCCTTGTAAAAAGTAAAAAATTACCCTGCTATGAATACGTTTTTTTATAACTAACTCCTGATATATTTTATAATTATAGATGTAAATTCCTTTCAAAATATTATTTTTCCAAGTACAGTTGAATATGTGGTCCAATCAATTACCGCATAAGAAGTTTAGTCGATAACCTGATGATCATATAAAATTTAAGCCCAAATAAACAGGGAATGCTTTTATAAAAAAAGGATCCTGCATAATTGACTTACAGTATTTGCATCCCGAAACTCAAAGGATTTGTCAAGCAGGCTATACAGACAACAATTTGTTGCAAAGGCCTCAATTATAAATTTTTGGAAACCAGGAACCTGAAAAAAAATAAAAATTCAGTATGAGAAAAAGCTTTTTAAAGGGGAAAACAACACCTCAACAAAACAATGTCGGTGGGGGAAACTTAGAGATTACCTTTTCTTCACCAGAAGGCCTGCTACACCAGTCTTTGATTAATGTAATAAATATCTGAACGCAAGCCTGTGTAATAAAGGATAATGAATTAGATTCAGATTGTTTTGATCGGATTTTGACTATACTAATATGTTAGACAGTCCTAGTGTGTGTTGAAACTATCTTAAGAAAAACCCAAACAGTAAAAAAAGTAATAGTCTTGCAAGTATTACGAACCTTTCTTACAAGAATATCGCTATGATTACAAGAAGTGTACAATAGCAGCTGCATCATTGGATCCAAGTAGCCCCTACTCTTGGGGGAAAGAAAAACGGAAGAAAGATTATGCGTAGCTATCACGTGCAGAAATGTATACAATGTTCTTTGAAGATCTTGCAATTCACGGACTTCCTGCAGGAGAAAAGGAGTCTGGCATCATGGCATACTCAGAAGAGCAAGAGAAAATTCCACAAGTACACTGCTATAGAAGTTGAAACTTAATATGCAGAATGCCTCATGTGGATTTTCACTTTCAAAGGCATCACAATCAACATTTATAAGGTATATTTGGAGTAATTTGCACTACTAAATAAAAAGCAAGCAGTAAAAAACAACTCTTTACCGCCCATTTGGATACTTAGAATATCTCGGTATATTTATGAATAGTAATGAAATAATTTGAGTTAATATGTTTTATTACGTTTTGGCAAAGGAGAGAGAAAAAGTTTAATAAAAATATTATAAAGTTAAGAAAATTATTTGAATATACTTTTTTAATATACTTTTTGTTTTGAAATTTGAAAAAATAGTATTGTTTTTTGTGTATTGTTTGGGAGTTCGAGAAAGTTGTAATGATTAGGTAATTATTAGATAAAAAAGTTGATGATTTGAAACTGAAAGTGTTTTGTGTTTAAATGATGAGTAATGCTACATACAGTCATGGAGTCTGCAAGCGAAGCGAAATCCCTTTAAAAAAAGTGGGATCCACTATTAAAAAATTCATTTTTTTTCATATGGGTCTCGTATTTATTCACTTTTCTCAAAAGGATTGAGCGGCGCTTGCGCACTCCACGACTGCAAATATCATTTCTCTTAAATGATGTTTGAGAATGAAATATTTAAGAATATCTGAGATACTTGAAAACAATTGTGTTGCCAAATGGACCCTAAAAGAACACGCTATGGAACCTAAATGCAGCTTATAAAGTTGAAACTTATAGCCCAACTCTTAGGACTATTACACTATATACATCGAATGTAGAATTCAAATGCCAAATTACTTGATCAAAAAAAAAAAAAAAGGCCAAATGTCATATTATTCTTAATTCCTTAACTCATTTTTTCTTTTTCTTTTTGGTTCATAACAATAGAAATGAATCATGAGAACTTCTTACTCAAAGTAAATTCAGAGCCAGCAAAGATTAATCACTTTTTCCCTAGATGACATAAAAATAAATATTTTTCAGTCTTTATAGCTTAAGGAATACAAAAAAAAAAATCATAATTTTTTCAGGAAGAAATTAATCATTTTATATCATTTTATATAAGTAATATAATTTCATTAAAAAGCACACAGGGTACAGCCCTAGTACAAAAGTAAATGCATTTGTTTACAAGAAAAGAAAGTGAGACTAACCCCAATATTTTACTAGTTTGAAAATGCACGTTCATGTTTGTACAATTATTTTTATTTTTGTACAAATAAATTCAAATTGTAGTAAAAAACTAGTGAAGGACCAAACTAGTTAACTTAGTAAAAAACTAGTTAAGGAACAGAAATAGTTTCAACTTCAATCACTTCATAAGATATATAAAAAAACCAATCATACAATATCTTCTGGCACAAAATATATATATATATAACAGCCATATAATAAGGGTCTGATGTATAACAAACATGTTAACAGAGGCTGCAGAAACATTCATCTAATGAACAAACACAAAGAAATGTTTTACTGAATTAATCCCTATACCTCAGTATTGGTTCCAGGTCCTGAAGGAAATGCATCTGTTCGTATAACATTAAATATCCTACCAGCAATAGCAGGAAATACTTCTTCCAATATGTCACGGAACAATGTGTTGAATTTGCATATAAGTTGATTGAGTAACAAAAGAAAACTGGCCATCTCCTTTGGCTGCAAGAAAATATAGTCTAGAATAAAAATTTTGATGTCACTGAAGCAAATAGTAAATTAATGCAGAAACTTATGATAATTCGCAATCATAATTCACATAACCATCGCAAATGGATAAAACATTCCTTCCCTGCTTAATTGCTGTTAATAAAACGACAACAAAAAATTTTCCTTAAAATCTTAAAAGAGGAAATGGAAAAGGAGATGTGTTGAAAAATATTTTTTTATACGTAAGATTAGTTTTATCAATGTTTTGAAAAATACTATCCAAGTACAAACAGGGCATACATAAGATACACTTAACCAGAGAAAAGAATAAATAAAGATAAGCAGAGAATGATGCAAGTCTTTCAATTACTAGAGGGAGGGCAGGAGTATGAAGCCTTCCTCCGTCCTCGTACGATCATTCATGTGGAGCATTAGTCTTGTGGGAAACAAAGGGTTGGAGTATAGTGGATAGGTTTCTAATTTCTCCTCTTGGGCGATGTTCATGTTCATCAGGGGCTCTTTATTATGGGCTAGGTGTTTACTCTTGTATTCACCCAGTGTACTTGCCTATTGATATTAATACATTTTTATTTATAAAAAAATTACCATAGGTACAAAAGTATGCTCCATAGAGATCATTTCATTTATAAGGGGGAAAAAAAAAAAGAGCTAAAGATTTTATAAAAGCATTTACTAGGTCCAAGGGTAGAATTATCGATATATAATTATAAGAAAAATACGCAAAAGAAAAGGGTTGTGATGCTTCTTATATCTAATTCGGATATAAACCAGAAAAGGAGGTCATATCCAATCACCCAAAAGCATAAAAAAATTATCGGAAGTAATGTGCATCAATTCTAACAGCCATTTAACTAGTATATGAATTGGCAAATCATTAAGCAAGAACTAAAACATATTGGTCAACAAGCAACTTAGTATGAGATTGTGATGATTTTATTAGATAAAACCACTTCCCCATCAAACCTCTGACAGTTTTGGTGCATTATGTGGTGTATTTGGACGGAAAGGAATGCGCGTTGCTTTGAAAGTAAGGAATGCACAATGACTAAGTTGAAGAATTTTTTTCTCCACACTCTAATGTGTTGGTTTTCCACTATTGTAATGCATGGGGACAATCTTCAGGATTTCTTGTCTTTAATTTATTGTTTTTAGAATATATTTAGGAGCACTTATGTATACTTCATGTGTACAAGCGCTATACCTATTTCATCCATATATATAATATCTATCTTTTACTGATAAAAAAAAAAAAAGTTTTGGTGAGGTTTCCTTTCTTTAAACAGCATGGAAGCTCTCTTGTATAGCATGTTAATTAATTTCTATGGCACATGTGAAGTTCCCCTTGTGGTTAATTTAGTCATCTAAACTCGATGTCACACCAACGGATTCCTAGAATACACTGTTATATACCCAAATGATGTGCCTAAAAATATTCCTAATCCAACTTAATAGTTAAGAACCATCATTGCCGAACAGGGTCGGGCCAGATCGAGTTACCCCCTTGTCCATCTCATTGGCATCCCGTAGTATTGCACCATTAGTACAAGGAAGCAGTCTTCAAATGTATTCCAAATCAATGAATAAAGACTAAAAAGAGATCGGTTCTTCAATTCACTGTTTTTTACCTCACTTTCCACAAGTAATTGCTCCAATGCCTTTGGGAGGTACGGGAATACAGACGCACCTAAAGTCTCCACCATGCGGTGTAAAAAAGACGTGACCTGAATACCATACGCACCAGCATCAGGTATCGGAAGCAGTCGATGAAATATCAAAACACAGCACTTCCCAATTCTAACTTTTTACCTTACTCCGCAAAGGCTCTACCTTTGGAAATACAACAAGAACTTGGAGGAGAACATCCAGCGTCTGGATCACAAACAAAAAGAAAAATAAAGAGCTGGTGTGAAGACAGCATACAAGACAAATGACCCTACAATTAGTTCTTCATAAAAACTACTCTCATCCATTTACAGACTATCAACAAAGAGCGCAAGGCACCACAGAAAAGTGTCTGAGCAACATCATAATTCAACTTATTCAGTTTTTCGCATCAATCCAATCAACAAACTGATGACATAATTCAACAGCAGTTTTTTTTGTTAGGATAAAGTTAATGAACATACTGATGCTAAAATGCTATGACAGTGTATTCAACATCCTTGATAGAAAAAGCAAAAAAAGAAAGATGCCAACCTGCTTGAACATGAGACCAATTGCTGGGCGACTAGCAGTTACGAGACGCTCACTGAAGCCCTGGATCACATATAGACATGTTGAAAATAATTAGCATGCATATTAAGCAGAACAACCTAAACCTAAAGAAGTTGAAAAACTTTTGCACTGTTTTTCGAATTTCACTATAGTGATGAAAAATATGGGGAAGAATGAATACAGCATAACTTCTTTTCACCCAAAAAAAAAAAAAATTAAACTGCCAAGTATAAGTGACTTGAAACAAAACAATTAGGATAGAAAATCTACGAAGTCAGATAAAGTGACTTGGTTTACTTTTATTTTTATTTTTACAAGTAAAATAAATTTTATTAAATCACCAAATGTCAATTACAGAGATAGAAAAGCCCTAATTATGTAGGGACATTAGAAACTAAGAAATCATGAAGGTCCATGCCATTAAAATAAAAGACTTGTATAAATAAATCATGAGGTTTTATTTATTTATTTTTATTGGTACTCATCATGAGGTTTTACAAAATCATTATGCATGAAATATAAGAAAAAATCAATGAGGCAGGACGAAAAAGCAAGGAACATATTAAAAGGTCAAAGGTTGGAAAAGAACCTTGCTCAGAGAGTTAATTGCCATGATTATTTGCTGGATAATACCAGCTTTTGCAGGAGCCTCTTCTGAAGATGATAACTTTGCATGCTTGAGCAATGTATCAACCTGTATTGAAGGATGATTTTGTCAAAATAATATCTATCAAATCTTGGTTGGTTCGAAATTTTAAATGAACAAAGAATTTTGGAGGTAGGGAAGGGGAGGATAACGAATCCATTGATAGAGATTGAATTAAAAACCTGTTGACAAAGGGGAGTGAGCAATGCAGAGAGATAATCAGATTGCTTTTCCAGCGGTACATCTTCCATCCCAATCAATAAACCAATTGCCTGTTAAGAGTTTAGGTACAAATTAGAGCAAAACTAAAATGAATACTCACACATGCACAGATGCAAACTAAAGAAGAACCTCGAGGACGAATGAATACCTCGAAAATGTGACTGCCATCTTCAGATCCCGGAAGATCTTTTGCTGCATATTCCATACTTGTAAATCGAGCAACTGTATCTTGGAGGCTCTGAAAAATCATGAAAAAAATAGGAAGATGGAAAGAGAGAAGGAATAATGAATGGCAAAATAATCAAAAGGCACAAGCATCACTTTCATCTTCCTATTTTTTTTCATGATAAAAAGATTCTAAGCAAAACAATCAAGGCACAAACTAATAAAAAGCAGAAGAGTAAGAAATAATGATTCTATTACCTGCAAAATAGTTTCTATAAAAGGCACAAGCTTCACTTTCAGCAATTTTACAACCCTCATGAACAGATAACTTGCCCTTCGGCTCACATTGATGTTTGGATGATGTATACCTCTTTCATCAAGAAAGGCAGCCATAACCATAGGAATATATTGGGTATTTTCCTGAATGAACTTCATAAACCTTGTTACTGTCTCAAGATACACAAGCGCAACGAGCCTATTAGAATGGCAAGGAAACCTTGTAGATAAAAGCATTGGCACCAACTCACTCAAAAGTCCACTTCCAGTTCGGATTGACTCATCACTTATTGACTCTCCTAGAGCATAGAAAAGATAGAGTGCAGCTTCCACCTCTTCAACATTCCTGTCAGGTGAAGATGCAACAGCACCAGCTAAAGAGTTCCTGATAAATATCTGAGTGACATCAGGAGCCACGCGATTCACACTACGAAGCAGCACAAGCAAATCCTTCCTAAACTCAGCCACCCTATCTTCCTCCTCCCTCCCAATTTTATCCCATATATCAAGATTGTGGCGGTATGCAGGATCATAGCGAATATGGGTCCGGATCACCTCTAATATCTGACCAACATGAAGCAGCTGCTTCTCCCTCAAAGGAGAAAGGCTTTTCATAGTGCCAACATAAGCCGAGAGAAATTGCACTATACTAAATGTTGCATCAAACTCACAGTTCTGCATCACATAGAAAACAGAGGGCAGGACTTCATTCAAAAGCTCCATTGAAACACCCTTTGCTTCCTCAGAATTTAACCGTTTGAAACATTCTAGAACTTCCGCTGCATACCCACTCAGCAATGCAGCTATGCTCGAAATGAACTCCGAATCCCCATCTTCAGCTACCAACCCAAAAACCCGACTTATTTGAAGACTCTGCAACAGTGACAATTTTGATTGCGGTTCCATCCCCTTATAAACCACAGCCAACAGACACGCAGCTGCGGCACCACGTAGTTGTTCCGACACCAAAATTAAGTCAAACAATAGTGGGATAAACGCATCATTTGCAATCAAACCAATATCAATCCAAGAAATATATCTCCTCATAGACTCTAATACGCTAGTACAGAGCTCCTCATCAGAATTTCTATACAATGAGACAATGTCGTACCAAGCTCTCACTATCTGTGCCACACACTGCTGCCTCATTGCATCCTTAATTCGACCCGCAGCTGCCATCTCTTCGGAAGTTCGCGTATAGTCCAAACTAATCAATTCATCATCTAACGCACTCAAAACCCGACAAAACATATCGATTACAACGGCCCCTTTGCTCAGATGAGGCAAAAAATCAGTAAAGACGGAGGACCAAATTAACGGGTACTCAAAATAAATCAAAGTAACCAAAACCTGAGCAAGCTTGTTCTTTATATATGCAGGACCCTCTAATACCCCAGCAACATTCTCATCATCGATAGGCTCTGAACACGCCATCGAAAATACTGATTTCCTAACGAAAAACTTCTCCTCAGGACTCATTGACGCGTAGCGGATCCGAATAACGTCTTGAAGAGTCTGTAAACACCAAAATCGGACCTCGACTATGCTTGAGAAGCACAATTTTTTTAAACAAATACTACAAATCGAAGACTTTTCCTTGATTTCATCGCAGTAATCCTTGGCCTTCTTTCTCAATCCGTCATCGATGCTACCCGATACATCGAACAATATAAGTATAGCCTTCTCTAAATCATCCATGCTCCTAAAAAGCGCCCCCCACCCAAAAAATAAATAAAACCCCAATAGTGATTCTTTATTTCTGAACAGTCTCACTAAAACAAATTCTTCCCAAAAAAATTGACAGCTTTCTGCTTCTGGGTTTTCCACACAATGTTTCTGGAGTTGAGAGATTTGGATGAACAACGAACAGCCCCAAATGGATTTGAGAGAAATCGAGAGGTATGTGAGAGCTTACCTCAAATTTTGATCAGAGCAAGTGGGGAGATCTTTACAAATATACTGTGTTGTTTGTTAGGGCTAGGGTTTTTCTTTGTTTTCGCGTGCTGTGTTATTAGTATTATTTTTCTTTTATCTTTTTGTGAGAGCAGCAGACACTAGGGTTTGTGTTTGGGCTGGATTGTGTTTTATATTTATAGTTTCGTTTTCCCAGGAATATTAGGAATATGATTACTGTAATTAGAAAAGAGCGTACGAGAAAGTGCTAAATTACTTAAATATCTCGAGTGTTTGGTGCAGAAAACCTGAAAAACCTGGACAATCTTGGAATATAGAATTTGGTGTCTTGGAAACCAGTAAAACGTGGGCACGTTAGTTAATGAGCATTAGTGGTGTAGTGATTTACGTGTCATCATGGTTTCAATTTGTACTGAAAGATCGGCATTGACCCTTGTGCGACTGTTGCTGGTTTAGATGCGTTGGTTTGGAGAGTGGGATGATAACTTTTTGTTTAATATTATTTTTAAGAGCAATTCTATATATCTATTTACACTCTCCACATATTATGCATTCAAATTTTTTTTTTCTTTTTTTTAACTCAATACACTAAGTGTGTTGAGTGTGTGATAAATAGTAGAGTGTGCAGAAGATTTTTTCTATTTTTAAATATTATTATTATTTTAAAATTTGAAAATGTTGAATTGTTTATTATATTTTATGTGAAAATTTAAGAAAATTGTAATAATGAGATAAGATAAAATGAGAATTTTGTGTTTCATCCCATGCTCCAAACATATAAAAAAGGTTAGGTTTAGATAGTAAGTTGAGATAAAATGAGACGAGTTAAGATAAAAGTTATAAATTGAATAAAATATTGTTACAATATTATTTTTAATATTATTATTATTTTATGATTTGAAAATGTTGAATTGTTTATTGTATTTTATATGAAAATTTGTTAAAGTTATAATAATGAGATGAATTGAGGTAAGATAGGTTGGATTAACTTACATGGAGGTTGGATTAACTTACAATCCATGCCAAGCCTAAATATCGTATTTCTTAAAAATTATTTTAACTACAAATAAGCTATATAAAAATAATCTTACAGGCTAATGTGGTTTGAAATGATTCGTCAAATTATAAAATTATTTTTATTATAATATAAATCTAACAAATCACGTAAAATCATGTCAATTTATGTAATTCTTTTTATGTAATTCTTTTCTATACATAACAGTTCTCGTATTTTTTTGTTCACATATTAATAATAAAATAAATTATAATGGGAATAAGTGACATCGTTTTTTCTGTGAGCATGCATTTTCATTGAGCAAGATGCACGAGAAGTAGATCCCACGTATACCAATCAATTCATAAAAATACAAGAATAAAAGAGACTTTGAGACCAATGGCAATACAAGGAGATACTTGGATTCAAAATCCATTTTAATTTATCTCAACTCATCATTACAATTTTATTAAATTTCTACATAAAATATAATAAACAATTCAATTTTTTCAAATTCTAAAATAATTTTTTCAAAATTTTACACCAAATATAATAAATAATTTAAATTTTATTTTACTATTTATAAATAATCTCAACTTATTTCTGAATCTAAACCACTCCGATCATCGGTAGTTGGAGAGTTGTACGGAACGGAAAGTCACAAAGAGATAGCAAGGACTGAGAGAAACAAAAAATTAAAATAAAAAACTTTAAAATGTGTTTTGGACGAGAGAAACCAACAAGGGAGGAGAAAATGACCAACCTCTTACTTTGACTTATAAAAATGTAACATTTAATTTAGAGAAAATATACTTACAACCGTGAATTGTGTAACCGCCGCGTAATCGCTTTAAAAAAAATGAATAAAACATGGGATCCACATAAAAAAAATTAATTTTTTAATAGTGGATCCCACTATTTTTCAAAGCGATTACGCGGCGGTTACGCACTTCACAGTTGTATGTAGAATTACTCTTTAATTTAAGTGAACAGATCCAAGATTATTATTATAAGAAAAAATATTTACAATCGTGAATTATATAATTATTGTTTAATTATTTAAAAAATAAATAAAAAAAATATAAGATTCATATAAAAAAAATTAATTTTTTAATAGTAAATCTTATCTTTTTTTTAAAACGATTATATCTTTACGATTGTACGTAAAATTACTTTATTATTATTATAATGCAAAACCAATAATTTTGGAGTTGGAAAATGTTATTTTCTTAAAAAAAAATAAAAATCTTGTTGGGCTCAATAAAGAGGAGAGGAAGGTCAGCATGGCCCAAGCCTTCTCTGAGTCCCTCACCCTCGCGGCCCCCTCGTTTACTCTTGTGCCCGTCCATAAACCCAAGAGATATTCGTTCACCCATATCTCCGTAGTCCGTTAGTTCTAGTTTGTTTTTTTCAGATGAAATGTGATATAATGAGATGAATTAAAATTAAAATTAAAATTAAAATTAAAATTAAAATTAAAATTAAAATTTGTTAATATTATTTTTTAAAAAAGAATTGTAACAAGAAGTTGAGAGGAAACGAGCTCTTCGTACTTCAACCCATCAACACACGTCCACCGTCTTTGGCCCTAACCGGACTGTCTCCCTTCAGCAAACGTTCCCTGCGAGCTCGGCGGATTCGCAAGTTCCCACCCCCCCTCTAAGGTATTCCTCTAATGTTTCTCGTTTTGTCTAAAAAGTTTTGATTTGTAGAAATCCCGTAATGAAGTCGTTAAATTTCGTTGGAAAGTCCTATTTTTGTGGCCGAAATTCCAAACCCCAGTTTGGATATTGAGGATTTTTGTTCTTGTTAATTTTTATGCCCCCGGACTCCTTTAGTCACATAACACAGAGCATCGGCTCTCATCTACTTCCTTTGCTAGAACGAAAGTTTCGTTTCTCATTCTTTTCACTAGTTATGTAGAGAGAGGAAACTTTTTGAAATCATTTGTCAAGTTCACAAGTTAAGAAAAAGGTAAATTTACATGCTTTCGTAGTTCCGATACAATTGTTTGAATCCTTGCTGACAAGCTTAGGATTTTGTTAGTTTGATCTTATTTTATTTCTTTTTACGCTCAAGAATGAAGCGTCTCCACTTAAACCTAGATATTTGGGCTTATATGAGTAGAGACATGAAGCATGTGAACAGATACAGTTTAGGCTCTCTCAGCAATAGCTTGCTACAAATACAAGACTTAGAGCACTAGTAGTGGTCTCAACTTAGCCAAATTTTGGACAAAGTTTAGCTCGGTTGCACAAAAATTCACTATAATGGACTCAATAAATAAACAGTAATTTTAACCTAAGATTTATTCACTGGCCAGCTGGCTAAATATTATTTTCACCATAAACAATTCTGGATGATGCCAAATTAAAGGAAGTGGTGAGGAACGTTACAACTAAGCGTGATTATATTATTTTCACCAAATCTGGCCAGCCCCTTGGGCTGAAAAAATATGACCGTTGAAAAACTATATCAGTTGAAAGAATATAACTGTTGTAAAAAAAAAAAAAAAAACCATTAGAAAATTATATCCGTTAAGAATAATATGAAGTTAGAAAATTAATGTGTACTTTTTTAATAACGAATAAATATTCAAATTACAATTAGAATTAAAATAAATAAAAAGGTCAAAATCAATATTTTAATAGAATAGTGATAGATTTGGAGAGTTTGTTATTTGGTGTTGTTGAAAAGTGGCTAGCTAAATTTATAAAAGTGAATTCTCTAGCCAAATTTTGTTGAGTCCACTACTAATGCTCTTAACTGGATAAACTGACCGGTTTCTTTTGGCCAAGCCACTTTTGGATTTCTTTCAAATTCTGCCTAATCATTCTACTTTGGATGTTTGTTATTAATTTCTTGAGTACGTGTTCGAAGTTTTTCTATAATAATCTGGAGTACCGTACGATCACAACTTCCACCAGTTTCATAAATTGTCATTTAGCCTTTGATTCCTGTCAAGAATTCAACTGGGCTGTAATGAACTATGGATGGTTCAAAATTGTGCTTAAGAATTTGCTTGGCTAGGAAAGGTTATACCTATTAACTTTACCTATTATAAAGAAAAAAGTGATACCTATTAACTTCTTGGAGAACCCCATTATTCTTCCTGATATAGGTGAAAACACTACTAAAGAAAATGGCTGAGGGAGATGAGGACGTGCCGAGGGATGCTAAGATTGTGAAGTCACTGCTCAAATCAATGGGTGTTGAGGACTATGAACCTCGTGTTGTACACCAATTTTTGGAACTGTGGTATCGATATGTAGTTGATATATTGACAGATGCACAGGTATACTCGGAGCATGCTGGTAAGCCTGCGATAGACTGTGATGATATCAAGCTTGCTATTCAGTCAAAAGTGAATTTTAGCTTTTCTCAACCACCACCACGAGAGGTAACTTTGGCTCACAATCTTCTATACTTTGCAAAACCATCTACTATCTTCGCCTCGGACTAATTTTAAATTTCATTAGAAGTTCAATTCAGTTTGCTTAATTGTATAAAGATAGTTATCTGACGCACACTATAGTACTGATCTTTGAGAGTGCTGGCATTCAAGAGCCAACAGTCTCTTAAAAGACTTTTAAGAACTTTGGCTATTGAAGGCAGTTTCCAAGGATATTGCATGGGGAAATTTAACACATTTGAAAAGCACAATTTCAAAACAGTTAGTGAAGACTAAGGTCAGAAGTCCCTAACTATACATAAATTCTAAGGCAATGTTATATTTGTAGTTTTGGCTTTTGGGTTGGAGGCAATGTCTTTCGCTTTGCTGAAGCAGGTATTCTATCTTTGCATGAAAAACACGAAAGACTAATAATTGTCATTACATCCGCAGTGCATGACCCACTTTGTTTTTCTAATATTTTAGTCCTTTATGAAGATATATATTAATGTGTTCTCGGTTGGTTCAGACGATTGCTAGAGCTGGAATTTATGTGGCTATTTGCTTAAATATCATGAAACGATAGGATCTACATGAGCTTTTGATGCACTTACTCACATATTTAAGGTCACTTTACAAGACTTGTATTTAAACTCTTGCCTCGTGTAATGACCAGTATTATTTTATGGTGAAAGATGTGATGTATATATTCAGTTAATCATATATCAGGTCCTACTAGAACTGGCTCGGAACCGGAACAAAATACCATTGCCAAGGTCAATAGCTGGGCCTGGTATTCCTCTCCCACCGGAACAGGACACACTGATCAGCCCCAACTACCAACTTGCAATCCCGAAGAAGCAATCTTCCCCAGCAGTTGTAGAAACAGAGGAGGACGAGGAGGGTGATGATCCCAACCCCTCACAAGAACAGAGGACAGAGGTGCCACAGCATACTCCTCAAAGAGTGTCCTTTCCCCTCACAAAACGTCCCAAGTGAAAACTTCACCAACCGTGTAGTAGCAATTAGATCCATTTTATTTGAAGAAATGGGAAAAAAATGATCTATCCACTCTAATGCTGATTTGTTTTGTAATGAATTCTCGATTATCAAGAGACCTGCAAAGCGCAACATTGCAGGAGGTGGGGGAGATTCAAATTGCAGATATTGGTAGCTGTACCGAAATTAAAATGAAAGGGGCAAAAAGATCATCAAGAATGGGGACATATTTCATGTTTCAGTGATTCTTTTATACGCATGATGTTTCAGTGAGTTGAACGACCTCTGCATGCACTGGCCTATTAAACGTTAAACGTATATAGTGATATGCTTGACTTGTAAGAAGAGTGTCACGTCGAACGACTTCAAAATCGCATTGCATCGTTTATTCACTTGCACAAAACTATTTGGAGTGGCCATTTGAGTTGCATCTTTTTTCTTCAAGTACTCGGAATCAAAATATCTCAAGCTAGCACTTGCGTAAAACTATTCCAACCGTTCATTTTCATGAAACTATTAAATCCTTTGTCACTATCAAATAGTCCTGTCTGAATAGGAAACCGTGTTTAGGTCCATGCTTCCAAAGTCATCAGACTACGTAATAGTTTGCGTATACATTATTACCACTTTCTCCGTGCCGGCCCTCAAGTCTGCTGTGGGATAACAAATGCTTCACCTTTACGCCTTAACACGTGACAATCATTGAAAACAGGCAATAATGCATGTTACCTTGATAACGAACGGAGCTGGGAAAAAGATATGCTGATTAATATTATGAGTTGGCGTGATCATGAGATTGACCCAAAGAGTCGAAACTCAGTAATTCGTTCCAAGTGAAATTACAGATGACAACATTTACCAACGACCCACCCGTCATTATACATGTACATGCATGCACGTCTTCGATAGACTGATAGTGATATACCATCCCAGTAGTATTAAGGGAAGGTTTGGGGGGTGAGATGAGAATTTTGTATTTTGTTTGAGAGTTTAAAATATTGTGTTTTAATATTATTATTGTTTTAGAATTTCAAAAATGTGAATTGGGATTTGAAAAAGTTGAATTGTTTATTATATTTTGTATGAGGATTTGAAAAATGTGTAATGATGATATGAGATGAGATGAGAATTGTGTCTCATCCTACGCCTCAAACCTATCCTAAGAGAATATCTTTTGACCGGTTGTTCTAATAAAGGGTTGAGAACAGCCACCAATAATATTATACCACGTAGCCCACCCATTAGACCAGGAATGGAACGCACCGCACCAAAACCCACATCCCTCACCTCCCTCGAAACCCACATCCCTCCCTCACCCTCGTCTCACTCTCATCAAATCCCTCAACGCCGTGAATGTCGTTTCCATCGACGCCAATGCCAACCAAAAAACACCCCAAGTGGTAGCTGAAGCCTATCCTTTTACAGTCGAATTCTTACTGCAAAAGCACCAAGGCTTCCAAACTCCTAATTAAACCCACAGTATTTTCACCACGCCGGCGTGGAGATCCATCTATTTTCAAGAACATCGCCAAAACCCTAAAAGCTGCAAGATTTTCAAGGGCAATAGGAGAAATGCTATACATCTGCCTACAGCCGGCACACACTTCACATGACTTTTTTTTTTTACACTCAATGCATTGAGTGTGTGCCGGCTGTAGGCAGATGCAAATATTTTTCCATGCCTAAAACCACCGAAAAGTATCATTTTTTTCATTACTCATTCCTAAACAGTGTTCGCATAGACTTGAATATCCAAAAGGGTGAAATCCGCCAGAATAGTCTCAAAGTCCCCACATTTTTCTTTTGTTTTCTATCGCTACAAATCATACCCAAGTCTCAAATATCAATAGCTCAAAATAAAACTCAAAACACAACTAGTGCTTCTGCTATTCTGGCAACGACTGGTGGAGAAAATCAAAGGGGCACAGCTGCAGCGTCTGGTGGTTGGGAATCGTGCATCTACCGGAGTGAAATGAAAAATATTTGTTACAGCCCACATCCTCAACACACCAGTGTTGAGTTGAAAAAAAAAAAATTCTGAAGGTGTGCTGGGGATGTAGGCTGCTCCCCAGCATTCCTCGGAGTGAAAATATGCTTTAGGGTATTTTGGATAAAAATCTGATGTAGTCATTCTTATTAATGTTTTTTCTACAATGCTAATGTGTCAATTGGCTAGTGGGTGCTGCTTTAAGCTCCAAAACAGACGATACCACTCCAAAGCCGAACTCATTTCTTAAAGGGATTCTTTACGCACAAAAGAAAGTTTGATTAATCCTGATTATCAATAATTAAGAAATTTCTTAGTTTTTTTCATCTTGATTTCCCATTTTAATCTATGACTATTCCAAGCTGATAAATGATAGTTATAGTTATGAGTGTGTAAGTATCGTGCAATCATTTAAAAAAATAAATAAATACAGGATTCATATAAAATGAAAATTATTATTTTTTAAATAGATTCACGCATGCATGCATTATTTTTTAAAGTGGCTATGTAATATTTAAGCACTCGTAGCATTATTCTTCCAAGTTATTACGTGAGGGGTGGCTCCTAGTAGTGAACGGCACCGTCACGGCCAGTCACGATGTGCCTGTAAGAAGTTGCGCGCTACATTCCAATGCATGCGTGGAGTTCGCTTGCACTTTTTGGAACTTGTCCTGCACACAAACGCAACTTTCTATACTCACGCTTTGTGAGCATAGGAATTACACTCATGCAAAGCATTCGTGTCCGTCTGTATTTTGCGGCCTCTTCTGCCTATCTACAACTGAAGTACTGAATCAATTCAGGGTTGTTTAAGTGGTAAAAGCCTTGGATTTGGGTATATTTCTCCAAATCTATAGTTTAAATCGCTTTGGATGTAAAGAATCTCTAAGGATCATGAATTTGATGATTTTCGCATTGAGTTACCTTAATGCACTTGCGCAAGAAATTTCTTATCGAAGGTCTATGCACCCTCGAAACTCATCAAGACGTTATTTTTGAACACCCGGTGTGAATAAAAAAATATGTAGTATTGACCATAAAGTATTAAAATTTACCTCTCTTGTCTCATCTTTTCCATTAAAAAAAACAACCAATAACCATTCCAAATAATGGATTGCAAATGGAGAAAATGGTACAAATATATATTTGTAAACATAAATCAGTTAAAACATTTTAAAAACCACTAATGTCTCATGTCAGTTAGTGTGATTAAAAGTTTTATAACCCATGAGGAAGAAGACTCGATACATAACTATATAAATTGTACTCAATTCTTTCTTGATTACTTGGTTTTGCAAGCGTTAAGTTAGAAAAAATAAAACGGAAGAGATTTTTTATTTTAATATTTTTTGTATTTTAAATGTGTGATAAAGTTTATCAATCTACACTAAACATAATGATCCGATGAATTATAAGAAACTAATGCTATCCTTTAATTCATGTTGGAAAATGATAGACATGTATACAACATTTTTTATAATCTTTTATATAATTATGTTTTAAATTAGGGACATTTTTATAAAGTAATTTATAAAAATAACATCACTTTATGTAAATATCTTCATTTTAAAATATGGTTCTATAAAAAATTATAAAAATAATTATACATGTATTATTAATCTTCTCAATTATCTCTATTAAGGTAATATTTTTAAATAGTTGCTTGAGTCAATAGTTTAAATTAAAAATTAATTAAAATACCACACATTACTTATGTAATTAAAAATAAAAAATTTAATATTAATAAAAAAAAATTAGGAAAATTTTTCTATTAATATAATAAGTCATTCAACTATAGATTTTTTGGGTTTTGAGTTTTGGCTCTAAAGAGTACGGACCGTTGTATTGGATCATACTTAGAAAGTCAGAGGTTACAGCCACCGTCCGATTCGAAGACAGAGGCACCCCGAGAAATTTCAGAACTACCTCGGTTGAGTTAAAACTCAGTCGGCAATGAAAGACCAACGTGCAAAGTGTGTGACTGCTCCGACTGTCACCTAATAGCTGCAATTTCCGCCCACGTGTCTGCCGCTCTTGCTGACCATGTTGCTATGGTTGTTGCCTGTGACGGTGTGACCCACCACGCTATTACTGTAGTACAAAAGCAACGAATCTAACAGACAAATGCATATGTCCCTCTATTTTTATTTTTATTTTTTTGAAACAGCGAAAGTGGTCCTTATCGTGATTCATAGACTTCCATGTTCTGGACTCCTCGGACCTCGGGTGAAGTCGGAGAATTTTTAATTTTTTTATTTAATGATTAAGAAAGTTAATATTAATAAATTAATATTTTTTTAAATATTTAAAAATATATAAAAAATGATTAAAGAAATAAGACAAAAATATAAAAGTGCATTTGCTCTTATCCATTTAAATTCATCAATTAATTATCGGTCCTTGTAGCACTACCTATATATATAGGGTAGTGATAAGGTTAGTACATATTTACTATCTATTTATTACATATAGTGTATTTATTTTTTTATAATTTTTTTAAATATTTTTTTAACAACCTTAATCATTAAGAACAAATTAAAAAATATATAATTTTTTTAATAGTCATTTTTTTAACTATTAAATAAAATAAAATTAAATAAAATAATAAAATAAATAAATAATAATAAATAAATAGTAGAAGTATAGTAATCTTATAATTTGTAATATATATAAAATAGCTCAAGAATGAGTTCGCCAAATCATTTTTTGTTTTCATATATTTTTTATATATTTTAAAATATTTTAAAAAAATCACAACATTATTAAAAAATTATATCTTTAATCATTAAAAAAATTATTGGTACCCATGTCAATCCAACTCTCTATAGCTCTATTATTTTTCTATATATATATATATAAAATAAAAAATAGTCAATAGTGTACTCTCATTTTATGGGAAAAAAAATGTCTCGTCTTTGTCCGTATTATTTTTTGAGAAATGATATTTACAGTTATGGAATGTAAAAATGTAACGCACTCTTTTAAAAAAAAGTAAATAAATATGGGACTAACATAAAAAACTTAATTTTTTAATAGTGAACTTCACAATTTTTTAAACATAGTGTGCGAGGTTTACACGATCTATAATTATATCTAGTATTACTCATTTTTCTCATATTAAAAAAAATATCTGTCTTTTTATTTCCCGTCTGCACTGTGGCGCCCTCGACCCCCACGTGTTATTTTTGTAGAGTTCGTGACACCGGGATGATGACCACACGGATCACGCACCCCAACGACCAGTGCTCAGAGTGTGTACATCATGCAATAAGTGTACAAAATAATATTCGCAGCGGATAAATAAAAGGTCTTTCTTTATTAAGTACCAGAATTGTTCAAAAATAGTAAAGTAAGTTTATAATAATTAAACAGTCATCCGACAGATAAATTAAAGACAGGAAATAACATAAGGGAAACAAATACCATAACGCTTAACAGTATCTCAGCAACTCAAACCTCCGGGGGAGCTGATCCCTCAGGTTCATACTTGAGCTTTGCGTTAGACTCTATGGCACCGTAAGACAGAACCGTAGGGTAAAACACCACAATGAGATTATGACATCTCAACAAGTGATTAACAAAAAATAACATCCAAGAGATACATAAATAATCATGTGTCCCCATACGGACATAGATCGCATAAAACAACACCACATTTTCATTTTTCCAAAAATATTATTTTTAACCACTCACGCCAAACATCCCATTTTTTGCCCAATCATAACTATTATTTATTAAGCATGCACCACGGTCTCCCCTATAAACCATCCGCACGACCTGGCTCTCATCGTCATACCACGGGTAAAGTCCGTGCATGAGATTTCGTAATGAGCGATGCCCAGTTCCGCGTCCAGCGTGTACATGGCCAAGCATTCTCTAACCTCGCCAGCCAAAAGGTCACGGAATCGATACGAGAGCGTTACCGTCTTGTCCGTTTCCATCGTCGCCCTGCGACAACTCGAGGGACGTCACATCAATCTGTTACGCTCTCGAGTGACAAAAGGAGCTCCATCGAGATAATATCCCATATCGGCTTGGGGTCGTGATACACACGCACCCACATGTTCAGTCACAATTGCAAATAGACCACGTGACATCACAACACAATTTTAATAAAAACAATAAATATACACTTCAACAATTAATTGGAGTACGCAATTAAATAACTCATCTACAACTTCTCAATAAATACAAAATATAGTTTCACAACTATACGCGTAATCCCGTCCTCCAATCCGGGCCAAGGCCCAACACCAAATCCATCCATAATTACAACCCAACATTTTAACGGCCCAAGGCCCAATTTCCAACATGTCAACAGTTACAATTTACAACAATATAATTAAAACTGAAAAATTACATACAAATGAAGATGAAAAATTCTGAAAGATCAAGCGAAAGGGCGTTTGCTCAAGACGGTGGCTCAACGGCGGCACGTGGCGGAGCTCATGGTGGAACAGTGTCAAACAGGCCTCTCAACTCACGAGTTGGGTCGAATTACAAGTTTAAAGTAAAAGGGTTACCCACAGGGATAGATAAACAGCCAAGGCAAAATACTACACAACCATTCGGATTCACCAACAAATCACAGAACAAACACTAATTGACTAAAATAAATGAAAGTTGATTTAATCGAGAGAGGAAGATGATGAACTCGGCAGGTTTTATTGTAGAACCCATGGCCTATATATAGACTAAGAATGGCGGTTTGTGAAGCAGGCGTGTCGCATGGGTAGAAAAGCACAAAAACGACAGCAAGCCGTGGAGAAGTGGAATGACTTCGCGCGGACGTGAGGCACGACGACAAGGACATCACATCTCGAGCCCATGCCTAACGCCACTGAGATGCTTACGGAAGATGGAGTTGGTGGCCGTGGGGCGATGGCTTGACAGCAAACTTTCGGAGCCTCCACCGAATGACACGGAGAAGAAAGATGGAATGAGGAGGTGGACGGTGATGGGGGTAAGAAATTTTCTATGATGCTGAAACATGATTGGAGGAAGCATTCGGCATTGACAGCAGCAAGTAGAAGAATAAACCATAAGAAAAAGGAAGAAAATAAGAAGAAGGAAGAAGAAGAGAGGGACGACACCAAGGAGAACATGATGAAACCCTAATGGTTTCTTCAAAACGGCGCCGTTTTGTTAAATGAGGGGCTGGATTCAAACCAAAACACACGGCATGGGCTTCGGCTAAGCTTGCATGGCGCATGGGCTGGGTTTGTATCACTCGAGCTGGCTTAAAACAAAACATAAGGCTGGGTTATTACCAAACTTACACACCCACGACCCAACCAGAAACACACACACATAGCCCAGAAAATAATTAAAACACTACAAATAACAAAATAACATATATAAGTAAATATTAAGCAAGTAAAAACCCAAAATAAAAAATACACCAAAATAACTTACAACAACAAATAAATAAATAACACATTTAATAAAAAAAAAAACATTGAATTATAAACTCAATAATTTTATGGATCTCACATGCACTATCTTATTTCTCACTCGACTCATGTACCTTACATTAATATTGGGAATGATAGGTTCAAATTAAATAACATTATTTATTTGATTTGCATAAAATATCATTAAACAAGGCCGATGGTAGGAATGAGATCCATATCTCTGTTTTATTCAATAAGAGAAATTTGAGCTTTATAGTACAAACAAAATATTTTTTTTTATACAATAATTTTTTATAATATTTTATATATATATATATATATTATCTTAAAAGTTAAAAAAATGATGAGTTTTGTAAGATTGTAACGAGCTCCTTATCCCGTGGGCAATAGGACCCCCAAAAAGAAAAAAAATAAAAAATATCAAGAGATGGACCGCTCACTCTGTATCTAGCTGTAGTCCAAAACAAAGCTTAATTGCAAGTGGGGGAAACATTTTCTTAATGTTTGATTATTTACTAAAATATTGATTTGGTTCCAACGTTATCATCACTCCAATGTTAGATCAAGTAGCATAAAAGAACCCAACACCATTAAGGTGATAAGCTAGGAATAAAGTATTAATGTAAATCATAAGAAGTGTTGTATGCACGGACCTGATTACGACATAAATAAATAAATAAATAAAATAATAATTCAATAATTAATACTATCCCTTCATCAATGTGAACCTTCCTTTATTTATTTTATTGAGTATTTAAAGAAACTTCAACATCTAATACTTTTTGGGGATTTTTTAATTTTTTTGTTGTAGTGTGGGTGTCTTCCTTTCCGAGACAGTTTTTATTTTAAAAAATGATTTTTGTTAAATTAAAATATTTAGATTTATCCAAAAACTATGCAAGTAAACATACAAATAATTTCGACCAAACTCATAAATAAGAGCAATGTTAAGTATAGTCTCAATTCGAAGACTACAATATAAGTTTAAGTAATTTTATTTTTAAAATTACAAAAATATTTCTTGATTTTTTTTCTCATTTAATAAAATACCTGCATATACAGTCCCAAGTAGGGATTGCAAATAAAATTTCTCCATAAATAATATGCCAAAAAATACTATTGCTAAAATGATTTTTTTCTTTTTTCAAGCGATAAATGCATAAAAGATGTTCTTTTTATCCAAATCTAAAGAGGATCACAAAGCAAAAGATGTCAAGTGGGCAAATTCAGTGGTTCTTGAATGGAATGTTTTAGGAAACCAAAAGCTTGCCATAGAATTTGGTCTTCAACATTTATTCGAACTATATTTAATTATTAAAAATAAATTAGGGGAGGTTTGGATTTAAAACCCATTCCATCTCATCTTTTTTCATATAATTATTATAACTTTTATATAAAATATAATAAATAATTTAATTTTTTAAAAATTTTAAAATAAAAATAATATTTTAATAATATTTTATTTAATTTTAAGAAACTTGAGATCTAAATCACAGACTGACAAAACAATTTTAGAGGTATTGCAAATTTTACCATATAGGCTTTTATAAAATGGCGTGTCATCAATCGATTTTAAAATAAAAAAAAGGGTCCAGCCAAAATAATATTAAAGGTTTTACAAGTTTTATTATATATTTGTCATAAATGACGCGTCACCAATTAAATTTTAAAATAGAAAAAAGTCTAACAAATATTTATTACTTAGTTCTTTGTTGAATAATATTAGATATAATTATAACGTATAAATTATGTACACTCATTTTAAAAAATAGTAACATCAGTCATTAATTTTTTAAGAGAAAATATATTTATAATTGTGAATTGTGCAACTGCCGCATAATCGCTTTGAAAAAAGTGAATAAAATTTGGGATTCATATGAAAAAAATTAATTTTTTAATAGTGAACCCCACTATTTTTCAAAACGATTACGCAACGTTTACGCATGTCACGGTTATATGTAGAATTACTGACTTTTTAATGTAAATGTCATATTTCTACTTTTTAGAATATGTGAAGTTTGCATGCACTAAATTTGCAACTACAAATTATCTTATTTATCATCCATCACACGCAGAGTTTGTAAAATATTTATAATAAAGTTTGAAATAATTTAACATTTTTTGAAAGACAGACTTGACATAAACTATCAGTATCGGATATTTTGATGTTTAAAAAATTTATTCTGAATCTAGTGTTACGGGTTAAATTTGATATGAATCTCAATCAGTAGCCTTAAATTTCTAATGAAAATAATTTTAAGTTTATAATGAAAATAATAAAAACTTATTTTATAAATTAATACAATTTAATATGACATGTTAGATTTATTTGATAATAAAAGAGTTTTATAATCTAGTTTATTAGCATCAGATCACATAAACATTTAAGATGATTTTTTTATTAAGTATTTGTAAAATGAAAACTAAGATGAACTTTTTATATATAATTTTTTTATTTATTAAATAAATTAGATCACTTTTTTGAATATTGAGATGAGATATTTTTAGATAAGTTTAATAAAATATTATTATAATATTATTTTTAATATTATTATTATTTTAAAATTAAAAAAATTAAATTATTTATTATATTTTTTATAAAAATCTAAAAAAATTATAAATACCTTATATTCGTACATATTTGTCATTCCTTTTAATTTATTAAACAATCATAACAAGTACAACATGTTAACTTGTACTCAAAAGGTTGATTAGACAAACTCATGTCTATCCATTTGGGTATTTAAAAAATAAAAATAAAACCATTGTCAGAAGGAGCTAAAAAACAAAAAAAAAACTATTAGAAAGCATATCTTCGGTTTTATTCAACGTTTATGCGTCCCAAGGCCAATTGTGTAATTGCACATCTCGTTTCCCTGGCTTCGAAGCAATAACCTGCTAAAAACAGAGGAGAGAGGGATACCAATGAAAGAAAAGAAAAATAAATTTCCCCTTCTCTCTCACTCTCTGCAATTCAGTCGTATTTGACTCTCTTTCTTCAAAATTACAGGGTTAGGTTTTGTGAGCCTCCTAAATTGGCTTTTCTGCTTGAAGCCTTGAACTCCAATTGTCGTTCGTTTTCTATAAATCTGTACATACAGCTCTATTTCTTCCCCTTTTTGACTATTCCAAAATCTTTCATCTGTCACATGAATTTAATTTGCTTCCAAAAAAAATTATTATTCTTTGATTCCAGAACACTTGTCGGTATTCAGAGAAATTTTCCGGTTTTTCGGCATTTGTTTTGGGCGAAAAAAATCACTGGTTTTCTATTGGAGAAAATTCGATCTATATTTTCTTGGGTTTGGCTGTAAATCAATTGGGTTTACAAATTCAATTTGTATAAATTCTCTTTCTTGATCTGAGACCCTGTTGAGGCTGTCGTGATCTCTGAGACTCGAAGTACCGAAGGCGAAGCTAAAGTACAAGGCCATGCCGGTTCCAACCATAGCTCTATACGCGAGCCCACCGAGCAGCGTGTGCTCCGCACCGCATCCATGCCAGATCAACGCGCACGCGTCTTACGATTTCGAGTTGAGCACTCGATCTTCCTCTTCGGCTTCATCCTCACCGTCAACTACGCACAAGCCCGTAATCGGCGGCCTGTCGTGCCTCTTTTCCTCGCCCTCTGTGCGGTCGTCTTCTAGCTTCTCGGGTGGTGGCTGCGGCGAGGAATTGAGTTCTAAGTGGCACGACAGAGGCGAAGAATTGAAGGAACTGAGCAACTCGTACTGCTATATGCCAATTAAGTTCGCTGGGTCGTATTTAAAGAAGGATTTGAGCCCAGTTTCGGTGTTTCAGGGTCCGGTTTCATGCGGTAGTAGTGTGGTTGGTTCGGCTAGAAGCCCCCCGACGAGTTTCCAAAGTGGTTTGTTTAATGGGTTTGTAAGGAATGCTCTGGGTTCGTGCGTAGATTACGACTCACCGCATTTCGAGGTCCGTAGCGATGAATTTAACCTGGGTCTTGCGGAAGAACTGACATTCAATATAGAGATGGAGGGGAACTCTGAGCCATACGTCAAGGAATTGCTGTTGGGTGCCCAATTGAGGCATAAGATATTTCGCGAGGATTTTGTGGTTAAGGCTTTTTATGAAGCCGAGAAAGCTCACAGGGGGCAGGTATTTTTTTTTTTTTTGATTGGGTACTTGCGTTGTGTTTGCGGCTTGTTTTTGGTGGTTTGGGTCGAGAGGTTTTACGTGTTGTTTTTGTTACAGATCCGTGCCAGCGGTGATCCGTATTTGCAGCATTGCGTAGAGACGGCAGTGCTGCTCGCGCTGATAGGTGCTAATTCAACGGTGGTTGCTGCGGGGCTTTTGCATGACACACTTGATGATTCTTTTATGAGCTATGACTATATTTGTGGAATGTTTGGAGCTGGGGTTGCCGATTTGGTCCGAGGGGTAAGACACTGAATTTTCGTAACATCCATTTGGTATTGAGTTTTCAGTGTCAAAACAGAAACTTTCCATATATTGCTTTAGAAAGACTTATCTTTGCACACGAATAGTATTCGTGGTTTCTTTCTTGCAAAGATCCAATATGTAGGGTGGACTCTTTTGATCCAGTTGATTAAGACAGTTTTAAGAGGCTAACATGAAAATCTGCGAGCCATGGTTTTCTTGATCGCTTATTGTTTTCCAAAATCTGCGTCGAACCATGTGCTGGGAGTGTCTTACATGCCGTATCCTGTTAAGCAGAGCTAAAAATGTGAATGAGTTAAGGAGCATCATTATCGTGACACTTGGCTTAGGTTATATTACAAGAGAACGTGTATGTGCATCAATGGTACAATTCTGGGTGTTTATTAAATGTCGTGGATTTAAGCTCGGAATAATTGTTGCAGTCATATGATCACTTCTATTCAGCAAGAGTTAAAATATGTGATCAGTTTTATAAATATTGATTATCAGAGATTCCATTGGCCCTAATCCTCTCTCATGGTTGTTACTCAAAGAGCAGCGTTTAACATTGGTGATATACTTGGGTGCGTTTGGAACATCAACTCCTCTCAACTTATCTCAACTCATCATTACAACTTTTTCAAATTCCAACATAAAATATAATAAACAATTCAACTTTTTCAAATTTTAAAATAATAATAATATTAAAAAATAATATTCTAATAATATTTTATCATCTCAATTCAACTCAACTTAACTCACTTCAACATCCAAACTCACACTTTGTCAGTTTGGAGGATACTTATGGAACTGTTGACGTACTGTTAACAGTTCACATCAGTTTGGAGGATAGTTTGGAGACACATCAGCCCTTGTTAACTTTGTCAATTAACAGCTATTGACATTTTGATCTTACACACTTTTGATATACTTCTTTGTGGCATTTGCTTAGGTGTCCAAGTTAAGTCACTTGAGTAAGCTGGCACGTGACAACAATACAGCAAGTAAAACAGTTGAGGCTGATCGCTTGCATACCATGTTCCTCGCGATGGCTGATGCCAGGGCTGTCCTCATTAAATTGGCAGATCGATTGCATAATATGATGACGCTTGATGCATTGCCTCCGGCCAAGCAACAGAGGTTCGCTAAGGAGACCTTGGAGATTTTTGCACCCTTGGCTAATCGTTTAGGAATCTTTACTTGGAAGGAGCAGCTAGAAAATATGTGTTTTAAACATCTTAACCCTGACCAGCACAAAGAACTGTCTTCTAAGCTGGTTGACTCGTTTGATGAGGCAATGATCACTGCTGCTATAGAGAAATTAGAACGAGCTCTGGAGGTTAAAGCCATTTCTTACCATGATGTTTGTGGGCGGCATAAGAGCCTGTATAGCATTTTCAGAAAAATGCTGAAGTATGCTCTCTCTCTCTCTCTCTCTCTCTCTCTCTCAAATGCCCAGCCCAACAGATAAAAACACATGATCTAATTTTAAGTCTGGAGATGGCTGTCCTAGCATGTTTTGCAGGACCTGTCTTCATTTTTGCAAGTAGAATTAACAAAAAGGGCAACGAGTTAACCTTATTTACTCTGATTCCCACGTGAAAAATTCAGTAATTGGTGATTGGCCAGTATGTATCCAGGCTGGGAATGGGACTCAAATTAAATTGCTCATGCTACATTGATTTATATAAATGTCAAATTTTGTCAGATAAGAACTACTAATACATTATGAATTAAA
Source organism: Juglans mandshurica (assembly GCA_022457165.1). Taxonomy (NCBI): domain Eukaryota; kingdom Viridiplantae; phylum Streptophyta; class Magnoliopsida; order Fagales; family Juglandaceae; genus Juglans; species Juglans mandshurica. The sequence goes on along the minus strand of CM039619.1, from coordinate 8,969,523 downwards.
GAATCGGAGACTAACTAAATGTCAAAATGAGGTGGGGCTTCATTTTGTTAGATATGAAGGTAATTGCAGGCTTTGTACAACTTAAAACTACTTCCCGGTCTGTCTGTGAAATTTACTTGAGAATACTATTTGTGATATTATCATTCCATTAGTTATTGTGTATATATATATATATATATTTACTGAAAAGTAAGTTTCGTTACTCATGATACTGTTCTTTCCTTGGCAGAAAGAAGCTAACCATGGATGAAATTCATGATATTCATGGGTTACGGTTGATTGTTGACAATGAAGAAGACTGCTATAAAGCATTGAGAGTTGTTCACCAGTTATGGTCTGCGGTACCTGGAAAGCTTAAGGACTACATAAGTCGTCCAAAGTTTAATGGGTATGTAATAGCTTAGATGGCCTGCTCTAGTTTGTGTTGATCTTTTTTTTTTTTTTTTCCTAGGTTTGATCTCATAACTTACAGGTACCAATCTCTGCACACGGTGGTGATGGGTGAAGGGATGGTTCCACTCGAAGTTCAAATTCGGACAAGGGAGATGGATTTGCAGGCTGAATTTGGATTTGCAGCTCATTGGAGGTACAAAGAAGGTGACTGTAAATATTCTTCATTTGTGCTTCAGATGGTTGAGTGGGCTCGATGGATTGTCACCTGGCAGTGTGAGGCCATGAGTAAATATCGGTCATCCATTGCCTATGCTGATTCGACAAGGCCACCCTGCTCATTCCCTATACATTCTGATGATTGCCCGTTTTCATATATGCCGCACTGTGGCCACGATGGGCCTGTGTTCGTGATCATGATTGAGAATGATAAGGTTTGTGTTTGAATTTGCACTTTTCAGCATCGGAATGCTTGCTTTTCTTCTCTCCTTTGGTCCATGTTATGAACCTAGGATAAAGAGTAATAATAATTTGTGCGACCAGGTAGTTCCTTGTGAACAAGGCAATAGACTAGATTTGGTTTTGGTGCTATTCTTTGTGTGGCCCAAATTTGATTTAGTGGCTTGTTTTGTTTCGTGTCTATCAGTAGCCATATTGATCCTGTTGCTTTAGGGGAATATAATTGCTTTGTGCCACCATTGTAATGTCTTTCTTGTGAACGTAGAGAGCATTTTTTTTTATAAATCATAGAAACAACTAGAAGAGCGTCATGCATAGTGGATGGATTGGGCGAAGAGGCATTGACATTGACGTGCTTTTTGTTTGATTGTTGCAGATGTCGGTTCAGGAGTTTCCTGCAAACTCAACAATAAAGGATTTGTTGGAAAGTGCTGGACGAGGAAGCTCGAGATGGACCCTATATGGTTTCCCACTGAAGGAAGAATTGAGGCCAAGGCTGAACCATCAACCAGTGAGTGATCCCACATACAAGTTGAAGATGGGGGATGTGGTGGAGTTAACACCAGCCATACCCAACGAGTCTTTGACGGAGTACAGGGAGGAGATTCAGCGTATGTATAATGGTGGGCTGACTGTGTTCAGCACTGAGCTTGCTGCTAGCAGTATGGTTGGACGGAGAAGTTGACCACTGATTTGATTCTTCCTCTTCTTATTTACTACTCTAGTGGCTATTGCAATTCTTGTATATAAAATCATGTGTTTGTACAGAAAAGCTGTATCGTTCTGTCTTTAATCACTGGGTTCAAGTGGGTGCTGAATGATATATCTTCTCTTCTGAACTTTTCACTCTTGAGTTTACTACATCTTCTGTGTGCCGTACTGGAGTTCTTTCTTTTAGCTAGTGTTTGGGAAACAAACATAGATGCTTCTTGTTTGCTGCTCACGACCTCAAATGGTCAGAGACTCGGATGAAGCTTGAGATAGTTGGAGAGAGTGATCTATTTTTTTTTTTTTTTTTTTTGAGAAAATATACTTATAACTGTGAATTGTGTAACCTTCGCGTAATCGCTTTGAAAAAAAAGAATAAAACATGACTTATATAAAAAAAATTAATTTTTTAGTAGTGAATTTTATTTTTTTTCAAAATGATTACGCAATGATTACACACTTCACATACTTTATGATTGTACGTAGAATTATTAATTTTTTTTTTATCTAAAATTTATTTCCAATCACATGACTGACCATTGAAGTGACAGACGTATTAAAAGTATTTAAAATACAAAGATAATTTCAATATTACAAATCCCTTTACGTAGGCGGGTCGATTCAACTCACATAGATTGAAGAGCCCCCTACTGTAGAAGCCCAAACGGACGACCTGGCCTCAATAAGCCCGACCAGCCTTGTGTTTTGTTGGTTTGGTTTCGGGCCATAAGAGTCTGGAACGGCCCGGCCACCCCGAAGTCACCTAAAAAGTAAAAACTACTACGGAATTCGTCACTGAAAATGGGCCACGCCACTCCTCTGTTACTTCTATCTCCGCCACCAAACGTAAATATTGAATTACGACAACACCCCATACCCTCGCTCTCTCTCTCTCTCTCCCCGGTCTCAATCCGCTCCGGCCAGCATTCGCCACCCTACGCTCTTCCTCGATCATCACTGTGCCCCGAACGAATGTGACCTTCTCCAACAGCTAGCCATGTCTTCGCACGAGCAAGCCCTAGTCTCCCTCCTCTCCCAACTAGCTCTCTCCTTAGACGGTGCCGTTTTGGGCGTGGCCTTGGCCTACGCCGCCGTACGCTCTCTTCTCAAATTCACGGCCACCTCATCCTCCCTCCGTAAAATCCGCAAGGCTCCTTTCCTTAAAGTCTCCGACCTTCGCTCCATCCTCACCGTCGATGACTCCTCCTCCGAAGATCAGTCACATCCGTCTGATCAAAGTATCGTCGTTGTTCGCGGCACCGTCGAGGCCAAATCCGCCGTCGATCCAAATTGGAAGAGCTTCAAGCCCAATGTTTTGGTCTCTCAAGAGTCCGGAGACAAAGCCGTTGTCATTCAAAGAACTCAAACGGTGCGTTTTGAGCTTAACTTGCAACGGAGATTCTTCTCGTGCCTCTGTTTTCTGTTCTTTTCCTCTTCTCCTTCTTCTCCTTCTTCTTTTGAGCGGAAATTGGCCTGTTAGTGCCTCCTTTTGTTTAGTTTTATTTGATTCTTGTGTTTTGTTGTTTAGAAAGTGTGGGAATAGGAAATGAAACACGGTGGTTTAAAATAATTTTCGTGTTTTTGGAGATAAGGGAGTTAAGCTTTTCAACTTGAGCGGTGTAATAAGTAAAACTGAAAGCTGTTCATTTTTTGGGATATTGAACGGCGGATGTTAGAACCTTTTTTTTTTTTTTGAGATTACTGATTTTTTTGTAGTTCGTGAATTATGCCGGCGACGATTTCTTTAATCATCTATTATTTCTTAAATTTAACGATTTGCTTTGTTATTGAGAAAGCGGAAGAAAGCAGATGATAGAAACATATCGGAGAGGTATTGGATAGTAATTTAAACTGTTGGATGAAAGGATTATTGATAATTTGATATTCTGTTTTGCGGCAAATTGAGATAAGAAAAAAAAGATATTAACATTATGAATCTATCACCTTCTGCTGTTTTATCTTGCAATGTTCTATCACCTTACTCGACAAACCTTTTTACTTATAATTAAGTTGACAGCAATGGATTCACTGGAACTCCATGATAAGAAACCTTTTTGGATTGTTTAAAGGACTATTAGCTTTGCAAGGACTAATAGCTTTGCGACATTTCACTGGATTTTGTGTCCATTTTATCTGGTTGTTTCACTAACATTGGCAGTTTTGTTAAAGAACTCTTGGATTGAAGTTTTTATTTATATGTTTCAAAGTGCATATACAACGAATGGAAGGGCGTTTTTGGATGGACTTCTGATCTACGTGCACTATTTGCGAGATCCTGGCGAGAACAAGAGTCAACCTCATTGAGAACAGTAAGTTCATAACTCATCTTTGTTAGTTCATGGATATATAGTTTCTTTTTTTCTTTTTGTCCACCAGAGATATGATTTGAAAACAAGTTTTCCGTAATAGCATGCTTTTTGTTCAGAAAATGACAGATGGTGTTTGCTCTTTTGTAAGGAGTGCTAGTTCTGAAAGCCAATTGATTTTTTATATCGTTGCTGAAATGTTCAGCATTTGTACTAAGAAGCTATTGGATTCACGAGAGCCGGTGAGGCTTGGGTACCGGCTACGATGAGTAGACCGTACTGTTTCCTAAATGCGGACATGGGGAGTGTTGATGCTTAGGACGGGGAGTGGTGACCTCTATTAAGCCTAAGTGCCATTCACTGCAATACTATACTTGGATGTGGCTCCATATGGTATAAAGTAGGCAAGGAGAGAGATCGAGGGTGTGAGGTTATACACACGATCTCCACTAGGAAAGAGAAGTTAATAAAACTTTTAAATATTTGATCTCAATTGGAGAAACGGAAATAATATATAGTATCTATGTTTTATGAAGCAAAATTGAAAAAAGTGGCTATGAAGTACATCTTCAAAAAAATGCCATTTTTTTTATAAGAATTTGTAAGAAACTACCATTGAAATTTAATAAACAAAGAAAAAACAAATGTTTGGTGAGAGATAGAAATTACTATAGAGATAGATTCAAAGTAGAACTGGAAAGAAAATTGAAATCCCCTAGTGATTAAGGGGGATGGTGTAACATTACAAAGAGCTGGCCAGAGAAACTCAAGAAGGCTTTTTGAAAAATCTGACCAGCCTCATGATTGTTATACGCACTCGAGTTTTTGTTTTGAAAATGGGTGCGCTTTTACATGATATTTTCCTATAATTTGTAAATACTATGACTTGGAAAAGCCTCACACGACCTCTTATTATTGATAAAAAAAGCCTCATATGGACTTCTTCTAAATGCACCCATTTGTTTTGGTTTCTAAATATATGTATCCATTTAGAAAGGTACTTGCTTTGTTATTGTAGGTTGAATGGATTTTTATTTATTTATTTTTGTATATGCAACACATGGTCACACATCTCCATTCATGACATGCAATGCAACCTATTGATGATCTTGTAGTATGCAATAATCGCAGCGAAAAGTCAAACTCATAAAAATTTGCACCAGAATACTTGAAAACATAACTTCATAATTATCTCATAACCATTGTTCTGCCTCTTAGAACTGTTCGAGGCATTTACACACTAACTTTAAACTTAATAAATGGAGAATATATATCTCCTTATTCACATCTTGGTTAGGAAGGGGCTTCAACGCGCTGAAAAACACGCAGGGCCATCTCTAGAAACATGAGCATCATCTCTATTTGTCGGTCTAGGTCCAACTCATTCTCTATTATCCTGATCCACTAACTCATGTCCATATCCATCATGTGGTTCTGCTACAGCTTCTGCCTTTCCATTGGAATGGCAGTTTAGAAAAAGAAATGGGTGAGATTTCATGGAAATCTCATTAAGTTAGCAACCAACATACAATGAGATAACATAGACATGATAAATAATAAACAGGAAATGCATGAATGCAGAAAACATATTTTCCTTTGTTTTTCATCTAGATTTATTTGTAGAAACATGTTCTGAATACCTTTCAGATAAATATAACACGTTTGTTTTACAGAGAACACTTGTTCAAAGAAACAAAGTTTTGCATTTCTTTTCTTTTTCAAAGCATCTTATTTGACATATGGTAACATCACAGCTCCCCATTTTGCACTGTGAGTACCTACTAGATTTATATAATCACATCTGCGCAGTTAAGCTTTCATATTTTCATTCATAGGTTTACCCACCAGCCCTAAGTACCATTTACATATGACAATCACCTTGGAATCCTTTAAAGAGGATCCAACCATGGCCCGTTGATTGTTCTTCGTCAACCCAAGGGTTACCATTTCATTTTTACTCACTCCAGAGTGGACAGAGGAGTTCCACTAGGATTGTTTCTCATCCTAGCAGTTGAGGTCGTGATAAAAATATTTTTCATGCTATGCATATGACAAACATATTGAATGGCATGTGCTTTTGCTCAAGAAATCAAATTTTGCATGAATCATCATGACTTTGAACATGTTGATTTGTAAGAATGGTTGGATAAGTAAAAGTTTATAAAAACATCACATGCCTCATAGAATTCGAATATTCATAAGATAAATGCAAGGTAATTCATGCTCAAAATCAACATTTATACATGAATGCTTTGTTTATACATTATCATATAGATATATTATCTAAGTCTAGGTTAGAGACTAGCTTACAACGTTCTTGAGTGATTGAAGTGGCTAAAATTAAGAAATGTTTTTTATGAATTAGAACTTTGATAAAATTTCTTAATCAATCCTATGAGCCGTGGCATGCTTAGCCATGCATGTTGGTGTTCATGTTAGTGTGTTTATCTACGCGGGTCCAAGTGCTTGGATTTTGAAACATGGTGACCTCAAGATGGTAGTAATGATCAACCCAAGATAGTGTGTGAACTCGTGTTGATCTTGATATTCACGAAGCATGTGTGTGTGTGAATCTTTGAACATTTCCTCCAACCCATGGCCGATGGTGGTTTCATGGTGATTTGCTTGATTTGCTTCTTCTGTAAGATCAAGAGAGATAGAGGGAGATGAGATGGGACACTTGTCCAAGTGATGGAAGAAACTTTTTTTTTTTTTTTTTATGTCGGGGAACCTCTCCAAGGCAGAGCCTTTCGGACCCACCCCTGCAGAGTAAACCTCAGTCCCGTGCACTGCACTCTCGGAAGTTTCCCTACACGGAACTGGTTAAATCACTGGCTTTTCACCAGGGGGTGTGGCCCCTAGAGATTGTTTGCACCCAAGGGGATTTGAAGAAACTTGGAGAGAGGGAGATGAGATGGGACACTTGTCCAAGTGATGGAAGAAACTTGGAGATAAAGTGGTGAGGTGTTGAAGCTGATGAGCTCCATTTGGCTCTCCCCTTGATTCTCTTTGATTCATTCTTCTTCCATGGTTTCAAACCATTGTTATGTGCCATTTGGAGATGAAGATTTGCAGATTTCATCCTTGCTTGGAGGCTATGAAGTGAGTGAGGGAATAGAGGGAAGTTTGGAAGCAAACTCAATAGGGTGAATCGGCTAAGCCTAGGCTATAGTAACTCTTTTGGTTGGATCTTATGGTGACTTCTTATCTCTTTCTTTTTTCTGGTCTGGTTGCACCTCTAAGGACTTCAATTTGGTTAGGACTCTTCAGGAGATTCTCTCTTGCACTTGACTCAAACCATTGGTTCTTAGCTAGGGGTACCTGATTGCTAGTTTGCTTAGTGTTGCGTGAGGGTTAAGTCATTTGACATGTGGCTAGGTGGCTTGACATGAGGTGGTGTCTTTTATATACTTAAGTTGATGTGTCAAGAGTCCATCTAGAAGAAATGGGGCATTGGCAAGGTGTGAGTAGATGTCAAATTCCATTTTTCTTCTAAAGACTCAAATCTGGCTGAGTAGTGTCCTAGTGGTCTTTGGAGTCTTTTTTTCTTGATTCCTTGACCAAGTGGGACCCAATTTGATTTGGGGTTTAGGAAACTTTTTTTTTATAAGTAAATAAGTAGCTTTATTGAATAGAATGAAACTAGGCAAAGCCCAAGTACACATGAAGTATACAAAGTGAGACACTTAATTACATTCTAGTGAGCTGAAAAGAAGATAGAAACTCATGTACATTCCCACCCTTTAATACAACAGCAGAAAACCAATGTAAAAGAGAGAATACAAAAAAATTTCAGATTTCTCCCACTGCACGCTCCTTGTTATTGAAACACCTATCATTCCTTTCTGACCATAGACACCACGTTAAGCACAAAGGTATCATACGCCACGCTGTTGCCAATTGTGCACTAATATGCCTCCTGTTCCAGCACACTAATAGCTCCACCACACTCTTTAGGCATTATCCAACTCAATCCGGCTCTATCAAGGATACTAGCCCATAGAGTGTGGTGGAAGTCATGAGCTCTAGGAGTCTTTAAGTTGATAACTCAACTCATGTCCGAGTGGGCTTTTTAATCGGGCTACTTGTCTTATCAATCATGGGCTCATCCTGTGGCATTCCTTTGGGTGGGTTGTTACATCCTCCCCCCCTTAAAACAAGATTTTGTCCTTGAAATCGTCATCTATACAAAGGCATAGGTTTAGAAGGGCATACCTGGGTCTAAGTCTCGGAGGAACTAGGTGGAGACTTGACTTCTTCATCATCTGACTCATTGTAGAAAATATCTTACTTCTTTGATGAAGAGATCGTAATACATATTGACCTCATTTTATAGATCCCTAAGTTCCAATACAAATTCATTGTCAATTTTGGAACTCCCTCTTCCGGGAATTGGTATCAATGACTTGAGGAATCAGAAGATCCTGAGGTGTCAGGTGAGGGGACTGGTGGCTATCGTTGCTTAGCCGCTTTGCTAGACTCTGGTTGGTTTGACCGATGGTGTTTCCTAGTTTGTTGTAGCCTTCTGTTTCGGGTTTCATCCACCCAGATCAGAGGAGTGGTGGTTGTCTCTCCTCATGGGGCTCTTCTCGTACGCAGGTGTCCTTGGTCATAATGGTCTAGCACGTGGGTTATGTGGTATTCTAGTTTCTCTCGATTTTGCCAATACGCAGCTAACATTCGGTCTGACTCTTCATGACGTCGTCGTCTTCTTCCAGCTTCTATTTGTGCCCTATCTTGACTGGTTGTGTCCTGTCTATTGGCTGCGTTTTTGGTTCGTGCCATTATACTGTGTAGGGTTAGAAAAATAGAAAATCATCAAACAAAATGTTAGTACGAGTGAATAAATATCAATATCCCCCATCTGCACTTTATAAAGTACAAACATTCACAGATCAATACAAACAATTTCAATTAATTTCAAACAAATACGGATAATTAATTCTCGTATCACTCTCCTTCTCCCAGGTGACTTCTTGTATGTCATGGTTCTGCCACAACACCTTACTAAGGGAATCGTTTTGTTTCGGAGTTCCCTTTCTTCCCAGTCTAATATTTTCACCAGAGTTTCTTTGTATGATAAATTCAGATGCATTGAGATGTCCTCCAGGTTGATAATGGCTGCAGGTTGTTGACCAAAGCTTCGTTTTATAGAGGATACATGAAATATGTTGTGGATGCCTTGTAGCTCAGCGGGGAGATTCAGGCGGTAGGCTACAGGCCCAACTTTTTCCACTATCTCATAAGGTCCAATGTATCTTGGGTTCAATTTGCCTTTTCTTCCAAAGTGAACTACGCCTTTGATGGGAGATACCTTAAGGTAAATCCAATCTCCTATGTTGAATTCTAGCTTTCTCCTTCTATGCCGGTTCTGGGCTACCCTCTCTTATAAGTTGAATTTGCTCTTTCATATCTCCGAGTATCTTAGGACCATATATCGTTCTCTCTCCTACTTCCTCCCAGTAGAGTGGAGACCTACACTTCCTTCCATACAAAGTTTCATAGGGGGCCATGTGAATGGAAGTGTGATAACTATTCTTATAGGCGGACTCAATTAAGGGTAGTTGTCTTTCCCAGTTGCCTTTTTCCTGTAGCACACAAACCCTTAGCATATCCTCCAAAGTTTGTATCGTCCTTTCTGTTTGGCCATCTATTTGAGGGTGATAAGCACTGCTAAACTTCAGCTTTGTGCCATTGCACTCTGAAGGTTTTGCCAAAATCTAGAGGTGAATTGAGTGTCCCAATATGACACGATGGTCTTAGAAACTCCGTGTAGACGGATTATTTCTGTCACAAAAAGCTTGGTTAGCTTTTCCATTGAAGCCGTATTCTTCACAAGTAGGAAGTGGGTGCTTCCAGGATCTTCTGATTCCTCATGTCACCGATACCGATTCAATGAAGAGGGAGTTCCAGAATTCGACAATGAACTTGTATTGGAACTTAGGGATCTAGAGAAGGAGGTCAATATGTATTACGACCCCTTCATCAATGGAGTGAGGCATTTTCCACAACAAGAAGAGTCGGATGATGAAGAAGTTGAGTCTCCAACTAGTTCCTCCGAGACTTGGGGCTTGTTTGGAAATAGGTCTCATCCCAAAATTCTCATCTCATCTCATCTCATTTCCAAACATAATTCAAACAAAAAATTTTCAAACTAATAATTACAACTTTCTCTAACTTTCAAACAAAAAATAAAAAACAATTCAAAATTTTCAAATCCCCAAACTGTATTATAATAATATTGAACTTTATTATATTTTTTATTCAATTTTTTCTCTCTCATTTCCTAAAACCCAAAAAATACTCAACTCGAACTATCTCACTACTATCACAAACTATCTTACTACTATTCACAAAATTCTTATATCATCTCACTCCCCAAACGAGCCCTTAGACCCAGGCGTGCCCTTCTAAACCAATGCCTTTGTAATGATGGCGATTTCGAGGACGAAATCTTGTTTTAAGGGAGTAGGATGCAACAACCCACCCAAAGGAATGCCACAGGATGAGAGCTCATGATTGATAAGACAAGTGGACTGATTAAAAAGCCCACTCGGACATGAGTTGAATTATAAACTTAAAGACTCCTAGAGCCCAAAAGCTCAAATATAATATCTAGGCCATGAAGGGCCTAGGACTCCAATAAGGCCCAACAACTGATGAGCCCTTAACCCAATATAAGTGCCTAGTACAATCAAACACATAGAAGCCCTAGTAGGATAGCCCAAGTTTAGTGAACCCAAGAGTCTAAGGAGAGAACCCATAAAAAAGGCCCAAGACCCTAATACGAAGTCCATTGCTAAGCCCAACCACATGGGCCGAATGCCCACTGTGGCCCAAAATTCATTTTAAGTCCACCCCTTCATCCAAAAATCTAAGACCAAGGGAGTTTCCAATTTAGGACATCAAGTTGGAATAAATTACGAAAATGCCATTCCGAGGAAGTTTCCTAGAAGGCGCCTAGAGGGAAGATTCCTTTGAACTTCCTTGTTCCACTAAAATTCCAAATTTATCCTCACTTAGTTGGTCATGGAAGTCAATTCCACCAAGGCATTTCACTTAAAGTGGTATAATCCTTAAAGCTGCACATTAATTAGAATTAGTTAAGATTAAACCAAGAACAAAACCAGAACATAGCATGTCCCACATGCCTATGTATGGTCAAACCTCACCTCTGCTTTGTATTAACCAAATTAACATGAGCATTCTCATTGGCTTGGGCAAATGCATCTTCAAAATTTAGCCAATATCACACTTTTTTACATTTGCCTATTCCATTTAAATTCAATCCCCACATTGGATTAGCCATTCACATTCTATATAATACTAAAATATTATTATTTTAATAATTAATTAATTAAATTTATTTTTATCACATTTTATAGTTCTACCAATTAAATGTTAATAATAATTATATTCTAGTTAAATTAATATTAAAAAAGTATTATTAAATGTTAATAATAATTATATTTTAATTAAATTAATATTAAAAAAGTATTATCAAATGTTAATAATAATTATATTCTAAATGTTAAATGTTAATTATATTCTAATTAATTTAATTTGTTTGCTTGGAGTGAGAAATTAGTATTTTAATATTTGGAGAACCAATTATGGTTCTCTATATTTGGCCAATGACTGTAGCAAAAATGCAAATTATTTTGAAGATGGCCAATCCAATGTAGAGTTTTTGTATACAAGTTATCTAAATTTTAGATAATTTTCTCATTTGGCCAAGCCAATGAGAATGCTCTTAGTTGGTCATGGAAGTCAATTCCACCAAGGCATTTCACTTAAGTGGTATAATCCTTAAGCTGCACATTAATTAGAATTAGTTAAAGATTAAACCAAGAACAAAACCAGAACATAGCATGTCCCACATGCCTATGTATGGTCAAACCTCACCTCTGCTTTGTATTAACCAAATTAACATGAGTGAACGTGTCATTTTCATAGAACAACATCTGAAATACCTAGTAACTAAAGGCAACACATAATCACATGAGTTTCCTAAACCCTAAATCAGATTGGGTCCCACTTGGTCCAGGAATCAAGAAACAAAGACTCCAAAGACTACTAGGACACTACTCGGCCAAATTTGAGTCTTTAGAAGAAAAATGGAATTTGACATCTACCCACACGTTGCCAACACCCAATTTCTTCTAGATGGACTCTTTACACATCAACTTAAGTGTATACAAGACACCACCTTATGTCAAGCCACCTAACCACATGTCAAATGGCTTAACCCTCACACAACACTAAGCAAACTAGCCTAGCTAAGAACCAATGGTTTGAGTCAAGTGCTAGAGGGAATCTCCTGAAGAGTCTAACCAAATTGAAGTCCTTAGAGGTGCAACCAGACTTGCAAAAAGAAAGAGAGAAGAAGTCACCTTAAGATCCAACGGTTACTATAGCCTAGGCCTAGCCAATTCACCTAGGGAGTTTGCTTCCAAACTTCCCACTATTCCCTCACTCACTTCGTAGCCTCCGAGCAAGGATGAAATCTACAAATCTTCATCATAACCATGGTTTGAAACCATGGAAGAAGAAGAAGGAATCAAAGAGAATCATGGGGAGAGCCAAATGGAGCTCATCGGCTTCAACACCTCACCGCTTCATCTCCCAGTTTCTTCCATCACTTGGACAAGTGTCCCATCTCATCTCCCTCTCTCTATCTCTCTTGATCTTATGGTAGAAGGAAGATCAAGCAAATCACCATGGAATTTAGGGAAAAAAAACCACCATCGGCCATGGGTTGGAGGAAGCAAAACCGAGTAACACTTGAGCCAAATTGAACTATTCATGATTTTTGCTTGCCTCCCATGCCCAATAGATCATAGCCCTAGATCTCCCACATCATCCCTAGAACATCCTTGAAGAAGGTTCTTGCCAACCAAGCCATATCACCATGGTTAAGAGCAATTGACTAACCTCATTGTAAGTAACCCTAGCCTTCAAGAATGCCTATAAATACAACTCCAAAACCTCACTTTCTCTTCACTACATAAACAAGAGTCCCTTAGCAAATACTGAGCGAGTGTTCTAAGGTGAGAAGAGAGGAGCCTAGCCGTGCCATTATAAGCCCATCGGTAAGTGTTCATCACCTTGTCTTGAGCACGCACACACTCATGTATAGCCTATGTTCAAAGATTCACACACACACACATGCTTTGGGAATATGAAGATCAACATGAGTTCACACACTATCTTGGGTTGATCATCACTACCATCTTGAGGTCACCATGTTTCAAAATCCAAGCACTGGCACCTGTGTAGATAAACACCACTAACATGAACACCAACATGCATGGCTAAGCATGCCACAGTTCATAGGATTGATTAAGAAATTTTATCAAGTTGTAATCCATGAAAAACATTTCTTAATTTCAGCCATTTCAATCACTCAAGAACGTTGTAAGTTGGTCTTTAACCTACTCTTAGATAATATCTATATGATGACTTATAAACAAAGCATTCATGTATAAATGTTGATTTTGAGCATGAATTACCTTTCATTTATCTCATGAATATTCGGATTCTATGAGGCATGTGATGTTTTTTTAAACTTTTACTTATCCAAGCATTCTTACAAATCGACATGTTCAAAGTTATGATGATTCATGCAAAGTTTGATTTCTTGAGCAAAAGCACATGCCATTCAATATGTTTGTCATATGCATGACATGACAAATATTTTTATCACGACCCCTTAAATGTCAGGATGAGGAAGTATCCTAGTAGAACTTCTCTGTCCACTCTGGAGTAAGTAAAATGGAGTGGTAACCCCTGAGTTGACGAAGAACAGTCAACAGACAATGGCTGGATCATCTTTAAAGGATTCCAGGGTGATTGTCATATGTAAATGGTACCTAGGGCTGGTGGGTACACCTATGAATGAAAGTATGAAAATTTAACTACGCAGATATGATGATATAAATCCAACAGGTACTCACAGTGAAAAATGGGGAGCTGTGATGCTACCATATGTTAAACAAGATGCTTTGAAAAAGAAAAGAAATGCAAAACTTTGTCTCTTTGAATAAGTGTTCTTTGTAAGAAAATGTGTTATGTTGAAAGTTATTCAGAACATGTTTTTACAAAGAAATCTGGATGAAAAACAAAGGAAAGTATGTTTTCTGCATTCATGCATTTCCTGTTTATTATTTATCACGTCTATGTTATCTTATTGTATGTTGGTTGCTAACTTACTGAGATTTCCATGAAATCTCACCCCTTTATTTTTCTAAACTGCCATTCCAATGGTACGGCAGAAGTTGTAGCAGGACCACAGGATGGATATGGACATGAGTCAGTGGATCAGGATAATAGAAAATGAGTTGGACCTGAATCAGCAGATAGAGATGATGCTCATGTTTCTAGAGATGTCCCTGCGTGTTATTCAGCGTCAAACAGATGCTTTGAATAAGAGTCTTTATGAAGCCCCTTCCTAACCAAGACGTGAATAAGGAGATATATATATATATATATATATATATATACATATTCTCCATTTGTTAAGTTTAGAGTTAGTGTGTAAATGCCTTGAACAGTTCTTAAGAGCCTGAACAATGGTTATGAGATAATTATGAAGTTATGTTTTCAAGTATTATGGTGCAAATTTATATGAGTTTGATTTTCTGCTGCGATTATTGCATATTGCTAGATCATCAGTAGGTTGCATTGCATGTCATGAATGGGGATGTGTGACCGTGTGTTGCATATCCTAACGCTTCAAATCTCTGCCAAATCACAAGCGGAGGTTGGGGGTGTCACAGGGTGGGAGAGCCTTTCGCGTGGGATACGTGTGTTTGTGACAGTGAAGACTTATCGTTTGTTTTCTTTTTACAGGTTCCTTTTGTTCTTGTTGAAGGTTATGGCTGGTCACCTGATTTTGTTGTTGTGAACGTGGATGGCTCTAGACATTGCCTGCCTCTCACTACAGTTTATCATCAACTGCAGCCCATTAATGCTTCTCCGTACACATTCCTTCAGGCACTTTTTGGTCATGAATACCCCGTGAGTTTGGAAAAGAAAATCTTGTGTTTCTTAATATGTGCATGTGATTTTGGTGAAATTTTGAGTTGAGAAAACACTTGTGGTCTTTACGGTTTCATTTATTTTTGGCCTTTTTTATATGCTCATTTTCTGTTGCAGATGTTTGATACCTTGTTCTCATTTTAAAGGTTGGAATGCTCGATGAAGTGAAAATCCTTCCATTAGGAAAGGATATCACTGCTGTTGGCTTGTGCAGTCTTAAAAATGGAATTCCTGAGATCAAGTCGTGCAAGGATCTTCCCTACTTTTTGTGAGTGAATTTGTTCTAGATCAGACTTTGTTAGGTTTGGTAGTTGGGCAAGGAAATTCTATGTGGCAAATTTGTGTTTGAATTTCCTACTACGTCTAAACTTTTATTGAGTTAAATTAAACTGCGACGTACCAATTTAAACATGGCCAATGAGGATTGGGTGGTCTTAGGTGTATGAAAAGCAGAAAAGGTCAATGTATCTGTGGGGTATTTTTACCTTGTTTTAACCTAGAACACCAGTTCGGATACAATCTCCTGCTGCATCTCTTATTGCATGTTTACTGGTTGGAGTATGGTCTATCCACCTGCTTTCCTTTTTGAAGTTTGTATTGCTATAAATTGGCCCCATATATTCGTTTTTAACAAGTCTAAGCTTATTAACATCCAAACTCTCAGGCACTGTATGAGGATAAAATATGTATTGCTTGCACAACTGATCAAATGATCTACAGGCATTTTCATACCTGTTTCTTTGAGGCACTGCTTTTGTTGGTTTCATGATGGTCTTTTGCAGGTCTGACATGACCAAGGATCAGATGATTGTAGAACTTGCCTTCAGGAGCAAAATACTTCTGTGGAGTGGTTTTGCTCTTGGTTCGCTGTCAATTGGTATACTTGGCTATGCCGTTGTGAGGTATGAATAGTTTAGATATCTTCTTCCCCATAAATGTCTGGTTATGTACCTTATTGCTTAATACTCTGTTTTAGATAGTTTGTTTTTTTGAATCAGTTCAAACTAGTGTGACAACTGACAAGGATCAATCTGTTTTTTATTTGATTTTATTATCCCTCATTAAAAATGATGTGCTGCTTAGCTTTGGCTTGTTCAGTTGGACCTCATCCCTGCAAGAGAAATAGGTTTAAATATGGAAAGAAAGTGTTTATCTATTTGTTTGCTCTTTTTTTTAATTAGCATCGGGTGTCCAAAATCAAAGTCCCGACTAATCCTAAGGGTGCACAGACCCTCGACAATGAGTTTTCTGCAAGTGCATCTCGGATAATTCAAGGGGAAATTCCTTCATTCCGATAACCCCTAGGAATTGTTTGCAGTCAAGAGGATTTGAACCTTAGACCCAAGACTAATGCCTTTACCACATGAGCCAACCCCTAGGGGTTTGATATGTTTGTTATCAAAACTGATTTGTTTTGAATAACTAGATGCATAACTTCTCTTCAGGAATTGGAGTAGATGGAAAGAATGGAGGCAACATAGACAGCTGCAGCAACACAGACAGGCTGCAAGTAATGATGCGGCATCTCAGATTGCAGCAGAGGAGGAGACAGGAGATGTTCCGGATGGAGAGTTGTGTGTGATCTGTCTGATGAGGAGAAGGCGATCTGCATTCGATCCATGTGGGCACCTGGTGTGTTGCCAAAGCTGTGCCATCTCAGTTGAACGGGAATCCACACCCAAGTGTCCCGTCTGTAGGCAGGAAATACGCAAATCATTGCGGATATATGATTCTTGAGAGAGAGAGTTACTGTTTGTTCAATGTGTGGCTGAGACTTTTCTAGTCTTGGAAGGGAAGAGAGTCGTTGCTGTATTTGTCAAAGTTTCTCTTTATTTAAGGGGTTAGAGCTTTAAGGAGAGGTATAGTAAAATTTTGCTGGTGAAAATAATGTTATGGGGGAATCTGTTGTGAATATATCTTTCCAAGTGATGCAGAGTGCTGTTTTAATAGGTAGGGAGTCGTAACTTGTGTAAATTATAATTTATGCTCCCTTTATTTTCGACGTGTTGACAACCGACCAGCAATCTAAAGAATGGATGAAGGCTTTTGTACTTTTAGTATTATTTTTTTCGTGTGATTGGGGTCATTGAATTGATGAAAGAAACAGTGATTTTTATGAAATTCCGCCGGACATATCGGTCTACTGGTTTTGGTTTGGGATGGTTGGCCAATGGCCGGGCTGGATTGGAGAAATGATATGTCCCCTGTTCTGACCTCCTTATACAGCGTACAGCTCAAATCTATCTCTACAAAGTTACAAACATAGTGGACGTTGTAGAGCACCTCCATTGTTCTCATTGGCAATGCAATCTAGATTCTACATCACCTCCCCTATCATTTTCCTCCTTTCTTGTACCCACCCCTATATGATAGGAGATCCAACCCCATGTTTTTGTTCTGACTATAAGATTATGTCGACTATTTTGGCAAGCAATCATTATGCTGCATTTTATAACAAAGTATAAAGTAAGGCAAATGAGAGATGGAGCACAACTGTTGAATCGCAAACAAAAAAGAGGAGCTCCTTAGTGTACACATTTATTTCGCGTTTTTGTATACACAAAAAAAGGATTAAACAAGAAGAAAAGCGTGCTACTACATGGATCCAGACTTCAACGCAATGCTCCCCACCTTTTCAGCTAAAGAGCTGCCAAACAAATCGAGCAGATTGCAAGAACAAAAGACTCCCTTCCCTTGTGAGCTAATCTTACATAAACGCAGCTCAATACTCTTGCAGTTTACATGGAATACAGGAAGGAGAGAACTGAAAGCTATAACTGTTTTAACTGCCATTAGTTTTCATATCCATCTTCCACAGAGAACAAAATGAAACTGGCTGCCCTTTCCACCACAATCCCAAACAACCATCTTTCTCCTCTGGTCTCATCTCCCAATTACTATCGTACTTCCTCAACAGAGCTCGAGCCCCGTCAATGGTATCCTCTCCAAACATCTCTCCTACAAACCCCACCCCTCTCATTCTCTCACACCACTTCTCTTTCCCTTCATTCATCTCTCCCCAATTCGTCAAAGCCTTTGCCGCCTCTCCTTCCATCAGTCTCCTATCATCGCTCTCTCGGCCCTTGAAAGCCGAGCTTGTTGAGTCCAAAAACTTCCACAAGTAATCCACTCGTCGAGAGAACCCAGTTGCAAAATCCCCACAATTCTTGCAGCTACATTCCATGTTGTTTTCGCTTAAAATCACTCCCTTTGGCTCCATGCTCCTCAGTAGTCTCAAGAACTCGGTTCTTTCATCCGGGGATTTGTGATTCAGGTGGTGAAGCCTAAATTGCGCGCAGACTATTAAGGTTTCATCACGGGCTATGTTTATGACTTGCGCACTCAGGCTTTTCAAGGGATGATTATCGAGCCGGTTGATCTGCAAATTAACGTTCATGAACTTGGCGAAACTGAGAAGCCGAGAGGAAAGGTTGTCTCCGGGTGGTCCTACGGAAAAGGGGCTCTCTTTGTTTTGATCATTTTCAACGGTGGCAGCGATGACAGTGATGCGGACTAGTGCAGGCGGTCCTCCTGGTCTGCGAGTCAAGGCCTCAAGCAGGGTTGGCCATTGCACGCCATGAGAGACCCCAATATCAAGAATATGAAGATTTTGCGAGCGGTCAGGCTCTTCCGCAAGAATTTGAAGGATCGAAGAGTTTGCTATGTTGTTGGGAAAGGCAAACCAGGGACTGACCTCGTAAAATTTGAGTAGTGATTGTTGGAAGAATCGGGCATCCGTGGAAGCAAAGGTCTGCCCCACTGAGGAGGAGGAAGTGGAGGTGATGGATAGGTGTTGTGCCAGAGCTCGGAGTCCATGGAAGGCGAGACGGTGGTTGGCATCGCCGGTGTGGTTGGCGAGCTCGTGGAGAACGTAGAGAAGGTGCTGTACGCGCGACATATTGCCCACGCTGATGGCAGCCGCGCAAGGGTTGAGTAGCTGCTCAGCCCATCTACCTTCCTTGTTACCGTTATTACCGTTACTTCCTGTGGCCTTGCTAGTGCCTTTCTTATTTCCAACAGATTTCTTAACCACCACAACCTCTTCAACTGCTGCATCCCCATCGTCAGCGTGTCTGGTTCGACGGCTTTGATTCTTCCGCGGATTGTGGTGGTTTTGGGATGGTTTGGGAAGGGGGTGATCGGAGGCTTTCCGCTTCTTGGATGAATCGGGCGGCGATGGATGATTAAAAATGGTGGGGTTAATGGGTGCTGTGCTGGTGGCGGTGGCAGTGGTGTTGAGAGAGGTGACAGTACTCGAGTCAATCAGATCTTGGGTTTCATCCCACCACTGGTAGCCGTTGATATCATCCGAATTGTACGGGTCATTAAAGAAAGACGGAAAGAATGAAACCGAGTCTTCTATCCAGTCCAGGATGTGATCTGGGGTGGGGTTCGGCTCTGGTTCTTCCATGATCATATTTTTGGTCGCAGACATGAAATGTGTTGTTTTAAGAGCTCGAGAGTTAAGAGATGGTATATCTTTTGTAATACGAAATCTGAGGTGGGCTAATGCTTGATCATTGACCAAAGAGGGAGGGAGGATAGAGGTTGCAGAACTCTCTCTCTCTTTTAAAATAACACAAAAATGCAATGCAGCAGTGTTTTTGGAAAGAGACAAGAAAGGGCATTTTCCTAATTGTTGGCGTGCTGTTTGCTTGGATGATGCGATGGCCTCTTGTTGTTTAATTTAAGTTGCTGGGAGAGTAGAAAATAGTAACTCCTGTGTCCTTAGGGAGGTATGATTATTCTGTTTTATGTCATGGTGGTTGAAATCTATTTGAAAAATGAAGGCGTAGGGAGTTGAATTCGAGTTGTCAAGAGACGGCAAACTCTATTTCACTAATATAATACTCAAGGTCCTTGTCTGCTGCCGCTCTGCGGCCTTTGAGAGTCTCCAGTTATATCATGTCTTGATTTATTATTCTCTATGTTTTTAGATAGATTTATAATTCTTGCAGGACAGGATTGTCTGAATTAGAAAAAAATAATTAAGAAAATGAATAAAGAAAGAAGAAGAAAAAAGCAATTAAGATGTTTTATAGGATTTTGAGAAAAAATAGATAAAAAGTTGAATAAAAATATTATAAATTAAAATATTATTATAATATAATTTTTTAATATAATATTTGTTTTGAAATTTGAAAAAGTTGAATAATTTTTTATATCTTATTTAGAAATTTATGAAAGTTATAATGATTTGATGAAAATGTAAAAAAGTTAAAAATTTGAAATTGAAAAGTATTTATATTTGTGATGTTAAGATGAGATAAAATGAGACGATATAAGATGGAACGATCTTGCAATCCAAACGAGCCTAGACTATCTTGTCTTTTCTTAAATCGGCAAATAAAACGACCCTCTAAAAGACAATTGTTAGCACAAGCTCCATCATCTCCCCAGCTTTTTCATAGAAACCTACCTCTCCAACTCCAAGTGCTTACCAGCATCGTGAAGATTAATGTTGTTACTATCGTCACATCATTCTCATTTCCCCGATCGTCCCACTCTTTTAACTAGAAGACAATTTGGTTAGCTATTTCAGATAAAACGAGAGAATGTACGGTATAAGCTTAAGTAAGTTTGTAGGCTGAAAACACAGCTAAATAATTACTAACACACCAGTTTACAACGAAATCTCCCAAAATAGTAAAAAAAACAAACAAACCAAACCAAACCAACATAAAACATACATCTGAATGTGTTACAAAATATCAATACAGCTTAAACTTTAAGCCTTAAAGCGAGGGAAGCACCACAAATGTTCATCACAACCAGGTTACATCACACTTTAGGTAAAGCTAATAAAACACATTACCAAAGAAATTGCATTTCCAAGAAACAAGCATCTCTTATCAGATTCCAAATGAACTTTCCAAATTAACAGGTGGAATTCCTCAACTAGCGAAGCCAACAAGCTCTGAAAAAGGATATGGAAGAAGGGGTGAACTAATGCCCGATAACCCAAAAATTGCAGACATTAAATGTGTCACGAAGATATCAAATATAAAAGGCTCAAGATAATTTTCAGTACTCTATTATACTCATTTGAATAATAAATTTGGAATTTATAGTTCCAGTACACAAGACTTTATCCCAATATTTTGCCTTTAAATACAAATATACAACGGCTGAATAAGTGAATATCCCCTTAGATTCAAAATGCAATTGTTGTGAAAGACCGAAGGTTGGATCCTTAGATCAGGCTGTTTGTTTTAGTGAGGTAACTTTCGGTATTTGGCAACATTTTGCGGAGGTATTGGGTTCCAGAACTGATGCAAACCAACTTTGGAAAGATAAGGGTATTGGGTTGGTATTGGGTTCCAGATCAGGTATTGGGTTCCCATCAGCTTAAGCTTTTGGGACAAGTGGTGATTTCACAATATTGGGGTTGAACAGAGCCACATCTGTTTCGCGGTTGGGCATGGCTATTGGTTGATTACCTTCTCTTATAACTTGGTGTCAATGGACTAGGCACTGCAAGGCACGTATGGAGGATATAAAAGAGGAGAAAACAGTTGTTTGCTCCAAGGTGAGAAGTGTGTTGGCTGTCAACATGCTAAAAGTTTCGAAGGTCAAGGTCTTGTGCAGTATGGATAGACTTGTATTAAAGCAGTTGGGCATTCCTTGTGTTGCTGTGAAGTCTCCATATCAATCATGTAACCTCCCATTTGATCAAAGGAAAAATATACCACCAAATAGAGAAGTCAATGGCCATGAATTAGGACAAACAGACAGTTTTTGATGGTCACTCAGGTCGTTTATGTTGGCAAATGGTGGACCTATGGAAGGTGATGAGCCAATTCTTCACTCAGGTTGTTATGATGATATCTCATGCATAGTTGTGTTGTTACAGTAGAGATTATCTGCTTGGTCTTGCATGGTAATATACCATGTGTTATTAGTGGTGTTTGCTTTGTTTTGCATGGTATTTTGTTGTTCAAGTGATGTACCAAGACAACTAGTTTTGTCAGTAGAATTCCAATGTTCACTGTTGAGAGAGAGAGAGAGAGAGAGAGAGAGAGAGTACCCTGGCGGTGAGCCACATAATAGATTGGCATTTCTTACAGAAACAACTCCGGTTTTGGTCCCACACCACATCGATTCTCAAGGACGGACAAGAAACAAAGGAAGAAAAAATCTGTACAAAACTCCCGTTATAAAAATTCCACAGGTTGTTTGAAGGACAGAAAATGGAAGGAAATCGAAGGTGCGTCAACTTGCGAAGTCCATCGTGCAGAGGGCTATCCTCATCCACGAAAGCACCCGACAACGTCTGCAGATTCTTCAAGGAACTGGCACTTGGTTGATGCATAAATTTACTTCGATAACTCTGGCTCAAATAAAGGTGCCGAAGTCTTTTCAGTTTCCATATCGAACTAGAGATAGTGCGGAGACAAGTATGCTTCACATCTAGAGTTTGAAGGTTCAACAATTTGCCAATGGATGATGGGATCGTCTCGAGGTATGTCCACCTTAAGCCAAGATACCTCAGTTCAATCAAGTTGCCTATGGAGTTTGGCAGTTGCGGTCTGAATACAAGTTCGAGATCAAGAACCCGTAAACGTTGGAAGCTTGCAATTGTCCTGCGGAGGAAATTCCCTATATCTTCTCCAGGTTTGTTTCCTTCTCGAAAATCAAAGGACAGGAAGGAGTGAAGATTGTTATAACGCTGCAAATCTGTCGGTGTTATTTTGCTAGTTCCATGAATATTAGCAAAACTGGCATCATCTGAGTGAAAATAGGCGATCTGAACTCACAAACTTGGACAAGCAACGTTCTCGCAGGAAACCAGGCGCCTGGCATGTCTTGATTTTCCCATTGATCTTTTTTTTCACAACTCGGATAATATTCAGGTCTATCAACTCTAATAATTTCTCCTCCGCAACGTCTTCAACAGTTTCATTACCATCAGCAGGCACCAACTCTGCAGCCCATAAAGCAATTAGCTAGTCTCCTTGCATGCAGGGGCGGAACTAGGATTTGGTGCGTGGGGGGCAATTAGCAAAGTGTATCGTATGTAGGGGACAACAATAACCGACATTTAAGATAGCAAAATGTGTCACCGATATATAACATTAACCATATAAGGTTGTTATCTAGGGACAAACTAAATTATTAAAGCCATCTATCTAAACCTATTACTTGAGCTCCATCGAACTCAAGTGAAAGATAAAAATTAAGATAGAAATAGTCATGTAAGATTTTTTGAAGCAAATGATAAAAATTAAGTAAACAAATATAAACTTTTTTATTGAATCTAAGATTGAATATTGTAAAGTCTCAATAATATAGATAGAAATAGTTATGCGAGATTTGTTGCATTCGCTTCTAATTGTTAACTTGATGGTAGTATATATGTACTTACTAACAAAACTAATCTAAACAAGCTAGCTAGTGGAAGACTTAAAAAGAAAAGTGTAAATAAATAGGAAAAATGAGGTTGTAGATTTATCAAATAGCTAATAAAAAGAGATCAAGATATTTTATTGCCTCTTATGAGATGTAAAAAAAAAAAAAATGAGAATGTGAGATTTTATGAATGAAAAAAAAATAAGTGTAATTATGAAAAAATTATTAAAAAATTAAAAGAAATCTATATAACTATGTACTAAATGAGATTTTTGAAAATGTTTTGGCAAGAATTACCTTTATATTAGGATATCTTTCAAAAAACCAGCATATGGTCCGCCCCTACTTGCAGGGATTTCAAAGTCCCTAGGAAAGAGCCTCAAGTAAGAAATTAAGGCTTCGTTTGGATCATCAACTCATCTTAATTCATCATTATAACTTTTTCAAATCTCAACACAAAATATAATAAACAATTCAATTTTTTCAAATCCCAAAATAATAATAATAGTAAACAATAATATTCTAACAATATTTTATCATCTCAACTCAACTCAGTTCAACATCTAAACGCACCCAGTTATTCAAACCGTGAGGAGGGTCGTCCATTACCTGACCATCGTGTCAGGCACTGATTGATAAGTTCAATCACCCTCGGTACCTCCCATTTAGTCACATCTTTCCCTGAAATTTTATCAACAAGAATTTCAATTGCTTGTGGTAAACCCCCACATATTTCTACCAGTTTTTTCGCTGTTGGTAGTGCTTCTACCTTTGAAGGGAGGTCGGGTGGAAATTGCACCTTGTGGATAAACAACTGCCAACTCTCTTCTTTAATTCGTAGTCGAAGGTGGTGGGGTGTGGAGTTTTGGCTAGCATGTGAAGCCACTTCCCTGTCGCGTGTGGTGAGCAAGATCTTGCTCCCATCTTCCTTCTTTGAGAATTCTGCTTGTACAGAATTCCAGGATTCCTTTGTCGAGATGTTGTCCAGAACTAAAAGGCATTTCTTCTCCTTCAAGGACACCTTCACTTCCTCGAGCCAGTTGGTCCTTGGGACTTGGTTTGCCACATCATCGTGGAGTGCATTGTCACTGTAATGTTCAGGTACAATTTTTGCAAGAGTCGTTTTACCTATTTCCTGCATACCCATGTAGAAAGTTATGTTTCTATGAAATTCATTTTTACAGTACATTAAAGTGTTTACAGTGTACTCTATTTATAGAGCAGAGAGTAACGAAAATGGTCAGGCCTTTTTACAAGCATGCGGCGTGCATGAATCCTATAGCTATTTGTACCAAGCAGCTATAACAGAAAGGTTCCCTTTTTGTAAAACAGAACCCCAAGAATATTTTAGAGTGAATTACAATAAAATCCTTAAGAAGAATTGCTTCTAGAAGAGTCTTGTATTTGAGAGTAATTTCCTTCCTTGTTGCTGTCATCGTGTGTTGTTGAGATGGAGCTGTGAGTTACTGATGAGCTGGAATTCTTTATCTTGCTGTCAACCCACAATGGAAACAACATGGTAGGGTTCATTGATCAGTCGCGAGACCAATGCATGTGCATTTTCTTCCAAGCCGATGAGTGAGCTTGGCTTTTGCCTAATTTCCTCAATGCGATATACATCGACGCTTCTATGAATAAGCTGGATAAGATGCTCTATTGGGCTAATTTCCATGGAAAGATCTGTCACTGCTTTTGTGTCATCTGGATGTTACTTGGCTGAGAATTTTTTTATGCAATCCACTGCAGATTGACGTATACTTCTCTCTTTTTCCAAACAAGCATTTATTGTATTACTTCTTCCTTAGGTTTTTCTTGCAACTTCGTAAAGTTTTTTTTTTTGCAAATTTCTCAGTTGTCTGAGAAGTGATCTTACTTCCGAGGACACTTCTATAAATTTATCTCGATTTTGCTCGAGGTAGTGGAGTAAGCTATCAGCAACAGGTGAAGTAAGAGGATTACTCTAATGTGGGAGACTCTGTTTTTGCCTTCTGACAAATTTAAAACCGTATTTCTCCTTTGCTTTGTACAAGCCTCTGAAGCCATCGTCGATCCTGTCTATTTGCCTCTTAAGTATCATTCTTGGGATCCAGAAGTTGAAAACTGAAAGCAAGCTATTTGTATTTGCTGTTCTTTCCATGAAGATCTCGATATCTATGTTTGCATCGGCAATGAAGTCCTTGACTTCCATCACCCAGGCCTTTTCTGTTGCCATTTCTAATTTATCGTTCTTCAAATCTTTGAGAAAAGCATCTAGTACGAACAATTGCAAATCGATAAACTGTATCTGATGTTCCACATCTTGACTTAAATGTTTATTCATTGTTATCAAGGCGTTTACCTTCCCCAAAAGAATAGGAAGCTGACGTAATACAGAGGAAGTATTTATTGGGAATTTGGACCTCCCAAATTCACCCAATCCGATCCATCCTTTGTAGAAATATCAAGAAAAATAGAAAAATAATAATAATAGAAAAATTTACTTAGAAAACTCCTCAATTGGAGAAAAACCACCAAACTTAGAGAAGAAAATCCACTATCACCTACAAAGTTTTCCCACTAGCAAAATTTTAACTTTCACCTCTTCCCCTTTTACAAAAAAAAGGCTAACAGAGGAATTTTAACTAAAGTCAAAAGTTACTAGTTAAACTTTGACTGGTGCACTTTATCAAAAGGCTAAGCCTCTTTTATATAGGTCATGTGCCTTGCCCCTCTTCTCTAATCTCACCAATGTGGGACACCAAAAAAAAGGAGCAAACCCAACAATCTCCACCTTGCGACTTTGGCTGATCACACAGCCACGCTTTACCGCAATGAAGATCTTCATAGCTTCCGCTATCATGCTCCACCATAAAAGCATACCCATTTAGAATAAACCAATTCCAAGCATTTCATTTCGGCCCATGTCGAAAATAATCTTGTTGAAAAATTATGGTGCAACTTCCACGTTTGGCTTTCCTGAAAATTCATTAGCCATCGACATGAATTTCCACTACACATCCTGCATCAATGCCAAAACAATGCTCGTGTGCAAACTTGTGGACCCGCTAACATTAACACATTCTCTATCATAACAATTTTGAGATTTAGCAACATGGCATGAGGATGTACATGTCTATTTTCAAAAGACATCGCCTGCTCCTACTCTTCAACGCCTTGTGTACAAATTTCTTCACCACAAATCTGATAGAATTTAAAGCCATACTTCCTGAAATTGCCTCGATGCCGTAGAAATGAATAGTACTCACTAAGTAAGTTCCCTGGAAAGATTCTCCTTTCCTAGACAGAACTTCAAGGCTCCCAGGAAAGATTGAAGGGTCACAATGGACACACTTTAAATTTTCAATCTCTTAGATAGAACCTCTTTAGACTGCACGTATCTACACTACCACACCAAAGCTCCACCCCACCAAAAGGACCTAGGCTTTGATACCACTATTGGAAATTTGGACCTCTCAAATTCACCCCCTAGGATCCACCCTTTGCAAGAATATCAAGAAAAACATCAAGAAAAATATTAAGAAAAACAGAAAAATAATAACAACACAAGAATTTACGTGAAAAACTCCTCAATTGAAGAAAAACCACCAAACCCAGATAAGAAAATTCACTATGTGAGAAATTATTACAATCACACAATTTTTCTATTCACCCCAAATGACACCCACAAAACTTCCCAAATAGCAAAACTTTAACTCTCACCTCTTCCATTTTTATAAAACAACAGAGGAATTTTAACTAAAGTAAAAAATTACTAGTTAAACTTTGACTGATGCACTTTATTAAAATGCTAAACCTCCTTTATATAGGCCATGAGCCTTGCCCCTCTTCTCTAATCTCACCAATGTGGGACACCCAAAAAAAAAAAAAACAAAGGAGCAAACCCAACAGCATTCCTATCAACCAGGCAAACTGATTGTACGAGAGTGGAAGAGTTTTCATTGAGTTTAGACCATGACCTATACCGCGACCTGAAATCATCAAAGTCTGGCTTCAGCTGATCAAGACAATCATTTATCATTTTCTTGATCTTGTTCGTTCCCCAAATTTGGAAAACCAAAACATACCTTTCGAAAGATTTTCTTCTGTACTTGTCAAAGGTTGCAACAAGATTTTTTGCCCGGTGATCGATTTCGGTTTCTTCCGCCCCAGGTGTCTCAGTATCATGAGACAATGTCTTGCTTTCTGCATTTCTTCGGGAATTCGAGAGTTGACTGCTGCTTCTGCTCTCCGTTTGAGTATCAGTTTTACTTTTCAGCTCTAAATAATCGTCCTGAAATGCACGCAAATATCTTGATTCTCTTCTAATCCACCTGAACTCGTCCTCTAACTGGGGAAGAATGTAATACTCCAAGGAACAAATCGACAGTATGACAAGCCAACAAGTGGAAGGACTGGCTATAAACGAGTAGAGCAAATGAAAGAAACCTTTGATACTAAATTAATTGATGAGCTTCAACGGAAAAACAAAGGTAACGCGGAGGGCAAGAATAATAAGCCACAGTACAAGGCGGAGGGCAAGAATACTAAGCGACAATATAACCCGGAAGAAACAGTAGGAGATGGCAATAAAAGGCCTAAGCAGAATGCCGGCGGTGTGAAAGAGATTATTCAGGAGCTGCAGGACCTGATTCATGTACACCATGTTTAAATCAAGTGAGAAGCTCATGCCTGCGGCTGCTTTCTTCTTTCGCTATTCAAAACAAGCAGCTCTCTTCTTTACTCCTCCATGCACACGAGTACTCGAGACACCATTGCTCGAAGAAGATAAATGATTGGTAAAAATCTAAATTGATAAATTTCGCCTAGGTTTTTATAAAAAAATAAACTTCATCTTAAAAAGTGTAAAAAATATTATTATTATTTTTTAAAAATAATCACTGTAACTAGATTAAAGTGAAGTTTGCCTTCTTTAATTTAGTGTAGGTATATGAGTATATATGAGTATGACAGAAAGTGTAGATGATTGGAAGAAGAATTTATTTTATTTATTAGAATAAAATATTGATAAAAAATGATTTAGGGGATGAATAGTGATTTCCTATATTTGGAAAACTACTGTTCATCCTCTAAACCTTTTTCCTAAAATAGGGATTTGGATGTAAGGAAATTTTAACTAAATCTCTAAAATTTTCTTCAAATTATAGGGAAGAGTCTCCTTTAAGAAACATGGTTGGAAATGTTCTAAAAGACATATATAGGTGCATATTGTGATATTGCTGGAAAAGAAATGATTAACTTACAATTAATTTATAACTCTATTTTAAATAGAAGGTAATTATATAAAATTGAAATTATTTTTAATAAAATGACTTACAAAAGCACTTGCCAGAATTAAGCTGACAGAGGAATGCCATGCGAATTATTCCGCGAATCAGCATTAATAAAAAGAGAATAACTTAGAACCGGTCCGTTTGTCCTATTATAAAAAACAACCCACCAATAAGTAATCGTCACGTAGGCAGTCCATTTGAAAAACATATGGGACTGCATGTAGGAGCTCCTCCTTCACTCAAACCCTTATCTGGGTCATCTCTCCTTCGCTCAAACCCATCTCCTTCGCTCAAACTCGTCGAAGCCTCTAGCGTCGTAGCCCGACAAACCCTTACTTCTCTGCCACTTTGCCTTCTCCCCCTCTCCGCCACGATCGACGACAGCCCCCTTCTCTGCCACTCTCCCCTCCTTCTTTGCTAATTCTTGCACGGAAACCCCCTTTTCTAGAAACCTCCTCATTGCGTTCGACAAATCTGCAGTTTGTGAAGGGGGCAAATTCCTTTGACTGGGTTGAGTTTCAAGAGATGTTTTGGCAGGGGCATTCGACTGGGGCGTTCGGGAATGTGATGATCTCATGTTAATTGTGTGGAATCGCTGACGTGGCGGCTTATAATTGGCGGTTGGTATTCCCTTAAAAACAGTCAAACCGCTCCAAAGCGTTTTTATTTCCAAAGCGTTTTTGTAATAAAAAGTAGTCAAATATGCTATAATGGAAGTTTTCTAGTGGATTTGGACAAGTGCTGATGCAGCCCGTCAGGTACAAGCTAGGGATCCAAATATGGTAAAAGGCGGAATTGAAAAAACCCAAAAACATACTCTACCATTATTAGTTCCATTGTTTAGCGCCATAGCCGCATCCCTAAACAATCTCACGTCTAGTAGTGTTGTTGTTTCTTGGCCTTGTCGTGAGGCTTGAATAGTGAGTTGATATGAAAATTGAAAATTAAATAAAATATTATTTTTGTTTTAGGATTTGAAAAAATTGAATTGTTTATTATATTTTATATAAGAATTTGAGAAAATTGTAATAATGAGATTATATGAGATGAAACGAAACACTTCATGTATCCAAATCATGCCTAAAGCGGTATAGATCAAATATTTATCGATGCCTATATACACGAAGAGTAATGATACATGTACAATCTTTTTTATAATTTTATATAACCATATTTTAAAATGAGAGTATTTATGTAAAGTGATATTACTTTTATAAGTTATTTTACAAAAATGCTCATTATTTAAAACATAATTATATAAATGATTGCAAAAAAAGTTATATCTCTATCATTTTCCATATACGAAACTCTCCATTATCTGTTTTTAAAGGACACAGCTAGGGTGACCGAATCCTGTGCCCCTAAGTATATCGAATTTATTTAGTTTTAAAACATTTGTGTGCGTGTGTGTTTTTTTTTAATACTTTTTTTAAAAAAAAGAGCAAACACAAATATTTTAAAAATAACACAAATACACCTATCACGGGGTTCGGAGAACTAAGCATTATCCAATATCCATTTGTCAAGGCAAGACATGAAATGGGCCACCTACAGGCCCATGGGCCATCACTGCTAGCCTTAAACTCGAGAGCTAGCAGCCTAGCACACATTTAATTATTTTTTTAAAATTATATTTGCAAAGTGGTGGTCAAGGCATCTCCTGCTTGCCGTTGACATGATAGAACATACGATAAAAAATCGACCGACATGCAAAAGTGATGAAGTTGTTATCTTAACCTTCTACTCGTGTCATCCAAATTGATTATATTAAGGAAGTGCACGCGAGAGACTCTTAATTAGAGAGACTGTCATGTTAGGCTGTCAATTGTGTCAAGCGAATATCGTCTGTCTTTCATATTGTCTTACAAGTAGAAAGACTTAAACAAAACCCTCCGTTTCCAAGTCATAATGGAATAAACTCACAAGGACTAGAGCCTAGAAGTTCTTGAAGTTTGGAATATTGGAGAGATTGATTTGGAGTGCACTACTTCAAAGCAGCAGCTGATCGAGGTTAGATATCCTCTTGTCACACTTCTTTTAATTTCATGAAGTTTTGTTTAAACTAAAAAACCGAGATATGAAGTTATGACTTCACCTTTAAATATATATAAATATATATATATATATATATATATATGTTGCATTTGTGGAGTTCTATAGTGTTGATATTTGCAAATTCAGTCACTAATAACATCTGCTCAATTAATCTACCTGGGAAGACTCGAGTGCGCTCTTATTTTCTACGTACATTCATTCATGCATGCTAGACAGTACTCAAGACTAACTACATCAGAGCACATGCTAGTATAAAACTCCTGCAAGCAAAATGACAATCAGCAGCAAGATGTCAATCCATCAAGATATCACAAGTAAATCCTATACACAGTAGTATAATTGTATTGAGTGAGTTCTCAAGGATTGAAGTACAGCTAGGCTATCTTCCAGTCTTTTTATTTTGGCGAAACCCTACCTTTCAAATATCGTTTTCATGTCCAAAAAAGGACCCAAAGCCACCCCATTGACTCAAACAAGCATATGTCTCAGACTCTGACCCTGTTTCAGAGCCAGTCAAAACCATTTCAGTCTTCTCGAGTAAGCTTTTAGACCTGCTGCGTATATATAACTGCACCCGATCTGCCAACAAAATGCTTCACAAGAAAAGATGACTAGGACTAATATGGAAATAGGTGCTCTCAAAGAAAATACAGTGGAGGAAATTTCTGGGATTTAAAAGTCTGAGTTAGTTTTAGGCACATGAAAGAAGAAGTAGGGCATGTGTTTTGGGTCAGAGTTACAGAGTGGGAATAGTCCTCATCTTAGAGTGCATTTCCCTGACACCATCCTGTCAACTTTCAAGAGACCAAGATAAGTGCTTTCAAGTGCTAAAAAACAAACTCGAACCTCCCTTTAACCAACAGTCTCTCACCTGCACTTCCCCTACCATAAATGATGAACTCAAGAGGACACATTAAAGAAATGTAAAATAGTTCAACTATAAAGAGGTTATACGAAAATTTACTCGATATTTTATATTATAAAATTAATTTTATAGTAAAATAAATCTAATAAATTTTATGAAATTACGTTAATTTATATATTTATTTTTATGTAATTTTTATATGTCTATAATAGTAATGGAAATTACCATTACATACCTTAATAAATTTTATAGAAATAAATTTATATTATATCTACTTTATAATAAAAATAACTTTATATATTGTTGCAATCTTGAATAAATAAAGTAATGTTACAGTCCTAAATAAAAATTTTTAAAATTAAACTTACAAATTAACGTGATTTCATGTGATATGTAAAATTTATTTTAAAATAAAAATAACTTTATAAAAATAAATTTATAATATGTTGTATCACATCAAATTAATTATGTTAATTTGTAAATTTCTTTTACAAATTTCTTTGTGACTAAAACATTTCTCATTAAATAAATTAATGCAAAGATAATTAAAAGACTTCAAAAAGATAAATAAGATACAGAATTACCATTTTAATAAATAATAAAAATTAGAAGTTTAGACCGAAAATTAATTCTTCAGGCAATAGATCAGTTTGAACCATTTTTCCCTTCCCTGATCTTATATAACTCGAATTTTCAATGTGCTTAAGAAGTACTCTCTTCCTTGCATTCAAATTGTCCGCGATCCAAGAATGTTCTGATTTCGATTCAGGAGCATCTTCAATATTTACTACTGCAAAACGCACAAGGTACGAACATGTGAAGGATGCATCCTCGCATTACAAGAGCAAAAATCAAAATACTTCGATGGATTTAGGGCTTAGATATATCAGCCACATCCTTCTCGTTTCTCATCAGAATTACTCTCAGGTCTTATATGAATTCAGAATTCAACTCAACTCAACTCAAATTCAACTCAACTCATCTAATCTAATTATTACAACTTTTTCAAATTTCTAAACAAAATACAATAAATAATTTAACTTTTTCATGTTCTAAAATAAAAATAATATTAAATAATGATATTCTAACAATATTTTATTTAACTTTTAACTTTCATCTCAACTTACTGTCTAAACCTTCCCTAATAGATGTTCGAAAAAATGGATGTTTTTTAACAAATGAAACCCAGAATCTCGAGTGACCACTAAGTTAATTGACATTGAGAAATATTTGGCTCACCAAAAAAAAAAAAACTCATAAAATTAAATTTATTGATATAATTTATTACGAAACATTAGATTATAAAATTATTACTTTTTCTAAATTAAATCTAATGTATTTAGCCACATTAACTTGTAAGTTTTTATTGATATCTAGATACCCTGGTTGTCTTTTTTTTTTTCTAAAAAAAAAAAAAAAGATCCACTATCTACCATTTTTTCATGGAGAGAAATGGTAATGTTAGATAAAGTCTTAGGCCCAGTTTAGATACAGAGTTGAGATACCTCACTCTATATGGAAAACTCATCTCTTATCCAAACGGTGAATGTGAGATTTCAAATATGGTTTCAAGTTTTTTCATGTAACGACAAATTGTCATTACTTTGTTGGAACCATACTCGAGTAAAGTCTCGAGCGAACAATCTGTGTGATGTTCGCTCGAGTGCGACATTGAGTGGACGTTATTTAAGGGCACCATTTGATTTTTTGAGTTGGTAATTTATTAATTTCTATTAGTTATAAATATATTTATAAATAAAAAATCATTGTAAACAAAATATATTTATAAATAATGGGTCTCGTGATAGATTACTTATTTACATAGACGGAAAAGTTTGTAGAACGTTTCTTTACAAATTAGCATCGCTAATTTTAGAAGGTCTATATGTAGATTTATTTTAATAAATTATTGGTCCATACGTAATTTTTATAATAATAAAATTATAAAATAAAGTGATTTTATATGAGACAGACTATAAAACAGATATAACAACATTTTCTTTGCTCTATGCCGAGTTGTTGAGAACATTATAGGATAGAATTTTGTCAAAACAAATCTGAGTAATTTTCATTTATCAAAGGCATACGATGTTTGCATAAAGTAAGTTCAAAAGCTCGGCAAAATGATCATTAGTACTTGAAAATGAAAAATGATTTTAAGTACAATATTTTAATAAAATTAATTATTTTATAAAATATCAAATAAACATATTTTTTATTTACAAAATAATTAAATAATAATTTTTTTAATTATTTTGTAAATAAAAAATATTTTTATTTGATATTTTATAAAATAATTAATTTTATAAAAATATTGTCAGCTTATAATAATATTATGAAATTTATTATAAAAAATGAAATTTGGGTAGGTAATTTATAAATAAAACAAGTTCAAACAAATACTATGCAATAATTGGTGGGCCCGTATTTATCAAATTTAAAAAAAGTTAAAACCATCTCATCTCACTTCTAAATCTAAACGCACAAAATTTTTAAAAATCATCTCAATTTAATAATCTCACTACTATTCATAAACTATCTCAACTCATCTCATTTCACTATCTAAACGAAGTCTTAGAATATACAAGTCTCGTACAATTATTTTGAAAAAAAAAAAAGAAACCTATCTTTAAAAAAATAATTTTTTTTTTTTATGTATGTTCTAGATTTATTTACTTTTTCCAATAGAACTTATATCCAGTATTACTGACTCAAGGCAGAAGATTGTGGGAATGTAAAAAGATAAAAGCATCCATTAGAACTAAAAAACACACTAAATTCTTCGAGTTTTGTTATTCATCATTTCTACACATCACATATTATACTTATTTTTATTCTATTTCTTTTTTCCTAAACTAATTAAATTTTTTTTGCTTATCATCTATACGTCAAACATTTTATAAGAGAAAAAAATAAAAAAATAAATGTATTATGTAGTGTGAGATTGATAAATAGAATTTTTAGAATTGTTTATTTTTTTACCACCTGTAAAAAAATATTTGAAGAAATTGAAAGAAATCTTGATTACGTGATGTCATGGCACCTTTTCCAGACCTTGATTTGGAGACAGCAAAAACAAAGGTGCATGGAGTAAACTAGGTTTGAATTAATTTTCTTCTTCTGTACAAGTGTTTATGGATTTCCGTGATGATGTCAGGGAGCAACAAAGGCAGCTGCAGTGCAAAAGCAGAAGCAGAAGAAACAGAGATGCAGTAATAATAAGAACAGGCTCATCAGGAGAGAGAGGAGGTAGCAGCAATAACATCCGAGCCATGTAGGGAAAGATTCTGAAACCAGTGGTGTCTGCAAAAATACGTTTTGAAACTATCAGCCCACCAGGAACAAAACCTCTTTTCTGTGTCCCTGAAATCTCCCAAGTTGTTCTTCCCTCTTGTTCTTGCTATCCTTCTTGGTCTTTCTAAGGATTTATATTTTCTTCTTGTTCTATTTCAAAAATGATGAGTGCAAGTGCAAGAAATAGGTCTCCTTTCACATCAACTCAGTGGCAAGAGCTTGAACACCAAGCTCTTATATTCAAATACATGGTCTCAGGAATACCCATCCCACCTGATCTCCTATATGGCATCAAGAGAAGCTTGGACTCTTCAATTCCTTCAGGGCTATTCCCTCATTGTCCCAGTAAGCATGTAACACATATACTCATAGTCGTATGCTTTTAGCTCGGTTTCGCATATATTAAATATGGTGATAATTTTAAAATATCTTTACTGATTTCTCTTTTTCCTTTATGTGGGCGGCAAATGAAAATTTTGGTGTCTGGGTGTGACTCTGTGGCTGCAGTTGCCTGGGGATGTTTTGAGATGGGAATTGGCAGAAAAGTAGACCCAGAGCCAGGAAGGTGCAGGAGAACAGATGGGAAGAAGTGGAGGTGCTCAAAGGAAGCATACCCAGATTCCAAGTACTGTGAGAGACACATGCATAGAGGCAGAAACCGTTCAAGAAAGCCTGTGGAAGTTACCTCAACTGCAACAACCACAACAAACCTCTCACCACCCATCGCATCAACCAACCGAAACCTAGTTACCATAAACACCAGCCCTATTCCCACAACCTCTTCTTTCTCTGTCTCTCCCCTACCTTCTTCAGTGAGCTCGGAAATCCATCCCCATCTCCATCCCCATCCTTACCACGAGAGCACTCTTTATCCCTTACTTTATTCACATTCCTCTTCCAGACCTCCAGTTTCTGGTCTGTTTTCTCAAGATAACACTACCCATCAAGTATTTTTGAACTCCAGATCTTATTCTCAGGGTGGTAAAGATTACAGGTTCGTGTAACATACAAGAAAAACTACTTTCTTCTTCTCTTTTACATTTTTCTTTTTAAATAGCTTTTGTCGTTGGTTACCGTTCATGCAAATAGTTGTTTTCATGGAGCAAGGGAGGGTGTGGATGAGAGAGCTTTCTTCCCAGAAGCTACAGGGACCGACAGAAACCTACCTGATTCATATCAGAGATATTTGACAGTGGACTCCTATAAAGGTTACTCCCACACACAGTTTCAAAGTCCTACTGATAGTGCAAAGCAACAAGAGCAACATTGCTTTGTTCTGGGTGCAGATTTCAAGTCACCGGAACTAGTTAAAACTGAGAAGAAAACGGAAACCCATAAGCCACTTCACCAATTTTTTGGAGAGTGGCCACCAAAAAATACAGATTCCTGGCTTGATCTTGCATCTGATTCTAGAGTCCCAACAGGTAATTTCATCTCAATATTATTTTCACTTTTTTCTATGAATTTTGCCTCTTATACCAGTTTTTTACATACATGTCACTTCCACAGTTTGATTTTTGATTAGTACTTTTTCTTGGAGCAGGTGATTGAAGTCTCAATACAATACTGAATATTTTGATCATGCCAAAAGAGTCCTTGTTGGTGGGTCAATACCTTCTTGTGGCCAGGGGAGCTTTCTTTTGCTAAAGCTGTTTGAGATGAATAAAGTAGGGTCACAGGGAGGATTTGTGTCTTTTGCTTTCTTGATAAATATATCCTCCTTACACCTACCTAGAGAAACCTTTCTGGCATTTGTAGACCTGCTTGTTTCAGTTTAAGCATCTTCATATGCTTTGGGTTCTTTAACTTCTATAATGAGTAGTAAAATCAAGCATCTTTTCATATGGATCGTGCTTCTGCCAAGTTTTGTTTTTTTTTTTTTATGCGAAGTTCATAAATGTAAACCCATTCAAATAGCATGAACAGTGACTTGGCTTAATCACCAGCATCGAGATGAGCCCCTTGTGTTTAGCAAAGGGTTAGCATAATTAATAAATCGCTCCGACACCAGTTGTTATTAACACAACTTGTTAATACCTACTCCAATCTACTGCTATTTTTCCTTTTTCTTTTTTTGGATGTGCTGCTAAACACACTGAATTCCTAGATTCTATTTCTGTTTATTGCTTTATAATGAGTCATCATGTGCTCGTTAATCCGCCAGTATCGCTAGCTAGTTTCATCCTAAACTTGCATTGCTTTTGAGAAAATAGCATTCAATTACTAGACATTCTGATGTCAAGATTTGCTTGTATGTTGTATCGGACAGACACATGCAAGCTCCATTCGCGAAGGATTTTACACATGCAATCTCGTAACGTGTTTATTGGCACCTTCTCGTGGGCAGATTATTTCTATTCCATTGGAGGATCCTGCGTTGCTAAGTTGTATTGTTCTATCATGCGTTGCCAAGTAATGTTATATATTATACTCTTATTTCATTTTTATCTCAATATGTAAGATGTGACATATTTATCACCATTGAATGATCTTTTATTACAATGATCTTTATCATACAATGATGATAAATATGTCACATTTTATATAGCGGGATGGTTGTGTGGTGTATAAAATTTTCCTGTATTGATCACCATTCCCTGCTGACACGAATGTTTCCATCTGTAAGCCATGCAACTGCTGCAAAAAATCCCCTGCACACCTACAGCTCCAAGAAAGACCTAGAGGGCTACAACGTAGCTCATCCTCCAAGTGTGATGGCCAACACATGCTTGGAAACTGTAGTTTTCCAATTAACACACAATTCTTACCATCCATTATACATAGATTTGTGTCTAAATACAGGATCCAACTGCCAAACCGTCCAAGAGCAGTAAACATCCTTGGAAAGTAGAAAGATACTTCCTCTCCCACATACCTTTTTGATGTGTGCTCTTCTCCTTTCAAGTTCTTTTACAACTGTTGAGAATCTCTTCTCCTGGAGAATCGAGCCTACATGGCCAAGCAGCAAAGGCCACACGGTTTTGCTAGGAGATTCTAAAGCCATCTCCCTAGTGGAGGATTGCTAGGTACTTGGATTTCATTATAACTCTCAACCAGTACGAGACAATAAAATTGATAACCATCGGTCCCAGATGGTGTGAGGAAATTTCATCCAACTACAAATTTTGGTGGAGTATAAATACATATTACTAGAGGATCCACATGGTTTTGGAACAGTAAATGGGGTAAAAGCAACACAGACAATAGTTAACATGAAACTTCACTCAAGCTGTGTACCATGACTGTGATAGTCCATTAAGTGATGAATGTATGTGGTGCATGACATCCCACAATACTTGGAAATGAAGAATTTCTTGCTCTTTATAGTATTCTAATAGAACTCCAATTGCATCAATGACTAGTTTTTTGGAATACGGGCCATATGCCTTAGGCCTTCCAATGGAACATTACAAATGATATCAAAGCATATCCTAACCAGAGATGTAGAACTTGAGTCGTGCCATCTACAATGGATTGGCCCAACGCGGATGTCGGGAATATAAGGAAGAGAGATTGTAATATCCTATTTTGATAAGTGATAAAGGTAGGTGGTGTATGAGATCTCACATTACTTGGAAATAAAAATTTATTGCTCTTTATAATATTCCAATATATTTTCAATTATATTATTAACTACTACTTTTGAAGTATAGGTTATATGGCTTGAACCTTCCATTAAGGCATTGCAATGACTACCAGCTCTAGTCATGATTCAAATCCTTACATGTAAAAGACTATTCATTTACCACAAGGAACATGAAGTCATTTAAGAGCTAATCACTTAAAAAATCATTTGATGTATAACATGCGAAAAGCCAACGGAGCAGAGACTAAATATCATTAGCTATCGCTCATTTATGTGTTTCAGCGAAGGCTATATATATACATGATAAATGGCAGAGAGTTACTATTGATACTTTGTAGGAACGCTACAAATTAAGTTCACAGTTTAATGAAGAATAATTCAATATTTGAAAGCAAAGGACCTGGGAGGTAACAATAAGATATTCAGTCAGAGTATACAATAGAATGAAAAAGAAGTAGCAAGAGGACCTGGCAGATGAACCTGTGTCGCAAGCTTCTACGCATGGAAGATTTTCCACTAAATAAGCTTGGTCTCTTATTAGAGCCCATGAACAACAAGTGTGGTGGAGCACATGGGCTTGGCACAAGACGGTACCCTCTAAAATGTGAATCTTTATGTGGAAAACCTTCAGGGAGGGTATGCCTTTCGACGACAGCATTCAAAAACTTCAACATTCAGCTTGCCTCATGCTGTGATTGCTGCTCTAAACCACCATGCGAAACCTTGGACCATGTTCTTTTTTCAAGTGGGATTGCAAGTTATGTATGGCATTATTTTGCAGGGCAGGTTGGACTCAATCGGGGGGAATTAGAAGTTGGAGGGAGATGGCTATATATTGGTGGTACAATAAAACTAACATGGGGAACCAGGTCAGCCTCTTGATTGGAATTACCCATTCCTTTATAAGCTGGGGATTGTGACTTGAAAGATGCAATGCTCAAATGGATGACAAAAAGGAAGGAATCAGTTTGTCATAAGAATAAACAAGCACTGACAGATAAGGTATCGATTCGGAAGCACTCAAAAGAAGCTGATTCTTATGTATTGAGATAGTTAGGCATGCAGCCTCTTCCAATGAGGTCACCTAAGATGTCACAATAGCAATGGTTGAAACCAAAACACTGCTTTGTTAAGTTGAACGTTGATGGGAGTAGTTTTGGTAGCGTGGAGGTTGAGGGTGGATGTGACAGGTAGTTTTCTGGCTGCTTTCTCTAGACACTATGGCTGGAATACCAACACTATGGCAGAGGCTCAGACATTTCTGGATGGACCAACTTTGTGTCAAGAACTACAGCTGTGTAAGGTAGAGGTGGAAATGGACTCCATGATATTGGTTAATTGGTGGTCTCTATGAGGTTCACCAACGGTCGGTGAGGGGAGTTTGGGAACAAATTTGACAATTAGCAACTTCCTTCGGCATAGTTCCCAAGCATACATATAGGGAGGTCAACCAAGGGGCTGACTGATGGGGCAAGCAAGTGTACAGAAACTTGTTCTAATACTAGTTGCTTTCCAAAAGAAGTTTTATAGGAGCAATGAGGCTAGATAGAACAGGCCTGCTCACTATACATTGTAAATGATTTATGGTTTTG
The DNA here is from genome assembly GCA_022457165.1 of Juglans mandshurica. Taxonomy (NCBI): domain Eukaryota; kingdom Viridiplantae; phylum Streptophyta; class Magnoliopsida; order Fagales; family Juglandaceae; genus Juglans; species Juglans mandshurica. The sequence continues at coordinate 8,929,609 of CM039619.1, read as the reverse complement.
GTTCACTTATGGGAGTATATAGGGTTTGATATAGGGGTGTGCATTTTGGTTATATTCCAAGAGTGCCTGAGGAATACTATGCACCACCACTATTCACTTCCACACCTCACACCTATAGTTTTTTTTTTTTTTCATAGAGTGTGCGTGTTTTTCATAGGGTGTGAGGTAGTGAATAGTAGCTAATGAGAAGAATTTTTCAATCAACAAAGGTGCAGAATGATTTGAATAGTTTTATGCTAAAACTATACTAAAAACTTAAGCCATTTCGATATTGGGCTGTGACAACAAAAGCATCTTTCATGTCTTTTAAATTAAATCTCAGATTTGTTGCCTTTTCCTACTCTTCTGTTATTTTGAACTCTCATGATAGCTCACCAGAAGATTAAGTCTAACAGAGCCAGTGAACCACGCAGTCTTTGCAACATCAAATGGATGCTGAACAAAAAGGCTATATAGTTCCGCGCTACACAGAGAAACTTTGACAATGAACGGATGTGAGGAAGTTTTTGTCAAACAAACTACAACATAAAGTGAACTATAACAACAATGAATCAAACAGATTTATTAGTTGATATATCATCGTCCGCATAGAAAGGAAAGGACACTGGGAATTTTATTACAATTCTTCCATGATTCATATCGTTCACACATTCACAAGCGTCAGCAGACAAACGTACGGAAGCATAAAAAATCGAATATAGGGCTCCTCTAATATCTCAATTCTAAGCCGTGTAGTTTAAACTATAGAACAAAGTGATAAACAGGAACTCAAAAAGAACAATATGTAAGTAAATTCTAATCAACATTTACCACATTTACAAATGCCCGAAGTTCCAATCAAGCTGCAATTCATATCTTTCCGCCATCCACCAAAGAATCTAAATCCGATAAATACCCCTCAACTAGTTATCGATGAGTGCCGCCGAAATAAAAGAATCGATGAGAAAACTGACATCACCTAAATTTCAATTCAAGAACTGGTCTCGTAACTGTCCCTGAGCTTCAGAAGCTGTCTTCTCTTGAAAGCCAAGAACCCCACCACACCAATTTGGAGGATCGCAGCGATACCCACGAACAAAAGCCCAATCTTCTTCCCTGTATTGATAGTTTTCTCCGGAGGCGGTGGTGGAGATCGTGGTCGTGAACGATGATACGGCGGAGGAGGTAGTGGAGCCGGTAAAAGATGATACGGCACAGGAGACGGTGAAATTGGCATTCGCGACACAAGTGTTGCGGGAATGTTTACGCCAGTTTGTGAATGCGATTCAGCAAGGAGAGCAAGAATGCTTATGGCAAAGCCAAAGATTTGGAACACCAAGGCTGGTAGTGGTTGTTCCATGGAACAACAAGAAGAACAAAAACTACGAAAAAAAGGAGTTTTCCTTAATTGGGACTTGAATTAGAACTTCTAGAGCCTTGTTCCATCTGGGTCCAATCCCAAACGACTAAATTCCTCCTATTAAGCTCTGAATCCAGGAGCCTTGCCTACCAATTTACCAAAGAGCTACGGTCTGAACATTGAAATTGTTTTTTGAATCTGGGTCAGTATGATTTTGTGTCGCAGAATCAACCAAATGGGTCAAATGGGTTTGGTCCTAAGTGGTTGATCTCTTGTATGGGAGGATTCTATAAAAATTTATCAAATGGGTCTGGTCTTGAATGACGGATTTCCGAACCAAACTTGGGGGAATTCATGAGACTAGGGACATGAAGGAATCAGGATAGGGTTTGAATATGGGATTTCCTTTTTCTTGGTTGTTGCGAGGAATCAGAAGAATGGGTCAAGTGGGTGGTTGCAAGGCATTGATTGAATTGGAACGTGGAAAGAGTTGGGGGGCATTGTGGAGGTTTCTTCTTCACTTTCTCAGAAATGGAGGGGAGAGAGAGAGAGAGTCTACGCGGGCTTCAACTGTTGGGGCCTGGGGGCTAATTTTGGAGAATGATTGATTGCCTAGAAAAAGAATCTTTTTTTACGAGTTGTTTATATCGGAGAGCGAGAGAGTGGTGTGGTGTTTCCATTGTGACAGTAATATATAACTCCACAGCAAGCAAAACACTATGCTTCCAAAAAAAAAAAAAAACAAAAACAAAACAAGAAGCAAAACAAAGAGGAAAACTTACTCCCATACAGGGAGTCACCGATTTTTTTTTCCCAATTCTGCGAAGTCAATTTCACGCATCCTGTGCACCCCTATTGACATGGCTTTAAAATAAAAGAACCAATAGAATTGAATCAAAAAAGGTTGAAAGGAAGAGAACGTCTAGCCACAAAGAAGCTTCAGCTTGCTTTCTCGTTCACGAACCAGTGCACCATTTCTCGTCTCTGTTGGCCAATCTCCACAACCGACATGTCTCCAAACGTCTTCGCACGTCTCTCTTGCCACCAACATTGACCTCAGATTTGGGTTTTGCAGTCACATTCTCAGAATCGAGAAATCCTTGGTTTCCCCCACTGCCAGTCCTTGTCGTCCGTCATCAGATATGGTTCGTTTTAACCTTTATATTTTTCAGTCTTCAATTCTATTCTAACTTTCGTGCTTCTTGTGCGTATATGATTATTGTTAAGATTGAGGTTTTTTTCCTATTGTTCATGGTTTCCTCATGTTTTTACCTCTGTATTTAGCTTATTTTGAACAAAATGCCACAACACAGGTACTGTAGCTTTTGAGTTCCCCACTGATTCCTTTATTTTGGATGGTAAGATATTTTTCCAAAAAAATGTATATATATAAACCTGCTCATTTGATATTTGTCATTTTCAAGTTTGTATGCAAAATATAATGTGCATAGTTGAATGAATAGATTTTTGTACTTTTGTTCAAGTAAAAGCTTTGATTGTTCAAGTAAAAGTTTTGGATTTTCTATACTTGTTTCAATAGTGTGGCCATACTTCATACTTGCACCAGTGAAGATTTTTTGTACTTTTATGCAAGTAAAAGCTTTGATTGGGGCCCTATCTGGGTTAATGAATTTCATTGAAATATAAGCGAGGATTACCCAATGATTTAGACGATGAGTTGAGAATGGAGACAGGCCCCTCACCCTGGGTGAGTCACCCATATATGAATGGATTTTTAAAGAATCTACCTTCCCACTATAATGGTGAAAATTTTGCTTGTTACCCTTCCTTAGGCGGATTTTATTAGGTTGGCCAATGTACCCGATAGTTAATTTGTTCATGCAATATTGTATATGTCTGCTTTAGCTTCCTTAATAGCAGGATGCAGGATATAGCAGCAGCATATTGCTGATTGATTTAAATTTATGCACCTGTATCTTATCGTGGTCAACAATTCAGTATGGCTGTCATTTATTTGTATGCTTTATTTTCTTGTATCAATATATGCTTATATATTACTTATAAAATATATATACATGTTTATGTATTTCTATATATTTGTATATAAAATCACGTTGATGTAAATGACATTTGAAATATGGTGAATCCAGATAATTTTTATTTTATATATTGATGACATAATTTTTGTAATAGAATCTAGATGGAGAAAGGGAAAGAGCACGCATCTCTGTTAATACCTCCTACCACAGATCCACCAACAAATTCATCAACCCAGGTATTCGTAACCATGCTTAAAATTTAGTATAACTGTTTCACTTAATGTCTACATTTATTACGTAAGTTTTGGTTCACTCTTCAACTAATGGTTGGTTTATATGTTAGGTGATAGCAAGACCATTTTATCCACAATTCTCAATACCTCATACCACAAGTCCAGCAACACAAGTATTATGTTATATTATTTTTGAATTATTTATTTGTTCTATTAATATATTTATCTTAGGTCTTCAGCACATTATCATTATACCTTTATATGTTAGCTAATACCAAGGCCATGTTATCCGGATTTACCAGCACCTCCTACCACTCATCCATCAACCAATACAGCATCGCAGGTATTTTGAATATTAATTTTGAACTATTAAACTATTTTGTTAACTATATTTATTTTTGGTCTTCCGCACGTTATCACTATTTTATCTGAACTTCCAAAACTATATGCATGGTTTGCATGCACAAATGCCATATGCGTGGTTACCACCATTTGTTTTTCGTCCTGATTCCAACCCAATGAAGCTGACTAGTTAGGTGATGGATTCGTTCTTTAAGTAATGTGCATATATCTCACCGTGCTTATATTGATTTAGACATGATTTTTTATTATTGTAAACTACAGGAAAATCTTGTGTCTCCATTTCACTCTTCAACTACTCATCTGGTTGGTATAAACTCTGCAAGGTCAAGCCATGTCGAAGATATTCAGGACCCCACACCCGACCCTGACTTTGGGGAGGCCGAGACTTTGTTTATGCCCTCTATGCGTAATACTATTGAATCCAAAGATGACGAGGCGTCCGGCACACAAAATACAGTACAAACTAATGGTGGTGATAGTATTGAGGAGCCCAAGTTGGGGATGGTGTTTAGATCCGAAAAAGAGTTAATTTTTTATTATAAGAAATATGGGAAACAATGTGGTTTCATGGTAACGACGCAAATGATTAAGAGGGATGAGCATGGGAGACTGAGATATGTCACATTGGGTTGTGCTCGTGGTGGGAAGGCACGAAACCGGACCTCAAATGTCGCGAGACCACGTCCAACATAAAAAACAGACTGTAAGGCGAAGATAAATGTTACACTGGTTGATGGGATGTTGAAGGTATTAACGGTTCACAATACACACAACTATGACCTATGCCCACAAAAATCAAGATTTTTTCGCTGCAATAGAACAGTGAGCGAGTTAGTAAAGAGAGTGTTCGAAACAAATGATCAGGCTGGCATCCGAATGAATAAAAGTTTTGCTACTCTTGTGCAAGAAGCTGGTGGGTTCGAGAACTTGCCGTTCCTAGAAAAAGACTGTCGTAATTATATCGACAAGGCACATCACCTTCGACTTGGGAAAGGTGGAGCTGGAGCCCTTCGTGAGTATTTTGCGATGATGCAATACATAAATGATGGATTTTTTGCATTGATGGATTTTGATGATGATGACAGATTGAGGAATGTTTTTTGGGTGGATGCACGAAGTAGGGCAGCTTACAAATATTTTGGTGATGTCGTCACATTCGACACCACATATTTGACAAACAGGTATGAGATGCCGTTTGCACCATTTATGGGTATAAACCACCATGGTTAGTCAATCCTTTTGGGAGCATGATTGATCTCTAGTGAGGATACAAAAACGTTTACATGGTTGTTCCAGACTTGGTTGAACCGTATGGAAGGTAAAGCTCTGAATGCTATCATCACAGATCGAGATAGAGTAATGAAAAATGTCATTGCTATCATCTTTCCAAATACTAGACATCGATTTTGCCTTTGGCACATATTGAAGAAAGTATCTGAGAAGCTCGGTTCCCTTGGTGCATACAAAACTGGGTTGAAAAGTCAGTTGCTAAAGTGTGTGTATGATTCTCAAACAATTGACGAATTTGAGAAATGTTAGGAAGTGTTAATTACGAATACAACAGAGTTTATACACAGAGCGTACGTATTGGGCATCGGTATTCCTGAAAAATGTGTTCTGGGCTGGAATGAGTATAACCCAACGAAGCGAGAGCATGAAAATGGGGTAGAATTCCACTCATTGAAGGGTATGTTCATGCTAGGACAAATTTAAAAGAGTTTATCGATCAGTACGATAATGTGTTAAGGAAGAAAATTGAGAATGAAAATGGAGCAGAATTTCACTCATTTAATGTCACAATACCTGTGTTGTCAATCAATCCACTTGAGAAGATATTTCAGAAGTTGTACATGAACTCTAAATTTAGAGAAGTTCAGCAAGAGATAATGGAGATGCTCGGTTGTCTTCCAACTTTACACCAAAAGGATGGTGTAATTGCAATACATCATGTAGAAGACAAAATTCGTGTTGATGGTTTCATCAAGAAGGTTATCCATCGTGTGTACTTTAATGAGACTACGTGAAGGCCAAGTGTTCCTACGAATTGTTTGAGATGAGAGGAATCATGTATACACATGTTTTAGCCGTTTTCAAAATTAATCGTGTCCGTAATGTGTCAGAGAAGTACATATTGGATCGTTGGAGAAAGGACATAAAAAGGAGATACACTGTTATGAAAAATAATTATGATGTAGTTGATGCGAGGCCAGAAATGAGTAGGTATGCACGTATAATCAAGATGTGTTACGATGTGACAACAAATGCAGCGTCATGTGATGATCATGCTGAGGATATGATTACCAAGTTAACTGCAATGAACGAGGTCTACCGCACCAATAGGCTGTCACAACAAATTGGTTTCAACGTTGCAGTTATAGTTGTTGATACAAATACAGTTGGGAGTTCGAAGAAGGTACTCAGCCCCATGTTGTGAGAGGTAAAGACAGGCCTCCATCTCTCCCGAAAAAAATCAATGATTGAGATAGTGCACAAATCCACGACGAAGAAAGCTGCTCAGAACGGAAAACGTAAACATGTAAACTCAGTATCCATGTATTAGCCATTTATCTTGTTGTATTACAAACAGATTTCATCACAAAGACTACGTCCATTACATGTTAGTATGATAAACAAATCACGCATGTTAATATGCTAAACATAGAGACCACGTCCATTACAACAAAGTGAGCGATAGTTTGCTCGAGATTGTACAAAGCTCCAATTACTGTGATTGTATCAAATACAACAAAATTAATACAGATAGCACCCAATAGTTACGAAGAAGTATGTGTTCACGCTAGATGTCTGCTTATTGCCTTTGGACATCGACTTCGTCGTTGTGGATTCCCAACTCCCTCTTCACAATTTCTTCCTCTCTTTTTCGAAACTCTTCCTCATTCCTTAACAATTCAATTTCTATCTTCACAGGTTCTTTTTCTCTTTCTTCACTGCTATTTGCCCATTTGAAATAGTTGCAGTGTGGTAACTCCTGATTATAAACAAACAAACAAACAAAATGTATGTAAAATATCAAAATTTTGTAGGAACCCAAATGCAAGTCAAAGTAATGAAGATTTTTGCTACCTCTGTATTGTGCTTTGGACACCCAAAGAATGATCGCCCCGGATTTCTTGACGTATTTGATGTTCTAAGTGAAGAAGGCTTCCCACAAGTGCATATTGGGCTGTTCCTCGAAGTACGAATAACAAGAGAAGATGAAGCAACTGACGATGACATTCTATCACAAGGAATTATAACAACTGAAATCTGCAGATAGGCAAGAGAAACTGATTTAACAACCCATCAACAAATGTGTCGATTAAATTATAATAAGAATTAGCGTATGATTATAAAGGGATATGGTTTTAATGAATGCAGAATGTGAGTGAATATGATAACAATTGCTTTCCAAAGCTAAGATTCGGCTCCAAAGAGATACTTAGCATGGGTGGTCAAGTCTTGGAACAGTCAAACGTCCATATGCCCCTGTTCAATCCAAAACAAAGAAGAAATACAAGAGATACCATCCCATCCGCATACCCCACAATAGAGGATAAATACAAAAGAATTACTGGAGGTCCCTCTTAAAAGCCATTTACAGAGTGGTTTTATAGAATTTATTTGCAAATCAATCTTAGATTTATTTCACTGCTAGTAAGCAAAATATGCTATTTCTTGAATCCTAGATATGAATAAAGTAAGGAAGCATTATTAATGCCATGGAAAACTAGACAAATGGAAAACTTAAACTGGATATGGAAAACTTAACCCTTGATCTTATGGGGATTTTTTGCAGCTTGAGCTGGATAATTTACAGGAAGTTTGAATATAAAAATCCGGTTAAAACTGATTATCAAGCATCTTCTCGAGGTGCCCTATGATAAATAACAGTCTCTTTTGAACTTGGATCAGCATGATAGTGCCCATAAAATGCATAAACTCCAACCGTAATAATGCTAAGTATGACAAATCTCACCCATGCTTCATAGTGTAACTGGCCAAAACAAAAAGAAAAGTTCAGACATATCACCTTAGACATAAAAAGTCCTTTGATATTTAGTTCATCAATATCTTCACTCGCAATGCTAAAGGGTGTATTTCTAAGTGTACCTGAGCAAATGAACAAGTTGAAGAAGATGACAGTGCAGGAAAACATCATATTTGCCAACCAAAACATCTAAATCTCTAAACAGAACAGACATGACAGTGTGGGAAAACAACCAAAACAAATATGGTGTTTACACAATATATCCACAATGCAACCTCGAATAAAATTTGTAACCGTGCTTAATATTTGTCTAAATTTTACCAATCACAGAGAGAGAGAGAGAGAGAGAGAGATACCGAAGATTCACTTCGGGCTTTGCCTAGGGTTAGGTTAGGGTTCATAGATTGGAGAGGAGAAGATGAGAGAATGAATTGGTATCAAAGGCTACGATGGCATCATGAGCGAAAATTTGATTTTGAATAGAAACCAAAAAAATTTGCCTAGGGCTAGGGTTAGGGTTCGAACCTCGGAGAACCAAAGAAGCTTTAGCTTCAGTTGCGAATTTGGAGAGGGAGACGCTCACTCACGATGGCAATTCCGAACGGAATAGGAGCTGACAAAATCCCAAGCTTCTTGGGTTCGATTTCAAAGATGGCTACGAAGGAAGAGAAGAATTGCGAACAAAATCCCTCTTTAGTACGCACCGTTTCACACGTCTGGGAGGAGCACATTTTTTGTCTTCATCAATGAGTCTGTGCACACCATTTCATTTAACCCGTGGCAGCCATATGGATTTCATGCACAAGGGGATCCCGAAATCGACTACGTTTAGCTTTTTTTTTTTCCACGTTTCTTTTCTCTTTTTTTATTTAATGGTTAAGAAATTATTTTTTATGAATTTGTGATTTTTATTTATTTTTTAAAAATATCTAAAAGATTTTTTAAAAAAATAGCAACATTTTAAACGTAGTCACTCACAACACAATGGAAGTTGGGTTATTCTTGGACGCAAGAACCTAGGAGAAAATATTAGAATATGATTTACCATCTTATCTGCGTGGATAACACGGGTTTTCTTTAAATAAAAATGATATTACATAGTTGTTAGTTGTTAAACAATTTTAAGCAATAGTTTTGCTAATCATCATTCTACACATTACATATTATATTATTTTTATTTTTTTATTTTATTCCTTCTAAATTAATTGAATTCTTCTACTCTTCATCCATACACCACATATTTGATAAGGAAAAAAATTAAAAAATAAAATAAATTATGTTCGATGTGTTGTGTGAAGATGATGATTAGAAATCTTTTTTTACACAATTATCTAATAAAATATTTTTTTAAAAAAACATTATTTGATTTTAATGGCTTTGAATTAAAAAATATTTTATCAAAAAATTTATAATAATTATGTTCGTATCGTTTTTCCTAAGTAATATATGCTGATTAGGGTATGGTATGTTCACAATGGCTAAGTTATTAAATTGTGTTAATAATATAATGTAAATAAATAAATTTTCTCTTTTATAAATTTAATCTTCTTATAAATATGTTTTCATGTAATAAAATAAGAACATTTATATTATCAATTCGGTGTGCAGAGCACATATAGTAAAGTGCTTCTATGATATAATTTGATTTAGAAGATAAATTTTAAAATTTTAATTTTATAAATTAAATATTACGTAATATAGATAATATACTCTACAGACCGACTTGATAATAAAATAACTCATAAAATAATATCAAACATCGGGCCACATATTATCTAATCGTTTTATGTATAGAGAAATGATATTTGTAGTCATAGAATGTGTAAGCTTTGTGTACTCATTTTGAAAAAAAAAATAGTAAATATGAGACTCACATGAAAAAAAATAATTTTTTAATAATAAGTTTAACTTTTTTTAAAAAATAATGCACAATATTTACACAAATTATAACTGTTTACAAACTTATCTTATCTAATTATTATAATTTTTTATAAACTTTTATATAAAATATAATAAATAATTAAATTTTTTTAAAATTTTAAAATAAACATAATATTAAAACATAAGATTTTATTTAACTTATAAGTTTGAACCAAAGTATCCACTACTCTCCTGAGCCAACTCCGGCCGTCTTTCCTGGTAATTGCTTTCCCCCTTCTTCCATGTCCCTAACAAAAAAGACCATTGACTTTGACAAATCAATGAAAAAATATGTTGGCCAGAATTATTTAATTACTCCAAGAGAACTAGAAATTCCCTAAAATCCAAAAGTCAATCTGGCAATGAATCTGCTAGCCCCACACACAGACAGTCTAGCAAAGGTCCCCCCAATCCCTCAAGGATCATCATCTGCACTGCAGCTGCAGCTCTTTATCAAAGTCTTGCTGAATTTTATCAAAGTGAGAGGAGATGATTTTATATAAAAATTAAAATAAAATATTATTTTTTAATATTATTATTATTTTATAATTTAAAAAAGTTAAATTGTTTATTATATTTTATATAAAAATTTTAAAAAATTATAATAATTCGATAGATGAAACATTCTCACTATCCAAACGGTATCTCTACTATTTTATATATATAATGTCAGGTTATGATTTATAAATAAAGAAATGCATTGCAACGGTCCAAAGTTTAAAAAAATGGGCACATTGAATCCTGCAAATCAAAACTGCATTACTTTGTAAAAGTCTAGTCTTCCTTCACAACAACACAAATTTAAGAGATTATCGCTTAGATCTCTTGTTCTTAATCAAATGAGAAAGCCTCTAGAAATACACACCGAGGAATAAAGTTGCACAAAATCTGAACTGATCTAATTCCTCGGATTCTCTAGAGAATCTAAAGGATCCATTCTTAAATTGTTTCAATATGATACGGAAGATTGAGATTTCTTACAATTTTTTACATCAAATACATTTTATGATTAGGAGAGAGATAAACACGTCATGTGAATTCCGCTATTTTAATTGTATATAATCCATATGTTATACCAATCTCTTTCTAATCCTTGATTTTGGACAAGGATCATCTTTAATTTAAATATCTATTTTATATAAAACATGAAGGATATTAATTATAATCATGTCTTTCCTTGTAATTAAAATATCAAAACACGTCCATATTTTTTAAAACTAAACTGATATTGTTTTATAAAGTTAATGCTACACACTATACTCCAATCCCCTTTTTATTGCATTATGTAAGATGTGGCACATTGATCATCATTAAATGATAAAGAATCAATCATCTAATGGTGATCAATGTGTCACATCTTATATAGTGAGATAAAAGTTGGATGATAGTGTGGTGTATAGAATTTTTCTATTTTATAATCTATGTTAGTTGCCACTAAATCAGTGGATGGCCCAAAGTAGATTAAGCTAAGTTCAGTTTGTATGATCTATATGGTAAACTAGTGGGCTGGCCAAAGCTGATCAAGCCCACCAAAAAAGTGACTTGTAGCTTGAATTTACCGTGTATTGGACTTGGAAGGAAGAACCAATACAAGATGGGCTATGGTATTAATTCAAAGCTACCCATTGAGACCAAGAATGGACAATGGCCATGAATTAATTACGGCCCAATAACAAAACATGACGAAAAGGAGTTGTACAAGTTTGCAGAAAATCCAACAATTTGCTGATCTGATATCACTCACTGATCTGCCTCAAAAGTTCATGATATAAAATTAAAACAAGAATTTCCCATATAACATTTTATATGGGAGTAATCATACGTGTAGTCGTGGAGTGCGCAAATATCGTAATGTCGTTTTGAAAAAGAGTGGAGTATACGATTAAAAAAATTAAATTTTTTTCATGTGAGTCTCATATTTATTCATTTTTTTTAAAATGATTATACGACGCTTGTACACTCACGATTGCAAGTATATATGGAAGAATGTAATTATTAAGTATTTCATATTAATTTAGGTGATCTATTTCCCATACGACGCCACTTAACGAACAAATCTGCTTGCAAATTTATTATAAGAAGATGGACGAGCACTTTAGGAGATGTAAAATTAAAGATGAGCTGCAAGGCATTAACTCTTTGTTTTTCTGCCAAGTTGAGAAAACCAGCCCTGGAGGAGGAAGAGCAGCAGCAAGGTCACATGGGGGGTGAGAGGCAGCAGACTTTACTACTACTTAGTGCAGTGCAGCTTACAGCAAGAAGCATGTTTGGCCGGATCCAGGGCACCAGCCGCAGCATCGCAGTCTCTTTTACAGCGTCCTATATATGTCAGCACAAAACTGTCCTCTAGCTTAGCCAAAGGATCTCAGAAATTGCTTTGCTCTTGTCCCATCATACACAACCTTCTCACCTCTCTCTCTCAAAAGTCTCCCACGGTAAATAATAAAAAATAAACAACCCCCATAAAGAGACTGAAAGTGATGTTTGGGGCAAAATGGTACTTCCATGCCAGGTTGATTGCTTTGTAGGGTGAGAGATAAAGAGATGTTGGAATTCTAGAGACAGGAGAAGGATAATAAATGGAGGGATGGGCGAGAGAGAGGGGGGGTCCCTTATTTACATGTTGATAGATACTTTATGTGTAATGCCCTATGCATGCCTTGGAAATTGATGTGTGCATGTTTTCCTTTTAAACCTAGCAACAGTTTAGATGATGATAAGGGCACGCACAGTAACCATTAGAAGGAAGACTTGTCCTGAAGTAATACTGCATTCATGCACGAGAATTAATGGCCATCTCTGAGAGACACTGATCAGAAATAGCGATTCCTCATCTACCACTTGGACAAATTTCACAGACGTACCTATATTTCTCAAGGATAACTTTCGAGTAAAACATAACAAAAAACGATTAGTCTTGTCTCTGTTCAAAACATAAATATAAATATTCACTGATTTCTCGAGTACCCCTTGTATTAATTTGTTTGATCTGCGGATAGCTAGGAAGGTTCAGTAGTTATTTTGTCGGTTAACAACTTTATTTGCTTTGTTTTAGAACGTGAACACGATCAAAATGGTCTGAACACATGAATTAACCTGAGATCGAAATCCAAAGTAAAAACAAAAAACACAAAAAAACAAAAAGGAGGGGGGTGTTGAATGTAACTTTTGGACTCTAACTACGACCCGTCTGCATGAACTGTCTACCATCAAAGCAACCAAAGCACAGAGCAAGAAATACCTATAGCTGGTAAAAGGGCTTGGCAGTTTGCAGAGGCTGCTTCATGACCACAATCCCAAATAATATAACTGAACAACCCTAGTCCTACACTTACATAGAGGGTACATACCTATATAGCCCTAAACGCTGAGGCTACAAGGCTTTACAAATCATTCATAGATTACATAGGTGTAAACAGGTCGCAAGCAACAGCAGCAGCAGGAGTAGTGATGATGGAGAAATGTCTCTGCATGAAGTATCTTGTTCTGTAGATATTGTCTCTTTCTCTGCGTGTATTTTAACTCATTCGTCTCTCTGCCAGGTTTATCTGCTAGATATTTTTTTTTTATATGGATACCTCCTTCTGCCCCGAATCTATCACTATATTTTCTCCCTGCCAGCAATCTCTTAATCCGTACATATTCTCCAACAGCTAGGAGTCACGGATATCAAAATTTGTACGTGAATCTCCTCCTTAATTAATTAGCTACAATTTAAAGAGTAAACGAAAATGAATGTGTCATTGTACGTACTGGTGTTACTTCAGTGTAATATTTCTTTTGAAATGTATCTAAAAATGAAGTCCTTATTAGCTATTAATTAAAGGCTGAATCCCTTTCATCCAAGGAAGTGATCTAAAAATTTATATATTTAAGCTCAATTTAAAGCTAAAATTGAATTGAATCAGGGTTGTTAAAGCTTGATGGTGGAGCTCCACCCCCATTAAAATGAGCCGAAGACACTACCTAATCCATCCTCTACCCTTATTGATAATGACTCAAAGTTATCCAACATTATCCCTACCATGTTGTCTGAGGAGGAGCAAAAAGACAGATCAACAGGGCGAGGGACTGGAGCAATTGAAGACTTATATAATAAAGAGGAAGTAGATGAGGTCGATGAGAGGGAGGGAATGGGATCCAAGTTGGTATAGGCAGGGAGCAGAGGTACATAGGGAGGATCTATGTCCTTTAGAGACAAGGGTTAAAAACATTGAATTCCCCAAGATTCTGTGTGTTTTTTCCGCGTTTAATGTGTAATTTTCATGATCAATGGGTTTTAAATATATTTAATTTCTAGAAAATAAAAAAAATATTTATTTAAAGAATAATTTGGAACAAGAAATACTATTACGTCGTCTCAGTTATATCGTTAATTTTTTTTTATTGATGGAGGTGCCACGTGCATTATTAAAAAATTCAAAATACAAACATAAAATAGGTAGAGAGAACTTATGTTACTGTTTTCTTTATTTTTTCTTTTCAGACACTATTTTGTTATTTTTTTAATAAAGCACCACATCGAAAAAATAGTGCCACTTTGAAGAGATTAATTCTCAGTATGCATATCAGATGCTTGACAAAATGTGTGAAGGAACTTTCATTCCTAATGTATTGTTTTCATTACATTGTTTCGACCCTTTTTACATCCATATATATAGACAATATTTACATTAATTAATTTTTCACTTTTATTGGATCTGTTGACACTTGTCCTTCCAAAATATTATTCTTAATTCTAGATGATTCTGTTTTCCTCTGTTGTGCATCTTTGTTCTCTGTTGTGATGCATGTAGTGCTGTTGTTGCGTGTTCCTGCAATATGTGGTGGTCTCATGCTTGCCATGTGATCTTCCTTAACAGCTCCTTTCGATCCAAGTGGCACTTGCGAAACTGTGATACTTGATCGAAGAAGGTGAAAGCGAGCTGCTGACAAAGGTTTCGTGAGAATGTCAGCCAATTGATCTTGCTGAACACAAATGAAACCTTGAGAGTCTTTGCCGATACCCGGTCCCTAACAAAGTAGTGGTCAAGTTCTACATGTGGTACAAGCATGTAAAAACTAGATTAACAGATAAATAAGTTGCCATTAGGTTGTCACACCACAAGGTTGGTGGATCATCTAAGTAAATACCAAGTTCCTTGAGAAGTGATTGAATCCATAAAAGTTCACATGTAGCATTGGCAACCACCTTATACTCTGCTTCGGTGGATGATCTTGCAATGGTTGGCTGCTTTTTGGAGCCCCAAGAAATAAGATGATAGCAAAAAAAATACACAAAACCCGCATGTGGATTTTCTATCATCTAGGCAACCTGCCCAGTCAACATCAGAGAAGGTCGAGAGAGAGAGTTTGGAAGACTTAGTAAAATGAATGTTAAAATTGGAAGTAAGCCTAAGATACCTAATAATTCTTTTAACAGATTTCCAATGAGGAACTTTGGGATTATGCATGTATTGATAGACTTTATTTACAGTGAAAGAAATGTCAGGACGAGTGAAGGCTAAGTATTGCAAACTACCAACAATGCTACGGTATAGATGGGGATCCTCAAAGGAGGTCCCCTCAAATGCTGAAGGTTTAATGGAAGAGGACATGTGACTAGATATAGGTTTGGCTTGATGCATATTGGCTCGTCTAAGAAGATCATAAGTGTATTTAGATTGGCTGAGATACAAGCCATCAACAGTTATGGAAATTTTAATTCCCAAAAAGTAATGCAATTATCCTAAGTCCTTATCAAGAAAAGACATACCAATAACCAAAATAAAATCAGAAACAAGAGATAAACTGGATCCAATGACAATAATGTCATCAACATATATTAAAACAAAGACCATATGTGCATCATGACGATAAATAAAAAGTGAAGTGTCCGATTTGGACTCTTGAAAACCCAGTGAACACAATTTGTTACTGAGTTTGGAAAACCAAGCCCCGAGAGCCTGTTTGAGGCCATATATAGCCTTTTTCAATTTGCACACATGTGAGGGAAAATCAGGATGTACAAAACCAGTGGGTTGTCGCATATAAATTACTTCCTCCAGATTACCATGTAAAAATGCATTATGTATGTCTAATTGTTGGAGATGCCAGTTGAATGAAACAACAAGTGAAAGTAATAGACGTATAGTAGTGGGTTTAACAACAGGGGAGAAAGTCTCAGTGTAATTTGTACCGGCTTGTTGGTGAAAACCTTGAGCTACTAGACATGCTTTAAGTCGTTCCAAAGACCCATTAGCTTTCCTTTTAGTCTTAAGAATCCATTTAGGACCTAAGACATTGTAGGAAGAGGATGAGGGAACAAGGTCCCATGTTTTGTTTTGCAAAAGTGCTTCAAATTTAGTCTCCATGGCTATGCGCCATTCAAGAAACTTAGAGGCCTCCGAATAGGATGTGGGTTCCTCTGGAATCATGGTGGGTGTAGTGGTTGTGAGTGAGAGTGAAGGAATGCGATGAGGTCATGGTATAGTGCCATCTATGCGTGTAAGGGGTTTCAAAATATTTACCTTTGAACGTGTAATCATGGGATGAAGGTTGAAAGGTGGCTTAGCGGTGGATGATGGTGAGGAGGAGTGAACCGAAGTGTGCGTCGAATCTGGAATGGGAACATTTAAGTTTTGCAGAAAGGAATAGTGTGAGAATGAAGTGTCGGGGGGAGGGGATGATGAATTTGAGTTTTAATGGGATTGAAGTGTTTGACTGAGTGGTGGAAAGAAACGGTGAGGGAATATTTGAGTTAGGGCCAGGTAGTGAGACATGGGTAGGGGCCCAGTGAGGGTATCGGACGTGAGAGTGGATCGATGGAGAGGTGTTGGGCTATGAAATGAAATAAATGATGAATTTTGTGCGTGAGGGGAACCAAATAGTGGTGTGGGTTGCGTGTGAGCGGGTTGTGCGAATGGAAAGTCAACCTCATTGAAAATTACATCTCAAGATATATAGATCTGGTCCGATGGATCATGAAGGCACTAATAGTCTTTATGATCTGTGTTGTAACCCATAAAGACACAATAAATGGATTGGAAGTCCATTTTATGACGATTATAGGGACGTAAATTTGGCCAGCAAGCAGCGCCAAAAGTGCATAAAAAATTGTAATCAGAAGATTTTTTAAAGAGAATTTGAAAAGGGAATTTATTTTTTAAAATTGGAGTAGGCATTTTATTGATAAAAAATTTGATATTTGAAAGGTATCGGCCCAATACATATGAGGCATTGATGCTTGAGCCAAAAGTGATAAACTCGTTTCAATAATGTGTCTGTGACGGCGTTCAATTGAACCATTTTGTGCATGGGAATGAGGGCATGTTATGCGATGAACGATGCCATAAGATTGAAGAATTTTCTTAAGGGGTTGGAACTCACCACCCCAATCCGATTGAACCTCCAAAATTTTTGAAGAAAAATAATTGTGAACATAACTAAAAAATGCAACAAAAATTAAGGACACATCCGATTTTGATTGAATTGGAAATAACCATATATATTTGGAATGATCATCAACTATAGAAAAATAAAACCTAGTATTATTGGTGGATAACACTGGGGCTGGACCCCATACATCCAGAAAAAGTAAAGAAAATGGGCATGCAGAGCGTGAAGGGGATAAAGGATGAGGCAACTCATCTGCTTTTGCCTTAATACAAGCAGTGCAAGGTGATGGTGATGTGTGTGTAGTAACAGAAGTGCAAAGTTATGAATCGTGAAGATTGTGGTTTTTGGTGAGGGGTGTCCTAGCCGAAGGTGTTACTGGAAGGTAGAAGTGCGTTCACCAATGCAAGCTTGTGGAGAAACCGAAATGGGTGGATAAGTAGTAGCATCTGCAGGTAAGACATACAACCCATCTTTAACGGTGCCCTAAAGTAGAACCCGCGGTGTTTGCAAATCCTTCACAAAGAAACAATTAGAGTAAAACTCAAAATACACAGAGTTGTCATGAGAAAACTGACGAACATAGATTAAGTTCTTTGTAATGGAAGGAACATGAATAATTTAGATAGAAGAAAGGTGCCAGAAGGAGTATGCAGTTGAGTAGTGCCCATATGTTGGATCGGCAAGGTTGAACCATCTCGAATGCTCACTTGATCGGAGCCCTGATAGGAAGAAGAATCTACATTAAGGTTGTTGTAATATGAGGTAAAATGATGAGTCGCAACTGTATCAGGAAACCAGGAACTAATGTGTGAAGTGGATAGGTACGCAGTTGTGAGGTTAGCTTAAAGGGAAGGGGGAGGGGCATTCTGGTAGCTCTAAATAAATATGTGGTAACACACAAGGGCAGTATGCCTTGGCTTGCTACACACTTGACAAAGTGGGCGAGAGTCTGGTCATTGTGTAGAAAATGAGGATGGAAAACTGCCTCCCCCACGCCGACCACAAGAGCCTCTGGACCCTCGACCCCGAGAAAATGATTGACTAGAACCAGGTGATTTCGTTGTGGCGACAATAGCAGATATTGAGGAGCCACTGAGAAATGTTTGATGTTGATGAGCAAGTCTGGACTCGTGGTTTAGCAGGAAGCTATAAATCTGATGAGGGGAGAGGGGTTTGGCACAGATAGTTAGAGAAGTGACTAAAGCATCATACTCGATTCCTAATCCGGCAAGGAGATAGATCGAAAACTCAGATGGTGCTAAAGGCTGACCCGCTACTCCTAAGGAAGCACCTAAAGTTTTTGCTTTATGATAATACTCTGTAATAGATTTAGGACCATTTTTCAAGGTTGATAACTCATAATAGGTCTGCATTGTGTGTGCAGATAATTGAGCAGCAAAACCTGTTTAGACAAAGAAGAGTTGATTGCATAGAGGATGCGTTGATCCACTAACACCCACTGCTCATACTCAGGATTAGGGAGATTATCAGTCATAGGAGATGGCATTAGAGAAGAGTCATCCACATGACCGAATAGCCGGTTTCCCTTTAAAAAGGGAACCATTTGAGCTTTCCATAGAATAAAGTTTTCTATGGTCAGTTCAATTGTTACGAAGTGATTCGTAGAGTTGAAGATAGAAGGATTAATGGAGGATGGGTTTTGGGTTTTGGAGATGGGTGAAGAATCTAAGGACGCCATTTGGCTATGTTGTAAAAACAGAAAAAAAAGGACGCAAATCAATAGGCTTTGGATACCATGAAGAGATTAATTCTCAGTATGCATATCAGATGCTTGACAGAATGTGTGAAGGAACTTTCATTTCTGATGTATTGTTTTCATTACATTGTTTTGACCCTTTTTACATCCATATATATAGACAATATTTATAGTAACTAATTTTTGATCTGTTGACACTTGTCCTTCCAGAATATTATTCTAAATTCTAGATGATTATGTTTTCCTCTGTTGTACCCCTTTGTTCTCTACTGTGATGCATGTAGTGTTGTTGTTGCGTATTCCTACAATATGTGATGGTCTCGTGCTTGCCATGTGATCTTCCTAACACACTTCAATGAAGAAAATAGCAAAATAACAAATGTTTGTATTAAAAAATGAGAAAAAAATGAGCAATGAAAAAATAGTATAGTAACAAGGAAAATACTTAAGTCACAAAAGAAATACTTAAAAGTAAACTAAAAACTGATGTGACTTGATGTGATACGTCATATTGTAAAGTTATTTTTATCATAAAATAAATCTAACGGATCTAATGAAATCACGTCAATTTATAAATTTATTTTTATATAATTTTTTTGTGTCTACTATTTCATGCTCAATGTGTAGTATAGAATAATGCTAGAGCCACCGCTGGGCTCTAGTATGTGTTTTTTATATGTTTTTTTATATAGCTTTTTTAACAATTTTGAATATTTTGAAAAAATAAAAAAAAATTCACAATATCATTAAAAAATACTTCCTTAATCACGAATAAAATAAAAATCATAAAAAATTATTTTACTTTGTGATTAAAGAAGTATTTTTTGATATTTTTTTACTTTATAATTAAAGAAGTATTTTTTTAATAATATTCAAATTTTATTTTATTTTTTTTTAAATATTTAAAAATATTAAAAAAAATTGATGTAAAAAAAACTCAAACAAATATATATAAAAAAAAAAACATATACTAGAAGCAGCATAGCCCCGATTGGGGCTCTAGCATTGTCATGTAACATATTGCCAAAGCACCGAGAATGTTTTTTTCGCACGCGCCAAGAATAAGAGTAGGCGGTGGCAAACTGTCTATGGATGAAAAGTAACGAAAGATCATTTTAAAAGAAAAATAAAGAAACGAAAAGAAAAGAAAAAGAAGAAGACTGCAAAAAGAGGGGCGCATAACGTTAAAGGGCACGCAATTTAAGGGTGTTATTACGCAACGCAACGCAACGCAACGCAACAAATACAGTATAAGGGGCTGGCTTGGCTTGGGGCAGTGTTTGGATTCTTCTTTGCTTTACTTTTTACCAAGTCGTACTGGTACATATACAAAGAGTCAAAGGGGCTGGCTTTGCCATCTTCTTTGACTTCCTCCTTGTGAATGCGCGCATTTATTACGTACACGGCGTATCTTATAATCTTAGCGACCTGGTTTCGCTGCCCTGTGCGAGCTGTGATTCCATGCTGCGGCGCCTCCTGGCCACTCGATGGTCCCCACTCACTAGCAGCAAGCTACATCATGTTTTGGTAAGTTTTTTCTGCTGCTTGTATTTGCACGAAAATAAACTTTGCAGCAAATATTATGTAATTTCATTAAGAATCTAAGATCGAAAGAAATACAGACTTATACATGATTTATTTAGGCCTTTTTTTTTTATATATATCCTGGAAGAAAAATTCTCTCGGCATCCACTATTCACCGCCTCACATCTTATAAAAACATCCACATATTTTATAAAAAACATTCCATATTTTATCAAAAAATTATAGATGTTGGGTGTGAGAGTGAATAAGTGATCCATAGTAAATGCCTTCTTATAAATATTTCAAGAGCCGAGTTAGCAACACCTCGTGAAACCAAGTTTAACCAAATTCAAGACTTGAAAAGTTTAACCATACAAATAATTTGCTTAATCCCATGAAAAGCAAATTTTCTACAAGCTCATGCTAAACCAACACTTGATCAGTCTTCCCCACTTTCTTTTGATATCATGTTGAAAGAAAACCTGAAAGCATACGCTGCAATATTGCATAAAAAAACTAAAAGACATGGAGAATCCTACGTTCTATCTTAGCTATACCTTTTACCAATTTCTTTTCTCAAATCTTAGTACCCATTTTTTCCCTTGCCCATTCCCACGTACAAATGCAAACATATATGGGGCTGAATCTGATGGACCAAAGCAAGGCCACATTTCATCCCATAGGCATCCCATGTTCATTCCCACCACTATTGCCCATTTCATACTTCGGCCCTTGCAGGGAAAAGTAGACATGAGAATAGTCACTTGCACCAATTCCAAAATCACTGTTACTTGTTCCAAAAGAGCATCTTGCAGGGCTTGGTGGGTTTGAAGAATTCCTGCTGCTAGAAGCCACAAAGGTTGCATCAGTACTGTTGGTGTTTGTATTTTCATGATGCTGTTGTTCAAGTAAATGTTCCTCGTTGTTGTTCGATGTCCACAACATGTCGCCCAAATCATCTGAGGGCTCGCTGCTTGTTATGGTCAAAAGGGGTTGGGGAGGTGAGGTGGACGAGGCACGAGAATTGATCAAGTCCTCAAGGGCCGCCGGAGTTGAGTCTTTTGGCGAACGTTTTGCGAGGTCACCGGCAATCAGGGTCGAGCTTGAGCAAATTCTCTTCACGTCATACCTACTCATATCAAAATTTGTAACAGCACTTGTTCCCCTAAACTTAATTGCTGCAATGTCGTAAGCCTCAGCCGCTTCCTCTTGTGTGCCTGCATATATTAATTAATTACGTACAACTCTTATGTAATAAATAAAACAAGTGAGAGTCAATTAATCAGTTGATCATGATCTACTGAGACGATCAGATCAACTTAGCCCCGAAAGAAAAGCATGTAATGATCAGTGATCACTTCAAATATCTTGTATTCATTTAATGTAAAATATGAGATATTTTGATCATTTCGCATTAAGTTCGGAGGGAAAATAACCAAAATATATGGATAAACATGATCATTGTTCAAAACTACGATGCAGAATCCTTGGGAGTCAAATGTGAAACTTCAAATTTTTAGCCGGAGAAATAAGTGAATGTCGTAGTACGTAACAGTTGAAAAATGAACTGGCTGGCCTGGGATGATTTCACCAGTTATTGGACTAGTTAATGGATTATTACGTACGTGTAAGTTATTCATGATCTGGACTATCCAGTCCTAGCTATATATTATTCATGATCGAACTCCTATAATTCCGACATGTAATATATAACATTGCTAAACCTTAATGACTAGTGGTGGTTGAGTAATTAAACGCTTTGATGGCTGCCCTAAATGATTCAGTAAATACGTACTGAGGTGAGGGACACCATGATATGCGTCTAGCTAGCTAATAAAGATGCTCATAAATTGAAGCAAAAACCATTTGAAAAGGAGGTGAAACTCACTAAATGTTCCAAGGTACAAGTCTTTGTTTCCCGCAACCCTTCCAATTCTAGCTTGCCACCTCCCGTGCTGATGGTGTCTGCCAAGAGAAAAGAAAAGATATAATTTGAGCGAAGGAAAGCATGCATGCATAAATGCTTGACAGATAAGGAAAGGATCGAATGATAGATATCTTTGAATTATATATACATGAAGACCTTTAATAAAATACCAAATATATGCTAATAATTGTTGCCAAGAAAAAAAAAAAATCATATGCGTGCATGGCATTCATAAAAGTGTTGCCTATTATTATTGCCGCCTACAATAATTGAAAGGGCTGCAAACGCAGTAAATAATAGTAACTCTATTATTGAAGTTTTTCTGATATTATGATCTGCCATACCTTGTCACTCCTCTATACACGGATGCTCCTCTTGAAAACCCACTGCTCTTCCTGTCATAAGATTAAAGAAATTAATCGAGAAAGAAAACGAAAACGAACAGATATACTGATCATGATCTACCTAGTTTATAATTTGTGGAAATATATATAAAAAAAAAAAAGGCACCTTCTCAAGTTGGCAACAAATTCTTGCCTAGTCATGTTCTTCATTTCTTCAAGTTCTTTCTCGTAGGTGCTTAGCTGAGATTGAAAAAAGGGGGATGGATCGAACAGAAGATGGATTTCATGAATATAGTGTTCGAAGTACTTCTATAGAGGTTATACATTTTCATAAAGTGAAACCTATTAACGAACTTCAATTACTTACTGGGAAATTTATGTGAGTTGTTGGACCCCAATATTTGAGTGCAGCTAAATCATAAGCCCTTGCTGCCTTCTCTTCCTTGTCATAACCACCTGATCATCACATTCTAAATATATTAATAAACATATATTGAATCTTTCGTTATGATTAGAGTTGTGCTACACACACCACTTAAAAAATATGTGATTTTACTCTTTTATTCTCATGTTTCATATTTTATACTTCAAGAAACATGATAGTAAAAAAATAAATTCATATATTTTTAAGCGGTATACAGAATGTAAGGCTTATGTATAGATTTTTTTTCTTATTATTATTTTATATTATAGTTCTGAAAGAAAAGAAGGTCCAGAAAGATATATCAAAGATGCATGTGGGAGATTCACTTACCCAGATAAACTGAACAAATTCGAAGCCATCAATGTGAAGACCCAAAAAGGCAATGAAACAAATCGTCATTATATTTTCAAAACAAGAAAATAAGAAATCAAGTAAATATTAAAATATGATGGATGGTACTTGACAATCTAATTCTCACCTTGCCTTCCTTTCCTAGTCTGCCCCTCTTTTCTGCAGCTGTTATCCCACAGATGGGCCTCGTATCTCCCAGTCCATCTATGTCTATAACACCATCACATAAAAAAACCCCACCGCTTAAGCTAGTTTATCCGAAAGTATGACATATTCAAAATCAAAATAAATCACATTTAAAATTCAAATCGATGTTTTTTTTTTTAATGAATAATTCAAACCAGAACCTTCATCAAAGTAAAGCACAGAAAAGTCATAAGAATATCTTAGTACCTCGTAACGCCACGATACTGAGAGGTTCTCTGCCCAAAAGTATCTATAGATTTCCGAGGAACTGGTTCTCTGGCAAGAGTCTTTGCCACGGGTCGCTTGCGGCTATCAGTCACTTGCAAAGGTGAAATTGCATCCAATCCATTCTGTGCACTCGGGCTCATGGCGAGAGATAGTGACTGAAAACTGCACCCATTTGCCTCGGCAAAAGATTTTCCATCGGAAAATAGTGTTTGGCCCAACCAAGACTTGTACATACCATTACCAGTGAGTAGGGTTTGTGGGTTTTCATTGTACGGGTAAGCTGGATGGAGTAAGGAAGAAGAGTTTGAGAGATTCTCTCCGGGTTCTATTTCTCCGTTTGTGTTGAAGCTGGGGGCTATGTTCACATTGATTTTGGAGACATTGTTTTGGTCATGGTCCTCTCGGGTTTGGCAGTAAACTTTGGTTTCATCAGGTGGAGAGCTGGAGTAACAACAACCTAAGAAATCTTCAAGCTTCGGGCCCTCTTCATTTGGATTTGCTGCACCCATGGAATTCTCAAATCTCCAATCTACAAAGTCAATCACCAATGAGATAAGAAAATCAATGGAGTCAGTATAATATTCGAAAACACGCACAAGTGAAACTCAATCGGTACATGCATATATAACTGAAGCATTAAGAGAAGAAACCAGAAGCATTTGCATTAGAAAATATGCGAAAATCTAAGCAAAACGCACACAGATACACACAAAGATCGAGAGAAACTTAACAGTAAATTTGTCTAGACTTTGGATTGGATATTTTATCACAAGCCGAATAAAAATGAGGAGAAAAAAAAAATATCTTTGCGTCGAAACATGCGATCGAAGATAGAGATCAAAGGAAGCAGATTTTATGCTTAGAAATCATTATGTTTCCGGTAGAGTTGAAAGTTCACATGCAACAATACCATCAGCTCCATTGGAACGCCTGAAAGGATCAGCAGCACAAAGAGAACCGTCAGAGCGCAAGGGCATGACAGACAAGTGAGCAGGAAAGCCTCCATGGTCTTGGGTTTCTCTCCCAAACCCTTCATCAATCCTAAGGTGTGGACTCAAAGAAAACCCCAGCCAATTACTCATGCTATCCACAAGCTTCCAGACCACTCTTCTCAAAAGAAACAATCACTCAAACCCACAAGATTTTCGAGAATGTTAATTTCTCTCTCACACACACACAACTTCGGGTTTTGAGCTCAAACTTCAAAGCCGGTAATGCTGGTTGCCTGGGTGGAGTTAGATCTTTTTACTTCTCAGTCATCATGGAAGCTTGATTTGTCGTGGTGGTGACTCTCGTATGTAAACAGAAAAATGATTTCGAAAAATTACAAGCTCTCCCCGTCTTTATATTCCCAGCTCTGTCTCTGATTTTTGTTCAACGTCTTGGTCTCCGTGCCTCTCTTTCATTTCTTTCTCAGATTATGGCAGAGGTGGCCATGACATGAAGACAGAGAGAGAGAGACTCAGAAAGAAATTGAAGGCCTAATTGAATTGGGCTGTGATTCTGTGTACAAGTTTAAAAGCATGACCTGTAGATTTACACCATTCGATGGCCCACAAGAGAAAGGAATTTTGATTGTATAAAGTCCATTATATGACAGGGATTTAACAAGACTGCAAGAGTAGCAAAGCATGGGAGGGGCAGACATCAATGATCATCACCCTCCTGCTTTTCTAATATATTAGATTAGATTGTTTGCAGCCGATTGGTCCTCTCTAGGCCAAGCCCATGCAAGTTGTACTTGCTGGTGTGTGTGTGAGTTCTGGGTATATCGATCTTGGAATTTAAATGATAGAAAACTTCGAAAACTCTGCCATGAATTATGATAATACTTATTGTTTTTTGTCAGATTTATGGAATTATTCAAAGCCCACGTTAACCTGCTTAAAATAATGGAGCGAAATTAGAAAGGAGACATGATTTCGGGAAATAATCTAGCATTTCAATTAGAAAAGAAAAATTTTAGACATAAACTTTATACTTATGCACACCATTTAAAAATATGTGATTTTATTTATTTATCTTATATTTCATGAAATATGAGATATGATGATAAATAAATAAAATTATATGTTTTTAAAATAGTGTGTAGAGTGTGAAGTTTTTGTGTAACACTTCTCGTTAGAAAATGATCAGGTTTTTTGGGAGAATAAGTGCTATCAATTAAATATTAAATTTTTTATTTATAAAAAATATATTTGTTAATTTGATATAATATATTCAAAATAAGAATAAAGCCTCTTTGTCTTGTGCTTTGTTGATTTGCTTGGACTCGATTGATTGGGCTAATAGATGGTGAGCGTCTAAGCCCTATCCCTCTAATGCTTCTATTGGGTAATGGGTAGGCACCATCGGCCCAAACCCTTGCTTTGTGTCTGCTTTCAGAATTGAGGGTGAAGTTAACTCAACCGTTGAAATGGATTGGATACTTCCCAAGGCAAATAAATAGAAGCACTGCTCTGAAATCAATTGTACTAAAGATATTTAAATGAGAGTGCTAACTAGGGGTGTGCAAAATTCCAAAATTTCTGACTCCGTCTGACTTCCGCTTCGACTCCGACTCCGACTCAAAGTCATCGGAATTCGGAGTAGCTCCGAATATCTATTTGGAGTCGGAGCTCCGAATATCTATTCGGAGTCGGAGCTCCAAGAAGCTCCGATTCCAACTCCGAAATTTTTTTTATTGAACACTTGCGCTCGAGCGAGGTGTCGAGTGCGAGTCGAGCGCATGTTGTATTGAACATTGGCTCGAGCGACATGTCGAGCGGAAGTCGAGCGAACCTCTCTGGAAGAGTTCTGCTCAAGCGCCACGTCAAGCGCACGTCGAGCTCCGATCTTATGTCGAAGCTCCAACCTCCGATCGGAGTCGGATTCCGACTCCAATTCGGAGTTGGAGTCGGAGGTCGGAAATGAGCACTTCGACTCCGTCGGAGTCGAAGCCCAGGCCTAGTGCTAACAAAGCATATTAGCCTTTTGTTTTACTTTAAAAAAAAAAAAGTCAAAATCCGACGTACCTTTGGTTTTTGTATTAATATTTTGAAAAACGCTTGTTGCAAGTGCTTGATGCAAATGGCGTGCAAACGTGGCTAACGTGGAGACACTTGATTAGAGATAAAGACCAAGCTGATGAGAAAGAAATGAGAAGAGCTGAGGAGAGAGAGATAGACCGAGTTAATGAAGCTGATGAGAGAGAGACCGAGCTGATGAGAGAGGAATAATTCATTTTAAATCTGACGTGGCATGGACGACTGCACGCCGGTTGTATCTACCGACTGTATATAGAAGAACTGTAATATTTTATAGAGAGAAATGAAGCAGGTTAATGGGTACGTCGATTAAGGATATAGAAATGGTCTCATCTCATTTTATTATTATAAATTTTTTAAATTTTCACATAAAATATAATAAATAATTTAATTTTTTCAAATTTTAAAACAATAATAATATTAAAAAATAATATTATAATAATATTTTATTCAATTTTTATCTAAAACCATCTCATCTTATCTCACTATCCAAATAACGGGACTTAGAGGTTAATTTGATTCTCCAGCTGCATGTGCATTATAACCACAAGATTTCCTTTTTTTTCTTGCCTACCCAATTATTAGACGCGTAATTATTAAAAGAAAATATTTTAGTCACAATAAAATTTTATAAAAATAAACACACAAATTGATATGGCTTGATGCAATATGTTAGATTGAATTTTTTTTATAAAATAAATATAACGTATCATATGAATCTACGTCAATTTGTTAATTTATTTTTATAGAATATTTTTGTAACCGTAACAAAAGCCAAATGTTTCAAAAAGCCTAAAAGTAGATCGGAAAATTAACATATTTTTTGTCTACATAATTAGATTTTATTCCTTGTATCCTTATTTATTGTCCAATTCCAAAAAGAACATGGAAGTAGTTCTTGCTCTCAGAAGTTTCTGCAAAAATACATGGAGTCCATTTAAAAATAAATAAAAAAGAAAAGAAAGAAAGAAAAGAGCTCCAATTAATCTTTGTACTTGGCCAATTTCCCTTTCCCACTCAAATGTTAGTTCCTAATTAATGGTCAAATATGTTGAACGTTTTTGTATTTATATAATAATAAGTTCATGTATCTGAAAAACCGATCTCCTTGGTCATGCATGCAACCTGATCAATCAAGCTGCTAACACATTAACTGATCAGCTGCATGCATGCAGGGGTTCATGCACCACCGTACATGTCAAGCAGCTTAATTCACTTTGTAACAAAGAGATTAGAAAGTCGTTCTATATGTTGGATTGAATTTGCATGGTCCCCCAAGTGTCTTTAATTCCGATGCAACATGTTCATAATATATAATTTATATAATATTATTACCATATAATAAACGTCCAAATCTAATATGCATGGTACGATCAATTATTCATGATTAAACATTAAACAATATATATATATATATATATATATATATATATTTTATTTTGTTTGGTCAAGTCGTGCATGTATATTAACAGGGTCGTCTTTTACTTTATATCTCAACCATCAAATGGTACATACGTGTGTTAGGCCATTTTCACATTTAAAAAGATTTTTATGGACGGGACGGCCACCACGTGCGGTCCACACCATTGTTCGTTGTAAATATATATATATATATATATATATATATATATATTAAAAAAAAAAGATATGCATTTAATTTCTTTATATATATTTTTAACGTGCATGGGTGGCCTTTGCAATTATTTAATTATTATCGTCCTAATTGTTTTATTAGATTGATATATATTGATTATTTTTATCAGAAATATTCAATAATATTCACTACAACAAATATTGGTTTTTTCAGAGAGTGACTGTCACGAGAAAAGGTATATCATTAGTAGAAAAAGATACTTGCGACTATTATTTATCGCCACAAAAATATATTAATATCGTCGCAAAAAGCATTAACCCACGAGAAGTAAAATCTTTCTGATAAGAATATTTTTGGCGATAAAATTTCGCCGTAAAAAATTAATAACCTTCTCGCAAAAACTATTTACTCACGAAAGCAAAATATTTATGGTAAATGTTTTTTTCGGTAACCTGTTCGCGCTGCAAAAAAAAATGTTTATTTCATTGGAAAAAAAATTTTCAACAAAGTTTTACTTGCAGATGTGATTTCGTGGCAAAAGACTTGTCTTTTTTCCACGAACGATTTTCGTGTCATCAACCCACTATTTGCCACAATTATATATGATGGGAAAAGAATTCGTGGAAAAAGCTTATATTTGTTGTAGTGATTATACAAACAATTAGTATCCTCTATGTGTCTATATATATATATATATATATATATTTGCAGACCTTCGATCGATAATATGGATCGATGCTAATTCATAGTCGTAATTAGTAAGCATGCAGCAGATCGAGCAGGGGCAACCACCGACAGTGAAACCATAAATTTTGACAAACAAAGCAGGAGTGACGAGTGATATTAACACTAAGGCTAGCTTCGTTTGTATGCTGGAAAATATTGAGATCAATTTAGTTTAGTTTAATTTTAAACTGAAGTTAATATTTAAATACTTAATTTTCAAATCACTAAAAATCATTTAACTCAAAACTTCTTTACACGTGATATCCATAACTTTTTTCAACTCAACACATTTTTACATACAAGACCTACAACATTTTTCAACTTATCATAAATATATCTAAACTCATCTTAGGTGGGTCCTACAAAACTTATTTCACCGTCTCAACTCGCTAGTATCAATAAAAAACTCAATTCATGTTAGCTCAACTCACCATCTAAACGAGAGCTTATATTTATGCACTTTCGAGGAAATAGACTACTTGCTTGAAGAGTTTGCGTACGTAGTGGTTAGATTATTGGTAGAAAAAAGTTGCAAACCGGTTTGTTGTCATGGAAAAATCATTAATCCTATGTTTTAGGTAAAATGCATGCAACTTCTTAGATGCTTCGTAGTTCATTCTAGTCTCATACTACGTACCTTTTTTATTTGAATTTTTGTTACCTCCAGTTTTTCAAAATTTCCATTCAGAAAAAAAAAAAAAAAAAAAAAAAAAAAACATCAACGTCAAACTAAACATCATTCAATTTCAAAAGAAAAATTATTATTTGAGCTTCTTATCTAATCGATTGTCTAAAACTCATCGATTGAGGAAATAATCTCAATGAAAAGTAAGAACACATGCATATACCAATACGTACGTACTACATACAACTATTAATAAAAACTAAACAAAAATATCTTAAAAACATTGTATTTAAACAACTTTACAACTTATTCCATCCACTTTTACAAATCTTAGTACAAAACATATTTAAAAAAAAAAATAACTATCTTCATAAAATCCAATAATAAACATCACAATCTTTTTCCAAAAAATTATCAAGATTTTATGGAACCAAACATGCTTTTAGTGTTATAATATAATTTAAGCAATTAATTAATTTATCTATTATGTTCAAATCTTTTGGATAAGTGATGATCATTTAATGCTAAGAAGTAGATTTAACTATTTTCTATATTGACTTAAAAAAACAAAAAAACTATTTTCTATATTATGGTTGTTCTTGTGTCCCCTCACCAAGGGTAAGACTATTTTGGTTCAGTCTCTGAATAACGATAGTTTCCTACCCCCCAAACAGAGACAACTTGCTATAAAGTATGACTTTTTTTGTTAAACCGCCAATAAAATGTAAAGCTTCAATTCTAAAAGAGAAATGATACTTGCAGTTGTGAGTGTGTAAGTACCGTGCAGTCGCTTTGAAAAAAATGAATAAATATATTACCTACATGAAAAGAAATTAATTTTTTAATAGTGGACCCCACTCTTTTTCAAAGCGACTGCACGCGTTTGCACATTTCATGACTGTATGTAGCATTACCCAAGTACGGAAGTTTTGTACGCATGGTATGATCACGGGTCTGGGCCGACAATGCCCGTACAAAGGCCCATTTACTATTCAAGCAATACATCGGCCATAACATTGTGACTATAATATTAACAGCATTAAAATAACTGTCTTGACCAATCACATAAGTGAAGTGTGCAAAAAAGTACGTAAAAGTAACTGAATATAGCAATACTCATAATGCTGTTAATATTTTAGTCACGAGTTTTGCTATATACAATCACTTTTGTGTACTCTTTGCACACTTAACTGATGTAATTGATCAAAACGGTTATTTTATATTAAAAAAAGTGATGCAGTCAATCACATTAATAAAATGTACAAAGAATATAAAAGTGACTGCACATAAATTTTTGTATTTGAAAGAGCTTTGCCTGTGGCTACAAGTACTTTCTAGTCCTCCATTTATTTGCCAAGTTTGCTCGAAAATAAAAAGATATGCTTTATAGTTATTTAATTAATGAATTTGAAAGGGACGTAGATTTTATTTAAAGTAGTGATTCATGAATCAGCAACAATTGTCATACAGTACCTACATACATAGCCTTTATTTATTTGATAGTTTTATTGAGGCAATTACATTTTACTTTCTCGAACTTTCACTCAATTTATAATGTACCTTTGAAATTACTAATTACATCAAAGTGTACCCTCAAACTTTCAAAACTTCTCAATCCCCCATTCCGTCTATCAATAACGTTAAATCCAACAGAAATTTATTGTATATACATATAATTTTCATCTAATTTATTATCATTGACCATATAAAATATAAAATAATATATGCAATCAATTAATCATAAATCATTAATCATTAACCATATATAAATTATTTTATACCTAAGTTGCAAACAAGTATAAATAATTTATGTACATAATGAAATTATTTGATATTCATTAACCATATATAAATTAATAAAAAAAATTAATGATTTATGATATATTATTTTATATTTTATATGGTCAATGATAATAAATTAGATGAAAATTACATCTTTGTAGTGAATGTTATACACATGAGCAGCATGTGCAGTGAATTTTCGTTAGATTTAATGCTGCTGGTAGACGAAAGGGGGGGGGATTGAGAAGTTTTGAAAGTTCGAGAGTCTACTTTGATGTAATTAGTAGTTTCAAAGGTACATTGTGAATTGAGTGAAAGTTTAATGAGGTAAAATGTAATTAACTCTAATTTTTAAATAAATTTATTGTGGTACCAATTTTGTTTTTTGGTCGACTCGTGATTCATACGGTTTTTTTATTTTTATTTTTATTTTTTTTATCATATTCTTCATTAGTCGAACTGTCTCTTCTGTTTGTGTTTCTCTCTGGACTCGATTGTGACTTTATCAACTGTTTAAGGAATCTGTTAGCTATTTTAAAAAATCTATATGTTTCGCTAATTAAGCCAACGACAGAATATTAAGTTGAACTTATCATTCATCTTTTTATCATTACATTCTAAAATTATGTTTTTTTTTTTTCTATATTTGAAAACTAAAAAACAATATCCTCACAATACTGATGATAATTGGGAAAATATTGAATAAATGTAATATGATATCGTGGTACTGACAGTGATGATGATCACGATGACAGTAATGATAATTATAACAGTGATAATGATGACGATGACAGTGATAATAACTACGATGATACGTGGCGAAATAAGACGAGGGTAATGGTGATGATAATAATAATAAATGTACCAATATCAGAGAGAGAGAGAGTGAGAGAGAAATATGGTTGTAGTTGTTGGGGTGGTGGAAATGAGAACAACAAATATTAAAAGAGATTGTGATATACCATTTTAACAAGTGATAAGGGTACGTGGGTGTATAAGATTCAATATTATTTGAAAATAAGAAGATATTGCTGTTTTAATGAGGCTCTAATTGTAATATTAGTTAATTTTTTGAAATATAGATCATGCGATTTAGGTTTTCTGTTGGGCCGTTACATATATATATATATATCATATAATCTTATGTTTTTCTCGTTTGACAGTATTCAAACAGAGCTGTCACAGCATTTTGTCTTCTAATCGTGATGGTTTTGCTAATAAATCGACATTACTAGGATATTTACAGTGTCATCCTACACAGCACGTGATCTTTCCCTCATTCAGTGTCAGAAAATTTGGCATCTGAAAATCTGCATTACGATAGACAGTAGCAGGACATTTGGTAAGCAGCAAGATCGAAGGGTCAGAACAAGAAGAATATGTGCATAGAGATGGGTAACACCAAGATTATTCTACTCCAGAATATCCAGCATGACATGCAGTTCCAAACATTAAGCATTTCGAGAGATGCAAACCAAAGGAATCACAAAGCTGAACCCATTCAGTCTTTCCTCTGTATAAATGGTTTCGGGTCAGGAATTTTAGTCACCTAATCCTTGAATTAAAAATACACTATAAACCTAATTCCCAGTTTTTGTCAAACCTTTCTTCTTTGTCTGATC
This sequence comes from Juglans mandshurica, assembly GCA_022457165.1. Taxonomy (NCBI): domain Eukaryota; kingdom Viridiplantae; phylum Streptophyta; class Magnoliopsida; order Fagales; family Juglandaceae; genus Juglans; species Juglans mandshurica. The sequence goes on along the minus strand of CM039619.1, from coordinate 8,896,313 downwards.
TCATCAAGAAATCACATGTGGTTAATGAGCAAATGAAGAATATATTGAAATGATGTAAATGGGTGTTAAGTAGTAGTTTACAGCAATTGACATTAACTTCTGCCCACTCAAAATGCAGTAAGATTGAAAGGACCCCATGAATTAATGCTGCATAATTGAAATCCTCCATCTGCAATTAAAGGCAGACATCTTAGTCAAACATCTTCAACAACTACAAGTTTTACAATCTGTGAGATTGATTTAATAATGTCTAAACTACTGCAATGTATGAAGGATTACACGGTCTACAATGTAGACAAATCAGACACCTCAGAGTCTTACTGCAATGTTAAGAAGACCCAACCAATCAGCTTAGTTTTTCATGCACTCACAATAAGGTTCTCCCCTTTACTACGTGGCTATGAAAACATCTCTTTTTCAGGGACAAAACTGTTGCTTGCAGCTAAATATTGTATTGATCTCCTTGTCTATCATTTAGCATTCCCTTTTGTCACGAACCTTTTAGAATCAATCTGCATGCCCTCATTATAATATTTTGCACATGCTTAAAGGAAATTTTACAGATTGATTTTTTACCTATCATAGCCACTACATGACAAAGCTATCCTACTGATCTGGGGATCTAATGTCTTTACCACAACCATCTGATCTGTTTATCTTTCCTCACTAATTATAATGCTTTTGTCACCCTTTTTTTTGTTTTTTCACAAAAAGCTGGTACATGCGCACTAAGTATATTAAACTCTTTTCTTTAGCAGCCTTTGTAGCAGCAGAGTATGTAAAAACTTTATAGCACCCTTATTGCTCAATCATCAGGCCCATGATCACAGTGACTTTCCCTTTATTTCCTGCCAAAGTCAGGCCTCTTTTTCACACACACACATAAATATATATAAGCGTTAGTTGAGGCTCTTCTCCTCCACCAAGAAAGGTAGATAATCGAAAGAACCAGAGCATCACCCTCTACATAAGTAGCAAAGCTTCCCAAGCTTAGAATTCTCTCTCTCTCTCTCGTACATATCTCACTCTTTCTCCAACTTTAGTCTTTAGATATACACGGACATAAGCTAATGGTTATGGCACCCATGACCGATAAGTCTATTAAAAGAGAAGTGAACCAAATGAAAGCCAAGAATAATGTTTCCATTAAGAAGGAAGCCAATAAGGGAGCATGGACAGCGGAGGAAGATCGAAGACTGGCGGAGGTCATTGCAAGCCATGGTCCAAAAAGGTGGAAGACAATTGCGGCTAAAGCAGGTCTTTTTTCATTCCAGCAGATTCTCTCAACTACAGTATCTTTGATAAGAAATAAAGAAATCTTTACAAAATTTGATCGCAAAGGCTTAACAGGTCTGTGCTTGTTATATATTGAAGGTCTTAATCGTTGCGGCAAGAGTTGCAGGCTAAGATGGTTGAATTACTTAAGACCCAACATCAAGAGAGGAAATATATCAGACCAAGAAGAAGACTTGATACTTAGGCTTCATAAACTACTTGGAAACAGGTTAATTCTTGAGTGAAAAAATTGCTTTGCATCGCTGAATATGATCAAGTTTTCTTATTTTGATTTTCGCTTTCCGATTATTTCTCTTAGGTGGTCTCTGATTGCCGGAAGATTACCGGGTCGAACAGATAATGAGATAAAGAACTACTGGAATTCTCATTTGAGCAAGAAAATAAAACAGGAGAAACAGAGGGGAGCTACTACAAGAGAAGACTGTAATGCTCGGGAAAATAGAGCGGAAGAGAAAGTCAATGTGGCCATGAGAGGAGACGAGGAAAACTCATACAAAGGACTTGAAGATTCAGAAATCAACTTTGATGTGGATGAGTTCTTTGATTTCTCCAATGAGAGTCCTTTAAATTTAGAGTGGATTAGCAAATTCCTTGAACTGGATAAGGGATTCAGTGATGTATTGTAAACTGCATAGCTATTTGTTTTCTCCCCTTGAACTCGGTGAATTTCTTGCCAGTCAGAGTTGTATCTAGTTTTTTTCATAATTTATCACCTCCTTTTTTCATCTTTTTTTCCCCCGAGTTTTTCATGAATTTGGTAACATTCATGTAGTGTATCAGCTCTCTGGTATGCTGAAACTGTAAATCACTACCATTGATTGGTCAAAATCGGTTTTGAAGGGGAGCACTAAACTGCGGATTTTTTATCGGTGACAGATTATTTGGTGATGGAAACGACGGATGGTGTACAGAGCAAAGAATGATGATAAAAGGAGAGACGGCTTGTTGACATTACTATGGGGGCTCGTTCGGGATGAGACAAGGCCATTTGTTACCTTAAAAAGTTCAATTTCAAGGAGAGATTTTTTGGGGAAAAAAATAAAAATAATTTTTTTTTTTTTTTCAAATGGAGTTAATATTTAGGTTGCGTTTAGATGTTGAGGTATACGTCATGTTTTGTACGCCTTAAGAAAGTATGGAGAGTGGGGGGCTTCGGTGGAGGTCAATGAGTCTCCGATGCTAAAGTCAATATATTTCTTTAGTAGTTTGTGTGTGAGTTTAAAGGAATAAGAGAAAGTTCTTCATACTTGGGGTCGGCTTTTATACTAGATTTCTAGGCGGGGACAACACGTACATGACTTTGGGGAGCCCATGTCCCTTCAACTATTCGCTTAGTCAGAATCATTTAATGCGGCGTGGCTTCTAAGACGATAATATTAATGTGGCGTAAAGTCTGAGGAGTGACGCCATTAATGAGGCATGACTCCCAGACTCATTTTACTCTGTGAACCTTGTTAAACCCCTTCATGCCTGCTGTCAGGAGATCAAGGGTTCTCTATATTTTCCGTTCACTTGCCTGTGCAAGTTCTTGAGGGTAGGGTGTCATTGGGGAGGTGTCAGGGCGGCAAGTCCCCTCTGCCCCTACTGTCCGCTTTTCCCACGCGTGGGTTGTTTTGTGTGTGGGTTTTGCTCATGGGCCGAGTACTCTGCAGAGACCTACTAACTCCTTTTAGAGCAGGGTCGTTGGGCTTGGCTGGGCTTGATCGGACTCTTTGACTTACTTCTCCAGTAGTTTTTCGTGGGCTTATTATATGGGTCAATGGGAGGGAAAACTCCCTTATAAGCTGCATTTAAATGTTGAGGCGATCTCAAATGATTTGAGTTATCTATGAATAATATCATTTTATGAGTATCATTCAGGTATGTTTGAATGTATACAAGTTCAGATATATATTTGAATATATGAAATAAGTTGAGATAGATTTAATTTAAAAAAAAAAAAGATATTAGTTTAAAATAAATTGAATTGATTTCAAGTTTCAACGATCGAAAAACACCCTTTAACTTGATCAGTAAAAAAGACCATGTTCGTACCTGGAAAAGTTGCCATGGACAAATGTAGTCGGGATATGCGATCTCATTTTAAGAGTTACGGGGAATATAGCAGAATTTATTGGCATTGGCACTTTTTCCTGTCGGCTAGCTTCAGAATAAAAAGCATCTGAAGAGACCCAAAAAACCACTCCCACCACCAGATGATTCCAGGCTCCAGCGCTCTACCTTCCGATGCCAGCTAAGGCATATGTCTTATGTTGTTAAGCTACCAAATAAATGTTATGGTTATTTCATTTGTTTTTTTTTTTTTTTTTCCAAAGGGTTTACACATATTAGATTTGTACGAAAAGATCTGAGAATTTTTCTAAGAAAAAGTGTAATACGTTATATTTATTTTATAATAAAAATAATTTTATAATTTAACATACCATATCAAATCACGTTAATTTATAAATTTATTTTTATAAAATTTTTTTCAATTCTACTACGGGTAGACAAATTTGCGCACCCCTTGTGCACCCCCTGCTGAGCTGGCGGGGTAATTTAGTAATTTTGAAGAAAAAAAAATAAAAGAAGCAGAATTAAGGAGAGGAAGTGAACCGTAGCAGTGAAGCTTCTCTTTTCCGCTCAGTGCACGAACCAAGAACGATAACCAGCCCCGTCTCGTCTCCACCACCAGCACATCTGGGCACGTCTCTCTCGCCACCGGCAAGTCTGAGCACCTCAGATCCAGGTTTCGTTGTCATCAAAACGAGGCCTTTGACGATCTCGTGTAAAATATGTCCAACACTTAAAGTTCTGATGTATTAGTCTTAGTAAAACCTGGAACAAATTTTTAGCTTGGCATCGTCAGGACCCATGTCTCAAGGAAAAGTTTGGTTCTCATCTCAATATTTTCTTCAACCTGGATTTTGATGTTCATGGATGTTTTTGTATCCACCTGAATTCCTGATGATGTCATTAATAGGCCTACTTTTAATTCATTGTTGGCCAATTTGTTGGATGATGGAAGTGATTGGAAGTGAACATGTTGAGTGAGTCTGCTTCCTTTTTGGAAAATAATGCCAGGTTACTCTCAAGGTGAAGGGTGAATCTCAACTTGTCAAAAAAGCTCATGGCTGGTGGCATCACTCACAAACTGTGATCTCGTCGGATGAACTGCGAGTTTTGGCTTGCAGAAGATACAGTTGGGAATGGGATGAAGGAGAAGAGCTTCTAGGAGAATGGGGAAGAAGGACAAGGCTGAAACACACCGTTTCAATTTAGTCTTCAGTTTCGTCTCCCACCAAGCGCAATTCGCACCGTTTTATTAAACTCATTCCATGTCATCAAGGGTGCGCAAAGGGTGCGCAAATTCGACGACGAATAGAGTTTTCGAATTTTTTTATAGTTAAAATATTTCTTTTTTCTAAATTTACAAGGAACTTGCATATTCTCTGCTGGGATGCATTTCACTGGCCACGTTGAAAAACAAGTGATCTTTTGGATTTATAACAAGATTTCTTTTTTCATAAACTTACTTGAAACGAGGTTATTTTCACAATGAAGACACAAACTAAAATCCACTACTATTTTGTTTGAGTAATACTAGATATAGTCGTAAAATGCGTAAGTATCGTATAATTATTTTAAAAAAGAGTAGAATTCATTATTAAAAAATTAATTTTTTTATATAAGTATTGTATTTACTATTTTTTTTTTTTTAAATTACATAATATTTGCGTACTTCACCATTATAAATATCATTTTCCTTTATATATATATGAACTTAGGAAAGCCGAACAAAAGAGACAAATAATTTTGTCTTCCATCTTGAGAAGGATCCAAAAACCCCGAATGTCTATCACAAATATTGGAAAATGCCTTGGCTAATTATCGAGGATCTCACTGATTTTATTATTATTATTATTGTTGTTCTTGAATAGTTAAGGAAGTCTTCTTAATGAGTTTGTAATTTTTATTTTATTTTTAAAAATATTTAAAGGATTTAAAAAGATATTTGAAAAAAAAAAATTGGCCTTCTCGACTAGGGTGTAGCAGCACCTGTATTTCCAAACTACAAAGTACTTACCCTCAAAGAGCAGTGCGAGAGTGTAGCACGAGATCCGATAAGAGTAAAAAATGTTTTTTTTTTCAATTAATTAATTAATTAATTATTATTTATATATATTCTTAAATATTTAAAAAATATATTTTTTTAATGATAAATAAAATTATGGAGACCCATTATCGGCGAGAGTAGCATATTTCCCCTACAAAATACTTCCCTGAATCACACGCAACTGTCTGATCTCATTAAAGCTCAACCTACCCGAGTCCCGACCAACGTCAATTCTGATGTCGTGGCGGCTTTTGCTGCCTTCTTCCTCACCAATTATTCAGATCTGATAGTACCAGATGAGTAGGATGCATGCATGCTGTACTACTTCTGAGTTGCACACACCATGAATGAACGATGTAGCTCAATAATTATGTATTCTCCGAATATCTAATAATTTTTTTTTTTAACATACATCAAATTTTTACCTGAAATTATTATTTATCTTAAAAAATATAAAAAGATAGAAAGATTTACTTCCGTATTCTTCTTTTGGGAGTCGAACTCTTGTTCAATAAGTATACCTAACTAATAGAATCAAACTCAAGATTTCTACTCTAATAACATGTGAAATTATCAGTGCTCGTCCAAGTAACTTAAACTCATAAGAAAGATAGGTTTAATTTTATATTATCCTCATCTCTGATGGTCTGATCTGATTATGGAGATGACCATGCATGCATCTAGATCCTTTCATTTAGCTTTCTACAGTGATGATGCTGTAACTTCTGGGTTTAAGCATCTGCAAGGTGCCTGCAAGGTGGACTGCGGGTCCTTCCTGACACATTCTAATTAAGATTGAACTACCATTTTGTTTGCATGAGCTCAGCTCCAGCAATCAGAGGGCCGGATCGAGTAGTACAGCTTGCATTCTAGTAAATAACTTCTCAATTGCTCAAAATAATAACAATATCTTCCCAGTTGGAAACTTATTAAATTCATGAGCCACTACTATTTTGTCTATTCTGTCTCGAACTCTTTCTAAGAATGAACGAACGTACCAAAGTGAAACCTACGCAAAGAAATCAATTATGTAAATGAGGCCCCAAGACCTTTCGGCCATGAGTGCAACAATGACCTGAGTTTTGTACGACGTGCTACAGAGCAAGTACATCGAATCAATGCGCGCATGGGCGCTTAGAGTCAAACCTATCCACCTAATTAGAACTGAAACAAATAAATATGATTGATTGCATGTTTAGCTTTAAACTGCATGCCCGTTTCAATGTTAGCAGAGAATTAATTAATTATAAGAAAAATAATAAAACTTGTGAATTGACAGGGAGCATGCATTGGCTAATGAAAGTTATACATCGGTGTGCATGTTCAAGCTCTTGGGGCGGCCAAGTTGAAACGTCATGTGAGCCTCAAAATTCTTCAAAATTTGAAATGCAAGAGCCAGAAACCAGGTACGTACAGAAAAGACATTTCAATGGGACAAATGGCACGTTATGTAAGACAAGAAGTATCGTGGACAAGTAATCCAGTGATGCAAGCTTGCTTCTGAAATAATTATCAAGCTGAATACTTTCTGGCAATTGCACGTGATAATATTTGTTGTTTAAATTCTTATGAATAGATCATCAATATATATATATATATATATATATAAAGATTATTACAAAGATATATACAAAGTTGGTTTATCATGATTTCTAGACAAAATTATACGAAATGATATAAATTGTTAATTTTTTCTAGATTTTGTAAGCTTGTGAAAAAATTCTCGGAAAATAAATGAACTGCTCATAGACATAAACTATAACTCGATAATAAACCCAAATTTAACTCTTCTTTGAATAAAACTAAAGTTTGACTTATCTACTACTCATTCAAACTCGGCTTAGTACACGGCAAGGAAAAACCAGCCTTAATAATTACGCCCGTTTATATAGTGAAAGTGGTTCATCGATCTCATCTCATTTTATTTTATCATTATAATTTTTTTAAATTTTCACACAAAATATAATAAACAATTTAATTTTTTTAAATCTTAAAATAATAATATATAATATTAAAAATAATATTCTAACAATATATTATTAAATTTTCAACTTTCATTTTATCTTAACTCATTATCCAAACATACCTTAATGCCAAAATAAATTGGAGGTAAGAGTTGGCATGCTAATTGCTACCACAATTCTTCCGGCCATATATATCAGATCAGTTTATTCGGCTGTTAGATCATGGCAATCAACAGAAAATTACAGCTTTTTATACCCATAGCTTACGCAGTTACAATTATCGCCCAACTCAAATCATCATGCACGCAGTTCATATCATAATCATAACCTTCAACTTACCAGCAAATCATGTTTCCTTGCATGTACGGATGTAGCAATCCAAAATTCTGCAAACACATGCACCCTCTTAAAATTGTAAAATGCTATTCGTAATTGGCCAGGGGAACCGCGGTGCAACCGTATCTCATGTGGCATAAATGAAACGGCACCGTTTCATTCAATTTGTCAAAACGCCTCATCTCGTATCGTCTTCATCTTCCCATTACCTTCCTTCTCCTTCTTCATCCTATTCTTCTTTACAGAAACATCACCCCAAGTACAGAGAAGCCAAATCCTGATTCTCACATTTGTTCATTCGTCTTACATCACCCCAAGCACAGAGAAGCCAAATCCTGATTCTCACATTTGTTCCTTCGTCTTCACCTCACAGTCTCACATTTGGGAACTTTGATGGTGGTGGTGGAGCATGTATTGGCACTTGGCGGTAGTGAGGTCAGGGGTCCAGAAGTCGGAATCCATTGAATATAAGGATTAGAGATGAAGCTCGCTTTTCTTTTTCAAGAAAATAATTTCTTCTGATTCTAAATACTTCCAGGGAGGAAAAAAAATCAACTTGGCCTCCGATCTTAAACCTCTTGGGTGCCTTTTTCAATTATGAAAATACCTCCAGAGATGAAACTCACTTTTTCTTTCAAGAAATAATTTCTTCTGATTCTAAATACCTGCAGGGAAAAAAAAATTGAGCCTCTTGGGTGCCTTTTTCGTTTCTGAAAATTTTGACTTTTTGAAAGTTATTAGAGATGAGCTCACTTTTCTCAAGAAAATAATTTACTATATTTCTAAATACCTCCAGGGAGGAAAAAAAGAATTCAACTTGGCCTTCAATCTGTTCATCTTGGGTGCCTTTTTCATTTTTGAAAATTTTGACTTTTTGGTTAGATATCCTCTCCAAGTTGATTGGATGGAAGCTTACAAAATGAGAGCGATCCGACGAAAGCACAGATCTGAGACCGAATCCTCTATTTTTTCTCCTACCCACGAAGACAACCATAGATCTGAGTTGTAGAAGACGGCCCCTCTGCTCTGCTTTTCTTCTAATAAAGCTTGTGCATCTGTTGGTTTCTCTTCTTTCGTCTATGTTTATTTCCTTTTATCCATTTTCTTCTTCTTCATTTTTTTTAATATATCCTCTGACGTAGCTTTAGCCGATTACACCGCGGTTGTATGTAGAAGAACTGCTTAAAATTAGTGATGAGATGTATTCCTAATTTTCTCTCTGTACACTTTTACAATGGAAAATAGCTCTGGTGACCTTTGCCGAAACTATACTCCATAAGATTTCTACTGGTTTTAGCTGACATAGCTGTTATTCATTTTAAGATGGGTTTTATAAAACACCTTTTAATAGAGATGAAGGTGTTTGTATTATCATTAGAGGGGGAAAACTGGTTTCGTATCACATAGAGGAGTCAAAAGACCACCAAAGAGATGGTTTTTCCTCAAGGCAGTGCCCAGTGACTAGCCAATGCAATGGAGGAATGCACCTCATCGGAGGGAAGCAAGAACTTCTACAAGTTGTAGTAGGATGGTACAAAGGCTTGGTTTGTACATTGTCACTCGAATGATTTCGGACGGTATTTAGAAGTAACTAAATATGGCGATAGTGGACATAGTAGTCCTCTGGTGATCTCGGAAGGTATGGAAGGGGGGTTGGAAATACCTCTCCAGGGAAATGAAACATGCTCTGAATAAGCACACTTTGGTAAATAAGAAGCCGACATTGGCTTCATCCATGGACAGAACAACAGACAAAGGAAATGGGCTGGGGAGGCAGGAAATCTTGTATGCAAAAGTGGTGAGGGGCGGCGCTGGGAAACAGCCGGCTGTAATGGGTGGCTCAGGCCATTCCTTGAAGTTGCTGCAACAAGAAAAAATGGCGGTGGCTGAGAATGGTCGAGGGACTATACTTGAAAGGGGTGGTAGTAGCATGTCCCATGCTGCTTCAATGGAAAGGGAGATGCAGGGAATCCTTACTAGTTTGAAAGAAGAAATCACTTTATTGATGAAGGCTGTAGAATCTCTTTCAATTAGAATGGAGCCGGGCTAGGCCCTAGGCTTGGAACAAGGCCATCGGTCAACTAGATCTAAGATGATTAAGTCTAAAGGAAATGGACTGCTCTTCAGGCCCGATAAAGGGAAAGCCAAGATTCAAATGGGCCGAACACGCCAAGCCCAACCTAAGCTAAAATGGTGTCTCAAAAGAAATGGGCCCTTCTTTGAGAAGGGCTCCATGTCCTCTGCTGGGCTCGTTGCTATGATGGTCCATCTCCAGCACAGGACCTAGTCGCCGACAGCTTTTGGGGCTATTCTCGGCCATTTTTGCAGTGGGGTCAGCGCGTCGATAGGGCTATCAGCGTCAGAAGAGGTTGCAAAAGAGATGATTTCGACAATGACAGAGACATTGCCCACATGAGAGACACATAACAATGCATTGGCCCTCTCTAAGTCACATCCCATAACCACGGTCGTGAATGTGCCGTCCTTGGCGCCAGTGGAGGAGATATCTCAGATCTCTGCAGAGGAGATGATGAGAGGTTTGTCGGGAGGGCTGGAGCAGGGCGAGAAGCCACAGATACTCCAGTCGGCGACATCTGGATAGTTGGTTGACCTTTACGCAGTGAAAGGAGGCATACCGGCGCTAGAAAATGGTATGGTAGTTGAGAAACCCATTTTTGTCGACTCAGACAGTGTGGGAGGCCCGGGTAATTTAGAGAATGGTGCACTAGATGGGGCTATGGTTGTTTTCGAGGCCACAAGGGGAGAGGTGATGACGGTTGCAAGGCGGGTGGACGCCAAAGGGGTAGGTCCTCTTTTGAGGGGGCAGAACCTACTCCACTGAATTCGTTTCATCCGAGGGTGTCAGATTGGATTATTAAGAAAGCCATAGAGATCAAACATTATGTGGGGATAACATATGAGGGTTTTGAGGAAGAATTTTTGGTGTTACTTATAGCTATTGAAGCTGGAAGTGTACAATCTAGCAATCCACAACGAATCTTTCTATTAATTTGGACCAAAAAAAAAAAAAAGATAACTCAAAAGGCTAACGTGGGCTATGAATGTTGATGGAGGGGAGAGGAGCTCTCGCTAGGGGCGTTTCAAGGGACAGGTAACGACAAATCATATACGAAGCCAAAAATAATATCTTGGAATGTAAGGGGGGCTGAATGAGCACAACAAACGGCTCCAAGTCAGAAATTTACTTCATCAATAAGTGATATCATTTGTTTACAAGAGACCATGTTAGAATTTATTACAAGGAAAATAATTCGAAATTTGTGGAGGGGACATCATGTTGGATGGTCATATCTGCCTTCTAAAGGAGCATCCAAGGGTGTTCTTATTATGTTCAATAAAAGGGTGGTGGAAAGGTTAAAGGATTGTGTGGGTGAGTTCATTGTGGCATGCTCATTTGAGAATGTAGAGGATGGTTTCCAGTAGGCTTTTACAGGAGTCTACGACCCTAATATTGATGCAGAAAGAAGGTATTTATGGGAAGAACTGGCGGGTCTTCTTAGTTGGTGGGAGTTACCAAGTTGCATAAGGGGTGACTTCAATGTCTCTCGTTTCTCGAGTGAGAGATCAGGTATGTCCCACATCACACCTCCTATGAGGGATTTTTCTAACTTCATTTCAAAACAGACACTTATGGATATTTCGCTAATAGGAGGTTCACATACTTGGTCTAACACTCGTGAATTCTCATCATGGTCAAGAATTGATAAAGTTTTGCTAACTCCAGAATGAGAGTTACATTTTCCGGAGGTAACTCAGAGAAGATTGCCTAAGGTATGCTCAGGCCACTTCCTCAGCCTTTTAGACTGTGAAGGCATCCAATGAGGTAGAAGATATTTTAAATTTGAAAATATGTGGCTTAAGACTAACGATTTTGTAGACAGGGTATGACAATGGTGGTCTTCTTATGATTTCCAAGGCTCTCTAAGCTTCATAATGGAAAAATAGCTAAAAGCGCTGAAATTTGAAACAATGGAATGAACAAGTCTTTGACAATGTAGGTCTACAACGACGCTCCCTTCTATAGGAGCTACATAGTTTGGAGAGTGAAGAGAAGGCTAGAACTCTTTCTGAATCCGAAACAACTCGCAAGAGGCATATAGTTCTAGAATTGGAAAGAGTCATATTAATGGAAGAGATCTATTGGAGACAGAAATCAAGGGCACTATGGCTCAAAGAGGGAGACAAGTGTACAAAGTTCTTCCATAGAGTGGCTAATTCGCACCGGAGGAACAACACTATTGATATGTTGATGATAGATGGAGCAATATCTTCGGATCAGTCAATCATCAGAACCACATTGCACAATATTATGAACATATACTAGCTGAACAACAACCATGGAGACCGACTGTTGGTGGTTTGACCTTTTCTATACTAGACCCATTGAGTGCAGGGTGGCTTAAGAGGCCATTTGAAGAAGAAAAAGTATGCAAAGTCGTTCGAGGTATGGCTAGTGACAAGGCTCCAGGCCTGATGGTTTTACAATGGGCTTTTTCCAAACCTGTTGGGAAGTGCTAAAGGGCGACCTTATGCAGGTATTTCAAGAATTCTAATGCTAGTTTTGAAAGAGGTCTAAATGCTACATTTTTAGCACTTATTCCCAAAAAGGCGGGATCAGTAAATGTTCAAGACTATCGTCTCATAAGCCTTGTGAATGGGGTTTACAAGATTCTATCCAAGGTGCTAGCAAACCGATTGAGTACGGTGATGAAAAAGTTAATCTCGAAACCACAAAATGCATTTGTCAAAGGCAGACAAATCCTAGATTCGGTCTTAATTGGTAATGAAGTGTTGGATGGACGACTCAAATCGAACTGGGGTTACTTTGAAAACTAGATATGGAAAAAGTCTATGATCATGTAAATTGGAAGTTCCTACTTTATCTACTTACAAGATGTAAATTGGAAGGTCTTAATTGGTAATGAAGTGTTCCACGATCATCACCAGTGGATTTTTTTGACTCCTCACGTTGGTGATACAGGGGGATCCGCTCTCTCCCTTACTCTTTTTATTTGTCATGGAAGCTCTCAATTTGATGATCGTGGGCCTTATGGAAAGTGGGTTTCTTTATAGTTTTTCAATGGGGAATGGTAATTATGGCTCTATTAATATTTCTCATATGTTGTTTGCGGATAATACTCTCATCTTTTGCGAAACAAATCTCAGGCATATCCAACCTGTGAGGGCTTTACTTATCTGCATTAAAGTTGTCTCAGGTTTGAAAGTTAATCTCTCAAAGTATGAACTGGTACCGGTGGGGACTGTTCCCAAAGCAGCAGCTCTAGCCTCCCTCTTGGAATGTAAGGTATCTTCTCTACCCCTTAAGTATCTTGGCTTATCTTCGGGTGCTCATTTTAAATCTGAGCAGATTTGAAATGTAGTGATTGAGAAAGTGGAACGCAGAAGATTGATATCTTGGAATATATTGTATTTGTCTAAAGGTGGTAGGCTCACCTTACTTAAAAAACACCCTTTTCCAACATACTTACCTCTTTTTTGTCCTTGCTCCCGCTACAAGCAAAAGTTGCCAACCATATTGAGAAGCTACAATGCGGCTTTTTGTGGAGTGGTTTGGGGGATGAGTTCAAGTTCCATTTGGTTAATTGGTCAATAATTTCTACTCCAATTTCTGGGGTTGGACAGGGGATTCACAACTTGATGAAGTTCAACCAAGCTCTATTGGGTAAATGGTTGTGGCGGTATTAACAAGAAAAATGGACCTTGTGGAAGACTATTATAGATGCACAGTATGGGGAGGAATTGGGTGGTTGGTGTTCGAATGAGGTACGTGGCCCATATGGGGTGGGTCTATGGAAATACATAAGGAAAAATTGAGAGTTCTTTCGGAGACATACACATATTATAGTGGGTGACGACTCTCGTGTCAGATTTTGATATGACAATTAGTATGGTGAAAAAAGTCTTCAAGACACTTTCCATGCTATATTTCATATTGCACGACTGAAGGATGCAGCGATAGTAGACCACTTGCATTTTTCTAATGTCTCCCCTCAATGGAATGTTGATTTCATTAAGGCAGCTCAAGATTGAGAGTTGGAGGAGATCACAGAGTTCTTTGCAGCTTTGTAATAAGTACGTATGCCTGAGGGTATCGTGGATCAAAGGATTTGGAGCCCTTCCACGAAAGGTAAATTCATTGTCAGATCACTCCATAGAGTTTTAACTGGTTCAGGCATACATTCATTTTCATGGAAGAGCATTTGGCAAATGAAAGCTCCGTCCAAAGCCGCCTTTTTCATTTGGACAACAGCATTGGGCAAAACTCTCACCATTGATAATTTAAGGAAACATCGGTTAATGGTATTGGACTGGTGTTATATGTGTAAGAAAGAAGGTGAATCACTAGACCATCTATTTCTACACTAAGGTGGCAAAGACCTTGTGGGACTATTTTTTTACAGGACTTGGCATATTATGGGTCATGCCTTTTAGATTGGTAAATTTTCTAGCTAGTTGGAGAGGTCTCCGAAGGAATTCACAAGTTGCAACAATCTAAAAAATTATCTCTATTTGCATGTGTTGGTGTATATAACAATAATGAAATGATAGAAGTTTCGAAAACTGCAAGAAGACAATTAAGGAGCTGAAAGTCTTTTTCTTTAAAACATTTTTTTTTTTTTTTGGGGGGGGCATTGTTTGTAACGGACTAAGTGTACATGACTTTTTATTATCGTTTGTCAACTCTAGTTGGGTATACTCCATGTATACTTGGGTTTTACCTATTTTTATGAATAAAAAGCTTTGATTACCAATATATATATAATTAAAAAAAAAAATCAGTGATGAGGAGGAACAAAAAGGAGCGTTGTCTTTTTACTGTTTTTTTCCATTGTTTCGCTTTGTTCTCAGGGGCTCATCTGAATCATATTATATTCCTCACGCTCCATCAAGTGAAGGAGAAATCAGAGGCAGTGACATTGAGTGCATTCCGCAAATATATTCACCATATGAATAATTTTACAACAGCAGACCCATCACCATGAGTTAACCCCATGCCATGGAACAAGCATAATTGACCACCAGTTTACCATCAAAAGTTCCAAAATTCTGCAATGTCCAAGAAGATAATTGAGTCATGGTGAAATGTACACTAGCCATGAACATTTAATAGATAAGCACATAAACTAAATTGGACATTCACAGTCAAATGTGACATCTCAGGGAAAGACAATATTACTAACATTACAAAAACAATATACAAAAATAACTAGGATTTCAGGTCCTTGCTTATTAGGAAAAACAAACATTATCTTGCCAGTAACTTGCACCTCCCTTTCCCTCTACAATTCTTGCTAATTATTCAATTTTGGAATTGAAAATAATAAGGTAGAAAATCCTGCAAATGTAAAGAAGACCACGCTCAAACCCAAAATGTAAAGAAGAACACGCTCAAACCCCCCCCCCCCCCCGGGCCAACATGATTAGCACAGACAAAGTACACTAATGTAGAAGAAAAATGAATTGACTGTTGACATTATACATGCCAGAAGACAGATTCAGTCCAGTCCATTTGAGGTCACCCAAAATATGGCTATTTTAAGCATGTTGTCTGCAAAGATAACAACCTTTAGTGCAATGCACCAAATGCAGCTCCCTTTTCCTCTTCCTAAGTTTTATATAATGCCATGCAGCAGGGTAAGAGTGTTAAAATACTCCATGAACAAATTCCTCCTAAATCTAACAGACAGCAGAAATTAAAATCCACAAAATAGAGTAGTTATATTATAAATATCTATTATAAATCAATGCATTCACACTCATAAAATAAATAAATCAATGCATTTATAATGCATTTGCGCCATCCTTCAACATAAATGAAATCCAGAATAGTAGATATTTTACTTTGGTGAAGGAAAATATAAGAATGAAACACAATGAAGTAAAATCCCAATATGGCAAACATATATCCACCCAAAATTAAAAAAAGGTAAATTTTATTAAAAAGATAATAATAAAGTTAAAGGACCTTACATTATACAGATCGATTACCAATTCATCTGGGTTTGGTGAGAACGAACTGTTGACATAAACAAACTAAAAAAAGAAAAACATTACTCTGAAGCCCAAGGATCATAACAAATACAAGAAAACAACACCACAAGCATTTACCAATGTTTCCCGATGAAGCTGCCGCCGAAGAAAGTCAATCACTTTTGCAAACTTTTCAGTTCCAAGTATCTGCCATAGAAAGAATATTTGACATGTGAATACCAAGATTTCAAATTGTAATGTACAAATTGAAGAAATATTCAAAAGGTAAAGTTTAGAATTTCTAAGCGAGACAACAATGAAATAAACAAATATTTTGATGACAAGGAATCACGGAGACTGAGCAAATGCAGTGTCTTTTACATGGTTAAACCCCGGAGCCGGGTAACACGTCCCCATCACATGGATTAGGTACTTCATCAACTTTTCACCGATGGGACGTGGCCCCTAAAGATTGTTTGTACCAAAGTATTTGAACCTTAGACCTAGAGGGAGCATGCCATTAAGATCAAGGCCCTTACCACTTGAGTCAACCCCTAGGGGTTACCTATACAAATATTTTTTCATAAGATACTACAAAACAAAGAATAATAAAAGAAAAGAAAGAACTCTTATGCCTCAAATCAAGCCATTTTGAAATTTATAAATTAAAGTGATATCAAGAAAAGGGTCCAGCACATATGAAAAAAGTTTCTATCCATTGCTAACACATTTTCAAAAAGAATGTGATAGCAAAGCCACACAGACAGGGGGCACAAGTCTCTATATGTGTGTTTTATTTGCACATTATATCAATAGCATAAGTTTAAATCCTATTGCGTGTAAATTACAAATAAAAAGTAAAGAGGATAAAAATATATATATATACCATAGTTTTCTTTGAACGAAGGCATGCTAACCTTTTGATTCTATACACTAGTGAAGCTGGCGAAGGTCGAAACGTGAAAGATATTGGGGGGGGGGGGGGGGGGGGGGGGGGGGGGGTAGTGGGGGGTGTGATTGGGATTCTACATTGGCTGGGAGGAAAAGTTCTTGCCTGATTCCAGGAGATTGCAGTTGTAGCGTTGATTATTTCTTTTAGTATAGGCTCAAATGACTTAGTTTACTTGGATCGTCACAAATAGTATCAAAGTTAGGATATTTAAAGCGAGGGACTGTAAAGACCCACTTCAGTATATGAGGGTGGTAAATGGGATCGCATAGTGCCCGCGCAGGAGAAGTTCTTGCATTTTGTAATGATTTCGAGGAGTTTCAATTATGATATCGACTAATTCTTTTAGAGTATAGACTGAAATATCTGCGTCATGGAATACGTCCAAATCGCCACCATATTATGTGGATAAAGTTTTGAGTAAAACAAAATCCTTTCAAGAAATACCTTAAATTTGGCTTGTTTGAGTATAGGGGCATCGCCAGTGGCTCTGAGATGAACAACGACTGCAGAAAATTGAAAACCCCACAAACCATAAAAAACACCTTTAACAAAGCTCAAAACTAAAAACTATCAAAGCTTGAACAATCAAAACCCTAACTAAGAAGCAATTACCAACGTTTTTTTCATGGATGGCTAGGCTGCTCACCTTTCCGCGCAAAACTTGGAGACTCTGACTCAGCGGCCATCGTTAATTTCTGAAACAAACAAACACCGAATTTGGGGTCGGAGATAACTGCAGTCTGCATTTACTGATGCTTCCACAGTTTCTGGGCTATTTACGGCTATTATTTGGGCCGTACCGCGACATGGTAGGATTCCTCGCTCATAGGGCAACGCTGTCTTTGATGAAGTCCTCCAAATGGGCCTTCCACAGTAGGTCTTTTCTCTCTTTCTTCTCAATTGGTTCGGTAATCGTTCCACAGGAAAAGTCGTGCTCTTTTTTTTTTTGGTTAATTCCATTTTTTAGTTGCTGAAAAATGGCGAAAGATTCCTAAAGGGGAAAACATAAAATTATATTTGTAATTATAGAGTGCGGGTGAATAAATATGGAATTCACTAGGAGTGTACAGGAACCGATCGGAACTGGTGAAAAACCGATCGACCGGTAGTAGGAATTTGTTAAAACCGATGTCGACCGATTCAAACCGCCGAACCGGCCGATAGCAGATATATATTCTTTTATATATATATATATATATTACGTAAAACAATGTTGTTTAACTTAAATGAGTTAAACGGCGTCATTTTATACCTTTAGTTTAGAAAATAAAAAATAACAATACAAAACGGCGTTGTTTGGTTTAATACACCTAACAACTTCGTTTGGATTTAGGGTTTATTACCCCCCTCCCCTCCTTCTCATTCTCTTGATTCTCTCTTTCTCAGTTTCTCTTTCAGACTCTCTCTCCTCTCTCACGCAATATGCACAAGCTGGCAGCCACAGTGCCGCACATCCTCTCTCCCCTCTTTCATGCCACCGGTGAGATCCACCTCGCCTCGATGTCATCTTTGTAGCTCATGTCTCTCTCTCTCTCTCTCTCTCTCTCTCTCTCCGAATATCTATGTCAGTATGATTTTGATTTCTTATAAAGTTTTCCAATATAAATCAATGACTATATAGTATATTTTTTTTAAGTTTTCCATATTTGTTACTTCCGTTGCCAATCAGGGATCATGATACGTTGCCGATTGTTTTGGACCTCGATCGTTTTCTGAGTTTGTAACTTTGTGTTTGTGTTTGCATAACCGACTGGAAATCGGCGAACCGCCAAGAATCATGCCGAGACCGACGTCAGCGATTTTCTCCCCCTTAACCGGTTTGTTTTAAGCATGTATAAAATTAGTCGTTTCGGTTTCGGTTTTGGACCAAAACCGAAACCGCATCTATCGATTTTCACGCCTAGGATTTACACACTTTTTCAAAATAAGTATGCAGTACTTACATAACACATTTCTAAGTATATTGGAGAGACATTTCTAAATATATTGGAATTTTATAAATTGTTATAGAGCATATGGGAATTATAGATTTTATTGGGGGAGCTATTTTCTATATTTATAAAATTATGATTAAGAAATAGGGTATATTTTGATTTTTCAAAAGATTTGGAGGGGGGGGGGGGGGTTTGGATAAACGCATGTTCGCCAATGATGCGATACCATTTAAGTCATTATAACTATAATCTCAACATAAATGTCTAAATTTATAAACGATTTATTGGAATATATTTATATAAGGAGTTATTATATTCTCAAGCCAGTGTATAGAGCACATCATCCACATAATTTAAATGGTAATATTTGATTTGTAAGATTTAAATTTTAAAATCTTACAAATCAAATTATACCATGTAAGAACACTAGTAGTGAGATAGCTATAGTCAAATTTTGGCCAAAATTTAGCTAAGTTGCTTAAAAACCAACTACACTAAACTCAACAAATGTACAGTAAATTTGGCCATTCCTTTTTTCACTGGCCAAATAAATTTTCATGCATAAAAAAATGCTTCCCGCTTGTATGTTCATTGTGCGCGAAAGGCTCTTCCACCACAAAGTATCTTCTGGAAAGGCTCCCAAATAAGGGTGTAACTGGTCCGGTTTGGTCCGATTTTGGGTAAATTTTGGGACTGAACCGGTATACACCGGTTTTACCTTTTCAAGAACCAATATCACACCAGTTATCCTCCTAAAACGGTACTTTCGATTTTATCGATTCCGGTCCGGTTCAGTCTGGTTTTCCTATTTTTAGTATATATTAAATATCTAATCTCTTATACTTATATATATTAATATATATAAATATTAGTAATACACTAATACTATTAGTATATAGTAATACTATGGGTATAGTACTATTACTATATGTTAGTGATAATATAATAATTAATATACTAATGTATATTAGTATTACTAATATATTTATCAAAATGAATATGTTGAGAATTTATTAAGCCATAAAATGTAATTAATATATATTTTATACTTAAAACATATGATCAAATAAATGTTCATATTTAATATATAAATATGCGAACTGGTTTGGTCCCAAAAAACATAAAATCGAGACCGAACCGGCCATTATGATCGATTTTTAAAATGGAAGAACTAGTCCAGGACTGGACCAATCGATCCGGTGCTGTTCGGACTAGTTTTCCGGTTTTCCGATTTATTTTTACATCCCTACTCCCAAATAAACTGAAGTCTCCCAAAAACTGAAGAACAGTCGTAGCCTTCTTTCTCCAAAACAGCCGTTCTCAGCCCAATGTTGAAGTCTCCATTGTCACCGCCTGCAACCATCGCCGTTGTCAACTTGTTTCGGTAAACCCACACCACCACCGACTCTCTTTTTTTTTTTTTATGTTCTTTTTTTTTTCCATACCCTTTTCTATTTCCATATGTTTCTGGATTTTAGATTTTTTCCAGTTCTTTTGATTGTTTTTTCTTTCTCGATTTTATTTCCACCGTTGACCATGTTTTGCCTTCGGTTATTCGAGATTTTTTTTTTTTTTGTTTGTTTCTTTTGGTGGTCCTTGAGCTCCATCAGTTCACTACTAATGAAAATAAACACAAGCATAATAAGTTCTGGGAAAATGATAGAGCCACTGCTGGTGGCTCCCGCTGGAGTCACCGTTGGCTCTATCATGTGTTTTTTAATGTGTTTTTTTTACAATTATTTTTATATAGATTTTTTTAACAATTTTAAATATTTAAAAAATATAAAAAAAAATATAATATTATTAAAAAATACTTTCTTAATCATGATGTAAAAAAAAATTATTTTTTTTTATTTTATTTCGTGATTAAGGAAGTATTTTTTAATAATTTTTTTTACTTCATGATTAAAAAAGTGTTTTTTAATAATATGATAAATTTATTTTATTTTTTAAAATATTTAAAAGTATTAAAAAAATTTCTATAAAAAATAATTGTAAAAAAAAATACATCAAAATATCCATGCTAGAGCCCGCGATGGCTTCCAGCGAGAGCCACCAGCAATGGCTGTAGCATTACTCTAAGTTCCGTCCTCTTTAAGGTAGTGTCTACTTTGGTGGTCCTTCACTTGAATGGTCTTTCATAACACTTTTTTTTTTCATTTCTTTTGGTGGTCCATTTCTTTTGATTAATTTTCGTTGCAACTTGAATGTTGTGGATTATGGATTTGGACTGTCTGGGGAGATTACAAAGATGGGCTTTGAGCCGGATATGGTGGCAGTTGATACTTTGGTTAAGGATTTGTGTAATGATAGTATGGTTCATTGTGCGCTTCAACTGTTTGATAAACTGTGTGAGAAGAGACTTGGAGAGTGTGTGATCATATATGGGGCTCTTATTGATGGTGAAGGCAGAGTACAAGGCGAATGTGCTAACTTATGGCATGATCATTGATGCTCTGGTGGGTGTATGTTGAAGGATTTTGTGCATGTTGTTTGAACACCCTACATGAATTCTATTTTTTTTGTTTTTTGGTTATGGTATATGAATCGAAAGAAATTTGGTTAGAATTTTGTTTTTTGGTTAGAACATGACCGTTGTGTAAAAAAAAAAAATACCGTTAAAAAATTATATCCATTGGAATAATATGAACGTTAGAAAATTAATGTGTATTTTTTTTAATAATGAATAAGTATTCCAATTATAATTAGAATTAAAATAAATGAAAATATTAAAATCAATATTTTAATAGAATATTGATAGATTTGGAGAGTTTGTTATTTGATTTTATTGAAAAAGTGAATTTTTGTCAAAATTTGGCCAAACTTTAGCTAGGCCACTGCTAGTACTGCTCTAAGCATTTGATCAAATATGTTCTATATACCGACTTAAAAATATAATTCTTCTTATATAAATTCACAATCACTTGTGTTTGAAGTTTGTAAAATAACTTTCAACCTAAACGTCATATGATCTTAACATAATTAAGTAGTGCACATAAGCTTCCAATAATAAAGCTTATCGATTTAAGAAAATATTAATAAAGTCATAAAATAGGACGTGAACGAGTTGAATTCGTGCCCATTCAAAACACAAATGAGTGGATTGCATACATAAAACTTATAACTATAAGTACTTCAATGATAAATTGAAGTTGATCAACTAATATTTGAATAAAAATCAAATATTCAACTATTATTGTGATGATGCTCAACTGATATAACTATTATTGATAGGTAGGTTTGTGATCAGAACATATGCATGGGAATAGCCATGTGGAATCATTTCAGGAAGAGTCTTGAAAGGAACATTAAACGAGACAGACATGAAAAGGTCCTGTTCTTGCGCGTGTCAAATTAATCATGCACTACGAGCAGGTACGTCGTAGGTCCCTGTTTTTAATGCACGTTTGTCTTTGTGGGGGCGTAGTCTTTGACAAGTTGGGATTGTTTCTTGTATTATCATCTCGCAATCTTTTCGACAATAAAAACAAAAACAATAATGGATATTGGAACTGTCTCGTAATTAAGGTGGAATTAATGGGCAAAATGTTTTCTTTGTTTTTAAATATCTAGCATTCGTTTACCCTTTTTTTTTTTTTTTGTTAAAAAAAATATTCTTTTTGAGAATGAATGAAATGAAAAGGGGAGAAATCATGATAGGATGTTAATTAATTCCTTTTTTAAATAATACCTATTTTTACAACTCATTATATAATAATGTTTTAAAATAAAGATATATACATATATATATATATAGAAATTGATGTTTAATAAATTATTTTATAAAAATACTCTTAATTTAAAATATAATTGTATAAAGAATTATTAAAAAGGTTGTGTATGGCTGTGTAATTTTACTTCCTTTTATATATAATTAACTAATTCAGTAATTTCGTCCAAAAACAAGACAAAGTCAAGAAAATTGATTAGTGTTGATGTTTTGTATTTTAAGAAAGATATAAGAGAAATATGAATGATTTATACAAGTCCTAAATAGACAAACTTTGCATATATCTTTGTAAAAAAGTAGACCTCATATTAAAAAAAATACTATTATTTTTTAATGAGATTCACATTTTTACAAAAAAATTATACATGACTTATCTGATTGAAATTAATACCTAATATTACTAAAGTCAGGATTCACCCCGTCACGTAAGAATGAAATTATCCTTTGAAATAAAACAGATCTTTTGGGTACAAGCGGGGCGTGCAAGCCGCAGGTAACCAGGGTCTTATGTGGAATAAAAAAATAAAACACAAAGCAAAGAAGAAAAAGTAAAAAAAGAAAAATAAGACCTCTCTTTCTATCTCTCTTTTTTTTTGCTTTTGTTTTTCAATGTTGTGCGATGCACGTTTTTTTCGTTATAGAGGTCGTAATTTGACTCTTCTTCCATAGGAGAAAGATTCGGATCTGGTAAAGTGTGAGTCCGACGAGTTGGGTTCGAGATTAAGGTGGAAGGGCGATCTTCTTCTTTTGAAGAATAATCAAACTCACAAGCAGCAATGCCAATGGGCGGAAAAAGAGGCGCCTTACTCCAGTTGCATAGAGTCAAAAAATTAGAATCATAACCACACTCCCCTTGTCACAACAAAGGAAAAAAAAAAAACCAAATCTACCATATCTCCTAATTTTGTTTTCTACTTCACTAATCCTACCTACTTCTATCTAACTAATAGCGAGCTGTCATATTTTTTCGCGTCTCTGCAGATTTATCCCAAATACTTATCAAGAAAAATAATAATTGAAGTTTGTTTAGGATGATGATTGTCTGCTTATACAAAGAAGGAGAGAGAGAGGGAAAGGTCGGTTCAAGAAGAAATGAGAGGATCGGTCAGTCGATCGAAACCAAGGAGAGAGAGATAGAATGAAATTTCTAAAAAGAGATAGAACAAAATTAAGAAAGAAGGAAAATGAAAATACTCACACCGGATTGCAAGCTGTTTATTACTTGCGCTTGCAAATAGCATTTTTTGAAATCAAAATGTGAATTGTATAAACTTTTTGACCACGTAAAGTGAAATTCCATTGTCGTCAATTATTATTAAATTATTGCCATTAATGAGATATAATATCTTTAAACTTCATGTGATTGATTCGTAGTAATTGTTGGGTGCCCCGCCAAGCCTGCTTTTATAAATTAATTGTCTATCTTATGTCGCACTGAAATTAATTAAGAAAATATATAAAGTCATCCAGATTTTTTAACCTAATGAATCATGTGCTCGTTGCAATTATTTATATATTATCGTTGTTTTATTCTCAAATTATTTTATTTTAATGTTAGGTCGGAATGGAGATAATAGAAAAAAAACAAATTCAATAATTAAGCGATATTCCTCCGACGTGATTTTTTGAATTAATAAATTAGGAATGTATTCCAATTTAATTAACCTGTCATTGTCAAAGCAATTAATTACTTAATGGGCTGAAACGTGACAGGTGGCTGTTAACTTACGAGTTATTGATTAATTAATCAACATGATGTTATTTTAATTTATTTTCCCTGCCCTACAACTGCAAGTGCCGTGCATTTTTCAACCCGTGGACAAGGACCAATGCGAGAACGAGGCTGCGAGAGGACGTCAGATACATCGACTATTCGGATCTACCCCCGAGAAAGGAAGCACGTGCTCCCCCAAAACCAACCACCAACTCACTCGGCTCTCGTCACGTGATTTACGGTTCCAAATCCAAGACAGACAACGAATGTGGTTCAACTCATAAGATAATAGACCATATTACAGGTAGGAAAATATTACGCATAACATTTTTTATAATATTTTAAACAATTATATTTTAAATGAGAAATATTTTTATAAGATATAAAAATATCTTATAAAAATAATATCATTTTATAAAAATACTATCATTTTATAATATTGTGTTGCAATGTATTGTGTAATATATTGTGTATATATCATTATTCTTCCAGATACAAGGAACAATCCAAAGGAAACAATCGATCTGACATGAATTTAATTAAGGCATCTTTTGTTTTTACAATTTCTCTCAACTCATCTCATTTTATTTCATCTAATTATTATAATTTTTTTAATTTTTCACACAAAATAAATTAACAATTCTATTTTTTCAGATTCTAAAACAAAAATAAAATTAGAAAAAATATATTCTAATAATATTTTATTCAACTTAACTTTAATTTCAACTCATTTTATCTTATCTACGAAAACAAACGAGATCTTAAGAATTTTGTACGGGAT
The DNA here is from genome assembly GCA_022457165.1 of Juglans mandshurica. NCBI lineage: Eukaryota > Viridiplantae > Streptophyta > Magnoliopsida > Fagales > Juglandaceae > Juglans > Juglans mandshurica. The sequence goes on along the minus strand of CM039619.1, from coordinate 8,871,497 downwards.
TTGTTTCTTTTTGTCTTTTGTTCTTTTAATATTCTCTCTGGTGGCTTTGTTTTCACACGCTAAATTTGTTTTTTTTTATTGATGTTGTGAATTTTTTTAAAACGTTAAGAATGTAAATATATATATATATATATATATATATATATATATATATATATATATATATATAAGACAATTTACCTCATGGGGGAATCCCTCGCGGTGGCTGTAGTGCCAACCTTTGTAGTTAACAAAAAACAGTTCTTCTATGTATGGTCAGGAGATGCAACCGTGGGGAGTCGCCTGCCACATAAAAGACCAAAACAAAAAATAGACGAAAATAGATCCAGCTCTGGAAATAGAAATGCAAAAGAAAAGAGTTTAGAAACGAAAACAGTGCACGAGCTCTTCGAATAAGTGATCTTCGTAGGTGAGATTCTTCGTCTTCAAGAGAGCATTTTGGTCTTCGTGGGTCTTGTCTGCGTGGGTTCTGGTTTTGTGGGTTTTGGTCTTCGTCTTCGTTTTCGTGTGGATCTCGTCTTCGTCTTCGTGGGTTCCAGTCTTCTTCGTGGTTCTTTTTTTACTACTCTGTGGTTCTTATCCGGCTTAGTTTGGTTCTATTTTTACTGCTTTTTGGTTCTTCTCCAGCTCAATTTGTGAATTTGTATAGAACTGCAGGGGTGTTTTCTTTGTTGATTTGCTTTTTCTATCTTTGGGCTCAAGGCTAGGTGTACCAGGGTCTTAGAATTTCTTATTTCCATTTTGTTTTTCTGGGTTCTATTCAAAGAATCTAATGGAAATGTGTTTTGGGAGTATATGAGATCTTTCCCTAATAAAAGTCCTATCTTTTGGTTATAAAATTTGGATTGTGGGCTCATTGACTATGGTGGAGGATATTTTGTTTGTTTATTTTAATGGATATCCCATAATGTTGGTGTTAAATTTGAATTAAGAGATCCTGCCGAAGAAGTTGGATGTTAAAGCTGGAATTTCTGCCCAGAGTGCCTGTAGTATGCAGTACTTGCCATATATGAGCCCGCAAAATAAGAAGAAAAACATCGAAGTAGTGTCCCATGATGTAAAACAGAGTAAAATACTCATGAAGAATTCAACTCCTCACAAAGAAAATCAAAGTGAATGAATCTTCTTCTACTTTTCTTGCAAAGAACATGCATGGTTATATCAGAGGGGAAGAAAAGGTAAGGTAAAGACTATGGGTATTACAGACAAAATATCCTTTGGCATAGAAAAAATCTTAGATGACAATTAATGGGGACAAGACCAACCTGGAAAGCAGCAAAGGCAGTGCCAAAAACATTTGCTTTGCGTTCAAGGTCGAGAGATTGGCTGTGGGAGGGAGGCTTCAAGGGACTTTGTGTTCATCTGTGAGAAGACGAAGAGAGGGAGGACGTCGTTGTGGAACAATTCATGCATTATGAAATTCTCCGTTTTCATTTTTCCACGTTGGCAGTACCCAACGGTTATGCTGGGCGACTATATTCAGCATTTTTAAACAAAAAATATCAATAACCACACATGCTCGCAACAAGTTTTGAGTGCTGAAAGGCTACGTTTGGTTGCAAGATTTAGTTGAGCCCAATTGAATTCAATTTAATTTTAAATTGAGTTTAATATCTAAATACTCAACTCTCAAATTATTAAATTCATTTCAACTCAAAACCTCATTGCACGTGTGATCCACAACCTTTTTCAATTTATTATAAAAAGTATTAAATTTATCTTAATATTTAAATATACTTTAAATTCAATTTAAATGGGTATCATATAACTTTTTACACTACTCAACTCATTATTATTCTTAAAAAAAAAAAAAAAAAAAAAAAGAGTTAAGCTTAACAACGAAAGCAATCTTTCGAAAAGAACTCGTACAATCATGAAACCGGTCCCGTCAACATCAATTTTTGTCCCCTTGTCATGACATAATATATATATATTAAGTAGAATAAAATAAATTATATCTTGCGTTCATACCTATATATGTTTTCTTGTATTATATATATGACGGCAGGACAATCTGAAAGTAACACAATTCCTTGCAAAATTGCTTGACTTGGCTGGTATATATGTTTGGAATGAACAGCGATTTATTTTGGACACCCAAGATTCACATGCGCCCCAGTTAAGAACTTTAAGGAGATAATGCATGACAGATTAATTACATAGTCTACAAGCCCAATTAGATGCAATTTTGGGCGCAGTACTCCAATTCGGATTATATATATATATTCATGCCACTCGCTACGTACTAGATAATTAGCTTGGAGTACTAATTAAAGTTTCGTATGTGTCTTAGATCCAATCCAATTCGGACTCAGTCAGAGGAGCCATAGGCTGAAAATCCGAGCCATGAATCGTTTGATCTACTTCAGGAACCAAAAGGGTAGTAGTACTCTGATGATTACATGTTGGTGATGGCTGGTCTTTGTCACCGGTGTTAGTAATAATACTGTCAGTTCCCTCGTTATTTTCGAAACAAGGAAGCTGCGAGAAATCAATGTCGAGAAAATCTGATAGGAAATTTTCATCCATCTCAAAGTCCTCCAGGAAGTTTGACGAGTTATTTTCCTCCAAATTGATTTTTGAAAAATCAGCTGAGCTGTCATGATCACCTAATAAAGTGCTGCTGCTGGGTTCAGGCATACGAGGCTTAATGTCAAGTTGATGATCATGACCGTCCGATTGATCTTGTGGTCCAGAGGTGAGGACAACTTTGGTGCACCTTGTTGCCTTGGTACGTATCACATGACCTGAGCCTATAATTGCTTTAGGTGGAGCAGCGCCTGAGCCGGCTAATTCCTTAGCGGGAATTAGGTTTCCTTGCGCTAGATTTGATGGTCTCCGTTTGAAGGCCGTGGGGTTGGAGTGACCTTGGACTTTCTTTCCAATGTTGGTGTTCCAGTAGTTTTTGATTTCATTGTCTGTTCGGCCTGGAAGCCGCCCAGCTATCAAAGACCATCTGCAATATATATCAGCCAAACACACATTTTCAGGATGGATGTTTCTGCCGACATGGTTACTGTTTAAGATCAATCATGTCATGATCGCTTTAATTTGCACAACTTTTTGTGTTGACTAGCTAACTGGTTAATTAATACGAATTATTTCATCAAACCTGTTCCCTAAGAGTCTGTGAAGCCTGATAATGAGCTCCTCTTCGTCATTGGATATGTTGCCTCTCTTAATATCAGGTCTCAGATAATTCAACCACCTTAGCCGGCAACTCTTCCCACATCTCTTAAGCCCTGCATAGTACTCACAAAAAAATAAAAAATAAAAGTTTTGTTTTTTTTTTTTTCTTTAACTTGTTGAACCAAATACAAAGAAACAAAAAAATCCTATATTTTTTTTTTTATAATTGGAAAGAACAAAAAGAACTTTTCGTTCGCAGGACTATCTAACCTGCTCTCTTGGGAACGCTTCTCCATTTTCCTTCGCCATGAATTCTGACGTATTCTTTGAGTATTTTGTCTTCCATAGCCGTCCATGCTCCTCTGTTCAAGCCCTCCTTTGAACAACAAGGATTCCTTCCCATATTCTAAAGTCAATCTCCAAGAATCCCCGGGCCTCACTCTCTCTGATCTCTCTCTCTCTCTCTCAGAGTCCAGTACTGGTTAATTTACTTAGGACATGAGAGAGAATACTTCGAGGCCCTCTAAGCTTGGAGATGAGAGATATATGGTTGATCGATGTTTTAATTTATATTGTCACGTATAGAGGGCATGAGCTTTAAAGGGCCAAAGGCCCCCACTGATAACGTCACCATGTCCCCATCTTGAGAATTTAGAAAAAAAGAAAGATAAAAGAGCCCCAAAAATATGGTATGTTATAGGTTGCATGTGAATCAGGGGACCATCAATTTGACCACCACATTGATAAATATTTACATATTGTATTGGTGGGTGGTGATGAGATTCCTCGGAGCGTAAGGAATATCATGGTCAGTATTATATATCGACCTTTATATCCGATGAAAGTGAATATAAAAAACTCCCCGGCCCATAAATAATTAATACATGATTTTGCAACTGCCCTTCTACCTCATGATCAGGCAAAGACCCTCATGGCTGCTTTCTCCCTCTCAAGCTAACTTTCTCACACGGTCTTGAAAGTTTGTTGAAAGCTCTACAGATGCGAATCATATACCTATATATGCTCCAAAAATATGTACGGCTTATTATCTTTATGGCATTATGTTTCATGACTTGAGTTACAAAATTGTCCACGAAGACTTGTATGCTGATCGATGGGGATATATACCTTCATAGTCATGTCACGGCCGGCCTCTTTATATATATATATTTGAAGATAATAATAATTAATAATAATAAAACGTCCTAATAAATACACGCACCTGCCCTTCTACCTGTATATGTACATGATTAGAGTACTAATCATGCAGCATGCTCCTCCTCTCATGGCGGCTAATTTCTCTCAAGCTAACCTTCTCACATGCTCTTGAAAGTTTGTTGGAATCTCATGAAGAGACATCATGAAGCTATGCTCCAAACAAAAATAAAAAATGAACGGACTATATATATATATATATATGATAGTAGTTATTATGTCACTTGTGTTTCGATCAGCTAGCACTAGAAGTCACTAGAATGTCCAAGATCATTAACACAGCTTGTATTATGTATATTATCACGTCACATGGTGGCATGCAGCAGTACTAAACTTTGGATCATTGGACTATTTTGAATATTCTGATATATATTTTAGAAGATTCTCTGCCTATATCTGCGTTATATATTCGTCCTGACCGTTAACATGAATATTAATTATTGCATCGATCGCTCGCAAAACATATAGGATAAACAGGTTTAAAACCTGCTCAAATTTACACCAGTACATTTCAATCTTGTCGCTACCTAGCAACTTGTCTGTGTTCTTTTTTGCATTGTTCGTACGTACTTGTCTTTCCTTTTGTTATATTATAAACGGCCATATACATAAACGCTGTACTTAAATTGGGTCGAGTGGTTAATTCATGTCATGAGTACTACTTGTTATTCCGAGACCTGATCAGGAAAACACTCGATGTTTATAGATCATGACCGAAATGAACGCATGCAAAACCTATACGCGCGTATTAGTATACATAATTGTTGTTAATATTATTTTTAATAAAATTTATTTTTTGATTAATTATATTAAATAAATATACATATTAATACGTAGAATAGTTTATTATTAAATTTTTTTTTATTGTAAATCTTTTTTTTTTATACTTTTTTATTAATGAGTTTTTGGTGCTGGATCAGTCAATATCGAAGGGCGGCCAATGCCATCATGGTGGGCTCTTTCCGTGCCACGCAATAGCTACAGTCTAGAATATATTCGTGGCTGCTACCGTTCAACGATATATAAAAATACAAAATTAATAACCCAAAAAATAAATTAAAAATAAAAAGGAAAAACACATGATGATATTTGTATACAAATTAGCATCAATAATCGTTTTCAACTTCCGGTGAATGATGGCCTCCACATGCATTCGTCGGTCTATTAGTTGACCCATGACATAACATTAATTGGCGGTAAAGTAAAGTAGTGGACTGAGCAGTCAAGGACTCAAATCCAATTTACCTATTGAAACTTAAAAAAAAAATAAAACTATAAACAAAGAGAGAGCCTCCAGGCCGGTCGGGTGTTTCTCCTCATTTTTCACCAGCAAATCACAAATTGCCACGTAAGAGTTGCAGCAAAATACAATTTACACTCGTACACAGGTGAACATTTATTTTTACAGCTCTTTACCCCCCCTCTCTCTCTCTCTCCCTCCCTTCCCCACCCTGCATTGCTCTCTTTCTCTCCCTGTAGAATACGATCTCTGCCTCACATAGGTGCAGATTAAAACTTGACCAATTAGAGTGGCAGTTATCGAATCTAAGAGCCGGTGAAAATAAGAAAACAAAAATCAAACTCAAGATCCCACATTTCTCAACAGCCAAACAGAAATAGATCGCACATTTTCTCGCCATCCAAATACAAATACATTTTCTTAGCATCCAAACATAAATTTATAGACAACAAAATCAGGCTAAGGTTTCTAGTTATTTAGGAATCCCTTTGTGTTATAAAGGAAAATTTTCACTTTGGCATTCTGGAACTGTTGGTTGAGCTCCAAGCTTTGAGTTTTCTCCATATTGGTTTTGATTTGGATTTCGGGTTTTCTAGAAAAGAAAATGTCGGCAAATTGCTAAGAAAGTAAAGGTTGTTAGTTCTTGGCTTGGTTAATATTGAATTTTTGCAAGTGGGTTTTGGAATTAGAGCTATAGAAATGGAAGACCAAACTTTTGAGGGGGAGACAGTCTGTGACGAGCTTGAGATGAGAGAGAGAGAGAGTGAGTGATTGAAGTCTAAGGGGCGAGAAAGGAAGAGCAGATGACGGCTTGAGGAGAGATATAGAGAGAGACAGAACTCAAACTTGTAAGGATATTGTTTTAGAGAGAGCCTCCAGGCCGGTCGGGTGTTTCTCCTCATTTTTCACCAGCAAATCACAAATTGCCACGTAAGAGTTGCAGCAAAATACAATTTACACTCGTACACAAGTGAACATTTATTTTTACAGCTCTTTACCCCCTCTCTCTCTCTCTCTCCCTCCCTTCCCCACCCTGCATTGTTTTTCTCATAAACAAAAGGCAACTTAGCAAGTAGCAACATGCACGTCGTTTCATGGTTTCGACTTTCGAGATCAAAATACTTAAAAAGTATTTCAGTATATGATTAAATAGTAATAAAATAAATTGAGTTAAAATGTTTTATATATTATGTTTTAAAAAAAATAAAATTAAAAATATTATAAAATTAAAAAATTGTTTGAATTTAATTTTTGAATATAATTTTTATTTTAAAATTTAAAAATATTATTATTTTTATGTTTTATTTAAGAATATGAAAAAATTATAATAATTAAATATAAAAGTTAAAAATTAAAAATTAAAAAGTATTTCTATAACTTGCTTCGTTTTTAACCAGCAAGAGTAAGAAAAAAGTAATATTAGTGACAAGTTCTAAATAGACAAATTACATACAAGTCTTTTATAAATTCAATTCCAAAGACTTATATATATATTTACTACCGTAAATTATATAATCGCTGTGTAATTATTTTAAAAAATATTAATAAAATATAAAACTTACATGAAAAAAATTAATTTTTTAATAATAAATTTTATTATTTTTAAATTGATTACGCGATATTTACACACTTCACAATTATACGTGTAATTATTTCTTATACAGAGAGATACAATGCGATGCTGAGTGCTGACAATTAATTGCGTTGGAAAAGTATAATACGTCATACGATCTTGTCGGCAGGTATAGCGAGAGCTTTTAAAGCGAAACCATACCAACAAGTACTGTAATTTGATAAATAGACTTAAATTCATGTAATAAATTAAGGCTCCAACATACATATATTTTTTCAATATTTGGAGATCATCTAGTTGTTTGATTTTGTACCACACATATATATATATATATATATATATAAACCTAAATGTAATATTCAATCCGTCAATACATATAAATAACATTGAATCTTCGGATATGCAGTTTAGTTTATAAGAAAATTGAAAAAATTTGAGAATTAATTGTTTAAAAATATTTAAGAAGTGCGCACTTTTTTATTGGGTTTTTTTTATTGAATATAATTTTTTTAGTGTAATTTTTGTTTTTTTAAAAGTTTTATTTTTATTTTTCATTAAAACTTATGTAAATGATTTGATGAAAAATCAAAAAGTAAAATAGAATATTTTTATATTTAAAGTATTTGGAATGAAGTTTATAAATTTTTTGAAATGATAATCTCATGTTAGATGGAAAAAATGGAATTAAAGGTTTAACTTTTTATTTTTTTTTTTAAAATGTGTTACGTCACAGATATAAACTCATGAGGAGAGTTGGCATCTTATAAGATAGGCAATAAAGTCACATTTACAATTTACAAACACTTCTCAGCCAAGATTATGGAAATTGATTTATACACGATATTTTTTACAATATTTTACATAACTATATTTTAAACGAGAGATATTTTTATAAAATATCTTATAAAAATAACATCATTTTATAAAAATATCTAAATTTTATAATATTATTGTACAATATGTTATGTGTAAATCATTACTCGAATATTATATATATATATATATATATATATATATATATAATATGCGATGGGGAGGAGGTGGATTAACGATAAAATCCTTCTAATATTATAATTAGAGCTGGGCACTAACGTACGTGTCAATGGATCATGACTGACCTTGACATGATAAATCTCTTGTAATACACAAATCAATGCCCAATTTGTCAAAGCGACATCACGATCTTGTAATTTTATAAACATGAAATTTTTAATAAATTAATTCATGTTTTTGAGGCCCTTTTATTTATTTATTTAATTTTTGAGACATCACTAAAAGATTGATCAATTAGATGAATTTTGGCCATTTGGCGGACTAGCTACTTTATTAATCAACTTAATTAGATTAATTTGAAAACACATTATTAATCAACAATTATATATATAGGATTAATTAAAGCATATTCCCTGGCAATATCCCCCTCGCGTCTTCTTAATTAGATAACGCATTAATTACAAATATATATATATATATATATATATATGTACAAGATTTATAAATATTAATGGAAGAATAAGTATTTATAATAGATTATTTACGGGATAATTATTTGTAATAAAAAATAAGTTTAATTTAATAAAAAAATAAATATTTTTATTAAAAATAACTGAGGATAAATAAACAGTTATCTTGATATTTGATTGAAATAAAGTAGTGTTTAAAGCTACCTACCTATCTGCACCCACATCGATCTTTGATTCGATTGATCTCTCTCTACATGCATGCATCATGATCCATCATTCCATCTAATTAATTTCCTCCTCCATTGCAAGTCTACTGATCAGACTAGCTATAACCAAGGCCTTTCCTTTTTCTAGTTAAAGACAAGATGTGTCGTAATTAGTTTTTCTTTTTTCTTCTTTAAGAGAAAGATATCTATAAGACTATATCTATATATATATCTTGCTCAGTCTTTTTAGGTAAATAGAAGATAATTAAAGTACTTGTAAAATCGTCTACGCCATCCTAATAGCTACCTACCTTTTGCCAACCAAAAGACTTTTTTTACAAGCTTTTTCTTCTGGAAAGTGGAAACTCGCTGATAAAAAAGCAGCTTAAAGCTGATTTTAAACTGAAAGAGATAATTAGGTATAACTCTGAAAGGATAATACAGGACTTCAACTAGTCAAAGTACTTCAATAATGAAACGGCGCCGCACCTAATCCCCTCCCGGCCGGGCCCACACATATAAAGACGCTAGACATTATTAATTATGTTTGATTATAATTTTTTATTATATTTTATTTATAATTTTTTTATTTAATACTACATTGACAAAAATGATGAATAGATTTTTTTATTCCCAATTGAATGTATTAATTGCAAATATATATATATATATATAAACTGAAAAACTCATGATAACCTCTTAACAAATTGGTTAATTACACATGAATACGTACGTACGTACCTTAACCCTCGACCTCACGATACTTCGTTTTCATTAATAATAGAAAAACGTTTATTGCAAACATATGGTGTAAACGACGTATAAACGTGGCTGACGTTGAGATACTTGATGAGAGAGATCGAGCTGATGAGAGGGAGAGACAGAGTTGCTGGAACTGGTGAGAGAGAAAGACCGAGCTGATGAGAGGAATAATTCATTTTAAATCTGATGTGGCGTAGACGACTGTATGTCAATTTTATCTAACCATTATATATAAAAAAACTGTTAATAATATGATAATATCATTAACTAATTATTATTATTATTATTAGATTGTTGGACTAGATTACCAAATAACTTAAACAGCACGCAAGGAGAAGTACTTGGTTCTTTGTATGCCCTAAATAACTAAATATATATATACACATTTCCTTTTCAATTTTTTGTAAGTGTAATACGATTTGTCACAATTAGATGGATTATTATCATTTTCAAACAAGCTAGCTAGCATCATATTTTACATAATTCAGATAAGGAATGGTATGAAAATTCCTCGAGTTCACACTCTTATCCAAATATGTGTAAGTAGTAGTTGAATTAATATTGAAATGGTTTTTTTTTAAGAAAAAATTAAAGAACGGTATTCTAATTTTATTGAAAGTTTCACTTTTAACGTAAGAAAACCTTGTTACAACCAAATAACTGGAAGTTACGAATAGCCATAAAGAATAAAATTTAGGAATCAAAAACCCCAAGACTCAATATTAATTGATACGACCTACAGTCACATTAATACCGACAATTGTCATGTCACCTCTCAGATCAAGAGTACTGTTGTTTGCGCATGCTGATCTTCATAATTTCCAGAAAAATGTACATCAGATATTGATTTGTGACATCGATCCCAGCTTCATGAATATATGTCATTGAATATATATATATATATGTATAATATAAGAACATGCGAATCAAGTTATATATGTCTTATATAATAAATACTCATAGTCATGCAGATCATCGATCAGCTCCTAGCTAGGTATATTATGGAGTACGTTGTTCCGTGCAGCTTAATTCTGAAAGATTCTAGCTAGGTTTCTCCAACACGCAGCTGATCAATATATATAAATTAATTAATCCATGCCAACTAGCTAAGCTAGGCTACCACTTTACGAAATGCTAGGCAACTCATATAGCACGTTAAAACCATCTCTATTATATATAACATGATGATCAAAACCAAACTTTACATTTTAATTGGCACGCATGATTTGTCTTTTTACATTTTATAATTTACATATATATATATATATATATGTACATATATACATATATAGATGATTTATACGTGCGTGTTTACATATATGCATGCATGGGGCTGATCACTGACACATGAGTAGTAATGCAGATATCTCATCAGCTAGCTAGCCACGTCCATTTGCTTCTTTAAAAATCTGGAAATTATTCACATGAGTACTACGGCACCGGTGGCGCCGTAGTACTCATGTACTCATGTAATTTAATTATATGGTACCATATAATTAAATTACATGCTGTATGCAGATTTGCTGAAGATAATGAAGCATGTATTTTCCCGTTCGTAGATAAAATACCCCCTGCACATGAGTAGTACTCTATTCAACCACGTGCATCATGCGCACAAGATCTTGACACATGCGCGCAGCTGCTAATAATAGCTCACTATATATGCAGCGTTGTCATGACATAGACAAGTAGTCAAAGCAATTGCCGTGTACGCAAGAAGTTTTTTGAGTGTATATACTATATATATATATATAATATTTTTTTAGAATATATAGGGTGACTTGCATGGCATGGACTCCATCTATATGTATATAATTGGCAGAAATATCTGATCTTTGTTGAAGGTGGCAGATCAGGAAGTGTTTAAATAATTGATCATTTCCATATATAGTACTGTTACAAAGTTTGGAATAATAATAATTATCTTAATTCCTGCCTTATTTTATATTCATTCAACATCCATAGCCTCTTAAGTAGAATAAGTTAATTTAGAAACCAAAAAGATAATGAACTCTATTATATATATATATATATATATATATATAAATGATAGTTGTAGTTGTGAGTGTACAAGTATTACATAATTATTTTGAAAAAAAGTAAATAAATACGGGATCCACATGAAAAAAATTAATTTTTTAATAATAGATTCTACTTATTTTCTACGCAACTACACAGCGCTTACACATTCTACGAATGTATATAACATTACTAGTATATATATATATATATATATATATATATAATATGTATGATCTTCTTCGACAAATTAATTAAGAGTCATGCACTGTGGGTCATATCAATGTGATAGATCATTTATACAGTAGGTTTAAATTATATTAATTAAGGTCGACGCACCCATGCATGCACGCACGCATGTCGATCTCTGCCCCCTCCCGATCCATGAAAGTTATCGACTCTTTTGAGCTGGGCCTAATTATTGTCTGCTCTGAGTACATTAAATTGAACATCAAACCATGGATCGAATTAATGTCCAATAATCCATTTTATATCTCATTTGACATGCAGTAATTTGTACTTGCTTAACAATTAATTAATTAATTATTATAAGCTTATCTATTCATGAAAGTATGAAACGATATTTTAACCATTATTTAATCATATTTATAAGTCAATTGTCCACGAATATTATAATGAATTAATGCAGTAGTACTTGGACAATTAACTAACTAACTATATATATATATATAATATTATTTGGGTTCGAGCTAGTGGAGAGATTCTAATATTATATGGACGTACAACTCAAAATTATGACGTTACTAGACTTTGAATTAAAAACAATATTAATAATAATGATTCAAGATAAAAATAAATAAATTTGGGACTATTTAATAATGAAAACTTCAACAACTCATGCGCGCATTCATTCGAATTTAAGCTTAATTACACGACTCTCTAGATCATCTAGCCCATGCATGCATTAATGTCCAGCTAGCGAATATTTACGTCCCCTCTATCATCTTATACTGAGATCACCTTAGAATTAATATATTTTCTATATAAATAAAAAAAAACAACATTAAACAGTGAATGGGAATTGCCAATTTTGGAGTTTCCGTCCTTTTTTTTTTTAATAAAATAATATCGAATTCATAATCCGCGAGTCCGCGTTATGATATTTAATAATTCAGTAACATCATTAAAATGGTATTTATTATCTTTTATTTATATATTTGCTAATCATTTAATACTATATTAAAAAATAATAAAATAATAATATTGTTTATCTTTTCAAAAAAATTCGTTTGAATTCAAAACCTACTTCAACTCATCTCATCTTATCATTACAACTTTCTCAAATTCTTACATAAAATATAATAAACAATTCAACTTTTTTAAATTCCTATACAAAATATAATAAACAATTCAACTTTTATTCTACTATTCACAAACCATCTCAACTCATCTCTGAATCCAAATTACCACTCCTAACTCTTTGTAAGTGAGATACTCTTTTGAGTGATTATTATTATTATTTTTTCATTCTATGGCACTCTTAATTATATATATATATATATATATATATATATATATATATATATCTACAGATTTGTTTTTTCCTTGAGGCAGTAGTACTATATATATAGTATATGCCTTCTTTTCTTCATATTTATAAGGTCTCGATCGAAATGGTCTGTATTTCTTTCCCCAAAATTTCTCTTTGCCAATTTAATTTAGTAGCTTGGAATAGACATTACTTAAATCCCAACGTGGCAAAATTTGAGCAGCGCCCACCAATTTGCACATAACATATAATAGTCCGAATACTGGGACATGAGTTGAAACGTCATACATGAATATAAAGACGTTTGCGGGGAACAGGACAACCATATTAATTGAGGTTGCATGATGGACCTCATGAATAACAGGTCGAAAGCGAATTTAACGTCGGTTCCAATAATGTATCAGAAAAAAACAAACCCCCGTTCCAAATAGGGTTTGTCTCTGCGATGATTCCATGCATGCATTGACGGATGAGGTTGCATGCGCATACCTACCAAAACTAAAATATTAGAAGTAGCTAGCCTTGCGCCTCGCATGCATGCAGATAGATAATTATCTGTGCCTCTTAAAAAGAAAATTCTATATATCATATTATCATTCTATATTTATTGTTTGTACTCTATTTTGTTGGTATTAGTAATACAGAACCACTACGAAGCGGTCGGTCCGATAAGTCTAATATAACAACCCTCCACTTAGCTCTTGACACCTCAGCAAATGCAATAATCCCACGGTGGACTCGTTCACATAGGATATTAGGGGCAGACTTCAAGCCCAGCATACGCGTTTGTGGTTCCGAAAGAAATCGCGACTGCGTGCTTCCACGCCAAGGAGACCTTCACTGCCAGTATCCACCGCCGTCAATCCTCCACCAGTCCACCACCACGTCCAGAGGCAACCGCCCAGCTCGATTTCTCCCAATTCTCCCAGCGCTCCACCGCCGATTCCGCCCAGCTCGATTTCTCTCAATTTCGGCCCACGAGTTATTTGCCCACTACACAAGCGCAGTTCCACCGCCCACTCCACCGGTTGTTCATGGCTGAGTCTAGTAGCTTTGGAGTTGCTGAGGTATTTCTCCTCTTTCATATTATATGCTTTGGTTGTTTATGGCTGAGTAGGTGTTTGATAAAATGTTTGAAAGGCACAATTGCAGCCAACGATAATCACGTTCAAATGATTTCTTGTTAAGCCATGTCATCCATTCATAATTTTTGAAGAAGACAACATTCAAATAGAACTGGGAAGATTTATTGTGCAACTGGATTTATCAAAGAAAGAAAACACTCAATCCCCAGGACCTACTTTATTTTATCTATTATATATATGTACTAAAAATTGTTTTCATTTTCTTTTCAAGAAACATCATGGGTTTGCGTTAACAATAAATAGAATAGGGAAGATTTTTCATGATGGATTCATACCTCCATTTTGAAAATCTAATCCTTTCTTAGATTTGATGCGAGATTGACTAATTGGTAGAAGAACCCCATCATTGGAGATATTCAACCTTATATCTGAGCCAGAATGCACTAAAATCTTCTGAAAGGATGGCTTTACTGGCAACCCATAAGCAACAAAGACTTGCCCAGACGTAGGTTTGGTAATGGCTTGTAATTTTGCAGCAAATATTATAGGTAATGCACCCTTATGATTTATAGATGGAATGTCCTCAAAAGATAATGAGACTTTTGTGGGCTTGTTATTGCGTAGCTCGTCAATGTTCTGACCGAACCAAAGATAACAAACCCCAACTTTTGAAATAGCCAAAACATATACACCTGCATCATTGGCTTCCAAAAAAAATATTATTTTCTTTTAATCTTTCTTCTACTAAGAATAAAATAAACTCACAACCTGCTTACAAAAAAAAAAAAAAGTTATGTTATTCATAAGTTTGCCCACTACACTTGCATATGAAAGATAAGCTCCAATAATTTTTCCATTTGCTCCACTACACTTGCATGGGATTGAGCATTTAGATTCAAACGACATAATGTATTTTGGTGAAAAAGCATAACTAATGATTTTATAATCGTGTGATTTTGTATGGAAGGAACCAATTTATAATCTTGATAGCGATGAACTTGAGGTTGAATGTGATGTGAATGTCGAAGATGAGGTCAATGTCGAAGTCGAAGATGGAGTGAATGTGATTTCCTCTTCGAGTAGTGGTCCGTTGGAGCCATTTATTGGTATGGTATTTGAGGAAGTTTAAGACGCCCAAGCATTTTATAAGGCATATGCAAGGCGACAAGGATTCGCAATCTGGACAAATCATACTCGATTGTCGAAAGATGATAAAACTCTTTGTGCAGTAGACTATGTTTGCACAAGGGAAGGATTTCGACGGAGTAGTCGGAAAGACACGGATCGAATAATCCCTGAACCTGCTGAGACAAAGATTGGATGTAAAGCAATAATTGGAATAAAGAAAGATGATGAAAAGTGGATAGTGAACAAGTTTGTGGTTGGACATAATCATATTTTACTTACACCGAGAAGTACTAGTTTCCTTCGTGGACATAGGGGAGTTACTAAAGTACAAAAAAACTTATTATGACCTTGAATGAGTTCGGTGTACCGACACGGAAGATAATGTCGGTGTTGAGTAAAGATTCATGTGGTGACTTTAATGTCGGTTGTATTGATAAGGATGTAGAAAATTACGTAGGAAGCCAAAGAAGAAAAGTATTTGAAGATGGGGATGCACAAAGGTTATATTCATACTTTCTTGATCGACAACTCAAAGAACCTGGGTTTGTGTTCTCCATGCAAGTTGACAATGATGGGTGTATGGGAAGTTGTTTTTGGGCTGATGCGCGATCAATAGCTGCATACCAATATTTTGGGGATGTTGTTACATTTGATGCCACTTACCTTACCAATATTTATAAAATTCCATTTGTGCCATTTTCTAGAGTTAATCATCATCATCAGACCATAATGTTTGGGTGTGCCTTGTTAGTTAATGAAACGGCGGAATCATATACATAGTTATTGAGAACATGGCAAGAGGCAATGCTTGGGTGTGCCCCTTCAACGATAATTACCGATGATGACAAGGCGATGACTAAGGCAATTGTTAAAGTACTCCCGAATACAACTCATAGGTTGTGCTTGTGGCACATTTTACAGAAGTTTCCCGAACACTTAGCCTATGTATACAATAAATTTCTGGACTTCGAAAAAGATTTTCGTCATTGCATCCATGAGACAATTACTACCGATGAATTTGAGCAAGAATGGGCTTTGATTGTGGTGAAGTATGACCTAGGAGAAAATATTTGGCTGCAAAATCTTTATAGCCGACGGGATAAGTGGGTACCGGCCTACTTGCGTTCGAGATTTTGTGCTGGTATGTCAACAACTTAGAGGAGTGAAAGTATGAACAAATTTTTTAAAGATTATGTTCGTTCAAGCACTATGGTTAGTGACTTTGTGCATCAATATGAAAAAGCAATAGATGCACGTTACTTTAAAGAGAAAGATAAGGATGTGCGGACAAAATCTACGCGGGCAATAATGAAGACACCTTTTAAAATTGAAGAGGAGGCGGCAATGGTCTATACAAGAAAGTCTTTCATGATCTTTCAAGATGAGTTGTTCAATAGTCTATGGTACCAAGCAAGAAAATTGTACCTAATTGGTGAGGCGAAGACATATGGAGTGACAGTTCATGGTAAAGAAACACCTATTTACCATGTGACATTGGATGGTGATGGAGAACATGCTACATGTACATGCCATATGTGGGAGTTTATGGAGATTCTTTGTAGGCATATCTTGTGTGTTTTTGGCAAGAAAGTGAAGTTAAATAGATTGCCACAGCATTATGTTCTAGACAGATGGACTATTAATGCTAAGAGTCGACCCATTCCCGACAAGATGAGTCGTGTTGTGATGACCAAGTGAGGCTGGGACAAGATGAGCCTACGATGAGAAAAAGCAAGTCAATGATACAACTTTATGACATTGTCGAACTTGCATCACAGTCAGCAAAAAAACACAATCACTTCACACTTGCATTGGAGAAGGTTCACAAAGAGTTGCTTGCAATGGATGAACTTGTAGAATGTTCACGAACAGTGCCTGATAATGATGATCAAATATTAAAAAGTCAAGTTATATCAAACTTTTCACAAACGGTGCGAGATCCTCCACGGGTGCCCACAAAAGGCCGCCCAAAATCTTTGAGAGTAAAGAACCTGAAGGAAACACAAACAACAAAGAAAAGACGTTGTAGCATTTGTAAGAATGAGGGACATTCTAAAAATAATTGTCCTTCAGTGAGGTATAGTAACTTTGTAGTTATTTCTATTTTATTGGTTTGAAATTGAAGAGAAGCTAATAAAGTTTGTCGTTATTTATGTAGGGATTTTGGCCCACAACTGACAATATATCGGAACATTTGGATTGATAGTGAAACTTTTATTATATTTTGTATGTGATTTATTCCCTCTTCTCTTTATTTATTCAAATTAAATTGGTGGAAAAAAATTCTCTAATATTTATAACTTACTCTTTTTTTTATGGGGCAGGACGGCGAGGAGAAGCTAGGGACGATATTCAAGGAAGATGAAGAAAGCTTCATGGAGATATTATTAATTGTAACCATGTTATTTTAGGAGTTTAATTGTTATCCCATGTTCTAGACAGTTGTTAGCCTATGTAATGGAGTTGTTTCCCTTGCTCAGTTGTCCAAATAGAAACAAGAGAACTTGAGTGCATTCTGTCTCTTTATTTGTTTTGTGCTTCGTGTCCAATGCATTCCTAATACAAGAATTTGATTTTCTTCGTCTCTTTACTTGCTCGGTTGTAGCATTTGTTGCTAATGTACTCCTTTTATTAAGTTATAAGGGCAAGTGTCCCAACTATTGTTACAATTTTCTACTATTAGAAGAGAGTGCATGAATTGTTGTAAATAAGGTATACATTTGGATGTTGTCTTTGAGCAGATTTCATGTTCTAGACAAGTCACATAATCTTCTACTATCTTTGAGAGTGCATGATCTGATGTAAATA
The DNA here is from genome assembly GCA_022457165.1 of Juglans mandshurica. NCBI lineage: Eukaryota > Viridiplantae > Streptophyta > Magnoliopsida > Fagales > Juglandaceae > Juglans > Juglans mandshurica. Next base: position 8,853,359 of record CM039619.1, on the reverse strand, counting down.
AGGTAGAACATTCAATTTCAAAACATCTTCAATACATTCAATTTCAAAACATATTCAAAACAACACAGACTATCAAACATTAAAGCATTAAAAAAAGTACAAACGGGTTTCATGAGTTGTAGCACTAATCGAGATACATTGGAATTGTTTGGATACATAAAAATTACACCACAAATTATAAAAAAAAAAACCATGACAAAATTAACTGTTTCAAGACTCCTTTGTACTTCTTCTCCATTGCTTTAAATTTGGATTCTTCTATGCACAGCTGCTCATGAAGTACCATGTCGTTCCTCCGTTCAGCTAACTCCAACGCCATCTTACAGCAACTGTTTTGCTCACTTTGAAGATCAATCCACTCAAAAAAGCCACATTGTTTATTTGTCTTATAGTTTGGACAATTGAAAAATCTTCTACCAAAACTATTTGTTTTTCCAGAAATTCGTAACTTCGCTTGGCAGCCACAATAGCAAAGTGGTCTCTCCAAACTTGATCCAGAATGAGAAACCGAACTCATCATGCCCTATCATAAAATTGAAGCAAGTAAGTAGTAGCTGAAAATGACAAAACTAGCTAGCTACTATGACAGAGCATTTTTAACTCCTGACAATGACAAAGCAGTAAGCTAACCATGCAAAATGCAATTGCAGATAGAAGCACTGATAATGATGAAGTCTGTTATACTTATCCATTTGTACACACAATTGTGTAATCTCTAATAATAATAAAAAAAAAACATAAAGATAGGATTGTGTGCTGCTGTTTAGATGAGCTTGTTGATGCTATTACCGTACGGTGCAAGCCGATCGAACCAAATGCTGTCTATCGATTCAACATGCTAATCGTGCTGCTTGCTTAGCAGAAGTGGTTTTTGTTTTAAATATCATTTGTTGTTTGCCATCCATTTATCTATGAGCTGAGTTTCTTTGTTACTGGTAGTTTCTATTAAAAAAAAGGAATTGCAACATCTTTTTTCAAGATTTTCATCTTATTTAAATTAAAAAATATGAAAATTATAAAACTCTACTAAGTACTGAATAATTATAGTTTTTACTTCTCATTTCCTATAATAGTTAGCATTTAGTTGAGTTCTATCCATTTATTAATACCTTACTGGAAAAATCTTAAATGTAAGTTCAGATTGTAGAAAAATGATCTCCCTAACAGCTTACAAGTTATTGTTGCCTCTTGAAAAAATGACTCTACACTGATCAACTAATTTTGTCACAGAATTTGGTGAGAATAATTGAAAAGACAACTCTTTTGAGAAGTATAGGTTAGGTACCAACTAGACATTTTTTTTCTCTCGATTTTCCATCCTACCAAACACAAAAGGTTAACAATAATTTCATAAAATATATTTTCAACCAAAACAAACACAACAAAAGATTTGAGTTTTTTCAGCTTCACAAATGAATTTCACCTCTTGATATTTATTTTAGACATTAGTTTCACGTTGACAATATATACTAGCAATCAGTTATATTGTGCCATTTTCAACTCACATTCTGTACAATGGACTTTTATCAAACATGTAAAGTGCAAAGCAAAAACATCATTTGCATACCAGATGAAGAGAGGTGCCGGCTCTTATATTTTTTATACACGAATTGCTATTACAACCACAATTTGCCAAGAAAGCAGGAGAGAGTACAAAAACACACCAAAATCATATATTCAAGGAGACCTAGGGCACGACATACCAGAGGAAAAAATAATCCAGGAGCCGTGGCGTCGAGGGGCGTCTCGGGAGGTTGGAGATAGACAGAGCTTCAAGAGGGACGTCAAGGAGTCGACAGTGTCTCGCGAGAGGGTCGTGCGACTCGGCTGTGGGCGTGTGACTCGTGCGACTCGGCTGTGAAAGGGTGTGCGACTCGGTTGCGAGAGGGCGTGCGACTCGATTGCGTCCAGAGGCAACAAAGGTGAGAGGGTGGTCGAGGCTTGCTGTAATGATGTTCACGAAAAAGAGGAAAGGGGCTTGCTGAAATGTTTAGGGATTTCGGGAGGATATGCAAACGCGCAGGATCTGATGCAACTCAGCTCTTCAATTCATCCATATAACCGCCTACGTGTCACCACATGATTGGTGGGCTGTTATCTACAACTAAACAGCCCGACCGGTCTGCAAGTTTTCTCTTAGTAATATTACACCAATTATGCATGCATGCATGAGACACCAAAATCAACATGGTGTGGTACTTTTTATTAGTTTTGCAATTTTATGCTTTTTTTTTTTTTTTTTTAACATTGTATGTACATGTTGATTTTCTAATTTTTTGACATTTCAAACTTACGTGGCTGATCAATAAGGAGCCATAATGGTTTTTCGCTTGCACAGATAAATACACACATATATATATTAAACAACGTTACTATTATATATATACATATACGAGTCTTCCAACAATTAATATTGTTTATATAAGATTTTCTAGTGTAAATCCAACATTAATGTACAATCCAATTCTAGTTAATTTTTGGTTCTCCCATTAACAAGCAGTAAATGATTAGTCCTCCACCCCTCCACCCTACTTACACCCGGTTTGGATATACAAAACATCTCATCTCATTAATTTATCATTACAACTTTCTCAAACTCTCAAATACAACAAACAATTCAACTTTTTCAAATCTTAAAATAAAAATTATATTAAAAAATTATATTTTAACAATATTTTATCCAACTTTAAACAAAATATCTCATCTTATTTTATCTGAACTGCGTAACTAAACGAAACCTTATAAATTAGGTCTTTATCAAATTAATAAGATGAATGACGTCCCAAACATGTTAATTAAGTCAAACAAAAGAACACACACACACACACATATATATATATATATATATATATATATCTTTATATATATAAAGAGGCTATCAAACATAAATTTCTTGTTTTAACGGAGCTATAATAATTTTAATTGTTTTCCGTTAAGTTTCCGTTAAATTTGTCTGGGCCATCGAACTCACTTGTCTCATTGGTTGCTGTAAAAGAATATTTATGAGAAAGGAAAATAACGCTTCCAGTACCAAGCACCTCTTCATATTGCTCTTGCTTCGTCTTCCACATGAGAGCTCCCGATGTGCTTCGTCTTCAACATGAGAGTTCCACAGTGTTCAAATCCCTCCTTCAGCATCACTCCAAAGCCCTCTCGCGCCTCCATTCCTCCACTACCACTGCTAACCATAACACCCATCTTACACTTTCCGAAACATTGCTTCTAAAATGTTAAATCTGTCTTGTATTTCTCATTCTTTTTAATTTTTTTTAAGTTTTTTGTGGTTTCGAAGTTATATTTTCTTGTATTAAGATTAATTTTTTTTTTTATGTTTTAAAATGGTTTTTAAATGGATTCTTTGTTCCATGGTTTGCTCTCGAAGTACGCTGGCAACAAATTCTGTATGGAAGATTTTGTCTATATAATATTTGGGTTTTTTTTTTTATGAACAAGATTTGACCTTTCGGCTGGATGTTGAATAGTTGGGGAAAATATATATTTTATCTTCTGTTCTTTTTATCATATGGGTAGTGAGTTTTGATGGGTAAAAGCATGAGTTCTTTAACTTTTTTTTTTCTTTTTTAGTTTCAAATTAGTACTTTGGTTTTAATGTAGATTGAGAGTGGAATTTACTAATAGATATATTTATTGATTTGTTGGAGTCAATGTCGTTTTATATATATGCAGTTATGATATACTCTCTGTTTGACATGAATCATAAGGTATTTACCAGTTGCCAAGATTACTTTTTTCAACATAATTTGCAAATACGTTTTTTATTTTCATTCCTTTTTATTGGTCATATTTCAGATCATTTTTATTTATTTATGTTGGTTTCATTTTTTTCTTGTTCCAGTACATAATTTTAGGGGTTTATATTACCATAGGGTTGTTCTGGTTTTTTACGGTTTAGTTCATGAGTGCCCTGGAATGACATTGATTTTTTGCCTGAGATTTGTTAGCCCATGTGGATGGCTATTGGGAAGTTAGTTATTTATTTGGCTGAATTCTTTCATATTTTAGAGCTCTGAGCATTTTGGTTCAGTGCTTGGAGCATTCTATCTGTTTTCGATTGAGCTCTGAGCTCTTATACACGTTTCAAGACAACAATTATAAACTATTTCTTTCTCTATTGTTTGTTTCCTGTTGCACTTTGCAAATGGAAGCTTAACATAATAAGATTTTCATCTTGTTCATACTTTGCCAGGAGAAGCTTATGAAGGGAATGAAGAGGACAAGGCACTTATGGGGTTGCTTGATGAGTCGAAAGGTATTATTGTTGAGTTGGATTTATTTCTTGCCAAAAGGATGAACTATTGAGTCCTATGTGTGTTACATCCTGTCATTTTGCCTCTTGTTTCTGCTCTAATGTAAAGAGTTGTTAGTTTTCCTTATTGCAGATTAAATGGCATCATAAAGTAGCATACCTCTGCCACCCCAGTGGCTTTATGCCAAACCAACTGAGCCTAAGATGGTATAATTCTGTTTCTTTTAGCTTTTCTTTTGGCAACAAAGTGACATAGATGTGCAGACGTTATCTTATTTTGTGTCCATATTGGAGGTTCTGATATATATATATATATCTATTGTATCAAAAGGTGTTTTTTAGTATTTGGGGCCTAGTTGATATATTGACTACAAACTTGTCACTATCTAAAGCAACTTCTATTTTGCCATAAAAAAAGGTTCTTTGAAGTTGCTTGTTAGTCGGTGCATAACTAAGTTGTTGGTAATCTCTTTCAGTGTCTTCTAGGGAGTATACAAGAGAGAACACCTAATTATAATTTAGGAGCTATAAAAGTATACAAGAAAATCATGAAAATTAATCCCACCCAAAAAAAAAAAAAACCAATTGCAAAGACCCAAAGAAATAACAATGGAAAGAGAAACATCTAAAGCTCTTCAGACTAGCATTCTCAGTCTTCATAACTCCAGCCATTCTTTTCAAGCCAAATACACCACATGAGATAGATGAATCATTTTTCATATGGCCGCAATTTTGGGATTATTTAAAAACCTCTCAAACAATCCAATAGATCCACCACCCTTCAAATCTTCTCATCAGAATTTATTTACTTTCTTTTGGGAATTCTAACATAGACAATTTGTTTTTTAATTTTTTTCCCCACCCGTTCATCATCCCTCCCTATGGTGTGTACGCATACCCTTTATATCTGAAGTTTCCAAGGCTAAAGTGATAGGTTGACATTCTACAGTACTCTGAGGTGCATATGTGACTTTCCTTGATGTTCCTGTTAGACGTTATTTATTCTCATGAGAATTAGATTATATTTGAGTTTGGGCATTTTTAATAGTTGCAACCTATATAAATATAAAAAATAATAATAATTGAAACATAGAGATTAAGGTAGCTGTCAACTTAGAGCTAATTTTGATGATTGAGTTGGTCTGTATATGATCATGGAGCACATTCTTGACGGTAGCTCCCTTTTTGTACATTAGTCTTTAATTGTTTTTAAAAGGGACAGTACCCTGTAAATTTTTACACCAATTTTCTATTTAAAGAAATAAGAGAATAATGGAAAACTAGCAGAAATAAAGGTGTCTGTTTTGTCTGATCCACTAATAAAAGAAGTACGTAAATGGTGACACCAACTAGATTTATTGCTTTCATTTAAATTCTTGAGAAAGTGAGGGTGGCACCATTTGAGATTAGAGGGAGAAAGTCGTGTATAAGAGGCTTTCAAATGCACCAATGTGAAAGAGTGCTATATCAATGTGGAAAAATAAAAAGTGAGAGAAAGGGACACAAAAAATTATTTAAGTTGAAATTATAAGGAGACACGTGGTTGTTCAATAGAGAATTGAGGATATAATCCTAGATGGAGTTGAGTGGCAGAACTGGACCCTCTGGGATGTGCACGCGGTGGAGGTCGACTCGATTATGGAGTTCATGTCGTATCTGTCGAGCTCATCTTCTCTGTCTGATGAAGTTTTGGGGTTCGAACCGGAGTCCCCCATGTCGGTTATCTCCATTACCTCCTCGATGCCATTATTCAAAACAGGTTAGTACGTTTTTTTCCATAATTTTCATTAATCCTTAATGGTTCCTTAATTAAACAAACAGTTAGGTTGATTATTAATCATATTCAAATAATTTATTTATTCAACTATAAATTAAGACCACTTTTGATGTTGTAGGGATACATATTTTGGTATGCAATGATCTATTTTGCTTGCGATATTTTTTTATAAGATCATGTTACATCTTCTATAAATATTTTTCTTTTATAATATATTACAGCATGTAATTATTTATAAATTACATAAACATTATATCGTTATTTAATCAATCAAAAACATTACGTCCTTATTAATAAAAAATTAATTCTTAACAAAAAAAATTAAATATAAACTAAGCAAACGTGTATTGCACGTTATTTTCACCTAGTGTGTATATATGTATGTATATATACACGAGCAGTAGGTAACGTCCAAGGGACGTTTGCCTAATTTTTTTTTATTTTTTTTTATCTAGTGATTGAGGAAATATTTTTTTAATGATGTTGTAAATTTTTTAATTTTTTTAAAAATATTTATGATGATTAAAAAAATACATGAAAAAAAAAGAAAAAAATGAAATACACATTCAGGACATATTTTCGGGTTACTTTTTCGTTAGTTGTAGTAGTTCTCTTTAGTTAATTAAGAATATTATCATATTTAAATTATGTTAAAACTCTAATTATTTATATAGTTATAATTTTGTAAAAATATTTAACAAAATTTCATCATTTATTTAATGATGAAATATTAGTATTTTATAAATTAAATTTGATAATTTATTTATGATATGATATTTATATGTTAATTATCTATTTTAAATTAATTTAAATCAGTATTTAAATTTTTACAATTTGATCAAATTTGGAGAGTTGTGATGAGGGTTAAATTTAAATCCTAAAAAATTTCATTTTTGTCTCGCTTTCTCTTTCTCCCTCTCTTACCTTTTTTTTTACCTAGTGATTAAGGAATTATTTTTTAATGATGTTGTGAATTTTTTATTTTTTTAAAAAATGTTTATGATGATTAAAAAAATACATGAAAAAAAAATAAAAATGAAAAAGTGAAATACACATTGAGGACATATTTTCGGACTACTTTTTCGGTAGCAGTTCTCTTGTAATAATTTTTGTGATATTTTGTGGTAATTTTGTAAAGATGATTGATGTGAGGATGTAGAGATGGACGAAGAAAGGAAACGTAAAATAAGAATATTGTTTATCATTGTTCATTACTGTTTATCTTACTATTCATCAGACGATACACACTTTTAAATATAAGGAGATATATATATATATATATATATATATATATATATATATATATATATACGCACATATATATAAAATGTTAATTGGCGTCCTAGTATAGTAAGGTTGACAATGACAAGCGTTAGATTGGTCAGATGACAGTAATTAATTAGTTCATATTTTTTTATTTTTACTATACAGATCGGCCACATCTGTCAAATTGAAGAAAAAAATAAAGTGTAATTTCGAATATTAAAATAGTCTAATGTATAAGAATAAAATTATTATTTATTTATGTTCATCATTTATTATGAAATTTAAATTATATTAAAAATTTAAATTAATTAGATAGTTTTTTTTCTCTTAAAAATGTACAGTAAAATTTCATCATTTATTTAATGATGAAAAATTAGTATTTTATAAATTAAAGTTAATTTTTAGTGTATGATATAATAAACAGTAATAGGATATGCGAAAAAAACATGCGAAGAAAAAAAAATAACTTCTTTATTGTTCATTTAAAACTCAAAAATTAATAATTTTTCGCACTTTTTCTTTCTTCCTCTCTCTCATTTTCTACGCACGATTGTGGTATTATCGCACATTGTTATTCACACGGACAAACCCAAAAAAAAAGAGAAAAAAAATATTGTTCATTACTGTTCATCATACTGTTGATGAACAATAATATAATATGCGAAAAAACATGCGAAGAAAAAAAAAACAGCTACTTTACTGTTTATTATTGTTGTTAAACAGTAATATTGATGAACAATAATAAATAGTACACGTATAGACACTTTTAAAAAATAAGCATATCTATATATATATATATATATATATATATATATGCTCGCGCGCCGTAGTACGTATACTGTGATATGCATGGCTTAACTTTTCAATACTTGTGAGATTGGATTAAAGTCAACTTCAAGTTATAATTACCCTGCCGACAAAAAGAAAAAGAGAGATAAAAAGTAAATGTTACTAGGAATCGTACGCATTGGTGAAACTAGTAATTTTTGTTAGGGGGAACGTCTTTTCTATCGTGCGAGACATTGACATCTATCTAAAATAAGAAGAGTTTAAAAAAATCATAAAAACATAATTAAATATAAAATTAGATTTCAATAATTTGTTATATACACATAAAAATGGGATTTTAAAAATATAAATCAATATATGTTTTTTATTACTTACGATAATGTTTCGTGGTATAATATTTATTTATTAATATTTTATAATTAAATATTTAAAATTTATTTTCATCATATAAGCTATCAAGTAATCTTTTAGAATGTCATATTTCATTCTAATATTTATGCTAGTTTATCAAGTTTCATATAAAATCTAGATATTTTCGTATCACATTAAGTATATAATATTATAATTGAGACCTTAAATAATTTTTGTTTTTGTTTAATGAAGTCTAGAGGAAAAAAACTCTCAACTATTTCTCTTATAGATTATCAATCTTAAATAATTTTTCTTATATTTTCACTTTCACGTACTTCATATTAAAAAACCTAATATTATATAATAAGAAATTTCATATTAATAAATTTATTATTTCTCCTAAATTTAGTTTTAATTTAATTTTGGTGACATCACAACCTTGAAAATAGATCATATATAAAAATTATACAAAATTTTATTTGAGACTATACGAAAAAATTGGAGAGAGGCATTATTATTTTTTTATTTATTTTGAAGGGAAACTGTTACCATTCACTCATTAGATAAACTTACATCTATGACCGGATACATTCTGGGGTGTTCTCGTATCAAACATGACATCATAAATCAAAATAATGCATTTGGAGCTCTACCAGTACACTATTTCCTTTTGTGACTGGTCTAGTCTTCACTATTGTTGATATTCTCTACAGACAAATGTCCAAGAGACAACACTATTTGTCTAAACTGAGACTTAACCTCATTTTTCATAGAAAAAGATGACTCAACCTCTACAGACAAACGTCTGAGAAACGAACATTTTTTTTTAATTAACAATAAGGAAACAAAAAGGAAATCAGTAAAATAAATGAGAAAAATGATAGATTACAGTTTCGACAAATTCTGATAGACTTCAGAATTTGTGATGGCCTGTGAAGGCAATACACTTGCCTCTTTTCAGCCACAAAGGACATATCTGAAAGGTCTCATGGTGGCGAGTTCGGTGATCCAGAGCGTGTCGAGAAGAGTTGTCGAAAAGGGTGGTGTGTGAGGACTATGCGTAGACATGGGCGGTGCATGAGAACAAAGTGCGGTGATTTTTGCAAAACCACCATTTTTCTCCGAACGATATTCGATTTGTGAATCTTCTTGTGCCGCATCTGTCTCTCGAGAGTTGTTGGAATGATATAGATCCGTCTTTTTCCGCCTTGAAGAAAACAAAATAAAATTAAGTAAAAAAAATCTTGATAGATAAGGTGGATGAATGGAAGAATGAGTGAAGGAGAGGGAGGAGGAAAAGGAAGCTGATGTCTCCTCTCCCTCCGGAGAAAATCAGATCTAGAGCTCTTGATTTTTTACGAAAGAATGATAAAGAGGGGGAAGTATAAGGGAAGTTGACAAAAGTTCAGACAACTTATGAAGCTGCCATTTAGCCGAGAATCAAGGACACCAAGCCTGCAATTCAAGCTTGCCGTGAATTATTCCTTTTGTAATAAGTGCCGAGAATCATGGGCTTTATTCTCTGCAATTAATGTTTTTTGAGAATCATCCCTTTTGTAATGAGTGCAGAGTATCATGGGATTTATTTTTTGTAATTAGTGTGTGTAGCTACTACTATAACGTCTGTATATTTCTTAAAATAAAGTTGGAGTCTTGTATATACTACTATGCAGAATTAATAAAAAGTTGGAGTTGAATCTTTCCATTCAAAAACTCCCAGTATATCTCATCCTCTGTATGGTATCAGGAGACCAAAATCTCTAACAAGAATTCGATCCAAAACAGCCATGTCTTCCTCAGACAACCCAAACACACAGCCTTCCTCTTCCACTGCCACACCCCTTATTGTTTTCAACATCACTGCCCAAATAAATGAGAAACTCACACCCTCCACATTTCCATAGTGGCGTGCTCAATTTGAAACTCTTCTCATTGGCTACGATTTGATGGACTATGTAACCGATGATTTACTGTATCCATCATCCGATGGCACCTCTTCTTCCATTTCTCAGAAAACCCATTCGGTTAGATAAGACAAACTCATCCTAAGTGCTATCCTTGCATCTACATCCACCACCATTACCCCACTCATTGCTACTGCCAAGACCTCTCATGAGGCATGGAAAAAATTAACCACCATGTATGAAAGCAAATCGCGTACAAGAGCTATGCAACTCAAGGCAGAACTCACCTTGATCCAGTGTGGGAATCGATCGGTTCCAGACTATTTGCATGCTATCAAAGTCTTAGCCAATGAAATTGCTTTCATTGATCACCCGATCTCCGACGATGATCTCACTCTCTATGTTCTAAATGGCTTGGGTCCCAATTTTAGGGAAATTGCTGCTCCCATTCGGACAAAGGAAAAATCCATTGTTTTTTAGGAACTACATGATTTGCTTGTGGGGCATGAAAGCTATTTGAGGAGAATGGACGCTACGACTCAGCAGCTTGTTGCTGCAGCGAATTTCACCATCAAAAGAAATGGCTCGCATGGAGGACATCAACCGAAGGCTTAAATCGGTCAAATGGGCCTTCAAGGCAACAAACCTCCAATCGCAATTCCTCTGAGCCCAACTCCAACCAGCGCTGTTTCTCTCAACAATCGGGTAAGCCCAACTCAAATCAGTGGCGTTTCTAGCCAATTTTGCGATCAATTGGGCCACACAGCCAAGGCTTGTCCACAGTTGCATCAAAATGAAGTGACTGTAAATTGTGCTACCTCTTCTCATGCCAATGAAAATAAATGGCTCATTGATTCGGCGGCTTCCCACAACATTATTGGTGATCTCACAAATTTATCTATTCATTATGAATATGATGGAACTGATAAAGTTGTTATTGGTGATGGTACAGGTTTGACTGTTTCACACATTGGTTCTCTAGCCTTACATTCACCTCACAAAAATTTTTTCTTGCGTGATACACTTTGTGTTCCCAATATTCACAAGAATTTAATTTTCATACATCACTTTACCAAACAAAATCATGTTTTTGTTGAATTTCACCTGTCTTATTTTCTTGTGAAGGAACAGAAAACGGGGGCGATACTACTAAGAGGTGTATGTGAAAATGGCGTCTATGTGTTTCCAAACTCACTGGTGGCTTCTCTTCCCAAAATGGTTGCAAATGTGCATGAAAGAACTTCGATTGATGGATGGCACAAGCGTCTTGGCCACCCCTCAATTAAAATAGTTCAAAAGTCTTGTTAATCATTTTTCTCTTCCGCTTACATCTACTAAATTGTCATCCTCATGTACTTCTTGTTGTTCTATTAATAAAGCACATCAATAACCATTTTGTTCCAATAGTTTTCAAAGTTATGCTCCTCTTGATATTCTTTACACTGATGTTTGGGGACCAGCACATTCTACTGGTCTTGATGGCTCACAGTATTATCTTCTTTTCATTGATCATTATACCAAATACATGTGGTTTTATCCCATGGCTGCAAAATCAAGCGTGTCTAGCATTTTTTCCCAATTTAAACATCTTGTTGAAACACGCTTCAATTCTAGAATTAAAAGTTTGTGCTCTGACAATGGTGGTGAATTCATCGGTTTAAAAAAATACTTGTCTATTCATGATATTAGTCACTACACCACCGCACCATACACTCCACAACAAAACGGTATTTCTGAGTACCGACATCGTCATCTTGTGGAAACGGGCCTTACTCTTCTTCATGATGCGTCCTTACCTCTCTCTTACTGGCCTCATGCATTTCTAATCGCCACATACCTCATAAATCGACAACCCACTCCACTCCTTCAAAACAAATCTTCTTTTGAGGCCCTTTTTGGACAAAGACCCAACTATTTAAAACTAAGAAAATTTGAGTGTCTTTGTTATCCTCTCACAAAACCTTACAACACTCACAAATTACAATCCCCAAGTCCATTCCGTGCCTATTTCTTGGCTACTCACAAACTCAAAATGCATTTAAATGCATGGACCCAACAACTAAAAAGTTGTACATCTCACAGCATGTTCTATTTGACGAACTGAAAAGCCCAATCTTACCCAATGGCCCATTGCATACCGAAAGCCCTCTTTCCCATATGTCAACTTCTTCCTTCATTTCGCAGGGCTCAACTTCTTCAAGTTCCTCTGCTGCATCCTCTGCTCCAGCACCTGCGCACCTACCTGCGTTCCCTTCGTCGCCGTCAGTGCTTCGGAACCGCATGCCGCTGTCACTGCATCACCTCTAGGTAATATCTCCTCTCTTTCTGTTTCAGATATTTCGCATTCACATGTTGCCCTAGAATCTCTTGATTTAAATTTGAATTTACCATAATCAAATTCTAATTTAAATTCTGTACCCACCAATCTTCCCTTGTCAAATTTGAATCAAGACCTTGTTCCCATTAATTTGGCCCAAATAGAAAATCCCTCTTCCTGAACCCATACTATGGTCACACGGTCAATGAACAACATCTTTAAACCAAAACAGATTCACATGGTTACAAAACATCCCATTCCACTAACTCTTGAACCAACGTGTGTCAGCCAAGCTGTATCAAATCCTCAATGGCGTGAAGCCATGTCCAGTGAGCTCACTGCTCTTATGAGGCATGGTACTTGGGACTTAGTTCCCCCACCCAAAAACTGTAATCCAGTTGGATGCAAGTGGGTGTTTCGAGTAAAAAGGAAAGCATAAGGCTCAATAGATCGGTTTAAAGCACACCTTGTTGCAAAGGGGTATAATCAACGTTCTGGCCTTGATTACAATGAAACTCTTAGCCCCGTGGTTAAACCAGCCACTATAAGGTTAGTATTAAGCATTGCTATTATAAATGGATGGGAATTACGACAAATGGATGTAAACAATGTTTTTTTGCATGGGAAGTTAATTGAAACTATGTATATGATGCAACCTCCCGAGTTTAAAGATGTGTCCAAAGATGATCATGTGTGTCGATTGAGAAAAGCCATTTATGGCCTCAAACAAGCCCCGATGGCTTGGTATTCAGCCTTGAAGAATGCCCTCATGGAACTTGGTTTTCAAAATTCAAAAGATGATTCTTCCTTGTTTATTTATCAACATGATTCTATTATATGTTATTTCCTAGTATATGTCGATGATCTTGTTATTACGGGAAGTGATAAAAAATTTGTGATTTTTGTTATTGAAAAACTTGGACATCAATTTTCCTTGAAGGATATGGGTTCACTTCACTTCTTTTTGGGAGTGGAAGTCATACCAACTTGTGTAGGTCTTTTCCTATCACAATATAAATATATTCATGAGCTCCTGCAAACCACGAATATGCTTGGTGCCAAGGATGTTTCTACCTCTTTCAACTGTCACATCTCTTCATTTAGTGGATGGCACCGCTGCTGTTGATAGTACTGAGTTTAGGAGAGTGATAGGCAGCTTGCAATACCTGTCATTGACTCGTCCCAACATTTCATTTGCAGTGAACAAGCTCTCATAATTCATGCACAAGCCAACTGTCACACATTGGACAGCAACCAAGAGACTTCTTCGCTATTTCAAGCAAACATTGTTTCATGGCATTCAGCTTAAAAAATATGCAATTTCATGTCTCTTAACCTACAGTGATGCTGACTGGGCTGGCAACATTGATGACCGCATCTCTACATTAGCATATATCACTTTTCTAGGCTCAAATCCAATCTCATGAAGCTCTAAGAAACAAAGAGTAGTTGCACGTTCATCTACGGAAGCGGAATATCGGGCTCTTGCAAATGCGGCATCTGAAACTATGTGGCTTCTTGCTCTATTTCAGAAACTTGGCTTCTCTCTAAAGGAGCCACCTTCACTTCTCTGTGATAATTTTGGAGCAACTCATCTAAGCTTCAATCCGGTGCAACATTCACGGATGAAACACATTCAAATTAATCTTCACTTTGTTCGTGATCTAGTTCAAAAAGGAACCCTAGCTTCATGTTCAGCATGTACATACTCAAGATCAACTTGCAGATTTACTGACCAAGCTACTGTCAAGACAACGCACAGAATTTTTAAGAAACAAGATTGGTCTTGCCGATGGAAGCACAATCTTGTGGGGGTGTATAAGGGAAGTTGATAAAAGTTCAGACAACTTGAAGCTGCCATTTAGTTGAGAATCAAGGAAACCAAGTCTGCAATTCAAGCTTGCCGAGAATTATTCCTTTTGTAATAAGTGCCGAGAATCATGGGCTTTATTCTCTGCAATTAATGTTTTCTGAGAATCATCCCTTTTGTAATGAGTGCAGAGAATCAGGGGATTTATTTTTTGTAATTAGTGTTGTGTAGCTAATGCTATAAGGTCTGTATATTTCTTAAAATAGAGTTGGAGTCCTGTATATAATACTCTGCAGAGTCAATAGAAAGTTGAGTTGAATCTTTCCACTCAAAAACTCCCAATAGATCGCATCCAAAGGAGGTTTTACAACTATTTTGAGAGAGGCATTATTAGATGAGTAATGCTACATACAGTCGTGGGGTGTGCAAGTGTCGTGCAGTCGCTTTGAAAAAAAGTAGGGTTCACTATTAAAAAATTAATTTATTTTCATGTGAATCTCATATTTATTCACTTTTTTCAAAGTAATTGCACGATGCTTACATATTCACTACTGCAAGTATCATTTTTCTTATTAGATATATTGATTCTAAAAAATTTTGGAGAGCATATAAAGATTAGAAATTTTTTACTATTTTTTATATTTACAGAATTATGAATAAAATCCAGCCGAGATATTTTAACTTTGGATAGGTCGGGCGACACCGTTCGTACGTATATCAGTACGTAATGCTAGTCGATGCATGGGTGCGCTCATCGAGATAACCCTCCAGCTTGAAAGTGGCTCATCGTCATCGTGGAACACGGACAGATCAGATTTCGTTTGTTGGCTCTATTTTTAACATTTTTTTTTCTTGTAGTGAAGTGAATAATGGAGTGGCCAAGTTTCCAGGAGGCGCATGCATTCATGCAAAGCTCCAAGAGAAATGCAGAGAAATAGAATATACTGGTAGTTTTATACACTATAGTACTGGCATTTCATTTTTATTCTATTACGGTAAAGTAACATTATTCATTAATTTTTATATATATATTTTTTAGAAGAAATAAAGAATCATTTAAAAGTAATAAAAATACTACATTTTAGATAGGGCTGCAATCCGAGCAACCCGTTCAACTTTTGGGTCCAACCCGACCCGACCCCCACTTATGGATCGGTTGGACAGAATCGACCCGACCTGCATATTCTTGATTGGGTCAACCAGTGTTTTTTTTTTTTTTTTCTTCGTCTTCAACCCTCCTTTTCCTTCAAGCATCTTTTGTTGCAAGTTCAAGAGCCATAATATTTCAGATCAAAAGCTTTGTTTTTGTTACGAGGGATTCAATACATTTATTGTGTTTAACGAGCCATTGAAAGTAAGGAAGGAAAGTTAGAGAAAATAGGTTGATTCTTCGGATTTAGGTTAGAATGTTTTGCAAGTCTGTTTGGAAGAGAAAAGTGGATGTTGAAGAGGAAGTAATTACCCATTGCGAATTGTAGAAAAGAGAGAATCGATCCCATCTGTGAGAAAAGTCAAATCGATAAAAGCAACATCCGTATAATTACACCACACATCAACTACCTTCGACGGCATCTTTCACTATCCTAAATTAATTTTCGATACTTAGAGAAGGGTTAAAACCGATTTTGGGAATGGGCTAGGGTTTCATCTGCAGATTTTATAAGCGGGTTGTACGTGTCAAACCCGATCAAAAGTTAAACCCGTATTTTTCGGATTGGGTCGGGTCGGTGCTCACAGACGGGTAGGGTCAATCAATTTTCTACACGGGCCTAATTTTAGATAGTAAAATTAAAGTGCAGTATTATAACATTACTCTTATTTATTTAATTGCACATATGATACAAGATCGAGTGCCAGCCGATGATGTCCAGCATATTGCACTTGGTGGGCCAATGGTAATTAAGAACTCATATCAATTTATTTCAAACTAATCATTATTGAGATCCATTATTTTAATTTTTAACTTTCTATAAAAAATTAAACTCATCTCAACCTACTCCATATATTTTAAACGAGTTAAAATTTTAAATTCATCTCAATTTAATAATTTAAATACATCTCAACGAAATCTATACAATATAATTATGATTCACAATTAAATTTAACCTATCTCAACATCTAATCGTAGCGTAAGTGGGTAGGTAATGCCACCTGACGAGGGACCCGATCATTTCTCATGTTGCCATGCATCTTGATTGGACACTTTTTTTTGGATCCCCCCGGCCGAGAATACTCATGTGGTACTCTTTTTCTTAACTTCCGACTGAAATTTATAGGTTGCAAGCATTTATCCATATATAATAAACTAGAGCAAGTCGAGATTAACGTAAGAGAAATTCTATTCGCAGTCTCCACTTGGGGACTGCATGTGCAGGCCCCTTATTAAATGAGAAAAAACATCATTTCAGGAGGGATAGTTTTGTAATTTTAAAAAAATTTAAAGATAAAATTACTTAGGCTTGCATTGCAGTCCCCAAATAGAGACTGTATCTAGCATTGCTCTTAACGTAAAGCCCATCAGACGACCATGCATGAATTTGTTGCAAATCAAGTTACAAAACAGAATAATATTCCAGTAGTCCAGATCGAACATTAATATAAGAAATTAAATATCCCGGCCGGCGCGTCTTTCAATAGCTGAGTAGATCTATTGTGTATATATATATATATATATATATATATATATATATATATATACATACATATATACACTATTAAGGGCAAACGTGTGTCAAATTTTGTTGTGTTTTAAATTTTTAACTATAGACAGACTAAAATTTGTCTATATTTTTAGATTTTTTTTTTCCGTTTACAACATATATTATATATACGATTTGTATAATGTTTATAATTATAATACAACGATTTACAAGAATCAAGTCAAAACTATGTATAGATATTTTTAAATTATATATTACAAGAGCAGTAAGTTTGAAAGGAGAAATTTAAAACATTCAACTTACTGTCTTGGGAACGACATTAACAAAGTACATTCAGCTTATTTTGGCACAATTGGTCGTATTCATTTATCTGTGCGTCCAACAGGATCATCCATTCTTTAGTTGAAATTTGAGCTGCTATAATCTGAAAATATGGAAGGTGATCCGGTAATGATGAAAACATATAAATAAGTAATGTATCAAATTTTTAAAATAGATTTATAAATACACATGTTATCTCGTTTTCATGTTCTAAGAGATCCATTGTGGTGCAATTGATGATTTGTTCTGTTGTTGTTCCGAATGTTATGACTGCTATAGATTCGCTATCATCATATACCTCTAAATATACTCGACATCTAAAATTAACAAGGATATTATTATTTGTTAGTCTTCATATTTAGTACGTTCTGATTTTGATGTAAGAATCTATAATTTCAAAATATGAAAGAAAATTTTACCATGGCAGGGACATAGTCATGCTCTTGCTACTGTAACATTGAAAATTCTCATTGTAGTCATACCCGGTTGCTTTGTTAGAGTTTGTGCAAGACATGTAATAGAAGTGCTTATCTAGATCAACTAGGGAAAATCTTTCTTTAATCATAAAATTGGTCTCAGTATTAAGAAGGAGATGGATAAACACATCATATAACAAATTAACAATATATATTTACGTAAGTCATTAATATTTGGATATAACAATAAAATAATTGCAAACAAAAAAGAGAAATTTATTTATAAGGAACGGAATATACTGTCATCGGTAGTATTTGTATTTAAAGCAAAACAAAGAAACATTTCTTGTTTGTTTTCGGAGATAAGATGAGATGAGTTGAGATTAAAGTTAAAAAGCTGAATAAAATATTGTTAGAATATATTTTTTAATATAATTTTTATTTTGGGATTTAAAAAAGTTGAATTGTTTATTTTATTTTATATTAGAAGTTGGGAAAGTTGTAATGATGAGATGAGATGAGATGTTTTCTAAAAACAAACGAGGCTATTCAGCACAATTTTCATGTAAAAGTTTAAATTTGCATATAACAGGTGTTCATTAATTATAATTAGTAATTAAAAATTCATATGCTTGTCAAATATAACCTATGAATAAGTAGAGTAGTCATTACAAAGTAAATAGCACAAACATCTTTCCTATGAGAGATAAGGACATACCAAAAAGTAGAGGATAAATAAAAGAACAGTAAAATTGCAGAAAATCAACAGCAAGCGAGGTTACGTGGAGTCAAAAAAAGTACAACCAGTAGATTTATCTGGAAGAGAATATAAAAACAATAGAATATAATAAAGTTAAAATTACATTTATTAAATGACACTATCATTGCACATTAACAATAATGATAAATACAATAAATGGAATGGATATTTATCAAAGTTAAATACAATATAATACTGCAGAAAATGATCTGGATTTTTTTTAGGTCTGAAAATTTTGTTGTTTTCTTCGTTATGTCTTAATATATTGTTTTCTTATATTAATCAATATGAATAATAGTTTTTTTAATTATCAAACTTGTTTATCAATAAATCATATTATATCAAACTATATCAAACGCATTAAGTAATTTAATAGATATGTGAGTTATCTAAATTTTAAGAATATAAACAAACCATAGGATATTACAATGTATAAGCTCTTAAATGTTATGATTATTACTAAATTATATTTTAAATTTTTAATACAATTTTATGTGCAATTGGTATATTAAGTGAAAAAATTTAAACAGACTAGAAAAATGGAAGCTTTTCAATAACGGAGACAAGCATGGACTATTGAAAATTCACGCCTTTCTCCTTGAAACAACAAATCACAAATCGCAATAGCGAACAAAAAATAAAAAATAAAAGAACACAACCATGAAAAATAAGAAGGTAGCTCTGATACCAATTGTTAGAATCACAAGATGTGATAATCTCTTCCCATAATTAAAGCATGTGTTCAATAAAACTGAGAGTTCATACTTCCAATAGTTTGTGATGGATTTTTCATGGAGTTTTAGGGTTCATGCAAAAGAGAGGAAAAATTTCTTGCTACGGAGAGAACTATTTTCTACATCTTTTCATTTATTTTACTTCTTACCCTAAGAGAGAGGAGAAAAAGAGTAAGAAGACAATAGAACTCAATTGATTAGTTCTATTTTAAGTAGGGTGAGAGTAGGGACCTCCATATGTATCTATTAAAATGGTTCATCCCATTATGGGCCCAATGACTAAATGTTAATGCTAGTCCACTATTTAGAAATAAATACAACACTGAGTCCATACCAAAGGCCCTCCACGCGTCAACCCCCAAAGCTTGAGCCTAGAGAGAGACAAATCTAAGGTAACGAGGCGCTGACTTTCCTGATGCCACCCTATACACGCATGTAATGATAGGGCTACGTTGTCGAAAGGCAAGTGCACACACTGGTAGAGGTTGTTGTAAGGCAACTTGTCCCCAATAGTGTGCGTAACGCGACCCCTTGCCATTGACAGAAGCACACTAGAAGCAGCCATGCCCACTAACTCGCCCTGAGAATGTAACCCCTTTCTCTCTAGCATGGGATACGAGAGACCACCTCAACTAGCAATATATATATATATATAAAAGCCAATCATCAGGTCAGGACTACAATTATGCGCTATTGTTTATTTAAATTCTCTAGAAAATTAGAAGAACAATACTGACTTAGGTATCGAAGGTTACCCATAATCCCGAGCCACCACTCTATTTGTGTTGCATGTTGTTGAGCCTAGTCCGAGAAATCAATATCATCTGTTTTCTATTTTTTTGGGCGAGTTCCATTAAACAAATTAGAAAATAGTCCGAGAATATAATTAAGCTCCATGAGCCGGCAAAAAAGTGATATGATCATGTTCGTACATACATACTTTTGTCATGTGTTGCATATTATATATACTTAACATAATTTTAAGAAAGTCCCATAGACGTTGAATTTCACATGGGTTAATTATTTTTACGTACACAAATCAATTCACACGACCGCACTTTGAGGAGATTAATTATGACATATTTATATGATATATAGACCAATGATCTGATGCAAGTCGGAAAATGATTTGTATAAACTAAATAAGGATGTACAAGCTGTCCCTTTTAAATAATGTAGAACCAACTAATAAAAAACTACTTTTACTTGGAGCAATGCTAGATAAAATGGGGACTGCAATGCAAGTCTATGTAATTTTATTTTTAAAATCTATTAAAATTACAAAATTATCCTTATTAAAATGATATTTTTTCTCATTTAATAAAGAACATGCACACACAATCTTCACTTGGGGACTGCAAATAGAATTTATCTTTTACTTATATCTAATAGTACTTGTTTTGGTCCAACTTAAAAAGTATTAATTATATGTATGCAACCACAAGGCCGTTGATTTAGACCACCTTTGTACAACTCAAACTCAATCAAAGGAGCCATCATGCATTAATTGGATTCAAAATACGAACGTGCACGCGGCCTATCTAATTCAGAAGGAAAATATATTTGCAATCGTGAATTGTGCAATCGTCGTGTAATTGCTTTAAAAAAAATGAATAAAATATAGGATCCACATGAAAAAAATTAATTTTTTAATAGTAGACCCCATTATTTTTCAAAACGATTACGCGACGTTTACGCACTTCACAATTGTATGTAGAATTACTCAATTCAAAAACCAAGAAGTTCTGACCGGATGTCCCGATCGATCAAAATCTTGATCTTTGTGACAGGTAGTTTTTAAGAGGATCCAAGTATATATAAAACGCATAAGATCATTACCGCGTACTCATGCATGCACCAGCTAACTAGCTATATGTAATAGATATTAATACAATAATAATGCAGCAACACGTACAAATACATAATTACACAAACAAGATTAACAGTACAGCTCTACAGCACATCGATCTAGTAGTACTACAGCATCAAATTAACACCCTCATTTTCAAAACAACATAGCTGCGAGAAATCCATATTGAGAAAATCCGAAAGGAAGATTTCATCCATCTCAAAATCCATCATGAAGTTGGGCGGATTATTTTCCTCCAAAATGAATCTTGAAAACTCAACTGGTTCATGAAGACGGCCTAAAGATTCAACCACTGGCTTACTGTCAAGTTGATCCTCATCATGAACTTCTTCTTGCCCCGAGGTTAGGACAACTTTGGTGCACCTAGTTCCCTCGGTACAGATTACATCTGATGAGCCTGTACTTGCTTCAGTTGGTTTTCCAGCTGACCCTAATTCTGGACCCAGATTTGACTCTTCTTGTGCTTGTTTTGACGGTGTCCGTTCAGAGGCAGGGTACTTAGGGTGATGATCTTGGACTTTCTTTCCATTATTAATGTACTTGGTGTTCCAGTAGTTCTTGATTTCATTGCCTGTTCGGCCTGGAAGTCGCCCTGCTATCAGACTCCATCTGCAATCAGCAACACATGATGATTCTCATCAACATCCTGCTGTAAAGATTTGTTGAACTTAAGTTGTACTGACGTGTGCTAATTGATGAATTTGCAATTCTCTGAAATATTGGATCAACTCGGTAAAAAAATAAATAAATTAACGAGGTACGTAAAAGGAGGACGGACCTATTCCCCAAGAGATTATGAAGCCTAATAATGAGCTCCTCTTCGTCACTGGTTATGTTGCCTTTCTTAATATCAGGTCGAAGATAATTTATCCATCTTAGTCGGCAACTCTTCCCACATCTCTTAAGCCCTGAAAACCCCATTAAAAAAATATATGGTTTTCTTTCTTGCATGAGTGTACCACTATACTATCATGGAAAAGAAAAAGAAAACACTCATAATTTATATATATATATTGTTCTCATGGCATATAATTCATAGAAATTAAGCTAGCTGTCTATATAATAACCTGCTCTTTTGGGAAGGTCTCTCCATTTTCCTTGACCATGCATTGTGATATATCCTGTGAGTATGTTGTCTTCCGTAGCTGTCCATGCTCCCCTATTCAAGCCCTCCTTTGAACAAGCAGCTGGATTCCTTCCCATCTGAGACTAGTCCCAGCCCCAAAAATCCCCGCCCTGATTTCTTCTTAATTTATCTCCAGTGGTTTACTCTGGTCCGTGACTCAGTGAGCGAGAAAGTACTCATGAGCTCTATGCTTGAAGATGGGGATTCATGTCGATGTTCTTATTTATAATAGTGCTACGCAGAAGGACGGTTGAGACGTTAGATTATTAACAGTGACCTAGCCATTCTTTGGCAAACTTTAATTAAAATATTCACTTTAATAAATTTAGCTAGTCACGTACTTTTCAATAATACTAAATAACAAACTCTTTAAATCCAATTTCAATCAAAAAAAAAAAAAGAAGAAGAAGAAGCTCCAGGAGATGTATTTCCGACGGTCATGGCTAGTGAAAAAAAAGCATCTGGAGTACTATGCTCCAGGAGATGTGTTAATTAATCCAGATTTATAAGTCCATCGATGGCTGCACGTTAATTAGGGGACCATCCTTTTGGAGTTTTGCCTACGATTTGTACTTTATATTATCCTTAACACAAATCTCTAAAAAATAAGTGTGGGGGTGTAGCTGTGCTTTCGTACTATATATATTAATTCATGAGTGATGATGATAGCTCCAAATACCTTTTACCTTTACCTCCATTTTTATTTCGAGCTAACTTTCAAGATCACACACTCTTGAAAGTTTGTTGAATTAATCCAAGGAAAAAAGTACTAATGCCCCAAAAAAAATGTTTGGATCGATCGATCGATCCGCCGGCTATATATCTTGATCCTAATAATTATAGCGTACATCTAAGTCACGTGGTTTGCCAATGAACTTTGAGGCAAATTGATAATTTTAAATTAGAGTAATAATATCCCCACAACACATTAATAATGATATATATACAACATATTGTATAACACATTATACAACAATGTGTTAAAATAAGAGTATTTTTGTAAAATGATGTTACTTTTATAAGGTATTTTACAAAAATACCCTTCATTTAAAACATAATTATATAAAGTGTTGTAAAAAGTGTTGTATGTAAATCATTTTCCTTTTACAATATATTTCACAACACATGTTTAAAAGTGAGGGTATTTTTATAAAAATATTTTAATAAACTACTGTTCATTTTAAAACATAGTTGTGTAATGTGTTGTGAAAAGTGACGTGTGTTTATCATTTTTCTTTAAAAATTAATATTCTGACTTGACTAAGGAGAAGATTCTTTAAAAATTTACAGTCCTTTTTCCAAGGATCCTGATCATAGATCTTAATTTGCCATTAACATTGGAGGACATGCATCACGCAAGCTAGCTAGGAGCAAGTTTCGTGGTCAGATCTCATCGATCAAAGAGATATATACATATGGCTGTGGGTTTGTCTGTTTTTGTTCTCATTTTTCTTTGGATGCAGTATATGTACATGGGAAATGTTTATTTATAAAGAGATTACATAAAAATAAACTAATTAAATGACGTGACTTGAAGTAGTATGTTAGATTATGAAATTATTTTTATTATAAAGTAAATCTAACATATTATATGAAGTCATGTCGGTTGATTTACTTTTATGAAATTTTTTGATGAGTGTAACACTTCTCATATATGTGTGTGTATATATACTCCCCATTGTTTTGTTGTTCACGGATTGATCTCTCTGCTCTAGGATTCAGTTGTCAAGAACACGTTTTAATTAATTGGGTTTTGTTAAACATTTTTGGATCGATTGTTGGAAAATTGATCCAAGAAATCAAACTCCAAAACATTTTTGCATGCCCCAAGTTTTCTAGACTTGAAAGTCGACAGCTCTTCAAGCCGAAAGGGATCGATCAATAATATATATGACATATGCCTTCTGATGGTTAAAAGTTGTTCGAGTCAGTAAAAGAACCAAACGCAAGCATTTATCCGTAAGAACACAAAACCCATCTAACCATCGTCCTCTTTTTTTTTTTTTTTTTTTTTTCTTTAGGAAAAACAAAAACAAAAACAAAACAAAGCCCTTCTAACCACGACTCTGTTGCAACTTGCAAATTAAGCTACAAAATAGATTCGAGTCCAAAACATAAGAAAATCCAGTCTCTAATAATCAATCAATGGAGTAGAAGACGACCAAGCAAACCCAAGTCCCCCCTCCCATCTCTTTAATGCCGTTGGTAATCGAGCTTCATGGAGGAGGAGGGCACTGCCCCATCGTATGGGCGATGATTTGTCATCTCAACCCTATAATCGGTAAATATAGAAGATGGTCACTGCTGCGATCGATCTCTTCCACCTAATGTTCATGTTTTTTTATAGTTGCTAAGTAATTACAGTTATTTGCTATCGGCAATCTGTATTCTTCCAACCTGTGAGACAGCAGCAATTAAAATAGTAAATTTAGCTGGACAGGAAAGGATTGTAAAATGCATACTAGAAAAATAAAAAAATATCAAAGTTTCAAACACAAGATGGTAGTTTAACACTAATCAAGAAAAATACTCGCTCAGAAGCATTCTTGTGGCCATGTAGCACCATACCCCCATCCTGACAATGCATCATCTTAACAAATAACATAAATCATGCAACAAATTACGATATGGGTCCCTTTAACCTACATGCACAACGTGCAACCTCAGGTCCCATATAAAAATGCCATGCAACCTTAGGCAATATGTTCAGTGTCTGAAGGCTGAGGAACACTTACCAACGGTGTTCATGAAGTCATCCTCAGCCGGCATGAAGATCAAATAAGAATTCAGAGTGCATGTGTTAAAACCGTGTCATCTGCTGTAGCATTTGGGGACCAGTAGATTGGGAAACCAACTGCTCTGGACTAATGGAAGGTCGTACCAAGTAGTTGGCACCAACTGGATTAGTCAGTCCCTGTCTTATCATCTCTTTAGCGTTACTTGTATTTGTTTCAGGGTGCGGGGATTCCATTAATGTGCGAATCTGACCAAGTTGTTAACGTAAAAAGACAAGGTATTATTGCCAAATAGAAGAATAATTCACATCCAACATAGGTACAGATACTAAGGAACTTACAACATCAAGACGCTTCTTGTGGAGATCAGTTGACAGCTGCAAGATTTAAGCTCAAGCAATCAAAAAATGTTTTTGAATTGTTAATTATTTCAAGAATAATGGAGCAGAATTAGATTGGGTGAAGATGGTATTCTAGTTAGATTGGATATGGAAAAAGCATATGATCATGTCAACTGGAAGTTTCTATTATACTTGGGAGATATCGTTTTGGGGAGAAGTGGTGTTTGTGGATCAACCATTGTATTTCGACGGTTAGATTCTCTATTTTGGTGAATGGCACCCCGGCTGGTTTTTTTAATAGTTCCCGTGGCTCGAGACAAGGAGATCCTTGGTCCCTTTTCTTTTTATTCTTGTTATGGATCCTTTGAGTATAATGATATAAGCTGCAATGGATGGTAGATTCTTATCGGGGTTTTCGGTGGGAGATGAGACTCGGGGCAGTATAAAAGTATCATTCTTTTGCAGACGACACTTTAATTTTCAGCGAGACCGATCAAGATCATCTTCGGTCTTTGAGAGCCCTTCGGCTTTGTTTTCAAGCTGTTTCTGGCCTTAGAATTAATTTATCTAAATCTGAAATTGTTCCAGTGGGCTCTGTTCTATATATTTAGGATTTGGTTAACATCTTGGGGTGTAAGGTATCTTCTTTACCTTTGAGATATCTAGGTCTTCCAATTGGTGCTCCTCACAAATCTTTAATGATTTGGGATGGTGTGATTGAGAAGATTGAGAGGTTAGCTGGTTGGAAAAAGCTATATTTATCTAAAGATAAGGAGTACATTGTCTAATCTTCCTACATATTTCCTCTCTCTTTTTCCTATGCCAGCAGGGGTGGCAAATAGAATTGGGAGGATCTTTCGGAATTTTCTGTGGGTAAGTAATGGGAGGAAAGAAAGTTTCACTTGGATAGTTGGAAGAAGGTGTTCACCGGTTTCTTGTGTGGAGGAGGATTGGGGGTGCGAAATTTGAGGTTCTTTAACAAAAATATTCTTGGAAAATGGCTTTGGAGGTACATCTTGAGAGGCATGCGCTATGGAGAAATATTGCTGATGTTAAATATCGTAGGATGTGGGGGGTTGGTGTTCTAACGAAGTTAGAGGAGTGTATGGGGTGGGGTTGTGGAAGTCTATCCAAATGGGTTGGTGGGAGATGGGACAAGGATTAGTTTTTGGCATGATATATGCTGTGGGGATTCAGCTCTTAAGAATGTTTATCCCTCTCCCTATTTAGGATTGCTTGAGATCAAGATGCTGCAGTGGCTGATTCCTTTATTTTTTTTAAATATTAATTTTCAGTGGAATGTCAATTTTATTAGATCTGTGCATGATTGGGAAGTGAATGTAGTCTCTAATTTTTTTGGAAGATTATATGATAAGAAGATTGTTCAAGGAGGGGAGAATAGTCTGTGGTGGATTCATGCTGGAAATTCCAGATTTGCCATTAGCTCCTTATATAAGGCGTTAACCTGTCATTGTGTCAATAAATACCCCTGGAAATGCATTTGGAGATCTAAGGTACCTAGTAAGGTGGCATTTTTCTGCTGGTTGGTGTCTCTTCGAAAAATTTTGACTACATATAATTTGAGAAAGCGCAAATTATTTGTCGTGGATTGGAGCTACATGTGTAAGAAAGATGGTGAATCTGTTGACCATTTATTTCTTCATTGTGAGGTGGCTAAGATTTTGGGGGATGAGATTTTTGGTAGGATGGTTATTGCTTGGGTGATGCCTAAGCAAGTGGTGGATCTTTTTGCATGTAGGCAAGGTTTTAAGGGGAGACATTGGCAAGGTTTTAAGGGGAGACATCGTTTTGTTGCCATGCGGAAGATGATCCCTTTGTGTTTGATGTGGTGCTTATGGTTGGAAAGGAATGGGCGGTGCTTTGAAGATAGAGAATACTCGATGGGTGAACTTAGGGAGTTTTTCTTTAGTACTTTGTGTATTTGGGCTAAGGCTCTTGTATTGAATGGAGATAATCGTCATGATTTCCTTTTAGCCTTTTCTAGTTCCTAGCTTGTATTTAGGTATTTTCTCTTATATACTTCATGTGTACTTGGGCTATGCCTATTTATTTGGCAATAAAATTTTCTATTTACTTATTAAAAAAAAAGAATAATGAAGACGTAAGTGTACAATGACATGCTTCTAAGGCCAATCTGCAATGAACATTCATTTTGGTAAGAGAGTTCTTATTTTGGGGGGGGGGGGGGGGTCGGGTTACGAGTAACTACTGTGAACACATTATGTGTCGTACACCAATAAAATTAATGAATCTGCAAAACCAAGTGTTAGATGTAAATTTACTACAGAAAGTGTGAGAATTCAGAATCTAAACTAAATATATACTGCAAATTCATCTTAAAAGATCCTGGGTTTTATCTTTAAATAGTTCTTTAATACAATTACACCCAATTTGTCACACCAAGTTGTGCATAACATCTTTTTTTGAGCAAGAAGGCGCTATGCGAGTACACATGGCATATACAGTAGATACACCTAGTTAGAAAGAGCAAAAAGATCAATAAAGTCCTGAAAACTAAAGCTGGAAGAACATATGTATGCTGTCATCCAACTTATAAAAAATGTATGCTGTCATCCAATGAGAAGAGAACTAAAAGAGGAATCCTTTAACTCCCCCATCATCTTATCACAATCTGACAAAAACAAAAACAAATGTAATATGCTTACAGGTTTGCTTTGGTACTTCCGCTCTTCACTTGAATATCCTGGTACGTTCAAATGCCAATTCTTCTCTGCACAATATTTCCGTCACTTAAAGTTATTAAGGTCCTATTTTCTCCACTAAAAAGGATATAAAGAAAACAGTGAATCAATGCTATTTTGTTTTATAAGTATGAATAAGCGCAGTTTAAGTGCAAACCCTTATCATCAATAAATTAAGTCCCATGTGCATATGCTATACTTTCAATCCATGCATTTCGTGTTTGTTTGAAGTTTGCTCCCATAGATATTGCAAACATACCCCTGAGATCAATCTCAGAAGCCCCCTATTTAGTCTTTGTTAATCACACCATAGACCGGGTGAAAAAATAAAACTTATATAAGCCACATCTTCCTTTGCACTATATGTCAACTCAACACAAATGAAAACCGAGAGTCATTCACCATCCATCTTTGTCTGCGGTGCTGACATACCAAAGGCTTTGAAAACTGAGAAATTGTTATCTGTTGTGTATTCAAGTAGGAGTTTTCTTTTGATAAGTAAGAAGGTATTTTCTATGTAAATTTTTTCAATAAAAGCGGTATTCAACAACAAAGTTTAAATCGGTTCAACCCAAAATCACAGTAGTAAACGAATGTGGAATTTGACAACAGTAGTAATAAAAATCAATTCCAGAATCAGGAACTTTCCAGACGAGCTTTTGCAAATCATGAGGTTTTTATCTTTGCGAAAATTCAGCCAGTCAGAGAAACTAACAAAATCAGTGATGAAATTGTTGCGACGCTCAACCATTATGTTATACGTATTATTATAAATCAGCTGATGACATATGTTGTAGTTCAGTACAAACCTAGGTGTAGTAATAAATCCTTGGACTCTAAAGTTGATGATTTCCGATGTTTTGCCAAACTGCACGCGAATGTAGTCACCTGCAAATAGATACAACTTGCTTTCTGTAAGACCACCATAATCTCACCTAAAGCACAAAAATCATTAACCACAACTGTCATTACAGAGTAAAGGATACAAGGTATATGGATGAGAGTGGCAAAACTTCAAACACAGTTCTATAGGTTAATCCCAACTCCAGATGATTTCCTTAAAGCAGAAAACAAAAAGATCTCAAATATCCTACTGTAATATTAAGACAATTAAATCAATCCAACCGGATAATTTCAAACTTGAGATACAAATGAAGGTGCTAGACTTATTTCTGTACTTTGAGGTTCATTGTGAGATGTTGGACGTTTTTATACATCACAATTACCTTAATTCCAACTACATCCATGGTAACCATTCAAACTCAAACATGAAGTTCAAACTAGGATTTTTAGGTTTGTAAGTACAGAATATGTGCTCTAACTTCTAAGATAAGTATTTCTTTTGATAAGGAGGTGATCAAAAATTTTTGATTACCAACTTATAAAAAAAATTATCTTAAGAGCACAGAATCTGGCAGACTTTTTTTTTGTAAGTAGAATCTGGCAGAGACTTAAAGGGCGATCTGGCAGAAATTTGAAGAAAATTTAGTTTGAGAGGGGAGAGGGGGGGGGGGGGGGGGGGGGGGGGTTCTGTTTGTACTTGTAGACAGACATGCACGTGCATCTTAAAAAATTATATTTGATAAATAGCAGCAGTAGAGAGCCTCACAGAATCAATGAAGTCATCAGCAATCTCTAAAAGAAGATCTTGAACTTCAGGATCCAGCTTTCCCTGTGAATCCACCTGAGCACAATCCCAGGCGAAAAATATATCATTAGAGTGATGAAAAGCAAGAAAGAAAAACTGACATCTTTGGATATGAACAGGATAAACAGAGTGAACATGCAGTAAGGACCTGTGAAACCAAATCCTGTATTTTTCTTTTCCCAAGAAGTTGATTGGTCGCTTCTGTTCCTTGGCTGGAACTCCCCCCTGGTGTTGTTGTTCCAGATGCAGTAGCATCTGGTTGTGATCCTGTCAAACTAAGTGATTTCTGGCCTGTGGGTCCAGGCACCCTGGGAGAATACTGCTGCTGCTGATGCTGATGCAAAGGCAGTTGTTGCAATTGTTGTTGTACAGGTGGTTGTAATTGCTGTTGTTGTTGCTGCTGCTGCTGCTGCTGATGTAGCTGTGAATGCCCCATTGGTTGCTGTTGCTGTACCAGTTGGGATAGTTGCTGTTGATTCAAGGCCATCGAGTTTTGCTGCAACTGCTGCTGAATGAGGACCTGCTGCCTCTGATGTTGAAGACGGAGTGAAGCTGAACCAGTGCCAGAGATTGGTGGCATTGACTTCAACCACTGTTGCTGTGATAAAGAGTTTTGTATCATGGCTGGCTGTCCATTCTGAGACAAACCAGATAACTGAGAGCTCATAAATGCCAGCGATGACGGCCTGGGTAAGCTTTGAATCTGCAAGTTTGTAAAGTTAAAGTGAATGTCATGATCATGGATAAAATTTTATATGCAAAACATGCAAATAGAACCCAGCAAAACAGCATCGCATAAGATTGTGAAGCCTGAGAAATATTCTATACAGCTGTGTCCATCAAGTATAACAATGACATCAATGAGAATTTAAAAAAAAAAATACAACTAACTGAAAAAGGTACATAATACAATGACTTGTCTGCAAGGGGCTTCCAAATCGAGTGGAGGATTGGGAGTGCGCAATTTGAGGACTTTCAATAACGCGCTACTGGGGAAATGGTTATGGAGGTATCACGTGGAAGGGGAGTCTTTGTGGAAGGAAGTCGTAAATTCTAGACATGGTGGTGCTTGGGGGGGTTGGTGCACTGATGAAGTGAGGAGGGGGGGGGGTGAGTTTGTGGAGATATATAAGGGGGCGATGGCAATGCTTTGAAAACAATATTCGATTTGTGGTTGGACAGGGTACTCGCATTAGGTTTTGGCATGATGTCTGATGTGGATAGCGGTCTTTGGAGAGAGCCTTCCCAGCTCTCTATAACATTGCGGCTAATAGGGAAGCTTCGGTGGCGGATCTGCTTGTGTTTGCCCAAGGCTCTTATCAGTGGAATATTTTATTCACTCGGGATAACCATGATTGGGAATTGTCTACCGTTTCAGAATTTTTTAGTTTGATATACTCATCAGGAAGACTAACAGCACATGTTGATAGGTTACAATGGAGGTGCAGGGGCAGCAAGAAGTTCTCAGTCAAAACATATTATAAAATTCTGGCATCACAAGGTAATGTACATTTCCCATGGAAAAGCATATGGAGGTCTCACTTACCTTCTAAAGTGGCTTTTTTTGGGTAGACTGCAGCACTTGGAAAAATTCTAACCATGGATAATGTAAGGAAGAGGGGCCTCATTGTGATGGATTGGTGTTGTTTGTGCAAAAAACATGGAGAATCAGTGGACTATCTATTATTGCATTGTGAGGTGACAAGAGAGTTGTGGAACAGGATATTTAGTAGAGTGGATGTCGCGTGGGTTATGCCGGCAAAGGAGGCTGACCTGCTTGCTTGTTGGAAGGGTCTACAAGGTTGTTCTCAGGTAGCAGCAGCTTGGAAGATGATTCCGTTATGCATTATGTGGTGTACTTGGATGGAAAGGAATGCACGGTGCTTTGAAGATAGGAAGCGCATAATGGCGGAGTTTCAGAATTTTTTCATACACACTTTACTCCTATGGTTTTCAGCCATTGTTCTTAATGGAAATAGTGTACATGAGTTCTTGTCTCTAATTTAGCGTTTTGAGAATGTATTTAGGTGTTTTCTATTATATACTCCATGTGTACATGGGCTATGCCTATACTTATTCATATTAATGAAACTTACTTTTTACTTATAAAAAAAAAAAAGGGGGACTTCCAAATACTCCCAAGGTGTTATAACATGATTTTACCCAATTAACATCGTTCATGAGATTATATTTAGGGAATGTTTGGAAATAATTTCCATCTCAGCCCCATCTCATCTCATCTTATCTTATTTCATTCCGAAACATCATTCAAACACAGACTTTCAAACTAATTATTAAAACTTTTTCAAACTAATAATTACAACTTTTCCAAACTTTCAAACAAAAAATAAAAAACAATTCAACTTTTCAAATCCCAAAACAAAAATAATATTAAAAAAAATAATATTTTAACAATATTTTAACTTTATAATATTTTTTATTCAACTTTTTCTCTCTCTTTTCCCAAAACTCAATAAATACTTAACTCAAACAATCTCACTACTATTCACAAACTATCTTACTACTATTCACAAAATTTTCATCTCATCTCATTCTCCAAGCATCCCCTTAGTATCAAGGGGACCAAAAGCAAATTTCCCAATTAAAGAGTTAGTGATTCAGAACTTATCAAAAAAAAGAGTTAGGGGTTGTTTGCATTCAAAACCCACATCAACCCACCTCAACCCACCTCAACTCATTTCATCTCATCATTACAACTTTCCCCAATTTCTATACAAAATATAATAAACAATTTAACTTTTTCAAATCCCAAAATAACTTTCTCAAATTCCCACACAAAATATAATAAATAATTCAACTTCTATTCTATTATTTATAAACCATCTCAACTCATCTCTGAATCCAAACCAACTCCTTATTGATTCAGTTCCCAATTCCACTCTTGGAAAATCTCCAAAATGTTGTTGAATTTGGAGCCACTAAGGAGAAAATCAACCACAACATGATGCTTGACCCCAACTATTGCAGAAACCCTCAAAGTGTATCCAAGAAGTGTTGGATTGTGTTCTTTAGTTTAATTTTCAAACTATGATGCTGTCTCGCTTCTGAAGTTCAGATTACAAATAATTCCAAATATCTCTCAGATTCAATAAAGTATGTGCCTTTAGCGTTTGAAAAAAAACTATAACATCTATATCCCACAAAGGAAACTTAATTTTTTTTTTAGTAAAAATAAACTTTATTAATGAGAGGAGGCATAGCCCAAGTACACGAGACATATACAAGAGCAACACCCATGTGTGATTGTCTAAAGACATAGGAAACTTAAATTGATAACATGAGAAAAATGGACAACTACATATAACAACATATAGATGATGAGAAAAAAAATTGAAAGTGTATAACCATCACTAGTTAACCTAATTCGGCAACTGAATATACATTAGGCAACAGTATACCTGTGCAGAGTTGAGAGAACTTTGCTGCTGCAACTGTTGCCTCATCTGACCCTGGTTAATTCGCTGGGCATAACTGGGGGCCCCATTCGCTCTTATTTGCGAGCTCAAATTAAGTGGGCCCATCATCCCCATCGCTTGCATTCCTTGTAAAGCTTGACCAGCTGGGTTACCTTGATGAAATTGAGTCCCTTGGACCAGTCCAGCTTTCTGCCTTGGCTGCATCCAATATTTCACATTTTTTCTTAAACATAAATGATTTTCAATTAAAAAATGCAAGGGGTTCAATTGCCATGTACCGTATGCTTGAAAATAACCAAGCAGGATATTAATACAAAGTTTAATATTGTAACATATATTTTGTTAATTGTGTTCCTAATGTAATCGAGTCTACTTCACTACACGATTAGGTTACATTTCGTAGGAAGTGCTTGGTGTCCAGGGAATTCCAATTCATTGGATAATCATAAACATTTCTAATAGTTCACTGTTAAGCACAAGAACAATTCCAAATCTCCTTTACCAGCTTCTAAAGACTAAAACCGACTCAAAGAAGTGCTAGGTGTCCAGGGAATTCCAATTCATTGGATAATCATAAACATTTCTAATAGTTCACTGTTAAGCGCAAGAATAACATAGTTGTGCAAAAAGGCATTTTCCCCGCTTCGCTCAAATGGACCATTTGCTAAGGTGCCATCCATGAACAATTCCAAATCTCCTTTATCAGCTTCTAAAGATTAAAACCGACTCAGATTTTTACCTTCCAAGACAAGCAAAAAGCAAGTAAAAATGCTATGTAGACGATAATAGAGTTAAACGAGAATCCAATTTCTTACCGATGCTAGCAACTGGGATTGCAGATTGAACTGCGCAGCAGCCACGGCGGCGGCTGCGCCTGACAACATGGGCAGGTGGCCGCTCTGCCCGATCAGCGCTGAACGGGATAAGTTCCCACCAGTACCCAATTGCTGCTGATTTTGCTGCTGAATCCCACCAGACCCACCAAAATTCACATTCCCATAAATCCCCTGCTGTTGCTGTTGCTGCTGCTGCTGCTGCTGCTGCTGTTGCTGCTGCTGCCTCATAACCCCCAACTGTTGCTGCTGAATTTGATTCAACCGCGACATGGACGATGAGCGTTGCATGCTTTGCTGGATTTGATAATTCGACATGGCGGTGACATTCTGGGTCAAACTCTGCTGTTGCTGAGATTGCTGCTGTTGGGATTGTTGCTGCTGCTGTTGTTGTTGCAGCTTCAGTTGTTGGTAATCTAATCCAACGGCTGGGGTGAGCTGCTGATGTTGGTGCGGTTGTGGTTGGGGGAGAGGGATTTGTGGAGGGGAGGAGATATGGTCAAGGGAAGGGGAGTGGGAGTGTGAAAGGGGAGAAGGTGAAGGGATTGGTGGTGGATTCGATGAAGAATTTGATGGATTTTGAGTAATTCCGGAATTTGTGGGCGTGGGCGTAGGCGCTTGTGTTGCTATTGTCGTTGGTGCTGGTGGTGTCGCTGTTGTTGGGTCGATGGGGTTTGCTGGTTGGAGGAGTTTTGTAGACGATGCTGCTGCAGCCGCACTTTCTGCCATTTCTTCTGAGAAATTGGGTTAATGGGTCTCTGTACTTTTCTTCTGCCTAATTCATATTTCAGGTTCTGAAATCTCAAATCTGAGAGGGCCGGAGGGGAAAAGGATCGAAGGCGAAGAAAACTGAGGAGGACGGAGGGGTTGAATCTAGGCCGTACACGTCAGCAAATGGAAGGCTAGAGGATGATTCACACGTGTACTTCTTGGCTACGAAAGCTGTAAACGTCAACATAAATTTGGGTGGACTGGATCGAGTTATACGGTGAGAGCGGCCCGTTTTAATTTTCGTGAGCTTTTATTTTATCCATTTTATTGAATTTAATATTTTTCCTTTCATCTTTTTCCATTTTATTTTTCTTTGTTCTTTTATTCGTTCCACTTGTATTGGAAAAAGAGATTATTATATATTTTATTTTCGAACCTTATTTTAAAAAAAAGGCCAAACAGCTAAACAAATAACATAAAAGTAATAACTAATAGAAATATATCATATCAACAAAAAAATATACTTGATATGTCATACAGATTGATAAGGGTAAATGGTGTATAAGATTTCATATTGTTTCAGAATGAAAAATTTTTATTCTTTATAACGGTTTCAATGACTCCAATTATATAATTGACTAATCATTTTATAGTACATGCCAGATGTGCTAGGGCTCGTATATGACAAATAGTATCCCAACATTTTTCCAACGTTTTTTTTTTCTAAACAAATAAGTATACTTCATTAGAAAAGATGATATAAGAGAAGGGAGTGGGGTTCCCCAACAAACATCCTAGAACAATAACAACAGTGCAAAGTGGTGGATAAAAAAGAAAAAAAAGGCTTTAAGACAAATTTATTGGTCTTCACCCATATCCTACGAAGAGGACGCCGTCTTAAAAGACAGAAATAAGTTGTTTGTAAAAAATTACGAATAATGGAACCACAGCTAGAAACGGTGGAACCTTTGCTGAAAGCAGTGAGAGTGGCAGGTGCATTGTTGCTTGTTGTCTTGAGATGATTTTTGAAGAGATCCACAGTCCTTTCTTCAAGATCACAATTTATGGAAAAACGATAACATAGTGGAAAATTCGGTATCGGGTGGACTGATCTGTAGCTAGTAATCATATGCATTCATGTGTGCCTGTGATGGCACGTGGGAGCCACGCACCTGTGGGATGGAGACAGGGTGGCCTAGATCTGAAAGATCTTGACGAGACGAAGTTGCTGGTACGGCGCGTGTAGCCGTCAGAAGCGTCATTGTGCGGCGCACGCGTGAGGAACACGCGCGGAAACAAGCTGCGTGTGAGGGCCACATGCCGAGCTTTTTGACACGACTCAACTCTGTCCCAATAGATCGGCAGCTGTAGGATGGAGTGGTGGCGCGCATGTAGGCAGATGGTGGTCGGAGAACAACAAATTTGACCAAAACCGAACCAGTGGAGGGAGGAGGGAGGAGGGAGAAGGAAAAAAAAACACTACCTTGAAAGTGTATACATAGTACGGAAGTAGAAATGAGAAGGAAATGAGGGTGAGAGGCACAACTCCACCTTGTCTCTCACCCTCCTCTCCGGCAACAGCTCTCACGAGAATGGAGTTGTCTAGATAGAAGGCAGAAGTTCTCTCTCTAAGTTTTCAAACGACACTCTCCTTCAAACTCTCCATTTCACTTTTAATGAAATTTCAATTGTACATAGTTCTAGTGAGATTTCAATTGTACCATTCACTAGTATGTTTTTAGTATTGGCCCATATGTGATTTAGGTTGCGTTTGAGTAGTGAAGTGATTTCAGATATTCTGTGAATAGTAGTTAATAGTAATAAATAATAGTAAAAATATGTGAAAAGTAATAATAAAATAATAAATAGTAGTAGAGTATTTTCATAATACTTCACTACCTAAACTAGCCCTCAGACTTCTCTTGAGGGTTTCAATATAGGTTATGTGAAAGAAATAATTGCTTACAAAAAAAATATATATATAGGCATTTATTAGTCATTACGAATTTATCTATATTGATATTGAATTAAAAATCTTGATTTTGTTCTAAACTTGTTATCTCTATTTGGGTTATTTATTTATCAAAATACATGAAAATGATCATTATATATTATTTGTTTGTAGTTAATCTCACATATTTGACACATTATACATAATCACCGTAAACATGCACGATGTGCACGAATAGATAAGTTTGTTAAATAAAAAAAAAAAAATTACAAGAAGTTAGCAAAAAAAACAAAACAAATCTTTAGAAGAGTGTTAATGTTGACATTTTTATCTTCAAAATTTTAGTTGAGCTTCCCATCTTTTACTCTGTTTTTTTTTTTTTTTTTTGAAGATGAACGTATTTCTCATTGATAAAAAAAAACTCAGTTACATTTGTCATGCAACACTGCACTTAATACATGAATGGGACAATCCTCCATCCAAACATATTCTCCCTCAAGGGATAGTGCATGCCTAGTCAACAAGTGTGCTACAAAATTAGTTTCTATGTAATTGAAATGTATCTGCCATCCAACCCAATTAGATAAGAACAGTTTGATATCGTAGATCATTGCATAGGCTTCTGAGTAGTCTGAATTATTAGTAGAGATTGTAGTAATTAAATCCAGACAATCTCCCTCAAAGATCACAGAAGAAAAGCTCATGTTCATGCATAAAATCATTACTCTCCTCAAAGTTGTAGCTTCCACAATTAAAGGTTTAAGAGAAGCTTCCACTTTTGCACAAAGAGATACATGTACTTCCCCATTTAAATATCTGATGATGATGCCTAATTCAGATGTCTTTGTTGTTGAGTCCACAGCTCCATCCCAATTCACTTTTAGTTGGTTCAAAGCAGGTCTCCTCCATCAAGCAAGACTTCTATGAGTTGCAGAAATAGGCAACAACTAGCATTTTAATTGAGCTTCTTTGTAGTTTTCAACAGTTTTAAGAGCCTTATATAATACCTGATCTAGTTTATCGAACTTGCCCTCAAAGATAGAAGCATTTCTTCTAATCCAAATACCTCTTAAGATAACTGCTACATATTCAATCACTTCAATCTGTAACTTACTAGTCAGCTGCTTCCATAATTTCCAAAAATCATTAGAATGTGAAGGCCATTTTCTTAATGGACTTTGATTTTTCCCCCCATACATCAGAAGCTCCTGGACAAGTCCACAGTGCATGTATGGTTGTTTCTCGATCTCTTTGACATACAGGACACAATGGATTCTCAACTACCTTTTTAAGAAATAAGTTTGATTTAGTAGGTAGTGATTCATGACATGCTCTCCAAATGAAATGCTACACATTACCACTACCAGGGATCTTGAGCTTCCATATATGTTTCCAAATCTGCTCATCATCAACCATAATTGAGGTTTCACCCTTCAACTGGTAGTTTCTCTTCATTTCCAAGTGATAAGCAGATTTAACATTAAAATTCCCATCATTTGTGTCCCTCCAAGCCATTGAATCATCAGCTCCATACTGACTAACAGGTATACTACAGATAATCCTAGTTTCTTGCTCATTAAAAGTCTGATAAAGTAATCTTCGATTCCATGAGCTAGTAACTACATCCAGTAGTTGATTTATAGTGGCTTCTTCCTCGAGTATATAAGAAATAGGGGATGTGACTAAGTTAGAAGCATTTGCAGGGATCTATCTATCTATCCAAATTCTGATTAGAGAACCATAACCTACTCTCCATATTACACCTTCCCTTAATAATTCCGAAGTGGAAACCAGACTTCTCCATATGTAAGATGGTCTGGACCAACTTGAGCATCTTTTACTCTCTTTTGTTTTTATGTTAGTGATAAGAAAACTCACAAACTTTGTTTTAGCGAAGAGATGCACAGAAACTCTATATATATATATATATATATATATTATATATATATATAATCCCAAAATAAAAGGACATAATTTAAAGGAAAAAAACAGGGTATAGAAAAACTAAAGATTACTGATTTATATAAGAATTATTAATTTAATTGAAAATATTATATTGTATTGCATAATTTAAATTAGTTAAATAAAGTATCCTAGATTTATTATTATATTTGTTTGTCTGGTTATAGTCAGGATATGGTTGGGGTGAAGGACTTTTAGCCTTTTAGGGAAGGTGGCGGCGGCGGGGGTTCACTAACTTGTTTGATTGTTGAGGTTATAACATGTTATTGTGTTATTAATAAGGAGAGCAGTGTCGACATGATAAACTTCTTCGGCATGTTTAAATAACTTCGATGCAACTTAACGAATAACAAAAACGGAAAACGTCTAAAAACAACCATTTAAAGTCGATGAACTTCGCTGCAACAGGTTGAATAAATATTCATTACTTTTCTCAAACTCTTATTAGTTATTGCAGTAGCCAGCTCTCCTTTTCAGCCCTTGTAGCGACGTGACAGAGAGATATATCTTTACCTTTGCATTGGTCTGAATTTTCTCACATTCTAAAAATCGAAATCCCAGAAAACAGGAGCGCAAAATCGAAAAGCTATTATACATCCTAACAAAAAGAAAGCCGCATTTCATCTTCAATAGCTCTATCCTACAATCACACACTGTACAGGAAATCTACACTTTTTAAGTGCTACCCTTGTCCCTAAATCAGGAAATCTACACTTCTAAGTGCACAAAAAACCAACTTTGGAATGCTGAAGTAGTTCCAAGCAACCATACCAAAGCGAGCCCAGCCGGAAACTTTCTGATTAATATCATATTAACAAGCTAAAGCTTCACTATAGCAAGGATGTGCTCATGGGATTTGCGAAGAAATGCTCACGAAAATATAAGTTTGTGATGCCGAGGTTTCTTCCAAGAATGGCAGGAGGTGAATTGGATGTAGTTTGATGCATCTTCTTCACATAGAGGTGTTTATCCAGGATCATCAAATCCAATAATTTTCTACAGCTCTGTAAGGAATTTAGAGCTCTTGCATTAGCTTCTATTCACAAAGAATGTGCAAGTAGCAGTCCATAGATATGCATCATGGTCATGAAATGACAAGCATAATTGAAAATCCCCACATGATGAGCGAAGATATTATTCAGAAAACAAAACTTATAATTTCGACTGATAAAAGGGACAAAGTTTCCCAAATAACATTTTTTTTCAAGGCAGAATAACTCAAGATTTCCATACTTCATACTTCCAATATAATGTCCAGAGGAGTTAAAAAGTCTACCTGGGGATTCAATATATCCATCTCACGAATAATGTCACCCTAACAAAAGATGGAAAAAGAAAAGTGAGAAAACATAAAAAACAATGTCTAATGCCTCCCAAACTGCCAACTCAAGCTGACAAGACTAGTCAGACCAAAAGCAGATTTCAAATTTCGCAATGGGAGAAGGAACTATAATGGATTTTTGTAAAACAAAAGCACAAATGAAAAAAGCATGTACCTCTAATATCCCGGGATTTTGCATTACAATTCCAAGAATACGGCGTCGAAGTCCCTTGTAAACAATCTTGTTAATGGTCCCGTCTCCATTTATCCATGGCAATATTGGCATACACACTTCATCAGAAGACAATGCAAAGATCCCATCCTCGTTATCTCCTCCTGGTAAAACAGCTTTGCCCTGCATGTTGTTTGTTTGACTTTCGTTTGAGGGATTGGCATCCTCTTCAGGAAGATTAAGAATAGTCACTTTATGCAAACTGTCAGCACTCAAGTTAACTTCTCTTTGTGACTTAGCATCACCAAAAACACTATTTTCTGGCAGGAGGATCGAATGGTCATTGCCAGTTCTTCCCGAGGACTTCATCGATGAGGGTGATTTAAGATCTTGACAAAAATCAGATATTGAGGTCAAAAAGTACTTGGAACGATACAGAGAATCAACAACACGAACAGAGTCATAAGCATTGACCTGTATAAAAAGCCAAAACACAACGAGTTACAATTGCATATAATTTTCACATCCAACTATGAGTGAACTTCCAATCCTAACAACATTAAACAGGACGATAGGAAAATATATAGCACATATGGGACGACATGACATTCAAGATGCTTTAGGAGGGATCTAACCTTTAAGGCTAGGTGAAATGCTTGTAGCACGTCAATGATTAATTCAGGCATTTTTTTTCCTAAAAAGGGACAACAGGAAATAATCAATCCACTGAAACATACACATTACCTATCCTTTTTCCTGAAATTGAAAGCAGATACATGCAAACTCATGAAAACAAAAAAGGTATAGCATTGACACCTGGTATATTTATGAATTGGGAAACTTCTTCAATGCCCAAACCTTGATCACCGGCCTTCTTAATGGCAGCATAAACAGTCCTTAAAACTTCAGGATAGATGGGACTTGCTTGTTCCTGATCAGAAGGCAATGGCATCAAATGTTCAGCAAAGCCTGCCATTGCTTCCCAAGGTGACTCATTACGACTCCCAGATACAGGGATAAAGGCATCTGAATTAAACACTTCCTTCATATGGTCTGCATGAGGTGAACTACTGCTCTGACCCAAAGTAATGTTCAACTGATGAATTGCATCAAGAAAAAGCTGCTCACAAGTACAGCTGTTCTCATCTCTGAACAATTCTACAGCATTGGCTATTGAAATTGTAGCACGGCGTATAGATACCATGATGCCAGGAAAACCTTTTTCTCGGCGAGAAACAATTTCACCCTCACTTGCTACCGAGGTTTTCGGTTTCTTAGCCTTATCACCAACACAAGATTCATTGTTTTCGCTTTTACGTTTCAAGGTTCTCAAGTCTTCAGCCTCTCCAACACCTTCATCTGGCAAGTGTGGAGAAATGGACAGCTCACCTGAAGAAACTAGAGCAAACAAATGGAAAATTTCCCCGCACTGTAAATCTTCACCAAGATTTATCCCACCCTCCATAAGATCTTTTTCTTTTTCACGGAGCCAACTGGTAAATTTAGCAGCTCTCTTTCCAGTATTAACCGGAAATTTTGACTTAGAAACACCATGCAAGAACTGTAGTGAAAGTTCAAAAGGTTGAGTACCATTACCACCAACCTGCCACAACATCAAAGTTTCGGATAAGAAGGCAATGTAAGCAGAAACTTCATATTAGATTACTAGAAATGCAAACGGTATATAGCAGCTACTTATATATTAAAAACAATAAAACATTAAGAGAACCACTGATAAAGTCGAGGAAATATTTTTTATGAATGGGAACTCCGGACACCATGCAAACGCAACATGTCTTTTATCCGGTTATACCCCAAACCCATGTAACGCGCCCACATCACCTAGATAAAGTAAATCATCGGCTTTTCACCGATGGGACATGGCCACTAGAATTTTTTTGCATCCAAGGTTCAAACCTTAGACCAAGGGGAACATACCCCCAAGACCAAGGTCCTTAGCTTGAAACCCATCTTTTTTAGCTCCACACCAGACCCTGAAGGCATCAGAAACGGGTTTTCTCAGAAGCCAATCTTTTAAATATGAAAAAGATGTGAAAACTGGAACTGCAGATCTTGCAGATGGAAAGTCTGGAGAGTGTAAAGCATCAAACTATTTTGAGCCAAAAAAATGGTCTCTGCTCTATTTCTTTTGCAAGCAAAAACCTTGTACAGGGAAGAAATGTGGAAAGAGATTTGAGAATGCAGAATTTGTTGTCAATCCAAGAATGAGAAACTCCCTTGGCCAGTTCAAGGTCCAATAGAGGTTTGATAACCTTCTTTTATGACATGGAACCTCACCAAGGCAGGCCCTTTGGACCCACCCCTGGAGAAAAAACTCTGCATACGTGACCCCTGTCATAACTTTGTAAAAGGCCATCCAATGCGGAACCAAACCCAGGATGTCTGAATCTACAGCTCATCCCAAGCCCACTGACCACTTGGCGGCACCCTAACAGGTGAGGTTTGATAAATATGCATGCTGCATGAAGCATGATTAGAGAAACATGTAAGATATGAACACAGTGGCTCAGCTACAGTGCATATTTTGGCCATATAGATGACAATAAAATTAATCACCAAAAAAACCCATACTAGGACCTGAATTCAATAGCATAGCCCATGCATGCTGCCCCTCCTCCTTTATCTCTCGGTTAAACATAGAATGTGTATAATCAAAGAAATAATAAACAGAACTAACCATGATTTTATTCTCTCTAAGGTAGTTAAAAGCTGCAAAAAGATCATGCTGTGAGTAACGCCTTAATATTTCTGCCAGCAGATTCGGTACTGCCGGTGCTGTTGAGGTACTCAAAAAGACAAGCTTAAATAGCTCTACAGCATTGGAAACAGCCAATGATTCATATACTCGTCTACTAACATTAGCCCCTTCATTCAAAAGATTAATAAACTTCTGTTGAAGGCGATGACGTGATTTGCGGACAACAGCTTTCTGTAGCATCCCACCGTGGTTCTGAACATCCTGACAAGGAGTATTTGATACATCTAATTCAGATTCTTGAGAATACTGCAATAAGAAAAGATATATTGTAGCCAGTTAGCTTCAAAAGTTACTCAAAAGCACGAATATGAAGATGAAGAAGATATTGGTATTTATACTCAGCAAGGGGTGCTGATATAACTGGCAGATGACACAATAACAGTGCACATGGGAGAGAGAGAGAGAAGGAAACTAGGTTGGCATCTTCAAGACATT
This sequence comes from Juglans mandshurica, assembly GCA_022457165.1. Taxonomy (NCBI): domain Eukaryota; kingdom Viridiplantae; phylum Streptophyta; class Magnoliopsida; order Fagales; family Juglandaceae; genus Juglans; species Juglans mandshurica. The sequence goes on along the minus strand of CM039619.1, from coordinate 8,809,943 downwards.
AAAGTTAACTAAATTCAAGTCATCTCTCAGATAAACTTACTTTTTTCACAAATTAATACTAAAAAGAAGCTCCGAGGGCTCACAATCCAAGTAGATAGGCTGTACTTTCAAGCCTCAAATTAAATATTTTTGAAGTAATTGACACAGAAGATTAATAAAAGAGAATGAAGAACTTGGGGCATTACATATGTTTCAGCAATCTTGTTGAGATCCGACCACTCCTCATATGTAGAACCAACTCTTTTGGAGGCCTCCAGTTTAGCCATCCTCTTATACCGGATAACCTCATCAAGGGCTATCTTTATGTTTTTGTCATTGATATCATCCCATGATTTTTCCTCACAACCTGCCCCTCCAGCATGTTCATCACCATTGGCAAAAATTTGGTTAAGACCTTCCATTGGTGAACTTCGCAGTGGTAGTCTGCAATCATCTTTATTTAGTGAGCTGTTTTGAGTTTTTTCCAGGTGTTTAGCATACCGTTCACCGAGCATATTACAGAGCCTCATTATAGCTTTTCTAAAATTTTTGTTCCTGTTCAGTGATGCCATTCTTTTCTTACACGTACTTGGAGGTGCTGGAAGGTCAGGAAGCGAAGCCCAATCTGTTCGATGATATTTTGCCCCATGAGCTGCACGGTGTCTTACATATTGGATCACCAATTGCCTGAAAAGGAAGATACTGATTTAGGAAAAATTCACAAAGGTAAAAACCTTAACACTTTTAAGTAATGAATCTAATTCTCACTTTTGTTGTTGAGGAATTAATCTATCACCCATAGATCAAATAGACAATTGGGTAGAAGTACATATATGGCATATATGCTTAATATGATGCCCCATATTGAGTGCGTATAGGTGGTGAATGGAATCCTACATTGCTTGGGAGGTAGAAGTTCTTGCTCTTTATAACGATTTCAAGGGGCACCAATTGTACCACTAACTAGTTCTTTTGGAGTATGAGCCTAGATGTGGTTTGGGCCTCCCTTGGGGTTTAGGTGCTTTTAAAAATCAATTCCTATAATTATCATGTTCTTTATCGTCACAACAGCAATAATGATTGGCCAATTTGGCATGGAATTTTATACACAAATTCTTTATTGAATGATCCCTATGATTTCCATGCCTTTTTTATGTAATCAACCATTCTGCTATGCTTTGGGGAAATTGTTCTCATGGTCAGCCACGGTATTTTTTACATCTTTATTTCTTTACCTGTCATCTTCATCTGTCCATGAAAACCTTCTTTGACGGGTTGGATTATTCTTTGAGAAGGCACACCGACTGATAAAGGAATAACACTCGTTTTCGTTTGGTCCTGGATCCCCAGTTTCTAGGTGATCATCCTCCTTAATTGTTTGTAAATGAAAGTCATGCTCTTCTGAATGAGTGTCCAAAAGATTTTTTTCTTCCACAAATTGGTTATCAGCATCAGGTAATGTATTCAATCTCTGCTGGTCCAACTGTCCATTTTCTGTATCAACTCTGGTGCGCTTTCTTGACCTCGCTTCTGGAGATCTTTCCCTTCTCCGAGAAGATGAACTGCGTTTCCTTCTTATTGGTTGGAACTCATTGCCTTTATCCTGAAATCTATTAAGCCGTTGTTGGCGCTTATCATAATAAACACGAAGCACCTGCAGTGACATTTAAAGAGACAAATAGACATCATGTCAAAAGAAGTGCAAATAATAATAATAATAAATAAATGAACAGGAAAATCCAGCTCTGTTTTGCAAATGGATGATAAGGAAAGTGAAGTAACAATCCTGATACTAACAAGTAAATAGGACTTCAAAGAAAACTGAGAAAGAACATTTTCCAACATCAAAACTGAACTTGCTATATACATACATATATACATAGTAGTAAAGATACCACGTGCAAGGCACGTATGCCTGGTTGAAGATGGCGTAATCGAGCGGTATGTCTGTCGGACTGGTTTTGCTCGGATGATTCCAAGCAAGAGTTATTTTCTTGTGATGCTCGGGATTTCCAAACAATGTGTCCGTCGGACTCAATTTGCTCTGTGATTTCAAGCAAGGATTATTTTCTTGTGATGCTCGAAATTTTCGAGTAATGTGTCGGTCAGACTTGCCTTGCTCAGTGATCCCAAGCAATGGTTAAATTCTAGTGATGCTCGGAATTACTGAGCAATGTGTCGGTTGGAATGGTCTTGCTCGGTTATCCCGAGTAAGGTTTATTTCTTGTGACGCTCGAAATTACGAAGCAATGTGTTCGTCGGACTGGACTTGCCTGGTGATCCCGAGCAAGATTTATTTTCTTGCGATGCTCAGGATTTCTGAGCAATGTGTCGGTTGGACTGGCCTTGCTTGATGAGCCCAAACATGGGCTAGATTCTTGCGCAATGTATTGGTCGGACTGTTCAAGAAGCTACTTGCTTCAAGTAAAATAGTTATCCAATTGCTTCCCCAAGGTTCCAGTAGTGGGTCAGGGTGGTGGGAAGGGGAAAGAGGTGGGTGGGCAACCCAAGTCCTAAGCTGAGGCTGCTGGTGGCGGTAGAGTAGGCAATAGGGTGGTGGTGCATGGCAGTACGTGTCAGACGATGGCTTCACAAAATGGACAAAAGGACAAAGAGAGAGGGGGTGCAGGGGAGTGTCCTTTGGCAAGGAGGGTTGGTCGAAACTCCTTACCTAATTTAGTTGGAGCTGGTCTTTCCATTGCCTGTGCAGGGGAAAGTGCAGGGCAGAAGGCCCTCTTGGAAATAAAGCAGGAGTTGAGTGGCGTGAAGGGAGAACTCAGCAGTTTGAAGAAGGCTATTGAAGCTCTTATAGGTAATGTGGACTTGGGCTTGGGATTGGGCTTGGGTTATCCTAGGTCTAGGTCAAGGTTGAAAGCTAAGGTGGGCCTGGGCCGGATACGCCAAGCCCAACCCAAGATGAGGTGGCGCCTCAAAAGGGCTAGGCCTTCCTCTGAGAAAGGCTCTACAGCTGCTGGGCTGAGTGATCTGCCAGCCCAACAACGGCTACACAACTACAGCTTGCAAGGGACTACGCTGTCGCCGGCAAAGGTTCATCATCCAGCAGCAACAGCCCAACATCGACGGTTCGGTGCCGTCATCTTCAGGGGCTACTTCCAGTAACTTTTGTATCAGAAACCTTGCGTCGGGAGAGTGTTTGCAATCTGAGGAGGCTAAGCAGCTGGAGGGTGTGTCGGGTGTGTCATCGGGAGGGTCTATGACCAGTGGAGAGACGTACATTTCTGGGCTGACTCCAGCTATCACGGTTGCGACAACGACGTCGCCGGCGTCGACGATTGCTATGATACCGCAAGAGATTATAAAGGAGAGGATGGGTGAGCTGTTGGGTGGGTTGGATCACTGCGAGAAGCCACAAAACTTGCCAACAGTGACTTCTAGGCCATCTATACAGTCCTCAGTTGCACAGAAACCGTGTACGGCGCCAGAATCATATTTTGTTGCCGTAAAACCCAGTTTTGATGACCATGACAGTGCAGGAAGGCTGGGTAACTCAGAGGAAGGTGTAATGGAAGGGACTTTGGTAGTATGTGAGTCTACAAGTTGAGTGGAGATGATGGTCGAAGGGGGGGAGGACGCAGTGAGGGGCAGGTGCCCTGTTGAGGGGACAAAACCTACTCCATTAAACTCTTTTCATCCGAGGGTGTCAGATTGGGTAATTCAAAAAGTCATGGAGATCAAACATTTTGTTGAGATTACATACAAAGGTTTTAAAGATGAATTTTTGGCGTTACTCACAGCTATTGAAGCTGGACATGCACAAGCTAAAGTTGTCCCCTCACTTATCTTGGACAAAAAGAGAGAAAGAGAACTCAAGAGGCTTACGTGGGCTATGAACGATGAGAGAGGGGAGCGAAGCTCTTGCCGGGGGCGTGTTAAGTGAAGGGCAACGATGATTCCAATATGAAGCCAAAAATTATATATTGGAATGTAAGGGGACTGAACGAGCTGGCCAAACGGCTCCAAGTCATAAACTTATTCCGACAATGGCAGGGTGATATAATTTGTTTGCAAGAGACCAAGCTAGAATTAATCACAAGGTAAATAATTCGTAGTTTGTGGAGAGGGCATCATGTTGGGTGGTCGTATCTACCTTCTAGGTGCATCGGGTGGTGTTCTTATCATGTTCGATAAAAGGGTGGTGGAAAGAGTAGAGGGATGTGTGGGCGAATTCACTGTGGCGTGCTCCTTTGTAAATATAGAAGACGGGTTCCGATGGGCATTTGCAGGAGTCTACGGCCCTAATATTGACTTAGAAAGAAGATTAATGTGGGAAGAATTGGTGGAACTCCTTAGTTGATGGGAGCTACCAAGTTGTATAGGGGGAGACTTCAATGTATCTCGTTTCCCGAGTGAATGGTCAAGTACACCCCACATCACTTCCGCTATGAGGGAATTCTCTAACTTCATTTCAAAATAGGCGCTTATGGATATCCCACTAATGGGAGGCTCATATACTTGGTCCAACACTCAAGAACTCCCATTTTGGTCGAGAATTGATAGATTGTTGTTAACTCCAGAATGGGAGTTACATTTTCCTGATGTAACTCAAAGACGACTACCTAGAGTGTGTTCTAATCATTTTCCTATCATTTTGGACTGTGGAGGCATCCAAGGAGGTAGAAGATATTTTAAATTTGAAAATATGTGGCTTAAATATAACGGTTTTGTAAACAGGGTCAGGCAATGGTGGTCCTCGTATGAGTTCCAAGGATCTCCAATCTTCATTCTGGCAAGAAAGATAAAATCGTTGAAAGACAACTTGAATTTATGGAATGAACAAGTGTTTGGCAATATACTACAACGACGTTCCCTTATGGAGGAGTTATAGGGTTTGGGGGTTGAGGAGGAGGCAAGAATTCTCACTGAATCTGAAAAAGCTCACAAGAGTCAGGTAGTTACAGATCTTGAACAAGAATTATTTATGGAAGAGATCTCTTGGAGACAGAAATCTAGGGCTTTATGGCTCAAGGAGGGTGATAGATGCACAAAGTTCTTTCATAGGGCGGCTAATTCGCGTCGGAGGAACAACGCTATAGATACATTAATGGTTGATGGAGCAGTTTTTTCGGATCAGCCAAGTATTACAGATCACATTGTACAGTACTACGAACATCTCCTATCCGAACAACAACCATGGAGACTGTTAGTAGATGGGTTGACTATCTCAGCTTTAGATCAACAGTGTGCATGGTGGCTTGAGAGGCCCTTTGAAGAAGAAGAAGTATGCAAAGTCGTTCGTGGCATGGCTAGTGATAAGGCCCCAGGCCCTGATGGTTTTACCATGGACTTCTTCCAAACCTATTGGGAAGTGAAAAAGGGTGACCTTATGTGAGTATTTTAAGAGGTCCATTATTATGCTAGCTTCGAAAAAAGTCTCAATGCCACCTTCTTAGCACTCATACCAAAAGAGGTGGGGTCAGTGGATGTTCGAGACTATCGTCCTATTAGCCTTGTGACTGAGGCCTATAAGATTTTTTCTAAAGTGCTAGCAAACCGACTGAGTACGGTGATGAAGAAGTTAATCTCAAAGCCACAAAACGCATTGGTGAAAGGTAGACAAATCCTAGACTCGGTTCTAATTGCAAATGAAGTGTTGGACGGACGTCTCAAATCTCGAGAACCTGGGTTAATTTGCAAACTAGACACAGAAAAAGCCTATGATCATATTAATTGGAAATTTCTGCTTTATTTACTTGTAAGATGCGGCTTTGGAGAGAGATGGATGAAATGGATAGAGTTTTGTATTTCAACAGTCCACTTCTCTATCTTGGTGAATGGTTCACGGGCGGGCTTTTGTACTCCTCTCGTGGATTGAGACAGGGAGATCCGTTCTCTCCCTTACTCTTCCTATTCGTCATGGAAGCCCTCAGCAAGATGATTGTCGGCCTTGTGGAAGGTAGTTTTCTCTACGATTTCTCGGTGGGGGATGGCAACTTCGATCCTCTTAATATTTCTTATTTGTTATTTGTTGATGACACTCTCATATTCTGTGGAGCAAATCTCAGGCATATCCAATCTTTGAGGGCCCTAATTCTTTGTTTTGAAGCCGTTTCGGGTTTGAAAGTTAATCTTTCAAAGTTTGAAATGGTGCCCGTGGGGAATGTTCTCGAAGCGGCATCTCTAGCCTCTCTCTTGGGATGTAAGGTATCTTCTTTACCTTTTCAGTATCTTAGATTACCATTGGGTGCTTTCTTCAAATCAAAGCAAATTTGGAATCCTGTGATTGAAAAGGTGGAGCGTAGGTTGGCATCTTGGAAGAGGTTGTATTTATCGAAAGGTGGTAGGTTCACATTGATTAAAAGTACTCTTTCTAACCTCCCCACCTATTTTTTGCCTCTATTCCCGCTCCCAGCAAAGATTGTCAACCATATTGAGAAGCTACAAGGCAGTTTCTTGTGGAGTGGTTTGGGAGACAAGTTCAAGTTCCATTTGGTCAATTGGACCATGGTGTGCACTCCATTTTCTGGGGGTGGATTGGGTATTCGTAACTTGACGAAGTTCAACCAAGCCTTATTGGTAAATGGTTGTGGCGGTACCACCAACAAGAAAGGGGGGCCTAGTGGAAGTCTATCATTGCTGCACGGGTTGGGGAAGCATGGGGTGGTTGGTGCTCGAACGAAGTACGCGGCTCACATGGGGTGGGTTTGTGGAAAAACATTAGGAAGGGTTGGGAGACTTTCAGGAGAAATACACATATTGTTGTGGGCGATGGCTCTCGCGTCAGATTTTGGCATGATAAATGATGTGGTAAACGTTGTCTCAAAGACACCTTCCCTGCCATATTTGAGTTAGCACGAGTAAAGGATGCATCGATAGAGGACCTTTTGACTTTTTCTTGTGGCTCTCCTCAATGGAATGTGGACTTCACTAGGGCAGCCCAAGATTGGCAGTTGGAGGTTATTTCAGACTTCTATGTGGCACTGTATTCCATACGTATGACCAAGGACACTATGGATAGGATGTTATGGAGCCCTTCCAAGAAAGGTAAATTCACGGTCAGATTATTTCACAAAGTTTTATCAAACCCAAGTAGGCTCACACTCCCATGGAAGAGCACCTGGCAAACCAAAGCTCCTTCAAAAGCAGCTTTTTTTGTTTGGACAACAGCTTTGGACAAAATTCTCACCACAGATAATCTAAGGAGACGTCGATTAATGGTATTGGATTGGTGTTACATGTGTAAGAAAGATGGTGAATCAGTTGATCATCTGTTTCTACATTGCGAGGTGGTCAGGACCATGTGGGCTGATTTTTTTACTGGACTTGGCTTATCATGGGTTATGCCTGGCAGATTGGTGGACTTTCTAGCATGCTGAAGAGGCCTTCGAGGAAATTCACAAGTTGCAGCAATATGGAAAATGGTCCCCATATGTATGTGTTGGTGTTTTTGGCGGGAGCGAAATGATAAAAGCTTCGAAAACCAAGAGAGAACAATGGAGGAGCTGAAAGTTTTTTTCTTTAAAACATTGTTTTCTTGGGTGGGGGCTATTGTTTTGTAATGGACTTAATGTCCATGACTTTCTTCTTTCAGTTCTTTCAATTGTAAATTATAGTTAGGTACTTCTCATGTATACTCCCTGTGTACTTGGGCTTTACCAATTATTATGAATAAAATTTCTTAATTACTTATAAAAAAAAAATAATAATAGTTATTCAATGGTCTGTTCAGGGAAAGCAAAGGGAGAAAAATTTAATGGGAAAAGATATTCCTTGTGTATGTACTGTTTGGATTCTTGCACGTGTGTCTAATAGCTCTCTCTCAGTTAAAGAGATTACATAAAGTTATAAAATGATAAAATGTAGGTTGTGATGGTGAAACCATGGGTGAAAAGCTTGTTTAAATTTGGTTGGATTCTGATTTGGACACAGCCAGAATAATTGAACAAAGATTCTAATGGAAGCATCGTGCCTCATGGCCCTCGTGTAAAATGGAGTAGCAAAAAAAGGAAAAGGGGAAAATCCTAGAACTTTGCATCTTAGATGTTTCTTCCCAAATCATTATAAATTTTGGGCTTACATATTTATTTAAAAAAAACAATTGTATAATTTAAAGCTACAGCATTTGAGCTACATTAGCTAACACTATTTTATGTTTTTTCTTCTAAACCATAATTTCTACAACTACCCTCCACCCTTTTTTTGTTCTGTTTTCCTTTTAAAACAATACTTTTCAAGTCTTTACCGGGATGCCATAACTATAAGGGACAGATCAAGAGACTCCATTGCTTTGTGTGAAGATGAGGAAAAAATAGGCAGAAGTGCTAATTTCCAGTAGTTACACTCAATCTACCGGCCAAAGTAAAATGGAGAAAAGAAAAATCCCCTCTTCCCCATGTAGTTAAAGTGCTGTTCAGACTCCAAAGTTTAAAGCCCACACATCTCTCTCTCTCTCTCTCTCTCACACACACACACACATCAGTCTCTCTCTCTGAGCACGGTTCTCTTTTGGAGGCCTAAATCACAAGTTTTTTTAAGTACTCCAACAACAAAAATCTTGGTAATGATGTAAAGCCTGAAGTACCACCACAACTATCACTTCTATCCAAACCCCTCATTCTGAAACTGCACTGCCAAGACTTTAGAAGAACCACATAAACATGGGGAAACCCTGCTAGAGTTGGGAGTTGAGAAGAAAAAATCAAAAAAAGAGAAAAAGAAGTAAGGAAATGATGGAACAAGGCTATGCATGGGCACCAGTAGGGGCTCCTTTGAACAATGTGCAGAGAAAGGAGCATTGGAGGCACTTCAACAATTCGGTCAATGTTGTGTCGTTTGTCTTTGTTGCTACTGCCATTCTCATCTCCATGTTCTTGGTCATGGCCATCTTTGAGAGATACCTTAGACCCACCTCGACGGCTCTCTCTCTGTCTGGTGGCCACAGCCATGTCGACCTTGAGGCCTAGATGGGCTTCAACGCCAAGGTCGGTCACTCATCTCCTAAAGTAAGCTCAACCCGTACGCAAGCTACGGTGGGCGCTTGCCCACTGTCTTCCTTTGGTGGAGGGCTCGTTGCTCGCCATGGCGAGGCCTTCTCAGTTGGTGGGATCGTTGCCCGCCACGGCAGTGGCAAGCTATGGTGGGCCACGGAGCTTGCCCGCCATTTCCTTTTCGTTTCCCGCCACGATGAGTGGCGAGCTACGCAGCGCTTGCCCACGGTCTTCTTTGGGTGGTGGTGGACCTACTAGCGGGGTCCTCCTGACAGCTCTTGTCGCATGCGGAGATGAGGGACGGCGGGAAAGGTCCCGCCATCTCTACCACTACCTGGCCGTCTGCAGGGGTGGCTGGCTTACATGCCCACCCCCGTAAGCCCCCTAGGTGCACATTGTCGTGCACCCTTTACGTACATGCATAGTGACATCAACACACCAACCAAAGGAAAAAGGGTAAAATGTAATTCTCTACATCAAACGAAATTTACTGTTCATATTGTTCATTGAGTGATATGCGCTTTTATTATTAGAATAGATATAGTTATATACCCAACATGCACACATGGATGTAGTATATGTACAAGTATAAATATGCATATACATATATTTTTTTTTAAAGTAAAATAAGTATTTATTCATCTAAACAACTGTCAATTACAAAATCAGAATATGCCCTAATTATGTAGGAGCATTAGAAACTAAAAACTTATGGAAGTCCATGCCATTAAAGTCCACAGTCATGGCCCAAGTACAAAGAGTCCTACAAAATAACATTTTTAGCTCTGCCATAAATCTCTGTCTTCAAAAATCCTTTCATTGCGCTCCTGCCACAAGCACCACATAATACAGATAGGAATCATCTTCCAAACCGCTTTGATCTGTTGCACACCTCGAATTGAGGTCCAGCAAGCCAAGACATCCAACACAGTTTTCGGCATAACCCACGCTAAGTCCATTCTGTTAAACACCTCGTCCCATATAATCCTAACTACCTCGCAATGTAAAAGTAAATGATTCACCGACTCACCCCCTCTTTTACACATGCAACACTAGTCTGCTATGATTATGCTTCTTTTTCTCATATTATCCGTAGTGAGAATCTTTCCCAAAGACGTTGTCCACACAAAGAAAGAAGTTTTGGGAGGAGCCTTATTACGCCAAAGCTTTCTCCGGGGAAACTGTATCTCAGGAACTTGTATGAGTACCTTGTAGAAAGAGCGAACAGTAAACACCCCTTTCCTTGCTGGACTCCACCATAGGTCATCTGCATGCTGGATATTTGGGCGACAAGAATACAAAAGATTATAAAATCGACAAAACTCCCCATCTCCCAATCCTGTGCTGCCCGATTGAAGTTGATATTTCAATGGATGTTTCTTCCTACAACTTCCATAACCTCAGCCACCATGGCATCTTTAGCATTTGCAATCAAAAAAAGTGTAGGAAACAAGTCTTGTAGAGCTTTATTGGTACACCAAACATCCTTCCAAAATCTAATCTTGGAACCTGTACCCAATTGCAATCTTGTGTGTTGATGGAAAACCTCTCACCCTCTTCTAATGTGTTTCCATAACCCCAATCCAGAGGCCCTCTAACTTCTCTAGTACACCAACCCTCCCCTAAACCACCATATTTGTTCTCAATCACAGTCTCCCATAAGGCTTCTGATTCCTTGATATATCGCCACAACCATTTGCCAAGTAACGCCCGATTGTACACCCTCAAATTTCTGATACCCAAACCGCCATTGGAGATAGGGCGGCACACCATCTCCCACTTGACGAGATGAAATTTAAACTCTTCGCCTAAGCCCCCCCACAGAAAGTCTCTCTGTAACTTCTCAAGACGCCCGCCACACTTGTCGGTATAGGGAATAAGGATAAGAAGTAAGTGAGTAGATTAGAAAGCGTACTTTTAATTAGCGTAATCTGGCCCCCTTTTGACAAATACATTATCTTCCAACCTGCCAGTCTCCTCTCTACTTTTTCAATCATAGTATCCCAAATAGAGCGCGCCCTCGAGGCTATACCCAGTGGTAATCCCAAATAGCTCATAGGGAGAGACGCTATCTTACAACCCAGTGTGCCAGCCAACTCCCTCATATTTTGAACTTCTCCAATAGGCACCAACTCAGATTTATCATAATTCACTTTTAAACCAGACACTGCTTCAAAACAAAGTAGCTAGGTTCTCTGCCACTCTCATGGCAGAGTCTCTGCAGCGTGTCAGGAGACGTGGGAAGTCAGAAGGAGGTTGTTGGAAATGCAGGGGCAGCTGCGTTCTCTGCAGAGGGATATGGCTGTAATAGTGGCCTTTGTTGGTTCATTAAAGGCAAAGGAAGATACGAGGGTTTTAAAAGGGAAATCTCAAGGTACGGGTCATGGGCCTTGCAAAACCCATGAGGCCCATCAGAAATTAATAAAGGGCAAGGGATGGGCTGTGTGGAGAAAGAAGGGTGGGCCATCTCGGCCCAATACACATAATTCAAATCTCAACCCGTCTCGAACTGATGGGGCAAGGCCCTCTAGGCCCAATTCGCATAACCTAAATGGGGTTGGGCCGTCTCAGCCCAGGGCCCAAAGCTGCAGGAATGAGCATGGGACAGCCCAGCCCGTTACACCTGTCGTGAGCCCTAGCCAGCATTTCCAGCCCAAGTTGCACAGTCTCGGGTTTGTGCCGGACAGCCAACCGACGGCGATGGGTCAGACAACGGTTGCACAGACGGCGCCGACGGTGGCAGAGGAGGCCGCCGATGAGGTGTCGCCGGCGCAACAGGCTTTAGTGGGCTTCGAGGCTCGGTTTTCTCCGCCTAAGGTGGGGCAGAACTCGCCGACGAAGGGAGGTGGGATGTTCTTGGCCCCGGTAGATTTGTCTGTGAAACACTTTGAGGATTTTGAGGTAGCTGAGGAAGAGGAGGACTCGGATGACTTGATGCACTCAGTGGAGGATGAACTTTTCATCCCTGAGACCTGCGGGTTGGAGGAGCTTTCGGTGGGGGGTGGTTTTCAGGACTTAAATAACAAAATGGGAAATCCTATCCCATTGAACTACTATTTCCCAGATCAAGCCTCAGATTGGGTTATACATAAAGCAAAGGAAATTCAACATGTGGTGGGGATTGTTTGTGATGGGTATGAGGAGTAGTTCATAGCTTTGTTAACTGCTATGGAAGCTGGTCATCGCCAAAATAAGAAGGGGGAATCGAAAAAAAATAGGGAATTGAAAAGATTGATATGGTCGATGAACTCGGATGGTAGTTCTAGTAGGAATAGGGCAAAAAGAAAGGGGCTGAATGTTTCCCAATGAAACCCAAGATTGTATCTTGGAATGTCCAGGGTCTCAACGAGGTCGATAAACGTCTTCAGATTCGGCATTTAATTCATGAGTGGAAAGCGGACATTGTGTGCTTACAAGAAACGAAGCTGAAAATGATCAGTAGAAAGACTGTGCGGAGTTTATGGAGCAATATGTATGTAGATTGGGTATACTTGGCCTCCTTAGGGGCATCGGGAGGAATTGTGGTGATGTGGGATAGGCGAGTGGTGGAGAAAGTGGAGGAATACATCGGGAGATATATGATAGCATGTTCATTTAAATCTGTATCAGATGGGTTTTTTGTGGGCATTTGCAAGTGTGTATGGGCCTAATCAAGATGTCGACAGAAGATTGTTGTGGGATGAGCTTGTAGGGGTGCATAGCTGGTGGGAGCTCCCTTGGTGTATTGGGGGGATTTCAATGTGGTTCGTTTCCAAAGTGAATGTTTTGGAAGTAGAAGATTGAGGACAGCAAGTTTGGAGTTCTCAGAGTGTATTTTTTACTTGAATTTGATCGACCTTCCACTTGCAGGGGGTTTAGCCACATGGTCGAATAATCAGACATGGTCCCACTTGGATCATTTCTTAATTTCACCTGAGCTGGAAAGCCATTTTCCGGATGTCTGGCAAACACGTTTGGTACGCCTAGCCTCAGATCATTGGCCTATTTTGCTTGATTGTGGAGGTATTCGCAGCGGTAGAAGGTATTTTAAGTTTGAGAATATGTGGTTGAAGTCTGAAGGGTTTGTGGAAAGGGTTAAACAATGGTGGATTGGCCTATTTTGCTTGATTGTGAATGTATTTTAAGTTTGAGAATATGTGGTTGAAGTCTGAAGGTTTTGTTGAAAGGGTTAAACAATGGTGGATTTCGTATCACTTCGAAGGTACCCCTAGTTTCATTTTTGCAAATAAACTGAAAGCTTTAACAAGAGACTTAAAGGTGTGGAATCAACAGTCTTTCGGCAATGTAGAGGAAAACAAAAATACCAAGTGGAGGGAAATACAGGATTTAGAAAGACTACAAGAAGGGAGATCACTTACTGAGGAGGAGCAAGCACAGAAAACTCTGCTGGTTGCAGATCTTGAGAGAATAATTCTACAAGAAGAGATGTCATGGCGCCAGAAATCAAGAGCTCTTTGGCTAAAGGAAGGGGACCGGTGCACAAAGTTCTTCCATAAAATTGCAAACTCTCATAGAAGAAATAATACCATTGAGGTACTGAAAATTGCGGGGGTTGAGTGCAGTGAAGAAGAGGTAATAAAAGATCACGTGGTCGATTTCTTTGGAGAGCTCCTCACTGAGCAGGTGGGGTGGAGGCCTACTCTGAATGAATTGGTTTTTGACACTATTGAGCCAGGGGAGTTGCTAGGATGGAGAGGGCTTTGGAAGAGGAAGAGGTTTATAATGTGGTAAGGAAAATGGCAAAAGATAAGGCCCCCGGCCCTGATGGGTTCTCTATAGGTTTTTACCAAGATTGTTGGGTGGTGATAAAAGAGGATCTTATGAAGGTGTTTCAGGAGTTTTTCTCGGTAGGAAAATTTGAGAAAAGCCTCAATACCACTTTTCTTGCTTTAATCCCTAAAAAGGTAGGGGCCATTGAGATTACAGATTTTCGGCCTATTAGCCTAGTGAATGGTACATACAAGATCATTGCAAAAGTGCTTGCTAATAGCTTAAGTGGGGTCTTGGGAAAGATTGTTACTAAGCCTCAAAATGCCTTTGTGAAGGGGAGACAGATCCTGGATGCGGCTCTAATTGCTAATGAATGTCTGGACAGTAGATTGAAGGCTGGCAACTTAGGGCTTATGTGTAAGTTAGATATGGAAAAGGCGTATGATCATGTTAATTGGGATTTTCTTCTATATCTATTGGGTAGGTGTGGTTTTGGAGAAAGATGGAGGTCTTGGATCAGCTGGTGTATATCCACGGCAAGATTCTCTGTGTTAATCAACGGCAGCCCAGAGGGTTTCTTCCCGAGCTCTCGTGGTTTGAGACAAGGGGATCCATTATCTCCTTTACTTTTTGTTATTGTTATGGAGGCACTAAGCAGGATGATCTCGGCTTTAGTGACTAATGGTTTTCAGATAGGATCACCGAGTAAGGGTATTACTACCATTTCGCATTTGCTCTTCGCAGACGATACGCTTATTATGTGCGAAGCCGATCTAGATCAGTTGAGGGCTGTGAAGGCATGTGTGTGTGTGTGTGTGTATCTCATCTGAATAATTAAAGGTAGCAGAATATCATTAATGTCATATGAATACCTAGTATGTGCTCGAAATGTAAACCAAAAAAGATTATGGCCTCTCCATCTAACTTAAAAGTTATCAGGCAGGTGTGACTGCATTAGATCCCCCTTGACAAATACCCATCATTGACCAAAACAGCATATCCTACGCTATCATAAATCCAGATTAAAGAACAAATTTCATTGAATGATAACAGATGGCAGATAGCCACATTTTACTTCAGTTAGCTAGCACAACAGGAAGGGAATTCAAATGGAGGGCGTAGTCTCTGGGAAAAATCTTATAATCGATGGCATCAATCAACTCAAACTTTGAAAAAAATATATTATGCATTTTTTTTGTAAGTAAATGTGATCTTATCCAATTTACAAAGTTTTATGCATTGAAATCAAAAACTAAATCTTATGCTCTCCCTCTACCTTCTTTTTTTAAAATTTGGAAATGATATAGGGAAGAAAATGTTTGAAGTCATTCGAGCAAACTAGAAGATAAACTAACCTGCTCTAAGGTTAGATTAAGATCCTTTGCAATCTTCTCACACTCTTTATAAGAAAGTTTTTCACTTAGGTCATCCTGTACCACCCGCTTTATGAGCTCAGCACGCTGTTCAGCTGTCATAACCCGAATTGAGGCCCATGACCGAAAAAGGAAAACCTGTGAAATAAAGTTTAAAACAATTAGAACCATCTTGACCCTGAACCGATATGACAGCAGTCCATTTGATAGGCAATATATACCTTGCAAATTCCTAAAAAATACAAACACAAGCAGGCTGAACAAATTGAAAGATATAATCATATATTACTAAACCAGTCAGTGACATATTTTAGCTCAAAGATGATAGCATGCATTTCAAAGTTTACAGTGAAGAAAGTTTGAAATCACTCTATGTAGACAATTTATTTTTGATAGGTAAAACACACTACTCTATGTAGACAATTTTTTTTTTACAAGTAATATAAAATTTAATTGAAACAAGTAAATAAGCAGAGCCCAAATACACAGGAAATATACATCAGAGAACACCTAGTTACAAGTTAGGAGCTAGAAAGTGATACTACAGAGAAATGGCACAAAACACTACCCTGGGTGCACAACGCATACCTCAGGAACAGCAGATCCAGGGAATGCAAGTAAAGCAGATCTAAGATCAGCAGCAGCATAGCAATACTCCAAAGTTTGCCAATACTCATCAACAGCTGCTCTACTTGACAGGATAAAGTCATGTCTCATTCGTGGGCGAAGATCAAGAGCTCTAAAACTTAAAGACGTTGCATATTTTGAAAGTGGTTCCTCAATGTAAGGCTTAAGCTCCATTGCATGCGTAAAACTGGCTTGTGGAATCCCAACTCCCTTTAAATGTCCATCAGTTATCATCCGAATCAGCTGCATCAATAAAAATAAGCTGTTACACAAGATGGCATAATCACCCTACAATACAGGAGTTTAAAAATATTGTTTTACAAAGGAAACTCTAATCCACAAGGGGAATGTGGAAGTTGTTCAAAACTACATCTATGGCAGCTAGAGCTGAAAAAATGGAAATTATCTTCTTCTTTTTTTATAAGTAAAAAGAGATACATCAAAAAATGGAAATTATCTGAATTCAACCAGACTGAAAGTTGATTTTTGAATATTTAATTGAATCCAAATCCAGATACTCATTTAAATATTTGGATCTTGCTAAATCAGCATTCTGCCTCTTAACCCCAAATAGTCGCATAAACTGCAGAGATAATTACTACAGTAGTCCTTATACTCCTAACTAAGATAACTACTGACCACAGACAAATGAATGATGCTATGTAAAAAATTCATAATGATCAGCTTGCAACATCATTCACCTAATATTTAAAAAGAAATACAAATGGGTGAGAGTGTTTGCCGAACAGGAATTCCAATCAAACAAAGATTCCACACAACATGACACTAATATGTCAGTTGCAGGATTTGCAGGGAACATATCCCAACTTCTTAGTTTCTATAGCATTACCATAGCAAGAAATTCGAAATCAAGCATATAATGGTGGTTCAATTTAAAGGATAAATGCAGCAGACATTTTGAAAGGATGGGTATAAATTACATGAAGAAACTATATTAAAAACAGTCAAGATATATACCTTCAACCGTCGTAAAATGTCAATAATTATTGAAAGCCTTCCAGTAGCATGTGTATCCATTAGATTTTTGTACTCCTGATTAGGAAGATCAGAGAGAAGCAATCCCCTCTTACACTTCTCAATCATATCATCAAACTTTTGAGTAGACCCCACAACTTGTAAGAACAGCTCAACTGGAATGTCCTTAATTGATGCTTCTAGTGAAAACAATTTGCTACTACTTTGAGGGCTGATCAGCTCATAGACACGTTTCTCATATGATAAAGCATCAGTAGAAACATCTGAACCATTCTGGTAATCCCACAAAAAGCAATGGAGTAGCTTTGCACGAACCATTTTTGCCAATATAAATCCATTAGCACGCATGGCTTCCGATCTAATAGCTTGGACATCAGAACCTACATGATTCTGAGTCCTCTGAACACCCTTCAATACGGGAACTGGTCCCTCGTGCTTTCCTCGAGAAGAACCCTGGCCACGACTTTGCATTTCAAAGGACCTATATCTATCATGAATTTCGCCAAGTAGTTCGGGAGATAAATTTTGAATAGATGGGTGCAGAACCACCTGAGTGATACGGCTACGGCCAAAATTTGTGACAACAGGGGCGTTAATGTGTATGCATTTGCAGTGCCCTTGTTGCTGAAGTTTGTTTAGAATTCGGTCAATGGTCTTCCTATCTGTTGTTGTGCACTTGTCCTTCTCAAGACTCACAAGCCACTTATACAGCTCACCTCTCAAAATGAACTTCTCATCCTGAACAAGAACAATGACACCTTGGTTATAGGTATTAAAATGTAGAAAGTAAATAACAAATAAAAATAAGTCATCCACTCCATCCCTCCCCTCAAAAAGAAAGCCTTAAGAAGTGGATGGTGATAAAAACCTGTAACCGCTCAAGTATTCTTTGCTCTCTTCGAGCGCCATCAACGGTCAAAGTCAGGCATGGATATCTCTGATATGATCCAGAATTAAGAGGCTTCATGACAGAGGGAGGCGGTGTTTCTAATGAAGCAACACTCGCTTCCATCCCTGTGCTCACCATCTTAAATTCTGCATTGGAAACTGTTCTTGGTTCATCAAGCGGGTTGCCAAGACAGAGAAGCATTTGGTCAACATCAACATCCCTTGGGGATTGCTGAGAGAGTTCGGTATCAACTTCTATATTTATCATTTTTCCAGGACAAGCAACATCACCTTCTGGACAAGCAACACTTTCTGAAGTTGATGGATCATACTCTGAAAAGGTATGAGCAGATCTCTTAGAAGCATCTAGATTGCCAACATGGAGATTGGACACTTTATTTTCATCAAAAGCATTTGTTGATTTATTCAAAAAAGCATTAGCAGGTCCAGAACTGAAATTCCCCGACGTCCAAACTCGATATACCACACATTTTTTGTGATTTTCTGCCTGCAGCTCCATTCCAAATCTAGAGAACATATTAACCAGCCGGTTGTAGTTCTTTTTGTTGTCAATCCCAAGCCTCTTGCATAGCTGAGTGAACAAATATGAATATGCAAGAGAATTAATAGTTGGAGTGCAACATTTATTTGTAAGAATGCATCGCATGCAACAAGCTCTATAAAAGCACCATTAAAAGAGGAGCTATGAAAGCAAACCAAAATAAGTATATGTACTCCAACAGGATTAGTTTACAAAATTCACTCATGCCACTACTAATATCAAACAGACATTAAAATTATGAATGCAGTTTTAAACTTGCAACTTAACATCGTGGGACAATGAGGCATAACTTGATTAACTGGAGTATGGGGTATGGTATACATATCAAGCAAGTATCCACGGATTTGGGTGGTTGTTTAGGTGTCATATTCATCGAATCCCAAACCTAGGAGACCCGTATCTAAAATATCACTAACCAACTTTTCTTGATCACCACAATAGAAGTAAATGTCTCTATGTACGCTAGCAAATAAGGAATAAGCATCTCATTTCAGTTATTCTCTACAAAACCTCTTAGCAAACAAGCAATCTGTACAAAAATCAAAGCAATACACGATTTTAACTGCAAGGCAGGATTAGAAAATTACTGCATAGGAAAATGTCAAAAAAAAAACTTCGAAGAAATATTATGAAAAAGAAAGCTCATATAAACGTAGAAGCAACACCAACAGGAACCAAGCGAAGACAAGAAATTAATGCACACACCTCCATCACAGTCAGGCCCTCTGATCCAGCTGCATCGATCATATCATAAATTTGATGCTCAATTGGAAGCTCTACAAGTTGATCAGTGATTTGATGTTTTTTTCCACAGCTCAGTTGTTGTTCTTCCCCAAATTCATCATCTCCATGTCCAAGAGTTTTTGGCTCAAAATTGTTAGGAGAAAACTTTTTCAGCAAACGCAAGCAAGACTCAACCTGACAAACAAAAAACAGTGAGTATATTCAAACCAGAGCATAACAGTCTGAAGTCCAATAGTTAAATACGAAGATTTTGCACCTAAACACAACCAATGACTGTTATAAAAAAGGGGGGAGAGAGAGAGAGAGAGACCCAAATTAATTTTAATCAGCAAAGGATACATAAACTACTTTCACAGATAGGTTTAAAAGCAAGAAAAAAGACCAAGGTAAATTCAAGGTAAGACTATTTGAACAGGAAATCAAGTAGGTACAATATTCGCAAAGAAAATTTTAAGCCTACCTTTCCATTCACTTTGGCGTCAAACTGCTCCACAATATGGGCATCTTTCAACCTGACACAAATCTGGTAACACATTGTGCAGGATACAATATGGTAAAAACAATCACAGGTCCAAAATAAAATAGAAATAATACTTAGGTTTATACTAGTTTAGTTCAACTTTACTTTTCTCCAATCTTTATGCCCTGAAGGAGATCCACAGTAGCCAAGATCCTTTTTTACATCTGAGACAACAAGAACCTTCAATAAAAGAATAGCATGAGACAAAATCAGCATCAAGTGGAATAACGTGAATGAAGAAGACAACCAAATTTGAATACATTTGACCTTGTCATTGGATTCTTCAAGTTTATCACAAACAGCTTTCATTGCTGGAAGATAATCCTTTACATACACATCCTCTTTTACACATTTTCCCGAAGAACCATCTCCATTTGTAGCACTTACATCCACATTACCAAGACTCTCTATTGCCCGTTCTTCCTTAGTAATCTCAATTTTTTGTTCGGACCCCAATGTTTTTGCATAGCGATACAAGTACATTAAATTGGTAGTCACACTTGGACAGTTTTTTTGCTCCCCTTCATTGCAAGCCTCTTTCGTCCTCACAACTGCAGATTGCCTCACAATCAACCCTTGACATTCAAGGTTCCTCACTACATAAAACAAGTTCTTCCCTTCGATGCCAAATTCCTTGCCAAGTTGACTTTGGGTAATTCCATTTGTTCTGCAGGTACCCAAGGTGTTAATGTTCGTTCTTCAACCTAATTAACCAACCAACGTTTTTCCTATCCTCCCTTTTTAATAAAAACAAATGAAAAATCAACTACAGCCACGGGTCTCAAAGTTTTTCATTTTAAGGAAAAAAGAACAGGCTAGCACACAGAGTCTTGGTTACACTTCAACTCGATCCCATGCAAAATTCTGATAATTGAAACGTGGTATTTTCAGGAAGATTCGCCACAAATTTGGCACCGGAACCACACCAGAAAAACTAACTTCCATTCAAGTCAATTAGCAAAGGGGAAAAAAACAGCTGTTTCATTACAAACACGCATTGTCTAATATATCGACATCCAGAAAACTCACTTCATAGTACATACACAAGCATAAATACAACAAAGTGACCATCTTTACTCGAATGCACACCCAAAAGTTTAGGGAACTAGACCTTACCTAGCGATGGCGAGACGTTCAAGGGCGCGTCTTTGTGGGGAAGACATGTTGGCATTGGCAGACTGGACATTGTAGAGCCCAACAAAGTTGTCCCTCAAATGCTCTTTGGCAACTATTTTCAAGTTCAGATTCTGGGCATCCTCCAAAGACTGAATTGAAAGGTCAGAGGGACTGTATGAGGCATTCGGGGCTTGAAATTGGAGGGACGGGACGCTTAATAGTCCGGCCCAGATGGCCTTCTTGACGCCAGGGGAAAGGTCTAGGTTCGAGGACGAGAGGAGAGGTTGAAGGCGGGTCCAGAGGGTCGGTAAAGCGATGCCGTTTTGGCCCTGTGAACATATTTCCTCGAGCGCTGAGTTGATGATCGAGTCCATGGAAAAGCATAGTAAGAAGATGGATTTTATTCGAAAGTAGATTATGTATTCAAGATGCCTGATTTTTGTGTGCGCGCGCGAGTGTTTCTAAATGGGAGATATATGTTGAGAATTAAGGTTGGTTCTTGGGTGTGACCATGGCAGGACAGGCGCTTGTTCAGGCTGAGCAGAGGAAGAAGAGAGAGGAAGAGCGGGGGTGTTTGTGGGTGAGACGAGCTTGGGCTTGTCTTTTGGTGGGGATGGTTTCGGAATTGGGCCTTTCTTTGGCAAAGCTGTTTCAGAGTTTGTAGTCACGACGTCACGTGGTTATGGTTGTGATTTCAACGAATTCGAGTTCTTTCTTCACTCCTTTATTTTTTTAACCGATAATTCAATCGAAAATTACAATTGATAAGTGTAATGTATTTTTTTATTTTTTTAATATTTTTTATATGTCTTTAAATATTTTTAAAAAATAAAAATATTAATTCATTAATATTTACTTTCTTAAACATTAAATAAAAAAATTAAAAATTAAAAAATCAATCAGTCATTTTTATCGATCACTTTTATAAATTCAACTGACATTTTTCTTATTTTTTTAACAGTATCGAAGATTTACAATATTATGTTTATAATTTTATTTATGTAACAATCAGTTATTAAAAATAAAAATTGATAAAAAACTTCAATTTACTAAAAAATACATATGATACAATTTATATAAATGCATTAAATACTTAAATTTATTTTGAAGCATCTAACTCTCTTTTCATCTAAATCATAAGATTCAAACAAGAATTCCCACGAATATAGCAAATTTTATTTACAGATCAACTGATCAAGCAAAGTTTGTAGCCCACTTGGCTTCGTTTGGAAGTGAGTTCATCTCAACTCATCTCAACTTATCATTACAACTTTTTCAAATTTTAATATAAAATATAATAAATAATTCAACTTTTTCAAATCCCAAAATAATAATAATAATAAACAATAATATTTTATCATCTCAACTCAACTCACTTCAACATTCAAAGTCACTGATCTCTAAAAAATAAATACACTAGGGTCAATTTGGTAATACCATGTCCACTTACCAAGTACGGACTCCAGATCCAACGCTTCTAGTATGACAAATAACTGCACATGAACAGCCAGGATCATCTCCAAATACTTATAACTGGGCCCTCCCATGTTTGTATGTATCATATACAATACACAAGAAAACATGTTCTGTTCTCCACAACATACAAATCTTCTCCTCATTCAGACAATGAATGAACCGCAAGTACTGCATCTGTGAAGCAAACGAGGACGTAGAATTTAGAAATATCTGATCATCTATTCCTCTAAGCTTAGGAGGGAGGGAGGGAGAGAGAGAGACGTTATTGGTGTGCAGTGCCTGCGTCGTTTACTGTCAATAAAATCTCGGCACAGACTCTCTTATGTTTCTTCCATGATTTCAGGGCCTCCTTCGAGCGGCTCCAGAACGGGATTTGATTCCTTTCCCATTTATACTTTTCTCGAGAGAAAAAGAGCCGTTTTCTTGAGAAAATCTTTTATCTGTCTCTCCCTCCGGAAACGTTACATGCTTTCAAGGTAAGAGGAAGAGAATGCGTATGATGTTGCTTTTTTCTTTTCAATGTGGAATTTTTTTTAATGTAGATTTATGCTTGCGCTTCTGTCTACCTGGGTTAAGAAGACCTCCCTTTTTTCTTCTGTGAATTCCAATGCTTTTGGTGTGTTTTTATTTTACAATTTAGATTTCTATGGAGATATCTTTCTTTTATGCCTCAAATCAAAACACTGGCTTTTTTGCCTCTTACCGAGAAAAAAGGACACGAATTTAAAAATCTCTCTATGTAAAAAAAAATGCTTGTTTTGCAGTGTACGATTTGCAATTCTGGGTATCAATTTCGTCCCTTTTTAACGTTGTTTTCTGCAGAAAACAGGAAGTTTCTCTGCAACATCTTGTTTTTTCCGTAGTTTTGACATAATTTAATCCCTTTAAAAAATTCTTTGAGAGGACTTCTCTTTTAAGCTGTGTGGCATTGACTTGGTATTTGGAGTCGTTCAAATTCTTTTCCACTTTAAAATCATAGCATGGGAATTTTTTTCTGGAGAAACAAAAAGAAAAGACTGCTTTTTGTGGAAAAAGAGGTCTGCTTTTACGTACCAAACTAATGCCCATGTCTGATTTTCTACTTTCTACATCATCTCTTGTGCTCCACTTTTCTAAGCTACTGTTTGGTTGCGGAGAAAACGGAGGAAATTTTAGAAATAAATTTTGAATGTTATGGTTTCTGTAGGTTTCCCTGGTATTACATATTACACAGATGAGATAAAGCCACATTCTTCCTAGGCATAACTGGGTTTGGGATTTAGTTTCAATGGGATTCTGAGTAGTGGAAATTTTATTTTATTTTTTTCCAACCAATGAGAGGCTAAACAATTATCCCACGTTTGCTTTTTACTTCTTTTCTCTCCCCTTAAAATTATGCAGAAACCAAATACAAATACGGTAATCCATTAAATTTCAAAGTCGTTTAAGCTTGTCTCTTGCTTTATTCTTTTTCTGTTTTCACTTGGCTGTTGTTTCTGATGCAGGCCCGGGGCTGGTTTCGATTGAATTAAAGTGTAATTGAAATGGAAGGTGATATATCTTCAGGCATAGGAAATGGAACCCAAGTAGATAGCAAGGCTTTGCAGGCATTTCAGAAGAACTTTGTGCAAGTCCAGGACATTTTGGACCAGAACAGGTTGCTAATCAATGAAATCAACCAAAACCATGAGTCAAAGATCCCTGATAACTTGAGCCGAAACGTGGGCTTGATTAGAGAGCTAAATAACAATATCAGAAGGGTTGTGGATCTCTATGCCGATCTTTCGAGCTCTTTTACCAAGTCAGTGGATGCTTCATCAGAAGGAGAATCAGGTGGGAGTTTTAAATCCAATGGAAAAGCCAGTCAGAAGAGAATTAGGTCCGGATAATTGATTTTGTTGAGCTTTTTGTATCAGTGCTTCACGCTTTCATTGTGGAACAAGAATCAGTATTTCAGTACCAGAAGGGAAGGATATGATGAACTTATCAAAAAATAGGAAACGATTTGATGAGATTGTCTTACTCTTCTATAGTTCTATGTCAGTTAAAATGTGTTTGAGACTTTATGCTTCAGTTTAATTCTCACAATTTTCTTTGAAATTACATTTTCTGTAGTTTTGATAGAAGGATCACTTCAATAAGAACGTGCCAAATTTGCAACTAATATTCTGTGTAACATCTTTAATTCATTGGATTAAACCAGTATTCTGTTATTAAATCTTCAAGTTTGATGCCTATACTGAATCACTGATTATTTGGGTATGATATGCTGGAATATTTCTTTCTTCACTTGCTCCATTTTTTAATTGTTTATTGTTAGGTTAATTGGATCTGTACCGTGTGACATCAATCATTGATCAGTAGAACCTAGTTTGATTGCTAAAAAGTGGCTAATTTTGGGGCATAAAGCTTCCACTTATCTTTTCGATTATCTGAATGAATGGCTGCCTTCTGATTTTGGTATTAGTAAATTGTTTGCATCATCATTTTCTGATCCATGATCTGCTTTTGATGGAGACTTTGAATGGCCCACTTTATTCTTTTCCCATGTTTGTCAAAAGGAACTCCTTGTAGTGCCCTTACCTGGTTGAGGATTGTGGTGGAGGGTTGGTATATACTTTTACTTTTACCCCCCAAAATGGCAAGATCTCAGTAATTAGAACTAATAGCATGCAATTCTGCAGTGATGATGAGAATTTTTAGATTTTGGGTTGAAGAGGCAATTGAAGAAAGAAATTTGAATGATATGTATTTGTTTGTATCCAAATGTCTTTAGTTTGGAATCCCATGTAGTGGATTGGTATTTTCTTGACTAATATTTTGTCCTGCTTAATGGCATTCTCTTGGGATATTCTTAATGTGAAAACGATGGATTAAGGAATTGAAATATTACAAAGGAAAGTGGTAGCTTCAGCTTGGTTAGTTTAAAAGAAAGCAAGGCCCAGTGATTTTTTGAAGAGATTGAATTGGTAGAACTTGCTTGTCTTTTATTTAGATTCTTTGCTTCCTTCATACACACTGATTTGATATCCTCCCAAGTTTTTAATGTTGTGAAAATGCCTTTAACATTGCATTTTCTCCCCCAACACGCTTATCTCCACACAGAATTTGATTCTGCTTTTTGTTGGTGGACCCAGAAACCTCAAATCACTCCCCTTTTTCTTTTTCTTTTTCTTTGAGATATGGTTGTGAGAGTCATGTGAGTGATTGCTTTCCGTGTGTACTGGCCTTTCTTATTCAGAATTTGACAATAAGAAATTATATTTGCTATATTTAGGTCTGCAAGTTCTGTACATTTTATTTGAAAACAATAGTTAAATTAGAGATCCATATGAAAAAAAATATTTTTTTAGTGGTGGATCTCATTTTTTTTTTAAAGAAATGTACGGAACTTGTATATCTTAAAACTGTATATAACTTTACTCTTTGACCACCTGGCTCTCTTTCCACAATTAGTATAGCTTAAGGAGTCGTTTGGATTCGAAGATGAGTTAGATGAATTGTGAATAGTAGTGAGATGAGTTGAGATGAGATAGTTTTTTAAAACTGTTTGGATTGGGAGTGAGTTGAGATGGTTTTAACTTTTTAGAGATGAGATAGATGTGGGTCTCACAAATTATTGCATAGTATTTTTAATAAATTTGTTTTATTTATAAATATATTTATTCCTTAAGTAATAATAATTTATAAATTACCTACCCAATTTTTATTTTTTATAATATATTTTATAATAATATTTTCCGGATTACAATATTTTTTTCTAACATAATTTTTTTTGTAAAATATCAAATAAAAATTTATTAATAAAAATTGTTTTAAAAATGATTTTTAAATTATTTCCAAAATCGTTAAATAATAATTTTGACTATTATATATAAAATAATTTTTTATTTTACACCTGTGTGAAGGGGCTGGGTGAAGGCGTGGGTGGCTTTCGGTCTTCGGAGCATTCATTACACCAATCCCTTAGAAAAGTAAAAAGCAACAGTCAGTAAGCTATTTTGTCGTATATAAAAACAAATCAAAAAAATATTAGATAATATCAATACACCGTTTGAACTGAAGAAGAGTGTACCGTAAGAGATGAGTTGAGATGTTATGAAATTATCTTCGAATCCAAACCATGAAGTGGAATGAGTAGTATAGATCAAATGGAAACAGGTGGTTTGTGCATTGTGCTTGGCTGTATCCATGTTTTATGATAGAAGTTGTTTTATTAAAATAAAGTTTGAAATTACCTAAATATCCCGATATTGAAATACAAATATCTATCAATTCAACTATGCAATTATTTAATAATAAAATAATAAAATAAAATAAATAAATTATATAACATCAAGATTGGTAATGAAGGAAAACTTTTTAAATAATTATCTAAAAGTAAAACCTTACGGGGCAATCAAATCTAGAAAAATCAATTTTATTATTTAAAAATCAGTTACAAGCAAGTTTCAGTTACAAAATCTTTGTCAACTGCCACTCTTACTTGACTAGATAAACGACCTGTTTTCCTCTACCGCAGTAGCAGTCATAACCTCTGACGATCTTCAAACATTGACTTTTCTCTTAGAACTACAGTGGCTGAATCATGAGCACGTTATCTCAATCTTAGATCAACGATCACACTTTTTAAAAGAAACAATATGAAAATTTTTCAAATAATTTTTTCACCAAAATATACACTGGAAAGTGCTATAAAAAATATCCATAACTAAATTTCAACTGATCCTAACCAATAGGGTCCCTTAAATAAACAATTTAATAGCAGTTTAAATTGCAGTATAATTATGCTGATGAAGCGACTCTGTCGCAAGGGACTCTTCTGACAGGATGCTGACATTTGGCACTTAATATTCTCAGCAGTAGCAGTTTCACATTCAAATTCTTATTTGGATAATTACAGAACCCTTAGAACTTGATTTTCACACTCTTGATTTATCTAAAACACTTCCTAATAACTTCTAGATAAACTTAAAATAATTATAGATAGAGTCAAAATATTTTACATTCATCCAAATTACAAAACAAAAAATAAGATGAAGTCTATCATCTTAGTCACATAATCCTATCCAAACTTTTCAAGAGCATTAGCATTGGATTCATAATTTTCATCTTCAAAATTTGATGAAAAGTATATGTTTTCCATAAATTCAAAACCTCCCTATTCATAACCCATATTGGATTAGCTATTGGATTCATCAAAATTATAATATAATAATATTTTTTGAATAATAATATTTTTAATTTATTTTTTTTCATATTTTACAATTACACTGACTATATGTTAATTAATAATTTAATTTGATATTTAAATTATTGTTTCCCAACTTAAATATATTGTGGCTCAAAATTGGGAAACAATAATTTAAGTAAATAAAATAATGGTTATAGAGTATGAATAGTGAGTCTTTAAATTTGAAGATGAATTGAAATGGACTGTAGCTCAAAGTTTCAGATTTTAGTGTTTGGTTAATCTAATGCAGTGATTTTAAATATCAATTCATCAAATTTTAAAAATTGAACTCATTTGATAAGTTCAATACCAATGTTCTAACTTTACCATTTGTCACCTAATCTTAACTAAACTTTTGCATTTACAAAGTTAAATATAAAATTAGCTCCCATAGTTTGTCTTGTGTGATTTTTAATGTTTGTCTCTTTACTCATTATTATTCTAAGATCGATCAAATTGATCCATTTGTTAATAAACTATTACATACACTAACATAACATGCCACATGCTAGAAAACTTTAGAAAAATATTTTGAAAGTTAAAAACACATTAAAACAATTAAAAGAAAAGAAAAAAATGTCATAAAAACTTATAACTTGAAAAAATAAAAATAAATATAAACGATTTAAAAATATTAAATAAAAAACAGATTGGAAAGAGATAAAGGAAACCCAAGTGGGAGGTGATCGGGTAGAGAGAAAATGCTGTATTATTTCGAGACTCGAGGACTATTGAGCATGATTTCCGTTTTAATTTCTAAAAGAAGCATTTGGATTTTTTATTAACCGAAATTGATTTTTGTTGACACACTTTTCAACAAATCCAACATTAAGGGAAGTTTGAATATAAAATTATCTTACTTCATCTTATTATTATAATTTTTTTAAATTTTTACATAAAATATAATAAATAATTTAATTTTTTTAAATATTAAAATAATATTAATATTAAAAAATAATATTATAATAATATTTTATTCAACTTATCTAAAATTATCTTACCTCATCTCATTATCCAAACGAGTTCTAGACTATGAAAATTATTTACAAAATTCGTTTTTAAAGCAAAACAAACAAAGCCTAACATTGAAATGCAGTTCAACTCGACAGACCGCAGTAGTACGAAGGTTTGATGAATTGTCGGCTTAATGAGTATGCTTTGGTTAATGTAATCTCTGAAGTTTGAAAATTTGTTGGGGTGCTAGAGAATGGGGAAAAGAGATAAATCTTTTTAATTCGCCACTAGATCTTCCAACAATAGTATACATAGAATAGCAATAGCATCACACGTGCTTAAATCCGTTTTACTTTACAACTTTGCGACAAAATTAGCAAGGAAAGATCGTTTTATTTGGAAAGAATAAGATATTGGAAGTGGACAGAAATCTGGGGAATCTCAACTCTTGTTGATAAGGATGGGAAAGAAGATGTAGTTTCAAATTGTGACCACATGAAGTGCTGGAATCCGACAAGAAATGTAACTCTTGTTTCCGGACACACTTTTTCCTTCCATGTTTCTTTTCCCTTCTACACTCTTGATTATTGGAAGAGCATGTGGGTGCCTCCATCCAAAGTTCCTCATCCACATTTCTGAGAAGATGCTGGAAATTCTGGGGACGTTAATCTTGCCCACATTGGAGCTACTTCTTATCACTACTCAATGTTAGTTATTTACGATTAAAATTTTCAGAAACCAAGTATAACATAAATCATCGCAAAAGAAGAAGAAGAAGAAGAAGAAGCAGAAGAAAGAAAGAAAGCATCAGAATTCAGACATAATTATAGTTGCAACTTATATATATATATACAACTTATAGTTGCAAGAGATTACCTCTCGAGTCTCGTGCTTTCGTTTTTAGGACTGTCATGTGATGATGATAAAGAACGTAAAGAAACTCGATAACAAGATCATGGTTCATGATTTCTCAGACACAAGAGGGACGCATTCAAGTTTAAATAAGAAAAAGAAAAGGTTGACGTAGCCTGCTAGATCTTGTGCGGTGGGCTTTGACAGCCACTTGAAACCAGAAATTTAGCACAAGTCCTTGTGGTGTTTTCTGAATCGTCACTCTTACCTATCGTGAATGAATAGGTATGCAGCTCTGTTCAAAACAAACTCGTTTTTACACCCTTTTATTCGCATCACATGCATACCACTCCACAATAGCATTACCAGAGAAGTCAAAATAAACGAGTGGCACCTCTTTGTACGTTGTTTGGGTGTGATTACTGAAGCTGCTGGTCTGCTTTCTCGATCAATTTAGCCAAACGATTTTGCCAATCTGAAACCTTCTCGTCTCCATTGACCACCTATTGCCACAAGAATCAGAGAACAGTACATGAAAACTAAGTTACAGAGAAATGACCAAGAAAATTACATGCTTAAAATAAACTAAAATGGGGTTGTTTAGAAATGGGTGAATCTCGTATTCTGCAGTTTATATCTTGTTTAATATGCCAACTTGGTGGTGGTTTTTTTTATTCCATGGCAATGACTCCATTTTTTTTGTTTCTCAGTGTACTTCTAAAGTTAGCGTGCGTTAGGCAGGAACCTAGGACGAAACTGTTGGTTCACTTCATGCAACATGGTAGGCAGGATTAATTCAACTAGTTCATATGCCAAAAGAAAATCGCCAACAAATCAGCTTCACTGAATGGAGTTGGATGTGTATATGTTTACCAACCTCAAACATGAATCCTCTTTGTGGGACTGCCTCAACAGCTTCCACACAAATAAAGGCAGCATCCTCCTTGCTAAGATTTCCCCTTGCAGCACTACCCTGTCATGAAGAGTAGTAAATGAAGTTTGGTACTAAAGAAATCAGACCTTTTTGTTTTCTTTGTAGGGTAATTTTGTTTCTATCCTCTCAATGCTTGTCAATTCCGTAAAATTCTCAGTTAGAATTAAAACTTCGCGGGCCCATGAGTAATATTGAACAAACAGGTTTGATAAGATGAATCATCCTTTAAGAATTTGTTTCCATGCATCAAAATGAGACCATATTCAAACCAGAAAAAGAAGAACACGCTGTATAATTCGTTATCTTTGCATCAATATGAGAATGTTTTGCCCACTTGCTTATGGACGAGCTAAAATACTTTTGGACATTGATACTAAATTACTTTGACACGTACATGTTATTCTAAAGGATGTGATCACCAAACGGTATGCCCCTTGGAATGACACCCTCTAACATAGTGATGGTTTCCATGAGGAGTGATGTTTAAGGAAGTGTCAATAGACACAACCTGTTGATTTAGTCAAAAGGTTGTGTGTGATTAGTAAAGTGTCAAGAGACACAACTAGTCAAAAGGTTGTGTCACTTCTTAAAGTTGTGACCTTTGGATTAACATTGGTTTACCTAAGTAAGGGCAATGTGTCAGTGAAAGGCGTGAAAGATCACAATATATATGTACTGAATGTTGATATCAATAAAGTACATATTTTTTAGTATTTGAATGTGTCTACAGATTGTGCATATTTATGGTATTTAAGATTAGGCCATATAAATAAAAATAAGATGATCAGAATGTGTAAAAGTGGATTAATACTACAAATAAACTCAGATAATTTTGATATATGTGAACCATGTATCAAAGGAAAAATGAGTAGTAAATCTTTTTCAAAAAGTTGAAAATCCACGGGTTTACTAGAAATTATACATTCAGATGTTTGTGGACCTTTTAAAACAAAAACCCATAGAGGAATGAAGTACTTTATTACTTTCATTGATGATTATTCAAGATATGGACATATCTACTTACTCAAGCATAAATCTGAGGCAATTGAGAAATTGAAATAATTTAAATTAGAAATAGAAACCCAGTTGGGTAGGCTCATTAAAAGTTTGAATAGTGATAGAGGATGAGAATTTGAAGTTTTAGATAATTTCTGCAAATTGAATGGTATAAGACATATTTATACTATGCCATATAAACTTCAACAAAATGGTGTTGCAGAAAGGAGAAATAGAACTCTATTGGATATGGTGCGATCGATGATAGCATATACTGATCTACCAATACATTTTTGGGGTGAAGTATTATCGACTGCTATATATATATTAAATAGAGTTGAAACTAAAACGAAACCTCTTACACCATACGAGTTATGGACGGGATATAAACCAGACTTAAGTAAACTCAAAGTGTGGGGTTGTAAGGCACAATTGCTTATCCCAAGACCACTACGAGATAAATTAAAAAGTAAAACCTGAGAATGCATGTTTATTGGGTATGTAGAAAACGGAAGTGGCTACAGATTTTATCATTCTGAAAGAGGATTGATAGAAAGTAAGGATGCCGTTTTCTTGGAAAATACGAACCTTATTACTCCTGTTGATCAGATAGATTTATTAAATGATTTAGAGAATCAACAGATTTCCACAGAGTCTGTCAATGAAAATTATGATATTATTCAAATCCAGAATAATAAAAATAAAAGAAAGTTAGATGAAAATCAATTTTCAGGTATTGATGTTGGAGACAGTGGGAGTAAAAGATCCAGAAGACCATCAATATTATTTCAAGATCATTATGCACTAAATACCAGTTTGAAAAATTTAGATAATGATCCAGAAAATTTTTCTGAGGCAGTCAATAGTATTGATTCAGATAAATGGCTTGAGGTCATGAAAGATGAAATAGAATCAATAAACAAAAATAATGTTTGTGAGTTAACAGATCTTCCAAAATATAGAAAAGTTATTGGCTGTAAAATGGTTCTCAAAAGAAAATTTAAAATTGATGGTAGTTTAGAAAGGTACAAAGTAAGGTTAGTGGCCAAGGAATATACTCAACAACCAGGTTTAGATTTTGAGGATACATATTTGCCTGTGGCGAAGTTCACATCCGTAAGGATCATCATGTCCATTGTTGCTAGGATGAATTTCGAATTACATTAGTTAGATGTAAAACAACTTTTCTCAATGGTGAATTAAAAGAGGATATCTTTATGATTCAATCAGAAGGATTCCAAATTAAAGGACATGAAGAGAAAGTCTATAGGTTGAGGAAGTCACTGTATGGACTTAAGCAATCTTCAAGATAGTGGTACTTGAAATTTCACCAAACCATTTTGAAAATGAAATATGAAATGAGTCCACTAGATCATTGTGTATACATATGAAAAAATGATAATAAATTAATGTAATTATCATTATATGTTGATGATATATTACTGGCAGGTAATTGTCTAGATATGATGTATGAAACAAAAGAATTCTTGAAATCTAAATTTGAAATGAAAGACATGGGTGAAGCTGCCTATGTTCTTGGTTTAATAATTTCTAGAGATAGAAATTCAAATCTATTGTATTTAGATCAAGAAAAATATTTAGAAAAAATGCTTAAAATATTTGGTATGGAAAATTGTAAATATTTAAGTACGCCTGTTTGCAAAGCTCATACTTTAAATAAAAGTATGTGCCCAAAAGATGAGGGGGAAATAAGTGAAATGCTTAAAGTTCCCTATGCTCAAGCTGTGGGAAGCCTCATGTATGCAATGACAAGTATCAGACCAGATATTTGTCATGTAGTAGGATTGGTAAGCAGATTTCAATCCAATCCAGGTAAAGAACATTGGCAAGCAGTGAAGCGTATATTAAGATATTTACAAGGTACCAAAAATTTGAAATTATGCTTTGGAAACAGTGATCTAGAATTAATCGGCTATAGTGATGCTGATTTTGGAAGTGATGTAGATGATAGAAAATCTATAACTGAATATATATTTCTATTTGGTGGAACAACAGTTTCTCGGTTAAATAAGAAACATGGCTGTGTTGCTAAGTCTACTATGGAAGCAGGGTATATTGCTTGTATTACTGCAGTGAGTAATGCGGTGTGGATAAAACGCTTTGTTGAAAGCTTAAATTTGGGTACATCCACAGAACCAATCAATGTGTTTTGTGATAATCCGTCTGCCATTTCTTTGATAAAAAGTGGAACACAGAGTTCCAAGGGAAAACACATTGATGTGCATTATCACTATATTTTAGATATAGTGGAAAGAGGTGAGGTCAAGGTTAATTTTGTTTCCTCGACCGAGATGGTAGCAGATCCAATGACCAAAGGTTTATCTCTGGAGAAATTCAGAGAACATGTGACTAGAATGGGATTGAAAGAAATCTAGGTGAAGCAATCTCATGGTCGACATGCATAACTCAACAAATTCTAGGGACGCCTAGAAAATTGGAGTTATGGTAATACCCAAATGAAAATTTCGGTCATTTGTAAAGTCACTGATAAGGTGATCAAGAAAAACCTCAGGAATGGCTTTAGGGTGAGTACTTGACGAAATTTCAGTGCAAGTTGATTAACCAAGTAAAAGATTGATCATGGTAAAGTTGCTGATAAGGTGATTAAGGAAAGACTCAGATGAGTAAGTACTTAACGAAAATTCAGTGTCATTCACTAAAATTTTAGTGAAATGTGATTTGATTAACCAAGTAAATGGTTAATCATTTGCAAAGTCGTTGATAAAATGATTAGGGAAAACTTCAGGAATAGCCTCTAAAGGAAGTACTTAATGAAAATTCAGCACAGGTCGATACATGTGTTATGTATTCGGCTGAAGTCGTCAATTGTGACAGGGGTATGGATTATTGATCCACTCACTGAGAATTGATGCCATTTACTAAAATTTTTTTTTTTAGTGAAATGAAGTCACCCCTAATATGTGATCAGTGAGAGCATATATGGTAAATGGTGCGGTCAAATAAGGTAATGACAAAAAACGTGTGCACGTAGAGGCTTGTCATGCTCCGACGCCGATCTGCAAGAGTAGCAGATGAGAGTTAAGTAGTGGAAAGCTCATATTGGTACCAAGGTAAAATACTCAACTGGATCATCACTGTTTTGTGTGATTAAGTGGGAGATGTTATTCTAAGGAGTGTGATCACCAAACGGTGTACCCCTTGGAATGATACCATGGTGATGGTTCCCATGAGGGGTGATGTTTAAAGAAGTGTCAATAGACACAACCTTTTGATTTAGTCAAAATGTTGTGTTACTTCTTAAGGTTGTGACCTTTGGGTTACCATTTATTTACCAATGGTTATGCCCTTTTCCAATAGGTTGTGTCACTTCTTAAGGATGTGACCTTTGGGTTGCCATTGGTTAACCAATGGATGTGCTCTTTGCCAACCGGTGCATGATGACCTATAAATAGGAGTTATTGGTGCACAAATGAATATACTCAATTCCCTTTGTTCATCACCAACTTGTGGGACAAATACCCTCACGGGAGTGTCATCATATTGTCGTAATTCCGCTTCCATTTGTTCTTTATTTCTCTACAGTACAATCAATTTTTTGTTTAGAAATTACTTTTAACATTCATCATTTGAGCACAAAAAGTAAATATAATAACAGCATGGTAAGAAGTATTAAGTTTGCATGAGACTGGAAAATGTGCAGCCCCATCCTGCCTACAATATGCAAACTTTCCTCCTGAATCGGTCATATTATTTATTTTCCAATCAACTGGTCAGTTTAAGTACTCTGAAGCTGAGTACCGTAGGTTTGATTCTATCTTGTAAATTGAGAAAGGAGAGGTGTAATAATACCTCTTCAAAGCTAAAACCTTGCTGTCCACCTGGAGTGCTTTGTAAGGACCCGGCCCTAATGATGGTGTAAGGGATTCCTGAGGTCCTCAGCATCGATTCATCTTGCTCAGCCAATTTCCGTGCATTGCTTTTCATGAGAGCTTGAACGCCACCAGCACCTCCATAAGCAGACAACTGCAACCTTGTAAAACCACGATAATAAACAAGCATTTACTTGAATGGTGACCTTTTCTTATTTACACAAGCACACCTGAGACATAGAGAGATACCTGAGATAAGAGAATTACATGTTGAACCCCTTTCAAGCCCCTAACATTTGACAAGAAACCTTCCTGAAAAAACATAGAAAAATAATACTTGAGAAGATGTAGATAGGCAAGATGACCTTAGATAACTAGGAATGCCCCAAAACAAATTAATTTAGAAGATACAATCGAGATATGCATACATTCGGGCATATTATTGTGCGAACTCCTCTTAGAGCTCTCTTTAGAAATGGTCTGTCACTTGCATCTCCAGACATTGACTGCACACAACACCAAAAACGAGAACCGGTATTCTTCATAGGAAAAATAAAAGAAAGATTAAGAAAAGTGACTGCCAAATTAGCAAAAAAGAATCCACCCACCTCAACATAAGTTCCAAAGGCTTCAAGGGCAGCCCGCTTATCCTTCACTAGTGCTTTAACCCGAGTTCTTTTGACAATCAAGGACAATATTACCATCTATAGAAGCTAGATAGCACAAGGCTCAGAATTCATTTACTGTAAGCCTATTAAGAGCTCTGTACACTACCAATCAAGAAACTACTCCTATGATGGCATTTCCTAAAAACGAAAATTAAAATGCAGATAAGATGGCATTTTTCAAGTGGTATTTTGAACCTCCTACATTCTTCCAAATAGATAACGTTCTTTATACCATTCATAGCAAAACACACCTGGCCTATTTCGCTATCTCCATCAGTAACCAAAACCGCATCTCTAACTTCTTCTTCTTCTTCTTCTGTCTTTCAAATAAATAATTGAGTTTTCTTTCAAATCACATAGACAAAACCTCAAAAACTACTATTTATAGACTACCTGATTGATCATCGTCTTCAACAATGGATGCATTTTTTGGGAGAATCTCGGGTGCTCCATACCATTTCCTTAACTTGGGACCCCCTATACAAACACACAGGCAGGCATCACAAAGGTGAGTGTTAACCATGTTTCTTGATTCTTAAGATAGATAGGAGCTCATAGAAAGAGTACCTTC
Organism: Juglans mandshurica; assembly: GCA_022457165.1. Classification (NCBI taxonomy): domain Eukaryota; kingdom Viridiplantae; phylum Streptophyta; class Magnoliopsida; order Fagales; family Juglandaceae; genus Juglans; species Juglans mandshurica. The sequence goes on along the minus strand of CM039619.1, from coordinate 8,773,969 downwards.
GATGTAATCAAGAATTTGATCCATAAAACCGAGTTTCTTCTTGGCCGAGCAACGACCGAGAGCACGCTTTTCGATGTCGAATTTGAAAGAAGAACATGAGCTTTGATAATGGTGAAATAGAGACCTGGTTTTGAGAAAGAGAGAGGAAGGAATAATGACAGTAGTAGTAGTCGTGCTCGCCATTGATAGACCCTTCCGTTGATCTCATCCAACCATCTCCTTCCCGCAATAACCAGAATAACTAGATGATAACTTTTAGCTCATTTCCTTTTTCGCACTAAAAAGACTAGATATTTACATATAATGCCATTTAAAGCGGGAAAAATCACGCTTTTAATAACTTTTAATCAAAACCGTTAAAAAATTAACCCTCGGCCATTGACCGTAGGATCAATGCTCTCCTTGATTACTAATTACTCTCTTGCTGTCTCACTTTCTTCCTAGGGTTTTTCAGACCGAAGACAACCACAAAGGAAAGAGAAGGCGCGGCAGTTCAGTACTTTTTTCGACCCGATCCGCTTGAAAACGAAATGGCGACTCAAATCAGCAAAAAGCGAAAGGTAGCTCCGTTATTTTTCTTTCCCCGCTATTTCTCGGCAACCATACAGACTATTATTTATTTTGACGTTTTCTCGGGATTGAATTATGTTTTTATTTTTGGTTTTCAATAGTTTGTCGCTGACGGAGTTGTTCTATGCGGAGTTGAATGAGGTCTTGACGAGAGAGCTCGCGGAGGATGGGTACTCCGGCGTCGAAGTTTGGGTTACGCCGATGCGAACCGAGATTATTATTAGGGCCACTCGGACTCAGAACGTTCTTGGTAATGCAATGTTTTTACTCTGTATATGTTTGGCTTCCGAGAAGGTGTCGGAAAATAACGCAACTTCTTTTTTGAAGTTTGGTTATATTTTACTTGAGGTTATAAGACAGAGAGGGCATCTTTAGATTGTCATGGTTCTGTATGGGCTAGAAAAGGTACTACTTTTTTCTTTGGTTTAGTTAAAGATTTTGGGAATGTTGAAGGAGTATGATTGATTGAGCTTCATGTTTGGCCAAAATTTTTCCCGCAACTCTTTTGAGGGGCTGTATTTGTTGACATATCAGAAAAAACTGTAGATCCATATACCACTCTGTTTGGTCGATAAGTCGTTGTGTTGATAGCACTTATCAGAAAAAAGGTCTTGATAGTGAAGTAATCAAACGTTTGTATAACAAACAAATGAATTTTATGTGATTGATGGAGCTCATCTGTTTTAGTTGGTGATAAGCTACATTTTTAGAAATGTAAAAATGTGTGCGCTGATAAGCTGCATGTGGTTGCTGAAAATAGTTGAGAGGAAAAGATTGTACTTCGTGTAGTTTGCTACATAGGGTTAATTTCAATTTAGAGGTTAAGCTCTCTGATTATGCTTTTAATTGGTGGTTTAGGTGAGAAGGGACGAAGAATTAGGGAACTCACATCTATTGTTCAGAAGCGTTTCAAGTTTCCCGAGAACAGTGTTGAGCTTTATGCTGAGAAAGTGAACAACAGAGGGCTCTGTGCCATTGCAAGCTTCTTGGAGGGCTTGCTGTTCGAAGGTATATCTTAAACATACCGAAAGTTGTGTCTTCATTTTTCATAGTGTTTTGTCTCCAAACTATGGATGAGTTCCAGTGCCATATTTGTGCAGATAGATTTTGTGTTGAAAATAACTTGAAATTTGAATTCAACAATAAACATCTGTTTTTCTCGTCTGTTGTTGATCCCGGTTGTGTATTTCTGGAACTGGGGCAATGTTTTTATTTTCTTTCTGTAATCGATGAAGTGTGGTTGGGCAGTTAGTCTGTGTACCACAAAGTTGAACTTTTCTTTTACAAGTACAAAGTCGAAGTTTTATCACCTTTAGGAATTCAGACTTGACGAAATCACCTCTTTTTGATAAACTAATTTAGTGCATATATGAACTATTTACTTTATTATTTGTGATCAAATGAAAGATGATGGTTCGGAAGGAGATTCTTAATTGTCCTTGAAAAAAGAACGACGTATTTTGATGGTTTTATAGGCTCTGTACATTTAAAGTTCGAACTTAAGGTACCATTTCAAATATGAATACCACTTCAAAATGAGAAACCATCTAACAGTATTTTTTCAAACTCATGCAACAAACACGAATCTTTATTAGACATGGTTGTCAATTCGTGAAGATTCATGAAAGCAAGGAAAACAAATATTGGAACAACCATAGGAAATGGCCTCACACCATCAAATCACCTATCATCCAAACTATTTACCTAATAAAAATAAAATAAATTCAAGAACAATAAAATTATGGTGGTTGGAGTTTGCATGCTCCATTCTTTTATAATATTCAAGGTGTGATCTGTGGAACCTTGTACGGCAGTTGCTTCACGATTTGCAGAAAAAATGTTACATGGAATGTTACCCATAAAAAAAAACAATGTTTCATGGAATGTATATCTTGTGGTTAGCATTGATTCTATTCCTCCCTTTCCCAACAAAGAATGGGTTAAGAGATTCCTCAACAATGCTTACATTAAATATTTGGAGTTTGTTAGTTTCTTTGAGCTGTTATATAGTTCTTGGAGTTCGGGAACTCCTAAATTTCATGGTATTAATGTTATTCTCTCTTAAACTGGGGCAATGTTTTTATTTTCTTTCTGTAATTGATGAAGTGTGGTTGGGCAGTTAATCTGTGTACCACAAAGTTGAACATTTTTACAAGTACAAAGTCGAAGTTTTATCACCTTTAGGAATTCAGACTTGACGAAATCACGTCTTTTTGATAAACTAATTTAGTGCATATACGACATAAATTGTCATGTTATTCCCTGAAAGTCCTGCTGATGTCCGTTTTGTGGCTGAGAATCTTGAAAATCATGAAAAGAAAGTTTGGATAACTTATATCATGTTCCTTGGTTGAATTGAGGGGTCAATCAACAATGCTTGCATTGGATTTTTGGCGTTTGTAAGATCATTGAACTGTTAGTGGTTAGAGTTTGTATGCTCCATTCTTTCATAATATTCGAGGTGTTATCTGTGGAAACCTTGTACGTCAGTTGCTTCACGATTTGCAGAAAAATGTACATGGAGTGTTACCCATAAAAAAAAAATGTTTCATGGAATGTATATCTGGTGGTTAGCATTGATTCTATTCCTTCCTTTCCCAACAAAGAATGGGTTAAGAGATTCCTCAACAATGCTTACATTAAATATTTGGAGTTTGTTAGTCTCTTTGAACTGTTATATAGTTCTTGGAGTTCGGGAACTCCTAAATTTCATGGTATTAATGTTATTCTCTCTGAAACTGGGGCAATGTTTTTATTTTCTTTCTGTAATTGATGAAGTGTGGTTGGGCAGTTAATCTGTGTACCACAAAGTTGAACTTTTCTTTTACAAGTACAAAGTCGAAGTTTTATCACCTTTAGGAATTCAGACTTGATGAAATCACCTCTTTTTGATAAACTAATTTAGTGCATATATGAACTATTAGTGGTTGGAGTTTGCATGCTCCATTCTTTCATAATATTCAAGGTTTGATCTGTGGAATCTTGTACGTCAGTTGCTTCACGATTTGCAGAAAAAATGTTACATGGAATGTTACCTATAAAAAAAAACAATGTTTCATGGAATGTATATCATGTTGTTAGCATTGATTCTATTCCTCCCTTTCCCAACAAAGAATGGGTTAAGAGATTCCTCAACAATGCTTACATTAAATATTTGGAGTTTGTTAGTTTCTTTGAGCTGTTATATAGTTCTTGGAGTTCGGGAACTCCTAAATTTCATGGTATTAATGTTATTCTCTCTTAAACTGGGGCAATGTTTTTATTTTCTTTCTGTAATTGATGAAGTGTGGTTGGGCAGTTAATCTGTGTACCACAAAGTTGAACATTTTTACAAGTACAAAGTCGAAGTTTTATCACCTTTAGGAATTCAGACTTGACGAAATCACGTCTTTTTGATAAACTAATTTAGTGCATATACGACATAAATTGTCATGTTATTCCCTGAAAGTCCTGCTCATGTCCGTTTTGTGGCTGACAATCTTGAAAATCATGAAAAGAAAGTTTGGATAACTTATATCATGTTCCTTGGTTGAATTGAGGGGTCAATCAACAATGCTTGCATTGGATTTTTGGCGTTTGTAAGATCATTGAACTGTTAGTGGTTAGAGTTTGCATGCTCCATTCTTTCATAATATTCGAGGTGTTATCTGTGGAACCTTGTACGTCAGTTGCTTCACGATTTGCAGAAAAATGTTACATGGAGTGTTACCCATAAAAAAAACAATGTTTCATGGAATGTATATCATGTGGTTAGCATTGATTCTATTCCTCCCTTTCCCAACAAAGAATGGGTTAAGAGATTCCTCAACAATGCTTACATTAAATATTTGGAGTTTGTTAGTCTCTTTGAATTGTTATATAGTTCTTGGAGTTCGGGAACTCCTAAATTTCATGGTATTAATGTTATTCTCTCTGAAACTGGGGCAATGTTTTTATTTTCTTTCTGTAATTGATGAAGTGTGGTTGGGCAGTTAATATGTGTACCACAAAGTTGAACTTTTCTTTTACAAGTACAAAGTTGAAGTTTTATCACCTTTAGGAATTCAGACTTGATGAAATCACCTCTTTTTGATAAACTAATTTAGTGCATATAGGAACTATTAGTGGTTGGAGTTTGCATGCTCCATTCTTTCATAATATTCAAGGTTTGATCTGTGGAACCTTGTACGTCAGTTGCTTCATGATTTGCAGAAAAAATGTTACATGGAATGTTACCTATAAAAAAAAACAATGTTTCATGGAATGTATATCTTGTGGTTAGCATTGATTCTATTCCTCCCTTTCCCAACAAAGAATGGGTTAAGAGATTCCTCAACAATGCTTACATTAAATATTTGGAGTTTGTTAGTTTCTTTGAACTGTTATATAGTTCTTGGAGTTCGGGAACTCCTAAATTTCATGGTATTAATGTTATTCTCTCTTAAACTGGGGCAATGTTTTTATTTTCTTTCTGTAATTGATGAAGTTGGTTGGGCAGTTAATCTGTGTACCACAAAGTTGAACATTTTTACAAGTACAAAGTTGTAGTTTTATCACCTTTAGGAATTCAGACTTGACGAAATCACCTCTTTTGATAAACTAATTTAGTGCATATACGACATAATTGTCATGTTATTCCCTGAAAGTCCTGCTGATGTCCGTTTTGTGGCTGACAATCTTGAAAATCTTGAGAAGAAAGATTGGATAACTTTTATCATGTTCCTTGGTTGAATTGAGAGGGCCATCAACAATGCTTGCATTGGATTTTTGGAGTTTGTAAGATCATTGAACTGTTAGTGGTTGGAGTTTGCATGCTCCATTCTTTCATAATATTCGAGGTGTTATCTGTGGAACCTTGTATGTCAGTTGCTACAAGGTTTGCAGAAAAATGTTACATGGAATGTTACCCATTAAAAAAAACAATGTTTCATGGAATGTATATCTTGTGGTTAGCATTGATTCTATTCCTCTCCTTCCCAACAAAGAATGGGTTAAGAGATTCCTCAACAATTCTTACATTAAATATTTGAGTTTTTTAGTCTCTTTGAACTGTTATATAGTTCTTGGAGTTCGGGAACTCCTAAATTTCATGGTATTAATGTTATTCTCTCTGAAACTGGGGCAATATTTTTATTTTCTTACTGTGATTGATGAAGTGTGGTTGGGCAGTTAATCTGTGTGCCACAAAGTTGAACTTTTCTTTTACAAGTACAAAGTTGAAGTTTTATCACCTTTAGGAATTCAGACTTGATGAAATCACCTCTTTTTGATAAACTAATTTAGTGCATATATGAACTATTAGTGGTTGGAGTTTGCATGCTCCATTCGTTCATAATATTCGAGTTGTTATCTGTGGAACCTTGTACGTCAGTTGCTACAAGGTTTGCTGATAAATGTTACATGGAATGTTACCTATAAAAAAACAATGTTTCATGGAATGTATATCTTGTGGTTAGCATTGATTCTATTCCTCCCTTTCCCAACAAAGAATGGGTTAAGAGATTCCTCAACAATGCTTACATTAAATATTTGGAGTTTGTTAGTTTCTTTGAACTGTTATATAGTTCTTGGAGTTCGGGAACTCCTAAATTTCATGGTATTAATGTTATTCTCTCTGAACTGGGGCAATGTTTTTATTTTCTTTCTGTAATTGATGAAGTTTGGTTGGGCAGTTAATCTGTGTACCACAAAGTTGAACATTTTTACAAGTACAAAGTTGAAGTTTTATCACCTTTAGGAATTCAGACTTGACGAAATCACATATTTTTGATAGACTAATTTAGTGCATATATGAACTATTAGTGGTTGGAGTTTGCATGCTCCATTCGTTCATAATATTCGAGTTGTTATCTGTGGAACCTTGTACGTCAGTTGCTACAAGGTTTGCTGAAAAATGTTACATGGAATGTTACCCATAAAAAAAAACAATGTTTCATGGAATGTATATCTTGTGGTTAGCATTGATTCTATTCCTCCCTTTCCCAACAAAGAATGGGTTAAGAGATTCCTCAACAATGCTTACATTAAATATTTGGAGTTTGTTAGTTTCTTTGAACTGTTATATAGTTCTTGGAGTTCGGGAACTCCTAAATTTCATGGTATTAATGTTATTCTCTCTGAAACTGGGGCAATGTTTTTATTTTCTTTCTGTAATTGATGAAGTTTGGTTGGGCAGTTAATCTGTGTACCACAAAGTTGAACATTTTTACAAGTACAAAGTTGAAGTTTTATCACCTTTAGGAATTCAGACTTGACGAAATCACATATTTTTGATAAACTAATTTAGTGCATATACAACATAAATTGTCATGTTATTCCCTGAAAGTCCTGCTGATGTCCGTTTTGTGGCTGACAATCTTGAAAATCTTGAGAAGAAAGATTGGATAACTTATATCATGTTCCTTGGTTGTATTGAGAGGACCATCAACAATGCTTGCATTGGATTTTTGGAGTTTGTAAGATCATTGAACTATTAGTGGTTGGAGTTTGCATGCTCCATTTTTTCATAATATTTGAGTTGTTATCTGTGGAACCTTGTACGTCAGTTGCTACAAGGTTTGCAGAAAAATGTTACATGGAATGTTACCTATAAAAAAAACAATTTTTCATGGAATGTATATCTTGTGGTTAGCATTGATTCTATTCCTCCCCTTCCCAATAAAGAATGGGTTAAGAGATTCCTCAACAATGCTTACATTAAATATTTGGAGTTTGTTAGTCTCTTTGAACTGTTATATAGTTCTTGGAGTTCGGGAACTCCTAAATTTCGTGGTATTAATGTTATTCTCTGTGAAATTCTGAGTATCTATTGCCTCATCAATCAGCAAGATTTGTTCTTTTCTCTATCTCTGTCCCTCCTCTCCTTCAAGCTCACACGCATCTGTGCATGTGCCTTGACATATTGTAGGCTTGGAACTTGTAAGCAAAGTATTGGAAAAGATTAAAATGGATCAGAAGTATTTAAACCTTAAATTATTAGTGAGATAACTAGCTGGGAAGTCTTCTTTACGGCTTGAGCCTGAACAGTTGGGGGATTGGGGAAAAGTGACTTGTATGCAGTTTTTGCATTTAGTACTCACCATGATCTAGGGGAAATAGGGTAGGGCTTGTAGCTCAGAGGATTAGAGAACGTGGTTGTAAACCCTAGCGTCTTGGTTTTAAATCCCTTCTCTTCCACAATCAACCAAAAAGGTAAGGGCATTTCACCCTAGGGGTAGGCAAATCATGATCTGGGGGATAGGGGACCCAAGGCTATGAAACTTTTCTGTGGGTCTTTTGTTGAAGTGTAATGGCCTTATTTTTCTTCATATTTATCATATGTTTAAATGGTGGATAAATGATATCTTAGTACAGTATGTCAACCTGAATCAGCATTTGGTTATACTCCTCCCTCTTCCCAACAATAAAGGGTCAAGGGGATCCTCAACAATGCTCACATTAAATATGGAGTTTGTTAGTCTCTTTGAACTGTTAATTAGTTCTTGGAGTTCGGGAACTCCTAAATTTCATGGTATTCCTGTCACTCTCTGAAATTCAGGGAATCTATTGCCTCGTGAATCAGCTAGACTTGTTCTTGTTATTTTTCCCTCACCCTCAGCCCCATACACAGGCATACATGTGCCTTGACATATTGTGGGCGTGGAATTTGTTTAGCGAAGTGTTGGGAAAGGCCAAAATATATCAAAGTATTTGAACCTTAAATCTTCAGTTTGAACTGGCTGGGAAGTCTTCTTCACAGCCTGAACCAGAACAGTTGGGATGGGTGAAAATTTATTTTTGTCCAACAATTTTGCATATAGTATTCATGTATAGTTTAGAAAACCACGAACACTGGCACATATTATTGAGCTACCATAATCTTAGTTCTTGAAGATGTCTTGGGACCATATCTATGCTTCATCACGGTTTGTGTACTTATTATGAATTGCTTTTCATCTTCTTGTGTTTAGGGCCTGCTATGGTGTTCTTAGATTTGTCATGGAGAATGGAGCAAAAGGATGTGAGGTATGTGAAGGAAGTTGTTGTTGGCCCTTGGCCTGCATTTTCTGAGATGAATGAACAATGTTATCCTGTCTTCTTTGTAATTAGAGCTTCTATGACACTGTATTCAGGTTATATAATAAGCGGTAAACTCAGGGCTCAACGTGCCAAATCTATGAAGTTCAAGGATGGATACATGATATCCTCTGGTCAGCCTGTCAAGGAATATATCGACTCCGCTGTGAGGCATGTGCTTCTTAGACAGGTCAGCTTATTTGCCCTTGGGATTGATTCAAAAACTGAAAAATGCAATTTGCATGCCAGCAACATGCTTAGGTATGGAAGTTTTCTGCCAGTTGATGTTTTTGTGCTCACAATTTGTTGCAGGGTGTTCTTGGCATCAAGGTGAAGATAATGCTTGATTGGGATCCTAAGGGCAAGGTAGGCCCCACAACACCCTTGCCTGATCTGGTTCCATCCACATACCGAAGGAGGAAGAGGACTACAGCATCAGGGCTTCATTGGCGACAACTGATACAGAGGTTGCAGCAGCTTAAATTAGGACCTCCCATTTTGGTAGTCTTTTTTAACTTTGTAGTGTTCAGAACAAGAGAGAGGCATTTTGAGATGCCTGCTGCCTAGTTTTACTCGAGATATGGTTTTTTCTTTGGAAGTAATGCGTCCGTTTTGTTCGTTTACTACGAGTTGGTGACTCTCTTTGTTTGGAGGTTGGTATCTTAATTGCAGTTTTGCCTTGAGAAGTTGGATTCTAATATATATATATATATATATATATTTTTTTTTTCCTTTGCTATGTCTTAGTAACGGTAGGGGTCCCCTAGCTTGAAAGCCACTTGGTCAAGGTCGAAGGATGGGTAAGCCGAAGCAAAGTGGGGAGACAGATGGGCCTGAGAGCTGACTGTTGTGTTTTTGGGACATGAAGTGATAACATTCAGGGTCGCTGTACTTGTCATGATTTCAAACTGAATATGCTAACAAGAAGCATTCAAAAATGAAAAGCTGGAAGATATAATTCACCTTCCGGGAGAATCTGACCAAGCATTTGGAGAACAGAAACTTTGCAAAAGTGAAGGCATTAGACTTGGGGGCATTTGTTGTGTCGAGACACGCGTAATGAGTGCAGGAGAGGAGATAGGTGCCCAGCCTGAGTGCTAGTCACCCAGTTTGGCTGGTGACTGGTCAGAGCTTTTTGTACTCGGATTTTTATTTAGCTATTTATTTATTTATTTTTAGGCCCGGATCTTTTATACACCTGAAAAACGACCATCCAAAATCAATAGCAATTAGCTTGCCTAGCTCTTTACGTAAAATCATGGGGCACATCATTTTTACTAGACGTGTCTTGCGGTCTCTTTACATTTCATCACATTTCTTATTAAATAAATGTTCATCTTATTACATTTACATTGAAATTAACATGACGTGGCAGTCGTAGTCAGAACTCGCGAGCCTCAGCAGTTACTGTCCGGACTCCAAACCCACCCTCCCTGAATTTCAGATCAGAATATTTTTTTTATTTGATTCCGAACCCGTATCCGTATGGGGAGGAAACACAGCGTACTGGAAAAGCGAGGTCTAAAGAGACTCCTCTCTCTCTCTCTCTCTCTCTCTGATTATTTGCTCATCCATTCATTCTCGAGTTCCTTTTCGTATTTAAGAAGTTTCTCTCCCCGAAGTCAGCCTAACCTATCTCTCTCTCGCTCTATTCGACCACTCGTTTTCTCAACTGGACGCTCTTTTCCGACTTACTCGCAATCGGTACGTTTCAGTTGAACTGACAGAGTCACCACTTAGTCCTATGGTAAGCCCAAGCCACCATGTTCCTCTTTTATATTTAAATTGTCAATTCAAATTATGCTTCGAAATGTCACATTTTCGAGTAATTCTCAGCTTCTTTTTTTTGGTACTATTTCATTGAATTTTTTGTTCAAATTTTTTATAATTTAAGTGTTTTTTGTGGACTTATGCACTGAGATTCAGTAGCATCTAAAGCAAAGCTTAGTACTTTTCAGTAACGTTGGATATATATATATATATATATATATATATATATATTTTTTTGTGTGTGGATATAGAAAACTGAAATTGATAGTATTATTGTGTTTTTTATTGTTATATATTCTTGTATGCTTGAGTTGCACGTGGATAAAGTTTTAATAAATAAATAAAAAATCACTTTGAATCATTTGTTTATTTTTACTGTTCATTTGTTTTGGATGTTCAGTTTGTGTATTTGAGTTGCATGTGGTGGATTTTCCATGGAAACAGTGGTTGGAGTTGAGTGGAATGATGAAGGGAAGGATGAAGAGAACGGGGTTGAGAAAAGTAGCTCTGCTCTGTCTTCACCAAAGCAGATTGCCGATCCGGTTATCTACAAGCTTGTCCGGGTACATTTTTTTCCTTGTATAAGTTGTATTCCACGTGTAAACATATTTATAATCATCTTGTCGATGCTGTTGCTTTTGTTTAGATATAAATTAAAATGAGAAACCGGTTTCTCTTTTCTAAAAATGTTGAACTGCTGTTGGTTGAGATGTAGATACAGCAGAGCACTTTGTTTCTTGTTTTTTATGAGAAACTATTGTCGGATATTAAAGGCTTGTATTTATGTGGTGTTCTGATGAATGCAACTAGACGCAGCTTAAGGGCAAAAAAAAAAAAAAAAAAAAAAAAGAACCTGAAGTCTTAATTGATATCCAGGTTGAAGGAGATGGGAGATTAGTGCCGGCGACCGATGATGAATTAATGGAGGTTGGGGATTTTCTTGAAGATGACAAGAGTGAAATGCATGATGTTGCTGACACCGTGCAGACATTGGGCTGCATGTGCAACGAAGGGTTGTCCTCTGAGAAGAGTCTGATAGAAAGCTCAGAAGGTCTGCTCATGTTATCATTTTACTAATTCTTCCAATTTTACTTTATTAATACCCATCATTTGTAACGTCAACTTAAAGCAGATAGATACAGATTATGTGCACTTTGTAAACTGTTTGGATCAATTGCGTCTTAATGTTACAACATTCTGGATTTAATTTCTCTGATTTAAGTTTTTTGGTTTTAGAATGCCATGCTCACTACATTTAAGAAAATAATAATTTGAGTTTTAAGATAATGTTTGGGCGGGCACAAGGGGGTTGGGTATATAGGGGCTAAATTTTTGGAAGTTCATCTATACTTTTTTTTCTTATAAATATTTTAAGTTGATTAGAGTATTATACTCCCTACATATAACAGAAATAGGAATTTGAGTTCTTAGATGTTCTGTTAATTAATTACAACGTCGAATGGATTTTTCCAACTTACTGGAAGCTCAGTACTGGTTTGCCTGATTAGCAACTTGGTTTGATAAGTCATTGGACACGTGTTTTTGATATTATGTTTCTAGTTCCATATAACTTTCATATCTGAATAAGCAATATATGCCAGGTTTATTGAAGTCGAAGAACTTAGAAGCTGATGCTTGTAAACTAAATGCACGGCTTGAGGTATTGGTTGCCTTTTTTTTAAGTTATATAGCTTCCTCCTCTGTTTGAGAACTGATTGGGTTATTGATTAGTTGTCATTACTCACATGATTTTTTGCATAACCACTTGTTGAATATTCCTGCATTAATGCTGCTACGTCACACATATCTTTTTTTATTGTTTGAATTTTATTTTTAATATTTTAATGTAGTAAAATAGCGATGATTGAAGTAATTTATGTGCAAGCTTGTGTTATTATGCAACAATGGCATATAAAAAACAAATTATGCTACAAGGATATGCTTAATCATTCTGCTTTGTCAATACTTATCTTCATGTGTTATTGCATTCATGGCACCAACTCACTTGTTACCCTTGAGCATACCACGTGTTTTCAATGGGATTTGATGAGATGAAAAATAATGTCATAGTGAATGCATAGGAAAATATCTAACATTTTGGAGTGTAGTAGATGGACATGCTTGGACTAGGAACTGTGCGCATTTTGTTCATTTTTTTTAGCACCAAAGGTTGTTGAAGAAATTAACTCTGCTTTGTAAGTTACTTCCTCTTGTTGTTATTTGCACCTCCACACCTGCACATGCACACACACCATGTGCATGTTCTGATCCGCTCACCCACGCACACGCACTGACACACACAATGTGCATGTTCACAATGTTATGTCCCAATCAGCATTTTAATTTTCTTGGTACTGATGAGAAGCTTCAATTTGGAATTTCCTTGCAGGAGTGCTTTCCTTCATCAACTTTAAGTTTGAAAGACAACAACCATATCTATCAATTTGGAGACACTGGATGGTGCCCAAAGCCTCCTGATAAAATGATGGAAAGTGGATCATCAGCTGCTGCTGTCTGTGCTGGTTTGAACCCTGATTTTTCCAAGTTAAAGGGGGAGATTTGCTTGGATAAACTATCAATTAGAGAACTTCATGAAGTGTTTAAAGCAACATTTGGGCGAGAAACTACTGTCAAAGACAAGCTTTGGCTTAAGAGGAGGATATCCATGGGATTGACTAACTCTTGTGACATATCAACCACAATGTTCACGATTAAAGATAACAAATTGGTGAAGAATGGTGACGATGAAGGGAGCAAGGATGTGGATTGTTCATTCACCCATGATCCATTAGTTGGAACAATTGATGCAAACTGTAAAGGTTCACCAAGTAGCCATGGCAGCCAATCTGAAGACCATCAAATTGGTTCTGGCAAGAAATTAAGAAATCATAGTGTGGAACTTGATAGTGGAAGTGAGCAGCTTCGTACAGAACAGAGAACAGCGAAAAGAATTCGGAAGCCCACCAAACGATATATAGAAGAACCATCAGAAGTAGATTCCAGAGATTATAGCCAAAGGTTGATGAGTTCACCTAAGAATGCTGGACTTGGCCAGATCGCCCCAAGATCTTTTGCTAGGCCTGTTAGAAATGTGCTGTCAGATGGGAGAACTGTTGTCACTCGGTTGGACTCTCTTGGCGGATCTGGTGTTCATGTTCCATACGTTTCTCGGGTTCGAAGAAGCCGTCCAAGGAAAAATGTCATGGCTCTTATGGTATGTGGTACCTTTTATACCAGAGCTATACATATGTGGCTTTGTTTATCTGGATTTTATATTTTTGGGTTTTTGTTTATTAAGCATACTGTAGTCCTTTCATAGCACTCCTTCCCTGCTAGATGTCAAATGAGTCAGGCATTTTTTATGCTTACTTTGGTCTCTCTCTCCCTCTCTCCCCACTGACACTTTTTTTATTTGTTCTGTTTTATTTTCATTACTGTTCTCATGATCTATTCCTTGGAAAACTGCAATTTTTATGTTGGTTTGTTCCATTATCTGATCTATTATGCCTCCCACTTGATTATTGAGGGAACTTAAAGCATCTGCATGTAACATGGGCTAATGATCGCGGATTCCATTCTGTAGTTTCTGACTCTTTGCCCGTGTCAACTTTAGTGTGTTCTCTTTGAAGGAGCGAGTTATATGTTCTGATTAGAAGATTTGTGATTTAGTACTGTTGGCATGTTTATCACACTTTCGTGCATTTTTTGCTTATAGATGTTTTTTTAACAAAAAAAAATGTACTGCACTTAATTCTGTAAAAATGGTAGTCATTTAATAGTTTCCTTATACTTCAATGATCAATATTTTTATTCATTTTGGAGCTAGGTTGACGACAAAGGGCTTTTTTCTTTCTCTCGAATAACTTTTAAGTTGTGTAATTCCACTGGGGCATTGTGCTGTATGATGCCATTACCATGAACAAAGAAATACTATGGGAGCTTTTGTACAAGAAATAGGACTACAAGAATGATTGGACTGACTTACAGAACAGGGAAAGCAAAAATCTAAATAATAACAAGAGCAGCCAATACAAATTGGAAATAGAAACTAGTTTGGAGGCGAACTAGTAGCTCTGTGTTAGCCAATTCATGTATCCACAGCACACCCTGAGATTGGAGTCACTAATTCCATCTAAATATGCTTAACACGGACATAACCTTCAAGACATGTCAGTACCAATGATCATATTGGTAAATTCCCATACAATGAATAACATTGAATAAATTTGCTGGTAATTGGACGCCAACTAGAAGGATCTCATTTCAGTTTCATGGCCAGCACATTAGCATACTTGAAACAAGATTACTATCATGCTCAGGCATAGATTGCTCATAGATTACTCACCAAAATTCCATTTAAGACAACCCAATGGATGAGTTGCCTAATGGATTTGTTGGATGTCAACTTTAGGGTTTGTTTTCAACTAGCAGGTGCAATTATATTTGAAGTATATAATGAGCAGGTGAACTTGTATTTAAAGTATCATAAAAAGAATATGAAATATTTTGTAGCATTGCGAGGAAAGCAATCAGAACATAGCATGTCGCATTAACTACTGATGTGCTCAAGTTTTACCTTGTTTGGCTATCTTGTGCTATATTAATTTTTTTTTTTTTATTTACTATGGGTTTTCTTTATTTTTTGGCTATTGGGTCTTAAATTTTTTTGCTGATATTTAAATTCTGTGCTTGCTTAACCATGAACTTTTTGAGGAATTGAGCTACATGCAAACCTTCTAGCTAATATGAAGTCATACTTTTGCCTTGATAACAAACAAGCGATGATTAAGCAACACATTGCTTTCCTTAATTAGCCTAGGGATAATTGTAAGTAATGTAACATAATTGATTTGGAAACTTATCAGTATCTGTGACTAGAAACATTTCAACAACAATTGAATATCATATAAATGGGATGTGATAGAACTGCACAAACCTTGGAGTGTGTGTTGTAGTTATGGAAAAAATGAGGTAGAGGGAGACCTAAAATAACATGGGTAGAATATTGAAAAGAGATATGGTTCTTCTCTCGGATGCAAAACCCTAAGGAAGCCGGCGCCACCTTTGCCGGCGAGTGACCTTTCACCGTCGTCACAGACAAAGCCGACGGGCCCCGGCGACTTCCTGAGGGCAGTTCGGCGTCGGTCCAGAGGAGAGAGAAAACAATACGAAGCCCGAAAACCCTAAGGAACCAGACCTGCCGTCACCCACCCTTTGCCGGCGAGACACACAGCACCGTCGGCACAGATAAAGCCGATGGACCTCGGCGACTTCGCTGAGGGCCGTCTGGCGTCGGTTCAACCTCCGGCGTCTTAGATATAGCTGTTTTGTACTCCGGCGATCCTCCCGAAGGCTCCGTTGGTCATGCCGTCGACCCTGAAGACTCTGGCGAGTGCTCCGGCGTCTTCTGTGAGCACGACTTGCAGCTGGAAACAACTCTGCAGTGCTTGCAGTGAGCACGACCTGGAGTCCACAACTTCGCAGTGCTTGCAGCTCTCAAAGGAATTCTGATTTGGCCTCTCTGAGATGATGAATGGTTGTTGAAGAAGGGGAGTGGGTCAGAATGGGTTCTTCTATGGAGTTGGCCATAGAATCTAAATCCTTTACACTAGTAAAGGAGGGGAGCATGTTGGCCATTACTGAAAGGAGTCGAAGGGTGATATCTAAGTTGGTTCTGGGTTTGACAACAGTGCAGTGGCTGGCCAAGGCCATAGAAGTGTGTACTAAGGATAAGAAACAAGATTTTTTCTCCACTGTCCGGGAAGGTCGACGTAGTTTCACAGCGCATCGCTACTCGAATGCTCGTGGACGTTATATGGCGGTGGAGGAGTATGGTGGTGGGGGGAGGAGGAATTTTATTTTCATTCCTGAAAAGGGTGGCAGTGGTTGGAGAAGGATGGGGGAGGTGCTGCGTCATTTTTCCTTCTGTAAGAGAGGGAGTGACGGCTTGGAAGGACAAGGTGGTGTGGTAGGGAGGGAGAACTTGGAGAAAGACACAAGTACATCCTCGGTGGCGAGGCAATCCTATGCAGCAGCTCTAAAGACGGGACATGCTTCGGGGGTTCAGAGTGTGGGGGGTCTGCCAATCACACCTCAAGACCAGCTTGTCGAAATGCACAATTCTCTAAAGGAAATGGAAACCCAACTTGTCGAGTTGAAGACAGCGATAAATTTCTTGTCTACGAAAATAGATCGGCTTTCAGCTGGAGGCAATAGGGTGGTAAGAAACATGATAGGCCCGAATCCTTTAAACTTAGAAAAAGGAAAACGGAAGATCGGATTCGGCCCTGTCCCTATAACCAGATCTAGGAGAGTATGGCGGGTCAAAAAGAAATCTGGGTTATTTGAAGTGGGGTCTACATCGGGTATTGGCGTAGAGACATCAGTAATGGAATGTCATTCACCTCGTGTAACACAGGATAGATCGATAGTCGGTATTACACCTTTGGTCCCTGAAGAAACTATGGCTCCCTCGTTAGAGTTGAAGGAAAAAGGTGTACTACCGAGGGCTGAAGGAAATGTAGGATCAACTATCATCCCAGAGGTGGGAGTCACTGGAGAATCAATGGGTTTGGCGTTGGTGCCTTGTGTAGAGGAATGTCTAGAGTCGGGAGTGCAGGTTGATGGGGACATTGTGGCTCCCCTGGTTTCCATTCCTCCAATAGCGGATTGGATTATGCCTAAAGTTAATGAGATTTAACAGTTCGTGGGAATTTCATATGGAGGATGTGAAGACCAATTTAACGAACTAATTATTGCAATCGAGGCAAGGCGCACACTTGAAACCAAATCAAGCTTCAAGAAAAGCAGGGAGTTACAGCGTCTCTTTTCGACAATCAACTACGACGCTAAGGGTGGTAGTTCAACTAGAGGGAAGTCTAAAGGGAAGATATTGTGAAGACGGGAATCAAGGTGTTGGGGTTGGTGTTCGGGTAGAGTTTTAGTTCTACGGGAAACAAGGATTGGGGTAGGGTCTAAAGTACTTTGGGTTGGTTTTTTTATGGGCTTTTTGGGTCATTAGGGGCTTGTTGGGTCATTTTGGGCAAGGTGTTTTCTTGTATACATTCAGTGTACTTGGTTTCTCCTTTTGATATATACAATATTTTTACTTATAAAAAAAAAAAAAAGTGTGTTGTAGTTTGTTTACGTAAACATAAGGAAATTTAAACATTTAGATTCCGAAACTAAACCGAAACATGGGTTAGATTTGGCTAAGCTGACTGGAGAACTAACAGCATGCAACTATGTTTAATCCAATTTGTTGGTATATTTGGATTTTATTTTTTCCCACTAAAATATTCTTACTACAAACTAATTTGATTTAAATTTCAATCGGTTGAAGTTCAATCCAAGTGGCATGGGCATGACAACTAAACTGGTAAAGAAAGCCCTTGGTGTACGCAGTTCTCAAACAGATGAGGATATTGGGAGCAAAGTTTTGAAAAGGAAATGTTTTGTGGATCAGATTCGGCAGCCAGTAAGATCACATTTGAGTTTATCACATCGTGATGTTTTCATCTTTGTTGTCAATTTGATTGGATAATAAGTACTTACCGATGGAGTTGTGAGAATTTCTGTCTAGAAGAAAGTCTCATGTCCGTGGTCTTCTGCTTCTCATGTTGAGATAGAAGTACGGTATAGTTCTCTGGTGTCTGTGACTCTGGATGATGTTACAGGCCTATTTCATGAATCATGTTTCCAGGCAAGTTAAAATAGTCCGTAGTAATGGCAGCAGTCTCTGTGGATAATGAGATAAAGCAGCTGATATGGTCTCTTTAACCTCCCCCAACTATCAGCTGCATTAAGGGGGATATATATCTTGTATCTGCTAAAGGATTTGATATGTAGGTGAGATTAATTGAGATGGTCTAACTATATCTATCAAGTATGGTGCAGCATTTTTTAAAATTATTATTTTGCTATGATCTCCTGGTATGACATTTCTTTTGAGCAATTGAGTGCTATGTTATGTTTTGTTCTTGCAAGCAGTTGCATTTTTATTTTTATGGTTAACAATAATTATTTTTCCTATGTAGTTCTTTGCTGAACTAGTGAAAGATAGGCAGCATTCTGTAATGAGCAGAAGTGAACTAGGAGCGAATTTGAGGAGGACACAGGCAGATTCTTCCAGAGATAAGTCAGATGATAATGTAGTAACTGTTCCCACTGCAAAAGGTGGAATGAGAAGGAAGCATCATCGAGCTTGGACTCTTGTTGAGGTTATGAAATTGGTTGAGGGTGTATCCAAGTGTGGAGCTGGAAGGTGGTCTGACATCAAACGACTTGCTTTTGCATCCTATTCATACCGCACATCCGTTGATCTTAAAGTACAATTTGTCTTTTTAATTTTGTCCTACCCAATTAACACTTATTTGACATTGTTATCTTGATATAATCGGCAATTAATGTTACCCTTTACAAATACTTTCGAGGCTTACTACAGATTTTAACGTGTAGGACAAGTGGAGGAACCTGCTAAAAGCTAGCTTCGCACAGGCACCTCCATATGAAGTGGTAAGCATTCACCCATATTTTTATCGCATGCTTTCTTTCATCCAAGTGGCTTGTGGCTGTGGGTGGGTGGGTGGGTGTTGAAGCTGATGTCCTCTTCCAAGGACTGCAATTTAGAGGGTCATGGTTAACAATGCACTTTACTCGTCAATATATATATATATCACTTTACTGTCTTGTATGATAAATGCGCTTGACCATTATACAATGCACTGCAATTAACGATCTGAAATTACTTCATTGATGGAAAACCTGATACCAAAATTATTTCGACATATAATTCGGATGTCTGGGTTGAAGTTCTCGAATCATTGCAGTTGTTATTCTTGTTTCTCTGTGGCTAGTTTAGCTGATGTAGTTTTGTGTGGTCGATAATAGATGAACCCGCGGAAGCCCACTTCAATGCCCATTCCTGGGCCGATTTTGGAACGGGTGAGAGAGCTTGCTGAGACGAATGCACCTCGGGTTCCTCCAAATCTTGGCACAAGCAAACCGACTGTGGGTAGTAGAAATTCGCAGGATACAATGTCTGGATACTTGTAACATTTGTAAATAATGCCGTTTTTGTATTCCAAAATGAAAATAAAGTTACTTTTTTATCTGTAGGCATTCTAAAATTGGTTCCTTGATACATATTTTCTTGATGCTTTGCATGGATGGTTGGTTGTAGGCATTAAAGAAGTTCAATTGAAGAGCAATGAAGACGGGAAAAAAAAGTAACGAACATAACATTTTCAAAAGAGAAGTAATTTTGTTTTATTATGATTTTAATTATAAAAGCTTGCTTAGTAACACATTAATCACATTGGGAAGTCTATCGCATCAATGCCGAGCTTCATTTTCATTTTTCAATTAACATGAAAACGTATTTGTACTTTGACTTTCTTTTGTAGGACTGTAATGAATCCGCTAATAAATTATATTTATATTTATACATGGATTTATATAACAGTATAACTGTTGCCTGTTGGACCGCATATTCCCCACAAGAATTGGGCCGGACTGCAAGAACCGGAGTCCCGTGGACCTGACGAGCGAAAGCTAAGATCATGGAATTCTATTCGCAAGGGTAAGAAACCCATAAGTAGCCGTGTTAATGAAAATTTAACGACGTAACGAACAACGAGGTCAATGATTTTCAGCATTGATTCCTAATAAACTACATCCCAGGAAAGTTGGCAAGGAACCGTGCCGGAAATCTAATCCCACAAAACGGAGACATTTATCTTGTATAATTTTTTTTATATAAATAAACGATTTTATTAAATAATGATAGGCATAGCCCAAGTATACAAGAAGATATATAAATCGATTTTATCTATGTAAAATCAATAGAGATGAGGAAATCATGCAAATCGAGGCCATTAAAGTCTATAGTTATGGCCTATGTACATAAGGTTCTAATAAAAAAAGCGCTTAGTTCCTCTATTGAGCGCTTATTGTCTTCGAACGTTTGTGCATTACGCTCTCGCCACAGACACCACAAAATAAAGATAAGGACCATTTTCCACACCACTTTGATTTGTCTAATGCCTCTTAAATTTGTTCAGCTGGCCAAAAGTGCATCCACCGTAGCGGGCAAAACCCAAGCTAAGTCTAATCTGTTGAATACTTCATTCCATAATACTCTAGCAATCTCTCAGTTTAGTAAGAGATGATCCACAGTCTCACCGGAGTTCTTACACATGTAGCACCAATTCGCTATGATCACCCTGCATTTCCTCAAGTTATCTGTTGTCAGAATCTTACCTAAGGAAGTTGCCACGTGAAAAATGCCGCTTTGAGAGGCGCCTTATGTCGTTAAATCCTTCTGCATGGAAACTGATTATTCGGCAAGTGTGTGAGAGCTCATAGAAGGAGCAAACCGAGAATGTACCTTTGTCTGCGAGTATCCACCACAACATATCAGCTAGATGGTTGCTCGGTTTTGTGGAATACAATAGACTAAAAAAAATCCTCAAAGCTGTCCACTTCCCAATCTTGAGCCGCCCTATTGAAATTGATGTTCCATTGAACTTGCTCCCTTGATATCACCATGAGATCAGTAACTGAAACTTCTTTTTCTCATGCAACCCGGTAAACAGAGGGGAATAGGTCTTTTAGAGCATTGTTTCCACACCATAAGTCGCTCCAGAATTTAATCCTAGAGCCCTCACCCAAAACGAATTTTGTGTTTTGAGTAAAAACCCCCATCTGCGCTTGATATGCTTCCATACTCCCAACTCTATGAGCCCCACAACTTTGTTAGATTTGTGGCAAACTTGGCCATGTTGCTTCTGTTTGTTGGGATCGATATGAGCATTCACAGACTGCTAATGTAGCTGAAGCCTTCTCCTCTTGTTCACTACAAGATTCTCCAGATTCTGACTGGTACACTGATAGTGGTGCTTCTTCTCATATAACCAATAATGCAAATCAGTTATCCAGTGTTTCTCCTTACTCAAGCTCAGATCAAGTGGTCGTTGGCAATGGTGCCTCCCTTCCTATAACACATACGGGTTCCCTCTCTCATAACTCTTCCTCTGACTCTCTTATTTTCAAAGATGTTCTTGTTGTTCTCTCTCTCACCAAAAACTTAATTTCCATTAGCAAGTTGACTTCTGATAATCATTGCGCAATTACATTTTTTGGTTCTGGTTTTATTATACAAGACCTTCAAACGGGAGTGGTGTTGGAAACTGGTAGTCTGAAACATGGTCTTTATGTTCTTCATCGTGCTCATTGTGCCTTTCTTACCTCCTTACGTGCCACCAATATTCATGCTTCCTTTGATATTTGGCATGCTCGTTTGGGTCATATGGCCACTCGCACTGTTGAAACTCTCAACAAAGATGGTGTCATTTCTGTTTCTTCCTCTATGTTATCTACCAATTTATGTAATAGTTGCCAATTAGGCAAAAGTCACCATTTGCCTTTTTGCATTAATGAAAAGCGTAGTTATCTTCCTTTTGAATTACTTCATTGTGATCTATGGGGTCCCTCTCCCACTACTTCTTCTTTTGGTGCCTCGCCCACCTAACAAAAATATTGTTGGTTGTCGTTGGGTCTTTCGTACCAAGCTTCTTCCTAATGGTTCTGTTGAGCGCTATAAAGCGTGCCTTATTGCTAAAGGCTACACTCAACTTCCTGGTTTTGATTATGATCAAACCTTTAGCCCTATTGTGAAAGCTGCCACCCTGCGTTTAATTCTTTCTCTTGCCATTTATGCAGGTTGGCCATTGCGTCAACTAGATGTCAAAAACGCTTTTCTTCATTGCACTCTCAATGAGGAAGTTTATATGGATCAACCTCTTGGCTATATTGATCCACGTTTTCCTCATCATGTTTGTCGTCTTCAACGTGCTCTTTATGGTCTTAAGCAAGCACCCCGTGCTTGGTTCCAGAGGTTCAATAATTTTTTGCTAAAATTTGGTTTTGTTTCTACCCGAGCTGACTCCTCATTATTTGTGTATTACACATCTGCTGGCACCATTTATCTTCTCCTTTATGTTGATGACATAGTTGTTACCGGCAGCAACCCTCAACTTCTTACCAATTTTCTTGCTCACCTTAGCAATGAATTTGCTATGAAGGATCTAGGGGCTCTTCATTATTTCTTGGGCATTGAGGTTCAATCTACTTCCTTTGGTTTATTTCTTAGTCAAACAAAATATACAGTTGACATCCTTTACCGAGCAGCCATGATAGATTGCAAGCCCATTGCTACTCCTATGGTGGTTGGTCAAAAGCTCACTCAAGCTGGCTCTCTCTTCTCTAATCCGACACTTTATCAATCCATTATTGGGGCTCTATAATATTTGGTCATCACACGTCCTGAGCTCTTATAGTGTCAACACAGTTTGTCAACATATGCATGCCCCTACAGATGACCACTTTCATGTTGTTAAGCGTATTCTACGCTAGTCGCTATGTAAAGGGCACTCTCCATTTTGGTTTGAATCTCTACTCTCATCCCTTTCGGCAACTTCTTGCCTATTCCGATGCCGATTGGGCTGGCTGCCCCGACACTCGCCGCTCTACATCTGGTTATGCCATCTATCTTGGTCCGAATTTAGTCTCTTGGAGTGCTAAGAAACAGCCCACTGTTTCCCGCAGTAGTGCAGAATCTGAATATCGATCACTTGCTTTAGCCGCAACCGAAGTCACCTGGCTCACTCATCTGCTTCATGATCTACATATTTTTCTCTCAGCTACTCTTACTATTTTTTGTGATAATCGAAGTGCCATTTCCATGTCGGTTAACCCAGTCTCTCATGCTCGTTCCAAGCATATTAATCTTGATTATCACTTTGTGCGTGAGAAAGTAACTGTTGGACTGCTATGTGTTAACTTTGTTCCCTCTAATCTTCAGATTGCAGATCTCTTCACTAAGAGTGTCTCTCAGTCTCAATTCTTTTTCTTTCGATCCAAGCTTTCTGTCTCGCCTTGTCCCACGGTCAGCTTGTGGGGGGTTGTTAAGGATAGTCCGTCTGTTATGGAAACTTCTGCTATGGAAACCTGCAGCAAATCATGCACATCATCCTCAAGTCAATGCAGCACTCAAGAAGAAAACAAATAACTTTTTGATTGTTTTAGAATATTCTGTCATTAAGTCTCTTGATTGTAATTTTTCCAATTCATAATATAAATAAAGTCTTCATCCTACAACAAATGTATGCTGATGAGTTCTCATTTGTGTGTTTTACTTCTGCACAAACCAAGGTCTCCAAACCTTGTCAGACCATTCTCCTCACCACATCATGAACTTTCGCTTCCTCAAAAGGCCTCTCCAACCAAGATACATCATGTGGCTCAATAGATTCAAAACTGAGGCCACCAAGCTTCGGTCTCCACCCCTCTGGTTCAGTAAGCAACTGTTCAAAAAAATTTACAACATGCTCTTGAATCACCTCACCCTCCCTACATTCCACTCCATCAATTTTCAGCATCTCAATGGCATTGGTTTGCCTATGAGAGTTAGCAATTCTATGGAAGAATTTTGTGCTTGGATCCCCTTCTTTCAACCACAATGCTCTTAATTTTTGACGCCATGAAATCTCCTCTAATAGGATAACCCTCTCTAAATATGCAACCAACTCTGTCTTCCGAGATAACTCTTTCGAGGAAATGACCTAATCCTCTTGTATCCTCTCTAACTCCTGAATCTCCTCCAACTTGATCTTCTTACATTCCCTTATGTCACCAAAATATTGAGTATTTTAAAGTTTTAAATCTATTTTTAGAGCTTTCTACTTACCTATAAAAATGAAGCTAGGGGTACTGTCTATTTTTAGAGCTTTCAGCTTGCTTGACTCTGTCAATGAATGAAGCCTTTAGTTTTCAACCACATATCCTCAAACTTAAAGTATCAATGTCATCGTTGAATACCTCCACAATCTAGCAAAATATGGAAATGATCCGAACAGAGATGGGGCAGTCTCTTTTGACCTACATCCTAATAATGACTTTCTCATTCTGGTGAGATAAAAAATCTATCCAGTCGAGACCATATATGGTTATTAGACCAAGTGAAAGTACCCCCATGAGAGGAAGGTCCACTAGGTTCAAGTCAAATATACACTCAGAGAAGTCCATCATTACTGGTCGTAGTCTACTATCTCCAGAACATTCACTTGGGAATTTTACGACATTAAAGTCGCCACCTATACACCATGAAAGGTCTCACCAACTGTGTATTCCAGCTAATTCTTCCCACGACGCTCTTTGGGTACTATCTAAATTTGACCCATAAATACCTGCAAAAGCCCACAAGAAGTTGTTTTCCACACTCTTAAAGGAACATGCCACTATAAACTCTCCTTTGAATTCTTTCATTTTCTCTACCACCCTTCTATCTCACATTACCCATTCGATGCCAAGTACACCCAATCCATATGCTCGCAACTCCAAATACTTTGCACAATTCTTCTAGAAATAAATCTCAGTTTTGTCTCCTACAAGCACACACTGTCTTTCTTCCACTCACGAATCAAGTTTTTTATTTGGAGACGCTTATTGGCCTTATTAAGCCACATTCCACGACACAACTTTAGGCTTCATAAGGGGAATACCTGCCTCTTCCCTTTGGATCTATCTCGGCTAGAACTGCCCTCATAATTTAGCGACCATGTTAGCCTCTTCAACTCCCTCTGTTTTTTTTATTCGGCTTTCTTGAGTTGAATATGCCCCATTTCTATGGCTGTAAGTAAAGCCATAAATTGTTCCTCAGAGCTTTCACATTCCATTCCCACACAGTGTTGAATTTCCTTCACCTTGTGTAGAACCTAGTCCAAAACATTATACTTGTCTGGTAACATGTAATTCAGAGGTATAGGCTCCCTCGCCTCCTCCTTAAAAAGATTTTTGCCCTCCCAGACAGACTTACTGTGCACTGGAACGTAGGGGTGGGCAGAGGAGGCCGTCGCCCCGCTACCTCGCCCCCATCTGCCTCGCCCCCACATGGGTGGGCGGGCTACCCCGCACCGCGGGACGGGGCCCCGAATGGGAGATCCCTAGCGGGGGCGGGGGGCGGGCTGACCCCAGCGGGGCCCTGCCCCCGCTTCGCACCCCTCCCTTATCTAATATAAAAAATAATATTTTTAATAATTATATAAATACTTTATAAATATACAATTTGTTAAAAACTTGAATTAAATTCAAGTTAATGATGTATAAGTCTCACATTGCCTAAGTATGACTTTTGTGTTGCCTTGACCTCCTATATAAAGGTTAGCCTAGGAGGTCAAGACAATCCAAAATAAAACTTTAAAGAGTTTATATTCTTTTTGAATGTATAAATTTTAATTTATAATTTAAATTATATTATAATTTGAGTCTAAAAAAAATTTTAGACTCAAATTTTTTTTTTAGACCCAATGGGTCATTGGGTTAAGCTGGGGGGCGAGGAGGGGGTGCCCCAGCACCGTATGGTGTGGGTAGCACCCCTGGCAGAACGAGCCTCTATGATGGCCCTTTAGTAGAGAGCGAAAAATCGTCACTTCCAGATAGGAGAGAATCTTCAGAGTGGGTATCCGAGTGCTTATCCTTCTTGGGATCCTCATATGGTTGTTTTTGCGCCTTCGTTGGAGGAGCAACACCTTCCCCGTGGCTCGTCAACAACGTCTGGCCACCATACACCAGGGATCCAGCACACAGTGGTCGATAAACATCCACATCCGTTACCCCTTTCTATATGCACATTCACCATCACTGTCGACTTCTGTGCCACCGTAGAAGGAGACCCACCTTCCCCACGGCTCGTTGGTTGTGTCTGACCATCATGTGTCGGAGATTTGACTCACAGTGATTGAGAAACACCCAGATCTCTTACGGGAGCCCCTACGGTCTGCTCATCCACCATCGTCGTCGACTTCTGTGCCATCGTCGTCGACTTCTGTGCCATCGTCGATGGTTCCTCCGTTGTCTGCAAGGATCGTGCACTGTTTGCCGGCGGAGGTACGGTGCTCCTGAGTCTTACCATTAGGGGGCCGCGGGTCTCTCCCCTTGCACAATCTCCACATAGGCTGAGTCGCCGGCCTCTCAGTTTCTTTCTGCCCCATGAACTGAGGCCCAGATGAGCGGCCTAGTTTACGTGGGCTTCCATTAGTTCGAGTTTCTCCTATCTTGCTGGGCCCAACTACATTCGGGCCCACCTCCATTTTGTTCTGCCCATTTGTAGCCAAAATAGATATTGTTCGAGTGTTGGGCCTTCTTTCCTCCACACCCAAGCCTGCGACCAACTCCCTTCTTTCCAAGCCCATACCGGTCGGAAGTGACTCTTACCACCCATGCCACCTTTATCTTCTGGTTGTAGGTTTTCGAAGACGATAGGAGTACGAAACACATTCCAACAATAACTATTACTTGTAAGCTAATATATAAACTCTTCACTTGTGGTAAGATCCGAATAATTATAAAAAAAATTAAAATATAAGTTTTATTTATAAATTGATAGGATAAAGTTTTCATGTTAGATAAGTGTTACATTTATAAAAAGATTCCATAAAAATAAATATACAAGCTGATATGACTTTATATGATACGTTAAATATACTTTATAATAAAAGTAGTTTTACAATCAAATATATTATATCAAGACATTCAATTTATAAGTTTATTTTTATAAAATCTCTATATAATTAAAGCATATATCTTCGTGTTGATAACTTAGTGTGTGAATTCTGTAAGTGAATTTTTATTTTAATTAATTGGGTAGGTTTAAAAAATGTTCCTAGTAGAAATTGGTTATTGAGCCCCAAAGATTGGGCCTCTAATATAGCCACACGCAATTCCTTTCCCTTCCATATAATCCAAGACCTACTCTTCCACTTCTCCCCCGTGTCACTGCAATTTTGCAAATATCTCCTCTCCGATCCACTCCTGAGATTGCCGGCGACTGAGTCACGGTGAGTCATCCACCAAACGTGATAATTTATTCACTCTCTATCTGCGATTCATTTGTGCTCCAGATGATGCAACTAACATAAGCTGCTTAGAAAAAC
Source organism: Juglans mandshurica (assembly GCA_022457165.1). Classification (NCBI taxonomy): domain Eukaryota; kingdom Viridiplantae; phylum Streptophyta; class Magnoliopsida; order Fagales; family Juglandaceae; genus Juglans; species Juglans mandshurica. The sequence continues at coordinate 8,746,604 of CM039619.1, read as the reverse complement.
CAATCAGCCCCCTTTTTATCCATAGGATTTACGGTTCCTTTGGTTGCTGAGAAATCGCAAGAAAAGAACAAGAGGATCGAATTGAATTGGCTTCTTCTATTGTTTCTAACGCTGCCATTTTCTTTTTCTTTTTTTGTTCCTTCCGATGATTTCTCAGCACTACTTTATGTGAACTTATTCTTGACTGGTTATCGAAAGTACTACTAGAATATTTGTAATTTTGTACCCCTAAAAGTTAAACCATTTTTTTTTTTTATATTGGTTTTTGTGGTTACAGCTGAAGTGATCAGGAAAAATGGGTATCATTGAAAAGATCCGAGAAATCGAAGCCGAGATGGCTCGGACCCAAAAAAACAAAGCAACGGGTACTATTAATTGAATGCTTAGTGACTAATGAGTCTGAGATTTTTATTCGGGCATGCTTTAATGTTATGTTTGTCTGTCTTTCCCAGTTTCGTTTTGTTTAATTACTATTGTCCAAATCTCAGTCTTTGATATAATTTTTTTCTTTAATTATGCCTACCCTTATTGAGATTCTTAGTAAGATGTTTTTACTTAGTGGGTAAAATGTATTTTGGTCAATTCAATATGCAGAGTATCATCTTGGTCAGCTCAAAGCGAAGATAGCAAAGCTAAGGACGCAATTGTTGGAGCCTCCAAAGGTATGCTAGTGGTTGGTTCCTGTTTCTAAATTCTCAAAAAAGGAAAGAAAAGAAAATGAAACAGAAATATTTCCAAAATGCGGTATACGTGTGCTTTTCAGAAACTGTTTATGAGAATAATTCTTGAAAACAAAACGCTTTTGAAGAAAAAATTTGTTTTTTATTTAACAAAACCAGTGAAAACATCATAATTGTAAGTTTTTTTTTTTTTTTTTTTCCATTTTAAAACAGCTTTTAATAATTTTTTTTAAATACACTCAAACAAGCCCATAGTTTCCTATGTTAACGGTTGAATCCAGATTAATTATCACATAATTCTATATTTTTGTGCTTGTTCAAGGAAGAAATGCTAGCATGTGTGGCATCTTGTAATTTTAAGATTTAGTGTTTGCTACCCTTAATTCTTTTGTTTCTTTCATATTTTAAATTTCATGTACTTTTTATGGCCTTCCCATCAGTGTAGGCTTGTTAACAAGTTCAAGGTGCAGTTTTTATTGTTAGTTTGAACTATGAAACAGGGTTCTAGTGGTGGTGGAGAGGGTTTTGAAGTTACCAAGTTTGGACATGGACGTGTTGCGCTAATAGGATTTCCAAGGTTTGCCATCTCATGAACTGGGCATGCATATAATCTTTTAATAAATGTCATAAAAGTAATGTAGGACCAACTTTTTTCGTTGTGATCTTTGGCCAAAAGCTAAGTCGCCCCCCTTCCCCTTTCTCTCACGTACATGTATGCAGAACTTTCTATAAGTCACCAAATGCATGTATGCAGAAGATAGTGAACTTTTTGCTATGTTTTTGTCACCAAATGCTTCTAGTGGATCTGACAACATGCAACAGACATATCTTTCTGAACTTATAAAAAAACAATATGTATGTCTGAAGAACTTTCTTTTCCTAATATGTTTGCAGTGTGGGGAAGTCGACACTTTTAACCATGTTAACGGGCACTCATTCAGAAGCTGCTTCTTATGAGTTCACAACACTTACTTGCATTCCTGGGATTATACACTACAATGACACTAAAATTCAGTTGCTTGATCTTCCTGGTATTATTGAAGGTGCGTCTGAAGGCAAGGGACGTGGGAGGCAGGTAAAATCCTTCAACTGCTTTTTATCTTGGATAATTATGAATCATTTGTATATGCAAGTAATCTTATAAGCTACTAGAAAAGGATGTTTGATAAGCTTTGTGTGATTGTCTTTGTCTTAAATCAAATATAGATGACATTTTTAATGGGCACTTGATTCTTTCATTTACAATCTTCTTAATATATCTTGGTGTCATGAAGATTAAATAATTTGATGACTGTTTCTCTCAGGTTATTGCTGTTTCCAAGTCTTCAGACATTGTGTTGATGGTTCTTGATGCCTCGAAGGTAAGTATCTTTCTAGCGCTAGTGATTAGGTCACCTAGCAGACTGACCTATATGGTTCAGTCGTGAAAGTTTGTCCCCAGTTTGGGATATTCAAAACCATCTATTATGAACGTGGGAGGAATCCATAGATATATTGCCAGAATTTGGGGATCTACTGGTTACCCATGGGTATTCTGCTGTGTCCAATATACTTTTTTTTTGTGTGTTACCTGTTCACATATATGACTCAGCTATTTGGTACTTCTTCCTGTACTGTTGCACTTTCCCAGCCTTTAGTTTTACTGTCTAAATTCAACCTTTTCCCTTTAATTTTCTCCATTTAAATTCGTTTCTTTTCTCTTCCTTGTGCTGCTATTAGTTATACTATTTTGCACTTTTGAATTTTGGATTATGTTATTTTGATTTTCTGTAAAAAAAAAAATGTTTCAGAGTGAGGGACATCGGCAGATATTGACAAAGGAACTGGAAGCTGTGGGCTTGCGTCTTAACAAGAGACCTCCTCAAGTATGTTATTTTCAAGAATGTTTATGGAATATCTCTCTCTTACCAATAAAAAAAGGATGTTTATGGAATATCAACATTCTCAAGAGTTTTTGTTTGAAGCTTTTCACCTGCATTGATTCTTCTCTTTGATATGTTTGTCCATCTACTGGAACCTTGGCTGGCTTTATAATTTTGTTTTATTGGCAGATATACTTCAAAAAGAAAAAAACTGGAGGCATTTCATTCAACAGCACTCTTCCTTTAACTCATGTGGATGAAAAGCTTTGTTATCAAATTTTGCACGAATACAAAATCCACAATGCAGAGGTACTCATTTTGAACTTGGATCAATTATGCTCATGCTTTTGCACCATCAATGTTGTTAAAAATGATATTTAGGAGAATTTTATTGCTTAATTGAGTAACTGCTTTAGTGTGGAGTATCTCTTATAGCATCTTCATGTCTTGAGAAAAAGTTATTGTTGATGGCAACTTCTAATTTCACCTTTGCATATAACTTCCTCTTCTGATTTTCTGCTTGCATCTTTTACTTTTATCTCAGCACGTTTAATTTACCCTTAAAAATTGTCTGATTCACACTTGTCAGGTTTTGTCTAAAGACCAGTTTTGAACTATCCATCCTTGGATCCCACATAACTCATATGCAAATATGTAAGTAGAAATAAGTAAACAAAGAAGGAAAAATTGAAAAAATGTAGAAAGAAGATAAGGGTTGTGGTTCTAAACCTCACAGAGGAAGACTGGATTGTACTAATCAAACAAAAAAAACGAGGAAGACTGGATTGTGAACTAGTTAGCAGGTGGGGGTTACCAGATACAAAGTTGTTTACATGTCTAGCTTAGTCTGATCTTCTTATGTTTAGAATGATTGTTTCTCTTGCATATTACTTTTTATCCACTAAGTCTCCACACCTTAAAGTTGTAAGTTCTTCACTGATTTTGTTGCAGCTGCTATTTCGTGAGGATGCCACAGTGGATGATCTTATAGATGTCATTGAGGGAAACCGTAAATACATGAAGTGTATCTATGTTTACAACAAGATAGACGTTATCGGTATTGATGATGTTGACAAATTAGCCCGGCAACCTAATTCTGTTGTCATTAGTTGCAATCTGAAGGTAGGTTTTACGCTTCTAATATATGCTAAATTTTGAGTGGTTTAAGTACGGAACTTTGGAGCAACCATATCAATTCCTAATACCAGCAGCAATGATATTGAGTGGATTTTCTCCTTGCAAAATGTGTTTTTGTTCCCATTTTGGTCAATACCTGCAAAATACATGTTACCCCTCATCTAATGCACGCCCAAACGAATGATATAAGGCCTAGTTAGTTTTTGCATTATATTACATATTTGCTTTCATTTTATGTGAATGGTTTAATAACTGATACAGCTCATCTAATTGCTTATGCAGCTCAACTTCGACAGACTACTTGCAAAAATGTGGGATGAAATGGGGCTTGTAAGAGTTTACACGAAGCCACAAGGCCAGCAACCTGATTTTGCAGATCCTGTTGTTCTTTCTGCTGTATGTTGCACCCTCCTCTGTTCAGATCTCTCTTAATAGGTGGATTTATCTATGTATTGGAGTTTCTTGTTTTTCATCCTTTTTTTTTAATTCATCACTCTTGGTATGTGATTTCAGGATCGAGGTGGCTGCACTGTTGAAGACTTTTGTAACCACATACACAGAAGTTTGGTTAAGGATGTGAAGTATGTGCTAGCTTGGGGTACAAGTGCGAGGCACTACCCACAGCATTGTGGCCTTAGTCATGTTCTTCAAGATGAGGATGTAGTTCAGATTGTTAAGAAAAAGGTATATGTAAAGCTATTTCTTTTGGTTAGCAGTCTGATGGGGAGGTATTATTTACTTGCAAACTCTTCATGGCTGCTTTATCATTGAACTTGGACCCGAGATTCTTTAATAAATACTGCTCCCACAGTTTCCATGATTTTTCTTATTTACACCATTATCTCACTATGATGAGGTGACATTGCGGATCAATGAATTATTTTTAAAAAAAAATTTAAGAGATATCCAAGGGTGATGGAAATTGTCACATTACAAAGAGGGATGAATGTGGGATACAAGTTTAGTATATAGCATTACTCGTGTGGTTTAAATAAAGAAACTAATCATTTGTGATTTGCATTAACCAGGAAACAGAAGAGGGAGGAAGAGGTCGGTTTAAGTCACATTCTACAGCGCCTGCTCGGATATCTGATAGGGAGAAAAAAGCTCCATTGAAGACATAATTACATTGACGGCATGGAAGATATATTTTTGAGGTGTTTATGATGAAGTTTTCAAATCTGTACGTCAGACCATTCTCAGCTGGTTATAATGACAAGCTTAGTTTAGCAGATTTTGTATTCATAAGGTTTTTATTGGATCTTCAAAACGAGGGAAAGGAAACGAGAATCTTGGGTTGAAACAAACAATTCATTTTATTTTAGAATTTGATTTTTTCAGATCCTATGGGTGAAAAACCGGCTGCATTCACCCTCGTGGTGAGAATCTGAATAGATTTATAAGTTTATACTTGATGCCAGCCCCTGCGATGAAATTATTGTGTTGGGTGAGATGTACAACTGTTCGACTACAGCCGAGTTAAATGGCACCTTTCTCATTTATGCTACATGGAAATGCCTATCGAAATTCCCAGTATTTTTTTTTCCCTTTTTAGAGTCATTTTTCCTAATTGTTGCCAATTCTACGTACTGTGCATAAAAAGTTTTTATTTTATTTTGTTTCGGAGTATATTTTGCACCACAATACAAAACCATCGAAACTAAAAAATGGCTGTTAAAGTCGTGCTCTGGATGGACTCAATCCTGGCACTATCTATTGATTGATTATCTCCATCGTTCTTTTTAATTTAGGTTGTGCAACTGGATCCAAATTCTAAAAACTGGGCCATCCGGATTAATCGAATCTAGATTCTAAAAATTGGACTGTCCGAATTAATTCGGAAATAATCCGGGAGGATGAGTGGATTCAATCCGGATATCCGGATTTTTTTCTCTTTTTTAGCTATAAATCTGGATATCCGGATTGTAACGGATTTAAATCAGATTTATTACTATTTAAAAAAACTGTTTGAACTTTAAAAATAATTTTTATAGCATTTAAAAAAAATAATAATAATTATGATATCTTGTTTAAATTGCCAAGATTTTTTTACAAAAATAATTTAAGCACTTTTTAAAATTTTTTTAAATAAAATAAATAACAATACAAAATAAATAATATTGTTGTTACATCACAATGCAAAATATTAATTTACAAATAACAAAATATATAATAATACATCATAACTAATTAGACTAATACAATTAATACAATGCTACTATTCTTCACATCATAACTAATTTGAAGCAAGATTTTTTTTTAAAAAAATGGACCCGGTTACGGACAAGCGGGTCATAAAACCGGATTTAGATTTCTCTCAACTGCCCGGATATACCCAGATTCTGGGTTTCAGACCGGACCGAGAAAAAATGGGGCCCGGTTCTACACCCCTGGCTTTTTATCAGTGAATTGTGATGAAAATGGATATATAATTCCATTTAATTATCTGTCGTCATTGAGTAGCTGATCTCAACTAAAATACGTACTACATTAGAACACGATTTAGTTGTTTCGAATTGTTGAGGTCAGTGTAATTTGTAAGAGCTCCAAATTATATTCTTTTATCATCTGTTGGGGTTTTGCCGTTTTGAGTTTTTCTAATCCCCACGCCCCTTGTCACAGCATCGATTATAAGGAGGTCCAACATATGGGCAACAAAGGGAAACGAGTTTTGAAAATGACTTGCCGTTTTTTTCATGAATGATAGAAAGTGCAGTGCTAGACAAATTCTGATGAGCTCTCATATAATTTCGTTATCTTAATGACATGTTTTCAGTTTAAAGACAAGCTATCACTAGTGTGCCCTAGTAACTTCTATGATTTATGCAAAAGGAAATCAAAGAGGCAAATCGCTTGGTAAAGACACTTCACATGTTCCATTATATTGATACCATAAGTTTGCAGGAAGTTTCTAAATCCAGCTACACCCAGGAATTTTTCTCATTTCTTTTTCCCTCATCATCTGCCTCAGTCTCTCTGCATCATCCCATTTATTCATTGATGCATAAGTATTTGCCAAAAGCACATAATTTCCTGTATTGTCGCGCTCTATTTCAAACAGATGCCTGGCTGCAATCTCACCCAATTCAGCATTACCATGAACCTTACAAGCTGATAATAATGCACCCCAAATCGTTGCATCCGCATTACCTACATTGTCCACTATAAGATTATATGCCTTTTCAAGCTGCCCGGCCCTTCCAAGGAGGTCAACCATGCAAGCATAGTGCTCATTTAATGGCTCAATGGAATACACTTCAGTCATCAGCTTAAAATACTTGCACCCTTCTTCAATTAGTCCTGCATGGCTACATGTATTGAGGACACTAATAAATGTGACCTGATTTGGCTTTATTCCTTCTTTCTGCATCTCTGAAAAAACATCCAAAGCTTCTTGGGCCTTCCCATGGTCAGCAAGGGCTGTGAGCAATGCACTGTAAGATATCACATCTCTGTCGCTCATTCTGTTAAATTCATCCCTTGCTTTGTCTATCCTTCCAAATTTTGAATACATGTGGATGAATGCATTGGATACAAAGAGTGTCCGATCTGCGATTATTCGACAGATGAGGGAAAAAAAACAATCGTTCACAAACAAATAACAATATGTAAAATTGAAACTCATAACGACAGCAGAATCATCACAATAACTTACTGCAGCACCCTTCCTCCATATGCTTGGCTAAAATGTTCGCCATTTCAATGTCGCTTAATTGCGTACATGCTGAGATAGCCCCCACCATCGCCACCTCATTGATTTTTACATTCTCTTCCTTCATTTTCTTATACATTTCAATGGCTTCTGTAGCATATCCATTCTGTGCATAACAAGCCACAATTGCTGCCCAACACGACACACCTGGCACCGTTATCTCATCAAACATTTTTTGGGACTCGACTACATTGCCGCATTTCCCATAGCCAGCTATCATTGCAACCGATGCTACCGGATTTTTCTCTTGCATGCTATCATACAGTTTCCTGGCTGCTTTCATCTCACCATGATTTGCGTACCCAGCCACCATTGTGGTCCAAGAAACCTCATTGCGTTGCCCCATATTATCAAACAACAACCGAGCCTCATCCATCATACCCACCTTCGTATACCCACATATCATGGCCGTCCAAGTCACAACATCTTTATCATCCATTCTATCGAACAAATCCCGCGCGCACGATATGAACCCACTTTTCGCATACACATCAAGAAGCGCAGTTTGTACGAACTTGTTTCCCAAGAAACCCGATCGCAAAACTTTAGCATGGATCTGTTTTCCTGCAGAGATTGCCGGGATGCGAGCGGAAGCATTGAGCACCGAAGAGAAGGTGAACCCAGTTGGCGAGATACCCAACCGGTGCATTCTAGCGTAAATAGAGAGGGATCGGCTAAAATGATCGTGGAAGACATGGGAGCGAATTAGGGAGGTCCAAAGGAACTGGCTTTTACAGTGGGGTATTTGGTCGAACAGGAGGCATGCGTAGCTGAGGTTGTCACCGGGAAACTGGAGGAGTTGGATGAGAAACCTAGTTAAGAGGCGGTTGTAATGGTGGGTCTTAATTAGGGTTTTGAGTAAGACGGTGTGGGTTTGTTTCAGTTGGCTAACGGTTTTGCTCGCGCGGATGAAGTGGGTGATGAATCCTGGACTGTCGTAATATGAGCGGAGGTTTGCAGTACGAGTGGGTAACATGAACTTCAATCAATGTCTCAGGAGTCCGACCGGACATGACAACGTATTCAGGGGGTTTTGTTTCTGTTTCTTCCCGCCGGTCGTCGTCTTCTCTCATTAACGTACGTGTTTAGGTTGACGCATGTCTTTTAATTTTCTCAACTCATGCCTTTCTAAATTTTTAAACTAATTAGTTTAAAAATACAATTAATTTAAATTCTTTGACAATTAGGGGTGGGCAGCGGTGCACTGTCCCATTCCACCCATCCTTGCCTAGGTGGGGCGGGGGATCCGCTTCGCACAAACAAGAGGCGTATGAAAAGGGCATTCCGGAGGCGGAGGAACTCCGTAAGTCCCCCGCCCCGCTCCCGCATGTCTTAGACCAACCAAACCCCCTCCTCCCAAAACTCAGTTTCCCAATCTCTCTCGTTTCAAACTCTCTCAATCTATCTCAATCTCGTTTGCCATGAAAGTAATAGATACCGGCAGAGAGGACTTGATTGGGTTTGTTGTAACAGACACTGCTGAGAGGAATCGATTTCATTTGCCATGAAAAGTAACAGACACCGAGGTAGATGAATCTCTCTTGATCTAGGTTTGTTTATTGTTGTAAAAGACACCGAGATAGATAAATCTATCTTGATCTGAGTTTGTAACTTGTTGTGGTGTTTGGGTTTGTTGTAATCAATTGGGGGAGCCGAGGAGGGGAGGAGGGGGCCGGGAGGCGGACGGATGGAGGTCCACCCCTGCACCTCGTGCAACGGAAGGGGTACCCCACCCCCGAATGGACAGAGGCGGATTACGGGGAAAAAATCCTCACCCCCGCCCATCGAGGGATGGGGAAGGGGTGGCCCCACCCCGTAAGGGGCGGGTAGCACCCATATAGACAATGACTCTCGGCTTCTTTTGGATAATGAGAGTGTAATCTCATAATTATAATTTTTTTAAATTTTCATATAAAATATAATAAATAATTCAACTTTTTCAATTTTTAAAATAATAATAATATTAAAAAAATAATATTCTAATAATATTTTATTTAATTTTCAACTATTATCTCAACTCACAATCCAAACAGTACTTTAATGATGTGTGCTAAAGTCACTTTAATATGTTATATACGAGTATATTTTCTAGCGAGTGTGTAAGACATAATCCACACTGATTTAACAAAATTTTATTTACAATATATAAAGTTTTAATTTTTTTCTTTACAAAATAACTTATTTCATACAAATTAAGTTCATTCAAATGATACCCGTAATGAGATGACGACTGCTTGCACAAATGCTTCAAGGCAAGTGCAAAGGAACGTGGATGAGGACCAACGTTTCAGAAACATTAGAGAGTAATTATCATGAGCGTGAGATCCAAGATCCAAGTAGGAGGTTTTACAAAGGAATGCTATTATTGCGAGTGGATCTCCCCTTCATAAGGCTCATTCTTCTGATGCTTTTGTTCTTCACATTCATCAACAAACTGGTAAATATCTCCCCGCTTTTGCTTGTTAAGTGGAAGGCTTTTCCTGCATATATCCATAACCTTGTTAGAAAAAAAAAAAAAAAGGATCTGAGTTTAAAGTTTCAGAATATATGATAGCAAATGAAATATACCACCTTTGGAGTTCAATCTTGGAATAATCAATCTCAGCAACTATCACATCCTCTTCATGCCCCGAGGTAGCAATTATCTCACCAGACTGCTTTTGAACAGGAAAACAAAAACAATTTCTACACAGTAAACCTTTCGTGAATGTGATTGATTTACCTTACCATCCTCATTATTCATAAAAAGTAAGTAATTTGAGTCTAAAAACTTTGATACCGGTCCAACAAGGGTAGAGTGGCCCCATATTGCATAGCCACTACAAGAATCTCTGGAGGGTGAGCAAGTAGCTACAAATAACTACAACAAAAGAAAAAAGAGAGCTCACGATTTAAGGGGAAATTGCATGCAATCAATCTATAAAGAGAATTTTGGTACCTACCTGGTTATCTGCTGCCCTGAGATTTTGATATAATTTGATTGTAAACAGAGAGTAGTAATGCTGGTTGTTAGATACCCAATTCAGAGAGCAAAACAAAAACTAAACTTGAGCAGAATGCGGCTATATATTCTTACCTGCTTCTTTGCATCAGTTCCCACAACAATTCACCAGTGCTAATGTTAAACGCCCCAGGATAGCATATAATATGAACACCTGCATGCATGCCATTTATACCAACCACGACTTTATTGTATATATCACATGCTGCATATAATTCAACAGAAGGATTTTACCTTTTGCTGCATATAGCATAGCAAGTTCGGGGAAGCGTATATCATGACAAATTCCTACTCCAACACAACCAGCATCTGCATTGATCATCATCTGGCTGAACTTAATGATAGATAGGTAAGCTTTTACAGTATTCTTGTCAAATCTTGTTTGTTACATCACAAACTCTCACACCATGTACAACTTGAAGAACTCTTAGTGTGGCACCTAATGTCTACTTACCGAGCCACATCCACTTGGGGTGGATAGGCAGGAAAGTAGAGAGTCAATAATCCTCTCCCAGAAGTGGGGATGATATGCATCTGTGGTGTATGAATTGTTATTTGAGGTTTGAGTCCAGATGTCTACCTGTGTCCACGATGGTAGGCTTATCTCCTGCAGTGAATATGTCAGATTCCTTGAATGTTATATCTCCCGGAATGTCAACATCAAACAGATGCATCTGCAAAGAGCATATACTTTCTCCGTCAAGAATTCTGAATGTGATTGAAGAATTTCAATGTAGGAAACACGTGCTCCCCTTTATTATCTCAATTCAATTAGATGTCTAAAGTGCTTACTTTCCTATGCTTTGCCCTCAGCTTTCCATCAGGTCCAAACACACAACTAGTATTATACAAGCGACCATTACTCCATTCAGGCACAGACCCACCAACAATCGTGATTCCATGGCAAGAAGCAGCTTCGGATAACAAAGAAAATGTTGGGGATGCATCATCAATGTCAAAGTCCTCAGCGAATTTGGCAAAGAAATCTTTGGAGTACGGACAATTCCACATTTCCTTTATTGCGAAGAAGCAAATCAATATTATATTAATCATGCTTCCAAGAATATTAACAAATACATTTTTCAAACTACATTTCTATTGGCACAACCACATGAATATTCAGTCAACTCACAGGTAAAACAACAATCCTTGCGCCACTTTCTGCAGCAATTTTAATCATATTGCGAGCACGAACCAGATTCTGGTTCTTCTCTGATCTAACAGATAACTGGCAAAGGGCGATCTTAATCTGTTCATAACATAGTAACTCTAATGTACTTCACTCTGAAACTAAAAAATGGAAAACAAAATGACCCTAAATAGGGCAAGATCTGATGTTGAAAAATATGGGGAACCAAACCTTTGCACTTCTGGGTAGCTCCAATTGTTCTGAAGCAGAAAGCATGGTGTGCTCTGCGAGTTTTGATGCAGAAGCCATCTCACACTACTAATGCCCATGATTCTCAAAGTTTTGTGTTTATCACTTTTGTCAACGAGCCTATATATGGAATTTCCCACCGGTACGCATGAATGTGTGCCGTAAGTCAAGAGTTATCCACCTGTCGTTTTACACGTCGTCTTCTGTAGTATCTGAATTCTTTTTGTTTCAGAACTGGGCTTGGAATTATAGATTTTATAATATTTATTATGAATAATGATACTCTCACGACTCCCGGTCTCGCTCAGTATAAAATTATTTTTTTAATATATTTTTTTTTTATTTAATGATTAAATAAGTATTTTTTAATGATATTATAATTTTTTTATTTTTTTAAAAAATATTTTATAGTGTTAAAAAAATACATGTATAAAAATAAAAAATAAAAAAACACTACATTTTACACTAAGCGGGGCTGAGAGCGGGAGAGGGAGCGGGGGCTGCAGCAGCTTCCTTTATTATTATCTGGTTCCCATTAAGGAATCAAACCGATATCATATCTTGAAGAAGTTTATAGGCAGTTGCATGACTCAGAAGTGAGGCATTTAAAACGATGAGACCAAGTAGAGAGAATCTCCTACTTAAACCATACATACATATTATATCATTCTCTCACTGTGTCAGTTTCAACTCGTGAATGGATCGGATCCTCTATCAATTTACAGAAGATGAAAATTCTTAAGAATGATTTTCGTACATAATAACCTGAGTTCCCAAAGCTCACAGACCAATACATTTTTTCACTCAAAAAGCACAAATTAATAAAAAGAATGCTTGACTAGTCTTCAACATGTCTCAACTTCCAGTCACTGCAACTCTGGGCGCCGCTGACCATTTCCACACTGTCAACAAACCCGTCCGATCCCCGGTGAAAAAGAGGCCCCCAGAACCTATTTGAACTGTTCCAACTTCTTCTTTTGCAAAGAGTCTGCCCCTGTCAACGAATCTAAAGCAACGGATATTAGTTGAAGCCAGGAGGGTAGGGAGGACATTGTTGCAAGGGAAAAGCGTACTCACGATGGCAGTTCATATAGGTGCACAGAATTGTCAGCACAAGAGCAATACATTATCGGTTTGCCATCTGTATCAGTCATCCCATTAAGTGCAAGAACGCCCTGAAATACACAAAATCATGTCAACCAATTTGGTCTATGAAGTTATCCTAAAAACAGTGTATCAATACAGGTACTGCAACATAAGGCTTCAAACTCGATATTTTATTGAACTTTTGATGTAATAAAACAATCATCATTACTGGATCCATTAATGGAATCTCAAATATTCAACTACATACTATGTTTTGCTAATAACAATGTTAATTCAGATATACTTATTGGGGGCAATGAGGCCCATAAGAGTTTTCTTCTCTGTATTTTCCTTCTGGAAAATTTGCAGGCGCAAAATGGTCTCAAACCTTATCCTTAGAGGATAAAAGAGGTTAAGGGCTAAGGTGGGTATCTCATAGGATACTAAAAGTTAAATTTCCTCCCCTTTCCATAATGCCATCAGAGAACAGGGGAGTAACAAAGTTTTTTTTTAACCGAAGAATTTTAATGATGATAGCCCAAGTACACGAGACATATACAAGAGCAATACCTAAGAGTAATAAAGTTATTCAAAGGATGTGACATATTAAAAGCAAAATTCTGGAAAAATTAATCAGAGCCAACAAAGGTTCACTCTCTACATAAATAAATAAATAAAATTGACTTCTAAAGTAACAGCTAGGTAAGGCATTGAGGTGAAAAACCTTTTTTTTAAGTAATCGAAGTAATGCCTAAATAAATGAGAAGACGAGGAACACCTAACTAGAAATATAAAAAGAGAAACGAATCATGCAACTCAGCCCATTAAAATCTATAGAAGCTGCCCAATGGAGCAGAGTTATTGAAGGTGAAAAACTGAGGCCCCCAATAAAGATTCCATGGCCTGCCCAATTATGAGAAACAGAATTTAGGCCACCAATATAATCCTTCATAATAGAAAAGTTGGCAGTTACTCAATGAAGGTGCATATGAGAGAGCATGAGTGTTTTTAGATTAATGAATGAGAGAGCCGAATATGTATCCATATCATAGAGCAGAGAGCCGAAAAAGTGAAGCACACGAAGAACTAAAATAATAGTGATTATAGAGCATACATGTTCTTCATTGTGTGTGTAGACAACTTCCAAGCTGCCTTCTTCAGTAGCAGCCCAAACCTTTACTGTGCAGTCCAATGAAGAAGAAAACAAATATTGGTCCCAGCAAAGAAACGACGTTATAACATCATTATGGCCGTTCAGTGTCATGATACACTGTAAAGTCTCATGATCCCAAACCTGCAATAAAAAAGAACAAAGAAAAGAACTAATGATTTTTTTTTTATCTTCATAAAAAAAAACATCATATATGACCCTTGCACACACAGAAGAAACGAAGTTATAGAATGCATAGTCAAGCAAGTAGAACTGTATCAGCATCACGGCAATACATTCTGGCTTGCAAAGGACTCTTTTAAATACTAAAACTTAATTGATCAAATAACCTTAAAAAAAGTTACAGAATCATGCAGTCAATCATGTCTAAAAAACAAAATGGCAGGGCTGCTTGCAAAAGAAAATGGGGGAGAACATAACATATTGGTTCTATGCAAGACTTTTTTTTTTTTTAAAATAAAAAACAGTTTACACCACCATATAAGGATCCAACCAAGTGTTTCTAACACATAGGCCTCATCAAACTTGTACAGTTTGCAATCCACGCAATATAAGTGAATATAACAGAAAATATCAATGAATCTTAACCAATAATGGCTTGTCTTCTCAAATCACTACTTACAACAAAGAAGATTTAACAGATAGAATAGGTTGTAAGCCACACACTTACCCTTATTGTATGGTCCAGAGAACCAGAGTACAGGCTCTTGCCTCCAACAACTAAAGATGTTACGCCAAGTGTGTGGCCTTTAAGGGTAGCAGCCAATTGAAGAGTAAGATTAGCTTCATAACTACCTTTCCATGCGTAAATAACACCGTCCTTCAGATAAGCATTGTAAGACCATGAGCATCACGCAGAACAATAATGCAAAAAACAAGTAGACATAAACATTGATGAAATAGCACATGGATCTCACTTAAAACATCAAATTATTTTCAATTTCACAAGAGATAAGTTCATTCTCAAACAGCTAAAAAACAATTATTAGAAAAACCTTAAACAGCATTGCCCACGTTAGACCACTTGAAAGAACAAAGCTAGTTATGGAACCCAAGAATTTTAAACTGTTAGCAAAGTAGTTTACCTCTGCTCCTGCAAAAAGCAAATCCTTAACAACTTCCAAGGCATTGACTTGTCCAGTAGGTTCATTGAGACAGTATCCAGCAGTTGAATCAGTATTCCAGACCTGCAACACCCCAAAATGCCAAATCTAGCTCACATCTCAAACCAAGCAAACCAATATTAAATGACAGCAATAAGAAAATGAGAAAATAGAAACATAATTCAGAATAACACTTACCTTTACAACATTTAACATGCCGACAAAGACCCATGGACCCTCACAAATAATAGACCGAACTTCGCCACCAAGGTTAATCACACTAGCACATTGACCAGAATGGCAGTCCCAAAGCCGAACAGTTCCATCACTACTACCTGAATAAAGCTTGTTGCTTCTTTCAGGAAGCACAATTCCAGTGACAGCCTGTAAAAAAAAACCCATATAAAAGGATTCGTAAGATTATAAATATATATAAATCAAAATATACGCATATCACACAACTTATTGTAAAATAAAGTAAAACTTGCATGACTTGACTTTCGTAGTCCTGACAGAATCTCTCCTGGTTTGTTGTCTGAGTTGGTCAATATCAAAGGAAGACGCAAACCTTCAAGAGTTTAGAAGGGGACAGGGAAAGAGTTTCACAGTGCAAAAAACTTGCTTTTTCTAAGATGTATTTTCCATAAACCATCATTCTCTATACTGAAAATTTCATAGATCACGCAATGAATATATAACCCTCAACTTTCTAGTGGGGAAAGACCTTGCAACATGCCTAGTTTATTTTATCAAAACAATGAAACAATTAAACAAAGCCAAGCCTCACTTAGGCATAACTGAGTTAAGTTCACATTCAGTCAAATTCCAGATTCCGAAAATTTATCCTACCACAAAGGACAAGTCAAAGTCACCTAACACGTACCTTCTCGTGCCCTTGGAGCTTTGCCAACATCATAAATCCATCGCCACGAAACCAAGAGTGCAGGTTATGGCACTGATCACCATATATACAGTTACCCTGTACCCAAAACTGACATACCCTTTCCAAGGACTTCTTTGGATCATTTTGTGAAGACTTTTCAACAACAGTTTTTGATGAGGACTTCTCAACAAAATTTCCCAAGGACTTCTCTGAATCATCTTTGGGAGACTCTTTATGAACATTTTCTGAAGACTTTTTAATAACCTTCTCCGGGGATTTCCTAGGAACACTTTTAGGGGATTTCTTATGAAGATTTTCTGGTAACATCTCAGCAACATTACTGCCTAAGACCTTTCCTCCATTCCTCAAAACCAGGGTATACTTGGATGTCTGGTAGTAAGACCTCTTCCTGGGATGATCTGCAGGTAATGCATGGGATTGCTTTGCAAAACTGGGACTGGTGGCTTCGTGCGGCATTTCACCATGAGCAAACCGACATGGGTTTCTGTGGCATCTACCTTTAAGCCAAAAGATGCACATACTGTTGCTGTTTGAAGGATCTCCGTGGAGTTCGAAAAAACCGGATCTTTCCATTGTCTCTGAATCTCTCCTAGCAGTCTTAATCACCATACTATAAACAAAAATAGGAAAAAAATGAAACAAGCAATCCATGGGGAGCAGCCAAAATCAAATGACTCTACCTTCAACCAAGATCCAAATCAGAAACCCCAAATCTTTAAAATCCCAGATAAGCGCATACTCTGTTCTAGCAATTCCAAAAAAACCGGAATTTCTTGAATAGCATGAACCCGAGCATCGACCAAAATCACAAATAAAGCCAAAAAAACCCATGACTAAGATTAAAAACCTTGATCACTGATTCCCTGAATTTACAATCCCACCGATGCCACCGATGCTTGAGCAAAAGCACATAAAATCGGATAATTCTTAACAAAGATTAACCATCGATCCCATGAATTTATAAATCCAAATAATCCACTAATTCTTGAGTAAATCCTAGATATATGTCCTTGAAAATTTGAAAAAGAACACCCCAGGAATCTGGAATTCTATTAATGGCCGAGCATCCAATCATGATCGGATTTGGATAATCGCGATCATTGAAAGCTTCATGAATAACGGTGGTGAAAGCCCCACAAAATTCCGATCCTCAAATCCCTGATCAAATAGAGACGAAATTCTAGAACCTAATCGCCGATCCATCGGCCAACCCAGCACACAATGTCGAAATTGAACCGAAAAGATAAGCCCTAGAAATCCACCCCCAGCAACAACCAATGATCTTGGATTCAATCACCATCATGGTCATACCACTCTCGGTGCGAAAATAGCTTGTTGAAGACGACGGCTAAAAGGTCTAACAGCTAAAAGAAACTCGAGGAAGAAACAAACCTGAGAGAGCGAAACAATCCCGATAGGATCTCCGGAGTGGTGTGGCCGCCGGTAGTGGCAACTTGATAGGCAGGTCGTCCTCCAAGTCCACCAAGAAGAAGAATGAATAGAAAAGTCGCCGCATGCAATACGGCGTCGGTGAGTTATATAGTGGTGCTAAAAGGTCGGTGAGTTAATTTCTGTGTAGTGTTTTTTTTGTTGTATTTTTTGTTTTTAGGCCGAATAAGGGAGGATCGTCGTTCGAGTCTTTCCAGCCATCACTTATCTACACGCGCCCCACCGGTATGACACCCAGCTGCTGATCTTCAAGACCTCCAAATCCGGGGTCCATCGGAGTGGCGCGTAGCCCGCATGCGCGGGATGAAATTCCGGACAGCGTTGGCGCATGGCCTTCACGCGCCACCTAGGAGCCCTCTCCCGACACCACGCTCGGTTGCTGTGGAACCTCTGATTCCGGATCTTCCAACTTTGACCGTCGGCTTTCCTCCAGCGTAAACAATTTCTGCACAAAACATTGTCGACCATTGTGTACTGTTCACCCGTTTTGTGTTTTTGTTCTGTTTTTTTATTTCGTTTCTTTGTTGTTGTCCATTTTTGTGTTTTGTAGTTGTATTGTTTCTGGTGTTGGTATTGTTTTTGTTGACCCGAGCGAGGTTTGGGCCTTTAGATCGGACATAATCTGGGGTAAGGCTTTCGAGAGTGATGGGCGATGCTACGGTCGGTGGTTATACGGCCGGGTTGTTGTGGTCCGTATGTACGCTGAGTGCTCGTTCCACCAGGGTTCGAGATGACGATTCTTGCAGTGGGTGTGACGTCTAGGGTTTCACCAGAGCTTGTGGTCTTGTAGTTGTTAAGGTGGTTATTTGTAGTTACTTGTTAGTTTAGTTTTTAATAAAATAGGAATAGGCTTTTAGATTTGATGTCCATAGCAGTGTCCCGTACTATTCTCCCTTGGGAGGATAGAGAGGGCTATTTAGTACTGTTTTTACATAGCGCTTTCTCAATTTCGAGAGAGTTTGATTAGAAGTTAAAACAATGTCTGCCACAAATGTATTTGTGTGTGGGGAAGCTCTAGAGCTGTTGCATTAGTTGGATTATAGACTGGATTTCCTATGTATTGAAATTTCTTGTATTGATAAGTCACATTTGTAACTTCGTTTTATTAATGAAATTGTATGTTTCATTCAAAAAAAAAAAAAAAAAGGTCGGTTTTGATTCTTTGAACGCCCGATCGTTTTGTAACCCGAGAGACGTTTCGACCCGTAGAAGTAGAACTATGGGCTTTTCTTGAACTGGTCCGCGTGCGGCGTCAGATATACAATCATTTCACTTTTTTTATATAATATCAAATTATTGAAACATTATTTTTATTTTTTATTTATCTTTCAATAATTTAATATCATTTAAGAACATGATTATTAAGCTGTATGCAAGATATGAGATTGATATTTTTCTCTTTCTTTCTTTTTTTTTTTTTTTAAGGCTCTCTCTTTTATTTTACCAGAGTGAATCAACAGGATGACTTTAAAAACAGAATTCTATAAATAAAATGAAAATATTGAATAGAATGTCTTTTTTTTAAGTTAGTTTTTTATTTCCATTTTCAGTTTGACTTGTTTTCTATAAAATATGCATTATGCTTACATATTTTGTAAGTTTTAGGCCCCTTTGGATATTAAGTTGAGTTGAGATGAATTGAATTTTTTATGAATAATAATGAGTTAAAATGATGAAATGAGTTTTGTGAAACTTATCTAAGATAAAATTATATGTGTTTAGATGTTAAAATAAATTTAAATATTGTGAGGGGGTAAAATACCAGGACCCAAAGGCTAGGCCCACCCCACATGGATTAGGAGCTAAAGGACAAAAGGAGACCATAAGGGTCAGGAGGCATGAGACTGTCAGGGGGTCGAGGTGGGGGGGTCAGGAGGTAATGTGGGTGTAGGGGCTGTCAGGGGAAAGGGGCGGCAGGAGGCATGGGGCTGTCAGAGGGTACGGTCAGACACGCAAGACAAGCTTGGACTTATCACAACAGGGGCGCATGCGGGAAAATCAATCAAATAAATAGGGGGTCTGGATGATTTCCAGTTGGATCATCTTCTTCTTCTTCTTCTTCTTCAGTTTTCCTTCTTCTAATTCTTCTTCAACCTTTGAATAAGGAGCTCTAGCGAAGGCTTTCTTTCCAGTAAATTTATATTCCGGATCACCATTGTACAGAGAGATATGAGAGACCATGAGAGATTGTAAACAAGAATATTATAGTGGATTTCTCCTCCCCAAACGCCTGTGGACGTAGGCGTTATGCCGAATCACGTAAACTCATGTGTTCATCTCTTTATTTTCTCTGCACTTATGTTTTCCATTCACCGCTTTGGACGTACGCATCACCATTGTACAGTTGCACTGGAACACTGCCGGGGGCTCCAAACAACACCACTCGAGGCCAAGTCGCCCCAGTGGGTTGGGAATGACTCTTTCGTCCATTATGGCCTGTTGTGCGATTTTTACAGCATCAACAAAAAAATTTATGAGAAGTTAAAAAGGGTTGTGGATCCTGCTTGCAAAGAGGTATTGAGTTTAAAAAGGTTGTGAATCCCTCGTGTAAAGATGTTTTGAGTTGAGATGAATTTAATAGTTTGAGAGTTGGATGTTTAAGTGTTAGAGTTAGTTTAAAATTAAACTGAACTGAATTAATCTCAGTTCAGTCTAAATTCTAAACGGGACCTTAAACTTTCATGACATGCTGGGCAAATTGGATCCAAGCCTAAGCCCAAGTCATTTAGCGGAGAACGATGTTTCTGAAAGAGCAGGCCTAGGCCCAAGCTAGTAGCTATTATGGATACAGAGAAGCCCTCCAATTGGCCCTAATAGAAACTATTATCCCATCCAACGAATGCGACAAAGTTCGATAAGGAAACGATATGCCTTTAATTTTTGTACAACTTATTTTATTAATAATCAATATAATTATTTCGTTTCATTAAAAATAAAAGAAGTGTTAAGTATACATACAAATTTAACATTAACAAATTTACAATTGACGTAGTTTAATATAATATGTCAAATTTATTTTATAATAAAAAAAATTTGCAATATGATGGACTATGTATGTACATGAAGTATTTTTATAAGATTTGTAAGTAAATCAAACATTTCTCTAAAAAATAATCTTAATTTCACAAAATTATCCCCTTTAAAATATAATTGTAAATAGTTATAAAAAAATATTGAATTGATAAAATGCATAGAGAAGGTTAAGAATCACTTGTGTTTTTCAATGATGTGATTTTTTTTAAATGTTTTAAGAGTATAAAAAAGATCAAATGACCTTATTGAAACCCATCCTCAAACTATACCCTCAGTGGGTGTGGCACGACTCTAAAAGAAAAAGAGAGAACCTTAAACAGGATGAGATGACTATGTGAGTTTTACATTCCAATTAGAGGGTGATTCGTTATTACATCCATTCACGAAATATAAACAATTTTAAATTTAATAATATTGTTATTGTGAGAAATAGAACCAGAGTCCCTTATAGCCTAAATGACTCAGTACCAAAATCCAATTCAAGAATTACAAATATCGAAGATAAAATATCAAGAACAATAAGAACAAGCATTAAATCAATAAGATATAATAAAAGAATAAGGAATACAAACAGAGATTACGTGATTCGGCCCTAATAGCCTACATCCAAGGTACGAACAACCTCAGAGATAATTTTTTATTGAGTAATCTTCAAAGCCAATGTATCATATACAAGATCAAATTAATACCGAGTCAAAACAAGCCACAATATAGCTTTCTTTTCCCCTCAGTAAAACCCTAGCTCAACTCTCTATAACTTTCTTTTCTTTTACAGATCCTCCCCAAACTTTCCCAGCAAATTTATTTTTTGTTTATTGTAATATGCTCTTTTGGTTTCTCACGAAGACCACTTGAAGACAACAGACCCAGCTCCTTACGGACACATCCACCTGAAGAGAGAGCACACATCCATTTGAAGACCACAAAGACGAAGACGAGCTCGAGAAAACCATTGAAGACGAAGACCACGAAGACGAAGACCCAGTCCCAACCAAAGAAGAGTTCCACACGAATTCAAAATCTGTATTCTTTGCCTATTTGGTCTTTCCTTTTATTTTCGTCTGTTTCTATGTTTTTTTTATATTAAATATATCGGACGACTCTCCTGCGGTTACCCACTGCTAACTGTTTCTAGAAAAACTGTTTAGATAAAGCAATTCCAAAAAATAGCGCATGAACAATCATCGTTGACGTTAACCCTTTTCTAGCCTGAATAAAAGATTGCAATTTCCTAAGCTCCTTCACTTTCAAAACTCCGTCTGAACCAGCATCAAACCCTGGTCTTCTCCCAATTACAGCATCGTGGTAATCGTATCGAGGGTCATCGAACTCGTATTTATGGCTATGAACCTCGACCACTACCTAGCTTTGCATGTCAAGAGTTCTCCAAGTTCTTTCAGCTCTTCCAACTCGGTATCAACAATACAAATCATGAACTCGATCTACTACGCAATTATTCCCATGGTATCTATAGTCGTTGCGCTCGTAATTTACGGTCTTGCTCTGTATAGATGGTGTGCTTATAATCGCTTACTACGTCCTGCAACGACGAGCGGGCATGACAAGGAGAAAGTGTAAGACTAAAAACGATTCTATAATGCGGAATAATACTTTAGAAACAAGAATCGACAGATTTTAATGTCAAGAATAATACTTCAGCCATTGATGCTATTCACTGGTTTGTTGCGTTTCTCACTGGTGTTTGGCACTTCCAAACTCTTCTCCACTCTCTTTAGATGGTGTAAGACTGAAGAGAATTGAGTGAGTGAGTCGGGGACCAAACACTGTATTTATAGCCGAAGCCTCCATCAAGTTTCGATGTTACGTGTCCCACGTGCTCAGATTTTCATGAGATCAATTTCTACGTTTTATGAACGTAATGAATAAGTCATAGTGGACCACTTCAAGGACTCCTAAACTTAAAGAAGCGAGATACTCGTTCTCACGAACAGCCTCCGTGAGAAACGGTCAACAGAAAGGCTTTGGTTCCAAGAGACTGAACCCCTTTTTGGCCTCTACGTTCAAGTACAAGAAAGGGATTGGAAATACTACTGAAACTGACTGTGCTGTGTGCTTGTCTGACTTCGAAGATGATGAACATGTTCGTCAGCTTCCAAGATGCAAGCACTCCTTCCATGCACCGTGTATTGACATGTGGCTCTATTCTCACTAGGACTGCCCACCCTGCCGCACTCCCGTCAACAGACTAAGTAAACAACCGGAGGATAACTCCTCACGGGAAGTCCTAGTTAGCATTGGCACTTAATTCTGTATTTAGTCCTCCATGTTTCATCTATTGTCAATTTCATTTGGGAAAGGGTGAGATAGATTGGGTTGAGGATTTTGAAAGACTCAATTGTCTTTTTTCTCTATAAATTAGGAGAAAAGGAAATTTCCGTGTGATTCCTGCGTACTGATGGATTAAACGTAAGAAGAGGTTCAGAATGTCACACTCTTTGATAAGCCGAAAATGCCCATTCACAGAGGCTTAACAATGTAGATACTAATAATTCTTCCAAGGCACTTCAACACCTAAGATTTATTACAAGCACCAAACATATATTTACACCAGAAAAAGAAAAAGAAAAAGGCTGAGCGTACATTCAAAAGCCAACAACATGACGTGACTATGTGCTTTAAACGCACAATCAAATATTAAAAAACTGATTATTATCATCTTTCGACTGTTATGCTTCTCTCACCTTCACAAATTTACATCTTCCTTAAATTATCCAACCTTGCCTGTAAATCATTGTCTATTCCACTATCTTCATTCTCTGCTTGGGCTACCCTGTTTGTTGCAGCTGGTGCACTGACAGAAGCTGAGGGTGCATTCAAAAGCTGCAGATAAATGAAATAAAAAGCATTATAATTGTTATCAACTTAATTCGACTCCCTGGCTGAAAACGTAATTAAACCTGGGAAAATCTTCATCTTCATTTTGAATACCAATATTTTGATTCACACGGAAAGAAAGATACAGAGCAATGGATGTACCTCAGAATTGATATTGATTCCAATCTCATCAAGCACCTGATTCACAAGCTCATCGGTTTCTTGCTCTTCTTCGTCCCCTTCCAGAGCATCATCAATGGCATCTCCCATTACCTCAGTCACCATTTCCATCTTTTCATTCTGCCTCTCAAACTCTTGCATAATCTTCTGCAACGACGGCAGGTTCATCTGCCTATTCATCTGACCCATCGCCTTGGTAACACCCTTCATGGCCTCTCCCATTGCTTGAGTTGATTTAAGAGTCTGCAAGGAAACTCAGCAAAACATTACCATTATTGCAAAAGCTCCATTATAAAGAATAGCCTTCTGCAAGGGACAAATAACTAATTTTAGCCCCAATATTAGAAGATTATATACCAGAAACTATAAAGCAGATCAAAGACATCAAAACAAATCCCTAACCCCCAAATCTATTTTAGTTCCCCATCAAGTTGGCGGGAACAAAAAAAGGCATTCATCAATTCTTTAAACAAAACTCACCTACCAAAATGCTAGTTTTCTTTTTTGTATCCTGAGATAACTCAACTATACAATTAAAGCTATGACAAAGTATATACCATGCTTGAAACAATGCTACTTTTTTATTTTGTATCTATTCAATATAGATACATCCCATCAAACCAAAAATATGCAAATGCAGGAACAATATAGTAATTCAGACTTTACAATAGAAGAGATATATGAATCATCCAACAACTGATGCATTCCTTTTCATAAACATTTTCCGTTAGAGAAAGTTGGATTGAAAAGCACGTGCTATACACAGACAAGCACGACAAACATACTTAGAAAATGTACTTCCCATATGAAATGAAATCATGTCAGAACATAGATAAGAAACTTTACAGTAATGCAGAAGATTCTCAAAGAAGAGGGTAAAAATTTAAGATATACCTGGATTCTCAAAGATACACCCTGGAGTTGTGATTTAAGCTTATAAAACTTTTCAACCTGATGCCGAGTTCTAATAAGATCTTTAGCCATCACTCTAACTGCCCCCTGAAACAAAGACAATCAATCTCAGGATGCCGAGTTACAGACCTCATCCCAACCACCCAATCTATTCACAGAACCCTATAAGATCATGTCCCAACATGCGTATGTCTTTTTATACCGTGAGATTGTGAATAAAACTTAATACAGAAAAGCAACAGCATCATTGCCACTCCTTACAGATAACACGATTGGACATAAAAAAATCATTCCCATAAGGCTTCGAGTGCACATGGGTTCCATGGAAATAACAAATGTAAAGCTCTTAACGCAGCCAAATTTCATCGGTTAAAGTTTGGGCTCAGGTTGTTTCTTCATCAATATCGTACAGTACGTATAAACAAAGTAACAAATAAATTGCGAAAACAAACAGGAGACCATTTACCATCTGTCCTTGTTTAGCATTCTTCTTTATCTCCACAATCAGCTTCTTTTCTTGGGCTTGTAGACCTTGTCTTTCCCTTTCTATTTCTCTAATGGATTTGTCTAGCATCCTCTTATTCTCCCGCAGAAGCTCTGCACACAAAATCAAACATTTTTTTGGTGGTTTACTTCACAACTCTAACTGGGCCGAATGCTATTGAAATCGCAATCGTAAATTAGATGCTACCAGGACTAGTCTACTGCACAATAAACTGCTTGAAATCACTACTAAAGTCAGCATTTGGTCAAAATTTAGGGATCCAGTTTCAAAATTTATGCAGTTTCATTCAAATAACGTAAAACAAGTCCTTAATTCTCGAATTCAGAATTCAGAACTAAGATTGCACCAATAAACCTGACGTTTAAAACAATCCCGAAGCAAGAAATTTTCAACTGAGATGAAATTAACATGTTGTAAGAGATAATAATTGATGGATCCTATGTACCTGCGGGAGTTTTTCTGTGGCCGAAGAGAAAGCTCATGTCGCTGGTGCAAGCTAAAATGCGCCGGGGTTGTACTGTACCCGATCCCCCTCTCTTGAGTCTCTTTATTCGGCTCTCGCTTCAGCGTCGTCGTCGGCTGTCGTCTTCTTTCTCCTTGTGTGGGGGGTTCATTTCATTAGTTGGGTAATAAGGCCGTATAGCGTAGAAATGCAACTAAGGCCCAATAAAATTCAGGACAACGAATAATATTTTCGAACTGTCCACGAGTCCCAAATGTTACTAAGATTGAATTGGGCTAACACCATAAAATAACTGCTGCTGGCCCAAAAGGTTCAGGCCCAATATTCATGGGCTTAGCTTTTAGCCCCAGCATCACCTTATGACCATAAAGTTGTAACTTGTGAACTGAGCTGTCCGTATCAAGTTCGCAACCCTTTCTTCGCCTGTTGTCAATTCACATTGCCATTAGCCCATTAAGTTGAAGTTTTTACTCGCAACTAAAGTTAGGCCTCATTGTTTTCACGACTCCTCTCAACTCATCCCATTTAATTATTATAATTTTTTCAAATTTTCACATAAAATAAAATAAATTATTCAACTTTTTTAAATTTTAAAACAAAAATATATATTATAGTAAAATTTTATTCAACTTTTAACTTTAATCTCAATCCATCTCATCTATAAAAATAAACGAGACCTTAATTAGCCTAAGCCATAAGGTACAAACACCGACCATTGAGAAATGATATATACAAGTTTCGAATATACAAATTTTGCACATGTATTTTATAAAAAAAAAAATGGATTTCATCTTTAAAAAGTATGAAAATTTCATTTTTTCTATTGATAAAACTCATATTTTTATAAAATATTTGTATATTTAAGACTTATACCTAACATTCTTTTTCCGACCATAAATTAGCCTACAACCTTCGAATAAAGCCGAAAGATATCATGTCATTTCGATCGGCACACACAAGATTCTGCCGAATTCCTTGCCCACCATATTTTCAACTCCACCACACATTACAGGAGCATGATATTGAAAGCCGCAAAACTTTCCCCATGGAATCACATTTCTGCATAATCTCCGTTTTGTCGTTAGTAGAAATTGGTCTAAGAAGAATTTAGGCACTTGCAATGATCTGAATTCAAATCAGTCACATCTATGATCGCTAGGACAAATCCTTTGCTTCTATTTCAACGTCATTAAGTTTGTGGCAGTCATATCTTGCATGATGATCATCTGATGGGTATATTAGTTTGAGAAATGACACTTACCGCATAATTTAAAAAAAAAAAAAAAAAAAATTAATTTTTTTAATAATAAATTTCATTTTCCTTTTAAAGAAATGTAAAATGTATGCATTACTCACTTAATTTTGAGCCTGATTTTACTGCTCATCACCGGCCGGTTAGACTGCATGTAATGCCTTGACGTATACGAAACTGAACCATGCATAAGGTCGAGGGTTTTACTGTTAAAAACCAGTTGTTGCCAAATTTTCCACGTTAGGCACAAGGCGTCTGAAGTGATGCGTGCGTAGTGGCCGGGAGGCACTGGGCACTGCTCATGAGTGCTCACATTCAATTTCGCTACCCACCGAACAAGTTTTCAGGTTGGAGGAATTGAGATGCCTTTTCCCATTAGGGACTTCGCCCTAGCTAGTCAACTAAAATTTAATGAAGCTTACGATTCATGATATTTGATATGTACTGCTCTATGGATCTGATCATGTGGTCATGTGGTGGTAAGCGATCGAGGTAGAGAGCAAGTGGCCGCTGGGATATTGGTAGCTGTTGGTGCCTGGCTTTTTCCTAAATATCACTAGCTAATTATACAAAGTGCGTAAAATTGGAGCCACATGAAACGAAAGATTTCTACCAAACCCGTCACTGAAAGCTAGGAAAATATAAGTACAGAGTACTGCATGCATATGCAATCGCTTTCTCTATAATTATGGCGGTCAAAGATTAGCCTGCATGCTTTAATAGCTAGCCCCATCCTGCCATGATGTTGAAAGCTGCAGTACTTGTGTTAACTCGAGTCATGAACTCATTTGAAAGCAGCCTCCACTCGGCAGATTTGTGAGGTACCTATAATTATCCTCAGGATTTGGCAAGCTGCTTGAGATAATGCACAGTTAAAAGGAAATCTAAGGTGTTAGATTCAAGGAATGGAAGTGCTGCGGCCAGCTGAGCCAGCCTT
Organism: Juglans mandshurica; assembly: GCA_022457165.1. NCBI lineage: Eukaryota > Viridiplantae > Streptophyta > Magnoliopsida > Fagales > Juglandaceae > Juglans > Juglans mandshurica. The sequence continues at coordinate 8,719,004 of CM039619.1, read as the reverse complement.
TGTTTTCTGGCCTGGACCCTGTTCATGATGCTTAATTTGGTCATTGCCACTAGCTACTAGTATTTGTTTCTTTTAGCTAGGAAAGAAGCTAGCTCGCTAGAGCTAGCTAGGCTACTCATTTTATGTGTATGTTAACAAGTTTTACCTAAAAGTGCGACTCTTTTTCTTATTTTTGAAAGCCCATGGCATGCTTTCTCTTTGTTTGTTCGTTTTTCTTTTTTCTATTTCAAAGTTAAAGCGAGTATGTACGAACTTGAAAGCTCAATTTGTTGAGATGCATATATATATATATATATATATATATAGCATGAGTATGAGATATCATCATACCCCTAGTCGAAAGGCATGCATAGAGTTTCATTACATTAATCCGGGCAATCATTATTCTTGGATGCAGGACGGTGATGCTAGCTCATTTCAACCATATAAAAAGATAGAAAATGAATTTTCTCTAAATTCTTGTTAGAACTTGAGAGTTTCGTAGTTTCGAGCGTGAGAAATACTTTTTTTTTTTTTTAAGAACGGTATCTCAATTTTATTGATAATCCTCAATTATGGCGGAAGAAAACCGTGGTTACACTCTGACACCTAGGAGATAAACAATAAGATTAAAACCCATGTATCAAGAAAACTAAAATATACAAATAAACTAAAATACTAAAAAACTACAAACTCAATAAAGAAACCCACTAGTACAAGAATTTAAATTCTGACATACGGTAGTCCAATCTTATCCAGCCGAAACACTCCTTTCAGCTTGGTGGGAAGATGAGTATTTCTTGAGTATCTGAGAGTGATTCCATTTCCCCCTTGTCTTGCTAGAAAATCCGTTGCCTGATTAATCTCCCTAAATTGATGTGAAATGATCAAATTCATACTTGTGAGTGATTCCTGCAACACCTCCCAAAAATCTCATAAATACTAGACAGTGAAACACCTTTGCATAACCCAATTAACAACCACAGAAGAGTCGTTTTCTATCTCAACATTATGGAGACCTAGCGATTTACATAATCTCACACCTGTAGACAAAGCTCGTAACTTAGATTCATTGTTGGTTCCAAAACTATAGAATTCTGAGGAAGTAGCTATCAAACTACCATTAGCATCTCGGACAACCCCACCCCTGCCACAATTACCAGGGTTCCCTCGGCAACTCCCATCAATACTCAATTTAACCCAACCTGCGGCTGGCTTCGCCCACTTGATTAACCTTGGTGGTCTCTGTTTTACTGAAACGATGGGCACGTCCAACTCAATGAGCAATTTTCAGTCTATAGATGACAACTTGGTTATCTTTGAAATTTTTTCCGAGACATGGCGTATCTAGAATTTAATCTCCCTCCATACTGAATCAATTGAAGTGTGAACACCCTTCATAAGTGCTTTGCACCGCTGCGCCCATAACCTCCACGTGATGAGGCTCGAAACTATCCCGATTAAAACTCCCTTATGTGATGACCGATTCGCACAACTGAACCATGTTGTTACCCAAGCCCACCATGAGCTGTACTCCATGCACTGAACCCCCAACGCCACAACAGCTTTCTTCCAAAGCCTGCGCAAAATCATCTGTGCGTGTGAGAAATACACACGTGAATTAAACTCTATAATAATAATTATTAAGTATTTAATATTGTTAAAAAAAATCATTTATACAGACAAAACACATGTTGTCTAACCTACTTTATTTGTCTCTCTATTTCTCACATGCATGAAGTCCTCAAATTTTGACAACAAGATATTAAAAAAGTATTTGCCATTTTACAAGTAGATCTATATTTAGGCCTAGTTTGTTTTCACAAATGAGATGAGATGAGATTACACTACAAGAAAAAAGGCTTTTTGCGGCGATTTTATGACTGTTGGAAATAAAATCGCCGCAAAAAGCCTTTAATTGCAACGATTTTTAGATCGTCAGAAGCTTTTTATATAAAATTTTAAAATTGGTCTTTTACGGCGATTTTTTAACTTTTTGCAGCGGAGATATTCGACGCAAATACTAATATGATCATTTGCAGCGATTTTTAACTTTTTATGACGAAAAAAATCGCCGGCATATTAAAAAACTTGTTACGACGATTTTTAAATCGCTGCAATTGCAAAAGTGGCCTTTTGCAGCGATTTTTAACTATAAAAATCGTCGCAAATATGTATTAGGCTTTTGCAGCGATTTTAAAAGTGTTGCAAAAAAGAAGGTAAATACCTGTAGATCAGAATGGAGATCTTCACTTTTTGTGACGACTTAACTACCTGTAGCGGCGATTTTTGTCGCCGTAACAAAGATTTGTTAGTTGTTGCAGCATTATAGTTCCGTCGATTAGAGGTTTCGCTGCAATTGAACCTATTTGCGGCAACCATTATCGCCGTTAAAAGTATCTGAGGCAATTAAACCATATTAGCGGCGAATGAAAGGCGCCGCAAAAGATAATAAAATTTAAAACCCGCGCCCTGCCCTTTCCCCTCATTTCTTTCCCTCCAGCCCTAGCCTCTCCCTCGCCCCCCTCGCCCCTCTCTCTCCCCAATCCCTCTTCTCCCTCAAGCCTCCGCCGCCCACAACCCTGCGCCAATGATCCCACCATGCCGCCCCCACCTCACCTCGACGACTACCACCTCCTCCCCCAGCCCCACGCCGATCTCTTTCCTTTTCCCCGAATTTGGCCTCACATCTCTCTCTCTCTCTCTCTCTCTCTCTCTCTCTCTCGGATCTTTCTATATCGCCGGCGTTTGGGGCACCGTTCGCCACCACCCACACCTCGATGCCGTCGCCATTCCTTCGTTGGAGTCCCCTTCTCCTCCACGCCCAGCCCTGCAGCCCGAGGCCCTCCCTCTCTCCCCAGCTCTGTTCGCAACCCACGGTCACCAGCTCTCCCCAGCGCCACCGTGCTCCTCCCGAGCCACCACTCCACGTCGAGCAACCACCACGACCACCCATCTCGGTATGCTACTTTTTAAACCTTTTAGAAATGCATCTTATTTTGTCATATTTCCTAATTTTTCTGAGTGGTGCGTGGAGGACCAAGAAAAAGAGACCCTGGGAAATGGTTTTGTGCATCTATTGTTGCTGTTGTTCTTTTTTCTTTTGGTATTGAGTTTCTGTACAGATTGTAGTACTATGCTGTTTACAGTTTGCAATTTTTATGCTGCTATGAAGCATCCAACGTTGGTGCTGCAGTTTCCCTTTACATTGTTTATCACTTGAATCTGCTTAGGGACAGATTCTGTAATTTCTTTTTTCAATTTTATGTTCATCTAAAGGTACGACATCTCTGTCCTTTTCTTCTTAATTCAAATTTTTATTTATTTTTTTACCATATGTTTGAATTACAACTCGAGAACACTTTGTAAAAAAAATTTAGATTTTTTTGGGTGTGTTTTGAGGGTTTTTTCTTGGGGGGTGGGGTTGTCATATATATTTAGATTTTTCAATTATGGAATTCCCGATAACCCATTTGGTTTTGCAGGCTGAAGCTCACACAGATGAAGATGGAACTACATCTTCAAGTAGTTCCATCTTCTACTATTACTTCTTTGGGTTGCAAAATGTTTTTATTGCTCTGGCTTCTCCCAGCAAGACAAACCAAGTTTGGAGGATGAAAATGATGTGTCTTTGCCTCAAAGAACCAGTCTATGCTCCTATGTCAAGAAACTCACTGCTTCTGACACGAGCACGTATGGTGGATTCTCTGTTCCCAAGCGACAAGCTCAAGAGTGCTTCCCTCCTCTGGTTAGTATCTCCTTTACCACATCAATTTCACTGAGTCACTGACCACAAATTGCTGGGATTATAGTTTATTTAGGTTAAAACGTTGTATTTTTTGAAGCCCTTAGAATAGTTGATTTTGGCTTCTCTGGACTAGGTAGCTTGCAACAGGATTAACTATTAAGTACTAGAATGTGGCCAATCCCATTCTTTCTTCTTCCTACTCAACGTATTTGCAAGTAATAAAATTAGCATATTATGTGAGTCCTTTGATTATGCCACTGTTTATACCTGTGGAATTGCTTTTCACATTCTATTCCCTAAATCAATTGTACTTCTCAAGCATGCTTCAAATATCGTGGTATACCTGTGGAATTGCTTTTCACATTCTAGTCCCATGGGCTTGAATGGTGCTTTCGCCATATTTGTCGTGGTATATTTAGTAAGCCGGGATTTTTTTGTGAGCATCACGCCCTGAAATAATCTAGCATTATCAGTGCTACGATTAATCACATTCTGAGCATTGATATTTGGGATGTTCCTTAAACTTGGGTTCAAACTATGATTTATATATCATTTAAACTTGCACATAAGAAGCATTGCTGTGATTACTACATGCATAGAAGTAGGGTTGTTTTTTGAAAAGTTAAGTTCATGATAAAGTTAAAATGACTACATGTGTGGCAACATCAAATCTTGGAAATCAACCAATCCAGAGTGATGTTTGATTAATGATACTTTAGTACCATAACTAGACACAACCATCTTGTACACAGCCAGTGTGTAAATTAAGGCAGTTAATATGCTATGGGAAATATTATGTGGTCAAGCTGGTAACTACCCTTCCGCAGACTGGTTTTGTAACTTTCCAGACAGGGTTGGTTTTGGCTATTGTTTGTAGGCATAAGAATAGAGGAAAAACTTCAGGATCAGGTTTCTATTATAGAGTAAATGAATTGACACTTGGGTATAGAGTAAATGAAATGATTGTTCTTCTTGAAAGAATATCATCTCCATTTACTATTGAGAAATTAATGGTTTATTGTTTATTGGTTAATATTTCAGTTATTGAGTTAGGCTAGGATCATATTGTGGAATGGTGAGTTTCATTCTCAAGCATAGTTTATTTACTATTTTTTGGTTTTAGTTTTTTTATTCTTAAGCATATATTATAGTCCTTTCATTTGAGTTAAGGAGATCATAATATGGTCATATTAGGGGCAGGGATCTTTCAAGAGAATGTTAAAAGAATTTTTCCTTACAGATCTGTAAGGTAAAATTCTGCTGGCGTGGATTTTTTTTTTTTAATTTTCTGAAACACTATTTGCGGCGAAATGTACTCGCCGCAAATAATTTTTTGTCAAAGAACACTATTTGCGGCGACTAAATATCGCCGCAAATATTCTTTTACAGCAACTACCACTCGACGCGAAAGACACAATCTTTTTTGCAGCGATTTTAACCGCTGCAAAAAATAATATACAAGGCGATTTTTTAACACGCTGCAAATAATATCAAGGTATTTCCAGCGATTTTTTGTGTATTAGCGACGATATAAAACGCTGCAAATAATTTTTCGCAACGAAACCAGACTGAAATCCCAACGTTATTTGCGGCAAAATTAATTATATTATCAGCGAAAAAAATCGTTGTAAATAAAAATTTTTGGCGACGAATTTTGCATTTCGCTGGCGAATCTTTTAAAAGGCTCTACAATTGCGACGAAAGTCCGGCGCAGCATAAATCGCTGCAAAAAAATATTTGCAGCGATTTATGGTGTTATTTGCAGCGAATTTAAGCGCTGGAAAAGACCCTGTTGAATAAAATATTTTAACTTAGTTGAGATATAAGTTGAATAAAATATTTTTAGAATATATTTTTTAATATTATTTTTATTTTGAAATTTGAAAATGTTGAATTGTTTATTTTATTTTGTATGAGAATTTGAAAAAATTGTAATCATGACTAAATGAGATGAGATGAAAAGTTTTATGAAAGTAAATGAAGCTTAATTCCTGGTTATTGAAAGAGATAGATAGTGTTAACGTCGTGTTTCGTATGCTTTTGAGCCAGGTTCCAGCAACTCAGATCTTCAGAACTAAACCTGCGAACATAGAGAAGGAAGAAGTTAGGAGAAGGTGGCCTTGGGGCCGGGGAGTTTCCGATGTCAAAGTTAGTAAAGTATTTTGGTATTTTGTAAATAATGAAAGAGTCTAGGAATTAGAGAGCTTTTCTCGTATACTGGGAGTTTGGGGGGACATGTCGTGTTTGCTCCCGTGGAGTCCATATCCTTTGTACTGTTCCTTTTGTTAGAGTCTTTTAATGCGACGTGTCTTTACGACGACATCATTAATGTAACGTGAAACTTGGGTAATGCTGCCATTAATGCGGTGTGGTTCCCTAATTTGCTTTACTCTTTGGTGGTTCATCAATGTTTCCATGTCAGAAGATCAAAAGTTCTCTATCTTTTTTGTTATGCCCTGTACAAGTCCCCATGAGCGGAGTGTGGCCGAGCGATGTCAGGCATGTCCGTCCCATCAACCATCATTGTTTACTTTTTCTTGTAGGTGACTTGCTTCATTGGTAAGCTTGGACCCTGAGGCCGAGTATCGAGTCGAAGCTCATTAAGTTTGTGAAGTGGGGAAAATCCCCTTACAGATAGATCATGCAAAGACGAGTAATTTTTGTTATGCAATTTATAGGTATATTAATAAACGTTCAAGATGCACACGTTAATTTGTTCTCAAAGAATAAAACGGCCGACTCCATATGGGAAATATCCCACGCAGCTTGTTATGAAATAAAGGACAAAAGTGACTGATTATTTCAATTTAAAAGCAGAAAGAAAAAGGGGATCCAGATCAAGAAAATCTTGCTACCGGCAGTGGCAGCAGCCATTAATTATCAACCAGCTTCCAAAATCAGCTATATTCAAAGTTCATGCTTAGTTGTGTTTACACTGCACAAATAGGTTGTAAGATTCTTCAAAGCTAGTTTCTATGTCCACATGATGAACAAAGTAAGGATCTTAAAATAAATCAACTCAAAGCTAAAAGTACTATATATATATATATATATGCTAAAGGGCACATGATAAGAACATGATCATTAATTATAAAAATTAGAAAAAAAAAAAGAAGCTTTTGTCCGAATATAGAATAACATTAAAGGAGCTGGACAGACTCACTAGTCACTGCACCAGATAACTAAGAAAAAATTAGAGTCAATATATTAAATAAAAAATCATTTGGGAAATAAAAACCAGATCATGAAACCTTATAAATTCCCTAAACTTAATGAAACAATTAGTGCCTAATTACTTGGAAGTTGGAACCATTTCATCCCCAGGAAAATTAAAAAAAAATAAAAAAATCCTTGAGATTCTTTATCTCAAACACTAAAGTCTTAAACAATTGGCAAAGAGGATCAAGGGTCACCATCTCATCATGCAACTCGATTCTCCTCTCTCCAGGAGAAAAGAAGAGCTGCTGTTACTGAGATCAGTTTCACAAATAAGCGATCTTCTTGGGATCACCAAAATTCTCCTCGCTTTCTCTTTTCACTCCTCCAACACACACACACACACACAAACACACAAGCAAACCTTCTTTTCTTTTACTAAAGCTGCCCTGTCTCCCTCTTTCTCTTCTCCCCATTCTCTCCTATAATACTCTTCTCAACACTACCCATCCCAAAAGACAATCCCTATTCAAAACTCAATGGGCATTATGGTAATGTGGAGCAACAATCTTGACCACACACACGTGGCCTGGAGTACAGGTGTCAGAGCATGAGTGGCGGTGATTTTGTTGCTAGGCAATAGGGGGGCAAAGCTAATGAAAGAGGGTGGTCCCCCCCCCCCCCCCCCCCCCTCCCCCTCCCCCAAAAACCCCGTTGGTGATATTTTTCTCAGTGGCCCGGATCTTACGGGGATCTGTGTGAGGAGCACACGTGTGCATGCGCGACAGGTTTCGACACGCTGGCCCAGCCCATCACGTGCGGTTAAAAAAAAGGAGAAAAAGCAGGTACGGTGGGCTGGCTTCCAAATCTAACGTTTGTGTCGTCAGTTCGCAGCGGCACGCTTGGGGTGATGGTGCATGCGTGGTCCATCCTCTTACCGGGCCTAAAATCCTCCACTTCATCTATCTATATGTTTTTGTATATCCCATCGCCCACCCTTTTTTATTCTCCTTTTTCGTTCAACCATGAATATTCTTTAATTTCCTTTTCCCTTTCCATGCACATGAAGGAGACCCAATTAGTTTTGAATTTTCAAATTTGAACTAGTGTTGAGAAAAATTTTAAGTTTATCAAGCTCATAAAAATTGTATTTTTTTCCCGATGTTGTTGTTTATGGTCGAATGAAGTTACGGCCATCTGTATAACTAATTAAGAAAAATTTTACTTATCAGTCACTATTCACCACTTCACACTTTACACTCTATAAAAAAGTTATAGATATGAAATGTGAGAATGAATAATAACTGATGCGTAGCATTCAATCATTCCTCATTAACTAATGATCCAAAAATAGGTTCACATTGCGATAAAAAAAAAAAAAAAAAAAACTTGAGGTTGTTCGTTTTAAAACAGGTCATGACAATTATGAGTTAATTATATACATATTTGTGAGTCTAAAATTAATTATTATAGTTAGGACTAATTATTCTTTCAATCATGCATGCCCGTTCGGTCGATCTGCATGCTGCATGCATGATGCTGCACATATCGACAAATTGAATTTAAAATGTTGCAGAGAAAAGAACAAATTGGACAACCTAGAGAGAAACCCAAAAACTTTCTAAGCTGTTATTCGTGTTTCCATGATCAAATAATAGAGTGGGTAAAATTATTGATGATCAATATATAGTACGTAAGAACATTAATTATCAAGGACAAATGGATGGATATATACAACCAAATTTGAGGCTCTCTAGCTATAGACTGACAACCTTTTGGGACAACACCAAACATAAACATAGACTGTTGCTATGTACGTGACCCATCATGCACCCTTTTGCATGGACATGCAGAGGCCGAGTCACCGATCAACCAAATTTGTGGTTTAGAACAGCACGCGGAGGTCGGACGACCTGGCCGGCCTGACTGCAGTTGGACCAAGGTCGAGTACTCGTACGTATTACTTAGCCACATAAAATGGTACTTGCAATGATCTTTTGCTAATTAATTTGTTCATTGTTTTTTAGTGACTATTGCATGGTTGTTATGTGACATGCACAGCCAAACGCTAGCTCACCCCCCCCACCAATATTACGTGTTATACAGGGATAGGATTAACAACTCTTTTCTGTGATAGAGACGGCACCCTCCACAACAGCTAGGTCACTAAAATCCGATCAATTATTTTCTAGCTCGATATACATATATATATATATATATATATATATATATAATTATAAAACTGAAGATCGATCATGATTAAGGGGACGATTATATTAATGATTAGGGCATGCAATGTCTACGCGTAATTAGAATAGTCAACGCTAAGATCATGGGTTGTTGGTCTCACCCCCACTATGATCTATTACTATAACACCATCATTAATGTTTCACCAACCAAGTAACGTATATATAATACTAATCTATATCGTTAATTTAACAGATCAGCAAATATAGATATATCAGCTTAAAAAATCTTGATTATTTGCTATTTAATTATCTTGGAGAATCTTAATTTTTTTAAAAAAATGTATTTAATCCAACGATATGATCCTTGTTTGCATGGAAGATTGCATTAACTAAAGTCTAAACCACTTGATCTTCATGATTTATATATATCATTTCTCATCTTCACCAAGGCATCTTTTATATATATATATCTGAGGTCTTGATCTTCCAACTCGCGATCCCGGCCCGTTATATATATATATAATAAATATAGATAGAAATTACTATTGGGAACATTTATTTTGCACACATGATGTGGCACCATTTAGACCACACATCTCTCTAAGTGAGTGTTGAGAACAATCAACTAGAAGCAGCTACGCAGTGAGTACAAAGTGTGCACTGCTATAGTGACTTTTCTCTAGCATTACTTATATATATATATATATATATATATATATATATATATGCGCGTGTGTGCAATTTTTCGAATGATTTATAGCCATTTAATTCAAGCCTATGCACTTTCGACCGTAGAATAGCGCTAGCCTTTTCCTTTTCCTACTGTTGAAGCTAACTACTTCATTATTTTAGCTTAATTAAGTATATGTTATGATAACTTAATTAGAATATCCAACTGTTAAGATTCAGTGGTCCTCCCCAGTCTTGCACAACTTCTTCCAAAATCCTTCTCGGGAGAAGGGAGAGATATCTTATAATAATTCAACTCGTCATTAGTACTAATGAGAATTATGCTGGCCTTGAGAATATTATTCGGATCGATGATCAGGACCTAATGCATGCACATCATGTATATTATATTAATTAATTAGTGATCATATTGGTCGTAATTAATAACATTAAATCGGGCATGCATGCAGGATATAAATATATATATATATATATATTATAATTAATATTATGAGAAGCTATATAAATTTTTCCATGCAATAATATATATTTGATTATTATGCAAGTATATATATATATATATATATATATATTATGATGTGATGTGATGCATGCATGGTGGTTTTTCCGACTGTTTTTATAATCTTAATTAATTATAATTTGTGAAATATAAGTGATATTTAATTAATTTCTTGATCAAGAAAGTAATATTAACAATTTATAACTAATAAGTTAATTATAACCCCCAACTCCCCACCCCCTAATTAATGATCAGAGTAATATCAGGCTTTTAAACTTTACGTTTTTCCTTATTTTATTCGCATTTTGTTCTTGGAAACCAAACAATTGCATATATATATATATATATATATATATATATATATATATATATATATTTCTGTTGCTTTTTTCTTCATTATAATTTTGATATATATTTCTCTAATTCACTGCAGTGCGAGATGATCTTCACAATTTTAATATATGATTAATATTAAATCTTTATATATAATGGCTTGAAAAGGCAACTCCGAAAGACTCGAACTCTGGGCATTTTACATGAGTTACTTGCATATATGCACCCCCGGCTCGATCCGAACCCTGGCCTTTTACTTTTCAAATGGGATGCGATGAAAAGACTCGAACTCCTTAATTAGTCCTTGCAATTGACGACAATGCATGATATATGTTAATGAGTGCTCATGTACATCTTTGGAAGAGAGAGGGAAAAAAAAAAAGAAAAAAAGGAGAGAATTCATGCCCAACACTTGATGCATGTGTCATGAAGTTGGAATTGACCAGATCTTTGACTGCAATTAATCTCAATGGGATGGGTTTTAGCCTAAAGGATCAAAATCCAGTAGCAAAGATTTATCACTCATGAATACTGTTTATATACATTGATCACTTAGCTTGCAGGCGACGTACATCTCAGGACGTTCGTAGCGTAATTAATAATGACTTGTTTGTGAATAATAATTAAGTAATCTCAGAAAATCTTAGAACTGTTATATTTCTAAACATACCCTTAATTCCTTTACGCATGCAAGACTTCCAAAATAATATAAGGGGTATGCTAGGTACAATCGGTTTGACGCATCAAATTACGTATCAACACTTATATAACATTTTTTATTAAAAAAAATAAAATAAAAAAATTTGAGAGAAGAAGGTCTTATGTTTCACGAAAATAATTTTCATCTTCAATTCATACTGTTTTATTAAACAGATGTCTTATATTTAATATCAGTGTTTGATTTGGTGCACGAAATCGCTTACAAGAAGATTTTTTCATAATTATAAAGACTCTTAAAATTACTTAATTAATACCTTTTGGTTTGAAAATTGGAAGTTGAGGATAGGGGCGCGCAATGTTTTTGCAAATCCGAGAAATCTTACAAACACATTTAAAGAAATAATTTTCTAGCTCTTGGCTTACCAGCCAACCAAGTTTTTAATCTATAATATTTTTCCTTTTATCAAGAAGAAGCTAGCTAGCCAACCATGTTTGACATCAAGGGCTTTGAGAGAATCAAAGATTAGATCCTTCTGTCCACAGCTTTTGAGACCATACATCTACCCCTCTCCTTTCTTTATCCCTAAACTCCATCAATTCACCTCCTTTTACTGCCTGTAAAACACTGTCACGACCGGAGTATGATCAAAAATCATTCTCCGGCCAGTAACTTTAATCAAAATCTAATTTAATAAAGAGATCTATCAGTTTTGGGGGCAAAAAAAAAAAAAAAAAAAGAAAAGCCCAACGGGTTAAACAGAGCCACTTTTTTTACTAACAATGCCTCGCGCGTATACATGTAGTAGTACTAGTACTACTGTGTAAATTCATAAATAAATGGAGATGGTGTCATCTTCAAGCAAAGGGAGGCCCCACTCTCCCTCTCTCTTTCTTGCATGGTTGGAAGAGTAGAAAATCTGCCTTTGCTTTTAACCTCATCTTCTTCACCCGCCTCTTTACCTTTTTTTCCATTTTCGCGTGTGAACACGATCTGCGAATCTTCAATAACTTCTTCCTTACTTTCTTTATCTTTACAAAATGATGAGGGTCTAGCTCCCATTTATGCTTAGATCTCCTACTTCTTCTGATCTTTTAAGATATATGTACATGTCTATCTATATATCTTTATGTTCGATATTCTGATCTCTTTACGTTGTTATATATACCCAGAAATAATAATATATAATAGCTAGGAAGGAAAAAAACATGATTAATATATATCCATTTTATATACAGACAGACAAGAAGGAAATAGAGGTAATTAAAGAAGTCATGACACAATAAGATCATAAATATTATTTTCTCAAGTAAACCCCCAAACCACTGATTCAAAAGCCTAAAAAAAAAAAAAAAAAGGAAAAATTCCCCAAGTTCTTTGGAAAATTACATAATTAAGCCACTAGCAATGGCTCGATTCGTATCGAAGTGTGTAGTTTCATAAACGGGCAATTCTTCCCGGTACCTCTCGATCCCAATAGCCGAAAGATTATCCAGTTCGAACAGATCAGAGCTTGAATAACTGGCTGCATCATCATCATCCACTTCAGAATCTTCAATGTCATGTTGAAGAATATCTCTCATATTCAAGTCTTCCTTGTCTTTTTTATAATTCTTGAACAAATCTTTGGCAACTTCTTCAACACGATAATTGCCACCCATTACATAACATTTGATCTCTGCATCACCCGCAGTTCTTATGGTGGACACAGTCATGAGCCCCGGCTTGTCCTCTGACAGAATTTTTTGCCCGCACGGCCTACAGTCCTGGTCCACGATCACGCTGATCGGGCCAAACCTCACCGACCTTTTCACCCCTGCTCCGGTACCATTGCTGAATTTCCCCCTCGAAGAAGGCGTACTTTTGCTCAGACAAGACCGCGAAAACGAAGACGCGGAAGAACATGTTGATGTTGTGGTGGTGGAGTACTTGGAGTTTCTCTCCAAACTGGTTTCATCGTTCCTGCCTCCAACTGAGGGCGACATCTTTGCCTTCTTTGCATTTCCTGCAGTGAAAAGAGAGTTAATAAAGCTAGCGAGGCGTCCACCCGGTGATATCGGCTGCTTAACCTTCTTCAAGTCTCCGTAGATTTTCAAGGCCTTGGATTTGGTCTTCACGAAACCGTTCTCGTGTTTTGGCTTTTGTGTTGAGGCAGAATGACTTCGTTCGCCAGAACCACCACCAAACTTCTCCAGTTGAGGCTTCTGGGAAACGCTGGTCCGAATAGGCTTCGGCCTCTGCATAGAATAACATGAAGACCTTGATTTCGACGCATAAACGGACTCCGACTCCGACGACGAGAAGCCGCCTCCGGAGCTCGACTCCGAAGAGCTCGAACTCGAATTCTGCAGGATAAAACGGCTGTCATCTCGCGATTTCCTTTCGAAATCCGCCGTGGAGTTTCGGCGTACCGAGACCTTTTCGTTCACTTTCTTGTCCATCCACTTCTCGATCATGCATGCTTGTCGAAAGCTCGCCATTTCCTGTTCTTGTTCTTTTAGGCCATGGCTCTGTTTCTTTCTCATGGTTTCTCCGTATAGAATGAGTTTCTCTTCTCGTTTTTCGCCCGGGCCTTCGTCGATGGACCGATAAATCGAGTCGAGAAGAGTGGAAGAAAAAGATGGGTTCTCTCTCCGGTGTCGGTTGCGATCTTCTCGCAGCGATTTATCCCACCTCTCCATGTCCTTTTATATAGAAGTACAACAAGGAGAAGTAGATAGAGATTGAAGGGAAACAAAGAATGGCAGAACAGTGGTTTCTTAACGATATCAATTATTTCTCTTTGTTGTCTGCTTCAGAGAGAGAGAGAGAGAGAGGTCACTGGAGACAAGCATGATTGAATGAGAAAGAAGTAAGACATTTGCAAGACAAGTAGTACTCTTCGTGTTCTGTTTGCTCTGTCACAGTGTGAAAGAGCAAGTGAAGAGCAGAGAAAGCAAGCATGGGCATTGATGGGTGCTTGATAGCTTAGAGAGCGAGAGAGCAATGAAAGCCAAAAGCCACGCCTGTGGAGAGAGAGAGATTGTGTGTGTTCCTTTTAGAATATGTTCCTATTACTCCCTCTTTATAAGTCAGGAAGGTATATCGTGTATTTCACACACACCTTGGAATCTATGCTAAAGCTAACACAGACCGTTGGATCGCTGATCAACCCTCTACATTATTAAGATAATTACTTCTCTTGATCTGCTGAATGAATTACAAACTGAGAGCGGGCTGCATATAAGTCCAAGCCCGAACTAATGCCAGGTTGGCAATGATGATCAAGCTCAACCAATTATTAAATTGTTTGCTTTTTTTTTTCTTTTTTTTTTCCCTCCCCCCATTATTTAGTGAAATTACTTCTACGCTTTGCCTCCTCCACATGAAGTGACATTAGATCCTTAGTTGCTTTTCCTCCAAAAAGAAAAGCAAGCAAAGTTATTAAGGTGTGGGATCATATACACATAGAGATCATCAAGATAGTTATCCTACAACATCACGATTCACAACCTCTATTTCTCTGGGTCCAGATGGTAATTTCATACCTTCTTTCTTTCTTTTTTTTCTCTCTCTTTTTTTTTTTTTTTTAAGAATAATATACATTTTTTCCTTTAATTACCCAAAATAATTTCTTGCATTTCCCACAATTAATTATCACATGGCATCATGCTATGGTCACGCACAAATAGAAGATGATGAGCTATATATAATCGATTATAATCTTGTGATCTACTGACATTTGTCTCATTTTCTCACGAAAGATATTTGGTCGGTATCAAGTTCATATAGCCTCAATATTTATTGTTAAATGGAAAAAAAAAAAAAAAAAGTTCTAAGATAATGATACATAATTCCAAGTTTGCCAATTTGCATTGATCATCGGGGTACAATGATCGATATAAAATGCACAAAAGATGTTGGAACATGTGTATAATATTACATGGTTTCTTTGACTTTTAATACTAGCAGATGTTAATATAAGTGTCGGCTGTACTATATATATATATATATATATATATATATATATATATATATATATATATATGCATTTGTTGTGATGATCACCATGTGAATAACCCGTAATTAATACCATTAAAGTGCATGGAGATCATTTTTTTTCTACCCCCTCGATTCTCGAATAGGGTTTCCTCAGAAAAATAAAGCATTTCTAACTTATGTATAAGAAGATCAGGCAGAATGCCTCTAAAGTTTGGTATATATGGACTGTATTATGAGGCATTATTATTGCTAAGTCCAAGCTGCTCATGTTCTTGAGCCTGCTTCTACATACAGTCAACTAATGCGGCTATTATTCTTAAATCCCAAATAACTTTTCTTTTGGTGAATCTAATAGTATAAAAATTGATTATTAATTTCAGAAATACTTTTTAGATATATATACAAGTTGGCCGGATTGAAATTCCTAGGTAACAATGATAATGATAATTTTGTTTATATAACAAGATAATGATAAGTTATATTAACATAATTAAGCCAGCCATATCTATGAGAGACCATAAGAGAAAAAATAAAATAAAAAATAGAATCAACTACATCCGACACAAGTTTTATGTATTTCGACAATATGTTTACGTTCACAGAATTGTAAATGATTTTATCTAGATGATAAATAAATATAGTACTGCGGCGGTCATACAAGAGAATAATTCAATATATAGTAAATTCTAGCTAATAGGTCAGATTGGATCAAGAGCCAAAATGGGTCAACAAATATCGGCTCAAGCCTTCGCTTCTTGGCTTAAGTCTCATTGAAAATCTACTAAAAGACTACAACAGATCATTGTCTAGTCCGATCATTGAATCGAACTGTGCGCCACAAACACAACCAGACTCTACATATATATATATATAAGCCCAACAATATATATATATATATAGGGGATTAAACTGCGTGGGATTAAGTATGAAAAGACTATATAATGAAAGAAATATTTTTGGGAGTAGTCACTGTTTCGCTACATTCAGCGCACACCTGACATGGGAAGCAAACGCACAGTTTCATTAAGTGAGTTAAAAGTGAGACGGATCCGAGAGAGAACTGATGGATGAGAGAGAGAGGTGATGAGAGAGAGAGAGAGAGAGAGATCTGATGAGAGAGAGAGTCGAGATGAAAAAGAGAGTCGATGAGAGAGAGAGAGGGGTAGAAGGTCTGGTGTGTTTTTCACAATAAAAAAAGAAAAAAGAGTAGACCCGTAACGTGTGCTACGAATCAATTACGAACAGTGGCTAATCTGTAGCATAACTCATAATGAAATTAATGAAATCGTTTGTATATATGTTAGGAATAAAATTGATGGGAATGAAGATGAATCAATTATTATATAGAGCTGATGAGAGAAAGGGGTAGAAGGTTTGGTACGTTTTTTACAAAAAAAAAAAAAAAAGAGTAGACCCATAACGTGTGCTACAAATCAGCCGTGAACAGTAGTTGATCTGTAGCACAACTCATAATGAAATTAATGAAATCGTTAGTATATATGTTAGGAATAAAATTGATGGGAATGAAGATGAATCAATTATTATATATATATATATATAGTCGGCAAACCCTTAATTTTAGGCATGGAGCAAGCTAGGCTAGCTAGCTATATATTCAACGGCAAATAGGGAATATAATGATTTAACTGATTTGGCAAACATATATAACCTTGATTTTATTATATATTTTATAAGTAACGCTAATGTACAACTCTCAAATAAACAAGTCTCATATAAATTTTTATTTTTTTTTTGTAAAAAAGTAGATTTAAGTACTAATAAAGAATAGTTTTTTATTCTTTTTTTAAGTGGATTCTACTCTTTTACAAGAGTTTATATGAGACTCGTCTATTTAAAATTTGTATAAATCATTTCTCATATTTTATATATGTTGAGAAGAGTAGTCTATTCAATAATATATAATAATTTATAAGCTGGACATAATAATGAAATTATCTGGAAAACATATTGTTTTCGGTTTTACCTTGACTTTTTTTAAATTATTACCGCCATTGTTTTAACTTTAAATGGTGAGCTATCACTGCTCCATATAAATCTGATTAATTGCCATGATCGAGTCCAATTAATTATTATGTGGTTGCTCGCTCTAGTGATCATCATAATCTTAATTAGATTCCATATATATAGTTACTTTTACCAGCTGCTATCCCTTTCTATTGTACGGATTGATACTGGTCCTAGCTAGCTAGACTAGATCAAGTTTATTCGCATTAATTTTGTTTTCCATTGACATTAATGTAGAGATTTTGTTGATTTTTAATTAGAATATAAATTACTAAAAACCATGCATGCATTACGTACAAGGACGTTGCTAATTCGACATTTATCATTGTTCTTAGAAGCGATTATCGGCATGATTCTATATATCGTGACTAATTTCTTGAGCATATATGTAAGAAGCATTTTTTTTAATATAAGAATCGCATTTTAAAAAAAGTGAGAAATGATATTTGTAAATTTAGGATGTGCAAGTCATGCACACTTTAAAAGTGAGTAAATCTGAGACTCACATAAAAAAATTATTTTTTTAATGGTAAACCTCACTTTTTTCAAAGAGAGTAGGCGTAGTTTGCACACCTTAAAATTATATCTAGCATTATTATATAAAAAAAAAAGAGTAGTTAATTCTCACATATAATTTTTTAATGATATTAAAAAAAACAATATCCTAATTGATTTCGTTCTTCGTACTATAGAATAGTACTAATTATGATCATGCAACATGCATCATGCATGTGTGTGCATGTATGTGTGTGTGTATATATATATATAATTAATAAGATTGGATTTATTCATATATATGGCCGTTGGAAATAGTACTGAAGCAAATTATAACTCTTAGTGATCTTCATAACAATGCTACGTACAGTCTCCGAATAAAGAATACATGTGTAAGCTTAGTCAATTTTATGTTTAATTAGAACGTACTTGGCATATATAGTATGATCTGCTAGGTGAGCCGGTAATTAAGGTATATGATGATTTGTGCACATGAGCTTAAGTACGTACGTACTACTCCTTAACTAAAACTTAAGACCATATTAATCTAATTAATTAAATGAGCCCCAGCTTACATGACTTCCATTAGTTGGCAAATTAAACCTTAATTAATTGCATCATGTGTACATCGAGAGTGAGAGAGAGAGAGAGAGAGATCTAGTGGGGGGTGTGCTTATTTGCGTAATGATTGCATGCACTCGTGGCTCCCAATCCTTTTTAAGCGAGAGAGATCATGGAGATAGAGATATAGAGAGAGAGAGATCATCTACGTACGAAACTATGTGAAACAAATGAACAAAACTCGAGTGATTTATTTAACATAAAGTTGCATGCTGCAGTGTAGGGAATATTATATATAATTAATTAATTAGGACTATAGAATGTTTGTAGGAAGCTGCAGCTAGCGAGGCCGATTATAAAGTGATCAGATTATTACAAGTTGATCTCTCTTTCTCTCTCTATATATATATATATAAAGCTAATTAATTAGATCAATTAATAAATGTGTTAAAAGCAACGTGCGTTTGCAATATTAATGCTCTTAATTCTTTGCTTCTCTTTTCCTCACATGCAGCAGCCGTACTAGTACTCCGCTCTCTTTAATTCCCTCCTGCGTATTCCCTTCAAACTTGAGAAAATCCGGCCTCCATTATTATATATATATATATATATATATTATGAGTAATGTTATACACCACACTCTCATCTTAATTTGATCATATTAAGTAGTAGTATGTGACATATTTATCACTATTAGATAATAAATAAGCATACAATAAATAATTATTTAATGATAATTAGAAATGTGACACATCTTAATTACTTAGTGGGATAATAGTATGGTGTATAAAATTTTTCATATATTATATATGATACAAACTAATTACTCATGTGTCTTATCATTCACACTTATAAGCAATTAATTATAAGATAATTTATACCAAAGCATATGTGGCCTGATGCTTCCAAAATAGAGGTCTGGAGTTCGAAACCTCCATCTTCTAATAAAAAAATTAATAATTATAAGATAAATTACCATTTTAAATTCCTAAAGCATACGTACACGTCTGATCTCATATATATAATATATGACGTTAATTTGTGAAACAAAGTTTTGTACGTACAAGAGGCATGAAAGGTTCCAATATTAATATTAGTTGCGCATGAACAAGGGTTATCATTATTGATCAAAATTAACGTTAAGGATCGATCTGAAATATTCAATCGGATCCATCATTAATCTCCAAAAATCCACTTAATTACGTACGTTGCTCGATCAGTCGTTCAATAATATTACTAAGTACGTACGTACGACGTCGTATATAGCACCAAATATCGATGATGATCATGAGTAATTAAGCTGCATATTATATATATATATGCCAAGCTAGCTATGAAAAGTAGTTTGAGATCCATCGAGTAGATAAAGATTCCTTTCAACGGCCGGGTTTAATGAGAGAGAGACGAAAGAGAGAAGATTCCATTCAGATCATGGAACGAGCAATCCGGGGACCCAAAATCCAACTAAATATATGTAAGATCATCGATTGACATAACGTACCCTATCTATATGCGTCATCCCACCCAAGAACGACGAGACGATAATCTAATTCTTTGTGGATGATCGAAGACTAGATCGACTCTGGTCTCCGCCACCACCGCCCATTAGATTAGACAAAATGGAGACATGCATGATGTAAAATTGATCATGTAGATCAAGAAGAATCGTACGTACGTAAGCGCGTCATGGCTGTATATATTCTTCCGCCCTAAAATGAGCAGCTAGCTAGCTTATACCAGTACGTCGTTTCAGATCAAACAATTTTAATTGTTTCCACTTTTCTTTTGTTTGCTAGCACATAATTCAACTTGTCGTATTAATGCTTGCTTATCAAAGATAGATATGGAATTTTACCTAAATCTAGCTGTTTGAAGACCCTCAAAAAGTTCCATTAATGCCTTCTTGATCATGTATAGTTCTTTTCCTTTATTTTGAGTGGTACGTAGCACATAAATGCAGTCCAAATTATATGAAACATAATCATCAAGACGTGCGCATTAACGAGAATGGAAACATATATACTGTGGTTCACTATAAAAAGTGAATGTCTGCATGACCCTGATCTTGTTCATTTGGACTGTGACATTTCCTGATTCAATCATCTAATTATCGTTGTGGTACACATGACACTAGCTAACTAGTCTATTCTAAAATGGACATTGGGTGGCTTCCACCCAGTGATGGATCATCTAATATTCTAGCTTATTATCTTCTCTCTTTTGTTTTTTTCTGGGCCATAATCCAGCAATTTCTGTCTAAAAAGATGCTTCCACCTCTTGTCATGACTGAATACTTGGAGATGTTAGTGGCTTGCACAGGACCATGCTTCCATCATTCTTCTAAATCCTTGCTTCAACTACGTACTGTGGGTTGCTCTCCCATTAATTAAGTACCTTTAGCTCCGATATATTTGAGAACCAAAAAGATGTTTGAGTACTCCAACTTATACAGCTAAATACTATATATATAAAATCTTGATCCCCATCAATGGCCATGATGAAGTTGCACCGCCTAGCTAACTTCTCTCTCTCTCTCTCTAGAAAATCTCCAGGGTTTGGGGTAGTGCTGAGACCTTTCATCAAGATTTTCTCAGTTACTTTCTTTTTTCTTTATGGATCTTATAATTAAGAACCTCGTCTTATGGATTTCATCACTTGAGCTACAATAGATCATCAACTAGATTAGAGAGCATGCACGTTGGTGGGTCCAAATTAACTTTACTGGAACTTGTACTTTGATATGGGTGTCGTGTAGAATAAATTAATTTACCCACACGTATATATTGTTACATAAACACCTTTTTTTTTTCACCAAGACCTATGAAATTGGTCTGCCATATATATATATACATATGCGGTAAGGGATCTCCGCATGCCATTCATTCTGCTTTCCCAAATTTCCCACTCCACATTAACTGTGTTTTTAACTTTTTAACTGCTGATTACTGGCTAAAGCGTGCGATACTATGGCTAAAACTCAGAACCTTCAACAGTAACATGTGCTTGCTCCAATAAGGAAGAGATATCGTTATAGTTATGAATGTGTAAGCGTTGCGTAATTATTTTTAAAAAAGTGAATAAATACAAAATTTATATGAAAATATTAATTTTTTAATAGTGAACTTCACTCTTTTACAAAGTAACAACACAGCGCTTACGTACTTCACAATTGTATGTATATATCATTACTAGGTAGAAAATGAGTTAGAAGTAACGCTCTACCGGCCAATAGAAAGGAAAATGATATATATATATATATATATATATATATATATAAATTAACTGGCATGCATGTCGAGAATAAAGGATACATGGCTTTACGTATAAACAGAGAAGGATTAATGTGTTCTTTTTTCTGTTTTGCTTTGCTCTGCAAGTTCTCTTGATATTCTCCAGAGCAGAAGTTTAACGTTGGGATGGATGTGATATTATCGATGGTGGAACAGAAGGAAGATATTGCAGTGTTGGCTTCCGAGGATGCACATAGTACAAACAAACCACGGCACAACCTTAAACTTGTTTACTAGCCTGTATTTCATTCCCAATGAACAACTACAGTACTGTACGATTCGCACGAAAAGTAAGCCCACTTCTATTCAAGCACAGAACCTTATCCCCAGAACCAAACACGTGATCTGATGCCTCAAACCAGGCTGGCTCCATTTCCTAGTCCTGCCACTGTCTACGTCCTACGTACACATCTTTGTTTTTCGAGGATACCAACGAATCTGATCGGTCCTCATGTGGTAGCTATATACCTGATCACCAGGTGTGATCACATGCATGGATCTGTTACGACGATTAATTCTTAGATTCTCACACTCGCTCGGACTCCTGCTGGGAAAAGTTGAGATCAGACGGCAGAATTATAGATGAACACTAGAAAAGTTAAATTGGTGCAATTTTTTTTAGTTTAATCAGAATTTGGGTTAGTCAAAATTAATTGAGAAATAATTCGTATAAGTCATAAATAGATAAGTCTCATAGTTTTAAAAAAATAGACTATACCTAAAAAAAATGTAAAAAAAAATTGGATCCACATTTTACAAAAATTTACGAGACTTGTACTTAATATTACTCAAATTAATTAGTTGCATGTTACTGTTGGATTCAAAGTGTAAAGTTTTTGAGTACTTTGAATGCGTGAAAGATGTTGAGAAGATCATCTACGTGAATTATTTTTAACCGTGTCAAGTATTGGATAAAGGGAAGCCTTTGGGCATTATAAGTTGTGAAAAGTGTAATAATCTTACCATTTATTACATCATGCTTACATTACAAATGACTTGATCTAATAAATAATTAATTGAGAAATAATTTATATAAGTCACAGATAGACAAGTTTCATATTTATAAAAAAGTAGACTGTACCTAAAAAAAAAAGAAACTTTTATTTACTAGCAGGATCTACTTTTTTATAAAAGATTTGTATGAAACTTGTACTTAACATTACTCAAATTAATTAGCTGCATGTTACTATTGGATTCTTTGAAGTCATGTAAAGTTTTCGAGAACTTTGAAAGTCACAAATGCGTGAAAGATGTTGAAAAGATCATCTACACGTTACAAGAAAAACGGGCTTTTGCGACTAATTTATTACGACTAAAAGACTTTTCGCAATAAATTTTAGTTGCAAATAATCATTTCGCTAGAATTAACTAGTCCCAAATAGGCAGTTTTCTTGTAGTGACGGGAATTATTTTTAAGCCTTAATTAGGTGTCAAGTATTGGATAAAGGGCGGAAGCCTTTGGGCATTATATATAAGTTGTGAGAAGTGTAAAAATCTTACCATTTATTGCATCATGCTTACATTTATAAATGACTTGATCTAATGCGCTTAAATAATTAAAGATGGTCAAATGATATCTCTGTATAATGTTCCATCAAAGAAAATGAATCATCATAATAGCAAGAAAGAACACCTCTCTCAATGGCTCATGACCATGCAATAGCTAGAGGTAAACGAACAGAAACCCTTGCCTTAATCAGAAACTATAAGTCACATTAATTAATTATCTCATCCTCATGATTTTTTTAAAAAAAAAAGTTTAGTAAAAATATCCAAAGGTGGGTAGAAGATTGATGGAATAAATTAATTTTGGGAATTATATATTGAAATTAATATTGGATGAAGACTCAAAGATCAGAGACAGAAAAGACTTAATTATTGCACAAAAGTGAACTCGTGTAAACAGTGGAGAAAATATTGATTAATGTAAGGATGATTATAATTAAGAGTAATGGAAACTAAAACCGTTTCAAGGCCACATATATAATCCCATGCCCCCCAACCCCCACACAGACATCATTGGAACAACTTATAGTTATCGTTTAAAATTAATGTTTTATCTCCAACGACCCAACCATAAAATGTACAGCTACTACGTCTGTCTACCGATCGATCAGATCATCATGTGTAGAAAGATCAAGTACCATATTTAAACAAAAAACAAAACCAAATGCAAATGCAAAAACAAAGAGAGTTTTGAGTACTTGTTATGTAATTTGTGTGTTTCCTGCTCGTAAATTTTAAGTTGAGAGTCGTTGTCACTAGTGACGTTTGACACACTTTATGCACGCTCACAAAGCCAAAGGCATGCATGGAGTTCATTTCCACTGTGATCAGTTGCATTAATTCCCTGTGCATATATATATATATATATATATATATATATATAATCACTACTGAATTAATTAAGCAACTTTGAGCTGGATTATATGTAATGAGTGGGCATGAAGCACAAGCACCTATTAATTTTAGGATTCAGCCACAAAGTAATGTGAAATTATGGAAGCCAAGTTACGATCATAATTAATTTCCTTATCAAACTTGGAAACAAAACTATCCACTTTCACTCTATCGCTAGAATCAAAAAACCTTCATATCTTTGATTTGTTTCCTTCCAATATTTCACTCAGATTGCCTTTTACTCCTTTTAATCATCCCAAGCACACGGTTCTCAGCTGAGTTAGATTGCTTGGGAATTGGGAAAGATCCTATTTTTGCTTATTATTCCCAATTAAGCTTCAGCTCAAAACTACCAACATTCAGCACATTGCTTGACCCTTTGGCATATTCTCTCTTTTCTCTCTGAAACAAGGTGAATGTTGGGTTGTACCTGTCCTTGTGGGGTAGAGCTGCTGCAAATGCGTGACAGTCACACACACACACACAGAGAGAGAGAGAGAGAGAGAGAGAGGAAAAGTGAGGGTGGTGATCCCGAGGTATGGGAGCATCCAGGTCTAAAGTGAGAAACAATTACACAGACGACAGAATAAAAGCCGCTCATCCTCTAAAAAGAGAGAACAACGACGAGGACAAGGAATAAAAACCCTCCACCCTTCGGTCCCTTCCCCTATCTTCTTTCAGTTCTTCCGATTTAAAAAAAGGGAGGATGTGAGCTCTGCCTTTTGCTTGTTATTTGAACACAATCGCATGATAAAAAGAGGTGCTCTTGCCCTTTTTAAGTTTTGGCATCTACCCCATCTAGTGAACATTTCAACATCACCAAGGAAGTATTACCAACAAATCTTTGGAGTTCTAGGAGAAAAAGATAATTATGATATCCAAATGAAAAATGGAATAATATTAGCCAATGTGTAAAGATTTCAAGCAACAATAGGATCAGCTTATTTTAATTAGGAAGGTTGCTCACTGTGAGGAGAGTTTAAAATATTCTGCAATCGGAAAAGAAGCCAGACCAAATCCAATGCAAACAAGCAAAAAAATTATGAATGCATCTTCAGCCCCGCTAGGAACCTCAACATCCATTGCAGGGATAAGCACCATTTTCAGATATTTTCCATTATAGCTATGGACAGTATTTGGTTCCTTAGAAATAAGATCATTCATGAGGCTTTTACTCCCAACATTGAGGTCTTTGTCTCTAGCACACTAAAGATTTATAAAGAACACTGTGATGCATGGGGGCAATAAACAGGTCAATGAAAGTCACCAGCAGAGAGCCACACCCTGAGACCATCACCCCTTAACATTTGACGTGGCGGTCAGAAGCACAGGCATCATAGCAGCAGCCATATGAAGATCAGAAGAAGGCTCAATAATATTTGTAGAGACCAGACACATTCAAAGTCTAAATCCAAATCTAGGTGAAGCTATGACAATGTACATTGGTGTAAAGGAAGCAAAGGAACGGCAAATCAAAAAACTCTCAATTGCTGGAGACTCATTAGTGACACTACAAGCTGTGAATGATCCAGACACTAGGGCAGATTGGACCATACAACCGATCATCCAAGATATCACAAACACACTGCAGTCCTTCAGAAGCTGGGAAATCAGGAAAATACATCAAGATTTTAATCGATGCACGCATTCCATTGAGCAATGGGCAGCTTCCAATAGTTTCTATGGAAGCATACCCTTGTCTCAATTCCTCCGTGGATGTTAAACTTCCATAGTGGAAAAGATCCACCTTGAATGATGTAACTATTAATTATTTCCTGCATTTTAGTTTGTAAGCCTCTGTGAAAGGTTGGATATATATTATTGAAAAAAAAAAAGTAAAAAATGATGAAACTTATAAGCACCACCGGCCACATTTTATAGAAACGAAATCAATCATTCATTTCACAAAAACTGAAAATTTTCTTTAGCTACTACAAACCCTAACAGGCAATGGGGTTACCAGCAATGGGGTTAAATTCACATTTGCTTTCAGAAGTTGGTTGTCCAATTGAGATGACCCAGTTCGGCCTGTTGATAGGCACCCACCTGTGAACCAGGGGCAGCTGCAGCCACACCAACACCGACATTACCACCCATAGCAGGTGCTAAGTGGTGTGGATTAGCAATTGCAGCCGGCTGCGGAGGAGGATGGTACATACCCGGAAATTGCATGTGAGAAGATTGTGCAGCAGCTGCATTAAAGGAAGCATGACCTGTGTGGGATGGCATATATGCACCATGGGGTGATTGCGCTGGCATGTTGTAGTATGGAGTGGATTGCATACCCGGAAGCTCCCTTGGGTTCTGAATCCAATGCATACCCGGAAGCTCCCTTGGGTTCTGAATCCAAATTTCAGATGCCTCGGCCTGCCATGTCAATATTGAATAAAAAGAAATTATATTATTTTTTAGTAAACCAAAAGATAAATAATCTGACCTGCCAGATTAATTACATTATAGACCCGTTCAAATACAATTGAAAAAAAAAGGAGATGCATTAAAACAACTCCCAAATGTACGACAGCCCATATTTATTTGATTAAAAATCCACACCAAAAGACGAAAGGAGAAAGCTATGCATGCCCAAAGTCAAGGTCGACCCTCAGTGGACGTCTCTAATCCAAGCACGTGTGAGATTGCAGATCAATAAATACAAAATAAATAAAAAATCATATCCACTGAACATTTTTTACAAAATTCAAACAAGCGGTTATGACCAGTTTTCTAATTGAACAAGTCAGGATCCTCACAAGTAGTTAGTACCTATATATGACAGCTAAATGATAACAATCAACCTCGGAAATTTAAATTACTTTCCTTCCTTTTTTTTATTGGCACCGGGTATCCGGAACAAAGTCCAGACTAATGCTGAGGGTGCACAGGCTCTCGATAATGAGTTTCCCACAAGTGCACCTCAGGCAATTCAAGATAAAAACTCCCTCAGTCCAATGGCTCCTAGAAATTGTTTGCACCCAAGGATTCAACCTTAGACCTGAAGGAAGCATACCATCAAGACCAAGGCTCTTACCACTTGGGCCATCCCCTAAAATTACATTATGATGCAAGTTTCAGAACCAACCTGCTTCTTTTTAAATGGAGACATTAGGCACCAATAGGATTCACTAACGACATAATAGGGAGTGTCCATAAATTACAACAAGTTTATCTAGTGTAAATCTCTAGATGAACTCTTTGATACATCATACAAATCCATAAATAAATTAAGCAAGAAATGTAATTTTACCTGTGGATTTGAGACATAAATGTTGCTATCTTTGTATTTGATTCGAGATGAATCTTCGAGCCCAGTTGCACCACCAACCACACCAGGAGCATTAATATACCCAGTTGGATTGGTAAAATTCCCAAACCCTGTGGGATTGCCAGCCAGAACAGGCTTGAACTGTTGAACTCCATACTTCATGCTGCTTGCATTTAGATGTGAACTACCTCCCGACATCAGCAAGTAACTGCTACCATTTGATGGGTGGGGATAGGCAGGGTTGCTAGAATAGCCAGGCATGGCCATAGGCGAAACATAAAGTGGGGGCAGGAATTGACGGTATGGCAAAAGATTGGCAAAATGGGGAAAATGAACTTGCGGGTACATCTGTGCTACAGATGGTTGTTGCTGCTGCTGCTGCTGCTGCTGCTGTGCCATGGCAATTGTTGATGCAGGGATGCTGTTGGCAGCATGTGAACTTAAAGCCTGTATTCATAAGAGAAAAAAACATCCATTAAACTGGTATCGAATATAAAGATGTTTGGTAGGCGTGTACAGTACAAGTCATATCCAAAACAGTTCTACATTTCACTTTCAATGTTTATGGCAAAAGAGAGAAGCCCATTACATGAAAACTACACTTTTAAGCGCATAGAACATTAAAAATTATACTTTTTAAGTAATAATCAAAATTTGGGTAACTTAATAAAGTTCTTTAATCATTACTACTAGGGCCAGTGGGCAATCAGTCATTTATGTTTTGTAAAATATTCTCCTTTTTAATTCCATACATGCTACAAAAATGAACAGAACATTACAGCCAAAAGCCCCTAAAAGATGAGAAGTATCCGAGCCGCTTTTGTTCATCCACCAAAATAAACATCTCAACCAAATAGAGTTTTGTTTTCATACAAGTGTACAGAGTAATGAGCATTAATCTATGCATGTCTAACAATAAATCAATTAAATTTACCTCCTGAGGAGATTGTAAACCCTGGCCCCGCATAGTTTCATCCATTGTGGGTCTAAAATAGGGTATATCATAACCGGTCTGAGGATCATATGCCTGCTAGAAAACCAATACACATTATAATGGAGGATGATAAGAAGTGAAAGGACATAAATGCCACAGCATCAATAACATCTAAAATAAAGCCCACCAAATTAGCTAACATTAAATGTAAAGTAGCAATTTCACCCCTCCACAGTCAGAATCAAGTTTGGCAGATAAAGCCAGAAATCTAAATCATGAACTCACCGAAAACCCTGGTAGTTCGGGAGGATCTTGATGCTGTTGCGACTCTGAAGGAGCATAAGATGGACTGTTCTCTCGAACCAATCCAATATCTGCATAATTGTCCAAATTCTGAGGACTTAAGGACTCTTTCTCATCAGGCAATTGATGCTCAGAATCCACTACAGAAGCTGGAGAATCAGATCCAGAATTTCTAACTTGGCTATCATGTGCCTCTGCCAGCCTGCTGCCAGAAGCATCATCACCAGAAGACTCTGGAGCTGACACCGACAAACTGCTATCACGAATTAACAATTTAACATATTAATATTTGCTAGTAAATTACATACCAAGTGAATTAATTACACATTATATTGAGCTGAGATGATCCTTAAATATTTAGAATGTTGAAATAAATTTTGAAAAAGAGAGTTTCAAGACAAAAAAATGAGAATTCAACAAATATTAATAATTTAGGACAGTGAAAACCTTAGGGCATCTGAATATTTAGAATGTTTGGATATAAGAATTTGGATTTGGATTTGAACCAAAGTCAAAACAACCTTTTAAGCTTTTCAAAATACTGGATTTGAAGTCATGGTTGATTTAAAATCCAAATATCCAAATTCTAAATACAATTCAAACAAGAAATTTGAATTTTAAGACCCAAATCCAAATCCTTCTCCCCAAATCCATGCATCCAAATGACAATTAGTGAATTATAAAAGTAACACCAACCTCGTAGCAGGTTCTACATTTGATTCTTCTGTAGTTCCTACAGCCTGCAGTCCAGCAATAAGATTCCTTGAAGAATCAAACTCTGTCCCAATGCTTCCAAAAGTGAGCTGACAGCGATCAGTCTCAGGGACTCGAATATGCTGTGCTATGATCACATTCTGATGCTCATTTAGGTTTACACTAGAAAGCTTATCTTGCAACTTAGCGGTTTCAGAATCCAAATCCTTAGAATTCTCAGCAGAAGGTGAAGCAGATTTTGTAGGTGTTCCAATCACCCCGGGGCTACTAACAGTCGCCTTTTGGCTTGATTTAGGTTTCCACTCTATTTTATGATGGGCACCTGCAACAAAAGTTAGGGTCAATTCTCTTCCAAAAGTAAAAATAAGATAGATGCCCCCCCAAACCCCCCCCCCCCCCCCCCAAAAAAACCCCCAAAAAAAAAAAAAAACCTTCCCCCTGCTTTTTCTTTACCTGCTAAAGTTCAGATCATTCATTGGCGGCAAGTAAAATGGACAACTATTGCCAATAAATTCAAAAGCACTCATCAAAGTAAACAAACCATCAAATGGAAACAATCAAGGGAATGCACCACAAGAGAAGTTATGCAGCTACTTTCATGCGTTAATCATTAATCAAAATGTTATGACACCCTGCAATACCTGAGAGCTTAATGGTGCATAGATAATGCATCATAAAAAAGGAATAATATAAAACATTTTCTGTTGGAGAAAAATGCCAGATAAAAGAAAATTTTTCTTCAGGAGAAAAAATAACAAAAAATGAACCTTCCCATCCAATGCCATATCATTGACAATATTAGCTGTAAGCAGCTTACCCAATTGGGCTTTGCTAAAGATAGAACTTAAGCTTCCCATACTCCAAACAAATAAAACCAAAAAATAAGCTACTTAAGTTCTCTATCCACACTGTAAAGCTAACTTTCTTAAACAGGCTCTACTAAACCACAAGCATTAGAACAAGTTTTAACCTGGGCCTTAGATTACCCCAGTTTTCATGACACTTTGACTAGCACACCATTAAAACCCTCTATAATTTTCACCAACTTCCAGTTATCAAAATCAAGGAAACCAAGACAACTTCACTTTTGAGGAGCATTTAGCGTAAAAAAAGGCTCAATTATTACAATTCTACCTTTTTGATGACCCACAGGTTGTTGATGTGGCCTGCCACTATACTGGTTGCTTAAGAATGATTTGCTTACTGACATGCTGGCAATAACAGAATCAGTTGCAGTTGTTTGGTTGAGGTGGTCAGTTCTAGAAATGGCATTGAGAGGTCGGGATGCTTCTGTAGAACCATCCTTTCCCAAAGGTGACTTTGAGAAAGAACTACTAAGCACAGTGGACATTTTGAGAGAGTTGTCAGAATGCTGTCTGCGAACACCAACAACACCAACTTCCCGTTTAATAGTTCCAACAGAGCCTGAAGACCTGGAATCTGGAGATGGCACATGAACTGGATCTGTGGAAGAGGAATACACCCCAACAGCAGAACTGCCTGATGCCAGAGTTGCAGGACTTAGTTGGGAGTTGTTTGACTTTGCCGCTTGCACCCGCAAATTTGTGCTGGGAACTGATGCCCGCTTTTCCTCTAGTACCTTCCCATCACTGTCCCTTGAACTGGCATCTCGAGCATGTCTAGGGTGTGAATCAACTGGCCCATTCAAAGTCTGATATGAACTCCGTCCACCAGAAGGCTTCTGACTACCTGAGGTTTCTGTAAAGCTGCTTAAAGAGCATTACAAGGACCATATATCAACATCATGATTTTGCGGTGCAGCAGATGTGCTTAAGTCAGGTAATGCTTCACTCCATCTCCTTCACAACATTTTTCAAATTCACTGTCCTCAAAATTTATTTCTGCCTCAAAAAGGACCCTCATTTTTTTGTTATTGATTACTTATAAAAAAAAATGTTATTGATCATTTTTCTCATCCCTCTACTTTTTGGTGAAACACCTAAAACCATGATCTCCCTTTGTGCTTCTATTGCATTTTATCAAATTTAGCGTATTTAAAAAGGAACCATAAAGATCAAGTGATATTGGTGTTTTCTCTCTTAAAAAAACAAGGAACATAGCTAGGAAACTGACTGTCACAGATAATCTGGACATGCGGCCAATAAATTCTTGGATCAACATACTGCTATATTTAATGGTGGGTGGGGCACAAATACAGAACTACGAGTATTTATGGGGAGAAAAGAATAAAAACAATTTGAAGTATAGAATATTACCCCTTTGTAGGAACATTTGATATCGCTTTCTCATTGGTAGATCTTGTACGTTGTGGTGAAGTAGACTTCACCTCTTTCTCTGTGTTTTGATTAACTCTGTTATCTCTCACAACACAGAACTTGATGCCTGCACTCAGCAAGAATCTACCGATCAACAAGTAGTCCATGGCGCGCTAAACAGAAGCAACAAAAGCAGTGATCCATTCCATAAACAGTCTGGGGGATGCATGAAACCTCATACATAAATATGTAAAAAATGTACAACGAAACCATAAAGCTTCATGAGATGCATAACAAGAAGAGCAATGCTGGATAAATTGTTTGGATGTAGCAATATAAAGTACCATAAGTATGACAGGAAATATTAGTGGAAGAGAGTGAGTCTTTGAGTTTATTTCCAGTTTCTTATTAGTAGAAAAAAAGAGGTTAAATGAGAAAATCGGAACAGTTTACAAAAGACACTTGAATATTAAGTCTGCTAGAAACTTTTCTCTCCGTACACATGCATTTTTTCTTTCTTGGTCTGGTTCTTGATTCATCTTGCTTCACTAACATTGATTGGTGATAGTTAGATGGGTCGTGTTATAGGACTAGTTATTGAGTCTAAGTGCTTCACAATAGCATTATGTGGAGGTGGTGGTCTGAGAATTACTGAGAGGAGCTGGAAGACAGAAAACTCGGTGTTGCTGGGCTTCTCCTCTATTCAGTGGCTTGGGAAGGTGTTAGAGGAGAGCTTGAGCAGAAAAAAGGAGGTATACTCGGCAACACGTGATGGGTATTGTAGTTTTATTGCTCAACGTAGTGAAAATAGGAAAGGAAGATACGTTGAAATATCAGAGTATAGTCAGGGGGGAAGAAGGAATATGTTATGTATTCCAGAAGGTGAGAATGGTTGGGGATGGAGGAAGATGAGGGAGGCTTTGGTAGAGCAAGGGAAAGAAAAAACCAAGGAAGGTGGTCTGCATGGAGGAGCCAAACCGAGTGATGGAAGAGGGAAACTGAAACACTATGAGCGATCGTATAAGGAGGTCCTTGCGACGTCGATACCGAGAGCTGCGAAGGAGAAGGTGGCTGGTGCGAAGGTTTTGGACAGAGGTAAGGGATGTTGGCAACGTGAGGGTATGGTGAACCATGCCCATGGCAGGGCCTCTGTCGAGTGTCAGTCATGGGAAATGCAAAGGAAGTTGTTGGAAATGCAGGGGCAACTGCGCGCATTGCAGAAGGATATGGAGCATTTGTCGGTTCATTAAAGGAAAGTGAGGGAGCAGATAAGTTGAAGGATGATGGGCTAAGTGTTACTCGGAAAAAGGCTCAACCGAAGGGCAAATACAACAGAGGATGGAATGTATGGTGCCGGGCTAAATCACAAGATCATTTTAGGGCTGGGCCGTCTCAAGTTAAGGCCCATGAGGCCCAGTCAGCCGGGTCGTTATCCAAAACCCAACTAAACGGGTCTAGATGGGCCAACAGAACTCGCGGAACCGAGTTCTAGCCCGATACATTCCATCGAGCTCCACAGGCTCGGGTTTGTGCCGGAAAGCATACAGACGGCACCGATAGAGGGTGAGGGGCTACAGACGGCGCCGATGGAAGTAGTGGGGGTCGCCGGTGTGGTCTCGCCGGAGTCTTGTGCTGAAAATCCCTTGTTAGGTGTAGAAGCTAGGGTTCCTTCGGCTCTGGAGAAGCAGAGCTCGCGGATGAGGGAGGCTGGGGTGTCTCTGATTCCAGCGGCAGGGTCGGGGAGACCAGTAGAGAACCTCGAGTTGCCTGAGGTTGAAGAAGACTCGGATAACTTCATGCATTCAGTGGAAGATGAACTTTTCATCCCCTGTGGTTTGGAGGATTTTTCTATGGGAAGTGAATTTCAGAACCAGAATAATAAGATGGGGAATCCTACCCCATTAAATTATTATTTTCCAGATCAAGCATCAGATTGGGTTATACATAAAGCTAAAGAAATTCAACATATTGTGGGAATTGAGTGTGTTGGGTATGAGGAGCAATTTATAGCCTTGTTAACTGCTATGGAAGCTGGCCATCATCAAGAAAAGAGGGGGAGCACTAAGAAGAGTCGGGAATTAAAAAGATTGATGTGGTCGATGAACTCGGAAGCAAGTTCTAGCAGGAATAAGGCGAATGGGAAGGGGCTGAATGTTCTCCAATGAAGCCTAAGATTTTATCTTGGAATGTCCGGGGTCTAAACGAGGTAGAGAAGCGTCTTCGGATTCGTCGTCTACTTCGTGAATGGAAAGCGGACATAGTATGTTTACAAGAGACAAAGCTGAAGTTGATTAGTAGGAGGATTATTCGGAGTTTATGGAGTAATATTTATGTGGATTGGGTATATTTGGCCTCTTCAGGGGCTTCGGGAGGAGTTGTGATAATGTGGGATAGACGGGTAGTAGAGAAAGTGGAGGAGTACATAGGGAGATATATGGTAGCTTGTTCTTTTAAAAGTGTATTAGATGATTTCTTGTGGGCATTTGCAGGAGTGTATGGGCCTAACTTAGATGTCAATAGAAGTATATTATGGGATGAACTTGCAGGGGTAGAAAGTTGGTGGGACCTCCCTTGGTGTATTGGGGGGGATTTCAATATGGTGCGCTTCCATAGTGAAAGTCTGGGAAGTAGAAGATTGAGACCAGCAAGCCTGGAGTTCTCAGAGTTTATCTTTGATTTAAACTTGTTAGATCTTCCATTAGCAGGGGGTCCAGCTACTTGGTCAAATAATCAGACGTGGTCCCGCTTAGATCGTTTTCTGATTTCTCCAGAGTTTGAAAGCCATTTTACGGATGTATGGCAAAAGCATTTGAGTCGTATAACTTCGGATCATTGGCCTATTCTACTGGATTGTGGAGGTGTTCGTAACAGCAGAAGGTATTTTAAGTTTGAAAATATGTGGTTGAAGTCAGAAGGTTTTGTGGAAAGGGTTAAAAGATGGTGGACTTCGTATCAATTTGAAGGTACATCCAGTTTCATTTTCGCAAACAAACTGAAAGCCTTAAAAAGGGATCTACAGGAGTGGAATAAACAAGCTTTTGGAAATGTGGAGGAGAACAAAAATTCCAAGTTGATGGAAATTCAGTATTTCGAAAGGCTACAAGAAGGGAGGCCACTAAATGAAGAGGAACAAGCACAAAAAGTTTTGTTGGTTGCTGATCTTGAGAGGTTAATCTTACAGGAAGAAATCTCATGGCGCCAAAAATCAAGAGCTCTTTGGTTGAAGGAAGGGGACCGGAGTACGAAGTTTTTCCATAGAGTTGCAAACTCACATAGAAGAAATAATAACATTAAAGTGTTGAGAATTGAAGGGGTTGAGAATAGAGAAGAAGAGGTTATCCAAGACCATGTGGTTGCTTTCTTTAAAAAGCTTCTCACGGAAGAGGTGGGTTGGAGGCCTACTTTAGATGGTTTGGCTTTTGACACTATTGAACCAGGGGATGTTACCAGATTGGAGAGGGCTTTTGAAGAGGAAGAGGTATTTGAAGTGGTAAGAAAGATGGCAAAAGATAAGGCTCCCGGACCGGATGGTTTCTCTATGGGTTTTTTCCAAAAGTGTTGGGAGGTGATTAAAGCGGATCTTTTGAAGGTATTTCAAGAGTTTTTCTCGTTAGGAAAGTTTGAGAAAAGTCTTAACACTACTTTTCTTGCACTAATCCCTAAAAAGGTAAGGGCCATTGAGATCACAGATTTTCGACCTATAAGTTTAGTGAATGGTGCTTATAAGATCATTGCAAAAGTGCTTGCAAATCGATTAAGTGTGATATTGGAGAAGATTGTTTCCAAACCACAGAATGCTTTTGTTAAGGGTAGACAGATCCTTGATGCGGCTCTTATTGCTAATGAATGCTTCGACAGTAGATTGAAGATGGGCAAAGCAGGGATTATGTGCAAATTAGATATGAAAAAGGCGTACGATCATGTTAATTGGGATTTCCTTCTTAATTTACTGGGTAGGTATGGGTTTGGTTAGAGGTGGAGGTCATGGATCAGATGGTGTATTTCTACGGTACAGTTCTCGGTGTTGATTAATGGTAGCCCAGAGGGTTCTTCCCAAGCTCTCGTGGCTTGAGACAAGGGGATCCGTTATCTCCTTTACTTTTTGTCATTGTTATGGAGGTATTGAGTAGGATGATCTCAGCCTTAGTGACTAATGGTTCCATCAGTGGTTTCCAGATTGGATCACCGAGTAGGGATAATACAACGGTTTCTCACCTGTTGTTTGCAGATGATACGCTTATCATGTGTGAGGCTGATCACGCTCAGTTGAGGGCAGTGAAGGCATTGCTGCTGTGTTATGAAGCAGTATCTGGCTTGAAAGTGAATTATGATAAATCTGAGTTGGTACCGATTGGAGAAGTTCAAGATATAAGGGATTTGACGGGCATTCTGGGGTGTAAAATTGCGTCTTTACCTATGACTTACTTGGGATTGTCGTTGGGTATAGCACCGAAGTCTCGTATGATGAAAAAGTAGAGAGGAGATTAGCAAGGTGAAAGAGAATGTATTTGTCGAAAGGGGGTCGGACTACTTTAATCAAAAGCACACTTTCCAACCTTCCCACCTACTTTTTATCCTTATTCCCTGTACCGGCAAGTGTGGAGGGTAGACTTGAGAAGTTACAGAGAGACTTTTTGTGGGGGGCCTTGGGAGATGAGTTTAAATTCCACTTAGTTAAGTGGGAGATGGTATGCCGGCCTATCTCCAATGGCGATTTGGGTGTCGGAAATTTGAGAGTTTTTAATCGGGCTTTACTAGGCAAATGGTTGTGGAGATATACCAAGGAACCAGAGGCCTTATGGAAGACTATGATCGAAAGCAAAGATGGTGATCTAGGGGAGGGGTGGTGTACCAAAGAAGTTAGAGGAACAGCGGGTAAGGGGTTATGGAAATACATTAGAAGAGGATGGGAGGTTTTCCAGAGATACACTAGATTGCATTTGGGGACAGGTGTCAAGATCAAATTTTGGAAGGATGCATGGTGTAGTACCAGTGTTCTACTAGATCTGTTTCCGTCTCTTTTCTTGATTGCAAGTAACAAAGATGTCACAGTGGCGGAGGTTATGGAAGTCTCAGTCTCAGGTAGAAACATTCACTGGAACATCAATTTCAACCGGGCGGCACAGGATTGGGAGATGGAAAGTTTTGTAGAATTTTATAGCCTCTTATATTCTGTTCGACCGAACATTCAGCAGGAAGATGAGTTGTGGTGGCATCCTGCAGGGAAAGGGGTCTTCTCAACTCGATCTTTCTATAAGGTTCTCACACAAGAGCCAGAGATAGAGTTTCTTTGGAGAAAGCTTTGGCGTCATAAGGCTCCTCCCAAAGCCTCTTTCTTTGTGTGGACAGCGTCTTTGGGTAAGATCCTCACTACGGATAATCTAAGAAAGAGGAGGATAATTATTGCAGATTGGTGTTGTATGTGTAAAAACGGGGGTGAGTCGGTAAATTATTTACTTTTACACTGTGAGATAGCTAAGTCTATTTGGGACGAGGTGTTTAAAAGGATGGATATGGCGTGGGTGATGCCGGAAACAGTTTTGGATGTATTGGCTTGCTGGAATTTTATCCGTGGGGTGAGACAGATTAAAGCAGTGTGGAAGATGATCCCTATCTATATTATGTGGTGTTTATGGCAGGAACGAAATGAGAGGACTTTTGAAGACAGAGAGATCTGTGGAGGAGCTAAAATTGTTATTTTTTAGAACTCTTTGTACTTGGGCCATTGCTGTTGACTTAAATGGCATGGACCTTCATGAATTCCTAGTTTCCTACATGCCTACATAAACAGGGCATTTTCTTTGTATCGTGTTACTTTGATGATTTAATAAAGTATTATTTTACTTATCAAAAAAATATATTAGTGCAAGAACATAAAAACAAGACTTGGAAAGGGATCCATCAAAGCTCACTCCAACTTTTTTTATTGGAGCCACTCTAAACTAATTAATACTTATCACTTCGGTTGTTAGTACTCCACTCATGCTGGAAGCACGTTCACCATTCACCTAACAGTGAACTTAACCTTTCAAAATTATTAATCTAACAGTATGTTTATGGGTAATCAACCATTATATTCGATGAGTTCACTTAATTCAAAAAGATGTATACATGTGTATAGCAAAACCAGGAATTGTAAAATCAGAAATTGGCAACGTAATGTGTTTAACACTTATATACCATGTAAAATATTAAAGTCAGCATCTCACCGGACTGTTAATCATAAATAAAAAATTAAAAAATTAAAAATAAAAAAACCAAAGAGAAGGGATAGGTAGGAAGCATATTTGCCGACACTAAACTGAAAGTGGAGTACCCAGTCTAAAGAATTGTCATCAGCACTACAACTGACCAAAGCAGTACCTTGTCTGCATTGATTATAAATAAATAAATAAAAGGATTATCAACACTAAAACAGAAAAAGAGGAGTACCTTGTCTTAAATTACCAGGTAAAACATTCCGTGTGTAGCCTCCTCTTCGGACATTATGATGAGAATGTGTAGAAAATTTCATCTCTTGACCAACATTCTCAGAATGCCTACGTGGATCCTTTGAGTCCTTGTACCCCGTACTCTACATGCACAAACAGTTGTTGATAAGATGTTACTTGGCTCAAGATTTCTCCTAAACAATTAATAATTTCAACTAAAAAGGAAAATAGAACAAAACTAGGTGAGGTACAAACAATAATAACTATCCTAAAAAATGTCATGGGGAAAAATGAAGATAATAAAACGATATCTAAAGCATCCTTAACTCGTATACAAGTTTTTCTTTTCTAAGCCCATATAGAAGTTTTTCATCAAAGAAGAAAAACTGCCCACAGAGGGAGGAGCTTATTTGGAAGATGATAGACGAAAACAATCATAAGAAAAATGTCATGAGGAATAAAAAAAACATTAAAGCATAAAAAAGTGCCCCAAAAATATACACACTTTTATAGGGAAAATCAAAAAAATAAATGGTGCCTCAAGGATAAATGTCTAATCCTATTATTGATAATTTGCACATGCCTTCAGTCTCCTCATAAAGACCCATGGCATTTTCCCCAAACTTAACAACCAAAAATGAAAATAAAGAAAAAAATAATCATGCTTGGATCATAGAAGATGAAAAATAAATCAGATATTTTTTTGAAATATTTTCAGGACAATCACATGTACACGATCAAAAAGGTAAAATAACGCCTCCACATCCTTGAACAAATAGAAAGTGATGCAAGAAAGTGGAACAGGAATTAGCTATAAAAAAGTTCATACCTCCTTTTTCTTCTCTCTTTTCCTCCTCACCTCATGAAATGGATCTGAGTAAAAATTAAAACATAAGTACATTGCATTAAAACATGAATAAAATTATATCAAAGCATGCTAAAAAGTTCACAGTACACGGACAATAAACTACAGCTCTATAAAAGAGAGGAAACGGCATAAAAATTTGTAAAGTTCACATCTCCAAGAGATCATCTGCAATGGTAACTGGTCATGTCAAAACTTGCCCAAAAAAGTCAGTCATTATAAATAAATGGATTTTTTTTCAATTGGAAATTATAACACCACGTAACCTCCAAAGCAAGATTATAAAGTAGAGAGATTGAACCCATGACAGTTGGTCAGCACCAGAGTTCCAATAATTTGCAAACTTTCTAATGAATTGTAATTCAGGAACAATCTAACACATCGTGTTGGAGAACGAAGTATTTTACAATATTAATTCCAACAAACTTGGGAAATCAAGAAATTTCCTTCCGTCACTCCTTTTTTTTTATATAAGAAATTTCCTTCCGTCTCTTTCCTCTACGAGTCTTTAGTATTAGCTGTAAATCATCCTACCCTACATTACACACTCCTCGGTTAGCTGCACATCATGTGACATGGGTAAGGCTAGGTCTATGTAAGGTCTCTCTCGGGTATCAAGGAGGGAAAGACAATCTATCCAAAGTATTATCTATTTTTCTACAATTATTAAGCAAGAAGAGTAATGATAATAGGACTTGTGAATGAGTTTAAAACAAAAATGATTAAACAATACTAACAAGTAACAATGAGGGCATAACTAGCAATGCCCATCAAACATACCTGAAGCAGAGTGTCATTAACATACTGAAAGTGGCAGTAGGTAGTACATGAGCCAAAAAAAAAATCATATCGGTACTAAAGAGCCAAACTTTACAAAGAAAATAGCCTGTCGTCAGTCCAAAACCCAAATTCCAAGCTTGGTTATCAATGAAATAACAATCTCCATTGATTGAAACCCATCAAAAAGCAAAGAAAATACGCTAACGATCCAAAACAAACAAAATCAAGACAAATGTGATCAAATAACACTATTAAACTCCCCATAAAAAGTCAATATACACAACCTTAACCAACTTCCAAGATCAAAAAATCAGCGAAAGAACAAAAAACCATTAAGCAAAAGAAAAACACAAACCAAGACAGACACAGCGATAGCCAGTATGAGCCCTACCTTGGTTGAGTAATTTCTGTGCGGTTTCATTAGGATCCATGTTAGTTTCCTTCAGGACCGCATAGATATCCAATTCAGAGTGATTGCCCACAATTTCCTTGATTGATTGGATGGTCTTGCGCACACGCGCAGACAGTAACTGAGTTTCACCGCCCTCGACTGCCGAGCCGCCAGAGACCATCTCAAACTCTGTCGGAGAGAAACCCTAAAAACCCCCGACGCCAAAAAAAAAAATCAACAAAATATTACGTTATTTACGTAAAATATATACGCATAGATAGCAATTAAAACCCCAGTGTTGTTGGGTGAGAAACTATGGTTAGGGTTTTGGTGGGAATATGACAGAACGGCTTAGGGAGAGGGCCAGAGGGGGGGGTGGAGGGGGGAGGGGGTGGTGGTGAAGGAGCGAGGGTTTTGTAAACGTTTACTTGGAGAAGTGGGGGAAAATGTTAGCTGGGCATTAACCCTTGGTTTTTCGAAAATTTGCGTTAATACCCCCATCTCTCTCTTCCCGAGTGCGAAATCTTGGTACATACAAATAAATGAGCAATTCTGAGCATCTACCTCACACCAGTACACACTGCACATCACTTTTTTTTTTTTTTTTTTTTTACACGGGATGTGCCTGTGTAGGGCAGAATTTTTTCCAAATAAATTTAGGTATGCTATTATTTTTATATTCTAAATTTAAATTAATATTATTTTCGATAAAATTTATCTTTTTTATCCTATTGAATGAATAGGTATATTAATATGCTTGTAATTACATTTTTTCATCTGATTTTTTTTGTAAGAAAAAGAGGTACTGTGATTGGTGTTTTGGGCCCAGTAACGTGAGAACTAAGCAAGCAATGGGCTGGTCAATCCAATTGGATTTTGAAAGCCTCCAAAATCTTTATTTATTATTATAATAATATTAAATTAATAATACCATTATTATGAAGCAAGACAAATTTGGATGAAAGAAAATATTAGTTTGTACCCTTACTTTGATCGCTTGTGTATTTAATTTTTTTATTTAATAATTAAGAAAGTAATTTTTAGTGTATTGTGTATTATTTTATTTTTATAAAATATTTAAATATGTTAAAAAATAAAAATAAGAAAAAAAATAAAAATCGACATTTGTGTTAAGCAGCACGCCCAGCAGTCAAAAGCGAGCCTAGCAATACCCTTTGGATGAAATCATGAAAGTCACCAGTCAAATTGCACTCCAAACTAAACAATGGATATATATATGTTTTTCCATTCTATGTTTCATTTATGGATTAGTTTTTTTATGATTTTTGCAATGGATTTAGTTTCGAAATTTAATATTTATGCAACTTCCAGACCTTTTTTTCAATTTGTAAAATTTATTCATCCATCATAAGTGATGATTATTAATAAAATTTGAAGTATCGTCTATCTTCTAAAAAAAAATTATGTTTCATTTACGAATCTTTTCTCAATAATTATATAATATTTATTAAATATGACAAAAGGGTATAATTGTTAATGACCCTTGTTCAACAATCTATTGAGATTTTGTATATCAACACTTGAAGAAGGTCATTAAGGGTTTCATAATTTCATTTGTATATCTCTTAGGTTAATCCATTTTTACTCTTTTTGAGATAATGAAAATCTCAACCTTTATAGAAGCCAATAAAGAATTCACCACTTCACCACACACCTCTTGAGACCTCTTTTTTTTTCTTTTTTTTTTTTTTTTGCTATTTATTTTTTGAAATATTAGGGCCTGTTTGGATACAGAGGTGAGATCTCACCTCATTTCATTTCATCTCATCTAATTTCAACTAATAATTTTACTACTATTCACAAATTATTTCAACTCATCTCACTATCCAAACGATCCAAATTTATAAAAGAGCGACTCACTACAAATTATAGCATACTCACCCATATAGATAGTTGTTGATCTATTTGCAGGTAACCTATTCTAGCATTGTCTTTCTACTACAAATAATTAGATGCATGACTTATATTTTCCACACAGAAACCCATAAAAAGGTTTTTTTCCCTTACCTTTGATCTGTTCACTATATATTGACATATTGTTCGTTGTAACATGGTGTAGTTTTGGTCTTAACTTTCATGGATGACATCCTTCTCAAGAATCTCAATATTTTTGCTTATGTCACAAGCGCCACACAATCACTTTGAAAAAAATTAATAAATATGA
Source organism: Juglans mandshurica (assembly GCA_022457165.1). Taxonomy (NCBI): domain Eukaryota; kingdom Viridiplantae; phylum Streptophyta; class Magnoliopsida; order Fagales; family Juglandaceae; genus Juglans; species Juglans mandshurica. The sequence goes on along the minus strand of CM039619.1, from coordinate 8,676,897 downwards.
GATCCACATAAAAAATAAAAATAAAAATTAATAACGGACCTCACTTTTTTTCAAAACGACTGCACGACACTTGCACACTCCATGACTATATGTAGCATTACTCTTCCAAATATGTAAGGACACACTAGCGCCTAGCTACTGCAACATGTATTTTTTTTTATAGGTAAACGGTAGTATTAATAAGGATAGACATACCTCAAGTACACAAGAAGATATACAAGAGATAATACCTACCTAGGTTACTATAGAAGAAAGAAAATCATGTACATTTGGGCCATTAAAATCTACAGTTATAGCCCAAAGAAATAAGGTGCGAAAAAATAAAGTTCAAAACTCCTCTAAAGTCCGCTCCTTTTCTTCGAATGTCCGCTCGTTACGTTCTCTCTATATGCACCACATAATGCATGTGGGGACCATCTTCCACTCAGCTTTGATTTGTGGAGCACCACCCGACATCACCCAACTGGCTAATAACTCAACCATTGTGGCAGGCATCACCCAGTTTAGCCCTACTTGACTGAACACTTTGCTCCACACGGCACTCGCTGTCTCACAATGTATCAGGAGATGATTCACTGTCTCGTCAATTTTTTTGTACATACAACACCAGTCTGAAATAATTACCCAATGCTTACGTAGATTATCAGTAGTCAAAATCTTACCCGGGGCCCTGTCCAAGAGAAGAAGAGAGCTTTGAGAGGCGCCTTATCCACAAACTTTCTCATGGGAAATGAGTGTTTGGTAGAGATGTAAGGGACTTATAAAATGAGCGAACCGATAAAGTACCCTTACCTGCAAATGTCCACCATAACTTATCTTCCCCCAATCCATTCAGCTTCATAGAATAAACTAAGCTGAATAAAGCCTCAAAACTGTCTATTTTCCAATCTTAGGCTACTCTACTAAAAGTGACATTCAATTGGACTTGGTCCCCTGAACAAACCATGAGGTCTGCCACCAAGCTTCTTGATCACATGCCACTCGGAAAACGGATGGGAAATAGTCTTTTAAAGCCACCTCTCCACACCAAATGTCCCTCCAAAATTTTATATGAGTACCCTCCCCCACCATCAATTTTGTATGGCGAGTAAAGATCCTCCACCCTCTTTTTATTTGCTTCCAAACCCCCCACACCATAGGACCAATTCCCATCTCTAGTACACCAACCTCCTTATAGACTGCCATGTTTGCAATCTACCACTAATTTTCAGAGAGTTTCCGGTTCCATATTGTTTCTCCAAATCCATTTCCCAAAAAGTGTCCGATTAAACGTTCTCAACTTTTTTGTCCCTAACCAACCTGACGGAATTGGCCTGCATACCTTGTCCCAGCTAGGGGTGTAACCGGTTCGGTTTTGGACAAAGTTTGGGACCAAACCAATATGCACCGGTTTTGCATTTTTAAAAACCGATTACGTAACGGTTAACCCCCTAAACTGGTACTTCCGCTTTTATCGGTTCTGGTCCGGTTTTTCGATTTTAATATACTATATTATATAATATATATAACAGTATATTATAGTATATAATACTATAGTGATAATATATTGTAGTATATTATAATATATATTATAATTGTATTATAGAGTATAGTGATATATTATAGTATTTTATAATATATAGTGAATAGTATTAGTATAACTATTAATACAATAGATTATAGTGATATAAGATTTTAAAATTTAATATTATATTAATTAGTAATTTATCATATAATACAAAATTATTTTATATATAATTATATATTATATATATAAATTATATACAATATAAAAAATTATAATATATATATGAACGGGTCCGGTTCGGTCCGATCCGGTTTTAGAAAAATAAAAACCAAAACCGGACCGATTTTGACAGATTTTAAGAAAAATAAAACCAGTACTAGACCGAACCAAACTCGGTACCGAACCAAACCCACTAGTTCGATCCAATCCAGTCTAGTTACCAGTTGACCGGTTTTTTTTTTACACCCATAGTCCCAATTGACTAGGTGAAACTTGAAATCATCCTTCATCCCACTCCATAAGAAATCACGATAGAGTTTTTATATACGTGCTGCCACACAAGCTGGAATAGGAAAAACAGACATAAAGTAAGTTGGTAAGCTAGAGAGGGTACTTTTGATAAGAGTCACCCGGTCTCCCTTCGATAGATATAATCTCTTCCACCCTACCAATGTTTGTTCTATTTTTTCCAAATATACAAAGCCCGTGATGCGGCCCTCAACAGTAATCCCAAGTATGTCATAGGAAATGAAGCGACCTTACACCCGAGTATGCTAGCCAAATGCTGAGTATTACTGACGTTCCCAACTGGCACTAATTCTGATTTATCAAAATTCACTCTCAAACTTGACGTTGCCTCGAAACAAAGAAGAAGCGCCTTCAGTGCCCTAAGATGGTCTTGCTCTACCTCACATAAAATAAGGGTGTCATCTGTAAATAGTAAGTGTGAAACCGAGATAATACTCCTGTTCGGATCACCCACTGAAAATCCAGCCATAAAACTGTTGCTAACCACAGTCGATAGCATCATACTTAGTGCCTCCATGATAACAACAAAGAGAAGAGAGGACAGGGGATCTCATTGTCTTAGGCCTCGAGAGCTGTTAAAAAAACCCTATGGGTTGCCATTGATTAGAACTGATAATCTTGCCATTGAAATACACCATCTGATCCACATACACCATTTCTCTCCAAAGCTACATCTCTTTAATAAATAAAGGAGGAAGTTCCAGTTAACATGATCATACGCCTTTTCCATATCCAGCTTATAGATAATTCCTAGAATACCAGACTTTAATCTACTATCCAAACATTCATTGGCTATTAGGACTGAATCTAGGAGTTGGCGACCCCTTACAAAACCATTTTGTGGCATTGATATTATCTTACCTATAACCACCCCGAGCCTGTTTGCAAGTACCTTGGAAATGATTTTGTAAGCCCCGTTTATGAGGTTAATGGGCCTAAAATCCTTCACTTCTGATGCTCCTATCTTCTGCAGGATCAAAGTAATAAAAGTAGCATTCAGGCTTTTCTTGAACTTCCCAACCAAGAATAATTCCTGGAACACATTCATAATATCATCTTTCACTACCTCTCCCAACAAGTTTGGAGAAGCCTATCGAAAAACCGTCTGGACCGGGTGCTTTATCTTTTACCATTTTTCTGACCACATCATATACCTCATCTTCCTCAAAAGACCTGTCCAACCAAGACACTGACACATGCTCCCGAATCACAAGAGACTCCGTGCATTCTCTACCATTGATTTTCAACATCTTAATAGAATTATTTCTCCTATGAGAATTTAGCCACTTTGTGAAAGAATGTTGTGCTTCGATCTCCTTCTTTTAACCAAAGTACTCTTGACTTCTGTCGCCAAGAGATCTCTTCTAAAGATAATACTCTTTCCAACTCGGAGGTCAGCTCTGTCTTACGAGAGACTTCCTCTGAAGTGAGGGCTCTATCTTCGATAGTTCTCTCAAGATTCTGTAATTCTCCCAACATGGCTTTCTTTTACTCCCCTAAGTCTCCAAATGTTTGAGAATTCCAAAGTTTTAAATCATTCTTTAAAACTTTTATCTTGCCTACAAGAATATAAGAAAGAGTACCATGAAACTGATAAGATGACCACCAAAGCCTTACCCTGTCCACAAAACCTTCACTTTTGAGTCATATATTTTCGAACTTAAAATAGCGACGACCCCCTTGGATACCGCCTCCATCAAGCAAAATAGAAAAATGATTCGAGCAAAGACACAATAGTCTCTTCTGAAATACCTCCGGATAATGACTTTCACAATCCGGCAATATTAGGAATCTGTCAAACCAAGACCACGCTTGACTATTAGACCAAGTAAAGGGACCACCTATTAATGGGAGGTCCACCAGATTAAAAAAAATGCACTCTGAAAAATCTGTCATGGCTGGGCCTATACAACTGTCTCCAGATCTCTCGCTAGGGAACCTTATTATGTTAAAATCACCACCCATGCACCAAGGGAGGTCCCACCAGCTATATATTCCAACCAGTTCTTCCCACAAATGTATTTTGATGTTGTCAACATTTGGTCCATATATGCCTGCAAATGCCCACAAGAAAATATCCTCAATCATCTTAAAGGAACAGGCCACTACGTATTCCCCTACAAATTCCTCAATTTTCTCCACTACTCTTTTATTCCACATTATAAAGATACCACTCAATGCCCCATTTGAAGCCAGATAAACCCAATCTGCATACGAGCAGCTCCACACAATTCTCACTAGTTTTTTAGTCACTCGTTTCAACTTAATTTCTTGCAAACAAACAATATCCGCCTTCCATTTCCGAAGCAAATTTTTTATTCGAAGGCGCTTATTACCCACATTCAACCCACGCATATTCCACGATACAATTTTCGGCTTCATAAAGAAACAATAGTAACCTTCCCTTTAGACCTATCTCAGCTTGAACTGCCCTCATTCAAAGACCAATTAAGTCTCTTAAGCTCCCTCTGTTTCTTCGAACCAGCTTTATTGGATTGAGAATGGCTTACCTCAATGGTTGTGAGAAGAGCAATAAATTACTCTTCGTAACCCTCACACTTCATTCCCACCACATGTTTCCTTTACCTTTTTGAGTACCCAATCAGATATCTCAAACTCATTTGGTAATAGACAATTCAGTGGGAATGGCTCCATATCCCCACCATCTCCCTCCCTTCTAAACAGGTTACATCGTTCCCATTCAACCACAGTACCTCCATTGATTTCAACATTAACAGAAGGAAGGGAAATCTCCTGTATTTCAGGAACCAAAAACACATCCTCACTAACCTCGGTAAGCCTCTATTGTAGCCCCTCGAGACTATCTTCCATGAAATCCAAACTCCTTCCGTCTCCTCCTTCCGATAACGCATCATGAAGCTCAAACATAGTAGATAACACCTCCAACTGGACATGTGTTGGTTTCATGTTAAGTATCGGGAGTTTCTATGTGCAGGATTCAGGGAAAAAAAAATTCGGAGCCACTACAAAAGTTTATTCCTCTACACACGACGGTAGGATCTGTTCCACCATCGTCGTCGCATTCACCGTCGTGGTGACGGAAAGCATCCCAGAATGATTCGGCGCACGAGTCTGTGCCACCCCATGGCTGGAAATCCAAACAAGATGTCGTCGTTCACTCCAGAGTGCAGCAGCATGCGAGAATCCAACTCATGTGGTACCGCCACACGTTGCTCGGCATAAATGTTGTCGAAATCCAACTTAGGTGTCGCCGACATACGGATCGCGACCATCAGAACCACCTCTGATGGCTTGGTCTGGGTCACGCCGGTTGAAGGGCCTACTTCACCAACGCCCCGTCTTCTCCAAACGTGAACAGGGCCAGCCCCTGTAGAAAGACTTATTTTGCCCACGGTTTGAGGCCCATTCTGTCGGCCTAATATATGGTCCATCATATCCCTTGCCTTTTACTCTTATTTCTTCAGCCAATACAGTGTCAACCCAACCCAAATCCAAGCCCACCTTCTGATTTTCCTCCACACAGCTTAAAACACGTTCCATCCTCTCCTGTAGAAAATCAATCTGTTTTTTCATTTCCAGCAGAGCAGAGTACACGCCATCCTTTTTCAAGTCGACAACGCAGCTGCCACCACCATATTGCCTTTGCACAGTGCCTCCTTTCAGACTGATAGGCATGTCAGACCTTTCCTCCTTTTGTTGAAGGACCTCCCTGTACAACCGCCTGTTGGGTTGGTTCACTACCACCATCTCCTATGGCGGCACCTGGGCTACCCCCTCCTCTATTGCTAGCCACCTCTCTACCAGCTTCCCTCAATGTATCCACTATCTTCCTCCATCTCTTATCATCTTTTTCCTCTGGAATGAAGATGAAATTTCTTCTACCACCACCTCTATACTCCACTAAAGCCATGTAACCACCGTGTGAGTTAGAGCATCTTTGCATAACGAATCCTCTGTTTCCCTCACGATGAGCCGAATAGAACACTTTTCCTCCTCCCCACAAACAATCCTCTAAGGCTTTGGCAAATCAGAATGTCGAGGACCTCCCCAGCCTTATTCCCTTCACAACTCTCCAGCTTCTCCATGTGATGAGCAAATATTTTCCATCCCTCAAGAACTCAAAAGGTTTTGCTTCTATAACTATCTGATTCTAGAATTCCATTTCCAGTCAAATAGTAACCTCACCGTTAAACGCCCCCAACCACCATTGAAAACGTTATGTGTACGAAGAGAATATGGGAAATTATCACTATCAGCTTCTTACCCCAACATGTATTTACCCCAACATGTATTAAATACAATGTTATCCATCAAATTTTATTCCTACCACTCGGACCGGAAAGGAGGGCATTTTGATGGAGCATTTTCTAATGTAAAGGGTTCACTTCAAATGCATGGAATTGTTGAAAAACATAAGATACCCACATGCACTCGAGGTCTTATGAAAACATAGGTGTTATCCATGCAATTGCTACTCACAAGGCATATGACAACAATGTCAATGGTGTTGGCCATTACATCACTTAGCTTGTTTGTCAAGTTTCTTTTCACATGGAAAATATGAGATTATGGTACCGTTTGAATAGTGAGTTGAGATAAGACGAGTTAAAATGAAAATTGAATAAAATATTATTAGAATATTATTTTTTAATATTATTATTGTTTTGAGATTTGAATAAGTTGATTTATCAATTATATTTTGTGAGAAAATTTAAAAAATTTGTAATGATAAAATGAGATGAAATACTTATTGTATCCAAACCAGGCCTAAATAAACCACATTGTCCAATCGGCATATAATAGTCTCCAGAGGTTAAAGATTATCATACTAATAAATCATAGATGTTTTATGACTTTATTTCGACAGTGACCTCATTAACCTTAAGTAAGGCTCCGTTTAGATAGTGAAAATGTTTCATCTTATTTCATCTTTACAACTTTCTCAAATTTTCACACAAAATATAATAAACAATTTAATATTTTTAAATTCTAAAATAATAATAACGTTAAAAAATAATATGTTAATAATATTTTATTTAACTTTTAACTTTCATCTAAACTTACTCTACAAACCGCACCTAAAAAGCGTCCTTTGTTTTGTCGTTGACTCGTTGGTTGTCCCATGGCAATCAGGTACTAGATTTGAAAAGGTATATGGGATTTTTGTTCTTCTCTAGTACAAGTTTGATTTTGATCTTTATCAATAGACTAAAGAAGGAAACAGTGCAGATTATCGAATTTTACCACTTTTTTGTGGTAATTTAACATTTCCCCTGACCTTCATTTGTGCCCCCGCTAGCCAAATTACAAAGCTACCAGCAGTTAAACAGTATCTACCCAAAAAGAGAAGAGAGGAGAAACTAGATCTCATAATAATAATAAAGATTAAAGGTTAACAAACACAAAAGAGGTATCTAAGGCATAGTTGCCATTTAAAAGATTTGGTATTGAAGCTGTGCAGGTCGCCAGATTTGCTCAAGGGGGAAGACACAACCACCTCAAAGTTTCGCTGAGTTACAAGTACTGTTCTTGTATCCGACCCCGGTTTCCTTCCCACCACAATCTTGCATGCATTTCTCCGAACCTTTCTCGGCTGCACAACAAGGAAATCCAAATAAATATTTGATTAAAAGGCGTGTGAAACTAATTAGTGCAATGAACTTTGTATTCAGTGACTCTCTACTCTACTAACAAAACGGATTATTGAAATTTTAAAATCCAGGTCAGTCATGATGGAATATATGCAGATCAGTTTTACAAGTGGCTTTAGTTTTTTCTATCATTCGCAAGGTATTGGAATTAACTTATGAATCAGGTGCAGACAATTAGATTTCAATGGTCCCTGCTATTCTTAAACGAAATACCAGGCCATGTACAGAAACTTGCTTACCTAAATCGGACGCGTCGAAGCTCCCTGGTGCCATCTGGCAGTGCTCTAATTGTGATGTAGACTCCTGGCTCATCCTGTTCAACCCATTCAGATTCCAAATCACTGGCATTGCTCACGGAAAGCTCTCCAGAGCGTTCTGCCTCTCTTGATGAACTGGTCCTGACAGATCCGTCTACAGACGAGGTCTCAGTCTTTGCTCCACTGATGCTGGAAAGTTTAGGTGTTGAAGCTAGACCAGCTGCATCAAAGAAATGACGGGATTGCATAGGGTGGTGGTCAAGTGAATCCGATGAAGAATATCCCATTCCCAGTGGACGCTGGAAGTGGCGGGGCAGGCGTTCTTTGCTCAGTGGCGGAGTCGCAGGGCTATCTCTAGAAGATTCAATCTTTGAGCTCTGAAAGAGAGAGAAAGCACTTTAAATGCCAATCAATACAAATCATCCTGGCTTTCACTGAAATGAAAAGATTTCATCTAAAGGAAAAGGAGAAAGAAAGGATATAAAACGGCTCTATGTGATGTTTTTACATAATGTGAAGACAACAATCCATTCTGCCATGACTCATCACCACAGTTGATGGGTGTGAAGTTGTGCATGAAATCAAAAAATGTTTTAGACTGTGTTTGTTAAGTGAAGTAGTCTCACTACTATTAACAAACAGTTCACAAACTATTCACTACTTTTTCATTACTATTCATTACTTTTTCACTACATTCACAGATTACCAGATATCATCTCAACATCCAAACATAGCCTAAGACTTTGGAGAGAGAGAGAGAGAGCAATAATGACTTCAATGAATAATTAAAATAGAATGATTTTAAAGGGATAGGAGATTAAAAATCAATTAATTCCAGGCCCAGCATATGCAGGAAACAAGCATCCAGGCAATAGTAAAAACAAGAAAAAGTAGAAGTGAAAGAAAAACTACTTGAACATTGTTTTCCTTGTGTTGCTAATGGTAAAAATTTTGCATAGTACATTGGGTTAAAGCTAACCTCATCTTCAGATCTAGGCGGGGTTGGAAGTGGGACGGCCTGGTGATTGAACCTCTGTACATTGTATAACTCCATGACCTTGTCATAGTTCTCTACCCACCATCTTTGAGCTTGCCATTTATTAAACATTTCACGGCTAATCAAATTACAAAAATGATAATTAGAAACCGCAACCATCTACTACAAATCATCCTTAGAAGGATGCTTGAAAATCAAATGAGCAGATTTTGACTATTTAAAAGTTCAAGCTATTTGAAACGATGAAAGAGCAGGGAACAAGTACACATTGGCTGCTAGTTCAACCGACTTGTCCGTGGTTTGAGGAAAGCTAGCTTGAAATTAGCCAAATCCCACTGAAGATCATCATGAGGTAGGAATAGTTTATCCAGTCAAGAGCTATTTACCGAACTGATTCTAGCCTGGAAAATTACACGGCCCCTTGTGGTTTGACTCTCAAAATTTATTTAATTAAAGGGTTTCGACTTGGATGTCTAGAGAAAGCATAAGTTGGGGCCCTAGAATTTTAGGCCCGGTTTGGATACAAAAGCCCCATCAACTCATTTCATCTCATCTAATCATTACAACTTTCCCAAATTCCCACACAAAATATAAACAATTCAATTTTTTCAAATATCAAAACAATAATAATATTAAAAAATAATATTCTAATAATATTTTATTCAACTTTCATCTCATATCAACTTTAAAGGTATATGCATTGTATTATACCGTTAAAATGCATATATTAAACAGTAGTTTTGTTGTAACCATCCTTACATATAACGAAACAAAGTAGTAATACTGATTCCAAAATATCAATAAAACTAGTTCAAAATATCAATAACACATATAAACAAGTTAATAAAAAGCGATTAATTCAAATCCAGTCAGAATTTTGTTGCTTTTATTATGTGGATTGGGAATAAAGAACATTATTTTAACCTTGAATGCTGACGTGAGATGGTAAAGAGACAAATGCAACAAAGCGAGTTACCATACAAATGACTGTGATGAAGTAATTCCCAAGACCAAAAGTTCAACCAAAATGCTAAAATCCAACCACAAAGGACAATATGGCAATAGCTCAACCATAATTCTCACTACCACACCACAACCTTCTGATCATGCTCAGAAAAACAATCCGAATTTTTAAGAATATCACATCAATTCTAAACAATAGAAAGTACCTGAATCGAATCCGTTTGAGATCATTCCCTCCCTGAGGCAGGGAAACAAAAGTAATGAGCACACCAGGCTCCACTTGCGCCACCCATTCCTTAGGCTCGTCTTCCTCCATGAACACAATTGACTCGGTTCGTCCACTCACCGAGGCAGGTGTCCCTTCTCCACTTGAAAGCCCTTTTAACCTTGCCTCCATTTCTTTCCCCCACATCCTCGGCGTGGAGTTTGAGCTGCCCGTTCTGCGATACGCACAGTGGAACCTCGCCGAGACTGAGCCTGCATCAGAGTCGGCATAGTTCTTGTTCCCGCTATCCTTCGGTGATCCCGCACACGGCTTGCAATTCTTGTAAGCACCTGAAGCCCTCAATGCGATGTCCTTGATCTGAAAGCGGAACCAATACTTTACACCCCAAGATTCTTTTTGCCCCAATAGAATGAAGGAGGAATGAGGGATGGAAGGAAAAAAAAATCCGGGTTTTTTTAAAACTATATTATGGTTTGCAAATCTTCAAAATCCTAGCCAGATTATACAGTCGTTGCAGATTTAGCGTAATTATATTCTTTCTCCACCGTCACTTCCCAAAAACTAAGAACGGAACAGAAGCCATGCCCTCTCTTTGGTTACTGACGGTTCTAGAGAAAATGAAAAGAAAACGAACTCTGGATCTCATCTCCTCTGTTTGTTTGCCGACAAATCAAAGTGATATGAAAGAAAATCCATCCTGGGTCTTCTTGTTCCCCATCTATTTTCTCATTTTACAAAATACTGACAGACTCGGATAAGCCAAACAGTAAGTATTGGGTTAGAACGGTAATATTCTTTCGATTTATAGCCTCTAAGCAAGAAAAACCATACGATTCAGAACTCGGGTTTCATATAACTTTGCCACATTTTTCATAGAATCAAACAGATACTAGTACTTTCGAGTGTACCTGTGCAGTGATCGTTTTAACTGCTTGCTTGGTCCTCGGGGTCCCAACGGCGTCGTCCTCGTCCTGTTGGTGCAGAGATCCATTGCTGTTGAGCTGCTTCGAGCACGCTATACACGTCAGCATCCTCGGAATTCGCACCCAAGCTCCAGATCAGAAGGACTCGTTCAACTTGAACGATCTCTTTCTGGGTCAGAGCTAAAGTCTCAGATATGCTTGAATCACTGTCTCAGAGAGCTTCAGCTTGTGATAATTCCTCGCACCCTGAAAAACGAGAAGATTAACGAAAAGAAATTTGGGTTGCGGAAATAATTACTGCAAAAAAAAAAGGCAGCTTTAGGCTCTGATACTTACGTTGAGAAACGAAGCTTAACTTGTCAATGAGGAGCCTCTTACGGTCGTAATATGAAGGCGAGGTAGCAAAGGTGACCATTAATGGACGAATCATCGTTATGAGAGCATGGTTTCGGGCGATTTGCAAGGCTGTTTTGGTTCGAAATGCTTCAAATCACATTCAGTTTTTTTCCTTCCTTTTCAATGCCATAAATGATCTATAAAATACCTATTGAGTGTGAGAGTGCCGATTAGAATGAGTAATGGGCACTCTCTCACTTCCTCTACGTCTCTCTCTCTTTGCTTATAGCCAAAGGCAAGGCATCGAGATTTGGGCAATTTTTTTATGAACAAGTTGGCCGTGGCTGTGACTGCCGCGTAGGATAATTAATATTTGGGTGCGATCTCGTGGGTTTAGACTTTAGAGCCAGAGGTAGAGAGCGCTGATCGTGTGCGCGCGTGGGACGCTTTTCGTTTTTTCGGGTCGAACGCCACCAGCGCCACCCTATATATCCGCCCATCGCGGAATTGCACAATGAAGTTTAAAAAGGTGAATGCAAGAGGCTTGTGTATTTCTTGGGAATTGGCATGCTCTTTCATCTTTTTAAGTTACTTTTCAGAATTTTCTGAAATGTTGGGTCCAAAACTATTTATAAAAATTCCACTTTTACTGAGGGAAATAATCTTTAATGAATTGGTCCCAAGGCCCCCCCACCCGATACACTTGGGGTTCAAGTTGGATATGGATCGAGATTCTTTAAATTCTTTTTTTCAAATTAATATTGTAAATACATAAATATATTGGGTGATTCTTATAATATTTTATGAACATCTAAGAATATTTGAAACTTTTGTACCAACAATGATAAATATTGTAAAAATATTTCCAAAAAGTGAGATTGCGTGATGTTTGAAATGGTTAATTGGCGTCTCCTCAGTCCTCCTTGTCTATTCCTTCATAATAATGCTAGAGTCCTGCTAGGGGCTCCTCTATTTTTTTATATATATATTTTTTATTTTTAGTTTTATATAGAATTTTTAATAATTTTAAATGTTTTTAAAAAATAAAAAATTTATTAAAATATTGAAAAACATTTTCTTAATTACAAGGTAAAATTTTTTAATATTTTTTATTTTACTTCGTGATTAAGGAAGTATTTTTAAATAATTTTTTTTTTTTACTTTTTGGTTAAGAAAATATTTTTTTAATAATATTTTAAATTTATTTTATTTTTTTAAAATATTGAAAAGTATTAAAAACATCTATATAAAAAATAACTTAAAAAAACACATGAAAAAATACTATGTTAGAACCAACAAGAGCTCCCAGCGAGAGTCCAGCGGTGGATCTAGCATCATCCTATATGAATAATATTCTTGATTAAGGAAGTATTTTTTAATAATTTTTTTATTAAAAAAATATTTTTAATGATATTTTAAATTTATTTTATATTTTAAAAATATTAAAAAAATCTATATAAAAAATAACTTAAAAAAAAAAACAATAGTAAATACGTGCTGCAGCCCCAGCGGGAGCTGTAGCACTACCCATTAGATAAAGATAAGTGACGTAAGACGTACTGTAGCACAATTATAACAAAAGAGTCTTGGCACGAAATCAACATTTATTATAACAGTCTTTTTGCCATATTTTCAGCTTACAGATTTGTGGTAAGTGATTACAGCTACGTCTCTGTTCGTTGCAAAATAGCATAATTTCTCCAACCCTTCTTCATTGCTTCAAAATTCTCACCTGATGTTGAGTTGGACCTACTTGTTCTCAGCACCAAAAACATCAAGCCAGAGAGAGACCTTTCAAAAGTGATGATCCAAATCTCGTAACCATGAAGTTTGGTCTGTCTAAGAAGTCTTCCATCTATTTTTCTCTTGTTGGTTTGTTGGTGGTGACAAATTAACTTAAAAGATAGAAAATATCTATTTATTATCAATTTTATCGTCATGATGTAGTCTTCCATCTATTAGATGATAAGCTTAACCTTTGAGTCATTTGCAGATGGGGAAAGATGGTTTGGTGAGGAAGCGTGCAAAAACAACCCACAACGGATCTTTTTCAAAGACACAACAATAACTTTTTAGTTTGCTTACAGGAAAGCAGAGAGAGAAACGCCTGTCTGCATTATTAACCAATTAAGATACAATAGCAATGAAGATTTTGCTAGCTGTCACGTGGTTTCTCCACAAAATTTAAGCCCTGGCCTTGCTCTACCCCGTCTTGAAAATATAGGCTGTTTAGCATTGGCAACTCTACATGAGATGCGTATCCAAGTTATTTATTTAGATTGGATTTAGATTCTTTAACAGCTTAGAGTGGGAGAGAGAGAGAGAGAGAGAGAGAGAGAGGGATAGAATGTGTTCAAGAAAACCCATTATCATGCCAAGAAAATGAAGGTCTTAGCCTTGATTACAGGCCACATGAAGTAGGAGGAAGTGCTGGGAAATCACGATCTAGGTAGGACCCTACCACAAGTTGCCTGTTTCCCTGCTCCCCAATTCAGCTTCGTTCCAGTTATTATTGTACGCCTGTTCACTAAAAAGATGGAAAATATCATATTCTTTTTGGACCCATTACACTCGGCATCTCTAAATATTTACTTAACCCAAGACAATCCACTATATTTTATACCGAAGTGAAAGAAAGTGGGAGAAAAAAAGTCTTGGTCTTTATCTCTCAACAACAGTGCTTAATTTGTCACTTTGTAATGGCAAGGCCAAAGTTTGTTTATGACCCTATTTGACTGTGAAAAGCCAAATCTTCCACACCCAAAAGAGCACATTCCCCTAGCAACAAAACTTCTTTGTCCATAAACTACATGCCAAATTCTTTTTTTTTTTTCAAAAAAGGGAAATCGAGTCCTATTTAATTCCCCTCTTCATGCTACAGTTAGATGTTGATGTGAATTGAGTTATTTATAAATAGTTATAAGTTGAGATGGTAGAGTGAGTTTTGTGAGATTCATTTAAAATGACTTTAAATGTATTTTAATGTTAAGACGAGTTTATATGTATTTATGAGAAGTTAAAAAAGACTATGGATCCCACGTATAAAGAAGTATTGAATTGAAAAAAGTTATGAATCTCACGTGTAAAGAGATTTTGAGTTGAGATGAGTTTAGTAATTTGAAATATTTGTGTTTAAATTGAATTCAGATGAGTTTAACAATGAAAGGAGTATCAGATCCCGAAGTGAAGAGAATTCATGAGGTCGAAACTACAGTGCATGTCCGTACACTTTGAAAAAGATGGGTGATATATATCAAGATGAAAGGAAACTGGAACAGGGTGGCTTGCCGCTGCAGGAAACCAAGGCCCTTAAAATAATAGGTGTTCCCTAACGAGGAAGAGGAAGGTATTTATGATGCCTGTGGCTGTGGACCACATTGCCATACGCTAACATGTGCAAAAGAGACTTGGTGTTTGATTTTTTTAAGGCCTCAACAGCACAGGAATTTTGGCAGGCACACAGGGGAGTCGAGAGAAACTGGGAAATGAAGTGCAGTGCAGTGCAGTGCAGTGCATGCAGGAGGTGGTGCTTTCAATTATTCAACATGGCCCTCCCTAGTGCTACAGTAGTAATTAATGGCGCTGTTGTACCAAAAGGGTTTTAAAAAAGTGGGTGGCTGGTGAAAATTTAACTGGAGTTCTTCTCTGTCTCTAATTGTGATTGAATCTTATCTTCTTCTTCTAGCCTGCATACCCACGAGAATTGCACGTATTTGTCGATTAATTGCATTGATGCAACAATGTCCATGCATGCATTAAAACAGGGCTTTTTTTCTCCCATATTGGTACCACCGACCGTGAAAATCTAAGGAAACTTTTATCTATTCATTATTGCCTTGGGTTGCGAATTGCATGAACGTGCATACTGCATGAGGCCCAAAATTCAACAGAACTTTCATTTTTTCTTCCGCCATATACGCGTAGAGGTAAGAATGCAAAAGTTTATGCTAAATTAAATAATGCCAATTTTCTCAAGATTTTTTTTTTTAACAGTGGGTATCCGGACCAGTTTGTGTTCATCTCGACTAATCTCATGAGGCTCTGAAGTTAATGACCAGATAAACCTCCAATAACCCTAAAGAAACTCGAAGCAATGACTATTGAGATGCAAATCCAATACCAAGCCAATTTTCTCAAGATCTTCGGATGGCAAGAGAAAAAATGGGTGGTCGAATTGACATTTGAAATTCATCTGTCATATCTTTCTCCCATGGGGTATGCCCTTGACTCGTGTTTGTTTATAATTCATTCAAGTAGCTTTTGGGGGGTGGGGGGCAATCTATGAACTGAAGTCATGTCTGTCAAGCATTGTCCCCAGCAAGAACCAATTATCTAAAAGCAAATTAAAGCATTTAACCAAAACATTGATGAGACCAGATCAGCAGTATAAGTTATAATAAGGTTCACAAGGATCAAGTACTGTTATTCTTGCAACTTTGATGTGTTAGGCGCCACTTAGAAATGCATTTTCCAATTTGTGAACATGGTGAATCACAATCACATCACATCACGGTTCTCTCATATTAGGATTGCATTTCAAGTAGGGGACCAAAAGTGCAAGGTTTCTTTATTTTAAGTGATATGTATAGTTTTAGAACGTGTAAATTTTATGTTTTTTTTTTAATATAATGAGTAGATTTGAGATCCACACGACAATATTCACTTTTTAATAGTAGTTTTAATTTGTTTCGAAGAGATTATGTAAAACTTATACATCCGAAAATTACATGCATGATACCCATTTTTCAATAATTTTTTTTTTTTTTTTATAATAATATAGGGCGTGTATTTTGCTTGGTGTGTATTTTAATGAACTATAACAAATCATTTGCATTACATTTTAAATTGAACACCTTTAGTCATCCAAACCAATGTATTAGTGAGGCTTGAATTCATCGATAATATGAACGATGTTTATATTAGGATTTTCCATCATATATGAGTAAGGTTCCGTTTGGATACAGAAACACTCTTAACTCATCTTATTATTATAATTTTTTCAAATTCTCATATAAAATATAATAAATAATTTAATTTTTTTAAATCTAAAAATAATATTCTAACAATATTTTATTCACCTTATTTAAAATCATCTCATCTCATCTCATCTCGTCTCGTCTCGTCTCGTCTTATCATCCAAACGAGTCTTAAATAAACAATAAATATCATGATAAACGTATGAGAAATACAGTGAATAGGTTTAAAATCTTATATTTACGATGATGGCTACACTTTTTACCCATTGATTTGATACGACCGTGTGTATACTGGTTGTAAACAGCTTGTTGTATGCTAGTTGTTCATGGACAAAAAAAAGGAAGGAGCCATCGGAATGGGATGCGTGTCAGATTGGGAAAACTTCATACAAAACATGGGTTTCAAGGCCCACCCATGACTTGCCCATAAGGAAACCCATTTATTAGCCCATTCCCGAACAAGATGGACCCACCAATCTAATCACCTTAAACAGGCATTATCTCAAACAAGGACCCACCAACTGCGTCACCAACCACCAATCAACAGTCGCAAATCATTATTCGTTAGCCCGGTTCCCAAAATGGGCCAACCGGCCCAACCCAGATTGAGTGGCCCCACCAATCAACGGCTATCAAATGGTCTGAAGCCTCCGTTAGTCCCGTGTTTGTTTCCTTTCGAAAAGTATAGGTGGTTAGATCAGATAAAATATAATAAAAATTAGAAATTAAATAAAATATTATTTTTTAATATTATTTTTTATTTAAAATTTAAAAAAATTAAATTTTTTTTAACATTTTATATCATGTTTAAAAAAATTTTAATTATTAAATAAGATAATATGTTGTAATTATTAAATCATATAAGACAAGATAAATGATATCTCAATTCAATAACTGTTTGGGATACAAAACAAAACATAAAACTTTATCTCATAATTACAAACTTTTTAAATTTTTATATAAAATATAATAAATAATTTTACTTTTTTAAATTTTAATTCAATTTTTTTAAATATCACAATAATAATAATATTAAAATATAATATTTTATAACATAAAATTCTCTTTTTTACCCCCCAGACGACATGTCTCAACAAAGGGTAATGTCTCTCTCTAACTAACGCTAGAGGGTGGCACTTTCTGTAGCATGCAAGAATTTTCCTAGGAAGTTTGGAATAATCAATGGACTACTTTCCTTAATTAATAGCTCCGGCAAAGAAGTTTCATCTCTTTATACTGTAATCCGCCTAGAAAACTGAGGGTTTCGAACTAAAGTCGGATTCAGAAAGGTATCGTTAATCACTACTATGCATCCCATGCGACGAAACAAACCCGCCGAAACTGACAAGAATTCTGGTTCCGATGTTGCTAACCGAAGCGAAAATCCGAAGAAGAATAAGAGATTGGTAATAAGAAGGGCAGTCTTAAGAAGGAGCAAACATCAATGGCCTATAAGGTTGAGAAGAAGGGCAAGTGGTCGTGCGTGGACAGTTGGTTTATCGGCCGCATTTGCACGATTTGGTGGGTTTTGTTGTTTCTGTACAACGCCATGCCGGCTTCTTTCCCCCAATACGTGACGGAGGCGATCCCGGGGCCGCTTCCGGACCCGTCGGGCGTGAAGTTGAGGAAAGAGGGGTGGGTTGGGATCGTCATGGGCTTACTCGAATTGTGGGCGGGGCACCCCTGTGCCGACTGGCTGTTCCGGAAGCGCCTCTAGGGCAGTACTTTCGGCGAAGTGTATAAAAGGTAATTCCATTATTTATCGTTTTCGTCATTCTGAAATCGTGTTTGATGCAAATGTGTATTTTTGGTGTCATGTTGTTAGTTTTGGAGGTGAACTATTATTTCAATATTCCGGTGCAATACCTCCTTCTAAACTTTTTGTGTTGCAGCCTGTAGATAATGGTCCTGATGGATGTATTTATATAGAATTTATAAGGGAGTCAACTAGTTTATTTTTTTGGCAGTGAGTGAGTGACTCCCTGTTACAAGCTGTTGACGTTTAACAAGTTTCCCTTCTGGACAATGCGTGCAGAATTGCTTTGATATGGCTAGTGGGCCTAAGCCTCGGTTATGATTGTTTTTTACTTCTTTTTTCTTTCTTTCTATTAGTAGATTGTCAATTCTGTATGTTCTCTCTTTTTGGCAACTAGTTAAGTAAAAACAAATGGTTGATTGCCAACCTATCTGGGGGTGTCTGAGATCGTTGGTTGGTGCTGAAGATGGGAGAAAATGTTCAATTGGTGTTGCCATGCATACGAAATGTTCAAAAGTAGTTAAGATGCTTTTACTTCAATTGACTATCGGATGGGCAAAAAGAGGAAATTTTTCCCATTGACTTTGGTTGAGAACTTGTTTTCTCAAGTAAACTGTGTTGGAGAAACTTTGAGTCAACGTGTGTACTTGGTGATGATTAAAACCAAAAGCATTTTGTGGATTCATATCACTTCCTATGTTGACATTATATATTTTTTAGTCAATTTCACAATGTTATACAATTAGCTCTTAGCATTTAGAAGTAAAAGTTAGCTAAAATCTCAAACATTTGAATAGTCTTCCCGAGCTATGAAAATTGGTGTTCTGAGCATATAAAGGCAGTGATGAACATTGGTGGACCCTTTTTGGGTGTTCCAAGAGTTGTGCAGGGCTTTTCTCTGCTAAAGCCAAGGATATTGCAGTTGTCAGGTTTTATTTATTTATTTAGTATTATTACTTTCTATCCTTCGCATTAAATATGCACTGGAAAGGAATTGCTTGTTGATTCCAGTTTAGACTGAAACTGTTATATTATTTGGATGTTCTTAGGAAATTTGTTTGCCTGACTACAACCAATTTGTTTGATTAGTTATATATGGCGGTAGATCTACTTGGATTGCTTTCCCAAGTGATTGTCTGGTTTCTTCTCATTTCCTTTCTTTTTATCTTTCTTAAAAAATAGAAAAATTTTCTTTGTATTTTAAAAAGCATGGCCATTGCACCGGGTTTCTTGGATAACAATCTGTTTAGGCTCCAAACATTGCAACATGTAATGAGGATGTTCCGCAACTGTGATTCAATCATGTCAGTGATACCGAAAGATGGGGACACCATATGGGGTGATCATGACTGGTCACCAGAGGAAGCTTGTGTTCCTAGCAAGAAAAGGCAAAGAAGTAATGATGCTCAGTTGGCAAGACAAAATCAAACAGGAAGTCTGGGTTCACAATAAAAAACGGTTTCTTATGGAAGGATTATATTTGTTTGGTAAAGATGTGGCAGTTGCACACTCATCTGAGATCGAGAGGACTGACTTTCAAGTAAGGCTATAAATTATATTCAAATCTAGTAATTCCCCAAATTCATTTTCTATGACATAGACATACTGCATGTTTTGAAATTTGGAGGTTGATATCTCAAATAACCTTTCGAGTGCCCCCAAAATGGATCATACCTGATGGGATTTTAAGCTATAAGTTAATACTAAATTAGGATGGACAAGTAGTTTAATGAGTTTATTGGTTGTTGGTTGCATGCACATGGATGTGTGTTTACAGAAATCCCAAAAACACTCGTGTACCTGGGTTTTGCCTAGTTCTCATCAATAAAATCCTTATTTAGATAAAAAAAAAAAGGAATCTAAAAAACATGGTGACTAAGTCAAAAAGCTGGTGAAATAACTGATCATGTGTCTTTGGTGGTTGATCCAATTCTGTACTCATATCCACACACACTCACATTATATTTATAATAGCTATGAATTAAGAATAATTTTTTTATAAGTAAGAAGATATTTTATTGATATTGTGAATTAAGAATAAATTATCATCCAAATAAATGTTTTGAATGCTTGTTTCTTTATTTTTTCCCAGGAATGCTCGTGAGTCTCTTATACCAGGTATGTGTTGTCCCCCTGTCCTTTCCCGTATGGTTTCTAAATGAGAAGGATATGAAAAGGTAAAACAATATTATAGTTGAAGCTTAACTGAGGCCCTCCAAAATTTTCACTAAAAATAAATACGAATTGTACAGAAAGTGGTGGCCAAAGAGAGAAGGACAATGTATACTTTGCCTTTGGTTTCCTCTAGATAAGCTCGTGTCTAATATCTTACTTTCTCTTCCCAAAAGTAACTCCAGTTTGCACAAAAATATAATGACTTCCACTCTATGGTTTGCTCAATGCTGATCAACTTCTTAAAAACAAGTGTCAGTTTAAATTTTTGTGCTCAGGATCAACTCTATGGTTAAGGGTCTTAATGTTGCAAATACAACCTGTCGTGATACGTAGACTGAATACCTTGACATGGGAATTGAGGGTATCAGAGCTGTTGCATAACATAAAGTTTACTTTGCCGGATCAGTTTTAGATTTGCTTCAATTTGTTGCTCCAAAAATGATGGCACGTGGCAGTGCTCATTTCTCATGGAATTGTTGACAATTTGGATGACCCAGAATACAAACACTAAATATTTTAATGGTTGATTAATTGGAAAAATATTCTGTATAAGCTACCCATATAATATTGCATGCCTTTGGTGTTCCTGTTTGTAAGCCACCTAATGGAAATGGCGCAGGAGTAGAATGCAAAGTAAAATAGAGGGGAGCAGAGAGGGTTGTTTGTGAAGGCTATATGAACGTGAACCTTTATTCCATGGTGCCAGAATATACAATGTATTGCAATATATATATATATAGAGAGAGAGAGAGAGAGCGAAAAATTATTTAATCAATAAAATAAAGAATGAATAACAGAATCAGATTCCATCAATTTGGTGGTGGTTCTCCTGTAATCGACTTGTCAGGGGGAACTGAAGGGGGAACTTGAGAGGCTGCATGAGATAATTCCAATATTCCCCTGCAAGATGGAGAGTAAACATTGATTACTCCCATCTTGGACAGAAGTCGAGTGAATGCAGAGGATTGCAAAGGTTTAGTAAGCAGGTATGCAACTTGAAGATGTGAAGGCACATGAGCTGTTTGAACCTACCCCTCAGTCACTTTATTTCGGACTAGATGAAAATCTAGTTCGATATATTTTGTCCGTTCATGAAAAATGGGATTCACAGCTATATGAATGGCTGGCAAATTGTCACAATACAATGTGGCAAGTCCAGAAATATTAACATGCAAATTGGCAAAAAGGTAACGCAGCCAAGTTAATTCGCACACCGCAGATGCCATTGACCTATACTTGGATTCTGCAGACGATCTAGAGACGGTAGTTTATTTTTTTGATTTCCATGAAACTAGGGAATTTCCTAAGAAGACACAGAACCCGATAGTTGATCACCTTGTGTCTAGACAATCCACCCAACTTGCGTCTGAATAAGCCGTGAGATTCAACTGTGAGTCAATAGGGAAGAATAATCCCTGACCTGGTGTCCCCTATACGTATCGCAGAACCTTGAGGATTGCATTATAGTGGGGGATCCTCGGTGTCTCCATGAACTGACTTAACAAGTGCACGCTGTGGCTGAGATCTAGTCTAGTATTCGTGAGATACAGGAGCTTGCTGACAAGTTTATGATACAGTGCTGGATCATTGAATACTTCACCCTCGTCTCTTCTGCATTTAAGATTCGGCTCCATAGGCAACATAGACGATCTAGAGGCGAGCATGCATGTTTATGCCAGTACATCAAGTGCGTATTTGCGCTGGCACAGCTAAATTCCCTTCTTCGAACGCCCAACTTCCATCCCAATGAAGTATTTAAGACTCCCAATGTCTTTGATTCTAAATTTTGACTCCAATAACTATTTCATAGTAGCATTTGATGAAGCATCCGAGCTCAACAAAACGATATCGTCAACATAAACCAATAATGTTGTGAATGAAGTAGATGTTGTCTTGGTAAATAAGCTGAAATCAACTTTAGATTGCACAAAGCCAAAATCAACTAGGGAGGCAGTAAGCTTTGCATTCCATTGTTGTGAAGCTTGGCGTAACCCATAGAGGTTTTTCTTCAAATGACAGACTTTGTTGGTCTTGGCAGCAGGATGACCAGGAGGGGGTCGCATGTAAATTTCTTCGTCGAGGTCGTGGTAGAGGAAAGCGTTGTTTACATCGAGTTGTTGGAGTCCCCATCCTTTGATGGTTGTTATTGCAATAAGACACCGAATTGAAACAAGCTTTGCTACGGGTGAGAAAGTATCATGGAAATCGATACCCTCACGCTGTGTGAAGCCCTTCGCGACCAATCAAGCTTTGGCCCTTTCGATTATTCCATCTGCCCAAACCTTGTATTTGTACACCCATTTGCAGTCGATTTCTTTCTCTACATGAGGTAATTCCACAATGGACCATGTCTCATTGTCAAGGGCAGTAAGTTCTTGCTTCATTGCCTCGCACCAAACATGGTCTTTAATGGCTTGGGTATAAGATGTTGGTTCGGTTTGGGAGGAAATGGAAGTAGTAAAGACTTTGAATTGTGGTGAAAGTAAATCATAAGAAATGAAATCCAAAAGAGGAAAACGAACCTGTGAGTGCCAAGAGGAGAAGCCTTTCAACTGGGATGATGACTGAGTCAGATTGAATGTAGCGATATGAGAACAATGAAAATCTTGGAGGTAGGTTGGGGCATGTCTTTTTCGAGTGGAGCAACGTGGAGCATGGTTAGATGGGCTTAGGTTATTAGGGGAGGAATCAGGGGTATGGGTAGTGAGGGGTTGGGTTGCTGGATGAATGGGATGGATATTAAGAGGAATGGGTTGAGGATCAGGAAGGAAAGGCTGGGTGTGGGTAGTAACAAGTTGGGTGAGCTGAGTTGGTTCTATGTTTGTGGGAAATGGCTGGACGTCAAGAAGAATAGGTTGGGTGGAATGTGTTGGTTGGTTTTGAATGGGGTTGGATGTGACAGGAATGGTTTGGAGGGGAAATGTATCCTCATGAAAAATAGCATCACGAGAAATGAAGGCCTGATGTGTGTTCAAATCAAGGAGTTTGTACCATTTTATGCCATGGGGGTAGCCCAAGAATAAACATCGGCGGGCACGAGGATCAAATTTAGACCGAGCATGGGAAAGAGTTGAAGCAAAACATAGGGACCCGAAAACACGTAGGTGAAAATAGGAGGGTTTTTTGTTGTATAAAACTTCAAAATGTGATTTATAGTTGAGAATGGAAGTTGGTGTTCGATTAATCAAGTAAGTTGCTATTAAGACAAAATTATTCTAGTACTTTGTAGGGAGATCAGACTGAAATTTTAGGGCTCTTGCGACATTCAAAATATGTTGATGTTTTTTTTCGACTAAAGCGTTTTGTTGGGGTGTGGCTACACAAGTAAGCTGATGAATTATGCCTCTTGGTTGATAAAAATCTGGCATAGAGAACTCAGGGCCATTATCACTTCGAATAATTTTAATTTTTGTGGCAAATTGGTTGTCAATGAGAGAACATAAATTTTGGAGGCATAAGCGTGCTTCGGATTTGGATTTTAAAAAATAGAGCCAAGTACATCTAATAAATTGATCAACTATAGTTAGAAAGTACTTGGAGCCATCGTAGGCTTGGATAGAATTAGGGCCCCATATATTGACAGATATAAGATCAAAAGGATTGATGACATTGTTTTCTGATTTTGGAAAGGGTAATCTATGTTGTTTGGCAAGTGGATAGATAGTGCATAGACTAGCTTTAGTCGAAATTTGAACATCCTTTTTACCAATATCATTCAAAATTTGTTGTGTCATGGAGCTGTGTCCAAGCTGAAAATACCACAAAGTAAATTCATCATGTTTTGTAGTAACGACAGTATTGACCATTTTGGAATGAAATAAAGTAGAGAAAAATGTGTGAAGAGTAGTGGGAGCAGGTTGTTCAGGTTGTAAGTGGTATAGGTCATCGTGCACCTCACCCTTCATAGTCATCACCAAAGTTGAAAGGTCCTGTATGTAGCAAGAATTGGGGAAGAAAAGTAAGCAACAATTGGAATATGTAGCTAAAGACTTGGGAGAAACAAGATTAAAGGAAAAAGTTGAAACACATAACACATGTTTAAAAATTAATTGAGGAGAAAACTATATGTCACCGAGATGAGTGGCGATCGTGGTTGAACCATTAGGGAGCTTGACTGAGTGATTAACACGAGTGATATTGTGTGTAAAGAAATTGGGGCTATAGACCATATGATCTGTGGCCCTAGTGTTGAGAATCCACTATGCAGATGAGGTGTTTGTATTTTTTTGTGTTAAGAGGCAGAGACTTTTACTGAACATGGTAGGGGAACTTGAATGGAGAATTTGAACTTGGTTTGCTGCTGCAGGCGTGTTGTCGATGGTGGAAGATGGTTGGAGTAAGGCAAGAAGCTTACCGTACTGCTCTTGAGTAATAGGTGAGCCATTATGGGTTTGCTCCTGCTCAAGAGAAACAACGTTAGCAACAAATTTGGATTTGGGGCCATTTTTGTGACCTGGAGGATAACCATTCAATCGATGACATTTATCTTTAGTGTGGCCTGGGATACGACAGTGAGAGCAGATTGGAAGGTTCGGATTAGCCTTGAAACATCGCTCAAGGGAATGCCCATAAATGTTGCAGTGAGAACAGTATAAACAATCCTTGTGTGAGGACGATAAGGGCCTTGGATTTGGTCCCCGTGCGACCATTGCAGCTGGTGTTGGTACTCGTTAAGCAATCGTGTCTTAACGGGTCAACCCGTTTTGACCCGAACCCGTAAAGGCTAAACCCTAACCTACTTTTATCGTGTCGTGTTCGTATTGGGTTAACGGATCGTGTCACATATTACCACCCCTAGCCGAGAGGATGAATATGACCATATTGGAGAGGGTTAGATGCTTATTGTCAAACTCGGGACTTCCTAAGGAGAGGTTTGGATTCAGAGATGAGTTGAGATGGTTTGTAAATAGTAGAATAAAAGTTGAATTATTTATTATATTTGGTGTGAGAATTTGGGAAAGTTATTTTAGGATTTGAAAAAGTTGAATTGTTTATTATATTTTGTGTGGAAATTTGAGAAAATTGTAATTATGAGATGAGTTGAGGTAGGTTTTGAATCCAAACCTCTCCTAAGTCTTTTTGGGTTGAAGCTGCTATAACTGCAGTCCATTTAATTAATAAAAGTCATTATTCAGCCATAGGGTTTGAGACTCCTCAAGATATGTGGATTGTAAAACCTTCTAACTATGACTACTTGAGGGTGTTCTGGGTGTGTTGCATATGCTCACACCCGAACTGACAAACTGGAACCAATGGCTATGAAATATATCTTTGTAGGGTACCCTGAGGGAGTAAAAGGGTACAAATTATGGATTGGTGAGCCAGGGATACAAAAATGTATCGTTAGTAGAGATGTGGTCTTTAATGAATATGAAATAGCTCGAGTTAAAACTAAACGACTTGAATCCACTCAGATACTAACCCTGAGAAGATACATCTTGAGGTGGAGCAACTTGACAATAATTTGAGAAAATTAGAAGGCCAGGATGCTGAGATTCAAACTTCCACTTTAGGTGATGAGGACCAAGGTAGAGTTAGTTCATACAACTTGGTCAAAGATAGAAAAATGAGGGTTATAAAACCCCCAAGAGGTATAGTCAAGCTGAGCTGACTGTTTTTGCTTTGATCGTAGCAAATGAAGTTGTAAAAATGGATCATAGATCCTACAAGGAAGCCATGGAAAGTATTAAGTCTCATAAATGGGTACAAATCATGGATGAGGAAATGAATTCTTTGAAAAAGAATCATACTTGGGAAATGGTTGGTCGAAATGGATCTATAAAAGGAAAGAGGGCATAACAGGAGTTGAGGGTCCTAGGTATAAGGCTAGGCTAGTAGCAAAGTGATTCACTCAAAGGGAAGTGATAGATTTTAATGAAATTTTTTCACATGTTGTTAAACAGTTCAATAAGGTTAATTATATCCTATACTGATTATAAAGATTTACACTTGGAGCAATTAGATATAAATGAGTCCAACATTGACCGTGTCTGTTTACTTAAAAAATCATTGTATGGACTTAAACATTCCCTAAGGTAATGGTACAAAAGATTTAACTCTCATATGTTGAACAATAGGTTTAAAAATGAGTCATTATGATAATTGTGTGTATTTTAGGCATTCTGGGGACCACATTATCTACCTACTCTTATATGTAGATGACATGTTTATAGCATATAGGGATGCCGATCTAATTGAGGAAGTCAAGTGTATACTGAAAACATAATTTGAGATGAAAGAACTTGGGCCAGATAAGATGATATTAAGTATGGAAATGGTTAGAGATAGGAAAAGAAGAATTATCTATCTATCGCAAAAAAACTATATCACCAAGATCCTCAACATGTTTGGTATGTCTAATTTAAAACCTGTTAGCACACTAATATGACAGCATTCAAAACTGTCCATAAATCAAGCCCCTAAAACCAAGGAAGTCATGAGATTTATGCAAGGTATACCCTATACAAGCATGGTGGAAAGCATCATGTATGCTATGGTGTGCTCTAGACCAAACTTAACCTATGTTGTTAGCATGGTAAGTAGGTTTATGAGTAATCCTGGGAAGCCACATTGACATGCTATGAAGTGGGTATTATAGAACTTAATTGGAACACAGTGTCTGGGTTTGAAGTTTGGAGGGGATGTGCAACATGGTAGTGAGATAGAGGGATTTGTGGCTTCTAACTATACTGCTAATTTGGATACCTGAAAGTCATTGTCTGGGTATGTATTTACAGCATTTGAATGGGCTATTAGTTGGAAATCGAATTTACAATCTGTAGTTGTTTTATCAACAACTGAAGCTAAATATATTGCTATGACAGAAGCAATAAAGGAGGCTATGTGGTTAAATGGTTTTTCATATAAGTTAGGCATATTTTAAGGTGTGATAACCAAAGCACCATACATCTTGCAAAAAAATCAGTATACTACGAAAGGTCTAAACACATAGACATTCGACTTCATTTTGTGAGGGATGTAAAAGCATCTAGAGATGTTAAAGTATAAAAGGTTCCAACTGAGGAAAACTCTTCTGATATGATGACAAAATCCCTACCAGCTACCAAATTTAAGCATTGCCTAAATTTAATTAATATGGGGAGCTATTAGAGCTTGGATTACTTTGTAGAAACAGTCTAAAAGAAGAAGAATATCACTTTGCAATGATAAAAGACTTATCAATGTGGAGATTTGTTGAAGATGTGTCAAGTTTTTAAAAGTGAATGGGTGTATATGAAGATGCCGTTTATGGAGCCCGACATTGTCGTTTTCATTATATTTGTATTTCAGTAATGGCAATTTTGTAATATTTGATTAATGGTAAACTTGTAAATATGTATTTGTATATAAAGCAAGTGTGCCTTCGTGAATCGCAAAACGCAAGTTACTTTACCAAATTGAAGCCGCGATCCTGGGAGAGAAAGGAAATGGGTTTTCAAACTCTAGTCTTACCAAGATCAAATTGGAGTTTGAGGAGATGATCAAGTGCGTTTTATGGTGTGGTTTCGATAGAGAATAATACGAGGAAGCCAATCTATATTTTGTGCGGTGATCAACGGTTGTAAGTGATTGTAAACTCAAGTTTTGGTGTATCCTTCAATAATAAAGACTCATAGATGTTCCTGCCGTGGATGTAGACTATTAGGGTCAGACTAGGTAATTTCTTGTGTTGATTTCGCATTTCTTTTATTATTCTTCCTTTTATTTTGATCTTGCATAAGTATATACTGTGATTTCGGGTTTCTAACATGTTTAAAATAGAAAACTAAATCGATCACGTTAATCATATATTTTATTGGTGTTTTGGTTGTTTGTTGTTCAATATTAATTACATATTACAACCAGTTATGTTAATTTGATTCTTTGAGTACTTGTTTGTGAGAGGTCTGAAAATACAACACTAATACATCCACCATGTGGACCATTTAGATATTTTATGGTCTTAATAAATACATCAACTAGGTGGTCACATGTTTATCTACTCTACTCATAATGTTGCATTTGCTAGACTTCTTGCACAAATAATTAGATTTCGAGCTCAATTTCCTGATTATCCAATCAAGTCCATCAGATTGTATAATGCAGGAGAATTTATATTTCAAGTCTTTAATGATTATTGCATATCAATAGAAACTCTTATTAAACATTCAGTTGCCCATGTACATACTCATAATGGTTTGGCCGAATCATTTATTAAATGACTATAATTAATTGCTAGACATTTGATTATTAGAACAAAATTACCTATTTTTTCGTGGGGATTTGCAATTTTACATGCTTCATCATTAGTTCGAATTAGACCAACTGCCTATAACAAACACTCCCCATTGCAACTTACTTTTGGTCAATTACCAATTATTTTTTATCTTCGTATTTTTTGTTATGCTGTCTATGTTTCGTTTGCACCTCTCAAACGCACTAAGATGGGCCCTAAATGAAGACTTGAAATTTATATTGGTTTTGATTCTCCTTCTATTATTAGATACCTTGAATATTTAATTGTTGATCTTTTTAAGGTACGTTTCAAAAATTGTCATTTCGATGAAATAATTTTCACACCATTAAGAGAAGAAAATGTGTTTGGAGCATAAAGAAAAATAACATGGAATGCTTCGACATTATCTCATCTTGATCCTCATACAAATCAATGTGAACTGGAAGTTTAGAAGATTGTTTATTTGCAAAGTATTGTGAATCAATTATCAGATGTATTTACTGATAATAAGAAAATAATAAAATCTCATATGAATCTAAGACATAACTAAAGCATAGAAGACCTATTGGTACAAATAAAAAAACTCCCCAAAAGAGAATAACAAAAGAATAAGAAATTAGTATTCCTGAATAAACCATACCTACAAAATAGGCAATAAAATCAATTGATCCATCCAAACTTTCAATATCCTGAAAAAGAATAGCCTGGAGAGTTATCTCCTGAAGAGGATCAAGTACCTGAAAATAATGAGATCTCGATACATTATGTAAGTATAGGAGAATTGTGCGATAGAAATAAAATTGTTGTCAACAACATATTTTCATTTAGGTGTCGTTTGGATAATGGGTTGAGATGAGATGAGTTGAGTTGATTTGAAAGTTGAATAAAATATTGTTAGAATATTATTTTTTAATATTATTATTGTTTTGAGATTTTAAAAAATTGAATTGTTTATTAACTTTTCATGCATAATTGAATTCACTTGCAAAACATGAAGTAATTGGACCTGTAGTCCAAACACCTAAATGTGTGACGCCTATTAGATATAAGTGAGTATTTATACGTAAACGTAATGAGAAAAATGAAATCGTGAGATATAAAACACGACTGTTTGTACAATATTTCTCGCATAAACCATTATTGATTATAAAAAAACATATTCTCTCGTAATAGATTCAATTACATTCAGATTTTTTATTAGCTTGGTAGTAATAGAAAGTTAGGATATGCGTTTAATGGATGTGGTTACTACATATTTATATGGATCACTAGATAACGATATATACATGACAATACCTGAAAGATATAAAATGTCTAAAACATATAATTCAAAATCTGGTAATATTTATTCTATCAAGTTACAACAATCATTAAATGTTTTAAAGCAATCCGGACGCATGTGGTACAATCGTCTTAGTGAATATATATTGAATGGAGAATTTGAGAATAATCCAATTTGTCCATATGTTTTTTTAAGAAGTCAGAGTTTGGATTTGCAATTGTTGCAGTATATATAGACGACTTAAATCTCATTAGGACTCCATAAAAGTTCACAAAAAATGCAACTTATTTGAAAAATGAATTTAAAATTAAAGATATTGTAAAATCTAAATTTTGTCTTGGTTTGCAAATTGAACATTTTTCAGATAAAATTTTAGTTTGTTAGTCTACATATACAGAAAAAGTCTTGAAGCACTTTTATAAGGATAAAGCTCACCATTTGAGCACTCCAATAGTTGTTCGATCACTTGATGTAGAAAAAATCATTTTCGACCTCGAGGGGAAGATGAAGAAATTATTGATCCTGAAGTACCATACTTTAGTGCAGTTGATGTTTTAATATACATTAAAAGTTGTACAAGACCTGATATTGCATTTTCAGTCAACTTACTAACAAGATATAGTTCTGTACCAACTCGAAGGCATTGAAATGTGGTCAAACATGTTCTACGTTACATTTGTGGCACGATTTACATATAATTATTTTATCCAAAAGAATTAAACTCACAATTAATTGGATATGCATATGCAAGTTATCTATCTGATCCTCATAAATGACGTTTTTGAACAGGATACCTATTTACGTATGGAGGTACAACTATTTAATAGAAGTCTGCCAAACAAACAATAATTGCTACTTTTTCGAATCACTCATAAATTATTGCAATTCATGAAACAAGTCGTAAATGCATTTTGTTAATATCAGTAATTCAACATATTCAATAAAAATGTAATTTACCCACAATCAAAAGTAGTCCAACAATATTATACGAAAATAATGTGACATGTATTATGCAAATAAGAGGAGGCTACATCAAAGGTGATAGGACCAAACATATTTCACCAAAATTCTTTTATACACAAGAGCTTTAAAAGGGGGCAACATTGATGTCAAGAAAATACAGTCAAGTAATAATTTGACAGACTTATTCACTAAAACTTTACCAACTGCAACATTCAAAAAATTGGTACACAATATTGGAATGTGACGGCTCGAGGATCTTTCTTCATGAACAATTGAAGCTCTGCATACGAAGTTAATTATTATCGGAATTGTAATATTTTTCCTTCGCTGAGGTTTTTCCCATAGAGTTTTCTTTTGTAATGTTTTAATGAGACAATCGACATTCAGAGACACATTATAATGTTGTATTTTTTTTCATTCGCCACAAGTTTTTCCCACTGAGTTTTATTTGACAAGATTTTAGCGAGGCATATTCTTTGTATATGGTCATCCAAGGGGAATGTTGTAAATACATGAATATAGTAAAATACATTCCATGTATTTGATGGATGACCATTGGAGTTCTTACACATTCATGTATTCCTATTTCTCATATTCACGTATCTCTTTGATTTATGTATTGTCATTCCCTAAGTTCATGTATTAATTTAATATCATGTATCCTTTCATGCCTATAAAAAGGTTATCTTGATGAGCATTGTTGTAAACACACGACAATGAAGTTGAGAGAAATAATATTTAGTTATCGAAACACTAGTTTCAGATATTATGGTCTTTCAATTATCTTATTACTTTTCTTTAATTTTACAACATATTATTATTATTTACTAAAAATAACAATGCTTATCTTATCCAGTTTTAAGAAAAAAGGGAAAACGATCAATCTACACCTCTTTTATAACTATTTGTGCACCTATAAATTAAATGAATAGTAGTCTTGTAAAATTAAAGTTCATTGTTTAATTAAAATTGTAAAATTAAAATTATATTTTTTGAGAGATGGAATGTTAAGCATGTTAGAAGGGAAGTTAATAATGTGGCTCATTGTTTAGCCAATAGTGTACTAGAGTTAGAAGAGGACTCTATCCAGATGGAGGAATGTCCATCTTGTATTCTTGCTTTTATTTGATGGATTTTATCAATACATATTCATTGTTTCAAAAAGATTATTAAAAAAAATGTTTCAAAAAAATTAAAATTCATTTTTAATGGTGGAACATACTTGCATTAGTTAATGATAAAACAAGTAAAAAAAGATATACAAGTGTCTATAATTAATTTTGTTTTGAAATAATCTTACTCTTCATTATAAATTTAGTTGCCTTTAGTCACGATTATGTTATGATTGTTTATTTAAGTTAGGGGTGGGCAATGGGGCCCCTCACCCCGCTGCCCTGCCCCGCTTATATTTATATATATATATATATTATATGTAAACATAAATATATATTTATATTTTACAAATTATATATATATAAATATATATTACAATTTGTTAGATTTGTTCACAAAATATGCACTGATAAATTTAAAAACTATATAGTTTAAAAATTAATACACTACAATTTATACAAAATATGCACTGACAAATTTAAAAATTACATAGTTTTTAAATTATAGTCATATTTACAAAATTTAAATTTATAATTTGGGTCTCAAAATGTATTTTTAATTACTTTTAGACTTAGAAATAATTTTTAAACCAAATAAAATGTAGTATTTTTTTAAGTAGACGGAGGCATGGCGGATTCTGAATTGGAAATCTGCCCCGCACCCTGCCCCCGCATCTCGAGGGCAGGGGATGGGGGTGAAAACCCCACCCCCCACCCCATGTGGGGAAGGGGTGGCCCCACCTCGTAGGAGGTGGGTAGCACCCTTAATTTAAGTCGATAACATATATAAAATAAGATGTACTAGATCAACACAAAAATCTTATTAAAATGAACTTGATACGCCTTAATATGAGACGATAAGTATTTTTTAAAATATAAAAAAATAAAAATTTACAATCCAATCTCTCACGTCAACTATCGATGTATATTTCAAACTTATATAATTTAGAGATTAAGGAGTGGTTTGGATTCAGAGATGGGTTGAGATGATTTATGAATAATAGAATAGAAGTTGAATTATTTATTATATTTTGTGTGGGAATTTGGGAAAGTTATTTTGAGATTTGAAAAAGTTGAATTGTTTATTATATTTTGTATAGAAATTTGGGAAAGCTGTAATGATGAGATGAAATGAGTTGAGATGAGTTGAGGTGGATTGAGGTGGGTTTTGAATGCAAACGACCCCTAAGCATTTTATACACATAATTATTAAAAATGCACGAAAACAACCGGGGTAACCTAATAAAATTTAGAAAATGATATAATTATACAACCTTTTTACAATTCTATTTTAAATCATGAGTATATTTATAAAATATTTTTAAAAATATTATATTTTTTACAAATTTAAAATATAATTATATAAATTATTATAAAAATGATTGTACTAAGTAGATTATTATTTTTTATACATGAAAGAGAGGAGATTCGATCTTTAGTTCTTTTAATGAAAAATTAATTTATAATTTTTATTATACACTCGGCCTCACCAAATCGCTCCACCCAATTCATTTAGGCCTAGTTTGGTTACGTAGTTTAGATAAGATAAGATGATATATTTTATTAAAAGTTGAATAAAATATTATTATAATATAATTTTTTAATATTAATTTTATTTTAAGATTTGTAAAAATTAAATTATTTATTATATTTTATATAAAAATTTAAAAAATTATAATAATTATATTAAATGGGATGATATATTTTAATTTTATGTAACACTCCAACCAAACCAGTCCTTACAAATTTAACATCTCTCTCGCCCAGCGCTTTCCCTGCTTTCCACAGCTCTTCCAAATCATAATAACTCTTCGCTCTTCCCTCGATCACGCCGTGACCGAGACCGAGACCGAGACCGAGACCCTCTCTCTCTCCCTCTCTCTCCCCACCCCTCCATCGCTCTCTCCTCCCCTCCCCTCCCCTCCCCTCCCCTCCCCACTCGATCTTGTATTACCTTGTGATTCGGCTTTCTGATCCTTAAACTTTCTTCCTCTTCCTAACCCTAACTTTCCGAGTCGAAATCGGTGCAGCGGCATCAAAGCACCTTTAGATTAGATTGGCTTTTAGCTATTATTTTAGGTAAGAAGTGATCGTTCTTTCAAGTTTTTTATTTATCTCTTCTCAATTTCCTTTTACGGTAGAGTTTATTTGATTTTCAACTTTCTCCCCTGTTTGGTTGCAAGTAAAAAATATGTAATACACCCGTTTTTCTTAGGCAATTAAGTGAAACAGATTCTGTGGGCTTGCTTAACTATAGGTTTCAGTTTACATTTCGTGCCTTCAAATGTGATCATTATAGGATAATTTATTGCTGTATATACTTAATAAAATATAAAATATATGTATGCATTCACACAGACACGAGAGAGAGAGAGAGAGAGTATAATGCTATAATATTTTATGTAGTCAGGAAGCTGTTTTCGACGTGTTTCACTTTTGCTTTTGCTTTTGCTTTACATCGATTGTAGGTAGGTGTGTTCTATGATTTTAGGCATTGGGTGCTGTAATAGCTTGGTTTTCTTTGACTAATAAAGCTGTATTTTTTTTCTTCATGATAGAGGTGTTACTGCAACATCAAGGGGCTCCTAGTGGGTAGCTCTCATCAGAAAAAAAGGTATCCACTTGTTTCCGTAAATGAACTTACCTTTGCATATTAATGAGCTATTTAACTGTCGCTAGCAGATGTTGAGCAGGCATTTTACAGGAATGGTGATTTT
Source organism: Juglans mandshurica (assembly GCA_022457165.1). Taxonomy (NCBI): domain Eukaryota; kingdom Viridiplantae; phylum Streptophyta; class Magnoliopsida; order Fagales; family Juglandaceae; genus Juglans; species Juglans mandshurica. The sequence goes on along the minus strand of CM039619.1, from coordinate 8,642,331 downwards.
TTTATTGTCTTCGAGTTGGGGTATATCATATTATTGTGCCTTTAGAATCTTGTTTAAAAAGTAAAAATCCTGGATCAGGCATCATTTACACTCTCCCCCTGTACATGTATGTATATATGTGCATGCTTGTGTACTCCAGTTGAAACTTTTAGGAGCCTGTATATGTGCAAATGTATGATGCCTCTTTCACTAAGGAAGTAATTTCAAATGATAAACAGAATATCATTTTTTTTACTCTGTTCTTTTTGAAGGAAGTTGTTTAAAATGAACTACATTATAATTTATTCCTTTTTTTCACTCCTTGTTCTCTTCACTCGGCATGGACCTAATAATAGGTTAAGATGTGTTCTCGCACCTATGAATTTAAGAAGATGTGTTTGGCAATATCTCCATGTCCATTTAAGGGAATTGTGTCTGACAACCTGTGTTGTTGGACATGGAAATTTCTGAAATGGGACTCAAAAGCAACCCTAGTTTATACTTTGTCGTGTGGTATTCTTTTTGTTTCCTAAGAAAAAGAGAGATGAAAATCCAGAGGTAGAGAAATTTACTTAAATCTTCTTTATAGTTTGGTATATAAATTGTAATTAGTTGAAAAACTAGTTTACCCTGTAAGTAATCAAGTCACTCAATCAGAAGAAGCAATTCCTGCCCAGATAAAGAAAGCAAATTTCAGGCCTACCTTCGAGTCTATATCAACAGTGGAGGGAATACTTTGAAAATTTTAATTATCAAACTAACTTACTGAAACGCAAATCCATCAATTTTTTCTTTTTAATCTTGAAAAATTAAAATTTATTTTCCTTTTTTGTGCTTGGACTTTGGAGCAACATTCTTGTTGTGTCAGAGGGTACCTATAAAGAAAGGTTTAGTTGATGTGGATGAGTATGTGAGCAGAGAAAGGGGGTTGGGGGTTGGCAGGAGTGATGGAGGGAGGAGTCCTGGTATTGATGAGGATATCCCATTGCATTAGTAATTGTTGTGAAGGAAGATGATCATTGGCAAGTGTACTGACTTTCAAAAGCAATGGCTGTGGGCATATTCATCTTTCCCATTGCAAATGTTACAGTCATGACTCGTACTAGGAACTTTAGAGCAATCATTTGGTAAGATAAAATTAATGATGTTGCTTTATGTAATTTTTTTTTTAGAGTTAAGGAGCAAGTGGAAGGTGATCACTTAGATTTAGTCGCTTAAGATGAGCTGATTGTGAGTTTTCTGGTGATAGAAGCCTTCGTTAAACAATTTTTTGTGGAGGAAGTCCAAACTTACGGAAATGGGTGGTCTTACCATTTGTTACATTTTATTTGGGAAAGAATATTTGGTTGAGGCTAATTTTTCTTTCTTTAGGTGCAATATCAAGGTACAAACCTTATATAGGCAGAAAGAAATGAAGTAACACCAAGGCTTGCACGACAGACACTCTAGGACTACAAAAAGACCGTATTAGGTTTCATTATACTTTCATAAAGGAGCACGAGGTAGTTGAAGACAAAGGCCTTGCGGTAGACACCTGATTTCTGTAGTCAGCTTGGAGAGAATCAGGTTGTCTGTGCTTGAGTAAGTTGCAGATGTCCTGGATGTATAAATTTATATTCCAATCATGATTTGAAGATTTGTAATGAGTTTTTGGGCTTAAATTTCATGAGCGCTGGGAAATTTTTATGTGAAATAGGGGGTAAAAAGATCTACAGGAGTGTTGTGTTCTAATGGGCTTTGACAGTGCAGTATGTTGTTTATATAAGGGATTCTTTTAGCTTCATCCAAGAGTAAGGTAATAATGTAGTTTTGTAGTGCTACCTCTTAGAAACTGTGTTTACTTGCTATATCTGAATGGAGATCCTCCTTCTGCCGGTACTTATCAGTTTCCTCTACGGAGTAAGTTGAGAGAGATTATATCTGATTGCTGTTCAGGAACCACAGTTGGAGCATTTACTTCCATTTCTTGCTGTATTCAAATCGCCTCAAATTGGTCTGGCTTTCCTTGTTCTTTTAGTTCACATGCTTCGTGTTTCACCATTATTATGCTCCTTTTATTGTAGTAGAATAACTTGTATTGGGTTCAGATTTCTGTCATTGGTGAAGGCTGTTGCTGAGGATGAATATGCAACAAACTGCACAGCATAAATTATCTGCTAATGGTTTTGGCCGTCGAAGAGGTGATAGAGAAGTAGGCACTAGGTTGGAGAACAAGTTGCAATCTGGGAAATCTAATCCCAGCAGATCAACAAACACGGGTGAACATCTATGACCTGTATTATGTTCAGTTCAGATAACATTCTCCTTACTGAGTTGATGGTACAGGGGCAATGACTGGTAGCAAACTTGGCAGTGGAGGTCCTTCACTTGACCGAATAGTATATATAACAACATGTCTTATTGGGCATCATGTGGAAGTCCTGGTTAAAGATGGATCTATATACACTGGAATATTTCATGCAACAAACTCTGAAAAAGATTTTGGTATGATACTTTTATGCTTTTGAGTTTTAGGGTTGTAAATGGATCCAGTTCCTAGTTTTCTTTGATATCTTTAATAAAATAAAACACATCCAATTTCCTTTCAAATGTATTTAACATTCACTTGCTGGTAACTCTCAGGAGTCATCTTGAAAATGGCACGCATGAAAAAGGATTGTTCTTTACGAGGGCTGAAAGCTACTGCAGAGTCTGTTAGCAAGGCTCCTTCAAAGACTTTAATTATACCTGCCAAGGAGCTTGTACAAGTTTCTGCAAAGGTTCTGCTGCATTCTTGTATAGCTGTATTTGAAACTCTGTAATCTCAAATGTTGTTTCTGCTCATGATTCTACTGGTTGATTATGCAGTTGTAATGTTAAATTTCCGAGTAGTTTGTTATAAATTATAGCAAGGAGATGATCAAGATTGTTGCAAGAGTGGGGAAATTTTTGTCGTGTTAGATGAAGTGGCTAAACTTATATTTATCTTTCTAATTGGTTGAATCTCGATGTTTATAGGGGGTGTCTGTAACCAGGGAGGAGCTATCGCATGAAGTCCAAGTTGAAAAACAGCAGGAGATTATGCTGGACTCCTCCATATCACAATCTCGATATTTGGAGTCGGATAGAGAACTTGAACCATGGGTCCCTGATAAAGATTGCCCTCAACACCCTGAACTGGAAAATATATTTGATGGCCATTGGAATAGGTTGTTATGTTAAATATTTCTTTCTCCAAATATCTTGGTAATTGTTCCACAGTTCTAATAACTTCTCTACCTTAGTAGGATCAAATGTTAAAACATTTTGTTTTTATTAGCAATAATTTTTTTATTCCTTTTTATTTGTGGCATCAAACCTGTTGCATTTTTTATTCTCCATTTATGACGACCCCGTTTAGATTGATTAGGAATTGTTCAACTTGAAATTTTTCTGTAAATTTTCCGTTTTGGGGGATGGGAGAAGCTGTAGGTGTTGTTGTTGGCCAATCTATTGGAGAATTGGGCACTCAACTAGCGTTAAGAACTTTTCATACTGGTGTATTCACATGGGGTAATGTAGAACACATATTAGAGGACCTTCTAATGGAAAAATAAGAGTCAATCAGATTTCTATTGAGTGCACCAGTTTAAAGAATACAAGCCATATGTTTACACGCGTACACATACATCTAAACATGGATTTATATATCTTCCTCCTTTTGTATGTTTCCATACTTCATTCGTTCAAAGTTACTGCTTAATAAGAGAAAGCAGAACTATCTGGCTAGTCATTGCCCTTGTTAGAGGGAGCAATTTGATTTGATTGTTGGGTATAGGCACTACAACGGCCAATAAATGTTAAGAGGAGTTACAATAAACTTTATGTATCTGACTTAGCAAAGAACAGGCTTTTGATAGCACAAAATGTTCCAAAGTAACATCGCTTTACTCAATAATTGGAATGAGGCATACTTGAGCAGTGGTCGGTATCATGATGAATATTCAAATTTTAGAGCATTCCTGGATTTTTTAAACTTTTCATGTGGTCTTTTTAACAATTTCGTTTTGTGGTTACTGATGATTTTTGTATGGTTTTTTTCTTAGGGGCTGGGATCAGTTTGAAACTAATGAAACATTATTTGGAGTAAAAAGCACATTTGATGAGGAACTTTATACCACAAAACTTGAGAGAGGTCCTAAGATGGAGGAGCTGGAAAAGAAAGCTTTAAGAATAGCACGAGAAATTGAGGGCGAGGAAACTCAAGATCTTCATTTAGCAGAGGTGAGTTACTCTAGCTTCATTTGCTGCCTCTTAAGAACTTTTTTCTTTCTCCATCGGCCCCACCAAATTCCTTGCATTTGTTCATTTGTTCCAACAGGAGAGAGGCATTTCCTTACCCAGAGATTTTGAGATTGATGAGGAGACTAGATTCTCTTCTGTCTATAGGGGTAAGGGGGTTGATGATAGTGGGTATGAGGAACATGAGGCTATATTGATAGATTCATGCAATAATGAGACCTTTGGCGGTTCTGGTTCTGACATTAAGAGGTCCACTGATTTGACTATTGGGGAAAGCAGTGATGGAGCTCAGACATCTTCAAGCTCTTCCTTTAAGGTAGTTCCTTATCACTATCTTCTGTCAAACAAGCCATCTTGATTAGCTGTTTAATATAACTATGTTTTGATCATTTATACTTGGTATAGTAATCAGTTGATGATCGGTGGACCCATCATTAGATGGGTGTTTGTTTTGTATGTTACAATCAACCTCCTGCTTATCTGTGGGTGCTGTGTTTCTTTTCTGGGGCAGGTTATGATATTCCACTTGCATGATATCTCAACCTCCATTAGACACGAGTACCTTGTAAATTCTCTAATATGACGTAGAAATAAAATCTGTATTATGACTTGGAACTCCAAATCTAAATATTTTGACTCCAATACTTGATTCTAGAACGACTAAATATCCAATGTAAGCTCTTAATGACTTGGGTTACCCAGAAATAGTACCTCATCGGAATCTTAAAACACAAGTACTGTAATTAAAACAAATCTAAATCTTGGGAGTAGTATTCAATATTATTTTTCAAAAAAAAAAAGAAGAAAAAACCTCTTAAGAGCCAATCCTCTCAGCAAACGTGCTACGGATTTTCAAATTTCTGGACATAAGCTTTAATTTTGGTCCACCGGTCTTATTATGAGCTTATGTATGAATTGCAGTTTTATTTTACATGTTTTGGTAATAAGTAGTTTGCGCTAGTCTAACCCCTCTAATGGTTTAGGTTTAGTTTTCTATAATATCAAAGTAACATTTTCAGTTTGCAAGAAAACAAAGCTTATGAAAATTTTCCAGCAAGTACTCTCTTGAGATTTGTATGATGCAGATGAAACCTCAGATTCTGATGCCATCCTATCTTGAATAAATTGAAGTTCATCATGGGCATCATAATCCGATACAACAATAGCTTGCTTTGTTTTCCGTCCTGTTTTGTAGTTGTCATATAGAGTTACCAAAGATATTTGTAGTCCTTAGTCATCCATAATGTCTTTAAGGAAGATGTGCTTTGGGCATGCAGGATCAAACTCAGTCTTCCCAATCAAGTACTAGCTTGGATTCATGCCGCTCTGGTTCTTATGATCATGCTAAACAATTGGCCTCTGAAACTCCTTTTAGCTTTACTTCTTCAGATGGGGAAAACAGGTTTCTATTGATATTTGCCAGTTATATGCTTTATACTTCATTTCTTGTTTCCTCGAGAGATTGACTGCACAGCTTCATGACAATAGGTTTCCAAAATACAAAGCATTAATTTCTATTTTGTTCTGATTTAAAAATTACAGGATCCAGGAGAATCCAGTCAGCGAACAACATGGAGGCAATAATAACACCCAGGAGTTGGCAGAGAAGAAGACGGTGAGCTGAAATTCCTTAACTAATGTGTATTTCCTCATGGTAACTTGGAGATGCCTTGTGATTGCTTTAGTAGCTTTTAACATGGGTGTTTTGCATTTCTATTTATACTAATACAGCTAGCTGATGATGCTCAATTTTCAAGGCCTGAGGGTGAGTTGAACTTCTTGCTTATATGCCTGCCAAGTAGTAATTCCACATGCAGTTATTCTTATATGGCTACATTTTAAGCATGAAACTAATTTTCATAGGATGTCAATATTTAGGTCAAAATATGATTTTGGTCTCTGAGCAATGTTAGATTTTAACTCCATTCCAGGATTATTGATTTTCTCAATTTAGTCCTTGTAATTTTAAGAACTACTGAATGCTGCCTTTATCTATATTATTAATCAATCTAAAAACAACAATTACTAATTTGGTATTTTTTTTGTACATGTCTATATGCTGTTTTCACATAACTAAAAAATTTGGAGGAACGTGAATTTAGTATTTAAATAAATATTAAAAAAATTAATATAAAAATTGTGGTCCTTGGCGTGCTTACCACATGTCTTCATATATTTAATTTTCGCAAGAATTGTGTATAATTTAACTGCCATGCCTATATTTGAAGGATGTGTAAAGGAAAACATGTCATAAAAAACGCGAGTATAAGGCAGTCTAGAAGTGATATTGAGGTAAGAACTAAATCTGATAGATAAATAAGGACTAGGCTATATTTTGATCTAGTATTTATTATCAAAATGACTTGCTGTCTTGATTTACGTTTCACTTCATTGAACTTCAGTTTTTACTCTAACATCAGTTTTCTTCACTGGGGATCTTCCTTTAACCTAAGTTCCTACTCTTATTGAACTTCTTTTACCATATCATCTTCTTCATACTGTTTCTTCTATAGTTCTAATCATTATCTGTTAGCTCTGTCACATTGTTTAACATAGATTCATGGTTGAAGCATGAAACTAATGCCCCTGATATGTTAATGACAACTATTTAAAATAATTAGCCTTTGCTGTCTGGATTTACCTTTTATGATATTTCTTTTATAATTAGGGAGCTGCCCTTAATCAGCTCTTGGTGCTTACTGGACTTTTTCCTTCTATCAGCTCTATTATTTTCTGTTACTGCATAATGGTTACTTTTGCAATCTCAAACATAGTAAACTATGGCACATTGTTCAATGTAGATTCACGGTCACTGCTGAATGTGAAGAAAGATGGCTCTGATTTAGGAGGATTGTCTCATAATGTCGCTTCTTATGCTTCATCATCTGGTGTTCCATCGAAGGGTCATGAAAAGATGAATTCATCTGGTGAACAGTCTGAGGGTGTAGGATCTGTCAAAATGCATGGAGAAACAGAGTCTCTAAACTCTCGTGGACAACCTGGTAGTTCTACATCCTCCAGTTCAGATAGTGTAGGTGGTGCCCCAGTTTTTAGTGGACCTGGTTTATCACCAAGTTCATCCATGGGCTCATTATCTTCTGAAAAGTCAACCCTCAATCCTCATGCTAAGGTTTGACTGATTGGATCGGCTATGTTTCTCTTGCTTGGTTGACATTAGGGCACAGGAGACACGAACTTTGCTATTAATAAAAATATTGAAATCGTATTATTAATAAAGTGCATATTTTGTGTGTGCGTGTGCATTTTGTTCTTTTGCTAATTAAGGTATGTTTCTCACTTCTCTTTTCACATTTGTTACCAGGAGTTTAAGCTCAATCCTAATGCAAAGAGTTTTGTCCCATCCCAGACGCCTGTGAGGCCTCGCTCCCCTGTGTCTGATGGTTCATTCTATTTTCCACCAAATGTCTCTGCCGTACCACATATGCCTGGCATGCAAATGGGCATTGGAGTAAGCGTACTTATTGAAACCTGCACCCCCCCCCCCCCCCCCCCCCCCCCCCTTTTCTGGCCAGCCAGGCAGGAAAAAAAGTTTCATATTTAATCACGTTAAGCAATCTAAGCATCTGTCTGTTTCCCCTTTTAAGATGGAAGAATTTATTTTTGAAACTATGTAGGATGGGTATTAATAGCAAATTTGTTCTTTGTTCTTGGTTCCATATGTTTGTGCCTATTGCTAACTTCCATTGTGTGAACAGATTGGACACTCATTTCCTGGGCACCAGCCTGTTGTATTTAATCCGCAGGTTCCAATGCAATCACCGCCAGCATTTTATCATGCTAATGGCCCTCAGGTGCAACATAATTCAGAACTTGAGAGGCTAAATAAAAATTATTGTGAAGGTGTAATCTTAGTATTTAAGTTAACTTCTTGGTATTGATTACTTTATCTCTCTCTATTTGCAGTATGGGCCACAGATGCTTGTTGGCCACCCTAGGCAAGTCGTGTACTACCAACCTGTAAGCAAATTTTTTTTGTTTTGTGTTTTTTATTTTGTCGTTGCTTCTATCTATTCTTTTATTTCCTGAAGTAGTGGCGGTTTTTGGAAAGGAACTTGCATGATTGGCCAAAGTGCTTTTCCTTGATAAAAGAACACTGGGTTATCTTTTCTATTTCAATATTTCTCAAGAGACTTTTAACAAGTTGATCCACCTTAAAGTGATGCTTCTCTAGTATATGTGATATGATATTCATAAAAAAAAAAAAATGTGATATGTTGGCACAGCCTGCCATACGACAGTGTTGGAGCGAGTTGTGTTCTCTAAAACATCTGGTATACTTCCCTGCCTCGCAGAATATGATTTGACTTGGGCAACTAATGGAAGTTTGTATTTCACTTTTACAGGAAATGCCTTACAAAGGCCGAGAATTTTAGGTGATTGGCTGACCATAGACATAGCCGGGAGGGGGGTTGAGAGGAGTTGATTACTCTTTGTAGTCATTCATAGCTCAACAGTGCTTGAATTTAGGCTGACATGTGAACCTCCAAATCTTTTCCCTTTTCTTCTTCATACTTCATTGTGGTCAGGTCACAACTGATGGTGTAGGGGCTGGCTCAACTATGTTGTTTTGACGACACTGAAGGTTTTTTTACTTTTTTATTTTATTTTATTTTATTTTTTAAAGATCCTCTAATTCAGTGAAGAATGGTTGTCTATTGACATTTTTTCCTTTCAATTCAATGCCACAAATAATTATTGTTTATTGTGTTATAAATAATGTTCCAACTTTATGACACCTGGAATCTATTCATTTAGTCCTTTTATTAAATCTCTCTTATATAATTATATTTGCCAAATAATTCGAAATTTATAAGTACGAACAACGGCAATAATCCAGAAAGTTTGATAGTTTTTTCTTGATTAGATGAAGAGTCGAGTTCAAGGATGGATGTGTCACTATCAACTAATTAATCAATGATGGGTTTCCATTAAATAATATGTTTATCCTCAAATTCACCTTTTTCTAAAAATAAAAAATAGGATTATCAGCCATATATCCTAATCTCTTGAATCTGGTTCTTAAAACATTATTATTATTATTTATTATTTATTTTTCGCAGAAGATTCCTTAACATTAAACAAATATATAGTCTACAGTAGAACAATTTGGAATCTGTTAGGTGATTGAGTTTTATTCTAATGTAAGTTGAGGCAGCCGACATGTACTCCAAATTTTCCCAACTTGGCCTTTCTCTCCTTGATGTTGGGTGTAGAGGGGAAGTTAGTGCGGATTAATAATCCCGACTCGTTTCAATTTGAAATAATTGAGATGAATTGAAAATGTTGAATTGTTTATTATATTTTATATAAAAAATTAAAAAAATTATAATAATGAGATAAGAATAACTACTTTCACTATCCAAATAGAGGCATGTTATCCTAATTTTAATACAATTATTTCGTGTCATCGCTTACGATGAGTTTCTCCTTAAAAGTAGCTCTATAGTCACACATGGGGTTCCTGACAGTGCGTTTTTTTTTGTTGCCTTTTTTTATACATTTTTTCAATATTTTTAAATATTTAAAAAAATTACAACATAATTAAAAAAATACTTTTTAAATCATTAATTAAAAAAAAAAAAACTGTCGAGTGCCTCCATCGGGACGCCCCATCTGGAGGAGTAGCATTTCTCTCCTCCTTATAGTCAATCACTCGGTCATACTCTAAAAGAGTCATGCTAGGTTGCCGCCCAACAATTACTGCTGGGTGTGCCGCCTAGCACAAATTTATATTTTTATTTGTATTTTTTCATATTTTATTAACATATTTAAATATTTTTAAAAAATAAAAAAATACATCAATACACTAAAAGTCACTTCTTTAATTATTAAGTTAAAAAAAATTAAATATATGGACAGTCAAAGTGAGGAGACAAACTCAAGCCACATAGTAGCATTTTTCTAATCTATAGGGGTGTAACCGGTCCGGTCCGGTCCGGTTTTAGATAAAATCTAGGACCGAACCGGTATGTACCGGTTTTGTATTTTTAAAAACCGATTACGCACCGGTTATCCTCCTAAACCGGTATTTCCGGTTTTACCTGTTTCCGGTCCGGTCCGGTCCGGTTTTCTGGTTTTTTAAAAATATAAATTTTACAATTTGTCATTAAAAATTTGTTTATAAAAAAAAAAATTGATTTAAAAAAAACTGTTTTATACTTTTATTAATATATTAGACTATATAATAGTATTAATATTAGACTATTGGTATAGTTATAAGTTATATATTAGTATTAGTTATAAACTTTTAGTGATTTAGTATTAACATTTTATGTAATAATTTATAAATTATAATAAGAAATTATTTCATATATGAATATATATGTTATATATAAAATTTCACATAAAAATTTATAATTATACATTATATATAAAACTTATATATATTAATATTTAATATATAAAAAATATTTTGTATAAAACTTATATATAAAAATATTATTTTTTATTTTTTTTAATCAACCGGTCCGGTCCGGTTCGGTCCGGTCCAAAAAATTCCGGAACCGGAACCGGACCGGAATCGGCCGGTTTTTACGTTTTAAAAACCGGTTCCGGACCGGACCGGACCGGTTCAAAACCGGTAAAACCGGTCCGATTCGGTCCGGTCCGGTCCGGTCCGGTTTTCCGGTTTGAATTTACACCCCTACTAGTAATCTAAAAAGTACATTTTTCTCTTCATTTATTTAATATTTTGTTGTATTGTTATCCGTTTCAATTAAGAAAACACTCCATTAGTTTGAATTGCTTAATGGGTACTTCTCTTTTAAGTTCTAACTAAAAGGAAAAGAAGGGAATCCTTAATCTATACATCACATATTTAGTAAAATAAAAAAATAAAAAAATTACGTGTGATGTGCAATATGAGAATAATGAGTATAATTTTTTCTCGGTGATGTAGAAAAGCTTTTCAGTTTATTCAAGAGCGCGTGTTAAAAACAGCAATGACTCTATTGTTGTCTCTCAATCTTAAACCCATTTTGGAACCATCCTTGTGTCCTGCAACCAAGGGTTTTTATTTGGAATGTGGATGTGTTCCATATAAATAATTATTGGTGATCACTGACTATATGCATATTTTGTGTATTTTAATTATTATATAATGAATTGAGTCACTCAGTACGATGAAACCCAAGCATGGTCTTTTGCATCGTGATTTAAAAAAAAAAAGAAAACTATATAAATGTCGTAGAATTTATCACTTAGTTGATGTAGTAACTGTACAATTACTGAATGATTTGGAATATCATGTATTCGTTATAGAAAAATTATTCTTCTCACACTACTGTGAGAAGAAGCCCCAGCACACTTAACATGCTGGGGTAAAAAAGAAAAAAAATTTACATGGGAATGGTGCGGCTTCCGATTGTTTCCCAGAAATACTCTTCGTTATATTGATTGACTAGAGCACCCCCAATGGATTTTGTAAAACCTATTTTTATGTAAAATTTGGTATAACGTTCTTATTACAAATTTTTCTTATAATAAATAGGTGATGTATGGATAATAAATATAATAATTTAATTAGTTTAATAAGAATAAAATATTATTATTATTATTATTATTAAAATATATAAAATATGTGGCGTGGATGATCAAAATGAAAATCTAAGGGCGGCTGAGGTTATTTAAGAGAGTGAATATGGGAAGATAGGAAAAAGGAAGACGTATTAAGCAAGTCCGAGTGTGAATTTAATACAAAATTTATATTTCAGACAGACAGACACACTGATGGGAACGCGACAAAGAACGTATACCAAAACAATAGAGGAAAAAAGAAGAAAGACTAGTTTAAAGTACATATTATAAAATTTAATTAAAAAGCGATGGGAGAAAGTCTGGTGGTGGTGGTGGTGGTGGTGGTGAGGTTTATCTGAGATTTTTTCAGCGTCTGTTAATGCAAGAGTTCGTCGTTTTGGAGGAGATGTAGCCTCGTACTTGGTTCCAAAGCCAAAGCCGAAACCACAGGAGGGAGAGAGAGAGAGAGAGAGACTTATGTCTGTGTGTTTTGAGGGGTATGAAGGATTAAGAGAGACATGCACAGTTCCAAGCTAACAACAACAGCATCATCAGCAATCATTTCTTGTTTCCCCACACTTTACCAAACCCAAAAGGTCTCTCTTTTCCTCTGCGGGTCGGTTTATTTTATCTGCTTTCGATTTTTCTCTATAATTTATATTTTGCATGGTGTGAATCTTTGCTATGCAAGCATGTGGCGGCTAAGATGGCGTTGAAATGACGGGTTTCTTGTTTTGGGTAAACCTTACACGTGATGTTAATTTATGGGTTGTGAGATTTCATTGTTTTCCTTTCTGCTCTGAAATAATCTAATATCTGGGTCTTGAATACAATAAATGGTTTGCAATTTCCGCAGGGGTTTTCGTGGCTTTAAATGTAGACTGCTACTTTGGAGGAATTGACTCAGAATTTTACGATTTGGTCGTTTTTCGTTTCCTAACTATAGTGTTTTTTCCCCTATTGATACATATTCTTTTGCACTCCCATAAAGACCATGCTTTGGTTTCGCTAATTTTAAATTTCATTTTACCACTTCTCGTTTTTTATTTTCTTCAGTTGGATTGCTTCATTTATGCAGTGAAGTACCGTGAACATCACATAGATTCTCCGTATCTATGTTCACCTGTTAGATGCAGAAACTGAGTCCATAAAAAATTAGTTTGAATGATCAATGATGTAAGAAATTAGTTTGTACAATCGATCATGCATAATACTTTTGTTTTGTTTTGTTTTTTTTTAAAGGTATTCGAGATGTTTCTTATAGTTATTTCTAATTTATGGCATGGAGGCCTCCTGCTCGAAAATGCAATGGTAATATGGTGATCTATGAGTAGAAATTGTGTATTGGACTTGTGGTCATAGGGGGCATTGCCTGTATCTAAATACCATCCATGTAAGAGACGCCGTGTATGATATTTCCCAACCCCTATGTGATTTCTCTTTAATGATATTCTGAAGACCATTAGAGACTCTTGCTGAAGCTTCAACTGTTTCTTTTAGCACTTTGGTGGACGCGGGGGGGGAGGGGGGTGGATAAAATGGTTTACTCTATTTTGGAATCAGTCATTCACTTCTGCAATAACTATTGTTGGTCAACTTTTTAGGTATGCTCGTGTACTGTACTAGACTATATGTTTACTCGTAATAATACAATTAACAAAATCATTTCACTTCGGTAGTTAAGTCAAGTTTCTATTGTCACTTCTTATTTCCTATCGGAATTGAGTTTCCTTAGTTTTAATGTCTCAATTCTTAGCGTATGCATATCTAATTCGTATATGTGCATGCACGCGGGCGCACGCACACACATGCACACAAGTGGTTGCAGCTGAAAACAAGTGTAGGTTTTCCTCTTTTACATTATTAAAAACCCTAGTCTATTTCTCATAATTCTTAAATTCTCCGAGCAGTAGTTTGAGCCAATGCAGAGCTTGTGTAAGAAAGAATCTGTTATAAGTTTTCCCTATTCTGCATCCCCATACTTTCTTGGTTGCCCATCATGGGAGAATTCTGCCGAGTCGCATGTTGAGCAATCATCTACGTCCAGAATTCTAAGCATGAAGATGGGAGTTTCACCGCAACATTTTCATAACACCAAGCAATTGAATTTTCAATTCCAAGATCAGGATTCGTCCTCAACTCAATCAACCGGTGAATCTTATCCTGAAGTAGTTAGTATGGAAGAAAGAAACCCGTGTGTACAAGGCATAGTTTCACCACAATCAGGTCTTATATCAACTTTTTCTATCTGTTATTTGGAATTATATATATTTGTGCTTAGCAAGTACCCAATGTTTCTTGGGATGTCTTAATCCTTCAACATGTGCCTGTGAACTTTCCATTTCAATGTTCTGAAATGAGAGGGAGGGAGGGAGGGAGTCAAAATATCTAAAAGGGACTTGCAGTTCGTGCAGTATATCACCTATTATCATTAGATATTAAGCATCCATAACATCCTGCTACCATTATACTATTTTTTCCAATCTATTTATAGATGTCATAAAGGTGGTCTAAGTTAACTTAGCACCATGGATATCACAAGACTTATATTGAGAAAGTATATGGGTTCACCCCACATCAATTAGTTACTACACCTTGTTCTTACTAGGCCTGGGGCGAATGTCATTTAGTGGTTTTTGTGCTTCCTCAGGATTTATTGAAACTAAGGGGAAGCCTGTTGGGGGTATCATCAAATCTGTCTCACCAATTAGTAATCGGGATTTTGTCTTCTCACCTTCACAGCTTGATTATAGCCAATCAATTGTAAGTTGATGCTGCCTGTGTGTATATAGTTGTGAGGGGAGATGCAGATCTCTAAAATTTCTGTCTCTTCTGTTTCAGGCTTGCATTCCATTCCACTATGCAGATCCGTATTTTGGTGGTTTACTGGCTGCTGCTTATGGACCACAGTCTATTGTAAGCACCTTACATAAGTGAAACTGTTCCCTGGTCCCCCGGGGTTGTTTTTTCCCTACATTTTATGTTTCCTGCTTATGGACTGCATTCCACTTCACTATTGCACACATTGAGGGTATCGTGTTCTTTTTGCAGTAATGGCTAGATTATTCTCCTTTTCTTGTTCTTCCTTTTTTTGGGGTTTTTTTTTTTTTTTTTTGGGGGGGGGTAGTAGACATATTTGTGGTCTTTTTTAAAGTAGATATCTGATGTATTTTTCCATTTGTATCCTTTCCCACTCTTTTGATTGGCATATCTCCTTTGCTTTTGTTCTTTTCTACTTTTCCTCATTTTAAAAACTCTTAATGGTAGGAAAGTTTCTCCTTCCCTATCTATCAAACACTATTTACTTACAATGTCTGAACTTCGAAGCCATAGATGGAAAATGATCGCAACAATGTAAGGTTATTTAAACAACAGCCATTTTTTTAGGAGTATAATTCGGGAAGAAATTGTGGTATCTTCTGGATGCTAAAATCTCTTGTGGTTTCAAACCTACGGTTCCTCCTTGACGGTGGGAGGTCATGTATTGTTTTCAATGTGCGGATTCTACCATGGAGTGCGATATAGTAGACTCTGATTTCCTTTGATTAATCTTTGTCCTGATAAATCTAATAAACCGCATCATTTCTGGTTTGCCAGTGCATAAAATAATTATCAATGAAATGCCTGCAGATTCATCCTTCCCAAATGATAGGGGTGGCACCTACACGAGTGCCCCTACCTCTTGATCTTATAGATGATGAACCCATTTATGTCAATGCAAAACAATACCATGCAATTCTCAGACGGAGACAGTATCGAGCCAGGCTTGAAGCTCAGAACAAAGTCATCAAAGATCGGAAGGTATGTGCATTTTGGGTTTTCCCTCACCCTTTTAACATTACTTGCAGTGCGGAACAGTATGTTTTACATGGAATTTATTGATAACTGACTAGGAATGTTCTCTGTGCAATGCCATCATGAAACATGTGCAGCCATATCTTCATGAATCTCGTCATCTTCATGCATTGAAGAGGGCTAGGGGATCTGGTGGACGCTTTCTTAACACAAAGAAGCTCCAAGAATCTAAGCAAACTCCAATGAGCAATGGGCTAGATGTCTCAGGCTTTGCTCAGCCACTTTTGACTAGAGATATGGCAGAATCTGAAGTTCATCTGCCAGAGAACTATAGAGACAGAGCACCCACCACCTCTTGCTCTGATGTGACTAGTGCCTCCAACAGTGACGACATCTTCCAGCAGCCAGAATTCAGGTTCTCTGGCTACCCTTCTTCCTTTGGCAGGACTATGCAAGTTCACTTGGTTGATATGCATGATGGTGGTGATGGTGGTGGTGAGCATCACCTCCGATGAGAGATGTTGCCAACCACACTCATTCAGCAGTTTGTGTTCCATTTTTGGAGAAGGTAGCTGCTGGAGTTCTGAAGGGAAGTCATCCTTGGCTCTTTTGCTACTTACAATTTCACTTCTTTGTCACCATAGCTTGTCAAAAACAAAGTGTACTGTTAGCTAGACTCTTTTGGCATTTGGGCAATAAACTAGCATGACAAGACTACTACATGTCAAGTCGGTGATCATTGACAATATCGTAATTGCTCCTTTTGTTCATGATACGATTTTGTCTGTAGTAAACTCTCTGCCGACTTTTTCTAGTCTCTGATGGCAAAAATTTCTGTTGAAAGGTGCATAAAAAGTTAAAAACTCTCATCTTGAGACTGTTCATCGGAATTGACCCGGTACCCAGATTTCAAACTCAGGCCAGAACTTAAACCCTTTTTTTATTTTTTTTTAACTACATAAAAGTCTATATATATTGTTTATATATGATGTTGATGTAACATTATAATCCAAATTTCGTTCCGGATAAACAGTCTTATCTATAATATAATATATTTTAGAAAATGCTGAATCTGATTTGGATGCCCACTTTTTCTTTATAATAGGAGTGCTACTTGCACAGATTCTCTCACCAATAAGCTAGTTGTTGGAAATTCCATAGTTTTCTAACTCTTTTTCTCACCGTCCAGACTCCAGACCCTCGCTGTGAGACCAAAAGAAAAGCTCAGGTTGACATATTTTTTAAATATCAACACGATTTCAATCTCTTAAAATATTATTTCTATCTAATTGTTTTCTTAAGTTTTCATTAAAAAAATACAAAAATTAAAGTAAGTTCTACAAAATAAAAAAATATATTTCACAATTTTTTTGCTTAAATAACTTTTAAAATTTTTTCCTATCTATGTTTATGAGATAAGTGCTCGTTTCGAACACAAAAATTTGTGAATAATAATAAAATAGTTAGAATTAAGATGTTTTATTTAATTTTGAGAAATGAGATAAAAATTGAATAAAAATATTATAAAGTTAAAAAAATCGTTTGAATATAATTTTTTAATATTTTTGTTGTTTTGAAATTTAAAAAGGTTGTATTATCTTTGTATTTTGTTTTTAAGTTTGTAAAAATTATAATGATTAGATAATGATTAGTTGAAAACGTTAAAGATTTGTAATTGAAAGTATTTTATATTTGAGTATTGTTTGAGAATAAAATTATGAAAAATTTTGAGATTTTCTCATCATCTCAGTTGCAAAACAAGCATATATAGCACACATTTCAAATAATTTTAATCCAAATAACTCTACATCCCACCTTTTTTTTTTTTTTGGGATAATTTTTTTTTCCTGCAAATAGATCTACATCCCACCTATTCATTTTCACACAACTTAATATAAAAAAAACATCAAGTTTATTTTTTTGAATAATTTTGAAAAATCAGATAAATTCTTAAATGCCAAAGATATAAAAAAAGAGTAATGCTAGAGAGAAACCACTATAACAGTGTACACTTTGTACTCACTGCGTGGCTGTTTCTAGTGAATTGTTCCCAACACTCACTTGAAGAGATGTGTGGTCTAAATGATGCTACATTATATGTACAAAATAGATACTCTTAATAATAAATTATATCTATATTTATTCATAAAAAAAAGTTTTTAGGCGGAGATACCATAGTTGGTGACTTTTTAGCATGATAGTTTTCATCCCTTCGAGGATTCTTTAACCCAAAAAAAATAAAATAAAATAAAATAAAAAACAGAGAAAAAGAAAAAAAAAAAATGGAGTAAGATATTTTGTAACCTCAAAGTTTTCATACGATGATTGATGATCATAGACCAAATACGTGACGTGTCAACGTCATGGCGTCCCACATTGCAACATTGTACCACTACAAACCTCGCCACACACAATGCCTACCAAGTCCGCGTAAGCCTTTGTTTGAGAAGTGTTTGGGCATTTCTCTCTTTTTTTTTTTTTGATAACTGCCTTTGTCTTTTTGGATAATGATAACTTTGCTATTATCTACCATCCATCTACCATATCAGTCCACCTAACTTTCGTTTTTTTGTTTTTATCTGCTTTTTAGACCATCCATCAAACATATCAGTCCACGTAATTTTTTTTTTTTATCCGCTTTTTAGTTTGAGAAATGATATTTACAGTCGTGAGTGTGCAAGTGTCGTGCAGTCACTTTAAAAAAAATAAATAAATATACGACCCATATAAAAAGAAATTAAATTTTTAATAATAGATTCTATTTTTTTTTAAAACGACTACATATCATTTCTACATTCCACGTAACATTACTCTTTTAATTTTTATAACGAATTTCAAAAAGCATGTCAGTGCTCAAAAACTCTCTCATCTTCGTGCTCAGAGCATCTCAATGATTAGCTGGTCAAAGTGAAAGAATATTTTTTTATGAATATAAAAGAAACTTAATTTTTAATTATTTCATTCATATAAATTTTTATATTGAAATTGTTATTTTTTTATTATATAATAATAAAATAATATAAAATAAATTTAATTTTAATTATTCACATCAAATCTCTATATTAGATTATTTATTTATTTATTATATAATAATGAGTAATTAATAATTTTAAAAATATTTAATTTTTTTAATATTTATTTTATTTTATCATATTTTATAATTCTACCTATTATATATTAATTAGTAATTATATTTTAATTAAATTAATATATCATTAACTCAAATTAATATATCAATACATAAATCCAATCCTCAACACATGAATCCAGCCATTGTGATAAGGAAAAAATTACTTTACCCACCTATTGTTACCGCTCTATTTGACCGCTCAGGAAAAAAATTATTATTTTTTATTTAATGATTAAGGAAGTGATTTTAAGTGTATTGGTATATTTTTTATTTTTTAAAAATATTTAAATATATTAAAAAAATGTGAATAAAAAAATAAAAAATAAAAATTGAAAAATGAACTAGTGGTCAAGTAGAGCGGCAGAGTTGTCCAACTTTTGTGATAAAATATGTGATAGAAAGAAAGGAAGAGAGAAATAATTGATAAAATATGTATTTAGTATATGTACAGTAACATTCAAATTTTGAAATTTTTTTGAAAGTAATTGTAGCTAAATTTCAATTATTTAGAATTTGGTTAATCTATTGTGATCACATTTTGTGCTCTAATAATTAAATACTCAATAAATTTAACTTTTAACTAATTCATTTGAGAATCCTCTCAAAGTTCTTCTCTTTCCTTTTCATGCCATCTCTCCCCACCGTTCAACGGCGTCGACTCGTGACGAGAAGCACTTCCCACACAATCTCTCTATCACACAAAAGCGCGCTTGCATAAAACCTCCCTCCTGCAACCCCAAAAAAATCTCGAGGCCGGCTATACATCATTCTACACTCTCCACACATTTTACGTGGTGTTTTTTTTTTTTTTAACTCAACGCATTAAGTGTGTTGTGGCTGCAGCCAACAGTAAGCTAATGTAAATAATTTTTAAAAAATCCCCATCTTCATCACACTCTTATTTTTCACCAAGCTGTGTGGGCTTTTTGAGTTTCTTGTCTCATTAATTTATCTCCATGAAATCAATATTTCAAAACAACATTCACATAAATTGAAATAAGTTAATCTATAGATTATCAAAATTGAAATGAATAAAATATATACAGCTTAAAATAAGTTTAATCTTGAAGAGTTTTCACTACTAAAAGACAAAAAAAAAAATGTAGAAGAGGATAGAGCAAAAAACGACAAAAAAAAAAAAAAAGGAAGAATATCAAACACGTGAGAAAGAAAATGGCCAAATGATTTTTTTTTGGACTTCTTTCGACTTTCTTTGATCACTGCTTCAGCTTCTTTAACTTCTTGATAGAAGCTTGAAAAATAGAATTTTAATCTCTACTGTTCATAGAGTTCGAGAGACTATAAAAGATTATAAATAAGTATATTATAATAAATTTTTCTCTTCTAAAAAATCTTTGTAGATATAGATAATATGTTGAATTACGTAAATCTGTATGCCTACTTATTTTATACTCTCAATATTTATTTTTCATTCATTATTATGGATATACGCACAGTTACACTAGACCACACCGAATGCTCCAGACTACACCGATCAAGACCTAAACCATCGTAACAAGTCGAAAATGACTATTTCTTCCCATTCAGACCGTTGTGAAATTTTTGACTTTAACAAAGACAAAAACAAAAAAAAGATGGGCAATTCATAAACAATATTGTTATGCACAGTCGCCCCATACAGTCGGCGTGCAGTCGGCTGACGTGGCATAACGCCACGTCAATTGATTTAATAATTAAAAAAAAAAACACGAAACGAAGATGAAAAGCGGAAAGGGATTAGAAATCATTTTCCCGCTTGCTTCGTGTTCGTCCGTGAGCCGTGCGAGACCAGAAGATAGATCCTGCTTCGGCCTTCTTCATCGTTTTCGTCTGCAGTTGAAATCGATGCACCCTGGATCGAACGTCGTTGGGTGCCCAAAGCAAGGCCGGTCTGCGTTGGGCTGGGTCAAGGCGGAGCGCCGTTTGGGCTAACTTGGTGGGCTTCGTTTGGGTCAGGTTCGTGGGCCATCATCCCGGGTCAGATAACTGGGCCAGCTTTTCGGGTCAGCTTCGTGGGTCGGTTTCGTGGGTCAGCTTCGTGGGTCGGTTTCGTGGGCCATCTTCGTCCCCAAACCGTCGCACCGTGGGTCATCTTCATCTGTGAATCTGAAATTTTCACTTTGCATTTTGATTAAATGTTTTGGTTTGCTGATAAACAACAAAAACTCTTAAAGATGTTATGATTTAGTTGTTTTTTTTCTTCCATTGTTGTTGTGATTTAGCTGATTTTTTTCTTCCACAGCTTGGTTTTTTTCATCCAATTCATGTTGTGATTTAGTTGTTTTTTTTTTCATTGCTGTTGTGATTTATTTAGCTGTGTTTTTTTTTCCACAGTTTCATTTTTTTCTTCCGTTGCTGGTGATTTAGCTGTTTTTTCTTCCACAACTTGGTTTTTTTCTTCCACAACATATAGTGATTTACTTAGTTTTTTTTTTCCATGTTGTGATTTAGATTTGATATTGTTAAATACAATATTTTTGCATTGCATAGGGTTAGATATGTGAAAATTTGTTAGCTGAAAAATTAATTTCCTTATTAAATATTGTGGTTTAATTATTATGAGAACAAAGGCCCAAGGAATTTTTGTGTGCATTTACGTGCATTCATATAAAAGGAGACTTTCAATCATCTGCACCAAGGATTTCTTTTTACATTGTAGAAGTGATGGTTGTAAAATATTGGTACAGGAGGCAAAATATAAAGAAATAAGGGGGAAATAATTGTGAGATGAACATACCAGTAGGGAGTCTAGAATTAGATGATAGATCAAGCCATGAGTCTAGAATTAAAGATATATAATTTACTCTGTATGCATGGACGTTAATTAATTAGGCCCAATGAAATCATGTTTGGCATGTGTAAATCTTATGTGATGCTAAGCAAATTTTGATTAGTTTTTTTTTTTCTTCTAAGAAGTATGTACAATATTAGTCTTCACTCTTGGTTGATTAAAGTAATTTTCCTGATAACTTATCAAAGACTAACTTTGGATATTGAACAACTTGTACAGGGTATGGGAAAAGGAGAAGAACACCCATCTCCGCTACCACCATCTAGCTCAAATCCGTCAAACCCGTCAAACTCAGTATGCTATTTCATAATTAAAATTCTTAATTTCTATTCAATGTTTAAAATCCTAATTATTATTATTATTTTTATGTTAGGACATCCCTCAAAGTGGTCTACTAAACTATCAACATTACATGCACGGTTACTTTGGACCAGTGCCTGCATGGTCACCAGCTTTCTTGCCATATCCAGATGGAACCAATAATCCAAGCAACATTCAGGTGGTTTTTCAACTTCCTTCTTAATTTTTAGTTATAAGATAATTATTTTTGAAACAAATTAAATGCTTTAATTTTTTTGTTTTAAGCAAAACGTTGGTTACCCATTTCAATATGGGATGGGACCTCCGAGGCCATTTATCGCTAGAAGCTCTGCAACGAGCGCAAAAGTTGGTCAACAAGATAGACCTGATTGTCTACAAACTAAAGCGCCATGTACTTCTGCTAGAGTAGATGAAGAAATTTTGTTGGATAGATCAGATGAACGGGAAACTGACGATGGCACTACCGGTACACCACAGGTAGTGCCATCGTCAGATGGTGATGATATCATTGAGGAACCAAAATCGGGGATGAAGTTCAATTCGTTTGAAGATTTGTTCAGCTATTACAAGCTTTATGGTAAAAAATGTGGATTTGGGGTGATGACACAAATGAGTGAAAGGTCAGAGGATCAGAGTGTGAGATATGTCACCCTCGGTTGTGCACGGGGAGGGAAGGCTCGAATTAAGAGTTCCAATCTCGCCAACCCACGTCCGACGGGAAAAACGGACTGTAAGGCAAGAATTAATGCCTTAAGAGTCGAGGGAAAGATGCGGTTGACAACAGTGCACAACACACATAATCAAAGACAAACTTGAAGGAATTTGTCGACCAGTTTGACAGCGCGCTGAAAAAGAAAATTGAGAATGAAAATCATGCAGAATTCCAGTCATTTAGCCAGGTCATTCCCTGCATTTCTAAATCTCCAATTGAAAAGAAATTCCAAGAGTTGTACACTAACGCAAAATTCAGGGAAGTTCAGCAGCAAGTAATAGGTGTGCTCGATTTGGATCTATCTCTACTTATATCAGATGGTTTAAAGAAGAATTATTTGGTAGAAGATGAAGTTCGTATTGAGGAGTTCACTAAAATGGTTACATATTCAGTGGATTTTAATGAAGAAGACTGCAATGCCAAGTGTTCATGTGGGTTATTTCAGATGAGGGGGATTCTGTGTAGGCATATTTTGGTCGTATTCAAATCTAACGGTATAAAATCATTGCCACACCTGTACATTCTAGACCGATGGAGGAAGGACATCAAGAGGAGATACACGTTAATCCGCACTACCTATGATGCAGGGGATCAGAGGCCAAATGGTAATAGATATTCAATTATGTTGAATATGTGTTATGGGATGATTACATATGCGGCGGATTCTAATGAGCAATTCGAAGATGCAAAGAAGAGGATACATGATATGACTGAATGTTATCGCGAGCAAACACGCAACAGATCTTTGACCCAAACAGGTTTGAAGGCGACGATTTCAAATTGTCTATTAATCTGATTGAATTCTTTCTAAGTACTTAATTTCTATTATTTAATGATGTCGTATTTAACAATTCTTTGCCCAATACAGATTCGAATGCTGGTTTTATGACAGTGGACACAAATGCAATTGCTGATTCACAACAAGTCAAGAGTCCACTTGTTGTCAGAGGGAAAGGAAGACCCCCGTCCCTGAGGAGAGCATCCAGGATGGAGATAGATATGTGAAAGGTTAAAGCCAAACGGAAAAAAGCCCAAGTAAGAGGGAAACTCAAATAGGTAATTCCTTTAACGTGTGAATGTGTGTTAGCTTTATAATGTAAACTTTGAAAAAAAAGTATTTGAGTTTTGTTACGTTATTATTAGCGACATGAGAGTTCCAATCTCGGTGATACACCAGCCATGGGCACGCGTAGGAATTTATTTGGGCCATCAGAAGTGGGTTTCATCAATCCTGTACAAGTGCAGGTATAAAAAATAGACCTATTTATAAGCCAAACCATAATTTCGACTCAGTTGAGATGTCCACTTGTCCTGCCTTTACTATTTACTAAGAATTTTGTTATTTATAAACAGTCTGTTATAGACAGCTCAATAATTGACACTAGTGGAATCCAACACCGAGAAACAGTAATTGGTAGCCAAGAAAGTGTAATATTTCTAAACTTTACACAATTTAATTGTAATATTTAGATAACATTAATATTTAGTCTATTAATGGTAACAGATTTTTTTGGATTCGATGGTGCACGACTGGACGTCCCTGGATTGTGATGGATCACAACCGGTGCAACAAAGTTGAAATGAAATGTTTGCAAGATTTGCTGGCATACACAAGGTGATATTATGTTATTTTTGTGCCATATGATTGTTACATATTCTGGATTGATCTTCACGTACTTAACTAGTTATTCAAATGATATGCAGTAATTTGTAAGTAGAAATGTTGGTGGCATTGAGGAGGTTTTGTAACTATTTTGTAAGTAGACTTGTTGGTTGGTGGCATTGAGGAGGTTTTTGTAACTATTTTGTTGGTGGCATTGAGGAGGTTTTGTAACTATTTTGTAAGTAGACTTGTTGGTTGGTGGCATTGAGTAGTTTTTGTAACTATTTTGTAAGAAGTTCTTGGCATATTGTAATTATCTTGTAATTATTTTTTAAGAAGAAAGGTTGGATGCAGGGAATTACGGGAGCTGCTTGTAATTATCCACTTGACCAACTCAAGAGCTGCTTTTTACGTATTGGCAAATCTAGTTATGTGCAAAGTTTGAATTACGGGATTACAGAGGGTGAAGAGTTTCCAATAGTTGGTCAAGTGGAATAAAGCTAATTTTTCTTACCCATTTACGCGGAAGGCAGATGAATTTATAATGCCTCGGTTCAATAGTTGGTCAAGTGGAATAAATGCTCAATTGACTGGGTCAATCGAAAGAAATGGTCAATTGCCTTGGGTCTTTTGAAACACAAATGGTATGCGTAAACAGGTTTGAATAGGACTTTTTGTGGTGTATGTTAAAGCTGGATTCAAGTCAAAGCATTTGGCCAACTAGCCGAGTTCCAGCAAGAAGAATTAGCTTCAGTGGTTGCAAATAGTACCTGTATTAATTCCTTACAAAAACTTACATACACAAGCTTGAAATAACAACATAATGTATTAATTCCTTAACTTACATACACAAGCTTGAAATAACAACATAATATTTTGTAGTTGTCCGTTCAACACAAAAGCTAAAGTAACTTATACAAATATAATAAAAACATAAAGTAACTTATAACACTTTAACTACAATGGAAAGACTCTAAATAACTAATAACACTTACTAAATAAGTAATAACACTTAATAACTAATAACACTTAAACTAAATATTTACAGCACTAAATAAGTAATAACACTTAATAACTAATAACACTTAAACTAAATATTTACAGCACTAAATAAGTAATAACACTTAACCTACAAATGCAACATAAATCACTACCGAGAGTATAAATAACAAAAAACAACTACAAAAAGACCAAGGTACATCCGGGATAACGTGCGTGAACGCCTTACGACAGCTTCTCTCTCAAGAAGCACCAACTCCTTTTTCCGAACTTCCTCAGATATACTGTATAGCACCATCTCTATCTTCTTGATGTCATCCACTATCTTAAGGAGCTCATTTACTTTATTTTCAACATCGCTAAGTCTCTTCTCGAGCTCTTCCTCCTTCATTGACAGTTCATTTTTTCTTTCTTCTAGCTCTATGTCTTGATCACTATCTGCCCACTTGAAATATTTACAATATGGTAATCCCTGATATTTACACACAAAAACAATTCAAATGTTAGACGTACGTAATATTAATCATATCATTAAACACGTTATATTACAAATCCCGTAGCTACCTTCCTGTTGTAGTTTGGACACCCTAAGAAGGGTCGTCCAGGATTTGCCTTAGTATTTGAGTATCTCAATATAGCTTCAACGTCACAGAAGCACAAGGGAGATGCCAAAGTACGTTTGCCAAAGGATGCAGAAGACAGTGATGATGAAGACATTCTAAGTGAAGAAGGCAGAAATGAATTAGACTTGCTTTTTGAAAGTCTCTCAATAAAGTAGACTCTCAATAAAGTAGATATTTAGCCTATTTATTTATTACTAGAATTAAATAACTATATAATTTGCCTATCTAACTATAGAGGAAGACAAGTTTTAGAGGAATACTCCAATATCTGTCATAAAAGACATACCTAACTCCAAAAAAAAAAAAAAAAAACTAACAAAGTCATTGAAGTCATAACTAGGAGAGAAGTTTTCTTTGACTCAACTTTTCTTTCTTTTTAATATCAATAGCACTTCTCTTTTATAATATCAATTATAGTCCTCACATCACCGTCAAGATTTGAAAAATCTCCCTCCCTTCCAATTCTTCTTCTAGTCTCAATTTGCCTTATTTGATTCTAGTCCTATTATAACCTAAGTTACCTAACTTTGTTTGATTATTCAAATGTATGAGGTTGGAAGTTGGAACATCCAGCTAGAGTGTAGACCATTTACCAACAATAAACAAAGATAGTCAAAGAAATTAAAAACAAAAAACAAAAAAAGCCACTGCCCATGCTAGTCATAGTGGATTATAATTTCCACCACGAAATTCAATTATGCTAGTCATAACTAGGAGAGAAGTTTTCTTTGACTCAACTTTTCTTTCTTTTTATTGTTTCCTCTCTCTGCTATATACTTGATTGAGGGGGTAAGAAAACCAAACCAAAATATATACATAACCCTGCCATGCAGCTTCTAATGAAACTGAAGTCAGAAATCTGCATTTATAAGATGTTGGACAAATCAAAGATACCACATGCTTGGATATGAATAATTTTTACAATTGATGCACAAGCAGAAATTAGGAAGAGTATTAAAAACTGATGATTATAATGAATCATCAACATCAGTATAAATAAGATACATGTTAAAAAAAAATTATATATAGCTTCAAAAACAACAAATAACAACTTACAATCCAAAAGACATTGCACAAGAAATGAATAAGTCAGATTCATATCAAACTTTAATTGCTCTTTGGTTTTTTTTTTCTTTTTTCTTTTTTCACAACTCAAATCCAGGGAACAATTAAGAATGTTGACTGTGGTAACAGTACAACAAGCAAATTGGGTTCTTAAAATGAGTGGAAACGTACGGCTTAGCACATCAAAGACATTATCAGAGTTTCAGTTTTGCATTCATATGCCGTTTTCTTGTGTTGATATTGTGATGTTGTGTGAGTGTCAACTCCTATTGCCAAATATAATTTTTCTAAACTAAAAACTCCATAAAAAAACACAATGACGGAAGGAATTGAAAAGGATGTGTACTTGCCTTCAACCTGGATCGGATAGGGGCGACTCTCTTCCTTGTTCCTGAATTTCTGCTAGGATTAGGGTTTTGGGATGAAGGGAAATTAGTTGGTTAGTGCTAGGGTTTCGGGATGAGGGAAATGTTGGGGTTAGGGTTTCGGGATAATGTTGGAATTGGGCTGGGTTAGGGTTAGGGTTAGGAGGGAGGGAGCGTCGTTTGGGTCATCTTCGGATGTGAGAACTCGGGATTGTGGGAAATGGAAGGGGGCTTCGAGTGAGACTTCATTGACGGAAGGGGCTCGTGGAGCTTCGCCGCGACGACAAACAGAAAGGAAGGAAGGGGCTTCCCGAGCTGGAGCTGGAGCTCGCGACGCAGAGACGAATGACGGAAGGTGCAGTGGAGCTAGGGTGAGAAACAGAACGCCACACCGAGAGAGGAAGGAGAGGAAGGAATTTCGTGAGGAAGGAGGGGATCGGGGTGACTCGAAACACAGAGAAGGAAGATGAAAAGTGGTCGCGGGAGGGAATGCGGAAAAGTTAAACAACGAAAACGTGGAAAATTGAAAATGACGTCGTTTTCAATTTTCCACGTCAGCCCGTTTACATCGCGACTGCACGACTCGACTGTGCCCAGAGTTTTTGATTCATCAAACCTTTTTATCACTGCACTACCGACAAGAATATCAAAGCCAATCCAATCCACTGATGGCAAAATGGCACAGTTCAAAAGACTTGTTCAATGCTTAATTCTCATAACCTACGGCCAGGTTGAAGGCACTTTCATGGCAGCCCAACTGAAGACGATAAAGTTGGGAAGGAAAGCAACAAATAGTAAAGAATCTGTAACAGAGTGAGGAAAAACTGCAAAGGACCATTCAAAGCAGTAGGTGATCTACGACTCCAAAAATCCAGATTAGCAATCCAAAAATTGATCCTGAGACGACGTTAGACGGTGGCCATGCCGGGAGGCACAATTCGAAGGAGACGAGTTCGGCCTGGTGCGACGCTAAGGTGGGCGGTGCTACGTCCACCACTCCCAGCTACCGCTGGGAGTTACTTTCGGCATAATTGATTTTTTTTTGTTATTTTTTTTATATATATTTTTTAACATTTTTAAATATTTTTTTAAAAAATATTAATATTATTAAAAAATATTTCGTTAATCATTAAGTTAAAAAAAATTAAAAAATAAAATAAAAAATCACAACGATAAAACAAAGAGGTAGAGTAGAATAATGAGAGTAACATTTTCCAATAAAAAAGGACGGTGCAAGTCACGTGGGCTGTAGTTGCAGTTGTAGATGGATCATAGACAACAAGTCTACTTCATAAACAACAAGTCTTCTAATTCTTTTTATATGCTATTTGAATAAGATTTGAATATTTCATAAACAACAAGTCTACTTCAAACTAACTTTGATCCCTTCAGAAAAAGCACAAATCTCTTCCTGTTTGATACTAATAACTTCAAATGCTGTATGACACCTTTCAATGACCAATAAATATCAAATAACCCAGGATTAAATAGACTCGCCACAAGCATTTTAAATGACCAATAAACAAACACAAATATGTTTATATTCATTGGTCTACAAATCTGTTCATGCTCATTGGTCTACAAGTCTGTTCATGCTCATTGGTCTACAATATTTCATAAACAACAAATCTACTTAGAACCAACTTCATATTTCCACCATTTTACAAACTCTTATATCATCCAAAATAATATAGTAATTTGTTCCAACTAAAAAAAAAATACAAATCTACCATATGTCCATGAATTACATTGCAAAACACATAAATATTCTAAGTATCGAAATTAAACTATCTCATTATTGTCGGTTCAGTCTCATCGACCCCAAGTTGCACTGCGGAGGGCTGATCCATCCCATACTGCACCGGTTGTGAGTCATCCAATCCATATTGCATCTGTAATGGATAATATTAATTTAAGAATGTGATATCGACATTACTATAAAAATATGTAATTATTTGAGAATTCTTATACTTTATGATGTGACAAATAAATTATTACAAGTCGCCACGGCTGGTGTATCTCCTTCATCTCGCTAAAAAGCAAATAACAAAAAACAAAACACATTTGTCAATCTCGGCAGTATTAAATTACAAATAAACATGTAAATCACAAATAAACATGTAAAGTATTAAAAAAAAAAAGTCCACCTGTTTGCGTTTCCCCTTCACTATTGTTTTCTTCGTCTTCGCTTGAATTTTACGCATGCATTTCTCCATCTCCGATGCTCTCCTCAGCGATGGGGGTCTGCCTTTCCCTCTCATAGCTAACAGACTGAGTACTTTTTGTGAACTACCACCTGTAGTTGTGTCTTTTGCCGTATAACCAACATTGGAACCGGTGACCGTCATTGATGGAGATTCTTGGTTGTCACCATATAAGTCAATCATTGCAAATAACTTCCTTGTTGCATCCACAGTATGCTTGTTTGAATCCGCTGCAAGGGTAATTATCTTATAACAGATATTCAATAGACTTGAATATCGGTTTGCATCTGCCCGCTGATCCCCTGCGTCAAAGCTGCTGTGTATTAACGTGTATCTCCTTTTGATGTCCTTCCTCCATCGCTCTAAAATGTATCTTTCTGGCACAAATTTAATCTCGTTACATTTAAATACTGCCAAAATGTGCCTACACAATATCCCTCTCATCTGAAATAATCCACATGAACACTTTGAGACTGTATCGTCCTCACTAAAGTCCACATAGTATGTAACCCTCTTAATAAACTCTTCAACACAAATTTCATTCTCTATGTAATACGTCTTTACAACATCGTCACTCTTAAGTAACTTCTGATCCATATCAATAATGCCGGTAATTTGCTGTTGAACTTTCCTGAATTTAGCATTCGTGTACAAATCTTGGAATCTTTTCTCAATTGGAGATCTAGATATACATGGAATAGTGACACTAAATGAGTGGAAGTCTACTGTAGTTTCATTCTCAATTTTATTTTTTAATGCGTTATCAAACTGGTCGACAAACTCTTTCAAGTTTGTCTTACCATGAACATAACCGTCGAAAAAAACATTCATGCTCTTGCTCCTCTGTGTTGTACTCATTCCAGCCCAAAATACGTCTTTTAAGAATGCCGGTACCCAATGTTGACGCTCGGCATATAAACTTTGCAGCCAGGCATTCTCATGCAAGTTGTACGTGGTGATTAGCTGACCCCAACTCTCTTTAAACTCTTCAAAACTTTGGGTGTCATACACAGATTTCATCAATGCAGTTTTCATCCCATTTTTGTACGAAGCATGTGAGCTAAGCTTTTCAGGGACTTTCTTCAGTATATGCCACAAACAAAATCGATGTCGGCTTTTTGGAAATACAATGACAATCACATTTTTCATCGTTCTATCCTGATCTGTGATAATAGCTCTCTGAGCTATACCATCCATACAATTCAACCAGGTCTGGAATAACCAGACAAACGTCTCTGTATCCTCCCTGGATATCAATCTTGCACCCAACAGAATTGACTGGTCATGGTGATTTACACCAACAAATAGTGCAAAGGGCATCCCATATTTATTCGTCAGATATGTGGTGTCAAATGTGACCACATCATAGAAATACTGATATGCTGCCCTACTAGGGGGTCTGCCCAAAAGACATTTTTTAACCTCTCCTCATCATCTAAATCCATCAATGTAAAGAATCCATGATTTTTGTACTGCATCCTTAAAAAATATTATTGAAGCGCTCCAGCGCCACCTTTCTCAAGTTGCAGATGTCTTACCTTGTCGATATAATTTCGACAATCTTTTTAAAAAAAGGAAGGTTCTCGAATCCACCTGTCCCAACAACAAGAGATCCGAAACTTTTATTTATCCGGATGCTAGCCAAATCGTTTGTATCTAGGACTCTTTTTACGGAGTCACTCACTTCTCTATTACATCAGAATAAGCGGGATTTAGTTGGACTGAGGCCATGGTTATGAATATTATGAACTGTTGTCAACTTAAACTTTTTGTCAACTTTTAAGGCACTAATTTTTGCCTTACATTCTGTCTTTCCTGTCGGTCTTGGTCTGGCGACATTCAACGTCTTATTACGGGCCTTCCCACCACGGGCACAACCAAGGGTGGCATATCTAACATTGCCATCCTTTCCATTCTTAATCCTTATTGTCATCACTCCAAACCCACATTTCTTTGCATACTGCTTATAATAAATCATTACTTCTTCAAAAGAATTAAAATCCATCCCCGATTTTGGCTCCTCAATCGTACCAACTTCATCCTTTAACTGAGATGTCCCGATAGTGCCATCTTCTATATCTCATGAATTTGGTTTATCTTTGTCTCCATCTTCAACTCTAGATGAGGTACATGGAATATCAGTTTCCCTACACTCAGATGTTTCCTCTACACCAACTCTTCTGCTCGTAGCGGCACTTGTAGTAATGAGATGAGTCGGTTAACCAATATTCTACAAAAAGAACAAAACATTACACTTTAACAAAAAAAAAAAAAAAAACTTTAAAAAAAGAAATACATGAACATAGTTGCATCACGATTTGAATATTGCTTGGATATTGGTAGCCATCTGGATATGGCAAAAAAGCAGGTGACCCTGCAGGAATTGGTCCATAGTAACCATGCATGTAATTTGTGAAGTTTGGAGAAGTTGATGGTATATCCTTATCACTTTTTCTCATTTTTCAATAAAGAAAAGATAACTTTCTGAGACCCTAAAACAAATAGTCACTCTTAAATAGATAATTCATCGTCACTGTCCATGAGTAAAATAGTCACAAATAGCTACTACTCCAGGGGTTTGGGGATATCATGTCCTCTTGAGTCACTAAAGTCGCACCAAGCATTCAACAGGTTATGCATATTACAAGTTTAGTTTATCAATATTACAAGTTTTCATCAAACCAAAAAAGTAACTCAATGGTTTGGCATTGCCAAGGTTCTTAAGGGTTGCTTAAGAACCCCTCATCCCCGCAAATTTAGGCTGCTTGCTTAATAATAAGAATGATATCATCTTTTAGCATGCATAATTTTCAACATATCCTTTCTTCTAGCATGCATTCATCTCATGCAACATCACTGCATCTGGCATCAATGAAATCACTTTCACATATTCGAATTCCAAAGCAAACAAAAAAAGAGAAACAACCAATCGACAAGAAAAAGAAAGCTGTTTCAAAATTCATAGTGCAAAATCACTGTTTCATGATCACTTTTTTGTCATTATAAGAGGTTGTTTACCCAAAACACAGAACAACACACTCGAATAACCTAAGAACATATGTTCCTTAATTTGGTTAAACATTATCTGCCTACAATTTACATACGACCAAATGCAAAACATAATGAACAAAAAAATTACATAACAGGCTGTGTATTACATACTAACTCAAATGAATATTACCCCTCTCGAGTGCAAACAAATTTTCTCTTAAAAATATGGAGATGTTGAGTATTAAAATTAAATGATGATGGAATTACTCCATTTGAGTACATAAATTACATCAAACTAAATACATTTTTCATTGATATGAAGATTAGTTTCAGTTTCTGGTTAGGCTTAGATGCTCAAAACAGAGAAATGATAAACTCATTCAAGCTCAAGCATATATAATGGAGCCTCAGGAAACCGATATTCAACGATGCCAACGTCAGTCACCCCCAAGGACGGCAACGACGGCTACCCACAACCACACCAACACGGGATTCGGTTCAGTGGCTACCCACAACGACGCCAAGACTCAGTCGCTACCCACGACGACGCCAAGACTCAGTCGCTACCCACAACGACGCCAACAAGGGATTTGGCTCAGTGTCTGCCCACAACCACGCCAAGACTCAGTTGTTACCCACAACGACGCCAAGAATCAGTCGCTACCCACAACGACGCCAAGACTTGGCCACCGGCAACGACGCCAAAGACCGACGGGATTTGGCTGGATTCGGTGGCTTTCGATTGTCAAGGGATCTCGTTCCGTTCTGGGTTAGCACGGTTTCGTTCTGGGTTTCGTTCAAGATTTTGATTTTTGAAGGAGAAAAGGGATTCCCGCATTTTGTGTTTTGTGTTTTTTTTTAATAATAATAAATCGGCTGACGTGTCAGCTGATTCCCCTGCGTGTACCTGTAGAAGAATTGAAAATAATATTAGAAGAGTAATAAGACTCATTATTCATCTCATTTTATATAATTATTATAATTTTTTAAAATTTTATATAAAATATAATAAATAATTAAATCTGTTTAAATTTTAAAATAAAAATAATATTAAAAAATTATATTACAGAAATATTTTATTTCATCCAATTTATGTGCGTAATCCAACGAGGCCTACAAGTCAGGGTATCAATTATCATTACTTGTTTTTTTATTCAGAAAATATAAAAAACATCCTACTGTGCATAACATCCTTAACACACCATGTGTTAAGGATGAAAAAAAAAAAAATTTTTGCTGGGAATGGTGCGGCTTCCGGCTGCTCCCAACAGATCTCTTTTTTATTCGGGACTCATCCCCAATTATCTCAAGAGTACTTCTACAACCCCTGCTCAGTTCTCCCGCTCGCCTATCCCGCTCAACGTGGCATGCCATGTGTCATGCCACGTGTAATTTAAATAAAAAAAAGAAAAAAAAAGAAAAAAAAGGGAAGTTTAGAAATGCTCCAACCCTCCAGGAATCTACAAGATGAATTATAAAAAGCTATAAGCTAACAAAGAGACAAAACACAAATGTAAACCCAGAACACAAATTAAATTAAGTCCAATTTGTGAAAAAAATAAAAACAGATCAAAAGTCATTTCTTTTATCCGAAAACCAAACACACAAAAGCAATAGAAAAAAATGAAAAGAAAATGAGGGGGGATTATTTAACTGAAAAAAACATAAAGTGAACAAGTTTACTATTGAATGATCTTCCTGAATCTTTATCTGAATCTTTATCTAAAAGGGGTATGGATTGTGAAATATCATGAAAAATGCAGCTCATTGGAAGGATCAAACGTACAACCATTAGAATTATGACGGTCTAAAATAGCAAAATAGCTTAGATTTTTTGTTGGACTTAGATTTTTAAGTCCAATTTGTGAAAGAAAGAAAAACAGAAAAAAAATCATTTCTTTCTTCAAAAACCAAACACACAAAAAGCAATAGAAAAAAATAAAGAAGCACATATCAGAGAGGGCATTTGAGGCTTTGAGCTCAAGACCCAGTTTCTAAATAATAATAACTCAAAAAAATAAATTCAATGGAAAATACATTCAGAAATCTCAACCTCAAAAATATATGTGGACGAAAAACTGAGAGGTTTGGATTGGGAGATGAGTTGAGATGATTTGTGAATAGTAGAATAAAAGTTGTTTTGAGATTTGAAAAAGTTGAATTATTTATTATATTTTATGTGAGAATTTGAAAAAATTGTAATGATGAGATGAGATGAGTTGAGGTGAATTTTGAATCCAAACCTCTAGCCAAGAATCTCTAGCCAAGATTTTGAAGAGGAATCTCGATTTTGGGAAGTGGATGACGCTTACGGGCTGTAGATCTGGGATTTTGAAGAAGATGGGTAAGATTTGTAGTCAAGTTTGCTGTAGCCAAGTTATATTTTTTAAATATTTAATATTCTTACACGTGGGTACTCCACGTCAAGCGGGAGGGGCCAGCGGGAGGGGCCAGTATTTCCCTTATCTCAAATATAGTTAACCCGTCCAATCAACCCAGATTCAAATCCGCCCGTCAGGCCTCAAATTCCAGAACTACCCCTATAAAACTATTCAATTCCCTTCCTTCCCTCTTCCCCCCCAAACCCTAGAAATTCCCTCCTTGTCCTTGAGAGTCAGTGTCGTCCTATACATAAATACATATATATATATAAATATATAATTTGTTTATTCATTAATTAAATTTGTTGACTTTGTGTGGTTTTCACTTTTGGGTTCTTTCAAACACTCAAGAGAGACAGCGCAATGGAAGGAGCAGCAGCGCTCTACAACCCGCGAACAGTCGAGGAGGTTTTTAGGGATTTCAAGGGCCGCCGAGCTGGTATGATCAAAGCCCTGACAACTGGTACGCCCTCACCCTCTCTCACTTGCCTTTCTTCTTTGTTAGGTTCCCGAGAAAATGAGACGGAGAAGATTTTTGTGATTTTAGTGTTATGTCGTTGAGAGCGTTTCTTGTTGTCTTTTCGTGTGCAAGGAACAAACGCTTATTTATTTTTTAAGCTTCTTCTCCCTTCCTCTTTCTTTCTTCTTTTTCATTGTTGTTTGGTGCAGCGTTTTAGTTTGCTACCGTTTTGTGAATTGCGAAAAAAGGAAATAATTTTTTTCCCCGTGATATGTATGATTTAGTTTTTAGCAATTCTAGGTTCTCCGTCTGTTTCCATAGAAATTGAGAAAGAAGACGAAAGAAAGAATTTTATTGTGTTTTTTGGACAAGCTTGCGTTAGTTCAGTTCCGAGGAAATTAAAAAAAAAAAAACGAAGAACAATAGACGGGATTAAATGTTTAGTTGTTTTGGCGTTTGTAAAAGTGTTTAGGACAATTCATTAACTTATGATTAGTTTCTCAGAAAGCTGTGGAAAACAAAATCTATTGTTCTGTGTTCTTCTTGTTTGACTTGGAGGGGGTTAACAATGATGAAATTATTAGTTTAAAAAGTGTGGTTTCTCTCTCTTCCCCCACATGTCACTTCAACCAAGACCTGGAATTGTCAACTGAATCATTTTTTTTTGAGGTGCGAGTTTTGGAACTTTTTTCATGTGATCATTTTCTTTTTGCAGATGTTGAAGAATTCTATCAGCAGTGTGATCCAGGTCAGGTTTAATTCACTCTTGGTCTCGAAGTCTTATATGATAGATATCTCTTGGTCTATGAATCATCACCCCTCTTCAATTATATAACGAAAGGTTTTTTTAGAAGTAATTGTATATTGAAGAGTGGTATGAGATGAGAAGAATTCCGGTTTGATTAATTGGTCAAGCTCTAAAAAAGAGAATCTAATTAAAATGAAACTAGTAATCTGAAAGGCATTCAAGCCAGACCTCCAAAACAACCTAAATTTTCAACACCTAAAGCAATCCTAACAATAATAAAAAATTTCGTATCAAACTCAAAGTCTTGCCATGTGTGCCTGACTGACTAAGAGTTAAGGAAGTCCATTTGCTTTTAGGTATCAATTTGTAGATAGTATTTTGTCTTTTAATTGATATTTATCATGACTCGTAAAAACTACTTATTTTTACATGATATAATCAGTTTAAGGACTTGATTTTTTAAAGTTGGCTTAGGGAACTTAAGCCACTTCTCTTTTTGTGATTATGAGTATTGAGATTCTCGTCTTTGTAATAAAATAATATATCTTCTTGTGATTTTGCCACTTCTCTTTCTGTGATTATGAGTATTGAGATTCTCTCGCCTTTGTAATAAAATAATATATCTTCTTGTGAATTTTGCCCTATGATGTTGATCATTTATGGACTTCTCATATCTATTTGGAGCTGCATGCTCATAGGAATTGGTATGCTGACATCTCTCTCCCTATACACTCTTTTGTCCGCCTGGGATCTTGTTGTGATTGTTTGTGTCGTTGCCTGTCCATAGTTACATTTTATGTTCCTCTGTAAAATACTTTTTTATTGGCCATGCACATGTGGAGCATATGAATCACTTATACATGTGGTAGTTGTTTATTACTTGTGTTGAATGTTGATGTTATTGTGGGTAATTTGTCTACATATTTGAGATGCAATTTTGGGATAAATTGCACGAGCGTTCCAAAAATCTGGCTCATAACATGTATATTCTGCAAAAATAGGAAGTAAGCTGGTACCAATGTACTTGATTTGTTTTAATGGTTGCATGAGCTTGATATAATATTTTGTAAAAATGGTATGTTGCCCAAAAGTACGAGGATTTTTATTATGGTTTCAGAGGTTCAAATGGTTATTGGAGGGGGGAGGTATTTGCATAACTATGTCTACTAAGTGCCACTTGCTTCCATTATGCTTGTTATTTTCGATTGATACCTATTCTATTGAATTTTGGTTTGGCTAGTCTTTATGTGTTAATTTGTATTTACAGAGAAGGAGAATCTGTGCCTTTATGGCTTTCCTAGCGAGCAATGGGAAGTCAATTTACCTGCTGAAGAAGTGCCCCCAGAGCTCCCAGAGCCTGCACTGGGAATTAACTTTGCAAGAGATGGCATGCAAGAAAAGGACTGGCTATCTTTAGTCGCTGTCCATAGTGATGCATGGCTGATTGCTGTTGCCTTCTATTTTGGTGCTAGATTTGGATTTGATAAGGCTGACAGGTAACTGTCACCTGCATGTCTAACTTCCCCCTTCAGTTTGTTAATTTTTTAAGCTGAAACAAAGATAATGGAGAGCCCTACTCCCTTCTCCTGAATTTCTTGTCTGATCTGCAGTTTGTCCCATAATCTTTGAAAAGTTGGCTATACTCTCTCTAGCATCTTATTTATTACTTTGCTTTGTTTGAGCTTTGTAGTAACTTGTTAATTATAAGTTCTGTCATTTATATGTACTTTGCTTTATTTTGAGTGATGTGATGTTATTATAGGTCCGGTCCTTCCCTACGACAGTATTGTTGTAAAATTTGAGGCAGAGAAACTCTACATCTAAGCACCAAGTATTTAGCTTAGTTTGGGAATTATATGCATGGTATTGGATAGAGCGATGCTATAGTTTATTAATTATATATATAAAAAAATTGTCTATTAATTGGTTAATTGTATATTTTTACCCTTTGTAACTCAATCTATATGATGAACCCCTTTGCCTGCTTTGCTTGTCATTGCTGTGAGTGTTTTTTATTCCCTTTAAAAGTCATTTTTGGGCTTGAAAACCAGATTTGGGTCATGCATTTTGTGATGGAAGAGCTCATGCTCAGTTAATTCCTACTTCTGAGGCAAGAGTTGATCACCGTGGGCGACATGTCGCATGCTTGATGTCCAATAGGCGACTCTCTGTTTGCATTAGTAA
The DNA here is from genome assembly GCA_022457165.1 of Juglans mandshurica. Classification (NCBI taxonomy): domain Eukaryota; kingdom Viridiplantae; phylum Streptophyta; class Magnoliopsida; order Fagales; family Juglandaceae; genus Juglans; species Juglans mandshurica. The sequence goes on along the minus strand of CM039619.1, from coordinate 8,604,184 downwards.
AATTCTCTGTACTCCATGTAAGGACATGTAACATCTTAATCATGTTTTCAACGTTAGGCACAAAGTATTTTAGTTTTACTGGGTCCGGTTGTGGTTTCCATAAATGAGTAGACCTGGCCGTATCCTTATAGTGGTTATCGCATGAAAAATGAAGACCGTTAAATGTACTCTATATTTGCAAATTCGGTGATTCTTCAGCTATTTGTAACTTTTAATTGATTATGTGACTTATTTTCTATGTGATACTGTTTCATTGTTCTATTACTTGTGGCACAGGAAGCGGCTCTTTAACATGATAAATGATCTTCCAACAATTTTTGAAGTGGTGACTGGTGCTGCAAAAAAACAAGTAAAGGAAAAGCCATCTGTCTCAAATCATGGTAGCAACAAATCCAAGACGAACCCCAAAATGGTAAAAGGATTTTCTCTATTTCTTTCATTAGCTTGAGGAAATTTTTACAAGTAGAAATTATGATGGATATGTGGCACTAGGAACTGTATTCTTCACTGCAGGCCTTTACTTATATATTACGATGCTTGTTTGGTCTGTTTGTTTTTTTTGGCTAATGGTTATAATCATTGGTAAAGCATTCCATCAAGCGGAATGTTAAGTCTAATGATTCAGTAGTGAAATGCTGAGTTTTAGTGTGGTATTGAATTGGATTTCCAACTAACTGGAATTTTAGTTTGTTATAGGTGATCAGAGTAAAAATTACCTCTGTGGATTGGGAATTTCGATGAAGTTTCTTATTCATTACTATAATACATGATTTGGGTTTGACCCAGTTATTATGAGCTCATTCCTTTTATAATGAGTTCAGCGATCAACAGTCATTAACTTTCCATGTCAATGGAAACATAACCTCAACTTCATGAAGTGACATTGTACCCAATTTGGCACCCAACAGAAGAGAAGGGAGGGGGTAATAATAAGAAGATTGTGGTTTTTTTTGGTTGGCATGTGCTAAACTTACCTTGCTGCTTGTGTTGTAGTGACTGAGAATACTTGGGATGGTATGTCTCATGTTCTGAAATTGGAAATTGCACACACCGGGAGATCTCATTAACTGTTCCTGCATTTCTTGACGATTCTTATACATTTACCTGATAGTCATACTCGAGCACTGTATCAAGTTTTGTTCACGGATATTTTTTTTTAAATTATGCATCTGGGTAAAGTTCATAGTTTGGCTTGGAAGAACATGTTTTTCTATATGTGCAATGAAACTAGCACCCTTGTTTCTCGAAAGAATTAGGTCATATTTGTATCTTTTTTTTCCTGGTGACAAAGCAGCGGGCATCAGAATCTCAGGGAAAAGATTCAAAGGCCTCACAGGTAAAGGATGAGGATGAGGTCGTGGATGAGGAAGATGAGGAGGATGAGCATGGAGAGACCTTGTGTGGAGCATGTGGGGAGAATTATGCGTCAGATGAATTCTGGATTTGCTGTGACATCTGCGAGAAGTGGTTCCATGGCAAGTGTGTAAAGATTACACCCGCCAGGGCCGAGCATATTAAGCAGTACAAGTGTCCATCCTGCAGCAACAAGAGAGTTCGCCCTTGACGTTGCCAAGTGGTCTGTCTCTCTTTGTTTAGTTTTAGTTTTAGTTTTAAAAACTAGTGCAACTTGTGAATGCGTCCTTTGGTTTAGGTATCTCAATTTTGGACAGTTACGTTTAGTTTTGTAGTTTGGATCTCCCCTGTTTAGCTTCACACGTCTTGTAATATTTACAATTTTTAGAAATACGTCTATTTGTAGTGGTGTAAGACGTGTCTTCCTTCTCACGATGCATTCTCAGCTGTACTATCTTTCCATAAACGTGACATTCAGGATTTCTCATACGCATAAAATTGTAATGCGTATTCATTACACCACTCTCAGGTCATATTTGGCCAAAAAGGGGGAATCAATTTATCGTATTCTTGTAGCATGCCCACCAGAGTGCACTTGTTTCCCGTTGTCCATAAAAGTTTCCTAATTTGTTGTAGACAAATGTACAAACAATATCCAATTTCCTAGTTGTTTGGTGTTTTTCAAGTGCTGTTGTGGGATATTTTTGGATGTCCCACCCCATTGTATTCTTGTTGGCACATGCATAGATGTAAGGCCTTTCTATGTATTTTATTTTCCAGGCAGCTCCATGCCACTTAATTGTAAATATAAGAAAGAGAATCCAAAAAGATGCTTTACCGTAATTGGAACTAATCGTATGTTATTACATAAACTAGCAACAACGCGCGCATATCATGTGTGATGTTATAAACTACACTTTCATTTTACTATGTATAATGTGATACTTTTATCACTTTAGATGATCATTTATTTTTTTAAAGAAGAAATATAAAAATTGGATGAAAGTGAGATTTGTTTTAAATAATTTTTTTCATATATGTGTGTATATATATATATATATATATATATATGCAACGATATTTATAAATAGGATATGATTTAAATATGGAAAGATACCGACCACTACACGGGCCCATAATGACCTACGACACATGATAAAGTGTTTGGTTGTGAGAGGATATGAACATGCATGTTTCCAGTCCCCTTTTGCCGTTTGATGTGGCAATCAATCCCTTTGAAAATGTGAATTTTTGTAAAAAGTTTTATTGTTTTTAAAAACGTAATAATTCCAAAACTATTATAGTATCAGTAAAAAAATAATCACCTTCGTGCTTAAAACATAAAAGAAAAGATAAAAGAAAGTTAAGATTGTAAATAGAAGTATTGGTGCTACCCGCATATGCGAGAGTAGGGTCGACCCTTCCCCGCACCCCACCTCCGCATATGCGAGGTTTATACCCTTGCATCCCGCCCCCGGAGGCAGTGCCGGGGAAGTGGGGGCGGACATTTCATTCGGCTTCCCACCTTCGCCAACCGTGCCTATGGCCCATTGAGCTTAAAAATTATTTATGAGTCCAAAAGTGATAAAAAACACATTTTTAGATCCAAATTAATAATTTAAATTCGTAAATATGACAAATTTAAAAAATAATAGTAGTTTTTAAATTTGCTAGTGTATATTTTGTGCAAGTTATAATTTAGTCTAATGACTTTTATATAGGAGGCTATTAGGCTACACTATAACTTGCACAAAAGTAATAAGTAAAAACTATCTTCAATACATATTACTATATTTATATATAGTAAAAGCAATAACAAATATTTATAAATGTATAAATATATAAAATAAATAATTGTGGGGCGGGGCCTCGCTGGAGCTAGACTGCCCCCGCTGCCCACCCCTAAATAGAAGTGAGAAAAAATTAATAAAGGAAGAAAAGAGAGATTATTTTAATAGAATAGAGACATGATAGAGAATGAGAAGGAGAGAGTTTTTGAAATACGAGTAAAATTTTAGGAATAGTGTTTTTTAGCCAAAATGTAGGAAAATTTATAGGGAAGGGGATGTGTATGCTGTAAGCCCCTGCCCTGATCAGTATACCCTGCCTTGCGTTTTGACTTTTTTGAGATGATTTTCAATATATATTTGCTGATAAAAAGAAAAATAAAACAAAAAGAGAGAGAGATTGCAATGCAGTTCACACAACCATAGGCCCGGAAGAAATCAGATATCCATGCGTGTCTTTCCACATCGGCATACCTCACATTCAGATTATTACACCGGATTTGAGCGTCAATTGAGATGGTTTATACGTCAAAATGGTATCCCAAACCCCCTATACAATCCCCTTGGTACATCCGTATTCAAAATCTTCCTAAATGCATTGATCCCATTAAGTTATTTACACGCCGATGCGTTAGCAACACTTGAATTCAGGTTTACCGCCACCAGGGCCGCAACTAACACCACCTTGAACCATCCTTTGGCTAACCACATCAATTGGGGCCCAAACAAGTTGTGCAGCCATTGCTGCGCTCAACAAATTTAGTCCCTCCAATACGGCATAAGCTCAAACCACTGCCTAAGTAAGTCAGAAAGAGTCCTAGGAAGTGCTTTGATGTTCCTTAGCACGATGTAGTATGGGAAGGGAAAAGAATCCATATACTTTGAAAACTTAACGGCACCACCCTCAAAAGATGCTTCCATGAGGTCCATGATTGATTCTTGCGGACTATCAAGGAGTAGAAATGCAACCATACGCTTCCTACTCAAGGCATCTCTAACACAGCGCTTCAAGTTTTCCTTCTCATGGAACCGACCATCTGCAATAATCAAAACAAGCTGCTGTAACGGGTTCTGTCCGGAAGGGAGTCGTGCATTAGCAACAGCGATATCCAGCATGTTGTTCAAATACTGAAGCAGATCAACCACTGGTTCATCTGCGATAGTGTTCTCCTGCTTGAATGTTAAACTGGAGATCATCTTGATCCCAGCCTCTCCAGAAAATGGCTGATCAAAATCATGCAGCAACCTTATATTACCCTTCTTCCCAAAGCTTGCAACAGCCAAGTTTCCCATTTCCAGATGAGACATGGCACGGCATACTGTCACCAAAGCTTCAATAGCGACATCACCACAGCAACTTTCAGACATGCTACGGGAATCATCCACAGCAATAACAACTTGGTAATCACGTTTGTTAGGTCGGGTCCGCCTCAACCATATTTTATCTTTTCGGTAATGACTTGCAATGTATGGAATTACCTTCTTCATGTTTATTCGCTTCCCAGTTTTATAATCCCCTTGGAGCTTGCTTGCAAGAGTTGGTTCCATAACAAGACGCAATTGTTCAGCCAGTTCCTGGGACAACCTTGTTGTCAGCAGTTCATATCTTCTCCAGAGAGCAGTAGCATTATCATTCTTGTCATTGGAGACTTCCATGGGATCTTGGGCCTTTCCCAACTCATCATCAATCACAGAAAGTTTAGTGAATTGTTGTATGCCTTCCAAAAAAGCCTTCTTGACAGAGACCAAACTTTCAGACAGGCTGCTGGTATTACCATCATCATGGCTTTGAAGTTCTTCAGATCCCTCATCAGGCGACTTCTCCAAACCTGATAAATGCATATGCTCTTCAATCTTTTTTGTGTGGATTGAGGCATGGCTCCTGAGAGGGTGTGCTTCAGAATTTTGATTCTCAATCTCCATATCAGTAATGTCATCTCTATGCACTGTAGGACAATCCCCTTCTGGCTTACTGCCATTGACATTTATGTCAACCTGCTCAGTTATTGCAGGTCCCAAGGCCTGAGCGGTTCCTTTTTCAAACTCAGACACATATCCATATTCCTCTGCATTATCATCCTCCATCTCAACCTGTGCCTCTAAATTATCTGCCTGAAGATCAACAGATACTTTGACCCTTTCTTTCCATTCCTCAAGGGCATCACCAACACTCCGATAAGGGTTTGGTTGTGTTTTCTGTGTAGATGAAGATTCATGTTGGGGCAATTGACTTTTTGATGGATCATCAGTGAGTCTCCCAGTATTTGATGAGTCAGCCATAGCAAAATCCATTTCAGTGGTATTAGTGGAAGGTAAGCCTCTTGAAGGAGCAAGGTCATTATAAGCATCGTCACCACTAGACCAGTTTGATTCTGGTGCCATATTTCTTGAATCTGATGCATGAGAGTCACCCTTTGGTTGTGTTGCAGATTCTGCATTGGGCATACGATCAGTAGGGAAGTCAGAAATTCCTGGCTCAAACACATTGTTACTTGGTTCAGTTGAATTCATCTCAACATTCTCTTTGTGATCCCTCTCAAGATCATCCTTGTTGGGGCTTCCACCCACTTGTTCTGTCTCTGTCTCTCCATTAGTTTCATCTTCTGGACATGTATTTTCTTGCTCTGGGTCTCCCTTCTCATCAAATTCTTCATTCCCTGAAGGATCTGCACTGTCTGTTTCATCCGTGTCCATATTATCATCAGAACACTGATTCGATTCATCAAGCTCTAACCCTGTAGGGTCAGCAAATGCCTCTTCTTTATCCAGGTTCACATCTTCTGTGTTCTCTCTGTCAATAAGGTTGTCCTCACTTCTAATCTCATCATCATGTTTATCAAGTTCATCAGAATTAAGCTCTCCAGGTTCATCAGAAGTAGCAGCATAATCTTCCTTTGCCCTAAGCTCCCTACAACTTGTATCCTGATCCTTAACAGAAGAACCGGATTCATACTTTTCATTTGTATCACTGGGTTTGTCATCTTCATCCTTGTTCCAAAGTTTCTCGTCAACTACTTCACTGCTAGCTCCAGTTTCCCCCATTGTGGACTCTAACTGCTCATCTTCACTATTTTCATTGTTTTCTTCTGCAGAGTCCCCACTAATGCTATATGTATCAGCTGCAAAATCCTGCTCCATCTCAATCCCCTTCTCATTCTTATTTGGGATTTCATTTGAGGCATCTTGTTCTTCACTTGGCTGTAGAAACATTTATTTGAGGAAAAACAATTGAGACACTCGAGCATTATATTGCAATGGAAGGAAAAGGAAACGCTTAAACGATATACCTTTTCCAAAGCCCCAAGCAGCTGATCTTCATCGGTTATCTGATCACTGACATCATTCATTCCAGCACCCTCCCCCATTCCTGTTCCACTTGCATCTTGAGACATATTGTGGGTAGTGTCATCCAGCTCATCTTTGGCAGAGATGCCAAACCCTTTGGAATATAAGGAAGCTAAAACATTTGCAAGGACATGGGTCACCACAGAAACCTGCATGGAAAAATACCGATCTGAGTCACGGTGGTTTACAAATTTGAAGTTTGCTGCCATGGCTAAATCATGATTTTAAAATATGTAAAATTTGTCAAAACAAATCTTGCAGGACTAAAAGGTAATCCACTTACTGTTCTGTACATGGCTAAAAGATCTTGAAGGAGAGCATCGCCAAAGTTTAATATTAGGTTCAGAAGGACATGTAAATGCTGAACTCGAACTCCAACATGGAACTTACTACTAATATTATTGCCCGAATGATTCACTAGTATTTCCTGAGTACAGCACATCAGATGATTCACCAAATTACAAATTTAAAAGCAGAACAGGCAATAAATCAAAGAATGCAGCAAATAACTTACCTCACAAAATATAGTTTTGAGAAGCTTATCACAAAGTAGATCCAATCTCAGATCAGCTACAAAAAAATCAAACAGAAATTTCCACGACGTAATGTTCCCAACTGACTCTTCTGGAAGGCTACGATCAGAACTTGATGAACCGATTTTCTGCAACACATCGGTAATATGTTCGAATGTAGAGTTAAGGGCTTCACCAAACTCGAAAAACTTTTCCTGAGTATGTGCATCTGCTGACAGCATGGAAGTATACTCTTCTTCGATCAATCTTCCCTGCAAAATTAAGTAGAATTTTCAAGTTCTCTTTCGGACAATGAAATAGATGGAACGTAGACAACAAAGTTATTTACTATTTGTATTAAGACAAGATTCCCAAAGAATTTACTCATTATATTTGTCATAATAAAACTTAACATCAATCAACAAATATGCTCAAAGATCAAGTAATGAGCAACCTATAAGTGTCAGAAGAAGAAAAAGCACATACCGTCAGAAGAAAAAAAAGAAAAACACAAAAACCACACACAGATACCTTCTTAAATAATTCTTCAAAATGACTCAGCAAAGCCTCTTTAACTGAGCTTCCATCCACGTCTTGCTCACGGACAACTGAAAGATGCTTCTCAAACTCCTTTATGGCCTGGAAGTTCTCAGAAACCAACTGTTCCATCTGTCTTGTAATAACACAACAGTGTGAGGAACCAGCAAGTGTTGTTATTGCTCCATTGCGGCCAAGGAGGTAGTAATCCAACAATTCCTGTCACAGATTTTTCATTGGTAGAGTTATCGTGACTATGATGGGGGAAATACTGTATTAGTAAAAGTAAAAAACATGAAGAAAAAAATTTTGAACCTTTGATTTCTGAAAATCTGGAAGAAATTTCCCGATGAAATCAAGAACCCTATTTGCAGCAGCTTTGACACTTTGACAAGTGTTCAGATGCGTATTTGCAAATGTTTTAAGCAACAGTGATTCTTCATACATCACAGCACACAGATCATCAAAGAGTTGCTGCAGTGAAAATTTATCAACGAAAAGCTCAGGATAAAGGTGAAGAAAAGACCAAGGATTATTTTTTTCAAAATATAATCTCAAGCTCAAAACTTGTCATATGACAAGCAAAAATAATACATTTGCCCCGCCAGATTCCAGGATGAGAACTTACCTTCTGCTGCCACAGACATTTCAAGGTGGCATGCTGATTTTGAACAGAGCACACACCAAAAATTTTAATATCAGTTGATGGGGGGTTCTTATATAGATTTTCCAAATTAGAAATGCAGTCCCTAATGCGCTTCAATTGCTTCGCAAAATCATTGGCAGCAACCTGTTGCTTCTGTTGTATATCAATGAGCTGGTTGAGAAACGCACTGGACCTATCAACCTACAGCAAACAAGAAATTACAAACAGCTACACAAAGCACGACAATTATTATGTATACCCTTGACAAGCAAGCACGGCCCAACCAGAGAGAGAATATCGGTGCAAGTGTGCAGTCCACTGATGATTTTAAATGGTCAATTACAAACTCAATGAAACATAAACCAAATTGTAAAGTTAGCATTCTCACGGCAGCTAAACCAATCAGATTTCCTTGTCAAGCAGGATATGTCAAAAAGTAAAAGGGGATAGTATCAACTTGGCAACACAATCGAGTATGGTAATTAATTAAACAATGAGTGAAACTTGGCTCATTATTAAACCAAATCAAACAAACAAGAAAAAAGTCGTTTTTCACTGATATTTAGCTAAAGAAATTTACCTGTTCACGGGTAATATCTTTGTGGGAGTTCAGGCAAATCTGCTGCACAAGCAGCACTGATGCTATGCTCTTAAAGTAGTATTCATTGCCTGTTTTCCATTCAGTAACCAAAAACTCACATGGAAAACTTTGAGATTGGCTGGCAGCAGCAGCATCTGAAGCTTCAGAAGCCAGTCTATTTTGTGTCAGCAGCAGGTGCTGTATATCGTATGATGGCTCAAGGAACCACCAAGATTTATGTTGGTCCTATAAAGTGCCCGTCATTAAAGGTAACTGACATTTAGCTTGTATAGTAATATAAAAGCATCTAACATAAATCCTACAACAACTAATACCCTAGCATACAATTTATATTACCTCCATAAACACAGACTTGTGCCTAGACAATCCACTGCTCTCTAAGAGCTTTAGAAGCTCCGAAAAGGCCCTCCTCTTCCCCAGACTCTTGTTTGTATCCTTCCATAGATCACCACAATCCACTACGGTCCTATATATTTTCTCAATTGTCCACCACACAGCCTTCCATTGATCCTGGTACAAGAGGGGGGCAGATTGGGAAGCCGAGCACTGTCTTAAAATACTTGTGACCTCTGCACAAAGTACAAGTTCATAAGATGGGAAATTGCCAAAGTAGAAATCTAGCTGAAGAAACAACAAATAAGAAAAATAACAAGGAAATAATGGGGGGAAAACCTTCAGCACCCCTGAAGTGTAAGAATTGATTATCATATTCAGCTTTCTCAAGGTGCAATTTTTGCAAAGCATAATCTATTTTTTTCCTCCAATCAGCAAACCATATGGACCTGTATTAGAAAAACCATGTAAAAGAATAAAGAATCACGTATTTTTTAATAAAGGCTTGAGCACAAAAAAATGCCTTGATCGGACGTAAGTATTAACCTGTCTTCATCATGGAACAATGTCATATCAAAAGAAGCATTCGGAATCCCTATAGTTTTGACTGAAATTTCATCAAGGCGCAATTGACCATGCAGAAATTGAGCTTTTGCTCCGCTTTGTAGTGCATCTTGGTTAAGGAAAAGCATTACAGGTTGCTGCAGAAAATCCTATATGAACAAAAACAACAGAGATGCCATTACTAATATTTATACTTGCAAAGAGACTATCTAGGAAAAATATAGACATTAGAGGCTGCCCTCCATCTTTGGCAACAATTGAAAAACTAAGGCTCTGACTTTGGCCATGCAAAAGACATCTTTATATGCGCAGAAAGAAACATTCAGAGGAAAAACTAATCACTAAACGAGAAATCACATCTGACAGAAATGTGTTGACAGGCTAATGAAATGAAGTAATAGCAAAATTCTGTAAAATTAGGGTTCAAGACCTGTGGATGCTGTCTGCCGTCGGCGTTTACAAATTTGACACATGCTAATCTCAGAAATTAAGTGAACAAACTAATACATGGAAGAAACGGTCTGCTCGTTACTCACAGTGTACTTCTGTATAAGCTTCTTGAGCTTATGACGGGTCCTTTTTGAGTTTTCGATGGACACCAAACTTTCAGAATGCTCCCATCCACATAGTTTTAGAAGCTCTTTCAGCTCTACCTCAATATTTCTTCTATTAGCTTTTATGTGTTCCAAAACACTGAAGTAAAAAAGAAAAAAAGAAAAAGAAAAAGAAAGAAAACATTATTACCCACCAAAACAACCTCAACGATCTTCATGAAAGGAGGATTATTCAAGGCGCAACAAGTGAAAAAAACTCACGTTGGCAAGAATTGCACATAAAATCCAACCACATTGTATAAGATCTTCAGAGTTTCCATGTCTGAAGGACTGGCACAATCAATTAACAATTAGAATGCTTCAAACAAACAGAAGGTCTACATCATTGATATAATATGGGCAGCATTATACTTAGAGATGATGCATCGGCTTCCATAATAAATGTAAAATATGGAAAAAGTAAAAGAGAACTTCTTCCATATAATTTTGGTTGTCGTTTTTTACTTTAATTTAAAAAAGACGAAAAATAGATAAGGCGCAAGGTTTAGTCTTACCTTGAATACATATTCAGGCATCTACCAGTACTAAACTGACCAAGGAAAGCAAAAAGAATTTGAAGGCGTTTCTTAAATTCACCAATGCTGGATGTGTGAATGAACTCCTCCAAACTGTAAGTTAAATGACTCAGAAACAATGAATCTAAAAAAATCCCAATTGAAGCATTCTTAAACATGATTCACGCTGGAAAATAATTAAACATGCCTTTGGATCGTAGATAGATTATATCCAACCATATCAGGGGAATGTCTGTGTTGAATAACTGAATACAGAGGAAACCATAACTGCAACAATGAGGCAGAAGTACCAAATTAGTCATACAAAAGTTGACATTGAGGTTCTCGATTTAAGAAGAAAAGGATATTAAGCCAAATATGGTAGCTTGCATTATACCACAAAAGTCATAAATATAGCCCTACAAGCTATTTTGATGAATGTATTATTGGTCTTAAATATATGATGAATAATGTTACAAATTGTTGACACTTGTTTGATAGTACCGAAGCACAATTCATTATGCCACAGTTGTACACAAACTTGAGTCAATTGAAAAAAACTAGCTAGTTAAATCTGAAAAACAATTTCCAAACAGGTAAACTATGGAAACAGGTAGGAACAGAAGAAACCAGTTTATATGGGTATTATTTTCCTCAGCAATTAAGTGGCACATAAGTTCCAATTTTTTCCCTCAGCAATTGCAATGCATTATATTTAGTCTTTACAAAAATAAATACATATAATTTACCTTTCCAGCATTGATCTCATACTGATCTTGCACCTCGTCAAGCAGAGCAGGCCAAGAGCCAAATTCCATCTTTTTCCATGAGGACACCAGTAAATGGATGGGCTCCAATTGATCTAAATGCATTTATATAATAACATAAGCACATCATTATAAATGCAGCAAGAACTAAGAAAAGGAAACTTCTTACCAGAGAGAGAGAGTTTTGAGCCATTTTCTTGTAACACCAGGGCCCTGTTAAGTAGAAATTGCAATCCTGCAAGAGCCTTCGCAGAAGAAAAAGCACATCTAATTAGAAACTTGGGAGGGAAAAAGTGAACTACCAAAGGAGCGTCAAGTCTTTGAAGGACATATAAACACACAGACACAAACACACAAGCCTGGATGGGCAGAGTAATTCCATAAGACTCCAAGAGGCTGCTGGTTTCAAAGCCCAAGATTAAACTTGAGAATTTGTTTTTTGACAAGTAAAAAGAAACAATGAAAGTAACAAATGTGGACGAGCAACAATCAAATTGCCAATAAAAAAGATGACGACCGAAATGATATCTCGGACATTGATTTTTGCTATACCTCAATGTTCTTCTGAACGCAGGAGACACAGAGCTGTCTCACCTTTTCTATTAAACCGAACAGAGGCTTTGATTTGAAAAGAAAAACGAAAGAAAATCCCAAATATGAGCGATTATCAGACAAGGTTAAGAGATCCCTAAACCCCATCGGAAAACATAACACTTACATTTCAATCGTTTGTAGAGAAGAACGGAGGCGCTTAAACTTGAGAATTGAATTGTAAAGGGAACCACTCATGGTTGAATGGTTTTATATGATACAATTAAGAGTTATAATTTCACGGAATAGGTCCAATAACGCTAGTCCACCCTTTAAAATAACATCATATGGACCACTCAAGTTGCTCGGAAGTCTGTACTAAATCTTATGAAATCTATAAGAGGCACTCTGAAGAAAACATTAAAAAGTAGCAAGAGCGCTACCTTAGCTAAAGGAGTGCTCAGAGGAATATTCAAGAGCATCTCAATCACATCCACGATTTTACCGAGGCCATGGTGATCCTCCCATTCATTCAAAAGGGAAAGAATCTGATGTTGAAGACCAGTAAGCAATTTCACCATTTTAGCCATAAGAGGAGCATTTGAATCCTATAAAAGGGATGAAACAAGGTCAGGATATATGAGATAGAGAACAAAAATTGTTATTCTAAGGCACCAAAAAGTTTGCAAGACCTTGTAAAAATTGTATTTGTATGCTGATGTCCTAGATGTTTTATCATCGTGCTCCAAACAAAGACGTAACAAGTGCTCTGGCACAAGTTTAGCATCTAAACTGGACAAAAATAAACTCCCCAAACCTGAGGAAAAAACAAAGGTCATGATGTTCTCTCAAGGGCATAAAAAAATAAGATATTCATCCAAGAAGTTGGAATGTTCAACAATACCTTTAATCATCCCCACTCCCAATCTATAGGAGTTAGTGAAGGAAAGCAATCTATCTGCATCAGATACTTTGAAAGTTCCCGGCTAAATTGAAGAAACAATATATTAGGGGAGGCATGTGCATGAAGTTCTCAAACACACACCACAAATACTTTGGATAAGTAAGATGAGCTTTATTAATTAGCAAAATGACACTATCCAAGTACACAGGAGTGTACATCAAATACACCCAAGTAGAAAATATAAAGAGATTTTAAGCCATGTTTGGTTCATTAGAAATTTTCAAATTTTTTTTCCAAATCAAACAAACTTTAAGTCTCAAAAAGCTTTTGTATTTCAAAATTTCAACTAATCATTACTCAAACACAAAAATCAATACAACTGTTACAAACTTCAAGACAAAATAATCTTTAAAAATTATATTCAAACAACTTTTCAGCATTATCTATCCACTTTCACAAACTCCAATACAATACATATTTTAAAAAAGATTTTTACTCAAAATTTTCTCTTTCCTTTCCCAAAACCTAATCTCAAACAAATTCTCAAAATTCTCCAATATTTCCAACATTTTTGGTAACCGAACATTTTCAGAAAATCCTAAAATCTATAGCTACAGAAACACAAGTGAGCAAGAAAGCCTTCAGGTCCGCCATTTTCCTTAAGCAGTCTTCAAAACTATGCTCATTTCTTTCTCTGCATACGCAACACGCTGAACAGGCCAGAATCACTTTCCACATGGTCTCATTGTGGTGACTATGAAATTATCCTTTCCAGTACGCTGTTGGGTCTACCATCCTTCTCGGCATCATACAATCTAACCCAAATAGACCAAAAACAGCTTTCCACAATGTGTGCTAAACAAATCTATTAATTACAATATGTATCTTCCTTAAGTATCCCGAGGTTAGGATTTTTCCTAGTTTAGCTGTCCTACAAAGAACCGTTCTCAAGGGGCCTGGCTCCTCGAAATGGACTTCCATAGAAAAACAATATTGTCAAGAGGAATCAATGCACAGTAGGACACTTTAACTTCAAACACCCCTCTTTAATTAATTTTCCATTGAAGCCTGAAGGGCATAACCTTGTGCACCAAGGCATATCCAACAGCAGCAATGAAAGAAATACACAAGATGTCAGTAGAAGTACTAAAATACATAGAATTTTGAAAATAAGTTTCACTCTTTCAATATTGACAATACTGAAGACCAGTTTAACTGTCTTTCGAGACATTGTTATGAAGAAATTGATGAATGAACTATTAAGCAGAAAAAAAAGAATTAAATTAATGACTTAGTTTTACAAAACCTTATTTTTCTGCAAATTAATTTTTAACCATAGAATATTGCCTATGCACTTCTCTTTATTGTTGATTAAATTTGCAATATTATTTTTGAAAAATGGGACTAAAATCATGAAATTGAAACATACAAAGATGTGGCATGTATGAGGTGAAATATTTTTATTTTTATTTTTTTTTATGTCGGGGAACCTCTCCAAGGCAGGGCCCTTCGGACCCACCCCTGCAGAGTAAACCCCGGTCCCGTGCACTGCACCCTCGGAAGTTTCCCTAAATGAAACTGGTTAAATCGCTGGCTTTTCACCAGGGAGTGTGGCCCCTAGAGATTGTTTGCACCCAAGGGGATTCGAACCTTGGACCTGGGGGGAGCATTACCCCCAAGCCCAAGGCCTTTACCACTTGAGCCAACCCCTAGGGATTTGTATGAGGTGAAATATTGCAGATTAAGCATAAGGCTTGCATCAAATATTAGCGTTACAAATTTTGGAACTTCAAGTAAATCTCAAGTATTCAAGGTAACTTACAGCGAGGACAAGATTATTTGAACCAAATAATTGATTGTGAACATGGACCATGTTATTCAGGAAGGACTCCTCTACGACATTCCATTCTTCCTCTGAAGTTTCTGGTTCCTTGTGAGCTTCATTCTAAAAGTACGAAGGTATTTTTGAGGTCCAAATAATAAAAATATGAAACATTGGGACAAAAACTGGCAAATATAACATTAAAAAAGTACTACCGTTGTATTAAATTCTTCTTCTGACAGCAATTCCTTCCATTCCAAAAAACTATCATTTGCCATGGACTTTCCCAGTGTTGATATGTCAACTTCAATAATGCTATCAATATGAAATGCACGAGGCCTAAACTTGTACTGCTGAGAACCATAGTCCCTTTTGGTTTTTGATTGAACTTTCATTCTCATCCAGAGGTTTGAAAATTCACTAAATATCTTGTCCAAGATCTGATTCAGGACATGAAATTTACTGTCAGATCACAACCCACAGAGTAATTTCCTTTTTTTTTTTTTTTCCTGGCAAACAAGACTTTATTGATCATAAGTAATTTTATTTCTGTTAGTTGCAATTCGAATCAATTCTCACCTTAAAGGACTCATGATCCATCAATTGTGAATTTGCAACCGAATGTGCTACACGGACAAGAATGTTGTGATGGAGAGCAGCTTGAAGTTGTATAACAGAGACCTATTTCCAATGGTTAAGCAAATAAATTGCATAAACATGTCCACACTAAATAATAAAAAAGGAGTAAACAGTTCCAAGGTGTGGTACTTGAGAAAGACAATACCATGGACATCAAATGAAATGAGACCATTGTAGGATATAATCTATTGAAGTCGGGATACCTTATCAACAGCAATGTCACTTGAGAATGAAACCAACTTTTCCAGCAAGCTCATATCAGCTGCAGAAAAGTTCGTAGGAATATCTATATCATAGAAAGGAAGCTCAGGCTGCATGGTGTTCAAGTTAACAGAAACAGACTTGGATGAAGATCCACGGGGAAATCTCATTAATGAATAGATAGTGCCCTGCCAAATTCTCCTAGTCAGCCAATGATATCTATATGATAAACCTAAAAGCATAAATATCTAAAATGAAAAAATCTAGCAGAAAATACCATAACAAGATCAACATTATCCAGCTCAACCCTACTAAGAAATGATTTCTGGAAGACACTTGACAGAACCAGTGATGAGCCTAATTTCATTTCATACACCGCAACTTGAACTGGTTGAACTACATCGATGTATGCAGCATATTCATCTGATAACCTGTCAATAAAACAGGTTGCTGTGTCCTGAAAACCAAGATGGAAACAGGTAATGAGAAAAATGGCATGCTACAGCAGCATGAAACGGTAAGCAAAGAATGATTATCCTCCAAAACAAGTTTTCAAACACCTAATCATGCAGAATTAATTCTACCTGCCAGTTGGAAACTTGGCTGACAATTTGTGGCAAGTCCATAGCTTTGATATTACTCGCCATAACCTCCAAAGATGTAACGAGTTTCAGAAACTCAAAGCATTGTATAAGAAAGTCACCACATTCAGTTTTTAACTTCTTAAATTTCCCAGGATCAGAGCGGAACACAATCTGCGCACAAAAAGTAACTTTTGTCATCAGATGGCAGAGAAGAAACAATCAGTAGCATGCAGTGATAACTAAAGTCCACCTTTATGGACCTTAATTCACTGTCTTCCCATGGTGACCACATTTGATAAGTGAGAAATGAGATTGATTCAAAGAAATAGAAGTAACTGGCAACAAATTCTATCAAGAAAAACAGATGAAGGGAACCGATATTTGTTTTTGGTGTTGAAAACCCAAGCTGCATCCTCTACCAAACTTTCAATTTTAGACCTCTGTCCCCCACTCTAAGGTTTCTTAAAAACAAAACTATATATAAAACTCAGATCTCGATAATTTGCAATATACATGCAAAGATAAAATTCTAAAAATACAACTTAACGTCTGTTTCAGATTCCTGACAACAATGTTTCATGGAATTATATTCATCCATTATTATTTTTGCAATGAAATATTTAGAATTTGTTTTTTTCATAAAAACTATCAAGTGATCTTTTAGAAGCCTATCTTTCATTCTCGTATGTAAGCTAGTTTATCAAGTTTAATGTAAAATCTGGATATTTTGGTGTCACGTTAAGCATATAATGCTACAATTGAGATCTTAAATAAATTTTTTCTTGCTCGGTGAAGTCTAGGGGATAAAACTTCTCAACTATTTTTCATATAGATCATCAAACTTAAAGAATTTTCTTGAATTTATGTTACTTTGGGTTCCATATTAAAAAGCCTAATATTGTATAATAAAAGACTTTGGGATACAAATTAATAGGTTTATTATTTCTCATAAACTTAGGCCACATCATAGAAAATAGATAATATATAAAAGAATATACAAAATTTTGGGGCTATAGGAAAAAAATAGGAGGCATTAGAAAAAGATAATATATACAAATTATGAAAAAAATAAGGATATTTTAGAAAGTTTTGAAGAGCATATGGGAATTATAATTTTTTTTTTTGTGGGGTGGGGGGGGGGGGGGGGGGGATTTTCCGCCACTGCCAGTCCACCTTCATTTCGTCTCTACACTATATTCAGAATCTATGATGCCATGGCACTAACCCTCCAACACGGCAGTCCTAAATCATCCAGTAGTACAAAGATCAATATTGTTAACAAGGTAGGTGTTGGAATTACCCACAAACACACAAACAAACCCACACCTCACAAATTTTGCTTCCTACTCACATATTTGGAATTAAGTTTTTTCATCTGCCAAGGAAAATGGTAACAGGATAAGAGAAAGAAAGCTGTTTAGACCTTTCTTCGCACCCGTCTGAGCTCCACTTCAAGATTTTCTAATGCCTGCACTCTTCTATTATCAGCTTGTCTTGAAGAAAAACATCCTGCCAAATAGTCACATTCTTGTCGTACCTATAAGAAGCCATACAGCAAACGCTTCAAGTTTATCATCTTACATAAAAAAAACCTCATGGCTGCAAAGGAAAAGCTCAACTATCCACTTGTACCTCCACACGGGCAGGCACATTCAATTGCATATTGTAAAAGCTTGAACTTTATGATCTTGGAAAGAGAAATTTCATGTGCTGCTGTTAATGCTAATATATGCAGACCATGACAACTCAACATTGTCAAATTGACACAATAACTTATGCACAACTTGTGGTTCATGTTAAAATACTTTATAACTTATGAACCACTTTTTCTTTTTTCTTTTCTTTTTTTAATGTGAATATGAAGCGAGAAGTCGTTTGTAAGAAGAAATAAATTTCATGAAAGGGAACTTGAAGGTTTAGATGCTGAACTAAGTTGAATGTCTGCACTCTTGTATACCCCGTGTACTTGGGCTATGCCTATTCGTATTAATATAATATAATCGTTTACCTATCAAAAAAAAAAAGTTGAATGTCTGCGCTCAAGATGTGGTAAAAGATAAAATACTTGATAATTGAAGAGCCATATTTTTAAAATGTGAATATGCAGGGAGAAGTAACGGGTAAGAAGAAATAAGTTTTATCAGAGGCAGCTTGAAGAGCTTTAGATGGGGACGACTGACTTAAACAATGTTTTCTGTCATTGCAGTAGAGGTGCATAAAATACACAGTTAAGCCTTATAATAAACTATACATTGTAGTATACACAAGCATATACATTATAGCATGCATTGTAGATACACAGTCATATAATAAACTATGCACGTGTAAGATACAAAAGATCATAATAACAGCTGATCGGATAATCAAACATTATATATAGTAGAAAGATACCTGCATTTCAAGTTTAATCGATGCTTTCTTCTCAGCTAAATGTGAATACTTCCATTGGTATTTCATGGCAGGATCCAAATCATCCCCGCTAAGCAAGAGATGAAAGCGTAATCCCCCAATCCGTAACCATGCACAGCCAAGAACATAGAGGAAGTCTAAGAAAAAGACAAAAAAAGATGGCAAAATTAAGAAATCATACTGACTATTTTTTTCTAAAGAAACATTGGACTATATTCACTAGCCCAATGATAGAAAAACTGAAATTTCTTGGAACCAAAAGATAAGTGAAAACCCTAAAACTACTACTCTTTTTGCAATACGACCCCTAAGTTGCAAATTTCACCATTAATCTCTAGCTGTTAAGATATTTGAAAAATAAGTGACATGCCACAATCTTAGTGGCTGGGTCTTTTTATTTTTCATTTTATAAAAGACAGTTTTATCTCATTTGCCTATGAAATATCTTGGCCTTCCGTTGGGTGCATCGTTCAAATAGTAGAAATTGGCTACTTGGAAGAGGATGTATTTATCCACAGGTGGTAGGGTCACCTTAATCAAAAGTACTCTTTCCAACTTGCCAACCTACTTCCTATCATAATTTCCGCTCCCCATCGCATGGAGAAACTCCAATGTAACTTCTTATTTGGGGGGGGGGGGGGGGGGGAGGATAAACGACGAGTTTAAACTTCACTTGGTGAAATGGACCACAATATGCTCTCCTATTCAAGAAAGAGTATTGGGTATTCGGAACTTGCAGTCTTTCAACAAAGCCTTGCTTGACAAATGGCTATGATATCATTGAATTTCGTGCAGGAGGGGGGGGGGGCTTGTGTAGAATCATCGAATTGAAGCATGGGGAACCATGGGCTATGACCTGCCGTATGAAATGGAAAACAAGTTAGCCCTTTACCAGGACTACGATAAGCACTACCATTCTTAGCAGCATAATTAATGGAGATTTAAAGCTACATGCCTTATCTTTCAAGTCTCTATTCACTTTGATAGAAACAAACATCGCCAAAAGCTCTTCTTCAAACCCTTCACATGAGACTCCAACATCATAATGGAAAGTTGTGATTTTCTGCAAGACCCAATGAAATTCCCAAATTCCAATTCTACAACGGAAGAGACATGGCAAAAGACTCAACACAATGGTTCCTCTTGATCCTTTACATTTGTCTAAACATAGCTTGATTCTGCCGGCACAGTTTTCTGTTCTACTAAAGGTCCCTCCATACTCCTAGCTACTAAAGATATATAAGAGGCCTCCCAAATACTAGAGCTATCAACTTCCCTCTAGAAGTCAAAAGGAGAAGTTAGAAGAAAGCTTCCGAAAACTAATCTGCCTCTTAGTGCTCACTAAAGCCCATCCCAGAGTCAAGACCTGGAGTAGGCCCTGGGTCTGCACAAAGAATGCCGCTCTACTAGTTCAGGCTCAAAGGACCTCCCTGACTATCTTTTGGCAGGCCCAGAAAGCCCACTCGCCTTTATTTCAATGGATCTTTCACGGGCAGGCCCAAAAGAGCCCATGGGCTAACCCATTAATGAAAGTGCTTTAATAGAGCTTGATTCCATTCAATTCAGGCCAAACCTGACTGTTTTCATATTTATTCAAGGCTCCACTTGTAAAAACATCCATGGCCCCTTAAGCTTATATTAAAATCCTTAAAAAAATACCACCTCTCTCAACACTGACACATGGTTTTAAAATGTTTCCATTGTGCCGATGTTCATGCCCTCTGCAACCTCCTCAGAAGCCCCCATGATTCTAGCAAAGGCCAAAACATTTAGAATGGTTAAAAAACAAATGGTGTCTTTTCAACTGTGAACAAAATTTCTTGTTGCAATCCCTAGATTGCCCCTGGATACCCTTTTGACTGCCAGACTCTGCCACGGATTTGCCACAACCTCAGCACACATTGGAGTGCTAAACTCAATATGACTAGCTTCATCCACTCCCGCCAATATCAAGGACAACCTTTTCAGAGTCATAACATCAGTACACCACCCATAACCCATTGATGAAGTCCAACTTGTGGCCCATCATAGGGTGCTGACTAAGAGAAGACAACTAACCTATAAAGCTCATCATGAAGGCTCTACAACCCTATACTTCTCTTCCCTTGGACAATGAATCACTGAAACCCACCCATTCTCTGCTTTAAAGACAAAAAACTTGGCTTTGAAGAAAAAACGACTTGTCAATCCCATTGAAAAATGCAGAATTAATCCCAAAGAAATCTTAAAAAGAAAGAAACCAGAGATAGTAGACTATTTGTGAGTGGAAAGGGTGCAAAAAGAGTGTTATCTCCGAGAATCGTCAGAAATAACAATCAGAACAAGAGAGAGAAAGGAGGGGGGGGGGGGGGGGGGGGAGAGAGACACACACACTCACAGAGATCAAATTAGTCAAAATACAATTTCGACGTTTGAAAAGGGTTTTACATAGAAAACACTTTTATAAGTAAAAATATTATATATATCAATAGGAGTAACCAAGTACACTGGATGTATACAAGAAAACACCTAGCCCATACTAGAGAGCTCCTAATGACCCAAGCCCGAATACAATGGAATACACCAAGCCCGAATTGGAATAGAACACACCTCCCCAACCCCTTGTTTCCCGTAAAACTAATACTCCACCCTAAACTCCCTCTACGAGGACGTCTTCATAATGCCCTCCCTTTAGTCTTCCCTCGACTTGAGCTACCTATCTTAGTGTCGTAGTTGATTGCCCAAAAAAGACGCTTTAACTCCCAGCTTTTCTTAAAACTTGATTTGGTTTCAAGCGAGTGGCCCGCCTCAATCGCAGTGAGTAGTGCTTTAAATTGGTCTTCACATCCTCCATATGAAAGCCCCACAATATGCTGAATCTCGTTAACCTTATGCAGAACCCAATCTGATAGTGAACCCGCTATATTGTTTATCGAAGGAAGACAAACCAGGGGAACAACATTATCCCCAGACACAGTTCCCAACTGCACTTTCGACCCTAGACATTCCTCCTCACAAGGCACCAACGGCAAACCCATAATTTCCTCCCTGCCATGTCCTGCATTCAAATCCCGAACCTCCTCAACAACTATATTGTTGTTGTCACCATCAAGGGTTCCTTCACCTTCGACATAGGTGTCGTCGTTCCATCGACGAAGACATTGCTTGTAGGTGCTTCACCCCCCGATGATCATTTCTGTGCCACTTTGCTAGACCCTACTACTCCCTCAGGAGGCATAAAACAGGTGGGGGAAGCACTACCTTTTGTTACCCACATTTTCATCTTTTGAAAGAGGCTCGTCTACTTCTTCCAAAGTACTCAAAACCCTGGAAGGACCCCCATCTACAATTGAAAGTGAACCCTAAAAAAATGTACCAACCCCACTTGCAATTGGTGACTGAGGGCAGTCAGACGGCAAGTTGCCAATGTCCTGAGTGATACTGACATGAACGGTGATGCCGGCATCCAATGACTATCTGTGACGACGTCGAGATGCCCTGTGCCGACGCACTTGAGGTCTTCAAACCCGTAGGATCTACCCCACGCCCCCGCTCATCCGTTTTCGATCCACCACCCAAACCCATGACCAGGTCCAACCCATTATCCACTTTAATCAAAAGATCTCTCACATACTCCATAACCCAAATCAATTGAGCTCTAACAGCCCACAAGACCCCCTCTACTTCTCCCACACTTAAACACCCGACAGAGGCAGTCATTCCACCTTGCAACATATGGTGCTTACCTTCCACTTCTCCACAGCCTTTGTGTCCTACAAGTGCCTAACCCTTTCCTTCCGCCGCGGAGCTATTTTCTGTAGGACTACCCGCCGGTGACCTCAACACCGAGGCGTACGAGGCACCTTTGACCGATGGAGGCCTTCCCATTGTCTTTCCATCAACAAACTCCCCTCTGTTTGCTAGCTTTAGAACATCGGCTTTGGACCCAGTGACGCTTCGAATGGAATGTAGAAAACCTTTCCATCCGATGCCATTTGCACCTTTTGGGATCACTAACAAACCTTTCCTCCTTCCATTTTGGAAATCGAAGAGTTGTAGAAAACTGCCCTTTGCGTTAATATGATGTTGAATGATGAGAACTCCATTACCCATCCTTAGCTCCCTGAAGAATCCTTCATGACAGATGAGTTCTAAACAATCCTCAATCCCTTTAGCTACCCATGAAGCTACCGTCCCACATAGACACATGAAGTTAGCCATCCTTTTACTCCGTTCAGAGATGCGAAAACTATTTTCTCCCTCTTTCATAAAAACGAAAGTTTTTTATTCCACCTCTCATCATCCATCTGAGACGAATCCACTTCGCGCGTCGTCATCTCAAGGAGAGAAACGAGTTATGGAACTACCCCAGGATCATCATATGGGAATAAAACGCAGATCTGAGATGTTAAACAAGAAAAGAGTTATGGAACTACCCTAGATCTGCGCTGACGAACCAAATGAGTGGAAAATCCCGGTTGCCGGAGGGAGGACCGACGCCGAAGTGCCGTCAGAGGAGTTGTCGGAGCCCATCGGTCTTGTCTGTGGCTGCGGCGGAGGCACATGTTCGACGGTCGATGTTGCCTCCGAGAGATCTCCTTGTCACCGAGAATCTCGTCGATTTAGCCCCAGAGAAACACTCCAGGTTGTTGGAGGGAAGATTGACGCTGGATTGCCCTCAACAATGTCGCCAGAGCCCGTCAATCTTGTCTGTGGTGCCTTAGGTTTTGGGTGGAGGGTGACTGCGGGGATTGGGTACCTTAGGGTTTTCTCTGTCTAGCAAATGCAAAATTTTAGTAAAACCATTGCATAGAAAACATTATTAGGGCACCAGTGAAGATTCAAGAAAAGAAAACTAGAAAGAAAGGGATTACAGGACATCCAATACAGGGAGGAGAGAAAATGAGACAGAGAAATATGGGGCTAAGTGACAACTTTATTAGGTTAAAGGTCAAATTGCAAAAGAGGTTATAGTTTAGGCAGTTAATTGTAATTTCCCCAAACAGTTGCTAGCGTTAATATTAATATGTTTTGCAAAAAAAAGTAGACACTCATATGAAATCTTGTATTTATAAATAAAAAAGATCAATAGACATAGAACCACCTGTAGATGAGCAAGGAAGATAGAGCTCTCTAAGTAGCGGCTCAATGAAAATGTGCACCAACTCTTTCAATCTGCAATAGCTTGATGAGAGAATAAGAAAGCACATTTGCTGGATGTTTTCTTCCTGTCACCAAAGAGAGAAAATTATGAGCTATGATAATTGGACAGTAGCATGCCTTAATGGTGTTTGAGATTTCCAAAAGTAAGCACCAGGAGAGCTCTAGCAAAAAACACATCAAGGTGTAATAGGATACATGAAGGTCCTGAGAAGGGTAAGGCTCATTAATGAATGCTTTTATGAATTTTTCATGCTCTGGCTGGAGTTACGGGCAGTTCATTTACACACTTCTTTTTTTCTCCTTTCCTAGCTTAATCACACTTAAAAAGTGCAAACATATATAACTGAAAGCAGTTCCTTCTAAGAAAAGAGGTTCGATTTACAACCTTCAAGATCTTTAAAATTATTTAGATTTGAAGGGCTTCTTCCTTCCACTACTGTTAGTAAGCAACTTTTACTCATTCAGTAAAGTGAAGCAAAAAGGCATATCATCTAGAAAGCAACCCACTCGTTTTAAGCAAAAAGGCATTTATGATTTCACTACTATCTGATTGACCGTTAAATACCTAGAAGCTCAAAACTCAATGTCTAGAGGTTCAAACCTCTCATGAAAGTGGGCAAGATCCACTTTCATGAGTGATTTTCTCTTCTTTTTTTTTTTTGGGGGGGGGGGGGGGGGGGGGGCGGTGAGTAAAAAAACGTACCTTAACCATATTCTTCTGGAATGCACAAAGATTGGACTTGATTGTCAGAAATCCATTCGCATCAAAAGATTTTTCATGTGCATATATAATCTAGAAGCAGAAGACGGACACTAAGAATGACTTCCACAAACATGAGTAGAAATAACAAGGCATATCAAATCCAAAACAAAAACAGCTACCTGCTGGAAAAGAAAGCGAGCCATAGATAAAAGAAAATGAGGTATATTTGCCTCTGTTGGAGAGCTGCACCAAAGACTACAAGAAGCAACTCTAAGCTTCAGACCATGGACAAAATATTCACATACAGTGGACGTCCTTTGCCTGATTCGAGCACAAATTTGAAATAAAAAGAAAAACAAAGAACAAAATGAGAGCCACATAATAAAGTACAGGTTTTCACTACCATCACAACATAAAAAACCCAAATAAAAAATATACTAAACATATAGTCAACATAAAGAGGGATCACACCAAACCAGGCTCTAACTTTATCCCAATTATCACCTGCCCCCCCCCAAAAAAAAAAAAAAAAAGTTCTATCATACAAGATGGTCCATGGTACTGACATAATGCACAACAAAATGCAGTTTTTCTTCAGCGAGTCACTAGATTGACAAAATGCCCATTGAGGGTTATTTTTCAGTGATGAGGTTAAAAATATGACGACCAAATTCAAATGCTTTAGGCCATATATAGATACTAATTATCTTACAGAATCTGGAACACTGTTGCTGTATTCACAGGCTGAAAAAGCATATCCGGCAGTGGAATATCATAATCATCAATCTTTGAGAAGTTCTGCATGCCAATTAACAGATCATAAAACCTAGAGTCCCCTCAACAAAAATAAAAAGAAAAAGAGAGAAAAAATTCTTGCATCAGAACCAAGCTATAAGTAATATACCTTGATAAAAACAGGTCGATGGGTCCACAAAGACTCATGCCACCTAAACCACATCTCAAGAACAAAACTTGTGATTTTTGCATTTACTGCATCAAAAAGGAGGGCATAACATAAGGTTATGCATAATCTATTAATTCATAAGAAGGTAATACATACATAACACATGCATATACACAGACATGTAACACAAAACTGCACTAACCTGCATCCACTGAAGTCCATGCGTCCAATATCCACAAGATCTTTTGATGTGGTAAAAATATTTGGGGAGGTCTTGATGAGAAGGTCAACGAAAATTTCAAGCCCGATTCCAGAAGGTTAGATACAGTACCCAAAGCCTGTCATGAAGGAAAAGCAAATAAATTGCAGACCAAACATATAATGATCAAGTAAAAGTTCATTACTAAAAGAAGTAGTAAATAGAAAGTAGGGAAAAAAGGAAGACCAAGAAAAAAAATTAAGGGCATTCCAATTTAATAAAACGGAATAACAGTTGAGCTTGTTCAATTGAAAATCATTCAATCCAAACATTGTTGGCCACAAGCAGCATATCAGATATATTCCTAAATAGAAGTGCAAATGCATGGGCAGAGGTAATTATATTTTTAATTTAACTAGGAACAAACATATATTTCATGACCAAAAACTGATATCATTGGGCCTCAGCCCGTGGGCCAATTAAATAACAAGAGAAAGGTGGGTCCTATATGGAGGAGACGGGAAACATGCCATGCAAGCCCATCGACAGAAGGGTACCAACCAACGGCGCCGAGATGATTCCGATGGTCTCGTTACAGGCAGAGGAACCGCCGGCGGTAGTGGAGAGAGAGGATATGGTAGTGGTGGAGTCGACAGAGATGGTAGTCTTGGCAGCAGTCACGAGTTTTCAAACTCCCTTACCATCAGCCAATAGTTTCTTGGCATGGAATGGACATAAAGGACTGACGAAGAGCAGAGATGAAGGGGGGGTGGAAGTTTTTGTGGTATCTCCTCCAGCGGGTATGGTTGTGAGCCAAAGGAAATAGACACGGGTGATCCACCTCCCTTACCGTTGGCCGGCTATTCTCTTGCATACTGTGGATAGAAAGGGCCAATGGGTAGCTTAGAAGAAGGGGAACTGGAGCTTGCGATGGTTGGAGGTGTCGAGGACGTCAACAAAGAAGCTTTACAACTGACAGACCCTTTGCGTGAAACTCGTGACTGGGAATGCAGGTCTTCTCTTGCTGAGGAGGAGAAAGGGTTGCTGGTGGCATCACAGTGGGAATCAAAGGAAGGGGCTGAGATGGATGGGGAGCCTATACCGCTGAAGTCTCTACCACCGTGTGAGCATACTATTTCGGACTGGGTTATGGATAAGGTGCAGGCAATCTAGCATTATGTGGGGATTGAGTGTTAAGGTTTTGAAGAAAACTTATGGCTTTGCTAACTGCCATTGAAGTTGAAAATATTCAGATCAAGAAATCTGGTTCAAAAACATAAAGGGAGCTCAAGAAATTAACTTGGTCTATCAATTATGAGGGCAGTTCAAGTCGAGAAAGATCCAAAGGGAGGGGGTTGACATTGTCTCTATGAAGCCTAAGATTATATCATGGAATGTCCGAGGGCTTAATGAGGTAAATAAGCGTCTGCAGATAAAAAATTTGCTCTGAGAGTGGAAGGCGGATATTGTGTGCTTGCAGGAAACCAAGATTGAAAAGATTTCAAGAACTATCATTATAAGTTTGTGGAGCTGTCCATATGTTGACTGGGTCTTTCTTGCTTCGATTGGGGCATCAGGTGGAGTACTAGTTATGTGGGATAGAAGGGTGGCGGAAAAAATGGAGTATATCGGAGAAGACACAGTGGCTTGTTCTTTTCAAAATGTGGAGGATAATTTTAGATGAGCTTTTGCTGGAATTTATGGGCCGATCTTGGACAGCAGTAGAAACTTTCTATGGGAAGAGTTGGCCGGATTACACAGCTGGTGGGACCTTCCTTGGTGTACAAGCGGTGACTTTAATGTTGTCAGATTCCCAAGTGAAAGATCGGGAGATAGCGTTGCGCTCAGCAATTTCGAGTTTCTCGGATTGTATTTTTGAGTAGGGGTGGGTGGAGTTTCCTCTTATGGGTGGTGCATTCACATGGTCCAATAACCAGACGTGATCTAGATTGGACAGATTTTTAGTCTCCCCGAAGTGGGAAATTCATTACCTGGAGGTATGTAAAAAAAGACTACCTCGCCTATGTTATGATCATTTTCCTATTTTGTTGGATTGTGGGGGAATTCAAGGAAGAAGGAGATACTTTAGATTCGAGAATGTGGTTAAAAACTAAACACTTTGTGGAATGGGTTAGGCAATGGTGGTCCTCCCATCAGATCCAAGGTACCCCCAGTTTCATTCTTGCAGCTTAGGGATGCGCAATCTTTTGGTGATATAGGCAACCACAAGAAGTCACTATTGGAGGAGCTTCATGAGGTAGAGAGGGCATATGAGGAACTTGCTCGAAGGATAAAACTAGTCTCAGAACTAGAGAGGGTTACCCTATAGGAGGAGATTTCTTGGCTGCAGAAATTTTGGGCTTTGTGGTTGAAAGAGGGTGATCGTAGCACGAAGTTTTTTCATAGTGTGGCAAATTCCCATAGGACAACTAATGCCATTGAGATGATGAATATTGACGGAGTTGTTTGCACGGAGATCCCTGTGATCCAAGAACATGTTGCTGGTTATTTTAAGCAGTTGCTTACCGAGCCAGAGGGATGGAGGCTGGAGATTGATGGGTTTTTCTCGGTTGACAAATTTGAGAAAAGTCTCAACGCCAATTTTATTACACTTATTCCCAAGAAGATTGGGGCATCGGAGGTTAATGATTACTGGCCCATTAGCCTTGTGAATGGGGTGCATAAGATCATTTCCAAGGTGCTTGCAAATCGACTGGGAGGATTTTTTGGGCAGATCATTACGAAACCGCAAAACGCATTTGTATGCTGAAGAATGAATGCCTAGATAGTAGATTAAAATCAGGCAATCTGGGTCTCTTGTGCAAGTTGGATATGGAGAAGGCCAACGATCGTGTTAACTGGGATTTTTGTTGTATTTGCTTGGGCGGTGTGGTTTTGGGAAGAGGTGGTGCACATGGATTAGGTAGTGCATATCAAAGTCGTGGTTCTCAATTTTGGTGAATGGCTGCACAGTTGGTTTTTTTAATAGCTCCCGAGGTCTAAGGCAAGGGGATCCCCTATCCCCACTTCTCTGTCATAGTCATGGAGGCATGTGGCAGAATGATTTCAGCTATGGTTAACAGTGGGTTTTTGGCTGGTTTTTCGGTTGGTGACATACATCGAGGTTCTCTTCACATTTCTCATTTGTTGTTTGCAGACGATACCCTTAATTTTTGTGAGGTAGATCTAAACCAGATTCAAGCACTAAGGGCACTTCTACTTCGCTTTGAGGTTATTTCTAGGTTGAAAGTGAATTTATCCAAGTCAGAGTTGGTTCCAGTTGCAACGTTTGTAACATCTAGCTAGTCGATAACATTGCTGGTTGTAAGGTCTCCTCTTTCCCTATGAATTACCTTGGCCTTACTCTGGGAGCCGCCTCCAAGGCTAAAACTATTTGAGATGAAGTAATGGAGAAGATTGGCAAGTTAGAAGAGATTATATCTCTCGAAAGGTGGTAGGATTACTCTAATCAAAAGCACTCTTTCCAATCTATCTAGTTATTTTTTTATCCTTGTTCCCAATTCCTGCTAGTGTGGCAACACGTACTGAGAAACTTCATCGCGACTACCTTTGGAGCGGACTTGGAGATGAATTCAAATTTCATCTGGTCAAGTGGAACAAGATATGATCCCCAATCTCACCTGGTGGTTTAGGAATTAGAAATCTAAGGGTTTTCAATGGGGTTTTACTTGAGAAATGGTTCTGATGTTATAATACGGAACATGAAGCTTTATGGAAGTCGGTGACTGATTAGAACTATGGAGGCTTGTTTTGTTGGGGGGGGGGGGGGGAGGATGGTGCTCTGAGGAGGTAAGTGGGGTTTATGGAAGCACATTAGATGAGGGTGGGGAGTGTTTGCCCGTCATACTAGAATTGTGATGGGAGATGGCTCAAGAACTAAATTCTGGCACGACATATGGTGTGGAGATAGAGCTCTCAGGGACTCATTCCCTACAATGTTCATACTTGCACGTGAGAAAGAAGCTTCAGTGGCGGACCTCATGGAGAGGGATGGTGATTTACTCCAACGGAATGTGCGTTTCACTAGGGCGGCCCAAGATTGGGAAGTCAACGATTTTGTAGATTTCTTCCAACTCTTATACTCCATGAGACCGAGCACTAAAGGAGCTGATACTTTGTGGTGGATACCTGCCAGAAAAGGTATATTTTAAGTTCGTTCTTTCTATAAGGCGCTCATACAACCGCAGAATAATCACTTTCATAAAGAAGAATTTGGAGAAATAAGGCGGCGGCACTTTTTGCATGGACCATGTCTCTGGGATAGATTTTGACGATGGATAATTACGGAAATGCGGGGTGATAGTGGTGGAATGGTGTTGTGTGTAAATAAAGTGGTGAGACTATGGACCATCTTCTACTACATTGCAAGATTGCTAGAGCGTTATGGGTCGATGTATTCAGATGGGTAGAGCTAGCCTGGGTTATGCATGCTACAGTGGTCGAACTTCTGGCATGTTGAACGAACCTTGGTGGTATTCCACAATTCTCAGCTATGTGGAAGATGACTCATATTTGTATTCTATGGTGCATTTGGCAAGAACTAAATGACCGGACGTTCAAAGACAGGGCAATTTCTTTGGGCCAAAGCTGTAGATTTCAATGGCCTCGATTTTCATGATTTTCTTATTTCTATTACTTCCTCCAAAATAGATGTTATCTCTTGTATACCCTCTGTGTACTTGGGCTATGCCTCTTCATATTAATATAATATAATTGTTTACCTATAAAAAAAAAAAAAAACATAAGATTCTTTTAGCTTTAAAAATCAGAGTCAACTCTAGTCTAAAAGCAACCAAAGTAGACAAGATTAGTATCTACTAGATCCTTTCAAAGTCAGGGACTTGTAGCTGAACTTCCGCTAAAACATCAATTTCAGTTATATCAAACAGATACCAAAGATTTCCTGAGAACAGTCTAATTTTAACATCTTACCCGCTGTAAACCTTTGGGATCAACCAAAAGGATAGATGAAAGCTCCTGCAGTAACTCCAAATCAAGCAAAAAACTTGTCCTGTCAGTTAGAGGAAGTGTGTCCTGCCAGCTTTCAAACCCAGACTTCCCACACAAAACTTCAGGAAAGAAGGAACAACAAGCAGATGAATCTGCCTCGGAACTTGCATGCTTGGTAGAGCTTTCCTCCAATTTTTGCCTTTTGTTTTCAAATATTTTTTGTATCATCTGCAAGGACCAATATTATTTCCCACAAGAGAGGAGTTTGTTAACAATGGCTGTAGAGAAGCTAGAGCACAAACCTGTCGCATCTCCTCCAACTGCAGAACAATAGGGACCTCATCTTGATCATGATCAAACTTGTTCATGATATATAATGACATGGATACACCTGTATAAATACGGCAACAAAAAAGAAATTGTATTGGTATCCAAAACCAAACAGGAGGATATACAATAGAACTGAAAATAAAAATTGTATAACAATTTTTTAATTTATATATAATGAAGTAAAAGAAGAGTAAAGCATATTACAATGTATTGTTAAATCATTAATTGTTCCATAATCTTAAGCTGATGAGAAGTGATTAGAATATAAATTAAAGCTATTTATTTAGATTCTAACACTATTTTTTTTTTGGATCAGTAAATAAGAATTTTATTAAAATAGGCGGAGTTAAGTACACGGGACAATATACAAGAGCAACACCTATGCATGACTGTCTAAAGATACAATCATATACGTTCATGCCATTAAAGTCTATTACAATCGATCAATGGAATGAATTATTAAGCAAAAAAAAGTTCTAATCTCGTCCATTGTCCGTTCACAATCCTCAAAACTCCGACCATTCTTCTCCATCCATATGCGCCACTATAAACAGATTGGTATCATCTTCCACATAGCTACAATTTGAGAGTTACCTCGAATGCCCTGCCAGCTGGACAAAAAGTCAACGACCCCTAGTGGCATCACCCAATGAAGCCCCACTCTAGCAAAGATGTCATTCCACAAGCTCATGGCTACATCACAATGCAATAATAGGTGATCCGCAGACTCCCCACTTTTCTTACACATATAACATCAATCCAACACAATGACCCGGCGTTTACTTAGGCCTTGTTTGGTTCCTTGACTGCACTCAGCTCAGCTAGCTCAGCTGAGTTCTGTTCAGATTTAGACATCTTCTAATATCCAAACACCCAACTATCAAATCATTACACTCATCTCAACTCAAGACCTTTTAACACGTGGAACCCACAACCTTTTTCAAGTCAACACTTCTTTACACGTGGGACCCACGACCTTTTTCAACTTCCCATAAATACATCTAAATTCATCTTAACATCCAAACACATCTAAATTCATCTTAGGTGGGCCCCACAGAACTCACTCCATTATCTCAACTCACTACTATTTATAGAGAACTCAACTCAGCACAACATCCAAACGCAATCTTAGATTACCTAACGTGAGTATCTTCCCTAATGAAGCTGTCCATACAAAAAAAAAAAAACAAGCTTTTAAGGGTAACTTAGGGCCCGTTTGGTTTAACAGATGGTCTCAACCCATCTCATTTCAACATCCAAACACAAACATTTTTCAATTTCAAATCTTTAGCTTTCAACTTTTTCATCTAATCATTACCCAATCATTACAACTTTATTGATCATAAGTCTTTTGTGTTCAAGAAGGATAGTGTGAAGTGGAGGATAACATAGTGCAGTCGCCGTGTGGTAAAGTATATCTCTGTCGATCATGATTAGGGGTGTAAACTCAAACCGGAAAATCGGACCGGACCGGTTTTGAACCGGTCCGGTCCGGAACCGGTTTTTAAAACGTAAAAACCGGCCGGTTCCGGTTCCGGAATTTTTTGGACCGGACCGGACCGGTTGATTAAAAAAAATAAAAAATAATATTTTATATATAAGTTTTATACAAAATATTTTTTATATATTAAATATTAATATATATAAGTTTTATATATAATGTATAATTATAAATTTTTATGTGAAATTTTATATATAACATATATATTCATATATGAAATAATTTATAAATTATTACATAAAATGTTAATACTAAATCACTAAAAGTTTATAACTAATACTAATATATAACTTATAACTATACCAATAGTCTAATATTAATACTATTATATAGTCTAATATATTAATAAAAGTATAAAACAATTTTTTTTAAATCAATTTTTTTTTTATAAACAAATTTTTAATGACAAATTGTGAAATTTATATTTTTAAAAAACCGGAAAACCGGACCGGACCGGACCGGAAACCGGTAAAACCGGAAGTACCGGTGCGTAATCGGTTTTGAAAAATACAAAACCGGTACATACCGGTTCGGTCCTAGATTTTATCCAAAACCGGACCGGTTACACCCCTAATCATGATGCTCTTTTGTGGTTGGCTTCTACGTTGAAGGACTGTGTGGGTTCAGTGGGCTCTACTGAGTTCCTCAGAACTCGTAGGAAAGGGAATCAAGTGTTTCTGGTTCAAAGGGGAAAAAATTTCCATGGCAGCTTCCTTTCCATATCGGAGTTTGGCCATGAGAAGAAGTGAGGCTTGGTGGTGGTGCCAAAAGGTTGGAAGGGGGAGGGATGGAGGAACTTTGGCGACACCTTCAAAGAACTTTCTTCGTCCTCTAGTGTGGGCGAGGAAGTCAGAACCAGAGGTGGGTTGGGATGGCAGAATCAGGTAGGGAAGTCGAAGGAGCTTGGCAGAGGAGGTGGTCCTCCACGGTTGTTCTCAACAATGTCATTGGCGCATCACGCAACTCCTCAGTCTTATAGTGAGGTTCTCCTAAGGCAAAAGGCGTTACCTCGAGCCACGAAGCCTGCAGAGAAGGCAGGCCTATCAGGTACAGGAGACTTTCCCATTTTGGCAGTGGCACAGAGCAGAGAGGGGGATGGCAAGGAAGTGGGGGGGTTGAAAGAGGGATGGTTGCTGTAGACTTTGGAGATGGAAAATAGAGTAGAGTGTTTGAGGGAGTTTATTACGTTGATAAAACGGTGCGTAAAGGTTAAGGATGTTATGGAGTTGGGCATGGGCTTGGGTCGGGGGAAAGGGCCGGATGTTTTAAAGAGGCTTAATGAAGCTGGGCCGTTCAAGGTTCATGGGCCGAAGAGTTTATGCCCAAAAGTTTAGAGCGCCAAGAATCGGGATTCGGCCGATATCTGGGTCTCAGGACTCGGAAGCTCCTCCATGGAGTCGATACGTGCCCAGGTGGACCCATATCCGGTACAGAAACTACTGATGGTTGCCGACGACCTTCTTGGTGGGTCGACACAGCCACATTGGCGGGAGGATGAGGCTATTTTCGTAGAACACGAAGTTGGGTCCGTGATTGACAGGGAGTGCAAGGTGTTCTCAAAGGAGCCCATCCCGACAGTGGAGGCACCCTTGTCGGAACTTGTTACATGGGTGGGTGACCAGCCCCTTGTGGATGGCGAGGCAGTGGGAGGCTCAGGGAGTTTACAGCATGCAATGGAGCGATTGGTACTCTCAGATGGCTTTGAAAAGTCGAAAATAGGTGGCTTTCCAGTTGGCGGTGTCACAGAGGCTATGCAGTCAGTTGGTTTCTCAGATGGCTTACAGCTAGTGGTCAATGAGACAGGGGTGATAAGAACGAGCTAGGTAGTCCTACCCCACTTTGTGTTATTCCACCTATTCCCACATCTTCGGATTGGGTGCTAAAAAAGGTGACAGAGTTACAGGGGTTTGTGGGGATTTTATGAAAAGCAATTTAGGGCCCTCTTAGTTGCCATTGAAGCAGGTAGACCATCGGCAATGAAGTCAACAGCAAAAAAAGATAGAGAGTTGAAAAGATTGACATGTTCTATTAATTATGATAACAAGGAGAGTAGTAGTGGGAGGGAAAGGTTGAAGGGGCGGGGGAGTTGTTTATCTTATGAAGCATAGAATCTTATCGTGGAATGTAAGGGAGATTAATGATGTAAACAAGTGACTTCACATTAGATCCCTCATTCGTAGTTGGAAAGCTGATATTGTATGTCTTCAAGAGACTAAGCTGGGCTATGTTGACAAAAATATTATTCGAAGCCTAAGGGGGTGTTCTTATGTGGGGTGGAGTCATCTAGCTTCTTTGGGTGCCTTAGGAGGGGTGTTACTTATTTGGGGTACAAGAGTGGTCGATGAGACAGGGGTTATTCAGTGGCTGGGTCTTTCAAGAATATTGAGGATGGTTGGAGGTGGGCTCTAGCGGGTGTGTATGGTCCTAATGCAAATTGAGAAAGGAGCTCTTTGTGGGAGGAACTGGCGGGTATGTATTACTTATGGGACTTAACTTGGGTCCTATGCGGGGACTTTAATGTTGTTCGATTCCCGTGTGAGAGGGAGGGGGCTTTAATGTTGTTCGGAGCTGATTTTCAATCTGAACTTGATTGATCTTCCTTTGATTGGGGGATGTTTCACGTGGTCGAATGATAGAGGGGGGTCAAGGTTGGATAGATTCTTAGTTTCTACTTCTTGGGAGACATTATCCGGACCTAAGCCAAAGGAGAATGTGGGGGCATTCATGGTGGTAGGCGCTATTTCAAATTTGAGAATATGTGACTGCAAATGGTTGGTTTTGTGGAAAGGGTGAGGGATTGGTGAGCTTCCTATTCTTTTCACGGTACCCCCAGTTTTATTGTGGCTGGTAAACTCAAAGCCCTTAAGCTGGACCTAAATAAATGGAACATGGAGGTTTTTAGACACACGGATGAACAAAAAAACCTCCTTTGGGATGAGTTACATTCTTTAGAAGGAGTGGTAACCGAGGAGTCCACGTTGAGAAAGATTGAGGTGGTGTCTGAGTTAGAGAAGGTTTTATTGTTGGAAAAAATTTCCTGGAGACAAAAAATCAAGGATGACATGGTTGAAGTAGGGCGACAAATGTACCAAGTTTTTCCACAAAATGGCAAATTCTCACAGGCGTAATAATGCGATTGAAGTGATCCAATCAAGTAACACGGTGTACCAATCCCTGGCAGATATACAAGACCATGTTGTGAACTATTATGACGATCTCCTCAAAGAGACAGCAGTGTGGCGTCCTAAACTGGAAAGGTTGTTCTTTGATCAATTGGATGCGAGCACAACTAGTTGGTTGGAGATACCATTTGAGGAAGCTAAAGTGCTACAGGTGGTCAGTGGTATGTGCAAAGATAAAGCCCCGAGCCCGGATGGATTTTCTTTGGCCTTCTTTCAAGAGTGTTGGGACATAGTAAAGGATGACATGATGCGAGTTTTTCATGAGTTTCATCTGTGTCACAAGTTTGAGAAATCCCTTAACACTACATTCATCGCCCGCATCCCAAAGATAGTGGGGGCCATTGAGTTGAAAGATTTTCATCCTATTAGTTTGGTTGGCGGGATTTATAAGATCATTTTAAAGGTGTTGACAAATTGAATGAGCTTGGTGATGGAAAAAATTATCTCCAAATCTCAAAATGCTTTTGTAAGGGGTAGGCAAATCTTGAATTCAGTTTTAATTGCAAATGAGTGTTTGGATAGCCGGTTGAGGGATGGCATTCCGGGACTCATTTGCAAGCTAGAGATGGAAAAGGCATATGACCACGTGTGCTGGGATTTTTTGCTTTATATGTTGAGCAGATGTGGCTTCGGGGACAAGTGGTGTGGATGGATCAAACATTATGTTTCGACCGCTCGGTTTTCTGTATTAGTTAATGGTCAGCCTTGTGGTTTTCTTAAGAGTTCGAGGGGTTTGAGACAAGGGGATCCGCTATCTCCTTTCCTCTTTGTTGTAGTCATGGAGGCCCTGAGTTGTATGATGGAGGCCGCTGTTAGGGGGGGTTTCCTTGCTGGTTTTGCCGTGGGTAACGCCAATAACGAGGCTTTATCCATCTCTCATTTATTATTTGCGGATGATACTCTTATTTTTTGTGATGCAAACAGCGGACAGATTCAAGCTGTAAGAACTGTTCTATTGTG
This sequence comes from Juglans mandshurica, assembly GCA_022457165.1. NCBI lineage: Eukaryota > Viridiplantae > Streptophyta > Magnoliopsida > Fagales > Juglandaceae > Juglans > Juglans mandshurica. Next base: position 8,567,649 of record CM039619.1, on the reverse strand, counting down.
TTTCGAAGTTGTTTCGGGACTTAAGGTGAACTTGGATAAGTCGGAATTGGTACCGGTGGATGAGGTGGCGAATATCAACCTTCTAGCTGAGTTGTTGGGATGCAAAGTGGCTACTCTTCCAATGAAATAACTCGGACTACTTTTGGGAGCTTTTAAAGCAAAAAACATTTGGGATGGTGTCGTAGAGAAGGTAGAGAAAAGGTTGTCAGGTTGGAAGCGGCTCTATCTTTCAAAAGGTGAGAGTGACCCTCATTCAAAGTACCATTTCCAATCTTCCCACATACTTTCTATCCTTATTTCCTATACTGGTGGGGGTAGCTAACCGGATTGAAAAGATATTTAGAGCCTTTTTGTGGAGAGGCATGGGTGAAAATCATAAATTTCATCTTGTGAATTGGCAAAAAGTGTGCAGACCGAAGGAAGCGGGAGGTTTGGGGGTGCGTAACTTGATCACTATTAACAAAGCCCTTCTTGGGAAGTGGTTGTGGAGATTCCAGTTGGAAGGGACTTCGTTGTGGAGAATGGTTGTGGGTTGGAAGTTTGGTTGTGATTGGGGGGGTTGGTGTTCCAAGGAGGGTATGGGGTCGTATGTTGTGAGTCTTTGGAAATTTATCCGAAAGGGGTGGATGGTGTTTGCAACACATATTAACTTTGAGGTCGGTAAGGGTACAAGAGTTAGATTCTGGTTCGATGAATGATGTGGTGAGAGAGCTCTTTCTTCAGCTTTTCCAGGTGTTTTCAGATTGGCTGGAAGTCAGCAGGCTGCTATCTCAGATGTGCTGTGTTGAGCTAACGGTTCAGTGCATTGGAATATGATCTTTTCTAGAAATGCACAGGATTGGGAAGTTGAGGAGATAACAGGTTTTTTCAGCTTGCTTTATTCCAAGAGGGTTGGTGGTAATGGGTGTGATAGAATGGTGTGGAAACCTTCGGGGAGCAAAAAATTTTCTGTTAAATCCTTCTTTAAGGTGCTGTCAAATTTTCAGCCCATTGTGTTTCCATGGAAGATTATTTGGAGAGTTCAAGTGCCTCCCAAAGTTGCTTTTTTTACTTGGACAGTAGCCTGGGGTAAGATTTTGACGGCTGACAACTTAAGGAAACGGGGGATGATCATCATGGAGTGGTGTTATATGTGCAAGAACAATGGTGAATCGATTGACCATCTTCTTTTACATTGCGAGGTGGCAAGGGAGCTATGGGATGTCATACTTAGTAGAGCTGGGCTGTCTTGGGTTATGCCCAAGAGTGTAGCGGAGCTCGTAGCTTGTTGGAATAGGCATCATCATAGCCCTCAACTAGCTGCGACGTGGAGGATGGCTCCTTTGTGCTTATTATGGTGTATATGGATGGAAAGAAATGAGAGGTGCTTTAACAACAAGGAGAGAGCTAGGGGGGAATTATGGAATTTTTTTGTCCTTTCTTTGGTTCAATGGCATTCAGCTATAGTTTTAAAGAGGGAATGTTCATGAGTTTTTGCTTTCTTTTCAGCTTTCTAGACTGTAACTAGGTGTCTTTTTTGTATACTTCCTGTGTATATGGGATTTGCCTAGTTTTGATCAATGAAATTTCTTACTTATCAAAAGAAAAAAACAATTTTCTCAAACTTCCAAACAAAACACAAAAAACAATTTAACTTTTTCAAATCTCAAAATAAAAATAATATTAAAATATTATATTATAACAATATTTTAACTTTAAAATATTTTTATTCAATTTTTTCTCTCATTTCCCAAAGCTCCATAAAACATCTTAACTCAAATAATTTCACTATTATTCACATATTTCTCATCTCATCTCATCTCATTTCATCTGTGTGACCAAACGAGGACCTCGTTTGTTTTCACAACTCTTCTTAACTCATCTCATCTAATTATTACAACTTTTCCAAATTCCCACAAAATAAAATAAACAATTCAAGTTTTTTAAATCCTAAAACAAAAATAATATTAAAAAATATATTCTAACAATATTTTATTCAACTTTCAACTTTTATCTCATCTCATCTCATCTCATTTGAGAAAACAAACCAGGCTTAGTCTTCCATATGTTCTTTCATGGGAATGTACTTGTAGAGTGTGTCATAAGGGACTTATAGTACAATTGTACAGTAAATCTCCCCTCCATTCACTCTATAATTATACACAAGATTGAAGAAATCTATAAATGTGTCAATTTCCCAGTCTTGGGCAGCTCTTAGGAAAATGATATTCTATTGAGGCTAAAACGTAACCGACCCTTGGAGCGAAGAAGGTGGAGCAGCAGCTGAAGTGTTAAAAAAACTCTGATGGGAATTAAAACCAAATATAAATGGCAAACCCTAAAACTTCTAGCCAGTCAGTTCACCAAGAATATGGGGTTTTGTTTTCTGAAATTGTTTTGCCAACACACCCATATATGTGGACATCCCCCACATCACATGACTAAAACCAACCGCATAAAAAAATAATAACAACAAAAGATAGAATAATAAATCTATGCGCCCAAAGTTTTCTGGAAAGTAAAGGGAGATTTTAAAATGGTATGCTAATGTTTTAAACTTTAAGCTACAACACCTTAGCATTCAAATAATATATCCTAGTAAAACGTCAAAGAAGCGTGGTCATACCTTGCATCGCAAGAAAGCGAAGTTCGGGATTTGATGATGCAACAGTCTCAATCAGACTTCTATTCACTGTTACATAAATCATTTCAATAAGAGGAAAAAAAATTTCATTAACTCAAAAATAGTATTTACTTTCTTTTCGGATAAATACATGTCAAACTTTTATATCCAAGGAAACACACAGTAGATCAGAATGTTATACCCTGTGCCCAAGATTTTGACTTTGTTGGCCAAAGCAACTCACAAAGTAATGAAAGCTGATGCTGCTTATGATATAAATTAGAAGAAGGCGGCAAATATGGATGACCACCATGAACCCAGAGCAGAGACTTCTCAGAATGAAAACTCCAAGAAGAGACTTTGGCCATATTCTCCAGCTTCTTGCTTTCCCTCTATGCCGAGCAAAGTGAAAGTAATCAAAGTCATGTACATTACAGGAACTGGCTAGAAGACAAAATGCAGCATTATTATGGTCTGCTTACCAGCACAATATCAATTGCTTCTGGACAGATATCATTCAATTTTTCCTTCAATTTGGCAGCATCCTTCATCAAAGACCGCCAAGAAATTAGGAGCTGCTCAACATTGGATGACATAACACCATTCCAGAACTGTATGTGATCTTCAAGAAGGTCAGTGTACAACCGAATCAGCACATCAAAAGAAGGAGACTCCACAAACATAAATGGAGGATCAACAAATTTATGAAGGATATCCTCCTCCATTACTCGCAGAGATTTCAAAATTGGTATGAAGGACTGAGCTTCATCCTGCTCCATCAATTGTGGAGATTTCAAAACTGGGTTGAAACACCGAGCTTCACTATAGTCTTGGCAGCTCTCGGCATTCCATTGTTGATAACTAACCCGCAGTGGACCTAGGCAGTTAATGGCATTACTTAAATATTTACTGCACAACTTGCTCATGTCACTTGATGCAGCTAAATCAACCAACTCAAACGACAAGATAGGTATAGGCTGCATGTCAAAATCTACTTGGTAAAGTGATGCAATCTCATGGCGTCGGCGAGAAACGTAGTTCCAAATTGGATGCTCCATGACCTGCTTGATTAAAGTTGAAAAAGAACAAAAACACTGACAGAATGGCTGCAATCGAGAACTAAACCAGCTAAACCAGAGAATATAAAGCTCAATATCACTTTCAGTGGCTTGTTCAATGGTCCAGTTAGCAGCAAATAGTAGCATCTTATTAGCCAATGCCAAATCAAGTTCAGTTCTACCAAAGTTTGAAACTGCACCCGTTGAAGCCCTAGGAAATATCATCTGTTCTAACTTCTTTACATTTAGAAAGTGTGTTCTTACATGGCCACAAGCAGTTGATGTCTTGTCCACAGGGTACCCAATCCTAGCAATTTCATATGATGCACATCGAGTCCCCAGGAACTCCAGATACATGCAGTTTTGTTTCACACAAGCTTCTTTTGAGTACCATATAAAATCTCTTATTTTCAATGGCATTGGCCATCCTCCAGGCAAACACAGAGAATGTGCCAATGATGAATCAGACAATTCTATAACTTGTAAATAATCATGTTTAGCCTGACTAATAATATTCCCTCCTGCCTCACATAAAGAAGAAAGATATGTATGCTCCCAACTGACATGGAGACTCCACACAGGCTGATTACCATTCATAAGAAGCTGCTGGAGTAACTGAACCCAACGTGCCAGCTCAAGATACGTAATGTAAATATTGAGGCGTGATCCTTCATCCCTAGCATAGATGTGTGCTTTGGCCATCGACTCAACCAATCTACCACCAGGAATACCTGATAGAATGAGAAATCGCTCCACATCTTTTAGTTCAATCTGCTTAGAGCTGTAACCACTTCCCTCATCCAGTAACCAATATGGCTGCATCATAAATATTTCAACTCCTCTATTTCGCATTGATCGCGAAACTTCACCATAGTTCGGGTTAACAGTAAGGAACATTCGAAAATTAGGGTGTGGATGGAGAACCACTGGTTTTCCATCAACAATTCCACACTCGTTAATCATAATTGAGCCAGATGGCTCCACTAAAGAGTTGATTCTGTCAAGAACCTAAACAAATAAAGAAGAATTAGATGACCAGATAAATATGCATTAGTTATAATCAAATTCATCTCCAAAAGAAGACACAATAACAAGATATCAGGAGAATAAATGTCATCAAATCAAGAACATGTCACATACTGTAGGGTTACAAAGATTTGCATTCTCCAGAACAATCCATTCTCCATGTTCTATAGATTTTATCAGCGGTCCCATAACCCATTCAAACTTGGCAGAAATTGGCCTTTTCTGATTACCGTCTTGCAACTTCAAAACCATCTTCATGGCTCTATCAAGATCCATGCTTGACCATGACACAGGTAGAACATTTCTCTTATGATCCAACTTTAGTTGTTCGATGATCTCAACTAACATACCAAGAGAATCAACCATTCTCTTCCACTTCTCCGCATACAAAGAAGTAGATCCTGATACAAAATCATAATCCATGCTAGATAAAAAGGCAATCCATCTCGTAATTAACAGATCTTTTCTTTTGCCCATAAATGTTTCCTTTGAGGAGTCCAATTGCATACTATAATACTCTTTAACATAGCACTCAACTTGATCAGCAACAATGCGAAAATTTCGGAAAGCATCATATTGCTCAAAGCATCCAAGTAATTCAGATATATCAGTCGCAGCCGAAAGATTTAATTCATGAAGTACACTGCCAGTGAGCTGAGCAAGCAACCTTATCAATGAGGTCTTACCAGATGAAGGCGGACCCATCAAGATGCACAGCCATTGATGCTGCACACAATGTGCTGCAGCTTCCAAGCATTGACGAATTCCGGGAATAATTTTAAGCTGACTACTTGGCATTTTAGATGATTGAGCATAGTTCCTTTTAATGGCAGTTTTCCCCACAATTAAGTATCGAGAATTGAGCTGAACCCGCGGGAAAGGATTTATAAATGGCTTGACCTCAAAAACTTCCTCATATAGCCGTAGGATCTCTCTGCGGTCAGCTGCTGTACGCATTCTTTGAATGTACAGAATGTTGAGGAAGCAATAATCTCTTGAGTTCTCTGGTGTACCTAAATTAAAGAAAACGACTCTTAAAAAACCCAAATTATTCTGAAAACAAATATAGATTCATAAAGAATCAATCAGATTAGAAGAAACAAGACATAGAACCTTGTATTATCTGACACGATCGAATCACATCACGTAAATTAAACTCCCAAGGTGAGCCATCCTGTGCAAACTTGTGATACAGCATAGTGTCTTCATGCAATCGTTTGTTAAATAGTATCAGTTTTGATAGCATAGACCTTGGGATAGAAGGATAAAGTGAACTACAGATGAAAAGATGGTCATCCTCAACTAACTCATCCACGTAAACCTGAAACCCATGAATATTAAACAGAGCATCAGTTTTGCACATGATATTACATCCACAGTGGAAATGACGTCTAGACAAACATACCTTAGTAAAACGGTTGAGGAAGGATTTTGGAAGTCCTTTTCTGCCACCACCTTGATGGGAAGGATTTTGACATGCAAAAAGTCTAAAAGACGGGGGGCACTTAAAGGTGAGACCCAGTTCTGGGATAAAGACCTCAGCACGGTGATCAAGAATAGCATTCAAACCCTACACACCAATGAATTTCCATCAATGAGGAATGTTCTCATTTAAATAAATAATATATAACTGAAAAATACTCTGAAGCAGTAATTTCAGAAGAGGCATCAACAAAATAATAAAATGATAAAAGGAGTTCACGAGAGTACCTCTAACACAGATTGGGGAGCAAGATTGAGTTCATCAAGCAAAACCCAACACCCTTCCTTCAAAGCCTGTAAAGGAAGAAAGAAATTCAATATATTCTAAAGCCAGTTAGAGACAATAAACGTTTAAGATAATACTACATTTTAACCTGCAATAGGATCCCATCAGACCATGCAAACTGTATTCCTTCTTCTCTGTCAATTGGTAAGTCTGATCCCAACAAGTCCATTATATCAGTCTGCACAAGAAGCATGACTAATAATACTACGACCCAGTGGAAAAGATTGCAGATCATGAGAGATATATAGAAAAAGAACAAAGAAAAGAAACATAGGACAGAGAAATTCTGAGAGCTAGTCACCTGCTCAGACAAGTTTATACGCACAACTTTATGTCCAGAAAATTTGCCCAAGGCAACAATCAAACTCGTTTTCCCGACACCTGGACTCCCTTCCAGTAGAACTGGAAAGGATAGATATATTTGGAACATCAAAAAGAAGAACACCAATGGGGTAGAATTTTAGAAATTTTGGAAATTATTGAAGATAGACCACAAACAATGGAAGGAAGATACCAGGCTTTGGAAGCTGCATAGCCCTCAGCACCCGATAGGCATTTCTGCAGGTGGTTGGTGCTAAAAACTCAAATCCCCCAACCTCACACCTTTCACAGCCTATAGGCACAACATTGTTTTTGATAGGTAAGATAAATTTTATTGAAACATGTAAAAAGGCATTGCACAAGTACACAGGGAGTATACAAAAGAAAACACCTAATTACAGTCTAAAAACTAGAAAATGATACAAGAAAGTCATGAAAGCACAACTTGTAAGTCATAATATGTTTAGGCACAACATGTAAGTCACTGACAACAAATTAGAGGTTTTGTTACTTTCTAAAAGTCAAGCAACCATAATTACAAGAGAATTTTTACTTTAGTCACAGTCAAAAGCATCTTTTTTTTATAGGGCAATCTTATTCAAAGTGCAAAGAAGCACAACCCAAGTACACCATTATACATACAATATGAAACGCCCAACTGGTGGAAATGAAAGCATCTGAACTCAATTAAAATTTGTTTAACGTTCATGAACAAACAATATATCATTTTTAAGTTCTATTGCAACATTAAAATATCACAAAAAAATCACATATAGTCACCTTTTTCAATGTAGAATGGATTGATGCCAAAGACATTGTCACATTGCATACTATCACTGCACGAAATATCTGCAGTCATTCCGAGATGACCCCAACCATAATTTTCCATTCTTGAAAGGTCTGTGTGCATAGAATTAGCAGTTTCCACCTATTGCATCAGAAATAGCAAGCAGTCTTAATCATTCTTGAAAGATATTGTTGATTTTCCAAAATAAAAAAATATTTTATTGATCGTAGGAATAGGTAAAAGCCCAATTAAAATTCAAGAATGGTCATGCCATTAAAATCAATTACAATCGACCATTGGAACAATGTGTTAAAAAAAGAAAGTTTTGAGTTCATCCAATGACCGCTCATAATCTTCGAAGCTTCGCTCGATCCTCTCCATCCAAAGACACCACCATATGCAGATCGGAATCATCTTCCAAATTGTGGCAATCTGAGAAGTGCCTTGGACACCTCTCCATGAAGCTAAGAGGTCGATCACCCTTCTTGGCATCACCCAAGCTACACCCACCCTAGCAAAAAAGTCATTCCACAAATTCATGGAAATCTCACAATGTATTAGTAGATGATCGACGGATTCTCCACTCTTTTTACACAAACAACACCAATCCAAGACTATGAGTCGGCGTTTCCTTAGGTTGTCGGTAGTGAGAATATTCCCCAAAGAAGCTATCCATACAAAAAAGGATGCCTTTAAGGGGGCCTTTGTCTTCCAAATGCTCTTCCATGGGAATGAATTTATATTACGCTTACAGATGGATTGGTAGGAGCAGCGAACTATGACTTCCCGTTGGCTAAGGGGCGCCAAAAAAGCTTGTCTTCCCCTCCTCCGCCCCCCCCCCCCCCCCCCCTCCCCACCCCAATAGGCAATAGGGACAGAATAGACTAGGTTGTAAAATTCAGAGAGTGCTTCAACTTCCCAATCATGGACAGCTATAACGAATGCGGAGTAGCGTTAGATTGGTCAAGGAGGTCCGCAATCGAGGCTTCCTTCATTCTTGCTATACCAAAGAAGTCTGGATAGGCTTCCTTAAGTGCCCTGTCACCGAACCATATGTCATGCCAGAATCTAATTCGGGACTCGTCACCCACCTCAAGACAGGTAAAACTAGAAAATTTAGTCCATCCATGCCTAATGTGCTTCCAAAGCCCCACCCCCCCTCCCCCCCATAGGATCCACTCACCTCATGCGAGCACCAATCTCCCCATGCTCTACCATACTTTGAATCTAAAATTGTTCCCCACAAAGCTCCATGTTCTATGGGATATCTCCATAAACATTTGCCTGACAATGCCTTATTAAAAAGCTGCTAATTTCGGATACCCAAACTACCTTCGGAAATTGGGGAACAAACGTTGACCCATTTTACCAGATGAAATTTGAACACGTCATTCATCCCACCAAGGCTCCCATTGGAAATCCAGTTGTATTAAGTACATCCACTTCTAACTAGCGAGTTTCCGCTCCAAACTTTACACGGTGTACAAGAATAGATCCCCAATGACAACTCCACATAGAGAATTAAGACGAGTGACAAAATCCATCCACACACAGAGTTGAGTTCTAATAAAGGACACCCACCCACTCAAGAGTTAGGATCTATTCATCCACATAAATCAAAACAAGTTCAAAAGTCGTGATGTATCTTTTAGTCCACAATCGCCAAGACTAGCATAAAGAGCAACACCGTAACATGATGGCAGTTAGCACCATTGCAAGTAACTTCTCTACCCCTTAATAAAAGACTCCTAGGTGCTTTTCCTCACATTCTAGAATGTATTTTTCACACTTCTTATTCTACCAGTAGACAAGCCTCAAAAAACATAAATATAATGTTCCCAGAGCATAAGGATTACGATTTCGAGTTTGTTAATTTTAGTTTTAATTTTGTTTTCTTTAATTTTGTAGGGCTATTTTATGATCTTAAGTGTTAGGCAATTATTTAGGGCCTCAAATTAAGGAGTAGCAAGGCCCTATTTTAATAGGTTCACCCATAAGGAATCCAACCTGTATTTCTTTATTAAAAAAAGGATTTCTGCTTTTGACTAATCTGACAGCCCTTTTTTAGGGATAACTGCTAAAATTTAAGTCATTTTCCTAAAAGAGCAATGGCGTACTTCATCATGTGGATCTTATCATCCCGAGTCAAATTGATGTGACACATTTTAAGTAACTTCACAAGTCAACCACATAAGTAGAAAACCACTTAAAATGTGACACGTCAACTAGTGTGACAAGATAATAAATTTAGGATGAAAAACAACATTTCTCTTCCGAAAAAAACTTGCGGTCAGCTTTTCCTAGCAATTCTTGGCGCTATTTCCAAATTTTCTCTAAGGTAACCAAGTCCTACGAAAAGTCTAACATCCATATCTGCTAGCAACTTTCATAAAGAAACCAAGAAAACCAAGAAATCTTTGCATTAGAGATGCTGTTTTGTTTCCTAAATATATTTCCACCAATAAAGTTGTTGCTCTTTGCATTAAAGACCAGGATGAATATTTTAGTTTCTTTTTATAAGTCATAATGAAATGGTACATTATTAAATTTCATTAATGAAGTTTGCTTAGGTGTTAATCTTTGCACAAGGATATCATCCTATCCCTAACAGTAAGAGGGCATTACAGAAACACTATGTAGTTTGAGCAGCAATAGAAACGAAGAATTTAGAAATAAAGAAAAGATTAATTAAAACGGGACACGTGACACGGTTTAAGCATAACAATATTGTTTTCCCGACTATTCCCGAGGGTGCACAAGCCCTCAAGAAGGAGTTTCCAGCAATTGCACATCGGGTAATTCAAGGGGAAAGTCCCCCAATCTGATGGCCCCTAGAAATTGTTTGCACCCAAGGGGATTTGAACCTTAGACTTGGGGGGAGCATACCCCCAAGCCTAAGGCCTTTACCACTTGAGCCAACCCCTAGGGGTTTGATAACTAGAAGTAATAGATCAAAGAGCCAGAAGAAAACACACCTGTAGTTTTTCTAAAAGAAAAGATAAGCATCTCTCCCTTAACTCTCCAGCATCTCTTTTAGAAATACCAGACCCTGAGAAAAACATGTAAAAGTGTGAGTGACATCAGAGAAAAGGACTCACCACTTTGGAATGGGAACAAATTTTTTTTTAATACCTGAAAAAATTACAAATACATACTATTCTAACTGTTTTATGCCGGACTTCTAGATGAAATAAGTGAAACTACAAGGACACGTATTGCTTTCACAAGGCAAGAATATACCTAAACTCAGTCCATCAAGCAAAACAAGAAATGCCCCATGAAGGAATGCATATTCAGGCCCCAAACTCCTCTCAGTCATGTTAATAAAAGCAACCCAAGAGAGAAGATCTCTAACAGTAAGCATTCGCCCTGGTTGCAACTGGTTGAACCACTGTAGCACAAAGAATATGAAACATGGAGTTAATATGAGAGACTTATAATTGTTTCATGGGCAGCAACCAATAGAAAGTTGCCTATAGCAGTTCAAGATACTTGAGCCACTGATCAGCCAAAGCCCCAAGCGAAAAAAAAAATGAGAGAGAGACAGAGAAGGATAGACAACAAATGGCAAAAACCAAAGAATAAAGCATTCTTTGAGAAACTCTACCCACGATGTTTAGAACTCCCTTAATCTTTCCAACCAGAAGACTGAAAAAAACTCTATGACGCAATATGAGACTATTACATCTGAGGCCAAAATACAGAGAATCAATCAGTATCGAGGCAACAGACAGACAGGGAGGCCAAATGGATGTCGATAAAGGTAATACTAAGTATTTGACAGAAGAATACTAAGTATATGGGATGCTATTTATATTGAATAAAGGGAGGAATACTAAAAAGTGAGGGGCTGCCCTCATGCTAGCTTTCCAAGTGTCAGAGGATAATTTGTAAGAATTCTCAAAAGTATTTTCTAAAATTGACAAAATGGATACAGGATAACACAAGTGAACTAGACATTAACACTGTCAAATCACCATCTCAATTGAAAAATCCTGACAACGAAAAGATGAAGCAATAAAGCAGAAATGACAAGTTGGAAAAGAACATACTTCCCAAAAACTTAGCATAGCATCCACAATGTGTGAGTTTTTAGGGTTGGAAATCCTGCACAGACAAATCTCATGATAAGCCAACCAAGAAAGTGCTGATTAACCTCCTTATTCATATAAGCAGTTACTTCATACTTAACATACCTCTGCAGAGCAATACTTCTGAGCTCATTCAGCTCACCAACAGGGGGAACCCATATCTCTGTAAACCGATTACGAAGAGCCGGTGATAGTTCCTTCTTACCATAATCACCGCCTGGGTTCATCGTGGCAAGAACAAAAAATTTTGGATGGGCAGTAATTTTCTCCAAAACAGACCCTCCTTTCTCAGCCAAAGACTAGCAGGAAAAAGTGATCACTATGAATATACACTAGATAGAAGATGCATAGTTGGCAAAGGTCCAAAGATATAACACAATGTGATATGTAACCAGATATCAGTACACAAGACGTGATAAGGCATGAAATGCCAAGTAGGATAAGAAATTTTGTTTTGTTTATATATATATATATATATATATATATATCATAGAACCACATGGCGATTTAAACCAAGTCAAGAACAAGCCATTTATGCAAAATTTCGTTATTTCCTTAAGAAGAAAATAGAGAAACAAAATGGAATCAAATAAATCTGCTCATTCTTTCCAAAATTATGACAGCTGCGACACCATCAAATTATTTAACATTACAAAGGGAAATGTTGTTATGGAAACATTTAAATCCTAAAATTCCTAGTCCCCCCACCCCACAAAAATAAAACAAAGGACGAGGGAAGAAACTACATTGTTATGTTTAACGTCAATACACCTAAACCAGTAAGGGAACTAATCTGTAGGACCATACCACCAAAAATTTCAGAAGAAAGATCAGTCATATTAATTTACATAGAAGTACGACAACTCCTATCTGCTTAAAATAAAATATCAGATTCAGAATCTCAAAATGTACTGACCGCTAGCAGTCATGGCAATTCTCTGTGTAATCAATGGAAGATGAAACTTTCTTGTGGAGTTTTTAAGATTTGAATTTGCAAATTAAAGAAGAAATTAAACATCGGTCATTAACCATACTGTGAAGAAGGAAAATAGTGCTATAATCCCACGATCACACAGAAATCAAAACTTTAAAAACTAATGCAACAAAACAGATTTGAGCCACAAACAGAATTCAGTTTCAGATAAGTAACCACTCACTAGTTTTCTTTCTGGCTCCAAGACACTGTTCAATCTTTCAAGTACGCTATCATCAGCCAAGGAAATTTCATCCACAAGAAATAAATCACCATGCTTCATTGCTTGTACAAGGGGTCCATCTTGCCACATAAATATGGTCTGCCACTTCTGATGCAGCTCAGAGAGTTCTGCTATTAATTTCTCTAGAATACCGATATCTTGTTTTGTGATATCGGCGCATGAGACTAGACCTTGTTTGTAATGAGTAATCATTTTACTCAGATGATCAAGAGTCGAAGATGCTTGACTAATATCTGAAGAAATGGTCTAGAGCAGAAGAAATATATAAGAAGAACATTACACAAATGCAATAGAATAAACAATAAAATATTTACAAAATCCATACTTACAAAGTCCTGGGGATAGTGGATAAAAGCCTCCGACATCATCACTTCTTCAATTTTTTCTTTAAATTTTGCGATAAGTCTTGATCTTCCTCTAATAGGATAAAACCCCTATGGCACAATTCATGAGTTGTTACTTAAAAGAAAATTAAACACTTCCAAAAGATTTTCAGAAGACATTGTAGCAGGAAGAGTAAGCAAAAGGCCTCAAATAAACAATAAAAGACACCAACCCCAAGAAAATCAGATGTCTCTGTGTACTGATGGCAGTTTAATATGTGCAATTTCAAGTCCAAAGCAATACTCAGTAATTGACAGACGGTAGTCTTCCCACCCCCAGTTTCACCGACAAGAAGTACAGGCTCACGCAATTCATAGCAACGCTTAACAAGAAAGTATAGTCTCCACATACTTTTAGTCCAGACGACACTGCATTGGACAGGGGTCATTAGTCAAAAAAAAAAAATTGTAAGGTAAATCACAAGCTACCAGCACCAGAAAAAAGGCAGGAGAAGTCTTGAGGCACAGCTCATACTTTTGGAGACTCCCTGAAACTCCTGCACCATCGCAAGGGTTGAAAGAAGGGTTCCCACCAACTCCATCCTGAATAAAAAGAACACTTTGAGAATAGTATATTCCCTTAGATTTTAAGTAAGAAATCATAATTAAAAGGCACAAACGGCATTAACCCAAATAAAGATGTTCACTATCAAGCGTTACTATGATTCAAGATTATAAAAAACAGGTTAAGGAATATAGCATGCTGATACCTCATACTATAAAAATAGGCCCCAGAAAAGCAAAAAATAACGTTAAGACCAATTTACTATCATCTACATCACGAACTACATGCAGTTGCAACTGCCCACCCACACGATACCTGCTTGTACAAGTCATCTTTGACAAGTTTAGCCCTGAGCTGTCTCTCCAAAACTTCTTGGACAGCACGCTTCTCGTCCTCATCCCGCAACCTTTCTGCCAGTAGATAATAACCATCCTTAGCTAAATCCTCATAAGAACTCCCAAATGCCTTGAAACGATTAGCCCAACGGAGCAAATCTCGTGGAGTTATAAACCCATGCTTTCCTGCGAATATTTTGCTACTCTGCCTGAGCAACTGCAACTCCTTCATAACTCCAACAATTTTCTTAGAGTAACTTTCTGGTACTACACATCTCTTTTCTAATATTTCGCTCAACTCGTTCTCTGGTATTTCATCCACATGTAACTCAATAAAACGATTGCGAAATGCACGAGAAAGAATTTTACGCCCACCATAGAAAGTAGGTGGATTTTGAGTGGCAAAAAGCATGAAATCTGGATGCGCTCGTATAGTTTCCTGCAGTTCAGGAACAAAAAGCTCTCTGTTGTCGTCTAGCAATCTGTTCAGTGCTTCAAGCACCTCAGTTGGGGCCAAGTTAAGCTCATCCAAAACTATCCAATAACCATCACGAACAGCCTTAACCAACACACCCTCATGAAATACAAGTTTTCCACTAGCATCAGTTACGTAGGAACCTAAATATTCCTGTAAATCAGTGTGTTCATGATTATTGATACGTACAAATGCATGACCAGTTACTGCAGCAAGATACTGAATAAGGCTAGTTTTCCCGCTCGACGTAGGTCCCTGTAGGAGAACAGGATACCTTTTAATCATAATAGCACGTGCCAAGTTTCTAAGATGCTCTCTGACACTTTTAGTTAGAACATAGTTCTCCAGAAAATTATCAGACTTGGAGTTCCCTTTAAATGTTAAGTAATCATCAAAAGGTACATGTGGAGGCATATTTCCTCCCAACAAATATGACAATATCATTTTATTCATTATCTCAGCACTGGGTCCGTCCAACAGAGTAAGAAAAAACATACAGAACCCATCATATATTGCCTTTCGAAACCCAAACTTCCTTTCTGCTTTCCTTGTATATTCTAATGAACGGTAGAGAGACCTCAAACTGTATTGTGGTTTCTGATTAGCCCCATCTTGCAGCCTCTCTTCCGAGTCCTTTTTGGCTGCTTTATAAAAGCGCACAATTTTATTCACTAATTCTCGATTATTTTTGCTGTCGTCCATAAACTGATTAATAAATAGAGTCAGATCTTCATCATCCAACACATCATCGACAAAGTACTCTGTAAATCTACTCCTTAAAGTGAAGGGCAAATCCCGCTTCCCAGCATCAGTTGCAGGATTCATACATGCAAATATACGAAAGTTAGGATGTCGGTGTATATAATTAACATCTCCTCTTTCAGCTAAACAGAGTGATCCATTCTCCCCTTCAAGAACGCCACTAACTCTCTGCAAAGTCTCTGGAGGTGCCAAATTCACCTCATCAAGCAAAATCCATTCACCATTTCTCAGTGCAGTTACAAAAGCTCCTTCAACGAATGAAAACAGCATGCCTGATGAAGCACCAATATGCCCACGGGCAGTTTCAAGCTTGAAAGAGAAATTGTCCCAAGCTTTAAAACTTTCTTCATCCAAAGGTTTCTTGCGCTTTTTACCAGACCCAGATCTTCCCTCGTGAACCAACTTTCGAAAAGAATCAACGCCTTTTTGAAACCCAGCTAGTAACATTTTCCAATTCTTATCAGTAAGATGCTTCTGTAAATGGGCAAGAAAGTCAACATTGACCTGAAAATCAGCATACAACAGCACAAGTCATCTCCAGACTGTAAAACTCAGCACAAGCAAGCATGGGAAACTTTTTAAAGAAAGGAAACCTTCATGGAGAATGTCTTGGAGAAAAGATCTTCAAACTCCTTATAGAGGGGAAAGCATATGAACCGTGCATCCATAGGCTTAAATCCCCCTAATAGATCGGCAACATCACTTTGCTGACTTAAGTTCTGCAACAGAACAACAATTCATATTCAGTCAACATAGACTGTACAAGGTGTATTGTTTACAAACAATAAATCAGTGAGATAGAAAATATACCAAAACAGTAAGTTTCTGAGTGAGTTTCATGGCCAGATACTGCACAAGTGTAGTCTTCCCTGTACCAGTTTCACCAACCAAGAGAACAGGTTCATTGCACTTAACAGAGCAAGCTATCCTCTCAAGTAAATGCAGAGAACTCCGAATCTCAGCAAAAGGTTTCTTTTGGTATGGTAACTGCAAAATTCAAATGGAAACATTAAATGCAAAAGCTAAGCTCAATATAAAATAGATACAATGTCAAAATGTCTTTCACTGACAACTCTTTGTGTGCGTTGAAGATAAACTCGACCAACTCTCAAGTCTGTGTGCAATTCCTGCAGTTCATATCCAACCATGAGATACTGATGTGCCAACTAATCAAAAATACAAAGTTCATCACAGTCAACCACAAAAATAACCTGAATCACAGGCTTATTTTGAGGATATAAAGTCTCTGCTACTGAAGTTGGCACTGCCCACAACTTTGCAATGTCTTTCATGATAGTCACCCTATTTTCAGCTGAAGTTGAAAAGGCTGCAAATATATCAACAGCCTGAGAACACAGGAAAATGTTTCAGTTTTTTCATATAGATAATAAAAGAAAATGATAGAGAAGAAGCCAGAGACAAAGAATGTGCCAGACTTCTTGATAAATGCAAAGACCCTCATAAGCTGACAAACAATCCCCACTGAAGCTGAAGCCTAAATCTGAGATTCGCTTGCACCATTTAAGAAGATCCCTGCCATTAAGAATCAAATGAAGCAATTATAATCATACAATGAAGATAAATTTTTTAGAAAAAATAAAAAGCAAGTTTTACGGCATTGATTACCTTAATGAGAACCTGCTGCGATAGCTAACGGAAGCAGAGTTTCTGGTGCCAAAGCCCGCCAGTTGATGCACAGGGGAAATGTTAACATTTTCAAAGGTTTCTGTGAGAGAAATCAGCCAATGTATATGTAAGAGTATATAAAAGCTATTAACTCACAACATGTGTAACCCACCTATGAGTTTCTCAGAAATTGGCTCCAGATTTGGATACCAAGCTTTTATTATATCTAGCAAGTCTTCATTACATGGAGGCATAATGATCACTTTCCTCCAAAAAGCACCAAGTTTTCCACCTGACCAAAGAAAGGAACTCTATAACCGATACGAACTGTACTGATTCTTTTGGTACTTCATAAGTAAGCTCTATTAAAATTAGAATACCGAGAGAGAGAGAGAGAGGGGGCAAAAACAAAGTTACAAGGAAATCAACAGGCAGGGCTGGCTAGATTTCTTTGCCATCCCCACTCTCAAATAGCCATTTCCATCCCCACTCCATACTTGAGAGACGGCTATACATTTAATGCTACACACCATCCCTTTTATCATCATCCTCCCACCATCCCATGATGTGGCATTTAATGATTGGAAACTATTTATTATGTTCCACTTGTGGGCCAATCATTTCATGTCACATCAAGGAATGTTGAGAGGATGATGGTAAAGAGAATGATAAATAGAATTTTTCATACATTTAACCCAATCCACCCACATAAAGAACTCTTCATTTTCCATCCCTCACTTACATCACCTCATTCGATAACCCTATGGGTATCATATAACAATTTTCAGTGAAGAACTGAAAACCCTATGGGTATCATACAACAATTTTATATATATATAAAAAAAATAAAAAATAAAATTATTTTTGATATTAGCCATCAACCCACACGCTCAAATATGTTTTGCAATGGGAATCTCCTCTCTTTCCAAACCATGTACCCACCACTGCTATCAAAGGCATCAATATGAATTTCAGTAAAAAAAAATACACAGAATTAAAAAATAATAATGCCTTGACAGATAGGTAATTTGCCAAGATGTACACAAAGCCAGGAACTGCGAATGGTGACACAAACCTTCTGCACCATGTGATATATCAAGTTTCGAAGTTGAAATTGTGGAAAATAGTCGAGACCTTTCTGCTACCATTATTTCCTGCAAATGTGAGAAATGCTTTAATTTTGAGGCATTACAAATGTTTCTAGGTTCAATGAAACCAAAAATCAGAGTAGATTACTCTTTATGAGTAGAAGAAATCCGGTAACCACCACTTCAGCAATGGACTAGAAAAACAAAATAATGCCCAACAACCCAAAGTAGGGAAAATTCAACCAGGATTGTGAATCAAAAAAAGTGAAAAGCTATGAAGCAATAAACAAAAGTAAAAAATCCGATTTTAGTAACAAATGACAAGGTGATTATTAAAGCATATAGTTCTTAAAAGCCTATCATTATCAGCAGCCAGCAGGGGTTACGGGCAAAAGAAAAAAAAAATACCTCTTGCATAAAATCTCAAGTTACATATATGTAGTATAAACCTCAAAGTTTCAAAGTGAGCTGCAGAAACCTTCATATTAATTTATCCAGATAGATCTTTCTCTTATAAAATCTAAATTTACATTTATGTAGTATAAGCCTCAAGAGATTCAAGGTGAGCAGCTGAAACCTTCATCTTATTTTATCCAGATAGATCTTTCCCTTTTATAAGCTAGAAGGCAAAGGGGGAGACAACAGGTAAGAACAGTCAATTGGGGAAGCCTAACAGAGAGGCCTTGGCAAGCCCACAAATAGTCTGACACATGGGGTTCCACAAACACCCCCTCAAGATAGACCCAACCATAGCATTTCTCAAGAGAACACCTGTTGATATCCACTCCAACCCTGTGCAATAAGCTTGTCATAAAAGGTGCAAGCCTGTCTAGGCACTTCCTGACAGCACCTTCACTAACATCCAGGTAGAGAGTGCCACTAGTCTCTGCTCTTTACCCTTTCAGGTTATTAAAACAAATTAGGAGAAAAGCTTTGAAAAAAACACAAAATCTCACTTAACACTACCACATTTTTTTTTATATAAGTATGAAGAATTTATTAATCCACATAATTAGGCAAAGCCCAAGTACACAGGAAGTATACAAGAGAAAAACCGAATTACAAGCTAAGTGCTGTGAAAAACAGCATAAAACTCATTAAAGCTAGTCCCATTCAATACAATAGCCGAAGCCCAAAGTATCAGCGTATGGAAGAAAAAATCTCTAAACCCTCCCATCAAACATTCCCTATTATCAAAACAACGACCATTCCTCTCATTCCAAGTACACCACATTAGACATAAAGGCACATCTTCCAAACAGCCACGATTTTACGATTGCCCCGAATTCCTCTCCAACATTTCAATAAATCTACCACCCTCCTAGGCAGCACCCATACAATACCAAGCCTAGTAAAAATTCCATCCCATAAGTTTTAACCACATCACAATGAAGAAGAAGGTGGTCTGCCGATTCTCCATTTCTTTTACACATAAAACACCAATCTATTATAATAATGCCGCACTTTCTCAGCTTATTGATAGTCAAGATTTTCCCATGGGAAGCCAGCCAACCAAAGAAAGCAATCTTGAGAGGAACTTTGCTTCTCCAAATGCTCATCCAAGGGAAATCAATAGAAGAATGGGTCTACATAACCTTATAAAAGGATCTGACTGAAAAATTCTCATCCCCCAAATGAATCCAAAGCAACCTATCCTCCCCTCCAGCCTTTAAATTCAGTGCATATAACACACTGTAAAATTCAGTAATATCCCCCACCTCCCAATCCTGAAGAGCTCTAATAAACCTCACAGACCACTGAAGAAAACCAGTAGAAATGTCCATATAATCAGCCACAGAAGCCCTTATCCAATGCAATCCTATAAAGAGAACGGAAAGCATTCTTCAAAGCAACATCGCCACACCATATATCATGTCAAAATCTTATTCTTGTTCCCCTTCCCACCTCAAATCTGAAATTACTGAAGAAATCTCCCCAACCATTCCGGATAAATTTCCAAACTCCCACACCATACACCCCATTTACTTCATTTGAGCACCAACCTACCCAAATACGCCCATATTTAACCTCAATTACATTCCTCCAAAGAGCATCCCCTTCCCGATGATACCACCACAACCAGTTCCCTAAAAGTGCCTTATTGGAAATTCTCAGCTTTCTAACCCTCAGATATCCACAAGATAAAGGGGTACAAATCTTATCCCACTTGATCAAATGGAATCTTTTCTCATCCTCTAAACCTCTCCACAAGAAATCACGAAAAATATTTTCCATTATATTGGCCACCCCTACAGGCAAAGGAAACAAATATAGAAAGTATATTGGAAGGTTAGATAAAGTGCTCTTGATTAAGGTGATTCTACCACTTTTGGACAAATAAATATTTTTCCAACCAGCCAATCTACATTTAATCTTTTCAATAATCCCATCCCACATTACTTATCAAAAAATAATAATAATAATCCCATCCCACATTGCCTTGAACTTATGAGGCAATCACTCCCTCCAAAATTATAAAAAACAAACTACCACTTAACTTATAGTATCTATTTTTTATTTTGGTTACCTCAATGCTATTCCTAGCATTTTATCAATTTACTTACCTTATTGCTCTCTTTTTTATAAGTAAAAATTTATTAATACCAATAGGCGTAGCAAAGTATACTGGATGTATACAAGAGCAATACCTAGTTGGGATGCAGAAAAAGATACAAGGAAAAAAGAACACAAAGCCCATCTAGAAAAAAGATCCTAACAAAGCCCAAGCCCAAAGACGTGCCTACCCCGAGCTCTCACCACACCACCACCAGTGCACCAATGCCTATCCCACCAAACCAGGTTTTCCCCATACACCAAGCCGCTGTAAAATCCCCAACACACTCCTCAATACTTGTAAACTCCAAAGGAGCCTACTAGAAATATACAATTGGTTCTGTCTACCCTCTGATCCTCCCTTGACTTGGACTACCTCCCTTAGTGTCATAGTTGATTACCTAAGTAAGACGCTTTAACTCTCTGCTCTTCTTAGATCTTGATTTTGTTCCAAGTACGTGACCCGCCTCTATTGCAATGAGTAGTGCTATGAATTGATCATCAAATCCTCCATATGTAATCCCCACACACTGTTGTATCTCGTTTACTTATTTCAAAACTCAATCCGATGATGAATCGGCTATATTGCTTACCTTAATGCTCTTCTTGGCATTTTATCAATTTCCATATCTCAACAATCCCACTCAATAGATAGTTGATATTTTTTATTTTAAAATACCTTAATTCCATTCTAGTTAATTGGTTGGTTGACTTAATGCTCTTCCTGGCATTAAAGGGATAGATTATAAATCGGATATTGTCAAATTTGAAATTTTTTTTTACCAACTAGGAATTTTATTAAAAATAGGAGAAGCCAAGTACATGTGACATATACAAGAACACACCTATGCATGATTGTCTAAAGATACAAGAAAATCATGTACGTTCATGCCATTAACGTCTATTACAATCAGCCAATGGAATAATGTATGAAGAAAAAAAGTTCTAATCTCGTCCATTGTCATTCCTCTCCATCCATATGCAACCCCCTAGGTAGATTGGTACTATCTTCCACATCGATGCGATTTGAGAATTACCTCGAATGCCTTGCCAGCTGGCCAAAAAGTCAACAACCCTTCTTGGCATTACCCGAACGAGTCCCACTCTAGCAAAGATATCATTTCATACGCTCATGGCTACATCACAATGCATTAATAGGTGATTCACAGACTCCCCAATTTTCTTACACATATAGCACAAATCCAATACAATCAATCGGCATTTTCTTAGATTATCTAAGGTAAGAATCTTTCCTGGTGAAGCTGTCCATACAAAAAAAGAAGCTTTTAAGGGGGCCTTAGGCTTCCATATGTTCTTCCATGGGAATGTTCTTGTAGTGTGTGTCATGAGGGACTTGTAGTATGACTGTATAGTAAAAATCCCCTTCTTGGATTGTGGTCATATAATCTTATCCGCTTCTCCAATCAGTCTACAAGTATACACAAGGTTGAAGAAATCTGTAAATGTGTCAATTTCCCAATCTTGGGCAGCTCTTAAGGAAAGTGATATTCCACTGAGGAGAGCCACTAGAGAGATCCATGAGCTCTGCTATGGAAACCTCCTTTCTTCGAGTGATGTCGTATAGTGTTGGGTAGGCTTCTTTGAGGATTCGATCTCCACACCATAGGTCATTCCAAAATTTAATTCTAGAACCATCCCCAACTGCAAAACGTGTGTATCGATGAAGATTGGTCCAGCCTCTTCTTATTTGTTTCTAAAGCCCCACCCCATGTGATCCGTTCACCTCATTCGAACACCATCCTCCCCACAGTCCACCATATTTTAACTCTATAATCGCCCTCCATTAAGCTCCCCCCTCTTCGTGGTATCTCCACAACCATTTACCCAATAAAGCCTCATTGAAGACCAACAAGTTCCGAATTCCCAGCCCGCCTTCTCGTATAGGCAAACCGTAGCCCAATTCACCAAATGGAACTTGAATTCTTCATCTATTCCCTCCCATAGGAAATCTCTTTGCAATTTCTCTATTCGGTGAACCACTTTGCATGGTGTTTGAAATAAAGATAAGAAGCAAGTCAGTAGATTGGATGGAGTACTTTTTATCAACGTAACTCTACCACCTTTGAACAAATAAATCCTCTTCCAACTCGCCAGTTTACGCTCCATTTTTTTCAACACTCCATCCCAAATAGACTACAATTTAAAGGAGGCACCCAATGGAAGATCGAGATACTTCATTGGAAAGGTGGAGACTTTGCATCCCAGAATATTGGCCAAGCTCAAAACACTTGGAACATTTCCAACCAGAACTAATTCTGACTTGGCGAGATTCACTTTCAAACCTAAAGCCGCTTCAAAGCAAAGTAAAAGAGCGCGCAAAGCTTGAATGTGATTATGACTAGCCCCACAAAAGACGAGTATCATCTGCAAATAAGAGGTAAATCATCTCAAGTGTGCCAATTCTTGCATCCCCCACGACAAAGCCAAATAGAAATCCACCTTCCACAAGACCTGCGATCATTTTACTAAAAGCTTCCATTATGAAAACAAAGAGTAATGGAGATAGGGGATCACCTTGCCTCCCCTCGAACTTCCGAAGAAACCCATTGGCGTACCATTCACCAAGATAGAGAAACGTATGGTGGAGATGCAAAATTTGATCCAAGAGCACCATCTTGCTCCAAGTCCACACCTCTCAAGTATGTGTAACAAAAAAATTCCAATTTACACAATCATATCCCTTCTCCATGTCAAGTTTTCATAATAATCCAAGTTCACCCGACTTGATGCGACTCTCCAAGCATTCATTGGTAATGAGAACCGAGTCAAGGATTTGCCGACCTCGTATGAATGCATTTTGGGGCTTGTATATGATCTTCTCCAATACCATACTCAATCTAATAGCCAATACCTTTAAAAGGATTTTGTACATTCCACTCACCGAACGGAAGTCCTTAATATCCAACACCCCAAGCTTCTTTGGGATAAGAGCAATGAAAGTAGCATTTAAGCTTTTTCCAAAAATACCTCGTTCATGAAACTCATGGAAGAAGCTCATGATGCCATCTTAACTACCTCCCAACATGCCTGAAAGAAAGCCATAGCAAACCCATCATGACCCGAAGCTTTGTCACCGGCCATACTTCCCACCACCTTGCGAATCTCTACCCCTCGAAAGGCCTCTCTAGCCAACTTGCTTCTTGTTGATCAATCGACTATCAAACAAGTCCAAACAAGGTCTCCAAGAAAATTGTTCCGAAAGTAGTTGTGCATAGTAGTTGGTAATATGATCCATGATCTCAGACGAAATCAATGTAATCCTCCCATCTACCAACAAGGACTCAATGACATTGCGTCTTCTATGCGAATTCTCCATGCGATGGAAGAACTTGGTGCATTTATCCCCTTCTTTTAGACATAAAGCCCTCGATTTTGGTCTCCATGAGATCTCTTCCATTAAAGCCATCCTTTCAATATCCGAGGTGACTTGCTTTTTGCAAGCCTTTTCTTCTTCTGAAAGCCCCCTCCTCCACGTCTTCCAAACCCTGTAATTCGTCGAGGAGGGACTTCTTCAGTGTTCCACATTCCCAAACATTTGCACATTCCACTTCTTCAAGTCCTCCTTGAGAGCCTTTAACTTACAAGCCAGCACATAACTCGCATTGCCCTGTATGAGATAGGAAGACCACCATTGTCTAACTCGCTCAGCAAAGCCTTCTGATTTCAACCACATATTCTCAAACTTGAAATATAATTTACCTCCCCGTATGCCTCCATAGTCAATGAGAATGAGGAAGTGATCCGAACATAACCTTCGAAGCCGTTTTTGGATTAAATCTAGAAAATGTGCTTCCCAATCGAGCGAAATGAGGAATATATCAAGTCTTGACCAAGCTGGATGTAACGCCCCAATGGAAGGCCCAAACCACATAAACTATACTCCAAAAAGACTAGTCAATGATACAATTGGAGCCACATTGGAATCTTATAAAGAGCAAGAACTTTTCCTTCCCAAGCAATGTGAGATCTCATACACCACCTACCATTCTCCTTATCATATGGGGTATCACACTGGATGTTCTCTATCACTGGACCATGTGAATGTGCCACCCACTAGAGGAATGTCCAGAAGATCTTGCTCATAAACAAAGTTTGAAAAATCCGTCATTGCTGAGCTAGGACCTCCTAGTCATTCGCCTAGGAAGCGAGTGACGTTAAAATCTCCCCCAATACACCAAGGAAGGCTCCATAAGCTACAAACACCAACCAATTCATCCCACACGCCTCTTCTCTCAGTATTAGTATTGGGACCATAAACACCGACAAAGGACCATTGATAACCATCTTCCACATTCGTGAAAGAAGTAGCCACCATATATTCCCCCACACACTCATCCATTTTTTCCACCACCCTTTTATCCCACATTACCAAGATGCCTCCCAAAGCCCCTTAGAGCATTGGCAATGGCCTAGCCATTGCCAACGCCAAGTGCAAATTTTACCTTTTTTTATCACAAAATTCCTACATTGAACTAGCTATAGCCATATTTTTTAGTTTTGAGCTACAGTAACTTTCCCCACCTAGCTATATTTGGAGATACACTATTGAAGGACCAAATGAGTTTTTTATTATTTTTTCTCAATTTCCCTCCCTTTCCCACCCTTTTTGGTAATTTTTCTTGCCAAATTACTTTTCTTTTATGATAAAGTTTCTAATTGAGGGTACATTTATTTTCTATCATTATTAGCTTAATACACAATATAAAAATATAAATAGCAAAATATACTTATTTTCTATCATAGTTTTTCTTAATTTTTTTTTTTTTTGTTAATACTAAGTAATTGGTTTGTGAATCTCACAATGCATGAATGTATGTAGCAATCTAGGTGCGTAAAGTTAATGTGCATCCGAGTGACTTGTCGTACTACAACTTAAAGTTAATGACTCTACTTGTTGGCAAAAAAAAAAGGTTAGCAAAAATTAGTTTGTTGGTTTCAAGAATTGTTGTATAATTTTTTTTTATCAAATATTATTAAAATATATGAAGTATATTTACAAAATATGAAAAAAAAATTGTCAAATATTATTAAAATATATAATATAATAATATTATTTTGACTTTAAAATGGCTAGTCCAATGTGGACTCAAATAGTCAAAAGTTAATACAGTAGTCAAAATGTAAGATTCTAGCCAAATTTTAGACTTGGCAATGGCTAGTCCATTGCCAATGCTCTTAGACAGCAAATAAGACCACCCCACATGACAACAATTCCACAAACTCCATATGATGTTATGGGAGATGAGTTCCAGTTTTGTTTCTTGTAAACATACAACCTCCAACTACGAAGTTGGTTTCGTACTTTGGTGTGTTTCTCTAGTTTGTTCAACCCCTTTACATTCCATGAGACTATTTTGAGCTACATAAAACCACCGATTTTGCCCTACCCTTCGTCCCACCACGACTCGCACTTCCTTCATAATTTACAAAACAAGTCGCTTTAATTCCCTTTCCCTTTTCTTGGTTGAATGGCTCTTCATGGTTGCTTTGGACTGCCTAGCTTCGATGGCAACAAGGCTGGCCAAAAACTGACCTTCATAACCGATACATGGGAGCGCAACACACAATTGAATCTCCTTGGCTTTAAGCAAAACCCAATATGATGCTAATTGTTCTTTCAGTGCAGACATTGAATTCAACGGAGTAGACTCAACCCAATGATCATCAGCTCCAATATTCCTACTCGCTACTACCTCCGCCAGCTGGAACGCCCCCTCATTATTATTGTGTTCACTATTCAGAGACTCTGGGCTTGAATATAACCAAGGTGCCAGTATCGGTTTAGTTGTCACCCTTAGAACTTGCCTCCATCATCATCTCAGTGTCCACTTGAGGCTCTTGTGCAACCACAATAGCTATAGGACTTGACTTCCAACTGTATTAGATAGAGTGTAAATCGGTCTAGTCCGGTCCGAAGGGGCGATGGATCGAAATTTTCAGTCCATCATTTTCCCAGACCGAACATGTAGCTATCGTTCAATCCGGCCCAATTATTTTGTTATCTTGTTTCATCTTTTTTTTTCCAAATAAATTAATAAAAAATTGTTTAAATTACTAAAATTAAAATTAAGTGAATTATTAATGTGGATTATGTAAATAACTCATTAAAAAATATATTTAACTATAATTATATTTATGATATTGATAGTTACTACTTACTAACTTAGACTTTACTCTTTAGTATACATAATTATTAATAATTTCATACATTTTATATATGGTTAATCAATATTAAATAATTTCATTGTACATTATAGATGTATTAACTATTCATATAATGACAAATTATCATATGATTTATGATTTATTATTAATTGATAGCATGTATTATTTTATATTTTATATGGTCAATGATAATAAATTAGATAAAAATTACATCATTAACTTATATAATTACTATATTGAAATAATATATTAAATTATTAAAAATATTTTTAAAATATATATAGGGGTCCGGTCCGGTCCGGTCCAAAGTTTATAGACCCCGGGACCAAACAAAATTTCTTCGGTCCACAATATGTGGGACTGAGACCAACCGGTCTCAACTTCAGTCCATATCGGACCAAACAAAATTTCTTCGGTCCACAATTTGTGAGACTGAGACCGACCGGTCTCAACTTCAGTCCATACAAAATATCTTCGGTCCACAATTTGTGGGATTGAGACCGACCGGTCTCTCCCAAAAGTCACTCACTGACGGATTGTTGATTCACATAATATCGTAAGTGACCATTGAACCTTTCTGAGCTAACTTCCCCTGCTAAAACAGGAATGGTGCCTGACTTAATCTTGCATGCAGTGAGATTCTCAGGCGGTATCCAGTAACTCAGTAAGACAAGACGGCAATAGCTGTCCCGGTATGAAGAGGATTCATGAGGGCAGAAGCCTGGGGTGAGATGACGTGTGTTGATCCACCTA
Source organism: Juglans mandshurica (assembly GCA_022457165.1). Taxonomy (NCBI): domain Eukaryota; kingdom Viridiplantae; phylum Streptophyta; class Magnoliopsida; order Fagales; family Juglandaceae; genus Juglans; species Juglans mandshurica. The sequence goes on along the minus strand of CM039619.1, from coordinate 8,540,113 downwards.
TTTCCAGAATTCATACTGAGGACGTGCAAGGAATCGAGACGGGGAGTGGTGACCCCTATAAGCTTGAGCCCCCCTTCACAGCTACGCCTATACTCGACGATGGCTCCATACGGTATCGATAGCCCGAGGGCCTTCATTTCACTCAGGAAATTCGCTTTTTTTTAGAATAATAATTGGCTATGCAATCAAGGTTTTCGAACAAGCACCGCGCTCGCGCTCGCGCGCGCGGGGCTTAACGCTTACCCCTCCTTCGCTAGCCACTGTATCTCCTGGTGCTGTGGCTAGCTCTTCCTCCCTCGGGGAGGAGATTGCGTCTCAATCGTATGCGCTGCCTCTGAATTACAGCTTCCCCTCAGCTTTTGGGCAACAGGAAAGCCTCATACGCAGCAGCTCTAGAGAGTGAGGCTAGCTCAACCGTTTGTGCGTCCCGCCCGGGACTCACTCACTGTGGAGCAAAAGCCAATTCTTTCTTTTTCAAAATAGAAGAGGATTTCATAGGTGAAACGATGGCCTAAGGGGTATACCGGAGGTGAATTAGAGAGGCAAGACAGCCCTTGTAGGCCTTCGGTCGGAGAGGGGGAGGGGCTTAGTAGGAATACCAATACACTACTATTACGAGATAATAAGAAGACCTTAACTCAAAAGCTAATAGAAGACCTTCAAACAACAGTTTAAGGGCTTAACTCATAAGGCTAAGGCTTACGAGAGGAATAGCTAAATACATAGCTTACAGATAAGATTAGAAAGGAACATTTCCCCCTCTTCCGTCTCCCCTCAGGGGAAAGACTCATACTGTAACAACTCGAACAACTTTCAGTTTATTCAATTACCTGGGTTGAAAAGAGAACTCAAACTCCTTTGTTACCGTTCCGTTCAGTTAAAGTTCAGGAAGAAGGCTGCTCATAACTCATTCACTGGAATCTTGCGAGAGCGTTCGTGCCTTCTCCCAGAAGTCACTCACTGACGGATTGTTGATTCACATAATATCGTAAGTGACCAATGAACCTTTCTGAGTTAACTTCCCCTACTAAAACAGGAATGGTGCCTGACTTAATCTCGCATGCAGTGAGATTCTCAGGCGGTATCCAGTAACTCAGTAAGACAAGACAGCAATGGTTGTCTCGGTATGAAGAGGATTCATGAGGGCAGAAGCCTGGGGTGAGATGACGTGTGTTGATCCACATGTTTCCGGAATTCATACTGAGGACGTGCAAGGAATCGAGACGGGGGATGGTGACCCCTATAAGCTTGAGCCCCCTTCACAGCTACGCCTATACTCGACGACTCCATACTGTATCAATAGCCCGAGGGCCTTCGTTTCACTTAGGAAATTCACTTTTTTTTTAGAATAAGCCTATATGAGATCCTAACAACGTCATGGCATGCTCAATTATCTATTATTGTAACATTTGGGTCTAAATTTAGGGCTTAGTATTTTATTTATTTGTCTATTTATTTATTAGTATTTTATTGTCTTCATATTTATCTATTTATTTATTATTTTATTTTTATCATTCTTGACTAACAGATAGATTAAATTAGTGACTCAATTCCCTTAAAAACCTTCATATATTCTATCCACTTAACCCCGTACTAGTTTCGGTTTCCAGAGTTTGTGAGCAACACCAAGTCAAACCTTTCAAACTCTCTCAGAAGCGGTATCCACGTGAGATTAGGTTCCTAATGTTTAGGCAATTTCAATTTCAGCCAATCACTAAGTGTTCACACTGCCTCCTCCCATCGCCTATAAAAGACTCTCAAGCCTCTGTGATTACACGTTGATATAGCAAGAGAAACCACATTCCCGCATAACACATACCTCTGCCCAACCATCGTCGACCATCCCGGGACGTCGGAGCCCTACCCACGGCGCCAGAAAACGCCGGCCAACTCAACCCCGTTGAACCCATCCCCTCAGGTAAGCCCCTGCGGCCGCGCGCCACCTTCCTCCCTTTCGGCTGCTTGAGTTTCAAACCATCTCTCTCTAAACTCTCACTGTTTTTCTCTCTCTCCCTCCCTCGGTGTCGCACCACCATAGGGACCCCCCCCCCACTCACGTCGCCGGTCGCTTCTAGCCACCTAGAACCGCCGACGCACGCTGCTCTCCCTCGGTGAGCATCGCGTTACACTCTCGCCCGTAAGCCTTGTTTTTACTTCTTCTTCTTTTTATTTTATTTTCTTTCTCTTTTCTTTCTTTCTTCTTTCTTTTTCTTTCTTTCTTCTTTCTTTTTCTTTCTTTCTTCTTTCTTTTTCTTCTTTCTTCTTGTTTATTCCGTGTGCCTCAGTTTCCCCATAAAGCCCTCCATTAAATTCTGTAATTCCATGCATGCCCTTTTGACCCGTGAGGGTGTAATCTCATGAGCCTCTACTTCTTGGGGCCTTAAGTCAGTCAGATAGTTTCTTTAAGTGGCTAATCTCTAGGTCGACAGAAACTGGTTTACAATTTTAAAGAAGGCTAGTATATTTTCAGAAATACATTACTTTTACATGGGCTTCATCTACTTGAATAATTATCAGCATTTAGACTCAATTTTTATAAAAGATTTTTAAAGGATTTCAAAGCGTTTGTTGGAGTCTATTAGTAGTTAAATCCCTTATACGTATTTAATGACGTAAAGTATTACGACACGTTTGCTAGGAAGTTATTAACGACTAGAATCTCGTTTAGGTATCGCGCTACAAGTTGGAAACCAGGAAGCAGCGCTAAGAGGTAAATAGTATGATCATATAATGCATGCGTTCTGTGAAAATTAGGATTATGAATAAAAATATGATATGCTTATGATTATTAACTACGCTACACTAATAGGTAAGTCTAGGTTAATTCCTTCTTGATCTTTGATGAAAAATGAGACTATGCTTGAATGAATGAAAGTGTCGTTTGAATGATTGAATGTTACTAAAATCATATGAAAGCCATGAGATGTTCATTTAGTAGTTCAAAGTCAAGTATGCCATGTATTGAAAATTGTCAGATTATGCAATCCATGTTCATGAAATGTTTAGATTGTATTTGCCATGTCTATATAGTAATGAGATCATGTATCGTACCATGTCTTATCATGTACAAGAACATGCCATGCTATATCATAATATGTAGTGCTATGTACAAGAATATGCCATGTACAGGAATATGTCATGCCATGTTATAACGATCCCATGTACAAGAACATGCCATGCTATATCATAATATGTTGTGCCATGTACAGAATATGCCCTGTATAAGAATATATCATGCCCTATCATGTTATACTATGCCATGTATAAGATCATGCCATGTTAGAACTATTCATGAAACCTAATAAAAATCTCATACACTAAGAAAGATAAAAATGTTGTGGTACCACGGACTCAAGCGTGGTTAACCACAAGTTAAGTGAAACACGGACTCAAGCGTGTTTCACTCCATGTTATGCAAGTTAAGTGAAACACGGACTCAAGCGTGTTTCACTCCATGATATTCAAGTTAAGTGAAACGCGGACTCAAGCGTGTTTCATTTCATGTCATGCAAGTTTAGTGAAACACGGACTCAAGCGTGTTTCGCTCCATGTTATGCAAGTTCAGTGAAACACGGATTCAAGCGTGTTTTACTCATGTTATGCAAGTTAAGCGAAACACGGATTCAAGCGTGTTTCACTCCATGTTATGTCAGATAAGTATAAATACGGACACAAGCGTGTTCATTTCATGTTAAGACAAGATAACCAAGATATTATGCATTCACCATTTTATGTGTGGATTATATATGTTCCGCCTATATTAAAGATGTATGCTATGTAAAGCCTGTGATGATATAGATATATAAAATCTTTCAGAAAGTCATGTTACGTGTATAATTGTAAATTCATGAAGCTGTATGCATGTATGAAGTGTATCATAGAAATAAAATGTATGTTAGGCAAAATTATATTTTTACGATATGATGTACTACTTACTGAGTATTCAACTCATTATTTTTGTGTGTCTTCGTGTTTTTCTTCCATGCCTGATTTTCGCAGATAATGTCTATGATGATGAAGAGCTGGATGGCCAGGAGTAGATCTAGTACCAAGACTTAGGATTGAATAAGTGAATTTATCACCAGAATCTAGATTTCTTTTATGTCACTCATAGGATTGGTCTATGATCTTTTGTATTTCGTTCAGTTTCCATAACAATCATGTACATTTCAGTTTTAATGTTTTGAAGAATTTCAATAAATGAGGTATTTCAGGATATGGATCTCTTTACCGGGCATTATGATCTAAATGTTGGTAATATCTCTATCCTACGGGATGGGGTGTTACAATTAACCTAGCCATGTTAGGCTCTTTAACCATTGTTGTAGCTCACCATATGTATTCGATGCCCCCTTATCCATATCTAGCGACTGACTATGGTACCCAATTATCGTTGTTCACACATCACATGTGGATTGGTGGATTTCTCATAGTTGGTACTGGACCGAACCGAACCATTCAATCCGATCGGTTTTTCCGACCCGGCTCGAAGTCCTTACACCCCTGGTGTCAGAGAAGGTCGCCAGCTCACTCTGGTCCTCTTCCTCTGTCCGGGAGCCCTTCGTACGTTTGAAATGGACATTTTCGGCTTCTAACACCATCGTCAACCAAAGGCCCACCCACCAGGTGGCCTAGTCCAGGCGGTAGGTTCTGTCTATTTTACATTACTCGCAAGCCCCTCATACATCTGAAACAAGAAGTCTCGGCTTCGATCTTGATCGTCGGCATCAGCGTCAATTGAGGAGTAAGGTTGCAAATTACATTGTGGTTTGAGTTGAGTTTTGAATATTTTTCCAAATAAAAATCACCACGTTATGAAACAGCAATTTTTTGTTGATGGATTATAAAATGTGGATTCCAACCTCGAAAAATTATATACTTGTTAGGAGTAAATTCAATACAATAAGACTTCTATCTATTAACTGACAATAAATACAAGTAAACAAGCCAAAAAATCATGTAATAATATTTAAAAAAATAAGCAAATATATAAAATAATATCGGGTTAAAAAAAGAAGATAAAACAAAGCATATCTGATTTTAAGGTATATATGAGAATAAAGCTGCATCCACATTTATTCCCTCGATTGCCAATTAACTATCTGTATCTTAGAGCTATTAGTACTAAAATCGAACCCTCCTCGGCACCTTTAAATCAATTCACTTACGAACAAATTAAGCATGCACTTATTTTTTTATAACTAAGATAATCACTAATAAGGGCGAAGGTGCAACCCAAGTAAACAGATACTACACAACAAAATTAGCATGCAACTATGAATATATACTTAACAAGCAAAATAAAAATTGCAATAAAATAATCACGCCAACAGAACCTAATAGTCATAGACTACGATTAACATATCAAATAAGGGTTGACTGTCATATATAGTATTACAAGAACACAGCTTGATTCAATCACAGTTTGCACAATAGTGGGGGGTAACATGCCAAAGAAAGCACGATAGCACTATAGCATATATTTTCAAGTTATTAAAAAAAAAATTGATAAGTAATTACCTCCCCGTGCCCATTTGAAAATGAGCTTTCACCTTCTAGTAATGGTGATAAGATGGACTGCACATCGGATGGTGCTTTGTCAATATCCTCAAATACAACCCAAAATCCATTCTGGACCGCCTGTGGAAAAGAAAAATTAACGATCTTACATAACCATGGATGAGCATACCCATAGTAGAGGTAAAATATAAAATATAAATGCTCTCTCCGTCCCATATAGTTGGCTCTCAGTTCTATTTTAAGATAATAGTGTCCATATTAAAAATTAATGGACACCATATTAGTAACTTTCCACAAACTTCACTTTATTTGAATAGTGAAGGTCTCTTTCTCATTTGTTTTGTTCAAGTAAGAAGTGTAGTTTTGAGAACTTAAAACCTTTTTATTCAGAAGACAGTGCATTAAAGATGTCCTTTGAACAAAATGGATTCTCTAACTTAGAAAAAAAATGGATTTTCTACACAAAAACAGTATGGGGATGAAAAGAGTATATAATTCAGCATAAGCATACACGAATTCTCTCGAACAAACCAACCTGGGTAAGTGAACCGGGCTGCCATCTAAATTCACCCGGTTGCTCTGTACAAACATAACTTCCCAATAATGTTTTACCATCGATTTGATCATCCATATGGATGCACAGAACTGTGGAACAAAAAGTTTCAAAAAAGAGTAAAGAACAAAAATTTATCAATTAACGACACCAAAAGAGGCCTCGAGAAAAGTGCGCCCACAGCGTTCAAGATTGAACGGCAAAACAATAAAGCATTCTAACTCAAAATGTAAAGTTGAGAACATAAAAAAATTCAATGAAAGACATTGAAGGGCCAATTAAGAGTGACTCATGACCTTTTAGTACAACACTTTTAAGAAATTTCCACCTGAATTTACCCGTGGATTACTCCTCACTATCAAACGCCCTCATTTCATTACCAAGCGCACCACATACTGCATGAAGAGCTTATTCTCCATTCCATTATGCTACCTGCACATCTTTTATGTTTGCTATACTCATAATGAACAACCACCTATACTACTGACCATCCAATAAATAAAGGTGCTGGTTTTACTTTTTTTTATATATAACATATCTTATTAAGAGAAAAAAGGGGAGCCAGCCCAAGTACACAATATTTAAAATTAAGTGTAAGTACACAAGATATAACTAAGAGAAAATGTCGAGCTGAAGGCGAGAATAACTCTAAAAATTTAAGATGATTGGAGGATTGGGGGCTACCAGAAACAAAACCCATCCGTAAAAGAAGGGAATTTTTAATTCTATCACTTTCCTCTCTCTATCAGTCTATCTTCAAAGTAGACACACCACTTAGCAAAAAGGTGGCGTGGCGTCTGAAAGTTCCTACATTTTAAATAGGTATTGTCAACACAAAAGTTAAAAAAGAAAGAATATGTGACATTGTAACACTATATGTTGGGAACGTACCTATGTATACAAAGCAATGTGTAAACACTGGGATACAACAATACAACCTAATGGTCAAAGGACAGTTTTGCAATGGGCTATAGACTCAAACATCCCGGATTCAATCCCACACTAGTAGTTCCCCTGGATTACCTAAAACATGGTTCTAACAATGGGGGTTGCGTATCCGGAATTTACTCCCCAATATGGATATGAAGGCCCTGTCATGGAGAGGTTCTGTGTCGTCAAAAGAACAACACAATATCCAATATCCATTATTGTTCTAAGAATATAATGTGCTTCAGCAGAGGCGCGCTCTTGTGGAGAAGTTACAGGACCTAGAAGGCGAGGAGGAGGCCAGAATTCTTTCTGAACCTGAAAAAACTCGCAAGAGTCAGGTAGTAGCGGGACTTGAAAGAGTAACTTTGATGGAGAAGATTTCGTGGAGATAGAAATCAAGGGCGCTTTGGCTTAAGGAAGGGGATAAGTGCACGAAATTCTTTTATAGGATGGCTAATTCCCACAAGAGGAACAATGCTATTGATACACTGATGGTAGATGGGGCAGTTTCTTCGGATCAGATGGTAATCAACAACCACATTGAACAATATTATCAACAACTCCTATCGGAAGAGCACAATTGGCGACCGAAAGTGGATGGTTTGTCTTTTTCTACATTAGACCATCAGAGTGCAGGGTGGCTAGAGAGGCCATTTGAAGAAGAGGAAGTGTGTAGCATAATCAGAGGTATGGCAAGTGACAAGGCACCCGGTCCAGACAGCTTTACTTTGGGCTTCTTTCAAGCTTGTGGGGAGGTGCTCAAGGAGGATCTTATGCAAGTTTTTCATGAATTTCATATTGACGCTAGATTTGAAAAGAGTATTAACGCCACCTTTCTAGCCCTCATTCCCAAAAAAGTGGGGTCTAGGGATGTGAAAGACTATCACCTCATTAGTCTTGTGAATGGGGTGTGTAAGATTATGTCCAAAGTGCTAGCGAATAGATTGAGCTCGGTGGTGGAAAAACTAATCTCAAAGCCCCAAAATGCGTTTGTCGAAGGTAGACAAATCCTTGATTCGGTACTTGTTGCAAATGAAGTTTTGAACGGTCGATTGAAGTCTAGAGAACCCGGGTAACTTTGTAAGCTAGACATGAAGAAAGCTTATGACCATGTCAACTAGCAGTTCTTACTTTACTTACTTGACAGACGTGGTTTTGGGGGAAAATGGCTGAAATGAGTAGAATTTTGCATCTCTTCAGTTCGTTTCTCTATCCTGGCAAATGGTTCACCGGTGGGTTTCTTCAACTCCTCTCGCGGCTTGAGGCAGGAAGACCCGCTTTCTCCTCTCCTTTTTTTATTTCTCATGGAAGCTCTTAGTAAGATGATTGAGGGCCTGGTGGACGGGGGGTTACTCTATGGATTTCCGGTAGGGAATGGCAAGCTCAACATTTCGCACCTACTATTTGCCGATGACACACTCATCTTTTGTGGAGCACACCTTGGACACGTTCAAGCCTTGAGGGCGCTACTCCTTTGTTTTACAGCTGTTTCAGACCTGAGTATCAACCTTGCAAAATCCGAATTAGTGCCAGTGGGGGCTGTCCACAAAGCAGAGAATTTAGCTACTATCTTGGGGTGCAAGATATCTTCTCTACCTATGAAGTATCTTGGCTTACCTTTGGGTGCCTCCTTTAAATCTAAAAGGATTTGGAATGATGTGATCGAAAAAGTGGAGCATAGATTGGCTGCTTGGAAGAGGCTATACTTATCGAAAGGTGGTAGGCTGACTTTGATTAAAAGCACTATTTCAAACTTACCCACCTATTTTTTGTCATTGTTCCCACTTCCCACAAAGGTGGCTAACCGCATTGAGAAGTTACAAGGGGATTTCTTGTGGAGTGGATTAGGGGAAGAGTTCAAACCCCACCTGGTTAATTGGTCAACGGTTTGTACCCCAATTTCTGGGGGAGGTTTGGGGATTCGCCACTTGACGAAATTCAATAAAACTCTTTTGGGTAAATGGTTATGGAGGTACCAACACGAAAGGGAGGCCTTATGAAAGTCGGTTTTTGATTCACAGTTCGGGGAGGCTTGGGGAAGATGGTGCTCAAATGAGGTACCAGATACGCATGGAGTGGGGTTGTGGAAATACATTAGGAGTCTTTGGGAGTCCTTTCGAGGACATGAACATTTTTTTGTGGGCGATGGCTCTCGTGTCAGTTTTTGGTTTGACAAATGGTGTGGTAACCATTGTCTCCAAGACACCTTCCTCGCTATCTTTGAGCTTGTTAGAGAGAAAAATGCAGCAATTGCCGATCTTTTGGCCTTTTCAAATGGTTGCCCTCAATGGAATATTAATTTCATTAGGGCAGCATCCTTGGATAAGATCCTTACTACAGATAGTCTGAGGAAACGACGGGTAATTGTGTTGAATTTGTGTTGTATGTGTAAGAAGCACGGGGAATCAGTAGATCACCTGCTTTTACACTGTGAGGTGACCAGGTTCATGTGGGATATTTTTTCTCAAGAATCGGATTGTCTTGGGTCATGCCTCTTAGATTGGTGGATTTCCTAGCAAACTGGAGAGGACTCCATAGCAATTCAAAGGTAGCGGCAATTTGGAGAATGGTCCCAATATGTATGTCTTTGTGTATTTGGAGGGAGAGAAATGCCAGATGCTTCAAAGATCAAGAGAGAACTATAGATGAGATAAAAGTTTTCTTTCTTAAGTCATTGTTTTTATGGTCAGGGGCCATAGTTTGTAACAGGCTAAGGGTCCATGACCTTTTACTTTCTATTGTAACCTCTAGCTAGGTGTTCCTCATGTATAATTCCTATGAACCTAGGCTTTGCCTATTTCTATGAATATAACTTCTTGATTACCTATCAAAAAAAATATAAAAATCTTCAAGTCATTTATTTCATAGCTTCAGCATGTATGATTGTGGCCATAAACATAGTTTTGCGTTTAACATTTGCAACATATCAGCCAATTAACAATTAGGTGTTATATAATGAAATTTGGCAAAACTTATCCCAAATTTCCAAATGTAAATGAGTTGGACTACCATTATCTGTTCATAAAATGGGATTAACACCCAAAAGGTAAAGGATTTATAGATGTATTTAATCGTTTCCTTGTCATATATGTTTACATGGTAGGAAAAACAAGATCATGGGAATGCTCACAACATCAAACCTCCTATTGTTGCAAAGTGTACGTGTATAATATAATCTCCTCTCAAAGTTTAATAGGGGCGTTTCTTAGTTAGAATAATGTTAAAAAAATTGTTCTCAAAAACATCCATTTGTGAAGGATAATATAAACCAACATGCAATAGAAAAAATTATTCTAATTTACCAAACAGCTATAGTGGAAACTTTTCTTTTTTATAACTATGGTGGAAGCTTAGGAAGGGTTAAGTAAACCAAAAGGGTATATTAATGAGGTGTTCAATTAAATCAAAGAAGGGGTAGAAAAGAAAGGAAATACCTTGGTTCCCACTATCCTGGGCCAACTTGTTGATAAGAGCTGATTTTCCAGCGCCAGCAGGACCATATAGAAGAACAGGCCACTTTTGACTCAAAGCCAACACAACCATCTCGAAACTTTTCTTCACAGCTGACGTTAAAACGAACAAATTTCCAAACGATTTATCAGCCCTGAAGATATATATATATATATATATATATACACATATAAAAAGAAATGAATATAAATAAGAAAGCCAAAAGAACCATAGTCGGGTCAACAAACTATATAAAATGCTTTAGGTTAGAGAAAATACAATGAAATAATTTATTGCTTGACAAGAAAATAATAGACTGTTTCTTTTGATACAATATGTCCTACCATGTAGCAAGCCTTTTACTTCTAGATGGCAGTTCATGGAACCCTGAAGAGGAAATTGCCAAAGGGCAAATTCCAGAAGACTGGAGACAATTCTCTTCGCTGAAACCACTGCTTCTACTGGGAGAACTCAAACTATTTTGTACAGACTCCTCAATATACCACTCAGTCTTCTCCAATGATGTATCTTGACAAAACTCCTCCCAGCTGAAAATAGCAACAGCAATATGAACATATGTGACTCCACATTCATTAAATTTTTACTAGATAAACAACATTTTTTTCAGAGGGGTGAACAAAACCAACCGCAATAAACATGTGAATGCTTCTTCAGTCTCAATACTGAAGTCTGCAGTTGGTCTGCAGCTCGTTTTCAGAATGACTGATAGAATCTGTATCCCACACCATCTAATATCTGCAATAAAAGTATCTGCATGACCAGCATTTCTGTTCAGGTGAAGATTGGAGGACTGCTTTACAAGATCCAGGAAGCAGGACCAATCCCAAAGTTTAGAAAAGATCTCCGAGTCCATGAGGAGGAGTCGGTAAGAAATACGAGCAGCATGCAATACAAAAGGTCCAACCTGATAAAACCAAATCGACATGATATAATGCAACATAAGAAAAAAAAATGGCCATGAATTTTTAAGAAGGGAAACTAGATGCTGCTCAAAATAATAATAAAAAACAACATTGAAAAAAAAATAATTTTCTTAATAATTCAGGAATTACGAACTCCACCACTTTACCATGCAATAGGTGATGTTTAATTGAGAAACAGTGCATGACAATAAACAAAAACATCATAGAGAAATAAATTATTGCAGATGGTTAGGACAGATGGGTGACATGCTATTGACAAACTCGTGTGAACAGACACGATTTTAAAAGCATCAACTCACAAAAATATTTTTCGGATAAGCAAACACATATTTCAAAATAACGCCAGAGGAACACAAATCCTGTATATAAAGAAACGAAGTATAGAAAAGTGTATAATCAAGAAAATCGATCAAATTGAAAGAAATCTAGCATAGAGACATGCCAATCACGATATCTCCCAGAAACACAAAAACAAACCATATATCTCAAAACAATCACAAAAATAGCCACAATCATAACTTCATAAGCTTCTTGACAAATTTACAGATCCTCTGAATTCACCAAGTGTCTAAAACAGAGTGGAAACAGTAGGACATGAGTACCAGGTATGACCTAAACCATCCACCTCCACTCTCTAGCATCTCACTCTAGGTAGAAAAAAAGCTAGAGAATACACAGTAAAGTACCTAAAAAGGAGATGATGCAGATTTAAAAATTCAATAAGAAATTGTTTATTTACCTTATTACCACACTGCTCGAAACTTTTTCCTTCCTTCAAAATTCGTTCAAAAGGAGATGGAGCAAATTTGAAATAACTTAGTATGGGCCTGCAGCAAATAACCAACACAGATCTTTACCAATATATATCTCAAGCATATAAGCAAGACAACAGAGTACTGAAGCTGAAACCAAAACACCCTTTGAAGCCCATCCAATAGCATTCAGAAATGAAGGGAAGATGTTTTCTGAATGGGAAGATGTAATATGAGTGCAACCATAGGAAAATCATAAAGTTCAGAAATTATGTAGCTTAACTAATGCATAAATAACACGACCCCACATTATCTTGTACACAATACAACCTCTAGAATATAAAATTCCTAATAAAAACCCCAAGGGGTTGGCCCAAGTGGTGAAGGCCTTAGTCTTGGGGTATCACTCCCTTCAAGATCCAAGGTTCAACACCTCATAGGTGCAAACAATCCTTTGGGGCCACACCTCCCAGTGAAAAACCAATGATTTAACCAGTTCCATGTAGGGAAACTTCCGAGGGTGCGGTGCACGGGACCAAGATTTACTCTGCAGGAGTGGATCCGAAGGGCCCTGCCTTGGTGAGGTTCCCCGACATCAAAAAAATAAAAAAAATCCTAATAAAATTTTCAATGACCCATCAAGATGGCCATAAAAGGGTAGGGAAAAATCATCTCAGTCCAACGGTTAAGTATTAACAAACAAGGAGGGAAAAAAAAGTCGATGATTAAAAGAATTGGTAATAAATGACAGAGAAAAAAAATGTATAACACCGCATGAGCCGCCTGCTTACCCCAATAAAAAAGGACTCAAATCAAGGGCACGACAAGCCGCCAAACAAGCAAGCTCGTGAAGATCCAAACCCCTCCCAGATCGATTGTAGTGCTCGATTACGCTAGCAACTTCATTCAAAACTTTGTCGTCTTCAGCCTCCACTACTGTATTATTCGCATTGGACCTTAAATTCGGCACCATCCGAAGCAATGCCACAGCTTTATCCACAATCTTTCTGGCGATGGGCCGGAAGCACCCCATCAGAGGAATTGTATAGTTTGGATGCAGAAAAAACTCTGCCAGCACATTGACAACTTCCTCTTCAGTCAACGTATGTCCCTGTCCAAACCCAAATGCAAAAAACCCATCGAAATTGATATGTTCAATTAGTTCTCTGTTAGTTACTCTGAAACAAAAGGCATATATGAACAAAACCTTCTACTTCCATATTTCAAAATTCTCTAATTCGCAGCAACAGCAACAAAACTAAATTTACTTCCTTAAACCCCAACTTAGTTATATGCAACACTTAATCCAAACCAAATCCGAGTCTTTCATCGTCTTATTTTCGTTACTAAACACCGCTTCAGGAATCAAAAGTAAAATCCAGCAAGAGTTCCAATTTTTTAAATTTAATTTTGTCAGAAACCAAACAAAGACAATACCTTTTTTACGACAGAATCAAACTGCGGAAAAGATAGAAGCTTTGGGCACCGAGAAATAAATCTTTCTAGTGAGGATTGAAGATTGAAACTCCCATCCATGGCCATCTCTTATACTGTCACGCCCGTTCCCGGGGAGGGAGAGATAAGGGGAGACGGAACCCCGATACTTACCAGTGTGGCGAGCGGTGAGGGAAGCGAGGGACAGAGGCGCAGCCCAACAGAGAGGACAAAGCGGCGTGGGTGAGAGAAAGATTGAGGGGGGGGAAACTTTATGGCTACTGGGCGCCGGACGGGGAGGATTGTATTACAAGAAAGGGTTTTAGGGGGTTTTTGTTAATCAAAATGACGTTTCGTTTTTTTTTTTTTTTTTCTGTCTGGGTTTAGAACTGACTTGGGCCTATGGCTTTTAAACGGGCCGCTCATGACACGCACTTTGCGGTAATTCACCAAGAGGGCGGTGTGTAAAACACTGTATATCAATTTACAACCCAAAAGTCATTTTTTAAGTTTGGATAAAAAGATGAGATAAGATAAGATGTTGAAAGTTGAATAAAATATTATTAAATATTATTTTTATTTTAAGATTTGAAAAAGTTGGATTATTTATTATATTTTTTATAAGAATTTAATAAAATTATAATAATAAAATAAAATGAGATGTTTTGTGTATCCAAACTCACCTTAACCGACATGGGACCAATAATAAGTTCTTAGACCATAATAAGGGGTTTAAAGGTTAAGTTTCATCATCTGAAACTCATGACTCGTGTAGTCCTCTTCATGAGACATTATCAAGTAGTACCATGTAATTTATTAAAAAAATATATATTCAAATTAAAAGGCGTCTGAAAATATAAAAAGAGTAAGATTGAATTTTAAATTTTCTATTCTTTTTGTGTTTGTATTTTAAGTTTTTTTAATAAACCACTTAGCATCAAATAGTGGTACTTCGTTAAAAATGCCATATGAGTGGTAAGCTTTATATGCCAAAGTAACATTATCTTTTGGGGTTTCTTTAGGATTTTAAGGGTTTAATGTGTTTTGCTTGTAAAATCAAGAGTGCATATATGTATGTATGTATGTATGTATGGTCGAGCTACTGCCGCCTTTAATAGACCGTTGAAGCTTACCAATATACATGGCATTCCATCCGACGCGCCACACTAGTGCTAAAAAGGACAATATTAAGATGACTCTTAAATGTGACCACCAAATATAACTATAGTGTAATTATAATTTCTTTTTTCTTTCAAAATTTTTTTAAATATTTTTAAAAAATAAAAAAAATACACAAATTTTCTAATAGTTATTTACTTAACCATTAAGAAATAAAATAAAATAAAATAAACTAATAGACATATTTAGGTATTGTGACTCTTGTTTAGATTCAAAAAACATCTCAACTCATCTAATCTAATCATTAAAATTTTCACAAATTTTTAAATAAAATACAATAAATAATTAAACTTTTTCAAATCTTAAAACAAAAATAATATTAAAAATAATATTATAACAATATTTTTTTCAACTTTTATATAATTTTAATTGACACATTTGTGAGTCGCATTTTCCTTTTAACAAATAAACAATACAAAATCGAGTGGGAGACGGTTGCTATGCCAGGAATGGTTCCCTTCTTCGGCCTCTTCCAAGAGATATCTCCCCAATTACTCTCTCGGATCTCACATTTCATGCTTTTTCTCCGTTGAATCGGTGCGATATATCTCCCCATCTTGCACGTCGAACGACTAATCTTAGGGTTAATGCTCTTCCCAATCTCCGATTGCCCTTTCCTAGCCTTTTGTAATACTTGAGCCATGCTTTTCATTCTTTATCTTATTGATTTTTCATTTTTTGTTAATGGTTAAAGATATAACCATTGATTTAAAAGCTTTAAAATTGTTAAATATTAATTTGGTTAAACATTTAATCATCAAGATCATAACATTTTCATGGATACACTTGATATTTGTTTGGATTATGATCGATACTTGTGCTTAGTTTCTTGATGGCGTTGTACATTTTTTTTTCTAAAAGAAATTCATCTACCTCTCACTAGGCGTGTAACCGGTTCGGTTCGGTCTGGTTTTGGATAAAATCTAAGACCGAACCGGTATGTACCGATTTTGTATTTTTCAAAACCGATTAGCACCGGTTATTCTCCTAAATCGGTACTTCCGGTTTCCGATCCGGTTCGGTCCGGTTTTCCATTTTTTTTAAATATAAGTTTTACAATTTGTCATTAAAAATTTGTTTATTAAAAAAAAAAACTTATTTAAAAAAAATTGTTTTATACTTTTATTAATATATTAGACTATATAATAGTATTAATATTAAACTATTGATATAGTTATAAGTTATATATTAGTATTAGTTATAAACTTTTAGTGATTTAGTATTAACATTTTATGTAATAATTTATAAATTATAATAAGAAATTATTTCATATATGAATATATATAATTATATATAAAAATTTATAATTATACATTATATATAAAACTTATATATATTAATATTTAATATATATATATAATATGTATAAAACTTATATATAAATTTTTATTTTTTATTTTTTTTAATCAACCAGTCTGGTCCAAAAAATCCCGGAACCGGAACTGGAACCGGCCGGTTTTTAGATTTTAAAAACCAGTTCCGAACCAGACCGGTTCAAAACCGGTAAAACCGGTCTGGACCGGTTTTTCGGTTTGAGTTTACACCCCTACCTTTCGCTCACAGGTGATTTTTGTTTGTCTAATTTTTACTCGATAAATTATAATTACAGTCGTGAGTGTGCAAGTGTTATGCAATCATTTTAAAAAAAGTGAATAAATACGGGACCTACATGAAAAAATAATAATTTTTTAATAGTAAATCTCACTCTTTTTAAAATGATTGCACGACACTTATACACTCCACGACTGCATGTAGCATTACTTTGGTTGCGAGCACTTTAGGAAATGAGAGACCTGATCGTGTTTTGTTTTGTTTGTTTGTTTTTTTTAGGCGGTGCTAGTAGCCACCATAGTCGGTATCGATAAAAGGTACGTAATTTTTTTTTCTAAAGCAATTTCAAAATAATAAACAAACACAATACTAAAATATAAAAAAACACAAATCCTAATAAAAACAAAGTAATTGGTAAATATAATAAGTACTCTTTGTCAATGTATTTATAGTTTTCTTCTCTCTCTTTTTTTTATAAGAGTTATAAGAGATTTGGATAGTGAGTTAAAATGAGATGAGTCGATATGAAAGTTGAAAACTGAATAAAATACTATTTTTTAATATTATTATTGTTTTGATATTTGAAAAAATTGAATTGTTAATTATATTTTGTGTAAAAATTTATAAAAATTGTAATGATTAGATTAGATGAGTTGGGGGAACTTTTGTATCCAAATCGGGCCTTAGTAACATGGCCAGCGGTAAGCTTGAGCGGTCATGTGGTGGGGGTAGAGTAAACTTTCTCATATGTGTAGATGGAAAATAATAGTATGCCCCATAAGTTTGCTCCTTCATTTTGGCTACTCATCTATTTATTTTTATTTTACTTAATGGTTAAGGAACTAACTTTTTGTGTATTGGTATATTTTTTATTTTTTAAAAATATTGAAAATTGTTTAAAAAATGTGAAAAATAAAAGAAGAAAAAAATAAAATGTAGAATTTGTACTAGTGGGCATGCCCAACGATCAAAGCGAGGCAACACACTAGCAGCACCCATGTATAGATATATGTATAGAGTGCTTCTACTCAACCCCATGAGTTTATTCCCTCAAATTTACCACTAGTGCAATTGCATCTTTGTTATTTTATTTTCAAGTATTTTCTAAACATCTGTAAATTTTGTTAAAAATAAAAATAAAAAAACATATTACTTCACTAATAATCACTTTTTTAATCATTAAAAAAATAAAACACCCAAACAATAACTTTGACTAGAGGTGGCAAATCATATTTTCGGATCGTGTTCATATTGTGTCAAATCAGAAACATTCGACTAGGTTAAATCACAAACATGTCAAACTTTTAAATCCTAACTCAACCCATTTAGATAAATGGTTGTGTCGTGTCACCCATTTTAACTCGTTTAATAATTAATTAGAAATATGTTAACACGGTACAACTCATTTAAACCTATTTGTTTCATGTAAATGAGTTAAATTAAAACGTATAATTCATTTGACCTGATTAACATAATTTCAAATAAAATTGAAAATATATATTTATTAATAACTACAATATCTTAAAAAATATATATCAATATTTTTTAAATTTTAACATATAATTAACCAATATTAAAAACTATACAATTACAAATATGAGTATAGGTCTAAAATTACAATCTTAATAATAAAAATAATAAAAATATATATACTGAGAAATACCAATATTACAACTTAATAATAATAAAATTTTAATTTTGAAATAAATTCAAAACATGGTGATTTCGTGTTAAGTAGGTTAACCTGTTATTGACCCATTTCATCTCGTTAACGTCAAATTCAAACTTGCTAATTTCATGTCATATTTATATTGAATTCACGGATCGTGTCACATGTTATCATCGTTTTGACAACTATTGAATATATGTGAAGTAGTTGGTTGTAAGTTAATTGCGGCCCAAGTTGCTCCTATGTGAAACCAAGTTTATGCGTGCACTTTCCAACTGTCAATTGCAATCTTCCTAGTCGGCAGCTCATAAGAATAATTTTATGTATAATCAAGTTACGTATAAAAAAGAATAGGGTTTATTATTAAAAAATTAATTTTTTTCATGCGAGTTTCATGTTTTATTCATTTTTTTCAAATTCATTATGCGACGGTTACATAATTCACCGGCTCAGAATAACCGACTTGATTATAGAGTGAATTTTATTGTATACACTGTACAGTAACCAATTACGACACAAACATCATCTCAAGACTGAAGTAATTATCTCTTTAAAAATTACCTCCTAGATTATTAAAAATTATAACATATTATTTTTTTTAAAGGTCGCTGCTAAGTCCATTATCGAGCCTTTCTATTGATAGCAGTTTGCATTTTATTTTATTTTCAAGTATTTTTTAAATTATAAACTTATTAAAAAAGAGATGATATTTGTAATCATGAAGTACATAAATACTATATAATCCATTTGAAAAAATTGAGTAAATACAAAATTTACATGAGAAAAAAAATAATTTTTTAATAGTTGACTCCATTCTTTTTCAAAACGATTATACGGTGTTTGTACATTCTACGATTGTATGTAGCATTTCTATCATTAAAAAAATACTTTCTTAACCATTACCTAAAAACAAAAAAAAAACAAAAAAGCACAGTTCGGTAGAAATTCTCGATACACATCCTTGGTAGCTTTATCATTTTCTTTCTTTAAAAATATCTAAAATATTTAAAAAATGTATCCATGTTAAATTAAACTAAATAATTTTGTTACTAAAATATGAAAAGTTACAATATATTATTATCTCTGTTTAAAAAAGTCCAAAGTTTTTCAAAAAAGTATTAATGTTAAATTAATTTATTTTACTAAAATATTAAAAATTATAATGGGCCCCGCACCCTACTGACCCACCCCCGTCAGCCATATGCGGGGCCGGGGGGAGGGGGACAGATGGAGTGTCCACCCCCGCCCCTGTCTGTTGTAGCGGGTTCTGAAGGGAAACTACCACTCCCCGCCCATGCGGGGGCTGGGAGACCCGCACCCTTAGAATACTGTTCATTTCTAAAAGAAAAATTAGTTTTATTAAAGATATCACTGACAAGAATTTGTGCCTTTTTCTTGTTGCATATATACAAATAGAGAGAGACACACACATACATGAGTAATATTTTATATTACACCCATATCCTACTTCTATTTTATCTTGCTAATATTACACTACTCTTCAAGGCTTAGAACTCGTTTGAATACTAAAAATAGCTTAGTATATATGTGAATAGTATTGAAATGATTTGAGTTAAAATGTTTTATTGATTTTTAAAAAATGAGAAAAAAAGCTAAATACAAATATTATAAAATTAAAAAATTATTTGAATATTATTTTTGTTTTGAAATTTAAAAAAATAGTATTATTTTTTGTGTTTTGTTTAAGAGTTTGGAAAATTTGTAATGATTAGATAAAAATGATCAATAATTTGAAATTGAAAAGTATTTTGTATTTGAAAAAGAAATATCTGAAAATATTTTAGAACAATTGTGTTGCCAAACGGACGTTTAATCAACTCCTTTTTTTAAGAAAACAATAGTTAATTAATAATGCCGCAATAATATGATAGAATAAGAATACAGTGATGAGCCTTCATTAAATTAAATTGGGTCAACATTTTTCTTAGAACATTTAATTATAAGGATCATGCTACTGTGCCTGAGTTGTGTGCCCGCAAGTGTACCGATAAGTGCTCTTTTTTTTTTTTTTTAAACATTTGTGTGTTTTTGTTAATATTAAAAAATTACACAAATACTTTAAAAAAAATAAATGCACTTATCGGTACACTTGGGGGCACACGATTCGAGCAACATAGCATTATTCTAATTATAAATTGAAAAATGGTAAGGTACTCCAACAGTATGATTGAGGATTGTCAACTTTACTTGGAGTTAAAAAGCTCATCGAAACCCATTATAAAATGAGCCCCTCGTAACATTATCTAATCGGTAATACCCATCATTTTCCTTAGAAGTCTCTCGATAGAAATTAGAATATCCCTATACTACCTTTGTTAAGAGCTAGAGAGTTGCTAATGCCAAACATGGTTGTTTCATCAACAACATTTACCAAATCCCACCTTAACAATCCCCAAATAAGATTCTATTGTGTTCGGGAAGAAATAATAATAAGCCGCTCAATTATGGACATGGAGAATAGAGACTAAATTGCACGGTTTGCCAATCTAGATGGTCTTTTTGGAGATTGAAACTAGAAGAGCCTTAGAAAAGAGAAAAAGGAAAAGGGAAAAGAGTTTGTGCAACTTTTGTAATGAAAAATAGAATCCAAGCCATCGATGTAAAAATGCAAGAATTTATGTGATGGAAGGGATGGAACTTTTTCAAGAGGATGAGGTGGTTGGGAATGAAGAAGTAGAGGTGATTGAAGCATCTGGCGACTGACAGTGACAATCATGACGGTGAAATTCCTGAACTCTCACTTTATGCCATTGCTTGTTCCTCTAGTCCAAAAACAATGAGAGTAAAGGGTCGAGTTAATGACTATGTTGTTGTTATATTAGTGGATACAATAAGTACTCATAACTTCTTGGATATAATGATTGCAAGAAAAGCTGGAATGCCGATAGGCAGTAAAAAGGATATTGAGGTGCGAGTGGCTGCTGGGGAAAGAATAAGAAGCGAAGGGAAGGTTGAGGAAATGGATTTTCAACTGCAAGAAAATGTATTTGCTACTGAATTTTTCGTACTCACCCTAGAAGGTTGTGATGCAATATTGAGAATGCAATGGTTAAGGTCTCTAGGGCCAATATTGTGGGATTTTAATAATCTAACTATGTCTTTTGACAATAACAAAAAACATGTGATGCTGAGGGCAAGTAGGTATGAGATGGTAGAAGATGTACAAATTTGTCAATTGACTATTGTGGAAAGAATGCTTTTACAGATTCTATCACAAGAACAAAATAAAGAAGCAATGAAGGTTGACCCCTGTATAAAAGTTGTTTTACTCGAGTATGGAAGGTATTTGAGGAGCCTAAAGGGCTGCCACCTACAAAGAAGCAAGGATTACCAAATCAATCTCAAATAGGGGACACTGCTAATGACTTTGAGGCCTTACAGGTCTCTTTTATAAAAAAAAAATTTTAAAAAATTTTTAAAAAAAAAACTGAGGTTGAAAAGATAATATAATAGTTATTAAAAGCTGGAGTAATAAAAAATAGTCAATCACCATTTTTTTCACATGTACTTTTGGTGAGAAAATATGATGGATCTTGGCGCATGTGTATTGACTATAGAGATCTAAACAAGAAAATAGCAAAAGATAAGTTTCCAATTCCAATTATAGATAAGTTATTGGATGAATTTTTTGGAGCCGTAATCTTTTTAAAGCTAGACCTTAGATATGGATATCACTAGATAAGGATGAGAGATGATGACATTGAAAATACTGCATTTAGAACACATCAAGAGCACTATAAGTTTTTGGTTATGCCTTTTGGCTTAACTAAGGCTCCAACAACTTTCCAAGGCTTGATGAATGAGGTATTCCAGCTTTCCATTCACAAACTTGTTATAGTATTATTTGATGATATACTGATCTATAGCAAGACTAAAGAAGAGTACTTACAACACTTGTCAATGATGTTAGAGACCTTAGCAAATACATTGGTTGCTAAAAGGAGTAAATGTGTGTTTGGTTGTGATGAAATACATTACCTCATACATTTGGTTTCTGCTGGTGGAGTGAGGGCATATCCATCCAAAATTAAATCTATGTGGATTGGCCCTTACCTAAGTCCATTAAGGCTTTGTTTGGATCTTTGAATGAGCTCGGCTCATCTTAGTTGGGTTCTGTTTTAAACATATTCCAATATTCAAATACATAACTCTTAAATTATTGAATATCACTCAACTCAAAACCTATTTACACGTGGGGCCCATAATCTTTTTCAACTCAACACCTCTTTACCACATGGGACCCACAACCTTTTTCAACTTTCCATAAATACATTTAAACTCATCTTAACATCCAAACACATTTAAACTCATCTTAGCTGGGCTCCACAAAACTCACTCTACCATTTCAACTCATTGCTATTCATAAATAACTCAACTTAACTCAACATCCAAACCAAGCCTAAATCTCTAAGGGGATTTCTTGGACTGATTGGTTATTATAGGAAGTTTGTGAGGAATTATGGCTTAATTGTTGCCCCCATTTACTAAGTTGTTGAGGAATGATGCATTCCTATGGAGTTCTGAAGCAACACAGGCCTTTGAATCACTGAAAGAAGCATTGACAAGCCTACTTGTTCTAGTCTTGCCTGATTTCTCTAAGCCTTTTTTGATTGAGTGTGATGCATCTGGAAAGGGGATTGAGGCAGTACAGATGCAAGGGGGCAGGCTGCTGTCCTTTCTTAGTCAAGCATTGAAATGGATAGCCTTGGATTTTATCCACTTATGAAAAAGAATTATCAGGCTTGGTGTATACTGTTAAAAAGTGGAGACCTTATTTGTTAAGAGGAACTTTTGTTGTGAGGATTGACCAACAAAACTTAAAGTTTCTGTTGGACAGAAAGTTCATAGCAGAAATGAGTTAGTAAATTGTTTGGCTATGATTTTACAATTGAATATAAGAAGGGCGGAGAATGTAGCTGTTGATGCACTTTCAAGGAAGAATGAGGTTGAAGAAGAAGAAGAAGAAGGAGTCACCTTGTCTGCTATCACAGTTCTTGATCATGTACGGTTGGAGCAACTAAAGGCTTCCTACTTGCATGATGAGGAAATTTTTTAGATTTGTAGTAGGTTGCAACAAGATTCTTCTATAGATAAAGGCTTTGAAGTAAGAAATTGATTGTTGTTTAAAAAATGGAGAATATTCTTATCAGTTATGTGTCCCTTGAAGGAGCGGGTGTTACAATTTGTTCATAGCAGTGCATTTGGGAGCCATTATGGATATCAAAAGACATTGCATTGAGCAAAGGTAGATTTTAGGATTGGTATGAGGAAGGATATCAAGAAATTTATTAGGGAGTATATGATATGTCAAAGATGCAATGTGCAAAACTTACAACCAGCTAGTTTATTACAACCATTGCCTATTCCTACTAAGTCCTGGAGTGACATCTCTATGTACTTTATTGAAGAACTTCCCATCTCCCAAGGCTTCTCTGTGATTTTTGTGGTAGCTGACAGGTGTACTAAATACACACTTCTTACCACTATCTCATCCTTATACTGTAGCTATGGTGGCAAGGTTGTTCATCTCACAGATTTTTAAGTTGCATGGAATGCCATTTTCAATTGTGACTGATAGAGATGTTATATTTACTAGCAATTTTTGGAAGGAGTTGTTTAAGATGCATGGGACTCAGTTGCATTTCAATTTTGTATGCCATCCTCAATCCGATGGTCAGACTGAAACAGTAAACAAATGTGTTCAATGATATTTGAGATGTTTTGTTAATGAAAGGCCAAAGCAGTGGATTCATTGGCTGCCTTGGGCAGAATGGTGGTATAATACTACCATCCACTCCTCAACAAAGATAACACCATTGGAAACCTTATATAGTGCTCCACTTCCAACTTTAACTCAGTATATGGCAGGTACAACACAATGTTGCAGTGGATTCTGAGTTGAAGTCTAGAGAAGAAATATTTGGCTTGTTGAAGAATAATCTTTTAGCTGCTTAATCTGCCATGAAACATCAGTATGACAGAACGCATATTCCAAGGGAATTAAAAATGGGAGATTTTGTTTATTTGAAGTTGCAGAAATACAAACAGCACCATGTTGCCAATCATGCTAGTTCTAAGCTTGGGCAAAGATACTTTGGGCCTTTCAAAGTTTAACAGTGAATTGGAGAAGTAGGTTATAAGCTAGAGTTGCCACCAAACTCTTATGTACACCCAATTTTTCATGTCTCAAAATTGAAGAAACATGTTGGACCAACTGCTACTATCTCACCTGTTTTACCATTGATAGATTCTTATGGGGGATTAAGGACTAAGCCTGAGTTGATTTTGCAGAGGGGGATGGTTCCTTTTAATAACGAACCATTAATTGAATTACTGGTCAAGTGGCATGAAGCTCCTATGGAAGATTCAACTTGGGTGTCAATGGAGCAACTCAAATTTCAGTACCTTGACCTTGTGGGCAAGGTCTTTTTTTTTTTTTTTTTGGGGGGTGGGGGGGTTGGGGGGTGGATTGTTATGGATGCTTGCAACAAGTGTGGCTTACATCGGTGGGATGCTTGGGTCTGTTATGTAAAGAGAATGCTTGAAGGAAGGTTCAAATAAGAAAGGCTGTGAAATGAAGTTAGGCGAGGGGCACGTGCTTCATTAATAGAAGAAATGTATTTAAATATCCCCAACTTATGTGTAATAATGACCTAAATACTAGGAGTGCAATTCGTGTTTTCAAGTCGTGTTCGTATTGTGTCAAGTTATGAACATTTAACTACATAGGTCAACCCGAACCCAATCCATTAAGCTAAACATGTCAAACTTTCAAACCCTAACACGACCCATTTAGATATCGAGTCATGTTGTGTCACTCGTTTTAACTTGTTTAATAATTAATTAGAAATAAATCAACACAACACGACTAATTTAAACTCGTTGCATGTAAATGGGTTAAACTAACACTTATAACCTATTTGACATGATTAACATAATTTCACATAAAAGTTAAAATCTATATTTATTAGTAAACACAATATATTTAAGAAAAATAAGATTATTCACTAACAAAAAAATATAATATTTTTCAAATTTTAACATATAATAAAATTAATATTACAAACCTTACAATAACCAATACGAGCATAGGTTCATAATTACAATCCTAACAATAAAAGTATAAACATACTGAGAAATACCAATACTACAACTCAACAATAATAAAATTGTGATTTGAGGTAAGCGGATCTAAGCGGGTTGATTTCAGGTAGTGGGTTGACCCATTATTGATCAGTTTATAAAATCATGGCTTAACGGGTCAACCCATTTGACCCGAACTCGTTAACAACAAACTCAAACCCGCCAATTTCGTGTCGTGTTGGGTTCACGGGTCGCGTCACATATTGTCACCCCTACTAAATACCATCATCCCTATAACGAGATTAACGACCATGGATGTATAAAAACAGAGGAAAGCATGTAATTCATTCATTCTGAAAGTAAATAAAAGATCATTTCTAGGAGGTTCTGATCCCTCGAAGATCAGAGTGGAGTTATTTTCTTAGTATTTTCTTGTGTTTTTTGGAAGATTGTAACAAACAGCTGCATATATATTGGCCTGAGCATCATGAAATGCTACAAAGTAATCCAAATAAAGAAAATACAGAGATATCTCATTTGTATTCAAGTGTTTTGATTACAAAAAGTACTGGAAAGGGACCAGAAGAGAAGCCTACTTAGATCATCTATACAAAGAATTCTAGCCAAGAAAATCGGCTAACACCACAAAATTATAATTTGGGGAAGCAGGCAACTAAATTAAAGAAGTCTATTGTAGTGTGTAACTAGTATCGAGATTGGAGCAAATACCCATGACACGAGAATTAATGATTTGGGGGGGGGGGGGAATAATTGGCCCAGACGGAGCAAATAATAGCCTGGGAGAAAAAAATTGATTGATAGTTGGAGGAAATAAAATAAACTTGCAGCACATAAATTCCGGAGGCGCAAAGAATACCAGGGAAGAGGAAAGATAGCTGACAGAAAAGTACAACCACTTGATACCATTTGGAGAGTTGAAATAAGAATGCAAAGCCTGAGTTTTCACGAATAAGAGGTGGAGGGTCAATATCGGCAATTTCTATTTGTAACATTGACTTGAAAATGTCATCCACAGAAAATGGAATGCTGCATTTGGAAGGCACAAGTGTTGGAAAATGTCATCCACAGATAGGAGGCATGAAATCAAGAGATGACACCAAAAACATGCGACTGCTGGAAAATTTACCTCAAGTCATCATCCAATAAGAAAGAACTGCTTACAACATTGTTCGAGTCCTCGGTCATCATAACTCTCATACTTGAAATAACCTGCACTTGGTGTAAACTTCTGACTGAGATTTCCCCAAAAATGAATATGCAACAGCTCCATTAACCATTTGCAGATAAATAAATCGAATCCAGTGTGTCACAGAGTTGAGTTTTGAAACAAGTTGAACGGTAAACTCTATAAGGGACAAAATAAAAGATGCACGCATGCCAGAAGAAATGAATTCAGAATGTAGCCACGGAAAAGAGCCATACTCCAAAGACTCTTTCACCAGCATTCTGTTAGCAAACAATAACCCGCCAAGGTATGAAGACTGATACAATTAAAAACTCACAAGTTTAGTACACAACTCACATCTGTAGAGACACTACGTGTACCATATTGTCATCCCAGTACATTGTATTGATCCTGTATAATTGTTGTATGCTAAGCACCTGAAAGAGGAGCAAAGTATAATTTGGGAGAGAGAGAGAAAGAAAGGTGAAAGAAAAAAAAGGGGTGAAAATACTCACTGGGCAAAGACCATTTGTTATTTCTTTTAAGGACTTTTTGGGCTTCTGGTGTATGACCTGATATTGCAATTAAACAAAGGGGAGGAAAAAAAATTAATAGGAAAACCTAGAAAGTAAAACTTTGATAGGAATGGAAGACATGATAAATGAACCAAACCAGGAAGCCAACAGCTTGTCTGATGTGCTTCAGCTCATCCCACGCCAAACCTACAAACTGATGGTAAATAAGGCATTAAACTTAGGACTTCTGAAAGAGAGGTAAGGAGAAAGAATACAAGAGACTGATCAATTGCCCCCACCTCCTCTGTTGCATCCTGACACCACTGTTCCAACTCAGCCAGCCCTGCTCTTACATGTTCCCCATTGCTGAATGAACAACATTCACGCCGCAAGAGAAGACTACAAAAATGGATTTCTCAGGCAAAATAGCTTATGATACTCAAGTAGCAAAGTTGCAGGCACTAGAAAACCTTGAGTGATATTTTTACCTGTTAAATAACTGAACGTTGATAAATGAAAATATCTGGGTGAATAGTTTGCAAACTAGTAATGGAGGGACCTGTATTGTCACAATATTGAAGGGAAAATTACGGTGTTTAGAGAGCGAACATAGCTGCACAGTGCACTATGTCATTGGACTTGGAAATTCCACTCACATAGTTGGCCCTGAGGACCTCCAAGTAGTTATTTAGGCATTTCACAATGCTTTGCCAGTGAACAATCAGCGATTGTAGAGCCATAGCATTAGCATAATAACATCCCTTCACTACACTGGCTCGGGCTGTCCTACGTGCCTGCATCACAACTGAAGAGAAAAACATTTATCATACTTCACGACAGGCATACCTTGCTCCTACAACTACAGATACCACCGGGAGAATATGACATGCAAAATATTTGTCAAACAAATATACAGTTCTTTTCCTTTTCCTAGAACTCGTGCACTCTAGCATGGAAGACATACAGCATGGTACAAGCAAATGTGGATCAAATTACTGACATGCAATTGCGAAATCAGGCTAATTTAAAGTCAGGCTAGATTCATAACCATTGCAATGCATCAAGACTTGACACAGTTACAATATTACCCATGATGAATTAGATAAGTTCATATGAGGCGACACGGGCAAATCTTTTTTTATTAGCAACTTGATTCCCTAGCAAAGTCTTATTTTTTTACATGCATTAAAAGGTTTATAAGAAGCAGCATCCTCTAATGGATGCATCTCAGAGAATTATAAAGAAACACTAACAAAA
Source organism: Juglans mandshurica (assembly GCA_022457165.1). Lineage (NCBI taxonomy): Eukaryota > Viridiplantae > Streptophyta > Magnoliopsida > Fagales > Juglandaceae > Juglans > Juglans mandshurica. The sequence goes on along the minus strand of CM039619.1, from coordinate 8,512,069 downwards.
ATCTGAGGCGGCATAGCCTAGCAGTTACCTGGATACACGATCCAAGCAATGGGGAGATCTCTTTTTTTAAATTCTCTCTTACAGTTCCATATATTTTCTCAAGGAAGGCTGTGAGTTGCTGTATAAAAAGTAAAGTTGGATACTTGGCTTCAACTTGCCGTAGTTCATCCAGGCCACCAAGCATCTGACTAGTAAGAAATGAGAACCCAGCATTTTGTGGAGATGCCCGAAGCCCTAATTGACGTTACAAAAAATAAAAAGAAGGAAAACAGGCAGGAAAGGTAACATAAAAAACTGCGTGATAGAACCAAAGAGAAGGAAAACAGGCACAACAACTTTCCTGACTTGAGACATCCTTCCAAACAGAGAAGTGGAAGTTGATCTTCGCTGCTGTGGAGTTAAGCTTGTTGTGCCATTTGCTTTCAATGTACTTTGAAGTAATAACAGTAATGTAGATGAATTTGATAGCCAATAACACAACACGTCATTGTTGTCCTGGACCTTCAGTGAAGTAGAAGTCACATACAGCATTTGAGTGGCATATGGCATCAAATCATCAAGCACAAATTATTTATTTCTTTACTGCTCCAGTGAAGAAGATCTGGAGGTATCAAGTCAGTCCATTCAATTAAGTGGACACATTGTTGAATGGCTGATCTGATTGTCCTTGTTTCCATACACGAATAGCATATGATGAAGACAAACAATATAATTCCAACTAAAACAGAGGTCTAGCCATACCTCAATTGCTGCGGCTATTGTCTGAATGATGCGGTCAAAAACATTGGTTCTTTCAAACTCAAAAGATCTCCAGTGGAGAAGGCCTTTGTATATCAGACAAGAAGCAACAGGCCTGCCACCAGAGAAACCTAGATTTTGTGAATTACATTTTATTAGCAGGTCCTGGTTCTCCTGCACCAAAAAAAAAAAACACAGCAACAGATAAAAAAAAAAGACCATTACCTTGTGTTGATTCAAACAAATACAAATAATTTCGGAAGTCTGGGAGTACAATACAAAAGGGGATATAAAAAAATATCAAGCACGTCTTTGAGATTTACGCTTGCTTCATAACTTTCTTACAAAAACTTACATGCTGCTTCTCATTTAGAGATTTTTGTGGCATGTCCTCAGGTTCAGATTTCCGCGAGTAAGGTACCGAAATAATTGAATCCTGAAAAATTTAGAAGATGATGGCACACATACACAGATTTTCCTCAACTTGATATATGCAAAAGCATATTACCAATGCTTTTCTCATTTCTCCACTTTGAACATTGCCGTTCTCCGGAGTTGTCTGAAACTCATGGACAACAATTCAACAAACATTTCCATGAACATGCCTGGTGGTACAAATAAAATTTTTTTCAGGCTAAATTACCTGAACGATTGTTGTCTTTGGTCTTGTAGATAAAGCTTTACTAGTTGGTGATATGGATAGGGCTTGCTGGCGAAGTACTTGATTCTCTGATTCTAAATTAGAGAGCTTCTCTTCAAGCCTGGACCAAAAGGTAGTATAAAAGTATCAAAATGATTTCATAATTACACATATTGAGTGACTCAATATGCATCCATGTCTTCCCCTATTTGTCTATGGCTCTGCTCCTACATTCATATCAAGGCTCCAATAAGAAACCTAATATTGGAAGCACAATTTGAACGCTTCAATATAATGCAAATACCTAACAGAATAAAAGTATAAAATTTTGCGCCGATTCTTCAAAAGTCTAATTCACATTTAGAGGTTCAAAGAACTTTTTGGAAATTCTGTTACGAACCTTTGCACTGAATCTTCTTCCCGGCATCTTCAAGCTTCCTAGTCAATTCCCCATTTTTGGCTTGCTCAACAGCATAAGCGTGCTTTGCCTCTTCTGCTATCCATGTTTCTGATAGCAACAAGGCCTGTAAAAGTGAAAAACTCATCATACGTCATTCCCATAATTTCAAACTGGTTTATGATAAACTACAAACTACTGTCAACCATGAGATTCCACACCAATTATATCAGCCAACTAGACTGCAACATGAGCAGGGGTGGCCAAGTATATGGATGTATGATGTGCTTCTAAAGGTTTCACATTGTCTACACGGATATTCAACTTGACAGCATACATTAACTGTACTGAATGAAGCAACCATTCAGTAGAGAGAGAGAGAGAGAGAGAGAGAGAGGGAGAGTGGGAGGGAGGAAGGAAGGGAGGGAGGGAGGAAGGGAGAACATTCAAGCACACAGCAACTACCATCTACATATAAGTAGTTATACCTTCAGCCTTTCAACTTCAGCTGTCAATGAATCAACCCTTTCCGTATCTTGTATTATAACAGGAGTCTCCTTAATGACAGGAGGTGCTTCTTCAATAGCTTTTCTGGCTGCCTTGCGTTCTTCAATGACCAAGTAGTTTGCTTCTTCTATTTCCCCTTGCATTGTATGCATCGCATCCTGCAGCTTGGCAATTTATTGGGCTTTTGCCTCCTCAAGGTCAGTCTGTATTTACAGCAAACAAAGTAATCTCAGATGGAACCTGAGATCTTCCGTAAGCATCCAAAATAATGAATTCAACAAAATAAAGATATAAATTTAAATAGATGGAAAAATAAAAATACTACCCTTAATCGCTTTTCAAATTTCAAGCGCCATGCAAGTTCTTCCACACGCTTTTCTAATTTGTCCTTTGCTTCTTTAAGAGCCCCTGTTTCTCTTGCAGCCTACATTAATTTAAAGGAAAATACATGTTACAAATTTCCATCAAGTCGAACAAAAATGAAAAGATACAATAATACTTGAGAAAAAAATATATCATGCCATTTTGAGCTTTCTGAGCTCTCTTCGAGCAATTCTGCATCTCCAGACTCCAGCCACACTGAGAAACAATAACTGCCTTTTGAAGACTCTTATAATGAGAATAAGCTTGATAGTACCGCCAATTTGCCTGCAAACCACAGATAGAGAGAAGGTTAGTATCTTTACAAGTTTGAGATTGACATTTGATTCTGTATAAGAGTGATCAATATAACCATGTCTTGAGTGGTAAATTGCATCAACGATAAGAAACAGACCATGCCACTGAATGCTCACGATACCTGGATGATGATGGAAGCCTTAGTTTGCTTTCGTAATCTGAACTCATTGCGTGTTGTCATTGCCCTTAAGCCTGTCTGCAATGTGATTGCAGATGACAGTACTGTTAGGTAGGATTTCCTGGCATTGTATTGCCTGAAGTTCTTCTGAATCTTCAGGGCTGCAGCTTCCTGTCTTAATTGCTGATACAATTTGCGGGAAATTATACCTACAAAAAGTGGGAAAACGACATCAGGTTTTCAGGACACGTGATTAGGTTTGTTAAAGATATTATTTGATTGAGCAGTGAAAAATATCCAACTTTCAGAAGTGCCTTCTTTAACATTTTGCCTTTTCTTTCTGAGTTGGATCTTTCCTATTCGTAAAGGAACCAGGTATCTCACAAATATAACCACATAAACGACACATAAGTGAGATTTTCATCCAACTGTCACAGTTCTACAATAGGCAAAACTTCTCATTTCAAAAGGAAAAACCTGAATCACATATGTTCCAACTTTCATGCATTCCATATGGGCTTAAATCTCATGAATTACAAAGTAACAAATCAGTTGAGCATGAAATAAAAGGTACTTCTTACTGATAAAATGCAGAGATTTGAAAAATAGTAGGAAAAGATACCTTGCCAATGAGATTGCAGCTGAATAGCAGCTTGCGCAAAGAGATGAACTCTTTACGAGTGATGTATGTATGAATTTGTCGTTGAATGGTTCTAGCAGCATTTCCAAGTACCTCTGCTCTTCTAGCATCCAACTCAGCCATCTGACCCACTCTTAGGAAAACCTTTGTCTTGCCTATCTGCCAGTACATATTTCAGAGAATAATTACCAATAGATACAGAGAAAATACATATGATTATACTGAATTAAAAAGCACAATAGAATCGTTAAAAACCCATTAAAGGAGCATGTGAGGTTGAGAAGTTAAATATAAAAGGCTAAAGTACCTGATATCCTTTCAATCCCTTTTTATCAAGAATCATCTGGCAGGCAGCTTTATCATCATAACTGAAAAGAAAGTTAATAATAAAAAAGTGCCATTAAGTACCATTCGAGATCTATATCTTCCTAAATGGTAACTACAACAAAAATAAAATTCAAAAACCATTCTGAAATTCTTTATATAAAAAGATAGAATCTTGACTCACTTTCCTTCTAGAAACTCTAAAGCCAAAACACCAAAACGATTAAGGAACTCATAAAATGTGAGCCTGGTAGGATATCCAGCACACTTTATCCTAATTGCCTCGAGAACACCCTAGAGAAAACAAGGAAGAATTTTAGAAATGGTACACGTCAACAAAATTCACTCACACCACAGCGTAGCTGTTGAATAATGTTAAAATTCTAAAAAATGGCAGGTTTCAGGGCATTATTTGGCTTCACTCGAGGTCTCCATCAAATATTGAAGTTGTAGCTGCCAATTGAAAGAATTTGATTCGTCAATCATTTCTCATTTACAATAATCCAATTCATTTCTTTTGATAAATAATGTAATCTCGTTAAATAGCAAAGAGGGGTGCAACCCTAGTACACACAAACTATACAAAGAGAACGTCTATCCAGAATAATCCAATTCCTTTCTCATTTGCTATTATCCAAATTACAGTATTACTCAAATTAGTCACTTAAAAATTTGTCAACAACGGAGCATACTAGTCCATAAAAATCAATTAATCATTTAAAACCACACACTATACCTTTACCAAAATTAATTAATAGGACACAACTAGATGTTTAAAAAAAAAAGAGTCTAGATCTGTAGGCCGTCTTGATGTACAACATGTGACGAAAAAAATAGACCTGGGTATGTCAGCCAACTTGAGGCATCAAAAACATGAGATTGAGGCAATTTGCCAAGGAATGCATATGGCATAAGTATAAAAATAAAATGTAGATAGAATCAAGTTAAATCACACCATCAAAACTTGTTTACAGAATTGCATCAAACTAGCCATCATATGTTAACCTGGAGCAAATAAGAGAAGATGAAAAGGAAATGCATGCAATCACCTTGAAGCGCGTACCAATGGAAGAAAATTTAGATGACTTTGATGATTCTTCTGGAAGTCAGGGAAACAGACCCACCACAAAGAAGCACTTTGAGGCAGTCAATAAAGCTTGATGTTCAGCCACCACATAATCTTTGTTCTTGTCAAGGAACTGATCAGCTTAATAAGTTACCTTTAAAAATGGGAAAGATTTCAAAGATTGAAAAAGGGCTTCAAACCGCAAAAACCAAAGCGCGAGAAAGCATTGGTTTGATAAAGCACTTGTGATTTTTGAATGTCTGGTACAACTTATGAGCAAATGTTTCATGTGTAGATTTAGGAAACATACTGCATGGAAGAATTCATATAAAAGTAAATTGCAAAGTAAAAGAAGAAGACACCAATCATAATAGAATGCAGGAGAACATACAAATCAGTGGATTGAATTTACATATCTGTTGATTATAATCGAGATAGAAACTTAGAATTAACAAACTACATTAAGCAAGAGTAGTATATTACCAGGCTTCATCAAGTAGTGCAATAATTCCTCCAGGTTTCTGAAAAGATCAAATTACTCCATTTATTATATGAAGGTCGTAACAATACAACATTGTTATGATATGTACTCAAATATTAAATCACACCATAAGTCAATGAGTCTGTGAATCTAACTCTAACTAAAAAAGTCCTTTCAAGCCGCCTGAAATTGGGAAGCACAAAATTATGAAGTTGAAAGATTGCACAAGGCAATAGCTAAAAACCTTTTCAATCAGATCAAGCACATCTTGATTATCAACAAATTCAATGTAGCTCCAATTGATCTCTTCTTTGGTATAATCTTTCTGCTCCATTTTAAATAGATGCTGCAAGAGCAACATAAAAAATAACCAAAATTAGTCCATAATCTATCTCAAAGTTAGGAGTCAAACCCACTGATTACCAATAAATAAGCTGACCTGATTGAAATGTTGTTGTAGTTTTTCATTCGTGAAATTGATGCAGAACTTCTCAAAGCTGTTTTATAAGAACAGATGTTAGTTCAAAACCAATAAATCATGGTTGTAGTTGTGCACTGTTCTCTGTTTTAGCAGGCTGTGGTTGTTAGGGTGTGAGGGTGGAAGGGGCAATGTTATTAGAGCACAAAAAATGAAGTATCTTACACCAATCATATTAAAACACGTTACTCTGTACCTATTGCACTTAAAACTTTCAAAACCATAGATGTCAAGAACCCCAATTATTGACTTTGAGTTTGGATCCTGTCCAATCGAAATGTTAATTTTTTCCACGAGCCTGTCAAAAGCATGATAGGAATGCATTATAATCAATATACACACATGGATAAAGCACCTTAATACATCCCATGGAGAAAAGAATCGGTCTGATGAGCCCCTTACCATTCAACTAAGTGCGAATATATGGTCTTGGCCATTGCATCCCTGCTAGCAATTGCATTGTCGGGGTCAAGAGTTCTTGTAATAATTTCATCAGGCGTCACCATTACACGTTTAATTAGGGAATCTTCCAAGCTCTGTGCATCACACCTGCACAATGATATGATTAATAGAGATTCAACTCTACTTGAATAGACTTCAAAACAAGATACAGCAATCAACTTTGAACAATGAAGAAGCAGACGAAACACACTTGAGAAGTTCCGCTGTCATATTTAGATGAAATCTAGACTTTTCATCCTTAATGACAGAGGAATCTATCTTCTTCCCTTTGGCAAAATCAACATTACCAAGGTGAAGAATTGCAGCTACGACCCTGAATATTGCATCCTGAAAAGAGTTATATATGATAAGAAATCTTACTGGGCCTTCATAGAACATGCAAGGTTCAGAATACAAAAAGACAAACTTGTTCTTGCTCACTAATTCCAACCATGTCCATAGCCCTTCTGGTTGCCATATATTCATGAGCATCATTTACACCATTCAGTTCATAACAATTTGATTGGTTTAAGTAATGGAAACTTTTCGGGCTCCCCAACTTATATCTCTCAATGTCCTGCAAATATTTGAAGATAAAAAATTCTTAAATAGCATTTATGTTTATGAACGCCCACTGAACCAGCTTGACTTAAAGAACAATACAGAGAAATAAATTGAGAAGCAGAATTGTGTAAAATACCTCAGGTGGAGCAGCACAAAGGAGGTAAAAGCAATGGTAGTTTCTCTCTGGATCAGAAATTTGGCAAACTAGCGACCTTTCAAGCAGATTAGTTCTTATTGCTGCCCCAGATATCCTCTCATTCTTGTCAAATTGGCTTTCAACGAATTTGCCAAAAGGACTACATAGTAATGTCAACAGGGCATAAAAGAGAACTGATAAGGAGGACATCAAATCTAGATACTGAATAATATATGCATGATTAGGAAATTTAAAAAAAAAAAAGTATAATTGAAAGAACAGAAGATCACTTGAGTTTTATCAGATTGAACTATAAAGTGGATTCCATATGATTAAGACAGCTATCAACGAGGAATGACCATGGCAAATTAATATACACCTTGAGTCGTTGTTCCGAAGAGTTTTGGCATTGCCAAAGGCTTCAAGTACTGGGTTGGACTGTATATTGAAATAATAAAAAAAACAATATATGGTCAATAAGGATATAGCCCCTATTTACTTAATTCCTGAGATAATGTAAATGTATGCTTATGGAGGGAACTTGGGATCATGAAAATAGAATAAAACTAATAATAACTTTTTCACACCTCCAGAACTTGTTGTTCAACTGTTTGTCCTTCTACTCCAAATCTCCCACCTAAGTATGCAAGATATCTCATGATCATCTTTGTTGTCTCATTTTTACCTGCACCACTTTCTCCACTAACCAAAATTGAATTGCTCTTTCCTTCATTAATCATTGCCCTATTACCTTAAACAGCATGAGAAACAAGAACTCTACCCCACAAGGAAACGAAAAAGCTGTGACATTAAGGAAATGAATCTCAACTTCACCTGTATGCAACATCTGCAACTGCAAAAACATGAGGACTAAGCTCCCCAAGAGCAGCTCCTATGTATTGTTCCATAATGTGTGTGCCATATACATGAGGCAATCGTTGAAATGGATTGATTGCTATCAGGATATTGCCTGTGTATGTCTGAGAAGGTAGTTACAAGTATTATCATAAAAAATACTTGTTTAAGTATATTGTGTTCTTAAGGAGAGATAAGAAGTAAAACAGCTCACATAGATTTCGTTAAGTTCATATCTAGTGGCCAGATTTTGCAGCACTCCAGGTTCGTGCAAATATGAAAGCTTTGTCATGTCATCTACACCTCCAGGAGGAGCTTCAGTATCCTTTGGAAACACTTTTGATACGTTTGTGATGACCTGCACAAAACCATCCAACTGATTAGAATGAGATTTGTATGAAGAAAAACATGTAAACAGAGAGACAAAACTATGGATGGGTTAAGATTCATACTACTGAACAGAGAGACAAGGCCTGTCTAGACAAACCCGAGCATTCAGTTGAGTGCAACTTTGAGAATAAAGGGCACCAATTATAACAGGGTTTTAAAACAGTATTCAAGTCAAAGCAGGACTACTCATCATGTTTGCAGCAGAACATCTACAGAAAAAGTTCCTTAGGATTTGCTCACTTATTCAACTTAGCCTAGGACACTGAATCCTAGAAGCTAATATCAGCAAATGCAAAATAAGATAGCACAACTAGAACAGAATTCTTGACATTATGCTTCCATGGCGTGGCAAAACCTACAAAATTTTCCAGTTAATGTTTTCTTTGCACTCTTACCATCACTTATTTTACAAGTCTTTGCTGGGAAGATGAGGAGCAACCTAAATTTAGACAAGTAATCTGCCTCCCTTTTCGCAGTATAAGGTTTTTTTTTGCCGATACTTTTGAGAGAGTCAGAACAAGTATCAGGAGCCAAGAAGCCAAAGTGCTAGGTTCATAGCACCATCCCTTACAAAATGCTTGAGCTGTGGACGGCAATTGATGGACCCAAGCCTAAATCTTTAGCAATTTCTCAACACAATCATCAATGAACAGTTACTTTATAAAAAAAAAATATTTATTTATTTATTGAGAGAACAAGAGAGAAAGTTTTACTTCAAAAACAAAGCAAAGAGATAATCATGCCCTAGAATTTGGCCTTTAGATTGTTTTCTCCGCACAATTAATAATCCTGATGCAGGAGCATTTAACGGTACTAAAGAGTCAACCAGAAAGACCAATGAAAGAATGTTTAGCAGGACTAAAGAGGTTCATGATGGTTCAAATTCCAATAGGAAATCTGATGTACAATCAGAAAACCAACCTATTTGAGAGACTATTTATTTTAGAATAAATGAGGGAACAGAATATGAAGGGTTTGGGTATGAATGGACTCCAGAATAAAATCCTTAATCTGGATGATGTGCAAACAATAATCTTTCTTTCTTAGCTTCATAGTATACTAAAGTCAATAATTAGCCTCTTCTGTTATTTATGATTTACTTCAGCCATAATTCTCTGATTCTTTGGTTGACAGCTCCCAATACGCTTATTACATAACACCTGCTCTGTCCTAAACAACAGAAAGTTTCTCTACTCAAACCTGCCTTTTCCCATGACTCGAATAATAATTTTGAAAAGAAAGATAAATACAAACAAGATCAATAACTCTCATTTATGACGCAAGCCATGAATTTTCTCAATAGTTACTTTTGCATATAGAACTAGTTGATTCAACAGATGGGTCCAGTCATACAAAATAGGGGAGAGCTTACTCTTTTTCCATTGGTTGTATTGACATGAACGTCGTGACCATTGATCCGAGTTACTTGCCCATCTATCCATGCCAGTACTGGATCTTCAGCCCATACATGAGAACTTGCAACTATGTTAACTGGTGATGCCTGTAAATCGCAAGAATGCAGAACAACCATCAAAATTTGAATGTTGAAGTCCAAGAGTGTAATTTTAACATGGAAACTTTAGACTGTGACACAGCACAAAAGAGTAATATCAGTATCTGTAACAGAATTTCAATTAAAAAAGTCATAAGATACTTTGCAGCAAATAATTAGAAAAGGGATAAAGCATTCGTTGCGTCAAATGTTCATGGGTGACCATGCCACGTAGATCAATACCTTGATCAACCTCCTATCTGGGCCCCTTAAGCCAACAAGTAAACCTTAGTTTGCCATAGTCAAGATGAAAACCTATTATTTGGAAACCTCCATATACCAGGTAATGGAACTGGAGACAACTGGATTCCTGGAGAGTCCTCAAAGTTTCTACGTGCCGTCAAGAAGAAAAGGCTGGTCTACCTAAAAATGCTATAGGCTCATCTCAGATGAGTCACTTTGCCAGCACTACTATTCAGGAATGTTGGAATGAAGAAACTCGCAAACCCACAACAAATCATCTGAAGTAAACAGTACAATATTCTCTATTAAGGCTCTAGTTTTCAAATGACCTCATGTCTTCGCCTCGATTTCAAACTAGAATCTTAATCCATGGGTGCCATTAAAATGACTTTGTAATATGAATGCAGATAAAACTCGGCGATGAAATTTAGCCAACATTTAACTTTTTGAAATTATCATCATAGTTCTCACATACACTATAACTTGGAGAAATGATATTTGCAGTATTAGAGTGAACCCATGGTGTGCCATTAAAATGACTTTGGAATATGAATGCAAATAAAACTTGGCGATGAAATTTAGCCAACATTCAACTTTTTGAAATTATCATCATAGTTCTCAAATACATTATTGCTTACTTATTAGTTGTCTTAGAGGTATAATTATGAAAAGTAACAGAAACCAGCACAACAAATTCAAATGGCACATAGTAAACCAACAATCAACTTCAAGAAGTAACAAAAGGTGGAAACAGGGAACAATGTAGACCCAATAAGAGGTAGCTAAAGAGAACAAATCTTCAACTACCACAACAATATATACAATAGAGAGAGAGAGCGAGCAACGCTTGGAAATGAAGAAGATAAAAGCTGAAGAAAAGTTGGATTGCACTGGAATTTATATATACATAACACAATTGTCTCTTAAAGATAATTATCAACTATATACCTGTGAAATCACCACTTGTCCCAAAAGCTTATTTTGATGGGAAGAGGTAGATTTTATTATTGATTTTATATCTTAACACTCCTCCTCACTTGTGGGCCAGACTTCTCCTTAATGAGTAGGTCCAACAAGTGAAATATTTAATTAAATGGAGTAGAGTGTAGAGTCAGGATTCGAACTCAGGACCTATGCTCTGATACCATATAGAAACATTCATTTCTCCCCATAAAAGGCCTAAGAGCATTCACATTGGCTTCTTCAAATAACTTTTCATCTCTAAATTTAAATAACTTTATCAAAAATTGGCCCACATTGAATTAGCTAAAGACTTTTCATCTTGAATATTATCTACAGTAAATTCATACTTTTCTTCAAAGATGAAAAGTACTGTTCCACCTCCAAATGTATAATTTATTAATTTCGGCCCTCTCCCGCGTTCCTTTTCTCTTTCTTCTTCTCTTCTTCCCTCTCGCGCGTTTCTTCCTTCTCTTCTTCCTGGATTTCTCTCTCGCGTCTCTTCCCCGTTTTGTTCTTTTATTTTTTTTTTCTCTTCTTCTCTTCTTCCTTCTCCCGCGTCTCTTCCTTCTTTCTTTTCTTCTAGTTTTTTTTTTCTCTTTTTCCCTCTTTCTCTTCTTCCCCATTTCTCTTCTCCCGCAACCATTCTCTCCCGCGACGGCACTCTCCAGCACGGCACCGCAACAGCGTTTCTCCACCACGACAAGCACACGGTAAGATTCTAAACCCTAACCTTGATTTTACTATTGATTTTTATTGTTTAGGTTTGATTTTGTTGATTTTGTTGTGTTGTTTGGGTTTGATTTGAAGCCCTAGCTGTGATTCTACTCTTGATTTTATTGTTTGGGTTTGATTTTGTTGATGTTTGGGTTTGATTTTGTACGTCTCGGATAGTTTCTTCGGTCTCGCTTGTCTTTCATGATGGTGCGATTTGGCCGTGCTGCACTTCCTCTGTTTTCATGCCTGGTTTTTGTGTGTGTTTTATCGAATAATAATGTTCAACTTAGACGGCTCCTTGTCACTTTCATGTGTGTGTTTTATTCACTTTCATGCTGAAATTCCTTGTCACTTTCGTCTCACTGTGATGGAAGGTGAGCTTGAATTAAGGGGCATTTTGCATTTTAAATAGAACCCATCAGATCTTTCTACTTTCATTTTTCTGATTTGGGTCAAAGAAACCAGAACTGAACTTGATGTAGGAAGATATGTTGGGGCAAATTTAAATATATTATCATTGGACTATAATATATTGATGCAGCACTGAACTGAACTGATTTGGGTCAAAGAAACCAGAACTGAACTGAACAAACTTATGGAGTATCCAATTCCTTTGTCATTAAATGGTTGAAGATCCCCACCTCTTCTGTTGTGGGTTCCAAGTCATGCTCACCATCATCTCATATATTAGATGGACTCCGACACTTTTAAGATTACTTTCTCTGAATCACTTTCAAACGTAAACCTCATATTATTGTTCCCTCCCCTGTAACTTCTTGACAGCATCTCATTAATAGAATTTCCAGTTATGTATTTTAGATATATACGATGTGGGTCCAATGAAGGCCATAGCCCCAACCAAGAAGCTGCACAACAAGCATTTTTTTTATATATTTTTTTTTATGGAGTAACCTATGAAAAGATTTTTTTGCTGGAGTAAGTTTGAAGAACGAAATCATAAGGTGCCCTCACTCCTCATGTTAGCATAACATAATTGATTTCTATCAGTATTAAACTCTTTTTCTTTTGATAAAATAATCTGATATTGAACTATTATCAAACCAATGTAGCTAAAAGTTAAAAATTGACAACTCATGGAGAATTGCATTCCATAATTTGACAACTCTGATATTGAACTATTTGTTTTGGGGTTGTAGCCCATGATTATTTTGTGACTTTTTGTTATTTTGGATCACAAATGTGGGTGTTTGGTTGCATTGAAGATCGATGGAATTGTTTTGATAATATTGATATCGTGTGATGAAATTTTATTTATTGGATTGTGAAAATAAAAATGAATATGATTGTTGAAAATTATAGGTGATTATAAGAGGTTATGAAAATAGAATTAATTAAAAAATAAAAATTAATTATAAAAATATAAAATAATAATATTTTATTATTATAGAGAGTGTGATGACTAATCTAATGTAGACTTTAAGTTTTGAATGATTAGCTAAAAGTGGAAAAGTTACATATTAGTCAAAATTTGAAAAGTAAAATAGCTAATCTAATGTCAATGCTCTAATAAGAGAAGTGAGGTAACTCTTTATAAAGACTAGGATGAGTTTGTTCTTAAGTCGTGTAGGAATTCTCAACACGCCCCCTCACGTGTAGGCCGGTATTTTCAGTACCATCATCGTGGGTAGGTCGCAGGTGCCCATCATCAGTCATAGGTTAATTTGGCTCTTATACAATTTGAAATCACCATTTATCTCAAAAGTTTAAGTTGATAAAAAAATGTAGATTTTATAATTTATTTTATATCTTAACAATAGTCGCACAAAAATTCAGCAAGCACGTCAATACAAAATAGAGAGAGAGAGAGAGTCAAATGTGAAATGAGGTAAACAGAACAAGAATGCTTCTCGAATTTACCATTTGATAACACCGGAGAGGATGCCCTGGTCTTTCAACTCCTCCGAAACAATTACCATGCACTTGAACTCAGTAATCCCAGCAGATCAGACAGGAATATGAATCGCATATATCTTCCAAAAATTCAAAGACATACACAAAACTCCAGAAATTCCTTCCCTCCCTATCTCTCCCTGAACTTGAGTCAAGCTGAGGGTTCGTCTCTCTCCCTCTAACTTAAATTTTCGTTTGTCGCGTCTCTGTCTGCGTGTCTCTCGGTGCCTCAGAGAGGCTTTGGAGTGTCCGAAGAGAGGCATGCAGTGGCGTTGGGAGTCTTGGGACAAACGGTAAACAGCTATGCACGACTCCAGAGAGCCATTATAAAAGATTCTTTCTCAAAACTCAAAATGTTGCCATTACGGCGTCATTAATATCTCTAATTAAAGTAATCAAATCTTTAAAGGGCCTGAAGTCTATTATCCTAGTTATACCGTGTCCAATTACATAATCACACCCTTTTGCGTTTTTTATCCTCTAATTAATTATATAACAACAAAATGCTTTCCTCATTTTTTGTTTACTTTTTTTATTCTTCAATTTCTTTTTAAAAAAGTTCCCAACTTCAATCTAAATATTTTTAAATCTACAAAAAAAAAAAAAATTATATTTCAACTTTTCGCCTAATTACTTGTCTGAGTTTTAATTAAAAGTAAAAAACAAAAAGATTTAAGATTAACTTGGATAGTACAATATTCTCAGTATATTCCATTACTATTAATTATTTTATTATTTTTATTACTTTTTCACTATTATTCACAGAATAGCTGAAATCACTTCACTACCTAAACACAACCTTAAATAACCCTTGCAAAAAACAATATAAAAGACTACCTTGAGAAATTATATTTGTCGTTTTATAGTTTGCAAGTCTCACATACTCTTTTTTTAAAAAAGTAAGTAAATCTGTGACTCATATAAAAAAATTATTTTTTAGTAATAGATTCTATTTTTTTTCAAATGAAGTGCACATGACTTGTACATATAAAGACTATATCTTGCATTACTCTTCTCCTTAGCTACGGGGTTCAACGTTCATATTACTTGACCATGATGATCATTTGCACCATGATCTGGATAATGATAAAAGAGTAATAATAGATACAATACTAGAGTATGCAAATTCTACTCACTTTATTTGAAAATAATAGGATCTATTATTAAAAAAATATATTTTCATATGAATCTCAAATATGATAAATGATATTTACAATTATAAAGTGTGCAAGTTTCGTGCACTTCCTTTAAAAAAATGATAAATCTATGACCCACTCAAAAAAAATAATTTCACTTCCTTTAAAAATAATGAATAAATCTATGACCCACTTGAAAATTTTTATTTTTTTAAATGTTGAATTCCACTTTTTTTTAGAAAAAAAAGAAATCTGCAGGGTTTGCATATTTTATGATTTTATCTAGCATTACTCGAAGGGGAATATGCATTGAATTGACGAGTTTTACTACTTATCATCTCACAAGTCACACACCATACACTATACATATTTTTATTAGGTTTATTTTTAAAATTTTTATTTTTATTTTATTTCTCCTTAACTAATTGAGTGACACCACACATTTGCTAAAAATAAAATAAAATTACTTGCCATAAACCCCAGTGACCCACTGTAGTTTTAAATCGTTGAATTAAAAAATAAACTTTAGAAATCTCAGTATTGAAAGTCAGTTCCCCGAAATATTTACATGCCATATTCGAGTGCAAGTATTCACCGACGTTTAATATTTGCTCAGAATCTGGATTTTCTAGATTGTGATATATAATAATTTAGAATTTTAGATAGATAATTAAGCTCACCTTTAGAAATAACTAAGAATATGAAGGCATTTACAATAATACGGGATTCCTACGTGTTAACGTTGTGTTTCAGACATCTTTAGACCGGATTTTAGCAACTCGGATATTTAAAGTTGTGCCTGCAAAAACGAAAAAGAAAAAAGCTGGGAGCGGATGGTCTTGAGGCGAGGTGTCTTCGATACTAAAGTCAGTAGAGTATTTTAAAAGTTTTTAAATAATAAGAGAATCTAGAGAGCTTTTTTGTATCTGAAAATTACAATTTATATTAGGAGTCTGAGGAACAGATCGTGCCTGTCCCGGCAGAGCCCATGTCCCTTTTATTATTCATTTTGTCAAAGTCATTTAAATGTGGTGTGCCTCTATGACGGTGTCATTACTGTGGTATGTTACTCGGACAATGGTATCATTAATGCGGTGTGATTCTCTGATTTATTTTACCCTGCTGTGTCTTCGGTGGTAGGTCGATATTCCATTATCAGAAGATCAAATGTTCTCCATCTTTCTCGTTCTGCCCTATATGAGTCCCCATAAGCGGAATGCGACCGAGTGAGCAGAATGCGACCGAGTGGCGTCAAGCCTGTCTGTCCCATCAACCAACATTGCTTATTTTTCCTTGCAGACGAGTTGTTTCGTGGGCAAGTTTGGGCCCTAGACCTGGTATCGGAGCGAAATCCATTATTCTCAACCGAGCTCATAGTGGGCTTATGAGTGAGGGGGAAATACCCTTACATTATGATTTGGTTTATTCATTGAATGGTTCATAAATTATTTGTTCTTTCCAAATTATTGGTATATTTTTCTATGAAGTTTACAAGGCATTTATGGATTTTTTCTAAGACTGTTCATCCGGGTATACTCGGTCCGGAACCTGGGTTTCGGCCCGGATACACCCGGGTTATGACCCGGGTCAAAACCTGGATGAATCCGGATTTTAAAAACCTAGAATTATGGGTTCCAGGTTTTACCCAGATATATATATATATATATATATATATTTAACTAAATGTTCATATTTAATTAAATTTAAAAACATAATTTCGTTTGAATGCATAATTATTTTTATGTAAAAGCCTATATTTATTTTAAAAACTTCAAAACAACAAATTTCAAACCATAATTATTTTTTATACAAAAGCTTTTATTTTATTATTATTATTATTTTTTTTTAAGAAGTCAAGTTGGAACACATAATGTGTTCTAAATACTAAATTCATCTATGCATGCATCACAATGCAATCCATTACATATTACATGATTTGTTATTTATACATTATATTACAAAATACAAAATTAGAATATATGAATTACAAAATTAGTAACATGTCCATCAATGATTTAATCTCCACACCAAATAGCAACTTCTGAGAAATCTTGCAAAACACACAAAATTTTGAACAATGATTAATACAAATTCCACTTAATAAATTAAAGATTAAGATGAGAATGGAAGTTTTTTTTTCCAAATACACCCACACTAACAAATATTTTGTAGAGTTTTCATTCAAATAGATATCCTAGGCAGCCACTTCTCTTAGCAAAATTAATAAACAAGAACATAAAACTGAGTAATATTCAACTATAAAAAAGCTACACATTCTCTCTGTCCTCACTCTCTTAACAATATGAATATCAAAATGCTTAATACAATAGTACTTGTGCTAGTATATACTCAACTTTGTTTCATTGAAGCATACAACAAAACCTGACTGGAGCACATCCTCAAATAGTTGGTGCAGTACCATGACCCTGAAGAAATTATTGCTGATCCACAAAGTTGGCCTCAAAGTGGAGAAAGCATCACCACATGTCATATAGGATATGATCAATCATAGGTGAACAGATCGTGCTCCTACAGAAAAGGAAATAAAAATCTTGCCCAACTTTCTAGTTTTTTATATTTGAAAAAACATATATGTACCTAATAACTATCTTAATTAACGTAATAACAACATAATGCATGGTGACTTTGTATATATTAAAAATTAACCACTTATAGTGCATGCCAATATAAAACCAAAAGGCCATGCAAATCTCATCAACATTAATGTATATATAGTTTCTCTAGCAAAGACGATAACTACTCCAATTCATAAACTTAAAAGTTTTAGATATTTAACAAGAAAAATAAATGCATGAGGTTAAAACTTGTAATAGATATTTACAATTAAATATGAGAAACGTGATTAGAGGACTAGCTATTCCACTAAAGATAATGATAGCTTTATGGAAATATGAAACTTTAAAAAATGTAAGCCAATGTTGATCTTCCCACTTAAACATAACTACCAGGTCAATGAACCAGAACATAGCAATGAGAATGGACCACAAGAGGAAGGCTACAACTTCTAAGTCTGAAACTGGATTGAACTGTCTTAACTCTCTAAAGTCTTTGATTTTCCTAAAAATATTTTGGAACCCAAAGGTCTCAATTTTTTTTTCCAAACTCCACCCAGAAACACAACTAATTTTTTAAAAAAACAATATAGAAAAATCAAAGATACAACATCCTAAAAACCATTTCTTCCAAATAATAACAAATATTCATTAGATATATATATATATATATGTTATCAGATATAGCAGATCTAAACAAATCTAAACAAATATTCCAAATAATAATAACCCACGGCTCTAGTATTTTGCAGCTAAATAGATTTAAATAGATACTCCTCAAACATTCAAACAGATCTAACCCATAAAAATACTCCACAAGCATTCAAACATTCTAAAAAAAAAAACACCAAAATCAACAAAGAGAGAACAAAACAGATGGAATAAAGAAAACATACCCAAATGGAAATCCTTTCTAATATTTTAGATCCCAAGCTCGAGCACTTCCACTGTTTGGCATCGTAGATAGCACAGAGAGAGATAGAGCAGATGAAAGAGTGATTTTGGGAGGAGCTACGGCATCGCAGACGCAGACGCAGCTGCAAAGCAAAGCGAGAGAGAGAGTAGATGAGAGAAATGAATCAGGGAGAGGGAGGCGTAGGGCATCGCACTTCGCAGAGAGAGAGAGAGAGAGTAGATTAGAGTTGAGTGTGATTCCCCGCCGCGGGGGGGGGGGGGGGCTAGGGCATCTCGTAGCACGATGGTTTTATATCTAAACTCGGGTACCGGCCCAGGTGTATTCCGGGCCGGGACGGATGAACAATCTTAATTTTTTTCTATTTTTATTTCAACAAGTAAAAAATAAAAAATAAAATAACTTGAAACTTCTTGGCCTAACATTAGCATAAAGTTCATTAAACCAAGTAGTATTTAACTAAAAACATTGTGCAATAAAAAAAAAATTTAAAAAGTTCAAGAAAAAAGCTAAAAAGTTTATTAACCAAAAACTAATGTTGCCTATGACGTAGGACCCCCTATGTAATAAACTGATAAAATATAAAATACTCAGACTTATGTGTATGTGTTATAAGTAAAACTATTAAAAATTAAAAATAATATTTTTGTCCATTCCTAAATAGTTGACATTTCATATCCATCTCTTATATATGAGATAAGATATTTGTAACTGTGAATTATGCAAACGTCATGTAATCGCTTTGGAAAAAATGAATAAAACATGAGATCTATATGAAAAAAATTAATTTTTTAATCATGAACCCTACTATTTTTCAAAACGATTACGTGACGTTTATGTACTTCACGATTATATGTAGAATTACTCCTTATATAAATGAGTCTATAGAAAGGAATCGAGGTAGAAATATAGAATCTCTCCACTTATTATTATTATTATTTTGGATTACTCTCTGCTTAAATTTGTACACATGGGATAATCTTTTAGTAAGTCAATAATATTAAAAGATTACTTCAATCCAAATCCCCCCACCAATCTATTTATCACAATACGACTACTCAAATGAATGTCTTGGTAAAACGTATGCTATTTTGTCAAGAAAGTGATGTTACATATCGTTAAGGACAAATCGAGAATTAGAACGGGAGTTTCTAACAGGTTGTAATAAGAGTTTTTATATTATAAGTCGGTATGGATGACATTTTATCCATACCACTTGTAGTCTTGTATAGTAAAATTTGATCGGTAATATTTAAAATTTATCTTATAAATAAAATGTGCATTCTCAACATCGATTTGTAAATAAGTAATTCTACATACAACTGTGAAGTCTGTAAACACCGTGTAATCACTTTAAAAAAGAGTGAGATCCACTATTAAAAAATTAATCTTTTTCAAGTGAGTCCCATGTTTTATTCATTTTTTTCAAAGCGATTATACGGCGGTTGCACAATTCATTGTTACAAATATATTTTCTCTTTGTAAATATATATTTAAAGCAAATCGACTTCAAATAAGGCACAATCTCATTAGAAAGTACAATACTAAATTAAATAAAAACAAGACCAATACTCCGACCTTACAAAATATCAAAATAGAGGTACTAATCTATAAAATAAGAATTTACATAGTGAAAAAATACAGAGAAAATCTCGGATGCTGATTTATGAAAAATGATAAAATAAATTTTGAAATTTGATTGATTTTATTTTTTATTTTTCCCACTTCCCGAGCATGTCTTAATTCATTTTAAAATAATTTGAGAAGTGAGAAAATTAGTTTGGATAGTGAAAATGTTTCATCTCATATTATCATTACAACTTTTTTAAATTTTCATACAAAATATAATAAACAATTCAGTTTTTTTTAAATTTCAAAACAATAACAATGTTAAAAAATAATATTATTGTAAGGGAAACTTTTCCCTTAGAAATGGCCCATTGGAACTCAGCTCAGAAACCCATCCCAATGGGGATCTTACTTAAGCAAGGGGCTAAATGCCAACCAGGGAGAGAAACCGTCTGGTCGACAAAACAACTCTACTTGACACATTGGCGGTCTCCCTCGAGAACAGAATATGCACAGAATACATGGGAAACGCAAAAGACTCTTGATTCATTAGCATCAACAACTCACATAAATCGGATTGAGTCTCGAGGAGCCACCACACATTAATAACACTACAAATCAAATCACACTTCACAATTATGAAGTCGGCACGAAGTCATGCCACATTTAAAGACTCTGACAAAATGATCAATACAGGGAACCCGGACTTCATGGACGTTGGCATGATCTGCCCTTCAAACCTGTAATATAAATAACTGATCTCAGGTACGAGAAAACTCTATCTGATCCTTAGACTTTCTTACTTATTTACTACACTCCAAGAACACTTATTGAATTTGACATTAGAGGCATTCGACCCCTAGGCCTCCCTATCAAAGCTGCATACATTCTTTTCTCTACAGGGTTTGTTGCGAAGACCTGAGTTGTTGAAATTTAATCTAAAGGTTTGCGAAACACGACATCAATAATTATAATAATATTTTATTCAAATTTTAATTTTTATTTAAAACTATCTCATCTCATCTCATCTCATCTCATCTCATCTCCTCAAACCGTTAATAAACAAAATACAAAGAAGCTTGAAAGGAGACCTGAGTAAGTATCATCCCTATCTTAACATAGGGGATGAGAATTGTCCAAGAAAGACGAAGGGACGGAGTGCTCGAATAAGTAAAAACACTAGAAACCACCCTATAAAAATTGTAACCGGAATGTGCAAAATGTGCGTTTCATTTCATTTCCTGCCTCGCTCTTTCACCAAGAAGGTCTAAAAAAGACAGCCCCCACTGCAATGGCCGCCTCTTCCTTCTCTATCTTCCAACCCTACTCTCTCTCCGTCAAACCCAAAACCCCCACCCCTCCAAACCCACCTCCTAAATGTCATTTCTTTCCAATCAAAGCGTCCACTCACTCTACTCCTTCCCCTACTCCACCAAAGCACACAGTATCCAAGCCACGCCGCCCCGCTGACGAGAACATTCGCGATGAGGCCCGCCGCAACAACCACATCCACTCCCACCGCTTCTCCGCCAAGTACGTCCCATTCAACGCCGACGCTTCGGAATCCACGGAGTCTTACTCCCTCGACGACATCGTCTACCGCTCCCAATCCGGCGGCCTCCTCGACGTTCAGCACGACATGGCCGCCCTGAAAAACTACGACGGCAAGTACTGGCGCGACCTCTTTGATTCCCGTGTCGGCAAGACAACGTGGCCCTATGGCTCCGGCGTCTGGTCCAAAAAGGAGTGGGTCCTTCCCGAGATCGACAGCGACGACATCGTCAGCGCCTTCGAGGGCAACTCCAACCTCTTCTGGGCCGAGCGTTTCGGGAAACAGTTCCTGGGCATGAACGACCTCTGGGTCAAGCACTGTGGGATCAGCCACACTGGGAGTTTCAAGGATCTAGGTATGACCGTGCTAGTGAGCCAAGTCAATCGCCTCCGCAAAATGAACCGCCCTGTCGTCGGTGTCGGATGTGCCTCTACCGGAGACACCTCCGCCGCTCTCTCAGCTTATTGCGCCGCCGCCGGAATCCCATCCATTGTCTTCTTGCCCGCAAATCGAATATCGATCGCTCAGTTGGTTCAACCAATCGCGAACGGTGCATTCGTTTTGAGCCTCGACACAGATTTCGACGGCTGTATGCGGCTAATCCGGGAGGTAACCTCAGAATTGCCTATTTATTTAGCGAATTCGCTGAACAGTTTGAGATTAGAGGGTCAAAAAACCGCGGCAATTGAGATACTGCAACAGTTTGATTGGCAAGTACCCGATTGGGTCATAGTCCCGGGCGGAAATCTCGGGAACATATATGCGTTTTACAAAGGGTTCCACATGTGTAAAGAGTTAGGCCTTGTTGACAGGATTCCCAGGCTTGTTTGTGCTCAAGCGGCAAACGCGAACCCACTGTACTTGCATTTCAAATCAGGGTGGAAAGATTTCAAGCCTGTGAAAGCGAACACCACGTTTGCGTCCGCCATTCAAATTGGCGATCCGGTTTCGATTGATAGAGCGGTGTATGCGATTAAGAAGTCAAATGGGATCGTCGAGGAAGCAACCGAGGAGGAATTGATGGACGCAATGGCGCAGGCGGACTCGACTGGGATGTTTATATGTCCGCATACGGGGGTGGCATTGACAGCCTTGATTAAGTTAAGGAATAGTGGGGTGATAGGGCCTACGGATCGGACGGTGGTGGTAAGCACGGCGCATGGGTTGAAGTTTACGCAGTCGAAGATTGATTATCACTCCAAGAACATCAAGGATATGGCGTCTCGGTTTGCGAACCCGCCCGTGCATGTTGAAGCGGATTTCGGGTCTGTTATGGATGTATTGAAGAAGTATTTGCTAAGCAAGGCACCTAAGCATTAGGCCTGACTGTGAGCGCGGTAGGTTCTGCTCATGTACTTTATCTCCTGCTCATTTGGTTTGGTGGGCATTTGTGTTATCATTTTGTTTGCTTCGCTGGACGACAAGGAAGTGGTTATGGTAAAAGAAAAAAACAAAGAATATTTTTTTAGTCCTTTGCTGGTAGGAAGAGGTCCAAGTAGTAAGGCAGCATTCGACTTTGGATGAGTTCGTTGTCATTTGAATTCGGCGGCGTTTCTGCTGGTGAGCTTTTAGTTTAAAGTACTTACATATGTGCTGTTGTTTGTTGGAGAATACTCTTGCGTTTTTCGCTGTTGTATGGTATCTAATGCTTAGTAGGAGAGATGAATTTCCGCTTTTTCAGTATTTATGTGCTTCAAGATGCATTTGTAGTTGTTTTCTAGCACTCGTTTAACTTGTTGGAACCAAATAATTTGACTTGTCCAGATATGTGGAGCTGCATTTATGGAGTGACTTTGATGGCCTATGATTTTGAATTTGCACATTTCCTTCTTGAAATCAATTTATTATTACGTCTTTGATCATTAAGCGAATTTCACTTTATAACCCCTTGGACTGCATTTGAACGTCTATCTAACAAGTTTCAGGAGACCTGCTTCAGATAGTCTTGGTCGCATTCACTTTTTAATCTCCTCTGCCTTTTAGTAACCTAAAGATCAAATGCAGAGTCGTGGCTATGCACTCTGAATGAGCTAATTTAATTCATGACAATTCTAGTGGCCATTCAGTTGCTGTTGGCTGAGTGCATGATGAATCTGAGTTCCTTCTTCATTCTTCTTCATACACGCGCGCTCGCGCGCTCACACAATGTATATATATGTAAAACTTGAGTCACATGGGTTGGTTGTAGAAAGGATCCAGGTCGAAATCTGCAAAAGTTATTATCTTTTGGAG
This sequence comes from Juglans mandshurica, assembly GCA_022457165.1. NCBI lineage: Eukaryota > Viridiplantae > Streptophyta > Magnoliopsida > Fagales > Juglandaceae > Juglans > Juglans mandshurica. Next base: position 8,488,318 of record CM039619.1, on the reverse strand, counting down.
ATTAGAATACCTCTCAAGATGAGGGAGAAGTTGTAAGGTAAATATTGTAATTTTATATTTCCTCCAAATATAATCAACTGGTGTGGAAGAAAACACTCGATACTTCGCAGAGGAACTATGCAGTTTCTTGCTTCAATGATTTGATTCATTCATAATGATCCTTGCCGCTGTTAGCTGTATTTAGATTTGGAATAAATAAGTTCTTGGGGTGAGTTCCTGATTCATTTTAGCCAAAACAACATACAAAATGTGATAATACACTGCTTCGTTTTGTTGTTTAAGTTAATTCTTCCTTCTGGCTTCGGAAGGCTTTGCCTATGGCTGGCACACGGCCGCAACAGAGGGCGAGCTTTGTACAGAAGTTGTATATTGAAGCCCCCCCGGCCCATCGCTGAAACGACTGATGAAATATTGATGATTTGATAATGCGACACACGTGCTTTTCAGGTAAACATTGATGGAGCTGCACTACTGTGCCGCTTGTAAAAGTAGTGTTTTTTTTAATTCAATTTTTTTTATTCACATATTTTTATCATTGTTAAATATTTTAAAAAAATATGAAAAATACATTAATACACTAAAAATTACTTTCTTAATCATTAAATAATAAAAATTTTTTTTACTAAGCAGTCAAACGGAGCGGTAAGTATTGGGCGGCAGAGTAGTTTTTTTCATATTGATGATACCTTTACACTTCCTTTACTAGTATTTTATTATATAATTTTTTTTTTCTTTTTGCTTTTTGAATTTGGATTAAAAATCTCAGCACATGACATTCTTTCTTAATCTAGAATAAAATAAATTTAATAAACTAATGTAATCATATAAGTTATTTTTAATTAATTTTCATGATTACATTAGTTGATTCAATTTATTTATTTTTAGATTATACAAGAAGGTTATGTTATGAGATTATTAATCCAGATTTAAAGAGTAAAGTAAAAAAAGGATGGATAGGAAAAGCAAAAGAAGGTATAAGGGTATATTATCCAAAAATGGGTTAGAAGAATCAGAAGACTTAAAAGGATAAGTTTAAAATATAAATTTTCCAGATTTTGGTAATATAATGCTAATAGGGGGTGGGCCTCGCAAGTTCGGGCTTACATTTCGAACCCAAACATAAAATGTCAGCCCAAGCAGCGTAAATAACTGCATGGTCCACTTGGCTTGAGTGCGGTGTCACGAGGTGTTCGGCGCGAGTCCAAAACAGTGTTTTGACTGATGTCTATTGTCTAGTCTTTTTTTTTCCCCAAGTCTTCGGGTTTCTTGTTTGTGGTTGTCCAATCCAAGCATAAGGTTTTTACTTTTTACATGACTGATAATGTAAAATCGGTGACCCTTGAAAAGGTGAACCTCGTAAATTAGAAAAATAAAATAAAAATAGTGGAACTAGTATAACAATTCAATAAAAGAGCATGTAGTTTTTTTTTTTTAATAAAAACATACTACATTAATATAATTCGCTTTATATTATATATATAATGTATATTTCGTTAAAATATTCTTTTTGAAAAATTTCAATAAATAATAAAATAAGCAATCTTTGTAGGTTTCTTCAAACAAATATGCCGTGAAGAGCCAATAGTACGAAGCAATCTAAGAAGAGAAATTGATGGCGTTCCGAAGAGAGAAGTGAAAGAGCGAGGAAAAGGACTCAAGGAAGCCTGAGAAGAGGCAGATTGAAGAAAGACGCTAGATAAGAGAAGAGAAAGAAGCAATCTCTATCACCTTGTCCTTGATTTCATAGCAATAACGTGAACATAATCAAGTTAAGACTGCCGAACTATTGACATTAATGCTCGACAAATCTGGTACCGTATGAGTGTATGTTACATATATAAAGAGACAACTTGGCAGACCATGAACAGGTTCCAATCTGGTATCATTTGTCTTGCACGCAAATTATAAAAGTAAAAATCTATTCATCATCTTAATTTTCATCATCTCATGATGTAGCATTAAATGATAAATTTACAAGTAAAATATAATAAATAATTTTTAATTATCTAATGTTATATCATAAGATGATGAAAAGATGATGAAAATTATAAAATTCCCAAAGTTCTTTCTCGGTCTTCACCAACATTCTACGTGCCATTACTCTTAACAATTATTTCGGTCGGATGCCATTACTTCTAACAACTCTCCCTCTAAAATTATATTCAAATCGGCATTACTTCTCCATTACTACTTTCCCATCTGTCACACAATAACTGGACCTCTAATCTCTCAAATGCCCAAGCACACCCAGGAAGATACTATAGTCGAAATAGAACACGTTGCCAGAGACCAACAACTCAGGATCAAATACAAATTCTGAAAGTAAATGATATACAAACCTCTGCATGCATTCCTGTAAATCTCAATAACAAATACATTTGGGAACACAACTGGAAAAAATAAGATTTAACAATCCTATTGCTATGTACCTATGTATGATCGAATCATGTGTATTGTAGAACACCTAACTTTAACAAAAGTTTCCCAAAAAAAAAAGAATTTAAAAAATGAAACCAAAAACAAAACAAGAGAGAAAATCAAAGACAATCATTAAAGAAAAGCCATTCCAACTTCAAACTCTTAACTTGGGCCTGATCCTTGTGCAGTATCTGTACTTGAGCTTGGTTCTGGCCCTAGATTAGACCTTCCCCTACCCTGCTTCTCACTGATAGAATTCATCTTCTCCAACTTCAAGCCAGCTCTAAACCTTGCAATGAAGCTATCTGCCTTGGAGTTGACATCCGGGCTCGGACAGAACATTGGTGGTGTCGTTGCATCTCCACCCTCAGTCCCAACTGCGCCTTTCGTAGAACCAGCCTCCCCATCATCATCTAGGTCCGGCGAAACGCTGCGTGAACTAGTATTGCTTTTTATCCTGACAAAGTCACCGTGCACCGCGAATTTCCAATCTGGCATTTTGAATGGCGGCGGCGGCGGCGGTCGCGGTATCTGAACGAGCGGCGACTCATTACCGGAGCTCATATTTTCATCGCCACCATTGAAACTGCTCGACTTAACCGGCAGCGGAGGTTTGCTGGCCGTGATAGGCCTACTTCCAGATTTGGTTTTTGACGCTGCGCTCGCTGTCTTAGCTACTGGTAGTGGCGGCGGTGGCGGATTCGGTGGTGGAGCAGAATTAACTTTCTTGGTCTTTCCCTTTTTGGAAGAGAACAGATTGTGAAAGACTGATGAAGATGAAGGCGGTGGAGGAGGAGGAGGCGGAGGCGGAGGCGGAGGAGGAGGCGGCGATGGTGGGGGATGTAAAGGATAAGAAGAAGCGGATTGGGGGTTTAGTAAAGTGTCGAAGTTTTCGACGCTCTTTTGTCTTGGTTTCTTCTTCCTCCTCCTCAGTGAGCTGAAGAAATCTTTGGTGCCAGAAGAGCCTCCTGACGATCTCTTCTTCTCATTCTTGCTGCCGGTGGTCGTTTGCTCCGCTTGTTGAAACACTGGAGAGCCTTTGGAGCCAGAAGAAGAGCCGCCTGACGATCTCTTCCTCCCATTCTTGCGGCCGGTGCTCGTTTGCTCCGCTTGTTGAGACACTGGAGGGGGTGGCGATGTTGGTGAAGGTTGCAAATTCTCGATTGCTTCCGAATAATTTCTTCCCTGAATTTCAATCTCTTTATGGCGGTGTTCACCAATAGCTTGATAAGATGTTCCCTTCGCTCTGCGCTTAACCACATTTGGCTGCGTATGCGGCGGCGGTGGCGATGGACGCTCAGTAGCCTGAGGTGGCGGAGGAGGCGAATCCGATGAAAGTTCCTTTTTACGGGCCACAAAAGTGTCCACTGCTATAGTCTTCGTCTCCGAGTATTCTTCTTCTTCTTCTCGAGGCTCTCGACGAGGCTGGCGGTAATGCATCTGATCCGATCCCGGAATCCGGTAATTACTGACGTCGGTGTCATCGTAAGATCGCCACCGATCATGTTCTGTCGCCCATGCAGACTCTTGACGCAGATCCGGGTACGAACTGCTGCTCCTTAACCTTCTGAGGTTGTTATAGTTCTGGCTAGCCGTCCGATCTGCATATTCGTACCATCGGTGCGGGGTGGATGGATTTGACTTACTATAAGCCTCTTGCGATGAATTGGAAATGCTTGGATCTTCGAAGGAGCTCGTGGTGTCGTTATTGTTGTTTGTATTTCTACTGAGGAATCCGCAAGCAATGGCGAATAGAACGAGCACTAGATTGAGGGAATCCCAGCTTTTCTTCACTAGATGTGGTCTAAATACTTGTGAGGTGAAAGAGAGAAACGAAGGAATTACTTTGAAGAAAAAGAAGAGGGCTATGACAAACAAGATTACAATAAGAAGACCGGAGTTGAGGAAGAGAGACGATGAACTGCTACGGCGGCGGCGGCGGTGGAAATTGTCGGTGTTTTGTAGCCAAAATGGGGTGTCTTCCTCTTCTTCCATTATTATTTGAGGTTGAATTGGGTTTGCTTTTCACAGAGGAGCGTGCAGAGGACGAGAGGAGCCTTTTTCAGACACTTTTTAGCTTTCGTCTTTGCTTTTTCGTGGTGATGCTAATGGCCTGTTCGATAAGATAATATATATATATATATATATATAAAATTTGAAAAAATGTGGGCATCTGCTACACAGGGTACATTCCGTATTAAAAAAAAAATAATGTGTAGTATATATTAGTATGAATCAGATGTCAGAATTATTCATAAAATTTTACATTAAGTGTGAAAAATGGAGAGATACACGGAGTATACTTTTTTAATGTTGTTTTTATTTTATGCCCCCAAGACATAAAAGCAATACGATTCGTACGTAGGAAAAAAGCTATCGCCCACGTTGTCTGTCATTGCTAAAGAAGGAAAAAAAAAAAAAAAAAAAAAGAGACAGCGAGATTGACTGACTACACTTTTGGCACATGATTGATTGTAGCAAGCCACGACCCTTTATTGGTGGATACAATCATTGACAACCCATTGGGAGATGCAAATTGGATACTTTTGTTTTGCGTTATTTTTTAATAATTAATTTTAAGAGATGAGATGAGTTAAATAAAATATTATTTTTTAATATTATTATTATTTTAAAATTAAAAAAAATTAACTTATTTATTATATTTTATACAAAAATTTAATAAAATTATATTAATTAGATGAGTTGATAGAATTTTTATATCCAAATGAAACTTAATTTTTCATGGAGTAAGACATACGACTTTGTTGCATACTTTTGTAGTAGTAGTTGTAGTTGGTGCGGCAAAAAACTGATCTAAGCAACCTAAATTTGCGCCTTGCAACATGTTACTTTCTGTCTCTCAAGAAACCCAACCATTGAGCTTTGTTTGTTTTTAGAAAATATCTCATCTCATCTAATCATTATAATTTTTTTAATTTTTAATATAAAATAAAACAAACAATTCAATTTTTTCAAATTTTGAAACAAAAATAATATTAACAAATATATTCTAATAATATTTTATTTAACTTTTTAACTTTAATCTCAATTCATTTTATCTCTAAAAACAAACTAGCCATATTTTCCCTCTCTCTATCTGCGACTGCTACAAATTCAGAAGAAGACCTCTTTCATCCACTACAACAGTATTCCTTGCTTTAAAATGGAAACAATGGGCATTACTATGACATCACCGATTTTAATAATTGTCATATATTCCGCGTACAACAATTAATAAAAAGAAATGATATTTGTAGTTATGAGTGTACAAGTGTCATGCAGTCATTTTTAAAGAAATAAAAAAATATAAAATTTATATGAAAATAAATTAATTTTTTAATAATGAACTTCACTATTTTTTAAATCAACTGTATAATATTTACTTATTTTACAACTGTACGTACCATTACTAGTTAATAAATCTCACTTAACCCCAAGATTCAAAACACATTAGTGATTAGAGTGTCCCATTTTTTTAGTGAGTTTTATAGGGTCAGACAATGACTGAGGCTTCGTTTGGATCATCAACTATTCTCAACTCATCTCAACTCATCATTACAACTTTTTTAAATCCCAACACAAAATATAATAAACAATTCAACTTTTTTAAATCCTAAAATAATAATAATATTAAAAAATAATATTCTAACAATATTTTATCAACTCAACTCAACTCAACTCAACTCACTTTAACATCCAAACCCACCCTGAGACGTCGAGAGAGAAAGGAAACCGCGTTTCACATTATCATGATGTGTCTCTGTCAGGTATCGCCATCGGCACTGTTTTATGCTTTCGCTGCAAGCTTTCAAATTTGGACTGTGCTTATAAAATATTTATTGTTTTTTTTTTTCAAAGTATTTTTTTAACATTTTTAATTATTAAAAAAATAAAAATATATAATTTTATTAATAACTACTTTCTTAATTATTAAATAAAAAATTAAAAAAATTAAAATACATGAACGATAAATTTGAGAGTCACCACTGCATTTTCCTTCAAATTTGGACTCTAATGACAAGGAGCAGTCTTTTTTTTTTCTTCACTCATAGAAATTCGACCCCTTTTTATGGGCTAAATTACATGAAATTCAAATATCCAATGATAATGAAACTCAATTTCCCATGCAAACGAATTCTTGGGGATGATATCTGTAAGATTAAGGAATGATTTTTTGGATTATGATGATAAACATCGAGTTTAAAGGAATGATTCCATTCCAAGAGGAAATTCCCACGAGAAGAATGCGAGTGATTGAAAAGAATACATGTTTTCTCCTTCAGAAAAAGGCTACTTTACCTCGTCATTTTGTCCACTCAATTTGACCGTTGGTCAAATTTTTTTTTTTTACTTAATGATTAAGAAAGTATTTTTAAATATATTAATATATATTTTTTATTTTTTAAAAATATTCAAATGTATTAAAAAATGTGAAAAAAAAAATACTGAACAATACGCTCAACTATAAGAGTGGTGCGACAGAATAACCCTACTGTTATCGTGCCATGGGAACTCACATTATATATATATATATATATTAATAAATGCTCACCAACTCCATTATGAATAGAAGGGAGGTCTGTCCGTGACTCCCTTCCATTCATCGTGTACAAGGTGATGGAATAAAAATCCCCTTCTATATAGATACTTGGATCCAAACTGATCACAAAGATCATTCGCTTTTAACTTTTACTATCATCTCAGTTATAGCACTTGGGTCTGCCCACTTACTTCACTGATTAGCAATTACGTATTGGGTTATGATAGACTTATAATTCTTTTATTATTTTTAATATATTTATTTATTTATTTATTATTTTCTTTTAAGTGTTTTTTAATATTTTTAATCATTAAGAAAAAAATTTAAAAAAATATAATTTTATTAATAATTACTTTTTTAATCCTTAGATAAGAGAAAAATAAAAATAAAAAATAAAAAATAAAAAATAAAAAAGAATAATAAAAGAATGGTAGAAGAATGGTAAGGTTATGATTCTTCCGCATATTCCTAAGCAGTAAACTTTATTGTCAGGGACACCTTTGTCTGGTTTTTCCTTTCTAAAGATGAAGCTTAATTTCGTTCCAGTTTCCATTTTTAGCGTCACAATCTCTCTTGTTTGCTGCTGTTTTCATCCGGGCAGGGTGGGCCCGGGTGGGTAAGGTAAATTCTAGTCAGGACCACAGTCAGACAGGTTGGAATTGGATGACAACTCTTGCTTGGGCGGTTTAAGTTGCGGCTTAGGTTGGCGTCTTATAGAATTAGTATTGGTTTCATCAAATTCATCTTTAAAATTTAATAAAATAATATATATTTTACATAAATTCAAAACCTCATTATTTATAATTCCATATTAAAATAATAATATAATATTATTTTTTAATAATAATATTTTTAATATTTTTTTATATTTTACAATTATACTAATCATATATATATTAATAATTTAATATGACACTTAAATTATTAATACTAACTAGAGGGTCATTGCATGAATTATAGGAAATGTATGAAATACATTTTATAATAAAATAATCGAAATAGAGAATGAATAGTGAATCTTCCAATATAGAGATGAAAGTGAAAATACTGTAGCTCAAAGCTTGAGATTTGATGGTATATTGAATCCAATGTCAGCATTTTAACCCCCAAATCATCAAATTTTGATGAAACCTCAATTTTGATGAGACCGATGCTGGTGCTCTAAAGGCTCCTTTGTTTTTACAATTCATTTTATCTAATCATTATAATTTTTATAAATTTTTATACAAAATAAATTAAACAATTCAAAATTTTTAAATCTCAAAACAAAATAATATTAAAAAAATATATTCTAATAATATTTTATTCAATTTTTTAACTTTAATCTCAATTCATTTTATCTCATATGCGAAAACAAACGAGACACAATATTAGAGCTTATGAACTTAAAGGTTTCTTCCAAATGATTCAAACAAGGCCTAATTAGAATAAAATAGTGCTGCATATATTTACAATTTTACTTACAAAACCCATTTCATCAATTTTCCATTAGAATAATACTCATTTCCATCATAAGGATGGGGTGGAGGTCTGGGTTTCAAAACCCAGGGGATGGCACATAACTTACTAATTTAAAGAAAAAAAAAATCTATGAAAGATCTGTATGTATATGTATGTACTGTGTGTTTTGATTAATGAACCAATAAGCTTCTCATAATTTCATCTACTACGTACATAAACTTCACACTTGCATTTTCTTAATGTACAAAGTTCTAATTATGCACAAGACTACAAGAGAAATCCAAAAATTGCTCTAGTTTTTAGATAGCTGAACCTTCAGTGATATCAATCACCTCTTCTTGGTACAAATACTGGAAGGAAGCTTTGGTTACGAACCATCAGCTCAAGCTTTTTACTGGAGGAGGGTGACACTAGTGATGGCTACTGAAAGCATAATTTTAGCAACAGAATAACGGCAGCTGTAATTACCACAGCAACTGTACATATCGAAGCCTGCGACGACCATAGCATTTAGAATCAGTGAAAAAGATAAATGCCATACTCATGCTTCAACATTATCATAGCAATTGAGATCCATATAATACTTTTAGTTTTCATGGCAAGATCTGTGTACACCAGTGACTATACGTTGCTTTCCAAAACTCTACAGAAAAGTGAAAATAAAAGAGTAGGGACAAGTGTGTGCACACTGTGTATCAGTACCATTTGGGCATGCGTGTTGGTAGTGGGTTTCTAGGGAAACCATAAAGAAGAAATAGCTCAGATGTATAAGAGATTATCCACTTTACTACATTTGATTGGAATTTGCAACAAATAAGCAAACGAGCAGAACATTCAATTGATAGTGAGTGTGAAACTTACAGCTACTGCATTGGCAGCAAGTCCATCTCGCTCCCTTGGATCCTTGTGATAGTATCTTCGAAAGTAGAGAATTGCAGCATAGTACCACATCAGTGGGCATGCAAATCCTAGCAGAAGTCTGCCAGAGAAAGTCAATCGTCAGACACATACATACCCACGCCGAGGAGAGGGGAGGGGGGGGGGGGATCAGAAGAGCTACAAAAACTCACAAAAACCATCCAATTCCACAGCCAAATAAAGGAAGAGGCTTATCAAACATTCCCAATTGAGGGTTCTCTTCATCTTTAATTTTGGTGTAGTCACCATTTCTGTAGTCCACTGCATCGGTTGAGAGTCCTGTGTTTAATGTATACCTTCAGCAACTTATTCAGTCACTTTTACATTAAGCTAAGAGTTATGATAAATACACAACCTTTTCTATGACTCTTTTTACAACTCTCTGTAAAATGTAAGGCAATTATGCAAAATTTGAAATTTAAATCAGATGGGAAACACAAAATGAAATAAAAAAAAACTTTAATATTTTTATGAAGTGGTACTGTCATATTGGTTGATTGTAAAATAGTTGTGTTTATATCATTATTCTAAAGATAAAGACAGATTTGCTAGAGATTCTAGCAAAAAATACAAACAACAATGGACACAATGATGCGGCTGAAGGAAAGGGGTCAATTGTCAATTTGTCATCTCTTATGAAATTTTAAACTTCAGAAACTTAGGCTTAACATGGGGGCTGACGTGCGACATCGAACAAGGTATGCATGGCCTTTGAGGTTGCAACAAAGAAATTACATTAAATGTTTTCAGTTTGACCAGTTATAGAAGAGTATGGGATGGGTTTTTTCCTTTTATACTTGTTCCATTGAGTGCACAGTGCTCATTAGTTTTCTTTTAATATCATCACTAATGTGCAATTTGCATCTTGTTAAAACAAAAACATCCACAACAAACAACCCTTACAACCCCAATCTATCAATGCTCCATCACCACAGAACAACCAACAGCTATTAAACCATCTTCCTCATGTACTACAGAAGTCATCCACACTTCAGTGTGTTCTACATCACATAAGCATTTTGCCTCTATATTCACCTTGAATAAAAAATTACTGATTTCCAGAACAGATACTGAGCTGCTGAGGTTCTTGGTTTATTCTTAATATCAGGTCAAATCAACAGTGACAAGCGTTTGTTTGTTATATGGATGAAAGTTGAATAAATAATCATGATTCACATGATAACTACAAAATATCAAATCATACTGCACACTGTCTAGACTCTATGCTACTTAGAACCTTTCTGACAGTTGTTGAAAACATAACTCACCTAGTTATGTTAACCAAAAATTTTCTTTGATAGCAAGCAGAGGAATTTCAATAAGAAAGAAAACATTGTTTTCTGACTGATTTAAAGAAGGATCAGAGGATGAATAACTTCCCAGCACTAAGACAAACTTCTCTCCAGTATCATACTAGCTGACGCATGCTACGATAGTGAACCAACCAGGTAAGTCATTAATGTTGAGCAAATCAAGTTTCTATGATAAACAGCTTGTTGACTTTAACTCAAACAAAATTAAGAATCTTTAAGATTTCCAAGAAAATTTCATTTGTGCCCAACAGTAACATTGTAAGGAGGTTCAGAGGGCTTGTAGACAATCAAGCATCACTTCTACTCATTGGTCTGCCACTTGACCTTGAGTCGGACCAACATGTTTAGACATTTCTCAGCTCATTGCTTTAAAATAAATTTAAGGCAACTTTATGCCCAGGGTGTTTCACGTCTCCAAAACCAATATTTGAGCAGTAAATATCATTCCACGAGGGTCACACAGACAAAGATTATAACCACATGCTAGTCTGTTTGCACCAAGACCATTTACAAATAAACCAATAATGGACATCAGAAAGCCCACGCTATTTTTTCTTTTAAAATCAAACAAGAAATATTAAAGCAAGTCAAAATTATAAAGAAAAAAGAAAAGATGAAGAACACAGGGGGAAGCAGTGTACTCTGATCCATGCGTCTGAGAGGTAAACTTTCACAATACTCTCAGCTCCTCTCTGCCTTTGAAGTACCTGCTACATGAATACCACTATTGACCAGCGAATTTGATAACTAAAGCAAGTCTTCCAGGGTCATCAAGTAGTTTCAAACAATATGAGAGACTGATTGATAATAAAGTTCCAATTTACTTGTGCAGCTGGATGCATCAACCCAAAAGGTAAGAGTTGGTGTAGCACAATCACTAGTTCCCCAGGTGAGCTGTAGACGTTTGCGATTTGGAAAAGATGGAAAGAGAAGAACCTCATGCAAATTTTCATAATTCATCACTAGTTTTGATTTAAAAGGATTTTTTTAATGAAAATTTTCCAAAAACTTTAAATGCCAACAATCAAGTTAAGCTTCCTCAAACATTGAAGAACAGAAAACTCAAGTCAAATTAAGAAAAGCCACTGACGATAAGGGGGAGGGGGAAAATCTCACATGTATATGAACATACAAAGGCATTAATTTGAAAATCAACCCAAGCATACAGAAATAAGTACTCGGTTAAAATCAACACCAAAGAAAACCAAATTTACATGCTTAGTCAAGTAAAAAAAAAACGTCACGAGTTGCAGTTTTTTCGGTTACTTCTAGGTCACCTATACAAATATAATTCAAAATTTCCAATACCCCCCCCCCCCCCCCCCCCAAAAAAAAAAAAAAAAACAAGAATTTGCAGCTGATATATATATATATATATATTTTATACGTTGTATATCTTCTTTTTTTTTTTTTTTTTTTTTTTTTGTACATTAGTTATGATTTGTATATCAATACAGTTAACAGAAGCATTCATAAAAAACTATAAATCTGTAAAAAATACAAATTTGCACACCGATAAGAATACCAAGAAATTTCATCAAGCGCCAACAGAAACAGGAAAATGAAAACGAAATTGGGAAAAAAAAAGGTAGAACCACAAAGGAGACGAATTCTATCAAATCCATAAGAAAGAAAACCCACGCAAAAGATATTAATGAATAATAAGAAGAATCACGAAATTAGAAAACCCATATCCATAATTTCAGCAAAATGTCCATAAAGCATACCAATTTAACCATGAAATAGTTAAATGACCCCAAAACTCAAGTTTCCAACTCTTACAGAGAGAGAGAGAGAGATTGCCTCTAAAGCTACAGCAAAAGGAGAGCTGAAAAGGGGCAGACAGCAGCTTATATTGGGTAAGGGATTTCTCCAGAGCATGCAAGAGCAGCTGTAAATTAGTGAAGGAAAAAGGCAGTTTATGATAAAAAGGCAGTTTATGATAATACAGGTAGACTCTTATGGTTTTACATGGGTATGAATGATGTCGTGTTTCTCCATAGTTTACTCAACTCAAAGAACGATTAAAGAAAGGAAAGCTGGAGGAAACATATCGCACACTCCCCCTCTCCCACCTTGAGCAACACGTGACTGTGCCAAGGAGTCAATCGCATGATCCCAAGATTCATAATTTCCATACGACGTCGTTCTTATGAAAAAAATTTCTATTAGTATAGAAGACGTCGTTTTGGCATTCAATGTCATATGCAACAATCCGGCCCGTTATTAGCCCAGACCGCCCGGTTTTACAAAAGAAAAAAGAAAGCACCAAACGGTGCGTTTTGTGGGTTTAAGCCCTAAGCCACTCTTCTTCTTCCCACCCCCCGCCCACAACGTCTCCTCTCTCTCTCTCTCTCTCTCTCTCTCCCTTGCTGAATTTCTGTTGCCCCCGCTCCAACCTGCAGTACGCCATCCGTGCCCCGTCGTGTACTCGCCGTCCGAATACCAGGTATACACCGGTAAGCCTCTCCGACCATTCTCTCTCCCTCCCTCTGTAACTCACTCTCTCCCCCTCGTCCGTCTCTCTCTCTCTCTCTCTCTCTCTCTGTCTACCTGTTCCTCTCGGGTTCTCTCTTCTCTTTCTCCCATCTCTCTCAGTTCGCTCTCTCTCTTCTCCCTGTTGTGCCGCAGCTCGTCGTGCATCGCCGCTGTCAAGGCCTTGCTCCACAGGCCACGCCGCCGCAATCCTTTGCCGTCTCCGGTTGCTGCTCGTCATGCCGGTAATTTTCCGTTCGTCCCACTCTCTCCTCTGTTTCTGTGTCCCTCTCTCTCTCCGTCTACTACTCTCACTTCGCTCTCTCTCTTTGTGGTAGGATAGCCCCTGCGACCAGTAGAGGCTACCGGAGGTAGCCACACCGCCTCATTTCGCCTAGCGTTTCAGACCAACACGAACCATCTCTAGGCAGCGCCACCTCACTCTTTAATTGACCGACCACCGCTCCGAGTTGAGTAAGGTGCCCTCGATCTCTACCCACGCTATCACCCTTAATTTTCGTGACTGATTTGTTTGGTGCCTACTGGAAAATTGGGTTTCTATGTTGGATGTTTTTTTTTTTTTTAAAGATCTATGTTGGATGTTGGAATTGTGGTTCGAGTAATTTCATGGCTTGGTTGATGTTGGAAGTTCTTTGATGGTAACTTTTTTTGAACTTATAAAAAAAAGTCATGGTCGAGGAGGGATTGAGGGAATGGTTGTAAGATGTGAGTTGCTGTTTTGATGTGTCAGGAGTATGAATGTAAACATGATGTGTGTTGGAATGAGATTTAAGCGAATCCAAGGAGTAGGGCCGTAAGGAATTCGGTCTGGATTGGAAAAACCGATCGGACAGACCGGAATCATTTGGTCCGGACCGAAGTTGAGACCAGTCAATCTCAATCCATCAAATATGAAATTTTTGGTTTTCGATCGGGTCCCGGGGCAGGATTTTTTCACCCCGGACCGGACCGGACTGGCCGAATATACGTATACATATTTTTTAATATTATATATATTATTTTATGTAATAATTGTATAATAAATTATGTAATTTTCATCTAACCTATCACCATTGACAATATAAAATGTTAAATATACAATAATACAATTACTAATATGCTATCAATTAACTAATGTATTATATCAATTAATTAATATATCACCATTAACTAAATACTATCTAGTATCTACATCTAATTAAAGTAATTAGATAAACTTTTTTGTAAAATATCTAAGTTGCAAATAAGTATGAAGTATATATGTTCAATGACAATTATTCATTAATCATATACAAAATGTGAAAATTTTCATATAGCCAACTATGCATTAACTATCATAATACAACTACATATTAAAAAAAAAAACTATCATAATACATTTACATACACTACATTAGTAACAAATTAATAATTAACATCATAAATATTATTAGAATTAATTATTTTTTAATGAGTTAGTTATATAATCCACAATTCACAGTAAAGACTCACTTAATTTTAATTTTAGTACTTTAAATAATTTTGTTATTAATTTTTCTGCAAAAAAAAAAAAGAAAAGAAGAAGACATGTTCCCATCTCAAATGAAAACGGCGCCGTTTAGATCCAATTGACGACGCAACTCAAATTTTTTTTTTTTTTAAATATCCATGTATTGAAATGGCGTCTTTTGGATTAAAAATTAATCCAAACGGCACTGTTTCAACATAGGGTCAACACAAATTCAGCTCTTTCCTCATTCGGTCCCGAGCATCACTCTTCACTCACTCATCTCTCTCTTTGCCCCTTTCAAAAAACCCTAGAGCTCAGCCACCGTCGCCGTCGCATCTCCTAGCTCCTCCATCGCACAGTGCCACTGCATCAAAGGTACGGAATCTCGATTTACTTAGCTTAAATTCAAGTTTCTATTTCAACCTCATACACAGTCCATAGGATACAATATGAGAAATTAATCCAAACGCGAAATGGGGGTTTGGAATTTGGGTTATGTGAATCTATTAGGATGTTTTGTACAATGATATTGTTATTGCATTATCACTTGGAATTGGAAAATTTTCCACTGAAGTAGTGAACTCCTTTGTGGGTGTGTTGGGTTTTAGGACCAGTACTGATTAATATTGTGGATTCTAGTATACATTCTGTTTATTTATAATATTATATTGCCATAATACTCAAGAAGCTTAAAGTTAAACTCATGCATGCATTTTGAATTTTTGATCAAGAAGCTTAATCTCCCTGGTGTTTCTGAGCAGTTGCTAGTGGAGGAAGTGGGGTTTTACACAACAAATGTAAGTGGGTAGGGATGCTAGACACAACAAATTGTGGAAGTTTAAAGTTAAACTTAAAGTTAAACTCATGCTAGTTGAGGAAGTTTGCACAACAATTTGAACTGTCTTAATTAAAAACAGATGTTATTTTCAGTGCGTAGGGATTATGGACAAGCATAACAGGGGTAGTGGGGGGACTATTTTTCAGACTGCATATAAGAATAGCACAACAATTTTCCATATGCATTAACAAAAATAAGTGTTATTGAAAAATAATCAAGGGTAGTGGGGGGATTATTTTTTAGACTGCATAAATCTGGACAAGCATAAGGTGCATAACAGATGTTATTGAACTAACAAATAGTTTTCTCATTTTCTTCTTGGCTTTATATTTAATTTTTGTTTTATTCTTTTTCTAGATGGACTCTACAAAAGAAGTGATTCCGGGAGACTCTACCACGGATGATGCTAACGAGTCATCACAAGGGCAACGCATTCCTCCACTCCCACTCAATGTAAGTACTAAGACGGTTAAGTCCCAAACTACTCTAGGTTGGAAGGCTAAGGATGAAGGAAGTAGTAGTGGGGGACTTGTGCCCATAACATTTAGTGTTGAGGCTTGCAGACAAGCCTTAGCAAAGATGATTATTCGTGATGAGTTGCCCTTTAAGTTCGTTGAGGGGGAGGGTTTCAAGAAGTTTATGCATGTTGTTTGCCCTATGTGGGTAGAGATTCCATCTCGTGTTACGATTGCGAATGATTGTTTTACTGTGCATTTGAGGGAAAAAATAAGTTGAGAAGTGCTCTTCAAGGGCAGCGGATTTCCCTTACCACGGATACATGGACATCCATGCAAAACCTGAATTATATGTGTCTCACTGCACACTTTATTGATGATGATTGGAATCTACACAAGATGATTCTTTCTTTTTCTTTAGTAGAAAATCACAAGGGTGATACACTTGGTAGGGCCATAGAGATGTGCTTGCATGATTGGGGGCGACCGAAAATACTTGCAATCACTCTTGATAATGCAAGTTCTAATAACGGAGCAATTTCTTATTTGAAAAAGAAAACCAAGTATAGAAAGGACACTGTTTTGGAACATGAATTCTTGCATATTCGATGTTGTGCCCACATCTTAAACTTAATCGTCCGTGAGGGGTTGAAAGAATATGACGAGTCTATTGCCAAGGTGAGAGGTGTTGTGAAATATGTTAAATCCTCTCCTCAAAGGTGGAGTACATTTAAGAAATGTGTACAACTAGAAGAAATTACGTGCAAAAGTCTTGTTTGCCTAGATGTACCGACTAGGTGGAACTCCACCTATCTTATGTTGAAGAGGGCTGAAAAATTTCAAAAAGCTTTTGAATGGTTACAGGAAGAAGATTCGGGATTCCTTACTAGTATTGAAGACAGCGATGATGATGATGATGATGATGTGGTGAGTAGGAGAACGTCAAAAAAGTTAGAGCCTCCCAACAATAATGATTGGGAGAAGGTAAGGTTGTTTGTGAGCTTTCTTCAACTATTTTATGATGCAACTTTACGTTTCTCGGGGTGTGAATATGTAACTTGCAACTCTTTTTTTTGGGAACTATTTATAATTCAAGATGCGATTAACATGGAGTGTGAAAAAGGAAGCCTAGGATTAATGGCAACAAATATGAGGAAAAAGTTTGACAAATATTGGGGCAGCATGGATAATTTGAATATGTTGTTGTATGTTGGGCTTATTCTTGATCCTCGATATAAGATGCGATATCTTGAATTTTTATTGGAATTAATGTATGTCCATGATCCAACAAAAGCAGTTGATTTGAGTTTGAAGGTGAAAAATGCTTTAACTCGCATGTATGATGCATACGTTGAAAATGAAGAAGGGAACAATTCTGGTCAACAACAGCAGCGCACAAGTCCCCCATGTGGAGATGTAAATCCTACAGTTAGTAGATTTGAGGATAGAATGGCCCTATTTAAGCAATGGTTACAGTCGACAAACTCTTTGCAAAACAAGTCAGAGGTTGATAGATACCTAACTGAAAGTTGTGTGGAACAAGAGGCGAATTTTGATATTCTAAATTGGTGGAAGGTTAATTCAGTTAGATATCGCGTACTTTCAAAAGTTGCACGTGATATTCTTGCAATACCAGTATCTACAGTGGCCTCTGAATCTGCATTTAGCACGACATGTCGTGTACTTGATCATGTTCAAAGTAGTTTATCTCCGATGATGGTAGAAGGCCTCATTTGTGCACATAATTGGCTTCGTTCTTCTTCTACTCCAATTGTCCTTAAGACTTTAATGGATAAGGTGGAGGATTTTGGGAAGCAGCTAGATATGGGTATGTAACAAATTTGTTTCCTTTTATATTTTTTAATGATTCATTGATTTATATGTTATATAAATTTATGTAATTTTTTTCTCTTCTTCTTCTTCTTTTTTTTTTTTTTTTTTTTGTAACCTTTTATGTAGAACTTGTTGGGGAGGTTGAAAGTTCTATGGAGGCGTCGAATACAATGTCTACACCTAATGTAGATGAATGAGGTGAGAAGAATATGCTACTATACTATTTATTTTCGTTAGCATAAAACAAAATTTTAAACTAATACATTTATTAGTGTTGGGGTGGTTTTGCAGTAAAGTTGTGGAAACTTAGAGTTTTGGACTTGGAGACTGTTATGCCCTTTTATTTTTTATTCAGTCATTTGTAATTTGTAATATCACTTTATAAGTAGGTGGGTTATGGCTAGATGCATAGATTGTAAATTGTAATAATTTTTATGTGTCGTTTACTTTACTTTTTTGGTTTTTTTAATTTTTTTTCCTTTTATTTAGAGTTTGGATGATTAGGGATTTTTTTTAAAATTTAGTTTTCTTTATTTTTTTGTTTTTAATTTTATTAGTATGATTGATAACCTTTTTTGGATGGATTGGATAATTTTTATTTTTATTTATTCCTTTGTTCTATTTTTATTTTATTTATAATTTGGATGTTATTGGCATATTGCATATTTTCAAGTGTTTTTCCTATTTTTTGTATGTTAATAATAATTTAGGCTGAAAGTGGGATAAAAGTCAAAACTTGGGCCAAAATGTGTCAAATGTGAAAAAATTGGCCCATTTGATAATGGTCAGATCGACCGGATTGATAGGCAACGATTTGGTTTGGTCTGTATGTGAATTCGGTCTGGTCTAGGGTGGGAAAACCCTGGACCGAAGGAATTTGGTCCGGTCCCAAAAATCCTCTAAGGATTGATTGGACCATACTGAATTCACCTGTACCCAAGGAGATTGGGATCTTTTAACTTCAAATTAACGATGTATGTGAATTCAGTCCGGTCTAGGGTGGAAAAACTCTAGACCGAAGGAATTTGGTCCGGTCCCAAAAATCCTCTAAGGATTGACCGGACCAGACATAATTCACCCCTACCCAAGGAGATTGGATCTTTTAACTTCAAATTAACGATCTCTACTAAAGGAAGTTTCTGGAAAAAGTTTATATGGATTTTGCTTTTTCATTCGAGTACTTGTGCAACCTCTAGCAGCTTATTATGCAAATGAGATTTTACTTTATTTCTTTGGACATCTTCTTGTGTTCTTAACGGAGCTAGCTTCAATGACTTTCTAGTATCCCTTTCTAGCTCATTTTCATGTAACTAGGTGTATGTTGTTTGTATACCCCTGTGTACTTGGAGTATGTCTATTTACTTCTATTAATAAAATGTTATCTTACTTATTAAAAAAAAAATCATCATTAATGTCTCATTTGCTTCCTTCGATTAATTCCCATGTGATCATGCCCCTTTCTGGCTAAGAGAGACTTTTGCAATTAATTACAGGCCAAAATGCTCAACTAAATTTCTCAATCTTTCGATCATGTTAGCAACTTAGGGCTAACTCCGACACCAAACTGCTTAAAAGTCATAAATACTTCCAATTCCTTTCCTTTCCACCTACATATATAATGTTCATCATGGCATAAAAAATTTACCACTTTTACTTTGTTTCACTGAACGAGCCAGAGCATTCATTGACTTGCTTGTGAAATTTGGCTTCATTTACTAAGGTTGCTGTAATTTCTTGTTTTTTGTATTTATTATTAGATCAATTTTTGGATAAATAATTCAGCTTCACTGGGCTCTTTTTATCTCCAATAATTATTTGGTTACTATTTCTAGAGTAGACATGTATGGACCTCTTTGTTCATTCTATGCTTTCTCCATTGTGTCTTGCTATGAACTTTAACAGTAGATGTATAATGTTTTAGGGTGAGGCTGGATTCTGTAGTGGATCCTCTATTCAATCATATTTATATGTCGTGGCTTTAATGCCTCACACTCATTCAACAGATTGAAGTTCTTAGTTCTTTTACTGTGTCATTGTTATATTCTTTCTGTGCTCTGCCTTTTTACTTCTCTTGTAGTGTTCTGGGTGGTCCAAAAGCAGCGTGCGTCGGTTGTGCTGGCTTTGCAGCATTATCTGTCCTAATTGAAAAGTTTCTAGATAGATAGACACGATTGATTTGGTGACCCATTGCTTGCTATCATGTCTCAGTTTTGCAAGCATTACGTCTCGTTTGAATGTTGAGCTGAGTTGAGATAAATTGAGTTTTTTATGAATAGTAGTGAATTGATATGGTAGAATGAATTTTGTGGAATCCACCTAAGATGAATTTAGATGTGTTTGGATGTTAATATGAGTTTAGATGTATTTATAGAAAGTTGAAAAAAAGTTGTGGGTCCCGCGTGTAAATAGATGTCGAGTAGAGGTGTAAAATTTAACTTGAAAATCAGACCAGACCGGACCGACCCGAACCGGTGGAACCGGACCGGCTCACTATATTATATATTTAAATTAATTTTTTTAATATTATATATAATATTTTTTATATGATATAAAATTTATATATAATAATAATATAAATTATAATTATATATAAGATAATGTTATTATAATTTATAACATAAAATTTTAATCTTAAACATAAAAATTTATTTGATCATATGCTTTAAACATAAAATATATATATTAATAACATTTTATGGCCTAATAAATTATTAACATATTCCTTTTGATAAATACATAATAAATTAGTAATACTAATATATATTAGTATATTAATTACATTTCACTTTAATTAACTGATATACATTAGTATACTGATATACATTAGTATACTAATATATATAAGTATATTAGTTACATTTTATGCCCTAATACTACTAGTAATTCAAGTCTATATATAAATAACTATATAAATCATTATAGGTTATACTGATACTATAGTGATATAGTAATACTAATACTAGTATAGTAAAAATCTACTCAACCTCCGGTTCCCTAACCGCACGCCACACTCCTAACGTGGCCAAACCCGGTTCTTCCCCACGGTTTATTCTCCCTCTTCTCCCTTAGACATCTTACTCGACCTATCTCCCTCAGTCCTCTCACCCTCGTTTTCCTTAAGACATCTCACTCTCATTCTCCTGCAGACCATTCAACTCTCCCTCTCCGCCCTCAGACTCTTCTCTCTCACGCCTTTTCTTTCTCACCACAAAGCTCTCACCGAACCCTAGAAAAATTCCTACTCTCACTCGATGCAGCATTCAGCCCCGAGTCGTTGGACCGATTCACCACATTTGAAGACCCATCTCCCTCACCCTCGTTCTCCCTCAGACCTCTCAACTCTCCCTCTTCTCCCTCTCGAACCTCAGACCCTTCTCTCTCACGCCTTTTCTTTTCCACCCCGACGCCCTCACCGAACCCTAGAAAAATTCATCCTCTTACTCGACGCAGCATTCACCCCCGAGCCGCTGGACCGATTCACCACATTTGAAGACCCATCTCCCTCACCCCCTTCATTAGAAGAAGTCTTCGTCAAAGTGTCAATGGACAGCAAAGCTGTCCATAATCTCTCTTCTTTCCTTATTGTTATCTTTACTTCCGTTACTTAGGCTTGTACAGTTAGCATATTAACAAAATAGATAGTTTCCTTATAGGGATAAGAATGCTAGAATCACTCGGAAATTTATTTCCTCCCATGTATAGTTTGCTTGTAATATGCTATATATAATATAGAGATCACTCAAAGGCCAATTGATTCGGCCATTCAAACAGGACTCTAACCTATTTTGACATGGTATCAAGAGCCGGTTCAAATTTTTTTCTCCTCTCGGTTTCGTTGTCGCCCGTGTGAATTTTCTTTCTCGGTCCCGTCTGTCGGCGTCGTCTGAGTCTCGGCAGTGCATCTCGGCATCTTTCGGCATTCTGTTTCTACGGGAGTCGTTCTCGGCAGAGTCTGTCTCGGTTTTGATCCTTTTCGGCTCCTTCTCCCTCCATCGACGCGATCTGCTTCTGGAATCGTGACTTTCGGCAGGTTCTGTTCTAAGGTCTGGGTATCTCTTTGTTTGCTTTCTTTCGGCGTTTTTCGGTTTCAGTTATTTGGCTTGGGTGGTTTCGGCATTTGTTTGGTCTGGGTATTAATTTCTTAGCTTCTATCGGCAGCAGTCCTCTATTGGCTCATCTATTTTTTTCTGGATTTTTTTTTGCTTCATCTTGGGGTCAATTATTTGCAATGGACTCTACACCTATGTGTGTCAAATTTACAGGCAAAAATTATTCTACTTGGGCTTTTCAGTTTGAACTTTTCCTCAAGGGAAAAGATCTTTGGGGCCATATTGATGGCAAGGATGTTGCACAAACATCCAATACTGACAAATCCAAAGATGTCGTGTCTTCCCCTTCTTGGGATGTGCTTGACGCTCGGATCATGTCTTGGCTTCTTGGTTCGATGGAGCCACATATTGTCACTAACTTGCGGGCTCATCGCTCCGCTCAGTCCATGTGGAATTACTTGAAGCAGGTTTATCATCAAGATAATGATGCTCGTCGCTTTCAGTTGGAACATGCGATTGCCATGTTTCAACATGGTAGTCTGTCTATTCAAGATTACTACTCGGCATTTTTGACACTTTGGCATGAATATACTGATTTAGTTATCGCAGATGTTCCTGTTGCCGCACTTTCGACTATTCAGAAGCTTCATGCGACTAGCCGGCGTGATCAGTTTCTTATGAAACTACGCCCGGAATATGAATCTGTTCGTTCTTCTCTACTGAACAGATCTCCTGTTCCCTCTTTGGATATCTGTTTTGGTGAGTTACTTCGCGAAGAACAACGTCTTAGTACTCAAGTTATTCTAGAGCAAACTCATGGTAGTTCCGGGACGGCAACTGTGGCTTATGCTGCCCAAGGACAAGGATCATCTATGACTTCTAAAAATTTGCAGTGTTTCTGCTGCAAGGCATATGGGCATATTGCTGCTAATTGTCCTAAAAAATATTGTTCTTATTGTAAGAAAAAGGGTCATATTATCAAAGAATGTCGTATCCGCCCTCAGCATCGTCAGGCTCAAGCATTTCAGACTTCTGTTTCTGTTTCTTCAGTGCCGACTTCTGCAGCACATGATTCTTCCTCAGGTGCTTCTTCTGATCTGTCATCTCCTGCAGCAACTTATTGCACCCCTGAAATGGTGCAACAAATGCTAATTTCAGCATTATCTGCGATGGGGTTTCAAGGTAAAAATTCTTCTAAACTCTGGTACGTAGACTCAGGAGCTTCTAATCACATGACGAATACGCCAACCGCTCTGTGTCATGTTCGGCCCTATGCTGGTCAATCTGCTATTCAAACTGCAAATGGTAGTTCTTTGCCAATCGCTGCTGTCGGCGATGCTTCTTCTACATTTACTGATGTGTTTCTTGCTCCTCAACTTTCCACGAATCTTATTTCTGTTGGTCAATTAGTGGATAACAATTGCGCTGTTAATTTTTCTGGTGATGGTTGTGTTGTGCAGGACCAGGTAACGGGGGAGCCGATCGCGAAGGGACCTAAAGTGGGACGTCTGTTTCCACTATTTTTACCTGTTCCAGCACTTTCTTCAGTTTCTTCTATTAAGTCTTTTGCTTGTAATAAAGTTCCTAATCTGAGTATGGTGTGGCATCGTCGTTTAGGTCATCCCAATACTCAGATCTTATCTCATGTATTGCACTCTGGTTTTCTTGGTAATAAAGAATGTTCCTCTTTATCTTTTGAGTGTGATTCTTGTAAACTTGGTAAAAGCAAAACTCTTCCATTTCCTTTGCATGCTAGTAGAGCGTCTCACTGCTTTGATCTTATCCATAGTGATGTTTGGGGACCTTCCCCAGTTAGTTCACATGAGAAATTTAAATATTATGTGACTTTCATTGATGATTATAGCAGATTTACCTGGGTTTATTTTCTTCGTTCTAAATCTGAGGTTTTCCGTACTTTCACTGCGTTCTTAGCGTATGTTGACACTCAATTTTCTGCGACTATTAAGACATTACGCACAGATTCTGGTGGTGAATATTTGTCTAATGAGTTTCAGGCTTTCTTGGCTTCTAAAGGTATTATTCATCAACGTTCATGTCCTGCTACTCCTCAACAAAATGGAGTAGCCGAACGCAAAAATCGCACTCTTCTTGACGTGGTTCGTACTCTCTTGTTAGAATCCTCTGTTCCATCCATGTTCTGGGTTGAGGCCCTGAAAACTGCTGCTCATTTGATTAATCGTTTACCTTCCCAAGTCTTACACATGGAGTCTCTCTATTTCCGCTTATTCGGTAAGCAACCTAGTTATGATAATCTCCATATATTTGGTTGTGTTTGCTTTGTTCATTTACCTCCTCATGAGCGACATAAATTATCTGCTCAATCTGTTAGATGTGCATTCTTGGGATATAATGTGTGTCAAAAGGGTTTTGTTTGCTATGATCCTACTTTACATCGCACACGCATTTCTAGGAATGTTATTTTCTTTGAAAATCAACATTTCTTTCCTATGTCTCCTATGCCCGCTTCTTCCACTGTGGTCCTCCCTTCATTTGAGCAGCAATTCCCAAATCTTCATCAAGTCAGCTCTCGTTTTAAACCAGGTATGGTGTATACTAGACGCTCCCGCCCACAGTCTCTTCCCGTGGCTCACCCGATATCTGATCCTAACATGCTCCAGAACCAGTCAGTTGCAGCATCTCCAGAGCCCTTGGTACGTCGCTCTTCTCGAGTGTCTGTACCTCCAAATAGGTATGGTTTTCCTTCTGGGTCCTCTATTTCAGCCCTTACTGCTGCATTATCCAATTTTGATATTCCCACATGCTACTCACAAGCTGCCAAGCTTGACTGTTGGCGACAAGCTATGCAGGAAGAAATTGCCGCTCTAGAGGCCAATCATACCTGGGACATTGAGCCATGTCCTCCAAAAATTGTTCCTCTGGGTTGCAAATGGGTTTACTCAGTCAAGGTTCGGTCTGATGGAAGTTTGGATCGTTATAAAGCTCGGCTTGTTGCACTTGGGAATCATCAGGAATATGGTGTCAATTATGAAGAGACCTTCGCTCCTGTGGCTAAGATGACAACTGTTCGTACGATTCTAGCTCTTGCTGCTTCCAATAATTGGACACTACATCAGATGGATGTCAAGAATGCTTTTCTTCACGGGGATCTTAAAGAGTGCATTTATATGAAACCACCACCGGGATTGTTGTCTCCTTCGACTTCGCATGTGTGTAAGCTTCGTCGCTCCCTTTATGGTCTCAAACAAGCTCCAAGGGCCTGGTTTGATAAATTTCGCACCGCTTTATTACAATTCTCATTCAAGCAGAGCAAGTATGACACTTCCTTGTTTCTTCGGAAATCAGACGTGGGTATTGTTGTTCTTTTGGTCTATGTTGATGATATTGTGATTACTGGTTCCGATTCTATTTTACTTGGCCAACTCAAGACTCATCTCTCTGAGTCTTTTCATATGAAAGACCTTGGGTCCCTCACATATTTTCTTGGTCTCGAGGTGCATCGTAGTTCATCTGGTATTTCACTCAATCAACATAAGTATGCTAGTGACCTGGTGGCTACAGCTGGCCTACAGGAGGCAACTTCTGTTGATACTCCCATGGAATTGAATGTCAAGCTTTGCAAAGAGGAGGGTGATTTACTTGCTGATCCCAGTTTATACCGGAAGTTGGTGGGTAGCCTTGTCTATCTCACCATTACTAGACCGGACATTTCCTTTGCAGTACAACAAGTCAGCCAGTTTCTTCAGACCCCTCGTCATCTTCATTTGGCTGCTGTCCGTAGGATCATACGTTATGTTCAGGGCACTTCTGCCCGTGGGTTATTCTTTCCTGCAGGCAATTCTACTCGCCTTACTGCTTATAGCGACGCTGATTGGGCCGGTTGTGCTGATACACGTCGATCCATCACTGGTTGGTGTGTATTCTTAGGTGATGCATTGATCTCCTGGAAGAGTAAGAAGCAAGACAGAGTCTCTAAGTCATCTACAGAATCTGAGTATCGGGCAATGTCTCTTGCTTGTTCCGAAATTATTTGGCTTCGAGGTTTGCTTGCTGAGCTAGATTTTTCTGAGACCGATCCTACACCTCTACATGCTGATAATACGAGTGCTATTCACATCACGGCCAATCCTGTCTATCATGAGCGCACGAAGCATATTGAAGTCGACTGTCATTCTATCCGTGAAGCATTTGAAGCTCGTGTTATCACTCTCCCACATGTTCCCACTGAACTACAAATTGCTGATATCTTCACCAAAGCTCTCACTCGCCATCGACATTGTTTCTTGAGTGGCAAATTGATGCTTGTTGATCAACCCGCATCAATTTGAGGGGGGCTGTCAATGGACAACAAAGCTGTCCATAATCTCTCTTCTTTCCTTATTGTTATCTTTACTTCCGTTACTTAGGCTTGTACAGTTAGCATATTAACAAAATAGATAGTTTCCTTATAGGGATAAGAATGCTAGAATCACTCGGAAATTTATTTCCTCCCATGTATAGTTTGCTTGTAATATGCTATATATAATATAGAGATCACTCAAAGGCCAATTGATTCGGCCATTCAAACAGGACTCTAACCTATTTTGACACAAAGGTATGTTTTTTTTTTTTCCAATTCATTTTAATGGGACTCACTTCTCAGTCGCACATGTTTACGCATTAAATTCAGGAAAGTCCCTCAACATAGTTACTGGTAACTGTAAGTCTGTATCAGGGTCCCTTTCCTTTCTTCAAATTTTGGGAAGCTCTGAATTCCAATGTTAAGGGTCATGTATCATTTCTATGGTACAATGCACAAAAGCAAAAGTCGACTGAAAACCCTAGTATCATTTTTTGCCACATGATTTGTTGTTGCCTTTCTATTATAAGCACTTTTAAGTAATATTATGTCTACACTTGAAATTTGAATATCATGAAGCTTAATTGAAATTCTATAGTCATTACAAACATTCTATTTTCTTTAGCTAGCTATTGGAGCCTTCATTGTTGTCGAAATGTTGTTTACCTCCAGTCTTCTTGCGATTGTTGGAGCTGGTGAACAGGTGCTTGGGCCATGTTACTTATAGAGGTCGTACCGTATCTGTTGTCTTACTTTCTTGTTACTTTGGTTGTTTCTGACTTCAACAACCATCTTTAGCACCCCGTCGTCTTTGTTTGTTCAATATAACAACTAGAACTGCTCTCCTAGAATTGAATTTTTTAATTTCAATACTTGTTGCTTGCATGAATAAGGACAGGTAAAAGATCTTAGATAGAATCGGAATTGTGTTGAGATTATTGTTTTGATGTTTTGTTTCCATGTTTCATGGCAATAATTATTCTGATAATTTTTATTGATGTTAATTATTAAAAGAGGTTGTTCTGGAGGGTGCGGGGTTTGATGTATGAAGCTAATGTACTCGATAGTGGCCTGGATAACTTAGGGTTATTTTTAAAACAACATAAATCATGGCTGTCACAGAGAATTGATCTTCTCCTTAGATGGAGCACTAATAATGTTCTCAGATTTTCGAAATGGTTATGCCTAGTAAATTGGCATCTTAGACACTTCTTCACATTTATAACACCTGTTTGGATTGATATGCCTTGTCAACATCTCTTCAATACATGCCTGTACAGGAGCAATGTTATAGTGCCCTTTTTTTTAGGAGTATAATTCTATATAGGTTTTTCTTTGTTCTTTTGCTCTTTTGATTCTTCTTGATGCATGAAAAACATAGTCGATTAAGAAAGACACATTGATAAAAACATTAAGACATGTTGATATTGCCTAAATACGCAATTTGTATGAGGGTACTTAATCTCAATTGTGTTGGCATTTGAAACTTCAAAGTAGATGAGGAACTTGAACATGTGACCTAAATTAGAGGTGAGTTGGTCATTGTTGGGTTTTGTAAATTAAGCTTTATTAGAATAAGAATAAATATAGATAGAAACCACTATTGGGAGCATCCATTTTGCACACATGATGTGGCATTATCTAGACCACACATCTCCCCAAGTGAGTGTTGGGAACAATCAACTAGAAGCAGCCACGCAGTGAGTGCAAAGTGTGCACTGCTATAGTGGCTTTTCTCTAGCATTACTCTTCATATAAACCTAAGCATTTATAAATATAGTAATTTGCATGATATGAAGCATGTGATCGTTGATGAGCCTTATCTCTGTTCAATAGCTTCTGTTATGTGAAAGTTTAGGACATTAGTCACATGAAGCTATTATAAGCCTTAGGACATGCAAGATCTTATTTTTGCAGTCTTGATGCATTTTAGGACTAGTGGGCCAGCAGTATTAATTGCCTTGAGGCATGAAATGTGGTGAGCTTTAGGAAAAATCTCTCATTATAATTGTGGATAATGATTTGAGTTAATCTTATTATATTCATGAAGTAGCAGATTTTCTGGCTTTTGTGCATTTATTTGCTTGTTATTATATTTGAAACAAATTTTTTTTCCTTATGCACTATCTAGTTCATTTCATTTATATTCTTAATCAAATTGAATTTCAGATAGATGCTCATCGTGCACCTCTGGCTGCAATTGTCCTATGTTCCAATGGGATGTACATAGCAACTGCTTCTGAACAGGGAACCATAATCAGAGTCCATTTGGTTTCTGATGCAACTAAGGTGGGAGTGGCACAACATCCATTCATTAGGACTTCATACACGTATCTATGGTACTCGATTTATCTATTTAAAGCAGGTTTTCAGAGGCTGCCATTACAGATGGTCCACAAGAAAGGCAGAAAGCACTTTGAATCCAATGTGGCCCTCACTTTAGAGCTCATAAGAAAATTAACTACTGAAAATTATTCATATCAATCAGTAGTATCTGAGAAAAACCTGACAAGAGAGAATGAAATTCGGAAGAGGGAGGATGCTTTATTATTGTGTGAGTATGAAGCTCAAAAAGAAAAGGACAAACTAATAGAGAGAGAGAGAGAAATCGTTGAAGAAGCAAGAGGACAAATTTCGAAGAATGATAGTAGAGAATAGGATTGTACGTATATTATTGTGTCTATATTGGATTGTATCTCTTGTAATAGTTTTTGGTTGGTTCTAAATGTAGATGTATCATGTTAGT
This sequence comes from Juglans mandshurica, assembly GCA_022457165.1. NCBI lineage: Eukaryota > Viridiplantae > Streptophyta > Magnoliopsida > Fagales > Juglandaceae > Juglans > Juglans mandshurica. The sequence continues at coordinate 8,459,465 of CM039619.1, read as the reverse complement.
TTTAAATGTCGGATGGATTGATCGGATCCTAACATATATGATATATTATCTATGAATATAATTATGACAGCTTATATGGATAGTAAGTTCAATGTTCTGCATGTGTAGTTGACATTCTCTTTTTGGAGTGATATTTGGCATCGGCAGGATTTTTTTTATTGATCTTTGAAGTTGGCAATACTTTTGGAGTTGGCTTTAATTTTGGAAATGTGGTAATTTCTATTCAAATTACAGGTTATAAACTTATACGTTGTTGCTCATGCTTCTTTACACTTCTAAGGCATTGGAAATGAACCACCTGCGTAGCCTCGCCGCTTAGTTCTTTTATTAAAGCACAACCTGCGGATCCTAACAGGTTATATACGTTCAGTGTGCATATCTAGTACTAAATATTTTTCCACAACAAACTTATATATATCATTAGCAGCACAACCTTAATTAAAGCACTACAAAAAATTGTCGAACTATTCTTCACTTCATATACAAATTTATTTACAAATTTTTGAAGATTGTATCTATGGTAACTTCAAAATTCATCCAAGTGGTTATACAAATTTCTTTACAAAAGTCATTCTCCCTTTCAACTTGATCTGCGTCATTTTTATATTGAACATTCCTTTCAACTTCTAATACATAACCTCCAAAATCTGCCTAATGCCCACTTTGTATGTCCTGCCATAACCTCCAAAATATAGCCAAAACTTGGACACATTCCAAAAGAGTTGATCAAGACCAAATAAAGCACCCATTTGCTTATGCAAGATTATCAAGAAGATAGTAAATGCAAAGAGAAACATGTACAAAGCCATCTAAATCCCAAGAAATAAAAGATCTCTAGATATTGGCATGTTATGTTTGACTTCAAATGGGATCGGATCCGAGATAATATTCTTTACACTCCCCACAATTCAATGGTAGAAGACCAAGATGATGATGTTCCCCCATACAAAACTGCATGTGCACAACCACAAAGATGTTAAAGAGTCAAAAATTCTGGTTAGGAACACCAAGGGAGTTCCTGGATGTGAACATGAAAATATACTCAAGACTTCTAAAAGTGCCTGTAAAGTGTGAACGTGAAAAATGTGGATATAATTGGCAAAAACCATACATAAAGCGTGTACAAAAATGCAACATGCAATAGAAAGTTTATTTTCAACATTTGTCCTACATGCATACATATCATATAAGTTAGGTGAGTTTAGCATTATTACATACCTATCATATTACAATTATTGTATTGAATGGAGATGATTTAAAATGTTTTTCTTTCAAACTTTACTAATTCTTAGTTCATAACTTGTATTTAGGTGTTTCCACTTGTATACTTCCTATATACCTGGATTATCCCTATTTGCTTTCATTAATAAAATCCCTTGTTAGTTATAAAGAAAAAGATTAATATTTAAACCTTATAAAGACAGTTTATCCCTATTATATTACTCGAGATGAAGATATTACTAGTTGTCAAACCGACTTGGCACCTTGAAATCATTTCGAGATTTACAGGATTCAAGATACATTTTTTTCCTTTTTTGGGATGGGGAGGGGGTAGATTCAGATGATTGCTTTATATTAGATAAAATGCAGACATCAATACAAAGTTTGAGCATTCTGTGGGAAGCCATAGACTAGCTGACACATGGTAATAACCTTCAGAGTTTTTACTACCAAGAATAACCTCCATAAATAATGTAACTTGATCAAATAAAGCAGTACTTGCACAAAGGCAACAAACAACCCCATCCAACTAAACATTAGTGGACCAATTTATTTCACACAAACTATTGTACAACATATATAGCCTCATACATACCAATAATGATGGTTTAATGGGACCAAATTGTTTCCAGAACTTCTAAAGACAATTTATTTTTACTGGAAAAAAATTGGGCCATATATTTAGCATTCACAACCAGTTGACCGCTGCTGACTGCTGTTTGCAACATCGATGATGTCTGACAAGTATCTTTAGATGTTATCAACAACCCAAAAACTCCACAAAACACAGATAAAACATGTAACGCCTCAATGGAAGGCTCAAACCACATGACCTATACTCTAAAAGGACTAATCAATGATACAATTGGAGCCCCATTGAAACTTTATAAAGAGCAATAACTTTTTCTTCCCAAACAATATGGGATCTCATTCACCACCTACCCTTATCCTTATCATATGGGGTATCACAATCGGCTCATTTCAGATGTTATCAACAACCAAAAAAATCAGTGGCATACATACAACATCAACAACCCAAAACCCCACAAAACACAGATCAAATAAACATCAAATTGCAGATCCATAAACGCATAAACACACAAAATGAGTAATGCTAGAAATGGAGAGATGAAACGAAAAGAGAAAAATAAAAACCATTTTCTTTAATTTCTTACCCTTGTAAGACGACATACTGTGGCTACAAAACAATACCATCGAGGGACTGAAGCCGTGCAGAAGTGGTGAAGCTGGAGAAGCCATACGAAAATGGTGAACCCATAGGAGAATATTTGTTACACGGTGTCGGAGTGATGGAGCCACACAGTTCCGGAGTGATGGAGCCACACAGGGCGGGCAGAGGGTGAGGCCGATGAAAGAACACGAGTTGGGGGAGTGGAGGGGAGGAGAGAACGCGGGGGAAGGATTTCTGAAGGAGAAGTGAAGAAGAACGGGAGAGGGGGGGGGGAGGGGAATTGAAATGCACCTTTAGGAAGAAGGACCAAAACACACGTTTTCTTTTAAAAAAGAAAAAAAGAAAAAAGAAAACCACGTCGACTGGAGTGCGGAGGTTGAGTGAACAATGGGTAGTTGTGTAGTAAAACTCATTAGTATAACTATCAGTGATGTAGTTATGATATAGTTATATTGATAGTTATACTAATAATATTATACTGTTATACTAAATTAAAATCACTATAACAAATACTAATATATCGTTATACTAATCAATAATCACTATAACTTTAACTAATATTTATACTAATAATAATATAGTTATACTAAATTACTATACATTATAACTTTTTTATGATAAATTTGCATTTTATTAAAATCGAAAAACCGAACCAAACTGAACTGAAACGGGTAAAACTGGAGGTACCGGTTTAGGAGGGTACGTAATCAGTTTTCGAAAATGCAAAACCGGTGCATACCGGTTCAATCCTAAATTTTGTTTAAAACTGGATCGGACCGAACCGGTTATACCACTCGTGTTGAGTTGAAAAAAGTTGTGGATCTTGCGTGCAAAGATATATTAAGTTGAAAAAAGTTGCAAGTCTCACGTGTAAATAGATTTTGAGTTTAAATTTTAAACGGGGCAATATTTTTCTAGAAAAAATTATTTTTTGAAAATTGTTTTTATATATTATAAATTTTTTAAGGAAATTACATTTTAAGATTTTTTATGTTTATTAATGTTTTTATTTTAATTAGTTGATATGAAAATTTAAAATGCAGTGTACAAATAATTGTTTTTTTTTGTCTCCACGCAGTTTTCTTTCGGCGTCTTGCTCTTTCTCCTGCTTTGAAAAGAGTTCATAAGAATTAAGAGCCCCCAAAAACATTAGGTTGAAGGATTTATGTTCACTGTGGCGGCCTAAGCTCACCAGGGAAAGAAATATCCTGAGAACCATCAACGGACCCACAAAAACTCTGAAGCCCTAAATCCTCTATCCTCCCCAAATGAACTCAGACCCAGAAGAATCCCATTTAGCCGCAAACAATGACATCCCAAGAAAGAAAAAGAAAAAGAAGCATCGCGAGCAACCACCATCGCCAACGGTCCAAGCTCAAGTTCAAGTCATCCATGAAGACCCACAAAAGGCCTCACCTTTTGTTGGCTACTTCCCCTCCGGTTACGACCCCAGCAAAAATTACGGTGGGAATAATTCTCTAGAAACTGAGTCGCCTAGTGTTACGGTTTATCGGAGCCAGAAGTGGCCCAAGAGGTTCCAGCTCGTGGTGAACCCAACTAGGTCCAATGTGGATTTCGTTGGGACAAACTATTCTGGCGAGGCCATGGCTGGACAGCAGTGTAGGTACGCACTCGGGGTGTTTGACAAAGAGACCCAGAGCTTGAAGATTGCGCCTGTTGCTTGTGGCAAGGTGAATTTTCTGTTTGGTAATGCCTAGAATGTGTGCAAATTTTAATTTTTTACAGTTTGGCCGCGGAGAAGTTGTGGAAGTTTTATTTATTTGCTCTTTGTTGATGTGGAACAGTGGAAGTATGAGATTTTGGTACCTGTTGTTTAGTTACTGATGTGGAGATGTCATTAAGCTTTTTATGAAATATTGCTGCTCTTTGTTTTGTTGCTGCTTATGAAATTTGGTACCTGCCATTAAGATTTTGGTACCTGTTGTTTTGCTCTTTGTTTAGTTGCTGGTTATGAAATGTTGAACATTAAGTCCTTTGTATACGTCCGTGTACTTGGGTTTTGCGTATTCTTGGGAATAAAGTTTCTTATTACTTATAAAAAAAATTGTTGAATATTAAGCTTTTTTTTTTTTTGATAAGGTTGAGATGTTATCTTTGTTCAGTTGCTGAAAGAGGGTGGGAATTTGCTTATTATGGGTTGTTGATTTGCCTAATGGTTGGGGATGAGAATTTACTTATATACTTCCTTTACTGCTTAGTTATTTATTGATGCTATGAAGCTCCTAATGAAAATGGACTCTTAAACTTTTATTAGATATTTAGATTAGAACCTAAAGTCAGAGGGTTAGACGTTGCTGATGAGGAACCTGAAAGCACAGCGAAGGAAGAGCTTTCTGCACAACAGAGGGTGTACAAAATGAGAGAGCTTACTAATCTTTATGGAACAAAGAAGTCAATAAAGGAGGTAAGTGAATCCCCAACCCCCTCTGGCATTCTAACGCATTGTGGATTCCTTTTAATCTTTACAAATAAGGAAAAGGCATGCTCTTTCATTGTTCAAAGTAAATTATTAGAAGCCCTTGCCCTAGATGGGGCTTTATGGAGGTTTGGATATAACACTTTGCAGAATTAAGTAGGGTTGAGTTTTATGGTTAGCATTTGCACTTAGCAGTTGACTTTAACTTTTCATGTATGACAGGCAAAAAAGAAGCACGCTTTGAACCAAGAAGATGATCCCAATTCCCAAAAGGAGCTGGATGGGAAAATCAAAGAAGTAAAGATAAACAAGGAGGCTCTTGAAAGTACCGATGCCCATATTGCCCGCAATGTTCCCCCATATGATGCTTCTGCCACTTCGCCCCAGGAGGCTTATCCACTAGACAAGATCATCCTTAAGGGAGAATGGGGTTTCCTTGAAGATATTTTTGAGCTTTTGCAAGTAGGAGCAGAAGTAGCCTCCAATACTTACCCAACCTTTGTCTGCAATAGAATCCATAAATTGCTAGAGATTCAGGTATGGTATATAAGTAAGCCTTTGTGTTTTTTCTCTTCTCTAATAACTCAATGGGTGAAGATCCACTTCTTTGGCCATTAAATTGTTATTGCGTGGAGCTATATTTTCAAACCAAGTGCATTTTATCTTTTATCTGGTTTCAGAGAATGCCAATCATTTCCATACAGTATTTGATATTCTATCAAAATTCACAACTTTCATGTTGAAAGATCCAAACAATGAATTTAAGCCAAAAAAAAAGTGTATTATTGGACAGCAAAGAGAAGACCTTTCCATCTAATATTGAGTCCAACATCTACGCGATCTGGTTTCTCTTACTCTATTTTGCAGCTTCAAATATTTAAATACTAATCACATTTTTTGTGAAAATCCAGAAGGGCGGATAATGTTAATATATTTTTTCTCTCTCTATAGATACTTCGGACTCCATGACATTTGGAATTTTCTTTTTTGCAATCCTTGCTTTCACTTTGCAAAGTTGTTTCATAGCTTTAGATTCATTTGTCAAAGTTAGCCATTATGTCAGATGTTGCAGGCTCATCTACTTCTGGGTGGTGAACAGGGGTGGATAATTACAAAGCATGGTTTATTTATGCTGCACAACTCGGTGTTCTTTAAGTCAAACTGTGATATGGCACATCCTCCTGAGTGGAATGGAGGATGAGGCCTTGGGTTCAATATATGTTGTGATGTACACCTGTTTTTATCATTTTTGTCCTCTTTCTTTTAAATTCTTTTTGGGGTCAAAAGCTACATTACTTGATAATCTCATGATGTCTTAATCAATTGTTTACAGGATGAGGTGGAGAAGAGAACACTTTCTTGCATATTCTCATACGTTACTCATCTAATTAAGTTCAAAGATCAGCATTCCATGGATGGTGTTTCCTCGGCAAAGGGCCACAAAATTCCAAGTATTCTGTTCCAGAAGTTCTCAACCATGTTCTCTCCAGTGTCAAAAAGGTTGTCAGCCGAGAAAAATGATCTTCTCATCAGTTATGTCTTGGTACTCACTCTATATGCTGATGAATTTCGAACTGACCCATCTGATATTGCAAAGGATCTGAGAACGAGTTCAATAAAATTGAGGGTGCATTATGAGCATTTGGGTTGCAAGCTCTCGCGGCAGAACAACTTGATTTTGTTTACCCTTCCTTTGCCTCTCCAATTTCCAATGGTTAGGCAAAAGCGGCGACGATAGATGGATGATTCATCCTACTCTTTGTTCTCATGATTGTCAGACAGCAATCGGAAGACTGTGTTTGATTTTAGTGCGGACTTTGAAATTAGAAACTGGCACGAGAAAAATGTTGATTGTTTATTATGAAATTAGATCCGATTTTCAATCCTCTCTTGTTGTATTCTTGCATATTGAAACATGGTATGCTTACATCTACTTGAGTGGAAGCATGATACAACCCCTGTTTCTTTCTTTTTTTGGCTCTTTTCATCATTACCTCATAAGCAGCCTGTTATGACTGGATGTGGTAAGTGGGCGAGTCCCAACGAAACCATAAATATAATTGGTGAAACACGTACAAACTAATTTTTGATGCATAGCAACGATATGTGTGTGATCTGTAGCACTCAACCTATATATATACACATTTTTGACAGTTTTTCTTCATATATTATCTATAAGTGATAATGCACAAAAATCAGATTTGGAAAGATTGACACCTTTGATTGCGTGATCTCCAGCTGCAGTGATTAAATACTTGATTTCTTGTAATTGTTGTACAGCTTTACATTTCCTAAAATCTTGCAATTTCCGCTACAAACTTGTATCTATATATACATATATCAAATACAAAGAATTGTGATTCTCTCTTAAAATTATATCCTGTTTATGGTATCAGAGCTTCCAAAGCTCCAACGAGCCGATCCTTCTCACTACTATGGCTATCAATAATAGCTCTGTTTCTTCTAATCCTCAAAGTTCTATGCCTCTTGTTGCTATAAACGCTGTTGCCCAGCTTCCTCACAAGCTAACACCTACCAATTTTCCTGCTTGGCGGTGTCAGTTCGAATCTCTACTCATTGGTTATGACCTTATGGGGTATCTTGATGGTACCCTACCATGCCCTTCTCTCAGTGGTGTCTCCTCTGCTGAACAGGCCACTATCAAGGCTGCATACTCACATTGGATACGATAGGACAAGCTCCTGCTCAACGCCATTCTTGCTGGTGTTTCTGAGAGTGTTGTCTCTCATATTGCTACTGCTAAGACATCCATGGAAGCATGGAAGACCCTCACACGACTCTATGACAGTCGTTCTCGCACTCGAGTTATGCAACTCAAGGAGGACCTCACTCTCCTTCAATGCGGGTCTCGGTCCATTACAGAATATCTTCACTCTGTGAAAAGCATCGCAGATGAGTTAGCACTCATCGATACACCTGTGACAAATGATGACCTTACACTCTACATTCTTAATGGGCTTGGCTTGGAGTACCATGAGATCGTCGCACCAATTCGCACTCGTGCAACCTCTCTTACATTTGAAGCACTCCATGACCTGCTCCTTGGCCATGAACGCTACTTGAAACGTCTAGAACATGCTTCTAACTCTACTGTTATTACAGCTAACGTCTCTCAACGCAGGTACAATAATCGTTTCTCTCAAAAGAATGACAAGAAACAAACATACTCTCGACAAGGAAATTCTGGTGGTCCTCCTCAGTCCAAACCCAACGACAACTCCTCTGTTGATTCTGCTCAAAGAGGCCGCCAATCAGGAAAGACTTGTCATTTTTGTGGCTTCAATGGCCACACTGTCACAGAATGCTGCAAGCTTCGTCGCATCTTGGCCTAAGCAAATTGCACAATCATGCCTCAACCTGAAAATAATCGTTGGATGCTTGACTCGGGCGCATCTCATAATATCACATCTGAACTCTAAAACATGTCTATGCACTCTGAGTATGAAGGACCTGACGAGGTTGTCATTGGGGACGACACATGTTTGAATGTCACACACGTAGGTTCAACCAATCTCACCACACCTTCCAAAACATTTGCTCTTACAGACCTTCTTTGTGTCCCTTCCATTAATCGCAATCTTATCTCTGTTCATAAATTCACCTCCTCTAACAACTGTTCTGTTGAATTTAATCCCTTTTCTTTCTCTGTGAAGGATCTGAGCACGGGGGTGCATCTACTTCAAGGTAAATGTGAGGATGGGATCTACTATATGCCTCAGCCAACTCATGTCCTGCGTAAACCACCTACAGCATTTGTTGGTGTCCGCATGTCTCTTGATGGCTAGCATTCTCGATTGGGTCATCCTTCCACCAAAATTGTCACTCAAGTTGTTCGTTCATTTGATTTACCACTACAAAAATCTTCTGTCTCCAAGAAAAGTCTTTGTGTTTCCTGTCAATGTAATAAAAGCCACAAGCAACCTTTTTCCATCTCGTCCATGACTAGTTCTAAGCCATTTGAATTACTTTATTCAAATGTTTGGGGTCCATCTTCAATTACTTCAATCAATGGTTATCGTTTTTACGTTATATTCATTGATCATTTCACTAAATTTACTTGGTTCTATCCAATCAAACAAAAATATGATGTTGAGAGTGTTTTCATTAACCTTCAAAATTACATCACAAATCAATTCATCAACCCCATCCAACGCGAACACAGATCCGTCTCTCACCCACGACGACGACCGTGACGGAATGATATTGACGACGGCGACAGTGATGAAATGCTTTCCCACTCTCTGTTTCGCTCCCACTCTGGTTTCACTCCCACCCACTCCCACATAGAACTGCACGCACGCAGAAAGACAATGATAATTTAATCTATTAGGTCTATTGGTTGATGTGGGTTACTGTTGTTCTCTCGGGAGAAGATGAAGCTCGAGACTTCGGGCCAAGATGAGAGGAGAAGATGAAGCTCGGGAGCTCGGGATTCTACAACTCGGGAGAAGACGAAGCTCGGGCACAAACTCATTTTCGTTACCAATGAAGCAAGAATGAGACGATCGCGGGCCAAAACGAGGGGGGAGAAGACAAAGAAGAATCGGGATTCTGCAAGTCGAAAACGAAACCGAGAGATGACGAAGATTGCTTGAAGACGAAGCTTTTTCATTTCCCACTTTTGTGATTTTGTGGTTTCTGCCTTTTTTTTTTTTGTCAAACGCGGGGACGCAACTGATTGCCCATAGAATTATTGGATAAATATATACATAAGTTATAACAATAAATATTATAAGATGAGTCTATCATTTGCCTCATATTCTGTAAGGCAACAATAATGGAGTGGAATAGGTTGATAAGCCTATTAAGAACTTATGAGATGGCTTTAGGCCAAAGACTCATCTCGAGAAGACATCAATTATTTCAGTAAGAACACATCAAAACCTACTCAAGAATACATTTTATCTATTGCTGGTATGAGGACAGCCATGGCCTAGAAAAAGTACTTAGGATTACCTTCTGTGGTGGTGGGACGAGATAGGTTCAAATCCTTCAAATGCATCTTGGATGACATCAGAGTGAGACTCTGTAGCCATAAAGTTAAAACTCTATCTCAGGCAGGGAAAGAGATATACCTCAAAGCTGTGATCCAAGCCCTACCAACTTATACAATGAGTGTATTTAAGCTACCTACCATTTTATTACAGTCCATAAATAGAGCCATCCAGAATTTTTGGTGGGGTCAGCAAGAAAAGGAGCACAAAATCCATTGGATATCCTGGAAAAGAATGGGGCAAGCTAAGTCAACTGGGGGTTTGGGCTTTAGGGACCTTGAATTTTTCAACAAGGCAATGTTGTCCAAGCAGTGTTGGAGATTGATTCAATACCCTAACTCCCTTGCAGCTAGAATTTTAAAGGCCAAGTTTTTCCCTAACTTGACATTACAAACATCTAAAGCAAGCTCTAAACCCTTTTTTGTGTGGAGAAGTCTCCTTGCAGCCAGGCATGTTGTAGAGGCTGGCTCTTACTGGAGGGTGGGAACTGGTTCTAAGATCCTCGTTTAGAAAGACAAGTGGCTAGTCCACTCTAATCCCAGCAAGGTCACAAGTCTAGTCAAGATTCTAGATGGAAATGCCACTGTTGCAGAACTAATAGATCCTGAGACTAAGTAGTGGAAGACGTATTTGGTACAAAACACCTTTGAAGAAGGGGAGGCTAATTTGATCCTAAAAACCCCTATTAGCTCTATGAATACTATGGACAGAATTATATGGCATGGAACCAAAGATGGATCCTTCTCAATAAGGAGTGCATACCACATGTAGAAATCAAGGGAGGTGGCAACCCAAGGCCAAGCTTTTATAAGCAACAAGTTTGAGGTTGTGTGGAACAAAATATGGCAACTTCATTTAACACTTGGTGAGAAAGTCTTCCTATGGAAAGCTTGCCAGGAGGCTCTACCTACCCAATCCAACATGTTTAAAAAGAGAGTGGTTAGTGATCCATTATGTCCCATTTGTTGTAGGGAAGAAGAAAGTGTCTTTCATGCATTGTGGAGCTGTGAGGCTGCAAAGGATGTATGGAGTCAATGCTCTAAACGACTTCAGAAATGTACTCTACCTCAAGCCCCTATGCTGCTTTTTTTCGAGTCCTTAGCCATGGCCTTAAATGCAGAAGATTTGCTAGAGTTTGTGGTGGTGGCAAGGAAACTGTGGTGGAGAAGGAATTTTTTCATTTTTAACAAGGAATTTACTCATCTAAATTCCATTATTAGAGAGGTTAGAATTCTACTAGAGTTAATGGCTGAGGTGAAAACTGATCCTTAAGACAACAACAGAGCAATACAAGTATGCTCTTCATAATCTGTGTGGAAGGCACCCCCATCGAATTGGTTTAAATTTAACTGGGATGGGGCAATGGATAAGGCCAATGGAGTGATTGGTATATGAGTTGTCATTAGGGACTGTTTTGGTCAGATCATTGCCACCTTGAGGCAGGGGAAACAACTTAATCTTGACCCCTATTAGCTAAAGCATATGGAGCTCAACAGGCAACAAAATTGGGACTGGACCTTGGTTTGGACCAGATTGTCATTGGGGGTGATTCACTGCAAGTAACAAAGGCTTTCCAAAAAGACAAGGATATTTGGAGCAGCTCAAGTATGTTTATGAGTGAAACAAGATCTTATCTTAATTGTTTTGCAAAGTGTGAAGTTTCTCATGTTAAGAGAAATGTCAACTATATAGCCCACTTATTTGCATAAGATGATCTTACCATTTCAAATTAATTGTAACATTGGATGAAGCTCCTCCTCGTATCTCTTCACTTTTATAATGGAATGGCATAAAGATATTTTTTCAAAAAAAAAAAAGATGAGTCTATCATTCTTTTATTTAAGGATTTCAAATTAAAAAAAAAAAAAAACTCTTAAATTTGGATAAAAAGTTATTTTCCGAAAAAAAAAAAAATTGGAGTGTCATTCATACAGATATTGTACACGTCATCAATCTTTGAGTTCTGTAACTTCTGTTAACATGTCCTCGAGTCTCGAGTCGTTTCGTTCACCAAAACGTTCTGAAAATTGAAGTAGACCTCGCGTCTTCACCTATGGCTCGCGTAAGTCTGTCTCTTCTTTCTCACGTGATAACGAATCAACGTAATTCCTCAACTTAAGCTCTTTTTGAATATTCAAACTCAAATATCAGATTAATGCGAAATTTGGATTTTTAATCTTTGATTGGTTACCGAGAAAATACAGAAACAAATTGAAAATTTGAGTCCCTGATCAATTCATCGTGATAGATCCTTAAAAGTAGTTTGAATTCTATGTGCTTCATTGGTTTGTTTTGTTGGGCACAACTAATTTGGATTGTTAAAGGTGGCTTGAAAGTAAAATGAGTAATACTTTTATCGAAAACCAAGCAGGGTGTAAGCATTAACGCCCCTCTTTTATTTTGCAGAGATCTAAAGTTTCTTGGCATTTTAACTTTTCATTTGTTAGATCCATGTGATATACGAATTTATTTAATGTTGTTGAATGCTTGCTATATTAACTCAACAAAGAGCTCAATTCGTAGACATTGGAAATGTTAGCCATTCGGATTTTGAGTAATATAGGGTTTGGTGACCATTATTAGAACGGTTTGGGACTGTTAGAAAATGATGTTCTTTCATTTAGGTCGGGTTGTATGATTTGTGCAAGTTGGGAAGGAGCAATTGGATGATGGGAATCACTTTCGGGTGTACAAGGTGGACCACATGAAGCACCTGCGATAGTAAATGTGATACTGGCCTGCTCGGCGCAATGTCGGTAACACCAGAGTTGCTGGGAATGGTGACCGGTTACCCAATTGTTGTCTGCAACTTAACTTCACAAGTCATACGGTTGGTTTGCCTTCCTGGCCAATTGCATGCATCCCCAAGGTCGTGGGTTCTCAGGATAATGTTCGAGATAGAGATGGTGATACAATCTCTTACTCTGATGGATTGTGAATTGATCCGTGAGACTACCTCAAAGAGTTGAATTGCCTCAAGGGTTGCTGGTTGTAGTTTTGTATTGTTGCCCCGCGCGGGGGGGGGGGGGGGTGGGGTGGTGGGGGTGGTGGTGGTGTTGAGGTCTCTAGTATTTCTTTTCTCTGCTTATTTTGTTTGTCAAGTTGTATGCATGCCTCTCCCAATGAAGAGTTATATGTTATTTATTAATCTAGCTGTTTCTGTGGTTCATAGGAATCATGCCCTTCCGTAAAGTGCATTCTTCTTCTTGATTCTGAAGGAAACCGTGTTGCAGTCAAGTATTACTCAGATGATTGGCCAACAAATAGTTCAAAGTTAGCTTTTGAAAAAACTGTGTTTACTAAGACTTTGAAGTCTAATGCTCGGGTAGAAGGTATGCTGCAATTACAGAAATAACACCTTTAAGATTAGGACATGGCTTGTACAATTATCATGGCCTGAAGGTTAGGAAATTTTGCTGAGGATATGTAGTGCAGAGAACTCTCCTTGTCAAAGAAAAAAACTAGGCCAATTAACTTGTGAGTAGGCAAGCACACTCCCATTTGTATTGTTTTTTACTTCCAATTGTTTGCTACTCCGTCTTAGTAGAATCTGTTTTCTAGTGATAATTTGAAAGCAAATTTAATCTTTGAACTAAATCTGAAAGCTTCTACTTACAAATTTATTAAAAAAAAGTGCCTCGCATCAATGTAAAACCAGAACAAGAGTGTATTGCTTGTAGATTCATGCTCACCATGCTATATTGAGTCCTATAACAAGTACAGTTCTCTACTGTGGCAATACATACTTCTTCGTGCAAAATCTGTCACTCTTATCACAAGATCTTGCTTAGTTGGCTTAATTCTCAAAAGTCATCTTTGTTGAGTTTAAAGCCATGGCATCTTGCAATTAGTCGAGTTTGTATGCTCTATCACTCTTATCACAAGATTAAATCTTTGTCACTCTTATCACAAGATTTTGCTAAGTTGCCTTAAATCTCAAAAGTCATCTTTGTTGAATTTAAAGCCACGGCATCTTCCAATTAGTTGAGTTTGTATGCTCTATATAGGGTGCAGCCATTTGGTCATTAATTAAATAGCCTTGGCTAAATAGTGATTAGCAGTTTTCTCATTGAACTAAAAAAACGTCCCTAACTTTCAAGGGCATTGTAGTCTATTGCTTTCATTATTTTCTCCATGATATTTGTGTACTGACAGCAGTTGGCGCTATACAACTGGCACTTAAAAATTATAATACAGGTTGTGGTATCTTACTTCTTATTGCGCCAATGCTCTGAACTAGTGATAAATCGACTTTTCATCAGCATCGATAGGTTAGTGCTTTGAGGTTGAAGCCACTTTAATGCGTATTGTTTTGAAAATAAAGGTTAAAATAGCGAAAAACATGTGCCTTTGGTTGCAATGGCTATAATATATCACGTCTTCATCAATTTTGCTTGTCCATAAAATGTCTCCTTTAGCTGGCACAAGATAGGAACAAAATATCACATTTATCCTTGGACTCTCTCCACTTATATTGTTGGTGAAGCCTGGTCGATTTGTGGCATGGCATGTTACATCATGAGAGCTGAATATGCTGCTATACTATCATCTGCAGCGGATATATCTCTGTTCGAGAACAACATTGTTATTTACAAGTTCGCCCAGGACCTGCACTTCTTTGTGGCTGGAGGTGATGATGAAAATGAACTCATCTTAGCTACAGTTCTTCAGGGGTTTTTTGATGCACTTGCCCTTCTCCTGAGGTATTGTTTCCCTGGAATTTTGAACTAGTTTCTTGAATTTGGTAAATCAGGGATTCATTAACTTGTGCTTCCATGTCATGTTTTCTTGCATGTTTATGTTGTAGGAACAATGTTGACAAAAGGGAGGCACTTGAGAACCTGGATCTCATTCTTTTATGCCTAGACGAGATTGTTGATGGAGGGTAACAAGTTCTTTTATTTCACATACTTGGCATATAGGCACCTGATCAATCTCTGCATGTATGTTGTTCCAACCATTCAATAATGTAGTTGAGATCAGTACCGCCAAAATAAAATACTGAACTAGAGATCGGTCTGGTAGATCAAAATGGATATGGGTATGAGATAAGAATAATTTATTATGCCATACTGAAGCATTAATTATTGTTATTAAATCAAAATTCTGTCAGTGGAATCCACAACATCCACCACCATGCTTCCTTCTCTATTGAGGATTTTAGCTGCTAATTTGTTGTCTCGGTTTGTTTTTTGGTCTGTGGTCAGGGAATGTATTATTTTATTAAGGTGATTTTATCCATTTGACAGGATTATTCTCGAAACAGATGCCAGTGTTATTGCGGGAAAAGCGACGCATACCATGGATGCTGACGCACCATTGTCTGAACAAGTAATGCAACTATCAATCTTTCTGTTGGCTCTTCCCCATCATATACAAATTAGTTTATCTTAACCTAACCGATTATATAAAGGAGAAATACATCTTAACAGATATGGTACTGTAGCCTCAGATTTTTAATTTTATTATATCAATGTTAAAACCCTGACACCAACTCCATTTTTTCCGCTCTTTTTATACTTTATGCAATCGTAGAGTTTGCAATCGTCATGTAATTACTTTAAAAAAGAATGAGATTTATTATTAAAAAATTAATTTTTTTATTCTATATTTATTTAATTTTTTTAAAATGATTGTACGACACTTACATATTTACGAATTACGACCGCAACTATCATTTCTCTTTTTATATTTATAAAAGCAAATTGCCAAATTTCCAACTGCTCGAAGAACTTGTTAATTTTTCTTTTTGGTTTTTTTTTTTTAAATCTAACCCTTTATCTGTCATTTCTAATATTGTCTTTTTCTTTAACATTTGCAGACTATAACTCAAGCATGGGCTACAGCACGTGAACATCTGGCAAGAACCCTTCTCAATTGATTCATGCCTGCACAGGGAGAAAAAGGAGTAGGGTTCTTTTGGTTGTTTTAAATTGTCTCATCTGCAGACTAGAAAATCTCGTTCTTTTCCTTTGTTTAGCCGAATTTTTGGGGCTTCTTCTTTGGTACCACTCAAATCTTTTTTTTTTTTCTTTTCTTTCTCTCTAACCAGCTGTTTCTATTGATTTTGAGTTTGCCTTGCTGCCTGTGGGCCGTGGCATGATCAAATAAACAATTGAATTTGTTGATGAACAATCCCAAAAGCGACAAGCACCTTGAAAAGAGACAGACAATGCCTACAATTATATAATAAAACTTATGAAATTGGCAATGTCTGATTTTGATATGTTTTAAGTAACGACATGATAGTAGTAGGGTATGCGATTTCCTTTTTTCTTTATTTCCTTTTATTTGGTTTTTGGAAGAGTTTATTCATCTCTCTCGCAATTTTTCATGGCATGTTTGGTTTTGAGATTTATATAAATTTATTGAAAGAAACTTTAATAAGTGTTTTGTATTCTACCACGAATAAAGTTTAGGTTGCGTTTGGATAGTGAGATATTTTCAAATATTTTATAAATAATAGTAAAAAATTAATAATAGAATATTAAATAATAATAATAATAAAATAAATATTTGCGAGAACTATTTCTTTGAATGGAGGTTGATTATTTTAAGGTAAAGATTGAATTATAAGAAATAGAGTTTTGTCAATAATATTTAAACTGAAAAGGAAAGTGGATGATGATATCATTGATATAGATAATGTAATAATGATTTCGTTTGACTAATATGACATGGTATTAAAGTTTGGTTAAACAGGCTATTACAATTAGTTGCATCGTCTTCTTCACTCTGATACTGATTGGTCTGTAATCTTTAATGACCCGAATAGACTATTTTTTAATTTTGCAATACAAAGTTTTTCAACTATTTATTAAAATAATAATAATAATAAAGGACGGTTGCGTTCGTCCAGCTGCACCACCCGGCCTCCTAGCCGGCACTTTGTTTTTAACGTAATTGTTTTCATTTTATATATCTATGTTCTTTTGTTTAATATATATATTTTATTATTATTATTAATATTTTAACGGTAGCTCCAGCTAGTTATAGGATTTTTTTTTTTCATACATATATTTTTAAAAAAATTTAAAATTATTTTCTTAATTATTAAATAAAATCAAAACGATAGAATAAAGTATAAACGGTGAGAATAGTATTACCTTAATATTATTATCATGGTCGTTTTAATCCAAGGAAGCCAACTGGCCGTGGGTAGGCTGACCCACGTGGAAGGGAGTTGGAGGCCTCAACGTGGGTCCCATGGACGGCATTTAGCTATATTAACAGAAGCGTGGGATCGAATGAATCCCGTACTATTGGAGGGAGGGGATAACTACAAGGAAGATTCAGTCCACCTCGGCTTAAAAAATTGACCGGCCCAGACACTTTCTAGTTTATAGATACATAATCTATACAGAAGTGCAAAGATGCAATGCTCCTAATTGATGTCTATAAGTGTCATTTAGTTCTATATAATCATTCGCAAAAAGTAAGATTGTTTCAAGTAATCTAATTTTGTCTATAATTATTGTACGATCTTATTGGCCACTTCAACATTCTTGGAAGTTGGAACAACTATTTTATTATTTGAGAACACGACCAGATACTGCAGAGGATATATGGGTTTAATATGAGTACTGATATTCGCTTCTTTAATGTTTTTTCAAATTTTGATTTTTTAAAAAAATAAAAATTCGAACTATGAGTTATAGTAATTTTAATTTGAAGATATATTATTCATCTTCAAAAGTAATATTTTATTATAAAAATTATCTCAACTGCTTTACTTTTCAGTTTTCATTTCCTACGGTTTTCATTTCTCCCATTCCCCGAACCCCATTTCACTTTTATTTTTATATTCAGTTTTGAAATATGCGAAGAAAGAAATATTATTATTAATTAACATATAGTTAGTGTAATTATAAAATATGAAAAAAATAATATTATATTATTATTTTAATTAATCTAATATGAAATTATGACTTGATTTTGAATTTATGATAAATATTTACTTTTAATTAAATTTTAAAGAGACAAGCCAATATAAATGCTCTTAGGAAAGGAAAATGTTTGGGAACAATATATATTTATTTAGTGTTCATACTTCATAGTCCCCTGTCCCTAGCAGTTGTCATGGGTCTACCTAAATTTTGGTCATGACTCATTAATGGTTCTGGTCGGAGGTCTAGGTGGACCCGCTCTCACAAGCCAAACAGTTTAAAGTTTAATCTAACGAATTTAACAAAATTTTATTCATTTTGGTGTTTACTAAAATGGGCATTTCTCTTTCTATTTTATCTCCGAATCATTTTTAGGAGGGAGTGGGGGGACATTAGAACTTCCGGTCGAGAGCCAGGACCTGCCACGTGGAACGAGGTGGAACCGACACTCTGGCAGCTACAGGAGGTCTTCAAGGGTTGGCTCGCCAATTAACTGACTTTTTAATTCTACTTGACAGGTCATCCAAGGGGTGCAAGAGCCAATGGAAAAATTACGGCCCAGAAAAAAAAAAGGAAATAAAATTACAGTATTTATTGCATAGAGATTTTTTCGTTTTAACAATAATAAGAAATTTTAGTTTTAGTAAAACAGAGAAGAGAATGGAGAGAATGGAAAGACTCGTATAAGGCCCGGAAATTCCTGGCATTGGTTCCGACCTGCTGTCCTGGACGAGGAGAGAGCCTCTCTCTTTGGCCTAAAACCCTGTACTTTCTCTCTCTCCTCTGTCTCTCTCTCTTGACTTTGTCTTCCTCTTTGATCTGCAACTCAGAAGCTCTTTCTCTCTCGTTCGCCTCATGGGTTCTTGCTAATTTGTCTTCAACACCAATGAGACTCATGTTTCCAGGTACCCTTTCCTGTTTTATTGTAGGAAATATCTTCAATATATGTGTGCACAATATTTTCTTGCTTCTTTTTTTCTCCCCTTTGAAGTCTTGGGATGTTTTTGGCTTCTTTTGTGAATTTATAGCTTTTTGTACGAGGAATCTGCTCTTGTATTAATGATTTATTTAAGGATTTTTAGCTGCGCATTGTCATATTTTCAATTTCTTTTAAAGATTTTTCATTTCTTTATTTAAATCACGCTCTTCTAATTCTTGAATTTTTAAGGTGACGTATTCCCATCATGTATTTGCGTAATCTTTGTAGCCAGAGTTGTGGATTTGTCGCTGAATTCGTCTGTACATCCTTTATATTCCTCCCTCAAATGTGACGTTTCAGATAATTATGCGAAGCATTCGTATGCAAAATTGCAAATTGAATCCGTATATTCGTATGCGAAGCATTCCTCCCTCTAGGGAATGCTGTGCTTTCGATGCATGAATTTTGTTTCTTTGTGTTAAGGATACTGTATGCTGCATATTGTCAAATTTACGTGCTCCTCAACTAATTTCCCTCTGATGTATAAGTAGGCGTTGGAAGAAGAAATTGAACATACGGACAAATTAGTTTCATTGTGGAGAAGATCCGGGTTTCCTTTTATGGACATGTGTCGATTATATTAGTTTTGAGCTGAAATTTGGAGAAATGACAAGGGGAAGGATAAGAGCAAAGCTCCAGCGGAGCCATCTCTACACATTCTCATGCCTCCGGCCGAGTAACACAGAGGCTGAGGGACCGAATTCAGTTCAAGGCTCACGAATTGTACATTGCAACCAACCTCATCTCCACCAGAAGAAACCTCTGAAGTATTGCTCAAATTTTATATCGACCACAAAGTATAATGTTGTCACGTTCTTGCCCAAGGCTATCTTTGAGCAATTCCGGAGGGTTGCTAATTTGTACTTTCTTTTGGCTGCGGCTCTTTCACTCACAGCAATTTCGCCATTCAGTGCTATAAGCATGATCGCTCCTTTAGCATTTGTCGTTGGGCTCAGTATGGCAAAGGAAGCCCTGGAAGACTCACGTAGGTTTGTTCAGGATATGAAGGTTAATCTCAGGAAAACTAGTGTTCATAAAGGGGATGGTGTTTTTGGTTATAGGCCATGGCATAAGATTCAGGTGGGGGATGTGGTGAAAGTTGAAAAGGATCAATTTTTTCCTGCAGATTTACTTCTATTGTCGTCAAGTTATGAGGATGGGATTTGTTATGTGGAGACTATGAATTTAGATGGTGAGACAAACTTGAAGGTAAAGAGATGTTTGGAGGAGACCGTGCCTTTGAATGATGATGAATCTTTCAAGAATTTCACTGGGATGATCCGATGTGAAGACCCAAATCCCAGTCTTTACACCTTCGTGGGTAATTTGGAGTATGACGGCCGTGTGTTTTCTCTTGATCCTGGTCAGATTCTCCTAAGAGATTCAAAGCTCAGGAATACAGCTTATGTATATGCTGTGGTGATCTTCACTGGTCACGATAGCAAAGTCTTGCAGAATGCAACAGAGTCCCCTTCCAAAAGGAGCACAATTGAAAAGAAAATGGACTACATCATATACATCCTTTTCACTTTCCTTGTAGTGATCTCATTGATCAGCTCAATTGGCTTTGCCGTGAAGACTAAATACCAAGTGCCGGATTGGTGGTACTTACAACCCCAGAAGACTGATAATTTGTTTGATCCCAACAGGCCCGCATTATCTGGATTTTACCATCTGATAACTGCTCTCATCCTTTATGGATACTTAATACCCATCTCGCTTTATGTTTCAATTGAGGTTGTAAAGGTTTTGCAAGCAACCTTCATCAACCAAGACATACATATGTATGATGAAGAGACTGGAAATCCTGCTCAAGCACGGACATCAAATTTGAATGAGGAATTAGGCCAGGTAGACACCATCCTATCTGATAAAACTGGTACTTTGACCTGCAATCAGATGGATTTTCTAAAGTGCTCCATCGGGGGCACCGCATATGGCGTGCGTTCTAGTGAAGTTGAACTTGCTGCTGAAAAACAGATGGCTATTGAGGAAGAGGAAGTAGACCTTTCCAATTTTCCCATGCATAGAGATAGTCAACATGATTCTAGGAGGAATGTCAGAAGAGCTTCAGAAATTGAACTGGAGACTGTCATTACTTCTAATGTTGGAAATGATCAGAAACCTGTCATAAAAGGGTTTAACTTTGAGGATGGCCGCCTCATGAATGGAAATTGGATGAAGGAACCCAAAACTGATGTCCATTTACTTTTCTTCCGGATATTAGCAATTTGTCAAACCGCAATTCCTGAGCTGAATGAAGAGACTGGGAGTTGTACATATGAAGCAGAGTCACCAGATGAAGGGGCTTTTCTTGTTGCAGCGAGAGAATTTGGTTTTGAGTTTTGTAAAAGAACTCAATCAAGTGTGGTTATCTGCGAAAGATATCCTAATCCAGGGCAACCAGTTGAAAGGTAAGAAGGATTGAGGTAGGGCCTTTTCGTTAATGTTCTTCACATTTTTGTCTTCTTAGGGTCTTTAATATTTACAGGGAGTACAAAATTATGAATATACTCGACTTCACCAGCAAAAGAAAGCGCATGTCAGTAATTGTGCAGGATGAGGAGGGACAGATTCTGCTTCTGTGTAAAGGTGCTGACAGGTAAGGCTCATGAACATCCTCCTAATTCTTGACTTCCCTTCAGAGGTATGACAGCCGAATATACCATGTAGGATCCTATATCAGTTCTATATGGTACAGAGAGATTGTTAATTTTTTCTTTTGAAGTTCTCTATCGAGGCTAAACTAAACTATCTAGCACAATATTTACCATTGGATGCCTTAAGCTTTAGACATAGTTGTTGGCCTCTTCTACTCTTTTACCTAAACTTCTTTAAGCTCTTTAATTGTGTGGAAGACCAAAACATTTTGCTTTTTGACACGCTAATGCCCATCCATTGTTGCTCCTTATACAATGCAGCATAATTTTTGATCGACTTTCAAAGAATGGAAGAATGTACGAGGAAGTTACTACCAAGCATTTGAATGAATATGGAGAAGCTGGGTTGCGTACATTGGCACTTGCTTATAGAATGCTCAAGGAATCTGAGTATGCCACTTGGAACAATGAGTTTCAGAGAGCCAGAGCATGTATTGGGGCTGAAAGAGAGGCAATGCTTGAGCGGCTATCAGATATGATGGAAAGAGAGTTGATACTTGTGGGTGCTACTGCTGTGGAGGACAAATTGCAGAAAGGGGTAGACATACCCATCCTTTATATCCACAACGGTAATGTATTGCTCTTTTGGATGCTCCAACTTAACTCCAATTTTATCCCTTGCAGGTGCCCCAGTGCATTGATAAACTTGCACAAGCTGGTCTCAAGATATGGGTCTTGACCGGGGATAAGATGGAAACGGCAATCAACATAGGGTCTGTTTCTTTTGAATTGATTAAAACACTATCCTTAATAAATTATTCTTTTCCTAATGGGTTTTCAGAAGCAGGACTTCTTACTGAAACAGAAGTAACCCTGTTTTGCGTGATGCAGATTTGCATGTAGTTTGCTCCGACAGGGCATGAAGCATATCTCTATGAATTTAGACTCTTTATCCAAAGATGTCAAGGAGGTACAGTTCTTGGAGAATGATTATACAAATTCACTTCCAGGTTATTGCCATCATTAGATATTAGACATTGGTTTTTGTCACTAATCAGGCTGTGAAAGAGAACATTTTGAATCAACTCACCAATGCCTCACGAATGATA
Source organism: Juglans mandshurica (assembly GCA_022457165.1). NCBI lineage: Eukaryota > Viridiplantae > Streptophyta > Magnoliopsida > Fagales > Juglandaceae > Juglans > Juglans mandshurica. The sequence goes on along the minus strand of CM039619.1, from coordinate 8,437,026 downwards.
GAGGAGGAGAAGGATCCACATGCTGCATTTGCATTAATCATTGATGGAAAAACTTTGACCTATGCTTTGGAGGATGATATGAAGCATCAATTTTTAGGCTTAGCAGTTGCTTGTGCATCTGTCATATGCTGTCGTGTCTCTCCCAAGCAGAAGGCAATGGTAGGATCTTCTTCTATTGTCTGTCAACATGTGACTGTCTTTGTATTATCTGTATCGCTTTTCGATTGTCAGATCAGCGATATTCCTAGGAATGTGTTCTTATGTATTAATTGGTTCTGTTTGCATTTATTTAATTTTGGCACCAGGTAACAAGGTTAGTGAAAGAAGGAACTGGGAAAACCACCCTGGCAATTGGTGATGGTGCAAATGATGTGGGAATGATTCAAGAAGCTGACATTGGTGTTGGCATCAGTGGGGTTGAAGGTATGCAGGTTGGTAACAAGTCTGACTGGTTCTTCTGCACAATATCTCTCGAAATGAGTTTCGGTTCTCATTCTTGTTCTTCATTTGGTCTCACGTTGGACTCTAGCATGAGACTGGTTTCTGTCTACATCTTTCACTTCCGATTGGAGGACAAAATCCACTCCCACAGGAAATTTGGGGGAACTTCCTAATTTGCCATGTAATGAGCAGAATGGTATTTTTATCATTTTTCTCTGTTGGGAGTTGGGGTGGGTTTGAGATTATATTTTAGTTGTACGTTACTTATCAAAAAAATACTTTAGTTACGCATTACTTTCCATAAAAACACTTTAGTTGCACATAATCTGGTATACATGAAACCCCCATGTGGAGGCAGAGAGAGATGTTGGCAATCATGTTCTACTCAATTCATCTTCCCAGATGTTGATGACTAAATCTCCAAATCAAAATTGCTTGTGTTGCTGATATTTGTTTTTTAAGGGATAATTGATATTTGTTTGTTTTCTTAGATATTTGGACTATTTTCTAGTTAGTCTGTTATTATCAATGTTGTCTTGTCAAGTCAAAAAAACATGCACGAGGTTTTGCCTCTAGAAGCATGTATTTCTCCTGGTTATTTCAGTGAAGGTCCTAACTTAAAACTATTTTCAGGCTGTAATGGCTAGTGATTTCTCCATTGCCCAGTTTCGGTTTCTGGAGAGACTTCTGGTGGTCCATGGACACTGGTGCTACAAGAGGATTGCTCAGATGGTAACAGTTAGATAGTAACCATCTCGAAATTTTGATTTATTAAAACTGTACATGCGATTGTATTCCATCATTTCATCTCATTCATCCATGTTTAACTTTGAGTTGTTGACATTCAGGTTTGCTATTTCTTCTACAAAAACATAGCATTTGGTCTCACCCTCTTCTACTTTGAGGCTTTTGCGGCCTTTTCTGGGCAGTCAGTTTACGATGACTGGTACATGCTGTTGTTTAACGTTTTACTTACCTCATTGCCCGTCATTTCACTTGGTGTTTTTGAACAAGATGTCTCTTCTGAAGTCTGCCTACAGGTTAGTTGTGTAGAGTAGTTTTTCATCCATATTCATCTCAGCCCTGCCGTAATACTCACATAATCCACCATGCCCTTTGCAGTTCCCTGCACTATATCAGCAAGGGCCTAGAAACCTGTTCTTCAACTGGTACAGGATTCTGGGGTGGATGGGCAATGGTGTCTATTCCTCCCTCATTATATTCTTCCTCAACATCATCATCTTTTACGATCAGGCATTCCGTGCTGGAGGCCAGACAGCTGATATGGATACCGTTGGTACGACAATGTTTACCTGCATCATCTGGGCTGTCAATTGCCAGATTGCCCTCACAATGAGCCACTTCACATGGATCCAACACCTCCTGGTCTGGGGCAGCATTGTCACCTGGTATCTGTTTCTCTTACTCTATGGCATGACATCACCGCTTATTTCTGGGAATGCCTACAAACTTCTGGTTGAAGTTCTTGGTCCTGCTCCTATTTATTGGGCTGCCACCCTTCTAGTAACAATTACCTGTAATCTTCCTTACTTCGCACACATATCTTTCCAAAAATGTTTCAATCCAATGGACCATCACGTCATCCAAGAAATCAAGTACTACAAAAAAGACGTCGAGGATCAACACATGTGGACTAGGGAGCGGTCCAAAGCCAGACATGATACCAAGATCGGGTTCACAGCAAGGGTGGAGGCAAAGATCAGGCAGTTGAGAGGGCGGCTACAGAAGAAGCAGCACTCGGTTGCATCATGACCATGTCCCACGATTTTTCTCGAACTTTTTTTCGTAGAGTTTGTGGCTGTTTGTAGTTATATGCCTTGGTCCTTCTACTCCAATTCATTTATTTGCTTTCTTTCTTTCTTATCCAGTAAATTGGAGTCGGTTGAAGTCATTCATTACAGAAACAACATTAGAGCCTGTTGTATGTACCATGCTTATTGAGGTGAAGAATTAATTGTTTGTGAAAACGTGTTAATATTTACATTCTTCCCTACGTTAAAAGGCATTGGCTAATAAGAGCAGTCAATATTATCAGTTTCTTTTTGAGTCTTTACACACCATTTTAATGACAATTACTTGGATCGAACTATACAATTACCTCTCTCTCTCTCTCTCTCGATAACCTCATCGTCAACTTACATAATTAATTCATTTTCTATTCAATAATAGAAAACGCACCAACTCATTTGAATTTGTTAAACGTTCAACGTCAATCCCCCCCATCATTGTGATATGACCCAGTTCCCCCATCATTGCGATATGACCCAGTTCGTAGTAGAAAGCGGATAAAAAACCATATCCTTTTATTTATTTTTTGACTTATTTTCATTTACTTGTGGCATTTAACTTGCTCCAAAATGTAACTTCCCAGCCATTAGTTGTTTCTTAAAATAGTTTCAATACATAAAAAAAGTAATGTTAAATATAATTATAGATTGTGCAAGCGTCACACACTTTTTTTAAAAAAGAATAGTGTCTATCATTAAAAAAATTAATTTTATCTAACGAGTCTTATATTTACTTAATTTTTCAAAAGATTCTTACACACTCTATCTTTCATATATAAAAATGACACTTTAAAAGAAATTAAATTTTTATATTATTATTGCTGCTGCAGTGCTGTTGTCATGGTTGCAATAAGTTTAAGGGTGAGTTCATCTCAACTCATCATTATAATTTTTTTAAATCCCAACACAAAATATAATAAACAATTTAACTTTTTCAAATTTTAAAATAATAATAATATTAAAAAATAATATTCTAACAATATTTTATTATCACAACTCAACTCAACTCAACTCACTTCAACATCCAAACACACCCTTATCTTGATACCACCTGCGCATACCCAAAAGGATATGCCATACCAAACTAGATTGTTTTGGGAAATTAACCGCATGAAGAAAGTAAATCGACGTCGTTTTCAGACACCTTACACAATCAAACAAAGCAAGGCAAAGAAAGAGGGAAAAGAAAAAAAGGGACCATTTATAAGGGGAGTAGGAAATCTCTTTTCGATTCGATCAACGCGCTGTACGTGATAGAGAGAGATATCATCGCCATAATGCCGCCTCTTTCTCCATCTTCCTCTTCTTCACTCTAACCCTAATTTTCGTTCACCTTTTTGCCCGCACTTCTTGCCTTTGTGTTTGCTACCTTGTCCCATGCCATCCTGACTTCTTCTCCGCCTTTGATTTTTGTTGTTCGCCGAGACTTGGACACGGTCAAGGCTCTGAAGATCTCTTTTTGTCCAATTTTCGTGGGAGAGGGGCTTAGACTGGGAGCTAGGGTTCCGTTTGATCGTGGTTTTGGGAGTTATGGAACCACGCGTTGGGAATAAGTTTCGACTGGGCCGGAAGATCGGTAGCGGATCGTTCGGAGAGATCTACCTCGGTCTGTCATTCAATTCATCTTTTGTTTTGGGTCCTATTAGTGGTCTTTATTTTGGAATTTCTAATTGTGTAAAACTATTTTCAGGTACTAATATTCAGACGAATGAGGAGGTTGCGATTAAGCTTGTGAGTTCTTTTTTTCTTTTCATTTTTTTTTTTTGCTTTGCAGATCGTCTAAGTTTTTGTGGAATCTTTCAATTATGGTTTTTACTGGTTAATTGGATTCTGATGTAAAGGAATAGAATTTTCCTGGCAGTTGCTTTGTTAGCTTGTAGAGTTCCGATGGTTAGGATCGAGAAACTAGTTGCTGAGTCTGATTTTGTAGGTTTCCATGCTGATGAGACTTTTGTTTACTGCTAGCCAATTTTCTGTCGGTTTAATTAGTGTTAGCACGCCGAGCATTCTATAATGCAAATATAAATTAATAATAATTTTTCGGAATGCGTAAGTTCCAATAAGCGTGTTTTCTAATACTAGTTTTTTTTTTGGTTACTCAGGAAAATGTCAAGACAAAGCATCCGCAGTTGCTTTATGAATCAAAGTTGTACAAAATACTACAAGGAGGAAGTAACGATCTTTAGTTCCATCCTTGTTGCCTTTTTTATTTATTTATTTTTTATCCAATTTACCCATTTCTCATCTATCGGAAATCTATATCAAACGCTCTTTTCCAATTTTGGCAGCTGGAATCCCAAATGTCAGATGGTTTGGCGTTGAAGGAGACTATAATGTTCTCGTGATGGATTTGCTGGGACCCAGTCTTGAAGACTTATTCAACTTTTGCAGTAGGAAGTTGTCTCTTAAGACTGTTCTTATGCTTGCAGATCAGATGGTATAGTTTCCCTACGGCATGCATATTATTCTAGAACTTCATCTGTATTGCAGCTTTGGTTCCATCAGGGCAATCTAATCTTAACATTCCTGTCAGATCAATCGAGTTGAGTTTGTTCATTCCAAATCATTTCTGCATCGAGATATTAAGCCTGACAACTTCCTTATGGGTTTAGGGAGGCGTGCAAATCAGGTTTTGCTGTTAAACCCTCTTATTTCTTCATTTATTGATTTATGCTCTCATGTTATGATTGATGCATTTCCTGATGCATACTCTCTTGTAGGTCTACATCATTGACTTTGGTCTCGCTAAGAAGTATAGAGACACTTCAACTCATCAACATATTCCTTATAGGTTAGTTTTCTTACACTAGTTACAGATAATATTGGTTTACATATTTCTGTAGGTTGTGTATGGTTATTGAACCAAACTCAACATCTCAAACCAATCATTGATGGGACCCACTACTTTTTCAACTTCTCATAAAAAAGTTAAACCCATCTCAACCTACTTCATACATTTTAATCTAGAAAGTTAAACTCATCTCAACTTAAAAAAATTAAACCCATCTCAATGGGACCCACAAAATACTACTATTCACAACTCAACTCAACTTATCTCAACATCCAAACGTAGCTTTAAAAAACCTACATGGTTATGCGAGGCTGTTTATTGTACTGTGCTCGGTTCTCCTTTTTTATTCAGTTCTGCCAAAAATGTCATGATCATTATAGATTTTATGATTCCTTAGCTCGCATCCAAAATTGCTTAGTAGTATCTTCACTGTTTTTATATCATTCTGATTTTTTCATTTACTCTGCAGAGAAAATAAGAATTTGACGGGAACTGCGAGATATGCAAGCATGAATACTCACCTTGGCATCGGTATACCTATCAAACTAATTTTACTTCCATTTTTTTTTTGGTGATACATAAGTGCTGATCTTTATAGCTACCCCTCCCCCCTTTTCTGGACCTTGTGGTTCTGACTCCTTGCTGTGTTGCTTTTTGTGTTACATAGAACAAAGCCGCAGGGATGATTTAGAATCACTTGGATATGTTCTTATGTATTTCTTAAGAGGAAGGTGAAGATTCCTGAGCACCAATATTATATTGTATTCTTGTTTCATTCACTTGTTTGTTCCATTATGACCATCTATCTTTATAGTCTTCCTTGGCAGGGACTGAAAGCGGGAACTAAGAAGCAAAAGTATGAGAAGATTAGTGAGAAGAAAGTATCAACTTCTACTGAGGTAGAAACATGCTGTAGGATAGTGTTAGAATTTATGTCATTATGTATGCGGTTTATATGTTAACTGACTGGAGAGGTTGTTGTTCCCTTCCTTAGGCCTTATCTCGTGGTTATCCTACAGAATTTGCTTCATACTTCCATTACTGCCGTTCTCTACGGTTTGATGATAAACCAGATTATGCTTATCTCAAAAGACTCTTCCGTGACCTTTTTATTCGTGAAGGTTTGGACTTTCTGTCTGCCATGGCGTTCTTAGACATTTACCTGATAAATTATATGACAACCATGCTTCCATTTTTTCATCAGAAAATATTTTCAAAATTTAAGAGTCAACTTTTTCTATGGCTTCAGGCTTTCAGTTTGATTATGTGTTTGATTGGACCATTTTGAAATATCAACAATCCCAGATTGCCACTCCACCTAACCGGACTCTTGTGAGTGACCCTCAATTGCATTTGGTTTTTAGAACATATACAGTAAAGAAGTATGTTTTATCTTACTTCATTTACGATCTTACAGGGTCCTGGTGCTGGACCCAGCTCTGGTGTGCCACCAACTGCAGCAAATGCTGATAAACAATCGGGTAATTCTGGTGTTTCTTTCTCCCCCCCTTTGGTTTTTAATGTATTAATCATGCTCATGTTGTAATCCAATGCTTTGGTCAATCTATCAGTATAGCATATGCATCCTTTAGTTGCAATATTCTGGCAAATTTTTGGGATTTTATTGCTTTTCTCATCAGTTTCATAGGAACAACTATTTCTCAAGTTCTATTTTTTCTTTCTTTTGGTGTGTGTATGTATATATATATGTATAAATGTATTCAGTGGGAAGGTTTAAGTGACTTTTGGAATAATGGAGGAAATTTTTTTATATGGAAGTTTTATTCAGGATGGCTAATAATGATTTTTATGAGGTGCATAACATGCCTTCTACCACCAGAAACCCTATCATAATAAAATAAACTTATGAAATAACCTACAATATATAACTAATCATGAAAAAATAAGTGAAAAGACCTTAACTGCTGTAAGACCTATGTTTGTGGTCAAAGTGGATTCCAAACAGTACTTCCAATGATACAATGTCTACTGTTAGAATGGTCTTTTCCATGGTCTTCTCATGATGCACTCTTTCCAAGTCTTGTTTCTCGCAAACTTATACATATAAGTTTGTGCAACTTGTTCTACATCATTAAATCTTATGAATGAGTTGCCAAGATCCTTTGGATCAATTGGCAACACCTTGGTTTCTCACTAAGGTTGCGTTTGGTTGCAAGACTCAACCGAATTCAGTCTAATTTTAAGCTGAGTCTAACATCCAAACACCCAACTCTCAAATTATTAAACTCATCTCAACTCAAAACCTCCTTACACATGGACTTACAACATTTTTCAACTTAACACATCTTTATAGGAACCCACAACTTTTTTCAACTTCCCATAAAAAGTATTAAACTCATCTTAACATCCAAACACACTTTAAACTTAGTTTAGATAGGCCCCACATAACTCCCTTCACTGCTCAACTCACTACTATTCATAAAGAACTGAGTTCAGTTCAACATCCAAACGCAGCCTAAGAGAACCAAGGATCGAATCCCCTCCCCCATGTATCAAAAAAAGTTTTACCTATAAAAAAAATCTTATGAATGAGTTCAAATGCAGATATACTAAACTTTTTCATGGTGTTTTTTGGTGGCCTGTATATACTTTTTCCATATGGAGTTTAATCCAATAGTTTGGATATCTTTTCACTTTATGTTACTTGAGGATGAGCTATTTAATACGTTAAATTATTTAATGTTGTTGCAGGTGGGGAAGAAGGTAGAACTATTGGTTGGTCTTCTGCAGATCCCTCTCGTAGGAGACACTCTGGACCACTTATAAATGCTGGAGGCTTTTCTAAACAGAAAAGCCCAGTCGTGAATGACTCAACTGCAGCTAAAGATTCTATGGTATGTATTCTCTTACTAAAAGCTAGATTTGAAAGAGTTTCTGTGCCCATGCATGTGCTTCAATTTGCCAGTACAAGGGTTTAGTTTCTCTATCACAGAAAGTTACAATGTATACCCTTGATCATTATGGGCTAGTAAACCTGTCCCAGATGCCTCTGAGCCCTCTGAGAAGGACAGATTTTTCTAATGTTTTGAGTGTCATGATTTTGTGATAGATTATTTGGGCAAAATGAGATGATTATTCATCAAAAAAAAAAAAAATTTTGAGATGAAGGCTACTTATGCCACTTTTAAGTGGGGTGGTAAGCTTTTCTGTGGTAGATCTATTCTTTTAACCAGTGGAGTTGACTTTTTCTAAAAACTTCACAATGCACAACTACTCTTTTAAGATGGTATGTAGGAATTTTTTTTCCTTCACAAGTACAAAATAAAATTATAGAAAAATGGCATCCAAGTACACCTGAGGGATACAAAAGAATGAAACCAACAGTAAACGAAAGTCAAAGACGAAGAATTGATAAAATCTGAAAAAGTATGAAAGAACAAGTAGTCTCCACTCTGCCTCTACCTATCATTTGGATAAAGCTTGCCCAATCCTTTGAGCTGCAATAAACCCACACTCTCTTTCTCTAGTTTGGCTTTTGTGTTCCAACTAGGTACATTGGGACGAACACAAATTATCTGTGTTATTGGCTGCAGAGGACACCCACTATACCTCAAATCATGAAATTTTGACCTTTGCATCAAGCAAGCTACTGGAAGACGAGATTTGCAACCAGTTATTTCTAATTACATTAATATTTATTTTTTACAAATATTTTTTGGGAAGGACATAGTGGAGAAGGTATTCTAAAGTGTTTGAGAAATTTAATATATTTTATTAAACATCTGGTGAAGGCATCATATTCAGATTTTGTGGCAAGAGTCTTGAATCGTCATGTGCCAGCGTGCATGTTTGATTCACTTGAAGTTGCAACCAAACGTCAGTGCTACCAGTTTTTTTTTTTAAAGCACTGTCTATTGGAATCTTTCACTAAGATTTCACACCGTGCATCCTCTGGTTGACGGAGAATGCTTGAATTTCTTAGACCATTGAGTGATGTTTAGTATGTTTTGGCGTGTCGGGGAATATGATTGGTGCCGATAACTGCTTGCCTATTTGAATCATCATAAGAAACGGTGTTTTCTTTTGCGTTAGTAATGTTCAGTTTGGTTCTGCCTTTTCACTTTGGACTTGTTATTTGTATGTGGGTGCATGCAGTTATCAAGTTCTAATTTCTTGCGATCAAGTGCATCGTCGAGGCGAGCTGCTGCTTCTAGCAATCGCGATGCAGTAATTATTAGCAGTGAAGCTGACCCTTCTCGCACTAACACAGCAGATGCAAGTGCAGGAGCTCTTCTTAAAATTTCTAGTGGGCAAAGAAGTTCACCTGTTATATCATCCGAGCACCGGACACCTTCAGCAAGAAATGCCTCAAATATAAAGAACCTCGACTCAACCCTTAGGGGTATTGAGAGCCTGCATTTTAACAATGATGAGAGGGTACAGTTATAGCCGCACCCGTTCTGAATGCCGCACCTGTAGAATGATCCACATCGAGGGGACAATCTCTCAAACCCCCCCACCACCCCCACCCCCAACCCAAAAAAAAAAAAAAAAAAAGGAAAAAAAATGAGTGAGAACTTTTCTGCATTATTCTGTTTTTAAACTGTTCGCTATCTTATTCTGTTTTTTGGTTTGTTATTGTTCTTTTATTTGGTTGTAGTTCTCAAACCAAATGCAAAGCCCAGAATACACGAAAACTAGTGCCATTATATATGTAAATAATTGTAGACAGTAATGTTTAGGGTTATGAATCACAGGCAATGCTTCGGTGTGATTCCACTTCCCGATTTGGTTTCTTTTGTGACAACTCTCATATCAAGCTACCATTTCACCTGAAAATCGATGTTCTTAACAGGAAAGGCAAGTTTCGATTATAGCTTCAGCACTGCAACGTTTCGACGTTTCCTTTTGCAGGACACGCTCCCATTTAACTTTTGTTTTCTATATATGAATTAAGTCTATTTGTAGTTTCATTTATCCGGGAAAATGTAATATGTAAAGCATCAGAGCACAGACTCCTTTTCAATGCTTTTAAAGTCATTGTGCTATAAGAAAACTGGATTGATAAATAAGATAAACCGAATATAACATTGTCCGGATGTGTCTTAGAATTCAAACATAAATTCCAAGATGTGTTAATTTGAAAAGAAAAATCAGAAACATTGTCCGGATGTGAATGATGGCTCTTCAATTAATGCTAATCTTTGGTATTCCTTTCGGTTTTGATTTATACAACATTTCTGGCCGGATTGAACTTTGAAACACCATACATACCAGAAAAAATTTAGGTTCCAAGTACAAAACGTTGGAAACAAGGAGTATATAATGAATGCATCTGATTCGGGAACTAGCTTTTTAAAAATAATAAGAGGATAATCTATGTGTTGTGGGTATATCATTACTCAAAAAAATTATAATATTATTAAAAATACTTATTTAATCATTAAGTAAAAAATAATAATAATAATAATAAAATAAAAAAGTTCCAGCGGTAACTTCTAGCAGGAAGAACGAGTGGAAAGACTAGCATTTTCCAAAAATAAAAGTCTAAGAAATATTCCCATGACATTCTTTTCGAAATTATTTGTTGGAATAAAGTCTCCATTTTACGTTAATGATCATTTCACGTTGAAGTTTGACAGTACATTATATATATATATATATCAGTTCCATTTCTTGCCTCTATATCCTACCTGGGATTTATAAATCATGAACTTTTAAAGTTGCAGAACTGTGGGGAGATTTTATCTGAACTGTTGCTATTGCCTGCTTAATGTCACATATGATCCAGTCATTTTTGGGGGAGAAAAACCATAGACAAGCAAGTTACTTTTTATTTTACTTTATTGGCAATGGAGCTAAATGAAAGGGAATCCAAACTTCCACTCACTTGGCTTCAATACCACTAAAATCTTGCGAAACACAATCACTCTGAGGAGCATGTGTCACAAATCAACAAAAGGGAGAGAGAAAATGATACAAGGACCCAGAAAAGAAAATCTTCGTAATCGTTTTGATCTTTATAGAACTACAATGAACGGATGGCAAAACAAATCAGATTCGCTGCTCAGTTACCATAACATGCATGCTCAGAGACAGAACTGGATTCAAGTCAAACATGCCAAAAGCCAATTACCAAACAGAATCCGATGGCTCATTTCTACTTTTCTTTTTCTTTTTCTTTTCTTTTTTTGCCTCCTTTTGTTTGTCAAAGTTCAGAGCTAAAATAAAACTAATTTGCTAAATCATGGCCCATGACCAGATTATTGCCAGATCAGAGTATAAAAAATGTGAAGCCTAAAGTAAAGCAATATCTTGTGATTGATCTTTATAACATTAGCTTAGAGTAGGCTTCATAGAACCCAAAGAAAAAGAAAGACAGTTCTCTCACACCTGTAGTTGTGGTATTTGGTATAAATAAGAGGACTTCAGTCCTATGAGATTCAAGATTTTCAGACACATACTACAATTTCAAATCCTTAACAGACTTTGTGAACTAAAAACCAATGTAAAACCTTCAATTTGGAAAAAAAGTAAGACATACCCATCGATCACCGCCATCCATAGACCACTTGGGTGTATGACTTCTTGAGCCACCTAAAGCTCTTCCTCAGAGACCCTTTCATCTTTCCTTCCACAGCATAAACCTTGTACCCAGCAACCCTCTTCTTCCTCTGCAATTCTGGGTCACTGAAGCTCCAGCTTTTTGAAACAGCCCCAACAGTGCTTTTCCCTTTCTTCATCTTCACTTCCTTTACAATCTGGCTTGGCTCTGCAGATGAACCACCATAACTAACACTGTAAGACCTCAGATCTTGCATGCTTGTTGGGGCAGTCCTGCCTCCATGGTAGCTCTCAAGCTGCATCCTCCCATCCCTGCATGACTTGGATCTGAAATCCTCCATAGGGAACAAGCAAACAGATGTTGAAAGTCTCAAGGATGAATGAGAGGCAATAGAGGAAGAAAAAGAGAAGCTTGTTGGATTTGGTTTCCTTTCCTTCGCTGTGCTGCAATTATTATTTAATGCCAAATGTATTTAATTTATAATTTGGAACAGCTCAAGATGGTGTTTGCAGTCGTTAATCTGATGTAGCTTTTTCTAGTGGACGTCGTGGGGTTTCTTTATGTTTCCAACTTTGCTTCATGCCGTGGAGTTGCATGAGGCTGCTTAGTTTGACCGGACCTGATTACACACGTGAAACAGATTAGTTTGAGGGCAGAGTACGAAAATTCAATTATCTTTCGTGTTTGAAACAAATACAATTTACATTGAACTAACTGATGGTTCTAATTAAATCATATCATTTTTAACAAACGAAAATTCCATGCACTCCGAACTTATAAAAACTCAGTAATATCAGAGAAAGTTTATTGAGAGAATATATATATATATATATATATATATATATATATATATAACATGACTCAACATATCTTCTAATATTTAACAGAAAACTTAAATCTTTATTAATAGTTTTGAAACGAAGCAAAATATGACTTTTGAAATTAAAAGAGAAAATATATTTGCAACCGTAAATTATGCAACCGCCGCGTAATCATTTTGAAAAAAGTGAATAAAACATGGGACTCACATGAAAAAAATTAATTTTTTAATAATCGACCCCACTTTTTTTCTAAGGCGTTTACGCACTTCACGGTTATATATAGAATTACTTTTAATTAAATAATTAATTAATTTTCTATTTATTCGGACACCTGTTTTGAGTACTCTTTATTGCACTTATAGCTAGTGGACATCATGAGGCACAAGAGTGTAATCGGAGCAAATAGCAATTATTATGATTCAGTAAATGGTAGTTCAGCTTACAAAAAAAAAAGGGGGCAGTTAAAATTTTAGGAGAAATAAAAATCTTGGGAGCCATTGAAGTGAAATCAGAAATGAAGAATACTTTAGTAATACTCCTAAAATACTTAAGTAATTTTAGGAGTACTCTTTTTTATTAGTTTTGTTTAGGAGAATGCCATAATAAAGTCCAGGTAGAATTTCAGTCACCGACAAAGGCGACATTGTATTACCGATAGTGCAAAATGTAATTATTTTTTTGTTTTTTATTTAAACATTTTTTAAATCCCTTTTAAAAAAAATTACAAATTCATTAAAAATTACTTACTTAATCTTTAAGTAAAAAATAAAAATAAATAAATAAAATTAGTCACTTTGGAGGGGTCAGCTTTCTCGGTGGCCAAAGCATTTTCTTTTCAAGATTTCACATTATTCAGGACCTATTTTTTGTATGGAAATAACCATAAAGTGATTGGTTCTCGGGGGGGAAAAAAAACAGAGAGAGAAACTATAATTGCTTTTCCATCATTTTGCTGAAGTTTGGCATGAGTACAGGGAAAACATGGAGGCCTGGAAGATAGCAAAGTTGGACAAGAAATGATAAAGTAGGTTGGACAGCTTGACCATATACAAGATATCTGAAGAATGATGATTCATGAAACAACTTCTTAATGCTATAAAGACTTGGGAAATTGTTTGAATGGGGCCTAGCAGTTTGATTATATCTCAATTGTAGGACCCTCAGCCTCTCCAATAAAAAAAGATCAATCCAGTAGTACTAGGCTGCATCCAATCAAAACCACTTCTTTGAGAAAGATCAGATCAGACCCAACAATATAAAGAACCATTTATAGTGTTCTTTTGGGCTCAAAAAGGTATTTTCCACGTGCTGCTACTTGTTTGCTTTATGCAGCATGCTATTGTTTTTTTTCTTTTAACCGGAATGGAGGCCACCAAATTTCCAGATATCATAGTTGCTTTATGTAAATATGATGATATTCATGTTTTTTTTGCTCAATATGCTAAATTATTCTGACCAAGTCAATGATCCACTTCGATATCTCCTCGAACAGATTCTAATGGACCTCCCAAAATTCGTAAAACAATCTTTAGAATCGAAAAGAACCTATCCAAGGCAAGGCCCTGACCCACTCCTATAAAAAAATTTTTTATAAGTAATCAAAGATATTATATTCATAGAACTAGGCAAGGCCTAGGTACACAGGAAGCATACATGAAAAAGCCTAGCTAGAGGTTACAATAGAAAGGAGAAGATCATGGACACTAGATCCGTTACAAACTATAGCCCCCGCCCATAGGAACAATGACTTAAAAAAGAAAGCTTTAAGCTCAGCCAAAGTTCTCTCATGATCATCAAAACATCTAGCATTTCTCTCACTCCAGATACACCAACACATGCATATTGGTACCAATATCCAAATTGCCGCCACCTGAGAATCACCATGGAGGCCTCTCCAACTTGCTAGAAAGTCTACCAATCTACTAGACATAACCCAAGACAGGCCGACTCTAAAGAAGACATCATCCCATATAGCCTTGACCACCTCGCAGTGTAGAAGCAGGTGATCAACTGACTCCTCATTCTTTTTACACATATAACACCAATCTAAGACAACAACCCGACGTTTCCTCAAATTATCAGTAGTGAGAATCTTGTTCAAAGAAGCTGTCCAAACAAAGAAAGCTGCTTTTGAAGGAGCTTTCGTCTTTCATATGCTCTTCCACGGAAACATCGACAAACTGAGGTTCGTGAGCTTATGGTAAAAAGAACTGACAGAGAAAGTACATTTCTTAGAAAGATTCCAAAGCATCTTGTCTCCGGAACCGCCTGAAATACTTACGGAATATAAAGCCGCAAAGAACTCTGTAAAAGACTCCAGTTCCCAATCATAAGTTGCCCTAATGAAATCCACATTCCACTGAGGGGTGCCATTTGAAAAGATCAAGATGTCAACAATCGAAGCCTCCTTAACTCTAGCAAGAGCAAAGATGGCAGAGAAGGTATCTCGTAAATAGTGGTTGCCACACCATATATCAAGCCAAAAACGGACACGCGAACCATCACCTACCACAAAATGCTCATGATCCCAGAAGGTCCCACAACAGCTTCTGATGTTTTTCCACAAACCCACTCCGTGAGAACCTCGTACCTCATTCGAGCACCAGCCTCCCCAAGCTTTCCCCAAACTGAGAATCTATAACGGACTTCCAAAGTGCCTCCCTTTCATTTTGGTACCTCCACAACCACTTACCCAAAAGAGCTTGATTGAATTTCATCAAGTGGCGAATCTCCAACCCTCCCCCCGAAATTGGGTTACAAATTGTAGACCAATTAACCAGGTGGAATTTGAACTCTTCTCCCAAGCCACTCCTATAAAATAAACTCCAATCCATTGCATTTCCGAAAATTTCCCTACTCTGTATTTTAACGATAATGCACGCTGATCTCCTTCCAGAGTCCCAACTTTATCGAAAGAGAACTTCGACAAGGGGTTACAAACATGCACTTCGGGTGAACAAGTTAAGTCGAGAGAAAAGGCTTAAGGCCAATAAACCAGCAATCCTAGTCCCAATCTTGCAGCCTATATACTGCAGCCACAGCTACAAATGTCTGCAACATTTTAATGCGAAAGATGGAGAAAAAAAATGCAGAAAATCACCACAGGAGAGGGCAGATTTTTGAGGCCATCCCCCCCTCTAATCTATAACATAAACCAGTTTTTCTATTATAAAGGAAATACATGAAACATTATTGACCAATTAGAACTAAAACATAACAATTTTCAAAAGATAATAATAACAATAATAATGGGCTTAAAATACAACTAAACAAAACAAAATTTCAAGAATCCTTTTACTCCGAAACTGGCAACTTCACTTCGAGTCTTTATATTGCAATAATGCACAACCCTAAACCCAATTCATTAAACGGTCAGATATGTTTGGGAGCATTAACTTGGGAGACTAGATAAGAGGGAGGAAGAGAGAATGAAACTAAAAACCTTAATTAGTACTCGTTAAGAGGAAAAACCCCTATGCCTCAACCAAACCAAAAAGGCTCATCACAGGAGGTCAGCAATATTATTTGGCAGCTCCTCGATGACCACATTATAGAACTTCTGAATGTCATACAGCATTCTTTCATCATCCTTTGTAACGAAATTTATGGCAACACCCTTTCTCCCAAACCGTCCACTTCGACCAATACGATGAAGGTAGTTTTCTGGTTGAGTAGGAAGGTCGAAGTTTATGACTAGGGACACTTGCTGCACATCAATACCACGAGCCAACAGATCAGTGGTGATGAGAACACGTGAAGAACCAGAGCGGAACTCACGCATAATTATATCGCGAGTGTTCTGGTCCATGTCACCATGGGTGGCTGACACAGTGTGGTCACGACTTCGCATCTTGTCAGTGAGCCAGTCAACCTTGCGTCGTGTGTTCACAAAAATTACACTTTGGGTGATGGCCAGTGTCTCATAGAGATCGCAGAGTGTCTCAAGCTTCCATTCTTCCTTATCAACATTGACATAAAACTGCTTGATACCCTCAAGGGTGAGCTCATCACGCTTTACCAAGATTCTCACAGGCTTGTTCATAAACTTCCTGGTGATCTCAAGCGCTTCAGGAGGCATTGTGGCAGAGAACACCCCGACCTGAACTTTGGCTGGCAGCAGCTGAAAAATATCATAGATCTGACAAACATAACACCAATATCAGGCCAGAAATAGCAAATGCCTTCTCAAAACTGTCAAAGCTCATAACAGAACTAAAAGAAAAACTAAAACCGGGTGGAAGGGGGATGAGAGAGAGAGAGAAGCAACACAAACGATTTTTTATATAAAGAAGCAACAATGATGCTCAATTCTTTTGATAAAATATCTTTGTTCCGTCAAGTTGGATCTAAATTGGTTGCAAATGAGACAACTTAAGTTGGCTATTGATAGTTGCCAAATGCATGGAGAACTTCAAAAACAAACAGTAAAATGCATACTAGTACTTTCATCAATCATCTACTGCAAATATAGGAGAAGCAATAAATCACACCTAATCCCATTAGTTCTCGTGAAATTATTATTTCAATTTCTTCAGATTACTATGAAATGACTCAAATAAGCTCTTCATAAAATGAAGGTTCCAAATTCTTCTGCATTAAATTAGAACTCTTACTGATGAACAAAACATATCTAGAAATCCTCATGAACTCAGATCAAAACTCAAGGAACATTTATTGTTAATCCAACAAGTCCAAACTGCGTCTATTTCTACATCATTCATTTCTTCAACAGCTCAAATTATACTTAATCAGGGCAACAATGCTCCAATTGCTTGCTGTGACATCTTATTACCTGCCTGCGTTGTTGATTAAGAACAGAATCTTCCAAAATATACATCCACCACACATCACATGTAAACACTCATCTGACAATAAAGTGCGGTCTAAAAAACCTGTGTCGTATTTATATGCAACACAACTAACAAAAGAATTGAGATCAAAGAATTGACAAACCTGGTCCTTGAAACCACGAGAAAGCATTTCATCAGCCTCATCCAATACAAACATCCTAATTGAATCAGGGCGAAGCGACTGCCTCCGCAACATGTCAAATACACGTCCAGGAGTACCAACAACAACATGGACACCGGCTTGAAGAATGCGTTGATCCTCACGAACACTTGTCCCACCAACACAAGCATGAACCTTCACACCAAGATAATCACCAAGTGCCCGCATAACCTTCTCAATCTGTTGTGCTAGTTCTCTAGTCGGTGCCAAAACCAAAGCCTGGCATTGGACAAGACCATAATCAAGTTGCTGCAAAATCCCAGAGCAGAATGTTGCTGTTTTTCCCGTTCCAGACTGAGCCTGTTGAATCACATCAAGGCCTTTGCAGAAAGGAACAATCCCCCTTTGCTGAATTGCAGAAGGCTTCTCGAAACCTTCAAAATATATGTTTGTTAATAATACACTTAACATATATAGGCAAGAAGTAAAAAATAAGAAGGATGATAACACAGTCCATGACAACATGCACATTTAAAAAAAATGTTACTGAAACAATAATGGAATCCAAACTGGTGGGATGCTGAAGATTTTGTAACAACTTATCATTGAGTGGTAGGAAATAGTGTAAAAGCAGAACCAACCAACAAGAGTTTTTAGAATGATTTGTTAGTCAACTTTGAAGAGTTTCCTTATATTACTACAAATATTTTAGCAGGCTGGTGGTGTCAAAATTACAATTTCAATTAATTTTCTTTTCTTTTGTCAATCATAATCATATAATGAAACCCTTTATACCTACCATAAGCATAGATACCCCTCAGAAGGTTTTCTTGCAATCCCATTGCATCAAAACTTTCATAAACCTCATCGTATGAGGTGAAGAAGTCTTGCCCATCAGCTGAGAGCCTGCAATAATCGATTTATCAAAAAGACGAAATGACGCAAAAAAATACAAAGCAGATAGGATCAAAGAAATGTAAGCAGACTACTTACAACTCGTTCATTTTAGTATCAAACTGACGAGCATCAAATTGTGAACCTTCTGGAGCCGCACCTGCCATAGCTGTACACAGAAAGGCAAAACATATACAGCAACATCAGCACAGAGATAGGAGGGGGGGGGGCAAGAGGGAGAGAGAACCAAAACAGCAATAACATATGTAAGTTCCAGACTCAAGTCAGAGACTCTATAAATGTGCGTGAAAGAGACAGAGTAACAACAAAAATTTCTGTAACATTTTCATGCAAGAGTAAAAGAAAAACTGTTGTAAGTATTTAGTGAAAGAAGTCCAGAAAATTCATGTGGAAAAATGTTACAGCAAAAGGGTCGTAACAAATTTGCACTTTTTTTTATGTTTACAGGGTAGCGATGGATATCAAAACGTCAAAACTGTACCAGAAGAGCCAAACTTGTAAACCAAACAAATAGAAGTGCAAGTATTAGATTTCTTCTTTAATTAATATATGGAGAAGCTAATCTATGGGTTGACAGCAATCTGCTATATTGGGACATAAATCCTTAAGCAACAGACACTGATTTGCCCACTACCCCAAAGTTTAGCTCAATGCATTATGTACTATCATTTTTTCTTGACATTCGACCAGGGTAACCTTTGAAAATTAAAATGCAGAATAAATTAGAACGAAAACTACTGAGTCGATAAACACTTCCCCTCATGAATCATGATACACGCATGGTATGGTTAACGTCTGTTGGTCGATCCACTAACTGAATCTCAACCTTTTATAACTAATTTTTAATTCACCTATCAAAATATATAAAAGACATGATACTCTCTGCGCTTATAGAACACTGAGGCCAATGGTTCCCAAAAAATTCCTCCACCTTCTTGTTTGAAACTGACGGGAAAAGTAGACAAGGAGACAAAACCAGGTTCTCGAACTTTTTTTTATTACCGTACCAGTAGCTTCGCAAAAACAAAACCTGGGTCTTTTCACAGTCAGCAAAAAGCAGCCGTTGTTTCCAAAAATAATATACGTGAATATAAAACCCATGCCGATAACGTTCAGACGTCAAAACTCATCTATTTCTCAACTCCTAAAAACTAAAGACCGTACTTTTGACTACCCTATCATATTTCCTCCCTCCTGGTTTCCCCATAAAAAGGCACAGCACCCATTGAACATATCGCGTAATGGAATATCTCAACAGAACCAAAATCCAAAAAAAAAAAAAAGATCAACAACTTAAAAAACCTGCAGATCCCACGCACGAACACAACGCAATCACTACCCAATAAACAACACATTGACCAACAGTAACGAATCTTCAAACCAAAAATAAAAACAAACATCAAAATCCCGCTGCAATAACAACCGACCCATCAACCCGTAAATGCAAATGCAGAATCCTATGGACACAAAGTAGCATCATATTCAGAATACAGGAGCGGAGATAAAGACCTACTGATTGTTGATGATTGCAAATTGGAGAGAGAAGAGAGCGTGAGGGTTTGTTGCGGCTTTGAGGAAGGAGGTAGCTAGGGTTTCCAAACTCCTCGGATCTGCGCCGTGGAGTTTGAATTGAATGAAAGGAGGCGGACGTAAAAGCAGTGAGCTTTTTATACGTTCCAAATGGGTTACGTGCGTGTGAATTAGGTTTTGTTGCTCTCGTTAAAATAATATTTCATGTTCCAGATTCGTCCCTGGGGATTTCATTTTATTACCTTCGATCCGTTTGGTTGCTGAGAAGATTGTGCTCTCACGCGTCATGACTCATGACGCTATTGAAAATTTGAAATTGTAAAAAATTTAAAATTTAGAACTCGAGATTTGATTGAAAATAAAATTAATAAAATGAAACGTGTACTTAATATGTATAATATTAGAGCATCAGCATCCGTTCCCAATAAGTTTTCTTATAATTTGGTTAAAAATTATACTTTCATTTTCAGATAAATTTCATTCCAACCTCATTTTCCATTGATTTTAAAATGATTCGTTCGTTCTTTCACAAATTGCTGATAAATTTATCTTTTGAATATGAGTTGGATAAATTACACAACAATTAAAGTGAGAAATCAAACAAGCAGTACAATGTCTACGAAAATGTAACTGGCAGTAAAATAAAGAACATTAGAGTTGCATGTGAAATTATTCATATGAATCAAATGGCAAGCTAGATTCAATTAATGGCATGAGTTTCACAAAGTAGAAAGGAAATGAAGCAGTGAATCTATATGAGTTGATCACAGACAATGAAGCATAGCATCTGCTATGTCATATTCTAGACACACTGAAATGGCAAAGCTATAATGAATAGCAGAAGTCTCACAATTTCACTAAATAAATATCAAACAAGTAGTGAATTTGTATGGGTTGCTCACTAACAGTGAAATAAAGTATAAATATGTCAACAAAAAGGCACAATGAAATGACAAAGGTAGATTGAATAGTATAAGGCATAAATTTTAGAAAATACAAATCAAATAAGCAGTGAATCTGTATGGAATGCTTAGATCCAATGAAACAAGGCAACATGCCAACTCTGAAGCACGGTGAAATGGCAAAGGTAGATTGAATAGCATAACACATAAATTTCACAAAACATAAATAAAAAATAACCAAAATCTGTATGGATTTATTACTGACAATGAAACAAATGTGCATGTCAAATTCGTAGCACACTAAAATGGCAAAGTTGGATTGAACAACAGAACACATCAAGTTCACAAAACAAAAATCAAACAACCAAAATTTGGTCACTTAGTTTACAAAAATTTTTCCAAAACCTTGTACAAAAAGTGTCATTATAGAAACCCTAGAGAAGCATACACAATCATTTTGGTCTAGTGGGTTAGGGTTTTCGAGATCAACCTCAACATTCAACAATGGAGTTACAAAGACTCAAAATGGTAGAGCATGAATGAAACGAACAACAAAATTTATCTTAGAGCTGACGACATGAGGGATAGGGACTGTTTGTGCGAGTTTGTGAGAGATGAAACCAAAATCGTGAGGTTTTTGTGCTATTTGTTCGAGAAACTTTTACATATTTCGTGAAAAATAGTAAACGGGCTACCGTGGATGGTAGAGTGCGAGAGAGATGATAATTGTTCAAGGCATGAGGGACATCGAAGCTGTTGGAGGGGAAGAGATAAAGGACACTTGAAAATAGTTAAAAATGGGAAATGAGATGTATAATGGTTTCTCATATATGGGAAACGACTGTAGTAAACATAAACTCAAATCCTAAAACAGGGAATTATATGGGAGGAGGAAATGAGAGTTTCTCCCAAATAAATTGCCAAAATTTGGAGAATAGGGAGCCAAATGCCAGTGCTCTTATTAACTAATATATATATATATATAATATTATATGTAAAATTGTACGCACTATGAAATTTATAGAAATATATAGGAACATAAGTTAACAAGAATTAGATTCTAACATGCGTTTATATAAATATATTTTTAATACATCAAATTTATTTCATTTTGGGCTTGTTTGCAAAAAGTTTCCAACTCAAAATTATATTTTCATCTTATCTCATTCCATCTCATCTCTTTTTTTTTTTCCAAACATCACTCAAACATAAATACTTTCAAACTAATCATTACAAATTTCCCAAACTTTAAAACAAAAAATTAAAAACAATTCAACTTTTTCAAATTTCTAAACAAAAATAATATTATAAATTTATAATATTTTTTATTCAACTTTTTCTTTCTCATTTTCCAAAACTCCATAAAACATTGTTAGATGAAAGTTGAATAAAATATTGTTAGAATATTATTTTTTAATATTATTATTGTTGTGTAATTTGAAAAAGATGAATTATTTATTATATTTTGTGTGAGAATTTAGAAAAATTGTAATGATGATATGAGATGAGATGAGATAAGATAAAACACTTTCACTATCCAAACGACAGTTATGGGCCACGTTCTACAACTGTGTTGGGCCTAATAAATTAAGGTCTCGTTTGGATGTTGAGCTGAATTGAGATGAATTAATGATATGAGTTGAATTCTTTATAAATAATAAATAGTGCGTTGAAATGGTGGTGGGAGTGTTGTAAGGCCACCTAGAATGAATTTAGACGTGTTTGAATGTTAAGAGGAGTTTAAATGTATTTATGAAAAGTTGAAAAAAGGTTGTGGGTCCTGCATGTAAAAATATGTTGAGTTAAAAAAGGTTATGGATTCTGTGTAAAGAGGCCGAGTTGAGTGATGTTTAATGATTCCTGAGTTATGTATTTGAATGTTGGGTTAGGTAAACTACTCATCTGAGTTGAGAAGAATCCACGTTCTAAACGAGGCGTAATCAGATCAACGCAGGCCCATTTATATCTCAGGGTTGATTATTAAGTAAATATTTATTGTCAAACAAATGGACGTACGATAAGTGATTCTATGCTTATGCTTCTCCCGGACAAGACGACTTTGTTCTCTCCGTTCCAATTTGCGAATCCTCAAATGACATATATACCCACACACTTCA
Organism: Juglans mandshurica; assembly: GCA_022457165.1. Classification (NCBI taxonomy): domain Eukaryota; kingdom Viridiplantae; phylum Streptophyta; class Magnoliopsida; order Fagales; family Juglandaceae; genus Juglans; species Juglans mandshurica. The sequence continues at coordinate 8,414,225 of CM039619.1, read as the reverse complement.
TTGATATTTACCGCATTGTACCTTTATTCCACGCTTCATTTTCACTACTTCCAATAATATCCCCCATCCTCTTCGATTTCTCCAAAGCTCTCGTTCTCTATATGAGCCCTAGGTCTCGGAGCGCAGATACAAACGAGCTCGAAGAGAGATCGATTTGAATATTTAATTTCACAGGTTCATGCATAATTTTGAGGTAATAATTGGATCTTTTCCTTTTCGTGGTGATTTTACTCTTTGTTTGCTTGGTCATAAAACCATGGAAAATCAGAGATTGGAGAATTTAGTTGCTTTCTTTAGTGGCGGAGCGTTTTAGTGGTTCGCCGAGTTCCAGTACTCGTTTTTCTGTGCAGATCTAGGAATTACTTTGTTTATATGCGTTTGATGGACTTGTGTTTTTCATAATGTGTCTGGTAGCTCAGAAATTAAAGGAAAGGCGAAGAATAAAACATACTGCATTCTCTTGTCACTTGCTACTTTGATTTTGTCATTGTGATGTTGATCGGGTTTATTGTGTATTATGATTCAATCTTTGAAGTTTGTTTCTATGATATGCATGTACGTCTAAGTTTTATTTTCATTTGTTGGAATCGGTCGGTTTCCCTACTTTCTGCCTATTTCTGTGATAAGTGAGAAAAAGGGAAGGAAACTAGAAAAAATTGGATGTTAATATTTGAGTTGTTTAGTTTCGGATGCAAAAGGAAAAGAATATAATATATATATATATATATATATATATATTGTAAAAAGTATATTTTTAGTTAGCTAAATGGTTAGAATAGGCTGGGTTTGTAATTTTCGTCTGGCTTACATAGCCAACCCATACCTAGTTGGGCTTGTTCATTATAATTATTTAAACTCTATTACTCTTTATAATTTATTCTCATTGGCCTTAAAGATTTGATCTTCAAGTGCTACACTTGGTTTTGAAAATCCTTTACCATCTATTTGTTTGCTAAAAAAAAATGAAATGGTGGGAAAAAGAAAAGATAGAAACGTGGTTCTTATTTGAACCCCACTGAGGCCGGGCGGATAACTGGATCATTTAGGAAAAACTAAGTGCCTACATGATGTTTGAAACGTTTTGTTAAATTTTGTTCCTTCCAATGAGCAGATCAAATGGCATTTCATGCACATTTGAGTGGAGGCTCTTCTTACATGAATAACCTAGGACATATGGTAATTATTTATTATTTTGCTTTTCTGCTGCAATCAAACATACTGTATCAATTTTTTTTTTCCAGTTTTCAATAGTAAGGATTTTTGGTGTTGCTTGCTGACTGCCTTATGAAAAATATGTCAGAATGGTTGATAGCAATGCATCACCTGGATCACCTGAAGAAACCCAAAACCCTATTCCTGATGGGAATGAACCTGAGCATGACCTCCCTCTTGATGCTATAACTCGAAAGGTTCAAGAATCACTCTCTCTTGGAAAGAGACATAAGTTTTGGGAAACCCAACCTGTTGGGCAATTCAAGGATCTGGGGGACACCAGTTTGCCCGAGGGCCCCATTGAACCCCCAACCCCCTTATCCGAAGTCAAACAAGAACCTTACAACCTACCCAACCCCTATGAGTGGATTACTTGTGATATCGATTCAGATGATATGTGCGATGAGGTTTATAACCTCCTCACTCAGAACTATGTTGAGGACGACGAGAACATGTTCCGATTCAACTATTCAAAGGAGTTTCTTCGCTGGGCCTTACGTCCTCCAGGTTATTATAGGAGTTGGCACATAGGTGTCCGTGCCAAAAGTTCGAAGAAGTTGGTTGCCTTCATTACTGGCATTCCTGCTAGAATCCGTGCCCGTGACAATGTAGTAACCATGGCAGAAATTAATTTCCTTTGTGTTCATAAAAAGCTCAGATCAAAGAGACTTGCTCCTGTCATGATCAAAGAGGTTACCAGGAGAGTTCACTTGGAGAATATCTGGCAAGCAGCCTATACTGCAGGGGTGGTTCTTCCAACACCAATTTCAACTTGCCAATATTGGCATAGATCCTTAAACCCAAAGAAGCTGATTGATGTTGGGTTTTCTAGACTTGGTGCGAGGATGACAATGAGTCGAACGATAAAGCTTTACAAGTTGCCAGAGTCAACAGTCACCCCAGGTTTCAGAAAGATGGAGATACATGATATTCCTGCAGTTACACGGCTGCTTAGGACTTATTTCAACCAGTTTGTTGTTGCGCCAGATTTTGATGAAAATGATGTGGAGCATTGGCTTCTTCCAAAGGAGAATGTTGTGGATAGTTATCTGGTTGAAAGTACTGAGACTCACGAGATAACTGATTTCTGCAGTTTCTACACACTTCCTTCGTCTATCCTTGGCAACCAGAATCATTCTACTTTGAAAGCAGCTTATTCCTATTATAATGTTGCCACAAGAACTCCTTTGCTCCAATTAATGAATGATGCTCTTATTGTGGCTAAACGCAAGGATTATGATGTTTTCAATGCATTGGATGTCATGCAGAATGAATCTTTCTTGAAGGAACTGAAATTTGGGCCAGGCGATGGGAAACTGCACTACTATCTTTACAACTATCGGATTAGACACGAATTGAGGCCAATCGAGCTTGGGCTGGTGCTCTTATAATTGGAACTCAGAAATTTTGATTAAGGATTAAAACTATTTGCTGGACTTTGATAAGTTTGATTGTAAGGTTTTGTCCTTTTTGGGAATCCGCTTAATTTAATTGTGCGAAACAAAAAAAAATAAAATAAAATATGGACCTTTTTTTCTTGCTGGAAGTTTGTGTGCAATTGTAGATTGTCCTGCTTTTCACATGTTAGATTCGTTAGAATGCCATGAACATAACTCGCAATTGGAGTCATGACTCGCAACAGTTGAATTTTCAATTTAGTGTCACTTCCCTGTAACTCATAAACCAATAGAATTTGGTGATCGTTTCTGGATTTCTCGTTTAGTTCATAATTTGATTTGTCTGCGCATGAATTTCATGGTCGGAGTGTGTTTCTTTCATTAAATAAAAAGAAAATGATAGTATGTAATTTGCCCCATTGCTCATGTATTTTATTTTATTTTATTTTATTTTTTAAATATTATTTTTACTTAATAATTAAAGAAGTGAATTAGTGTATTAATTTTTTTTAAAAAAAAATGTTTTAACATGTTTAAAAAATGTTTGAAATTAAAAGCCACAAAAATAAAAAAAAAGTACAATTCGCAGTGAGAGGCACACCAAGTGGGCAAACTTGGGTTGGCATAATAGCACTACCCAAAACAAAATGTCATTCACTGAAAGTTTTTCTGTTTTTTGTAGTTAGTACATGAAGTAACCTACTCAAAGACCCACTGCAAACACCTTCCTCCCTCCCCCATCATATGCTAAAACCAAGTGTCATCCCTCCCGTGTAGGCTATTTTTCCATCTCTATTTATTTATTTTTTAATCTTTTGAATAAAAAAAGAAAAGAAAAGAAAAGGGAGGTAATAGAATAACTATTTTTGAGCTTCTGAAGTTGATCCACCCTGATTGGGTCCACAAAAATGCAGATGTGTAGAGATGAAAACTTTAAGATTACTGCATGGATCAATGGATTTACATAGACATCCCCACAATTACAAAGATTTCATTAATTATACAACCGACGTTTTATCCTACTGAATAAAAAATTTAACGGATAACCAACCTAGGCCAAGGGGACAATTTCACCGCGCGAGCCTGCAACGATAAACCCAAAGAAACAAACATAAGTCAATGTATCAGCAAGATATTAGAACAACAAAAATGACTTAAGTAGGTAAATGTGTTTTCAGCATTACATCTTTCATAAATCTCCTTGACTAGTTGTAGCATTGAATCGGTATCTTCTGCCACCTTTGAGATTCTTTCTGCCTCTTTAACAGCTTCAGCAGCCATATAAGCTTTGTTTTCGGCATCAGCTACTCTGTAGGCAGCAGCATTAGCTGCATCATCAACAGTCTCACTGGAGGTCATTAACCCAGAGCTCAGAGATTGCCGTGGCTTGACATCCCTTTGTTTTGGGCTAGGAGTTTTTGTTCCTAACACGGTCTCTTTTCTGATCTTGTAGCAATTTTGGACCTGCATTTTGTATGGACACATAAGATAACAAATCAGAAATAAAGCTTCCATTCCAGAAATTTCGTAATAGTAATGCTGAGTGTAAACTATATTGCAAACAGAACATGCTGCAGGTACATGACATCATAACTAAGAACTTGGGCAGAAATAAGATTGGTCATGCCATTGCCATCATGGAGCAGCAGCTGTGGTTCAAATATATTTTAATTAAAAAAATATTAAAAAAAGGAAAGGGATGTTATCCAGGTAGACAGGAATATACGTGAACTCACTCAACAAACAAAGGGCAGCCGGGGTTCAAATATTACTACTTCTAGGTAAAAAAAACTATTTTCTTCAACTGAGAAATAGAAATCTTCACCATACCGATTAGCGAAGGCAACATTTGCAGATGTCAGCTTGAAACTCTTTACTCAATTTGTCAAGTGCAAGTGCATAAGAGAAGCGATATCACTAAACAACAAATCTCAAAAGGTAAATTTCAGTGAAACATCAAGGAAATCAATTCACCTTTTCAAGCTTGCCTTGTGCAACAAGCCTTCTCAACCTTGAACTCAATAGCCTCCTAAAATTTTGTGGCACCTCATGCCTTCGCTGCAATACATGAACGAAGAGAGCTGAAATCTCTTCTCAAATCAGATATATAAAAATTTGACACTAGAGATTGCAAAGCAAACAACATGCCTATGGCTACTGCTCAACAAAGTATGATTAAGCCAATGGGAAAGATAGGTTTGATGATCCATGAAAGCTTAAAGATCCAATTTGTGTTTCATTTTGCATTTGAAACTGAGAACTAATCATTTGGCACAAGGTCGCTAAAATGAACAAATATGAAGAAATCAATTCACATGACGGTAAGGGTTCGATTCTTGATTTCCTGAAACTGACACTCAACCAAAGTTTAAGTATTGCCTGTTACGGATTTGATAAACAAATCTCACAAAAGGCAAAAAAGTTACCACATATTTCTCATCAAATTAGCCACCATCCTAAAGGTAATGTCCTCCACCTACTCTCTTACAAGATAGCAGTGGAAAATACTGAAGCTGTGGAGCATTCACTGGGTCTATAAGAAGACATGGGCAACATTTTGTGTTGTTCGACCCTAAACCTTGAAGCACAGTAATGGTTGCATAGTAAGATTCAAATGATGCAAGCAAATCGGTTTGATTTGAAGTTCATGTCGTGTTGAAAGGCTTTGTATAAGTGCATTCCATGTCTTTCTAGTACAGTTCCAGAGTTGGCAGAAACTGATTTCTTCTCATCCCAATTGCACACAGAATGTTTTTGCAACCATGAAAATTTATACAACCTAATGCAGATTACTTCAGGACAATATATAGCCCAATGGACAAGAGGATGACAGATAAGACAACTCCATCTGACCTCGATAAAGTGGACAATGGCACTTATATCAGATCCAATTTTATCTTCTATTGCTGAAAGAGCTTCAAAAATCATTGCATTATACCTGGTAAGAAAAAAAAAAACAGCATCAAATACCCTGCAAAGAGACCTTGAAAAATGAAGAGTGACGAAAGAGATACTTTTTGCATATAAAAACCATATAAAGAGAATATAATAATTGTGTAAAAAGGCTACTTATTAAAAAAAATTGTGAAAAAAGGTTGAAAGTGAAGTTGCCATGTTGTACATAATATAAAACAGTACAAGCAACAGGCTTTCCACTTCAAGTTGTCTGAATTTTAGGCTCATCAGATGCTTTGAAAGCATATTCAAAAACAAATGATGAAACTGGTTTATCATCTCCAAAACCCGTATTGGTTTAAAAGCACTTCTGTTGGTATGGATGAGATCCAGAAAAAATCTCTCTATCAAATATGATCTTAGGGTTCTTAAATCCCAGCTGAAGAATGAAAGCTACGAATTTCTTTTAATAAAAATGCCCAATATGCGAGAATTATTGCATTCATTAGAGCCATATAAATCACTGTCAACTCATATTTTCTATACCGTGCCAGTAATCAATCAGTAGTTATAAGAATTTGGGATGACCATATCTAAAATGTAATCACAACGCATCCACCAGTACAGGATCAAACCTGTGGCTGACCATCCTCCCCTTATATTGAAAATGGAGATAAAATAAAACATAACTAATTCATGACCAAAAATCCACACCATAAATGTTGAAGGAGTTTAAGAGAAGGAGGAAGACAAGCACGCACCTGGGAGCATTCTTTCCCTCCTGTGTGCCATTAGACGGATCATCCATAACAGTGTCAGTGGACAAATTATGACGAAGTGGAGCAGCAGGAGAGGAATTTTGAACATTGGGAAGTGGAGCAGCTATCGTAGTTTTTACTTTTGCAGCCCTTGATTTCTCTTTAGAGCCTTGTCCAGAAGTACTGACACTCAGGTTTCGCCATTTGTCCTGGTAGGTAACCGAGAGTGAGACAGATGAACATCACGCAGGTTTGAATTAGCGTGCGTTAACGAAGATCCTAATATATATTAATTTAATAACACGATCCCATAAAGCCTGACAAGCAACATTAAACCCGCCAAAGGACCGCGCTCTAACGCTCTTATCCAACTTTCTCCATTAAAGCCACTTGTTCACTTATTCGTTAGCTAAAAGTTAAAGTCACCGAGCGCTAGATAAAGTAAAAATGTGTGCGCATGTACGTATGCACGTTCTCACAAATTCCGTTCAGAAAACCACAATCCTGGAAATTCAAGGTTTCAAGCACAAAATCTCGGGGTCACTCCGGCCTAATAGAAGGGAGGTCCGGGAACAATTTGATCTGACTTCTGACTATAACACCTAGGCTTTTGGTAAGAATCAGACCATCTAACAACATAGATGTTAATATCAATTCAAGTACGTGGAAGCATACGTTAGAGAAATATTCAAGGAAAATCAAATTTCCCTTGAACAAGAGGGTACCTTAGGGCCTAAATAAAACCCTAAAAGCATCGAGGGAATAAAATATCATGCAAAACCAAATGAGGGAATGCGGGAGTGAATAGTGAAGGAGACGGGAACCTTGAGGTCGATGTTGGAGCGGTGAGTGAGGAAAGGGGCGAAATCGGGATCTTTGAGAATATTCTTCCATTTCCCAGGGCCGTGCTTTGCCACTCCGGCGAGTAGGGCTTCTTCCTCCTCCGCCGTCCATTTCTGCTTCTGATTTCCCATTCCTCTCTACCTCTGGATAAAAGAGATTGAAAGAAACAGTCAGTTCAGAGAGCAATGGCGTAAGTTTTGGATTTTCCAAGGTGAGGACAGACGACACCCTGTGTCCTTTCGTTCCCGCTCCTCTCCTGCGACATTCACTTCGCCTTTTCTTTTTCTTTTCCAAGTATATAATTCATAATTCCGTTAAATTCATTTACTGGTTTTACAACTTTTATATATAAATATAAATATAAATATAAATATATTTAAATTAAATTATATTATGATGGCTGATATAATAAAGACTTTTAAATATAATTATTTATAAATATTAGCTACGCAATTGACGTTTTTTCTTAAATCAAAAAAGAGAAAAATAATGTCCATCTCACTTTGTGTCATTCTTATTAATTCGAAATATTTTAAGTGATTTTAGATATCAATCATCTTTTGTGTCATTCTTTGGATATTTTATCTTATCATTATAATTTTTAAAATTTTTTATACAAAATATAATAAATAATTTAATTTTTTTAAATCTCAAAACAATAATAATATTAAAAATAATATTTTATTCAACTTTCAATTTTTATATAAAACCATTTCATCTCATCATACTATTCAAACTGCACAAGTAAGACTTTCTTGCCATCTAAACATACTTTAGGACATGTTTGGACAGACAAAGAATTATAGGATATGTAAATTTTACACACTCATTTCAAAAAAGTGGATAAATCCGAGATCCACATAAAAAAAACTATTTTTTTAAGTGTGGATCCTATGTTTTCTTAAAGGAAGTGTGTGATTCTTACATATCTTAAGACTATATATAGTATTATTCTTTTTTTTTATCTAATTATTACTTAATTATTATCTAAGCACAAAAATCAATACAACTTTTTTAAATTTTAAAATAATATTATTATTAAAAAATAATATTCTAATAATATTTTATTCAATTTTTAACTTTTATCACAATTCACTATAAATCTAACCTAAATATTTCAAGAGAGAGAAAGATGCTTATTAACTTGACAACCTTGAATGTCTATTGGTAGCGTGAATATTAATTATAATAGAATTCATATTTTCTGTCTATATTTTTTAAATTGCAGAAATTATTGAGATGATAGAGTTTTAGCAATCTTTTCCACCCAATCACTATTTATAATTGATGAGTCGTGCCACACGCATTGCCGGATAGATTCTCCCCATAAGTCATTTCACCATTTAAAAAAAAAAAAATTCGTACATTTTTTATAGGCTTAAATATATATATTTTTAAAATCATAATTTCATTAAAAATATTTTTTTAATCACTAAATAAAAAACCAAACAAACATGTTAACTTCTATCGGGACCCAACTCTTGATAGTTATATCATTTTCTTTAATTGATATGCCTTCCGTAATTCCATTCTAGTCCATTAATTAGTTTGAAGAATAAGAGTCCGGCTATATATTAACCGGTACTCTCCACACACTTTTATGAATGTTTTTTATTTTTTTAAACTCAACACAAAGTGTGTTGAGGATGTAGGTTGATATAAATTATTTTTGAGAGAATAAAACTAGCACATTGCAAGTTTCATAAATTTTGCTATTAAAAATAAAAAACATCGAAATATCAATTTGTAGGCATGTAAGCATGTGATTTTGCGTGGTTTGAGTTATTTTAGAAAGAGCTGCTACTATGCCATTTCAGTTAGATAAATTCTATTTGCAGTCCTCAAGTGGGGACTGCATGTGCAGGCACATTATAAAATGAGAGAAAACATAATTTTAGGAGGGATAATTTTGTAATTTTAAAAAATTTTAAAGTTAAAATAGCCTAGGCTTGTATTGCAGTCCCTATTTGGGGACTGTACCTAGCATTGCTCTTTCAGTTATGCCATTCATTTTATCTGATTGAGGTAATTTATTAAAAAAATTAAAAACACAAATATAGAATGGGTAGAGGAAAACCAGAGCTTTAAGTATTTTCCTTTTAAGTTTTCGGATGCTGTTTATTTTTATTTTTTTTAATAAACCACGTTACACTATTATATAGTGCAACATCAATGAAATAAAATAAGTGATATAATTGGATGAACATAGTAGCAATACTCTTCTATAAATTGCGTGGTTTGTTTATCTAGGATTCATTTGTTTAAAAGATCCAACATAAACCCATTATAATTAGGACAATGATACAGGTAAAAGTTTTTGTCACATTTTTTCTCAACCAAGTCATATATTAAGAAGATATTGGGCAAAACACGTATATTAAGAAGTCATATATAGTATACAGACTACCCCACTCTCTCTCCAGATGAGTTATTTTCTCCTCCTCTCAGTAGATTTCCAGCCAACAAAACTTTCACTAAACCCTATCCAAACAACCAACTTCACAGTCAACCGGCCAACAAAACTTTCATATCCATGATAAAACCAATCCAGCCATGGAAAAAAACCAAGAGAAAATTGAAATGTTAGTTTCCCAGACTTAAGCGCTCACATGGGAAGACATTATCTTAGAGCTAGCACAAGAGGAAGCGGAAAGAATTTCAAATCATGCACTGATTGGCAAGCTAGTTTCAACAAAACAGTTAAATAAATTCACCATCCACTCCACAATTAAGGCAGTTTGGAACTTCATTACTGGTCTTATCATAGAAGATCTTGGGCAAAACATGTATCTGTTCACATTTCCTTTAGAACAGGACAAGAACAGGATTTTCTAGCAAAGGGCTTGGAACTTCAAGGGCTATCACATGATCCTTAAACAGTGGCTGCCAGGACAAAGCCTGCAAGAGATTAATCTCGTTCGTTCGGCCTTCTGGGTGCAAATATAGGGACTCCCGCTAGAACTGATGACAGACAACAATGCAAGGAAGATAGGAAGAGTCATGGGTAATTTATTACAAGTTGACCAAAGTGTTATGTTTAGTTTGAGTGCAAGAAAATATTTAAGCATAATGGTGGAAATAGACACTACAAAGCCATTGTTTGATGGATTTTCGCTACCAAGAACAAAAAAACCTCTAGCAAGAATTATCTTCAAATATAAAAGACTCTCAGAATTTTGCTACGGATATGGAAGTCTGGGTCATGTTCAACAAAGTTGTCCAATATTCTTTGGCAATGTAGTATAACCTATATTTTGGCAGTGGATGAGAGCCGATATGCAGGAGTCTCGTCGTTTCAATAGGATAGGCGAATGAATGCAAGAACATAATGCACCAACAAAGCCAGCTGGATCTAGTAGTACAAGAAAGGCCACCAAGCTTGCCTCCAATTCGTATAAGGGAACCAATAGAGCAAGCACCTACGTCTCACTGCATGATCAGGTCTGGAAAACATAAAGAGGTATTATAAGGGAAAATAGATAAAGGAAAACCAATACTTATTGAAAAAGTTGGGAAAAAAAGCAAAGAAAAGTTTATTTCAAAAGGCGAATCTAGCCCTGCCACTGTTTATCATCTTCCTTAGTCTTTCCCTCCAAGTAATCTGAAAAATGATCCATGCATGCTCACAACTACATGTGACGCACATCCAAACACCCAGACAAATCTCATGCAGAGATTTAATGTGGGAGGCATATTAGAGTTGGCGCTTCAATCCAACAGTCAAGGGCCTTTAATGCCAGTTAGTCTGTTGTCCTCCCCCCATTGGCAGCCAAAATATCCCGTCCATGCAAGTGATCTCAGATGATACAAACAATCAGCAAATTTACTCTGCCCCGTATCATACACTGTCAGAGCAAAGCCCACCGAAATTAAATGAACCTCACGCATGCCTCTTTGGTAAGAAAACCCAATCGGTACTTAACTCAGCCTTTACTTTAGCCCCTGGGACAAACTCGTCTGTTTTTAAGCAGATAATATCCCAGTTCAAAAAGAAAAATGGGCCAATTGAAACATGCCAGCCCAATCATAACTTAACTCTGTTGGTGAGCTCATTGGAGAAAGCATGCGTAGCCTTCAACACATTTCAACTGAGCCTAAATCAAATATCCTCCCAAACTCAATGCACCTTTCAAATTGCCCTAGCCCATTCAAAGAACAATGCAAAAATGACAGAGTCTTCTGAAACCAGTCCACCCTTCACTCCCCCCGTTGAAAACCCACCTTCCCCAACACTTTCCACAGTTGAGAAGAAGAGAAAAAATTTTACGCTGGAGAATAGTGTGGGATTCAAACCTATCAAGCGATATGTCTTGAGCTCAATAATACCAGTTGAAGACACAAGAAGTCAAGAGATAGTAGGGCAAAGCTTCCACGGAGGTGTCCAGGCGCAAGTGATTTAAAAAATGAACCAAAACAAAAAAGCTGAGAAAAATGAAAAGAAAAGAGCAAGTCAAGCGGCTAGGGCTTCAAGATTCTCACTGTATCTCAAGCCAAAGGAGAAAAATGTCGGTAATGAACTTCATTCTCAAATAATGAATCTCTTCCCCATTAATCCAATGATTGATGAGGCAGGGTCTTCACTGTCTCCAGAGAATCCATGAAGCTCATTTCATGGAATTGCAGGGGTTTAGGTCGACCCCTTGCATTCAGATCCCTCAAGGCCATCATTAGGGTTCATAACCCATATGCTATCTTCCTTTCTAAAACATTGCTTAATGCTTTTGATACTCCTAATATTGTAAATATTCTAGGTTTTGCTCAGTATGTAAATATTCACCCGATTGGGAAATGAGGTGGTCTTTTGCTACTTTATCGCCTTGGGTTTGATGTTGACTGTGTTAACCTTTCTCCTAATATTATATCTTTGTTAGTCTATTCGGATCCTTCTTTTTGTAGGAAAAAGATTCTGGGAAAAGCTAGAAGGGATAACTGAGTCATTTTCAGGGCCGATTCTCTCCATAGGAGACTTTAATTCTATATTGTCACAATCGGAAAAAATTGGTGGTTAACCAGTGGCTTGCACTTTTAATCCTAGAGGTCTCCATCTTTATATGGAGGAATTTGGTATTTTAACTAAGGTTTTTCTGCTCCAACATACACTTAGTCGAACAATAGGCAAGGTCCAAACAACATCTGTGAGAAATTAGATAGGGGTGGCAAATGTTAACTGGAATACCCTATTTCCTGAAGCTAACATTACTTATCTCACAAAGAACTTCTCAGATCATTCCCTTATCTTACTGAATACCATAAATCCTAATATTCTCCTGAAAACCTTTAAATTTGAGGAATTTTGGACCCTCGACCCTCGACCCTTCCAATTTTGACATCATAAAAAAGGTTTGGAATTTCAACATAGATGGAACCCCAACTTACATTATCACAAAAAAACTCAAAGCCACAAAACATGTTCTAAAAGTTTGGAATAAAGAAAGTTTTGGTCACATTCAAACTAAGATTAATAATCTGAACAACACTCTAATCACTTGGTTGACAACCACTGACCTTAACACCAAGTTTTTTCATGCATCCACTACAATCAGACTTAGAAGAAACATAATATATTGCTTGAATAGTTGCCCCAGTTAATGGACTTCTGACTTTCATGCCATAAACATGAAATTCCAAGATCATTTTCAAAAAAATTTCCAATCCTCAAACGCAACAGCTTTTAATGAATTAGAAAATCTTTTACCTAATAAAATTCCTGAAGAGGAGAATTTTAACCTATGCAAAATACCTTTAAATGAAGAAATATGGGAAAACAATTAAACAAATCCACCCAACAAAAGCTCCTGGATCTGATGGCTTCATGGGTTTGTTTTATAAGCTTTATTGGGAGGTCATCAAGCATGATCTTATTACTGCAATAAAAAGCATTTTCATTAATGAAAAACTTTTAAAGGAGTTAAATCACACCAACATTGTTTTGGTTCCAAAAAAAGAAAACTCCAATGAAGTTCATCACTTTCGTCCCATTAGCTTATCAAATGTCTGTTATAAAATCATTGCCAAAATTCTTGCAAATAGACTCAAACTCATCCTCCCAAACATTATCTCCCTTTACCAAGCAGCTTTCGTACCGGGTAGGCTTATCCAGGAAAATACTATCTTGGCTCAAGAAAGTTTTCACCACCCCAAGAGGAAGAAAGGTAAAAAAGAACAAATGACCATTAAAATTGATGTGGAAAAAGCCTTTGATTATATGGAATGGTCTTTTATCCTTAGCATCTTTCGAAACCTTGGGTTCAAACAAACTTGGGTGAACTGGATAAAGGAATGTATTACCGCTGTTTCTTATTCAATCATCATCAATGGTACTCCCAAAGGTTTCTTCAAGCTATCGAGGGGGTTGAGACAATGGGATCCTCTGTCCCCATTCCTTTTTATTCTGGGCATTGAGGTTTTGAAAAGACTCATTGACAAGGAAGAATTGCAAAACCATATCAAAGGCATAAAACTTTCCAGTAGATGTCCTTCCATATCTCATCTGGTCTTTGCAGACGATATCATTCTCTTTTAAACAACTACTACTCAGACAACTAGGGCATTTGCTAACTGCCTGGAGGTTTACAATTCTTGGTTTGGTTAAAGAGTCAATACTGGGAAATCATCCATTCACTTTAGCAACAATATCCAAGCAAATACAAAACAGGCAATGAAAGAGATTTTAAACTTAAAAGCATTATCAAATACTTGGGTCTCCCACTGAGTGTTGGGTCAAAGAAAAAAAATCTTCCTTACTGAAGTCCAAGAAAAAAATTCAAACAAAACTTCAAGGTTAGAAATTTAAGCTTCTTTCCCAAGTTACAAAAACTACTCTCATTCGTGCAGTAGCTAGTGCAATTCCTTCCTATGTGATGACTACAACAGTGATTCCCAAATCTGTCACAAATCTGGATTCAATGTTTCAAAGATTTTGGTAGAGAAATGATTCTCAAAACTCTCATAATTATATGCCAAAACTAAGATTGTTCATCCGGGCCGGATTTTTTCCCGGCCTGGTCCGGAACCCGGATACCGGTTTCGGATTTATCCGGGCCGAAATTCGGATTATAAAACCCAGGCCTATATGGTCCGGATGCGGGTGTTTAAAGCGGGAAATCCGGAACCCGCATTTATACGATTCTATACACTGAATTCCTTCGGATTTCGCTCTGTTTTCACTCTCTCTCTCAATTTCCTTAGGTCATCGACTCATCGCTGTCCCTTCTCTCTCACTCTCTCTTCTCTTCTCTCTTCGCTTTGAGTTTGTCACTTATCGGTCGTGGCTCCGTCGTCTTCTTCTTCTTCTTCTTCTTCTTCTCTCTCTCTCTCTCTCTCTCTCTCTCTCTCTCGTGCTGAAACCCTACCTCCTGTCACTCTTCCCCTGCCGATCGAATATTTGTTCCTCGTGGCCGTCGTCTTCTACTTGACAAAAACCAAATTATGTTCTCTGTGTTAGTTCTTGACAAACCGAAGGTTCGTATTTACACTTTCAAATCTGATTTTTTTTTTCTTTTACAGTGTTTAGATATGTAAGCATGTGGGATAGGATTAGGGTTTTTTTTTTGGGTTTGTTTTTAAACGTGGGGTTTTTATTTATTTGGGTTTGTTATATGCTATTATTTTGCTAGATCTGCTATTTTTTTTGTCTTGGCTTGATTTCTGCGATTGGGTTTATGTTCTTGCTGTTGTTTTTGGGTTTATTTTGATGTGGATGTTTGAATGGAGTAATATTTGTGTAGTATTTTTATGGGTTAGATCTGGGTTTGTGAGATCTAGATCGTGGGCATAAGTTTTCTTATAACAGATTTGATACTAAACTCGTGTCCTAGTAAAAAGGTAGCCTTCTCAAACATTTGTTCTACTGCTGGTTATATTATTTATCTATAATGGCTTCTCTTTACTTTGATTGGATGGTGCTACATGTGGATTGGAGAAGGCTAGCTGAGAAGCCAATTATATCTGGTTTTAGGTCATTGATGTTTTAGGTAATATTTATTATGTAATGCCTCAAGACATTCTAACTTAGCTACATAGAGTATTTTTCATTTTATAAAGTTAGTTATTCCTGTGCATTGTGTTGATTTACAGAAAGTTATAATATAATTCATCAACCATCTAGAGTCATGTCTTTAATACATTCAAATTCATCTAGACCTCAGTTTATTGAATTGCTGTTAGAATTAGGTCCCATGTCAGTGTTCGCTTAGTTTTTCTTTCTCCCACTGGATTATTTCCTCCATATGTAATTTATTTTCTAATCTATTTTTTTGAAAACAATTCCTCTTATAATGCTAAGATGCTGCAATGGCTGTGTAGAGAAAGCCAATTTGAAGAAAAGGAAAAAAAAATGAGGGGGAGAAATAGGGAAAACAAATTCTGAATTTCAGCATGCTGAAAACCTGTATCTTAGCATTATAAGAGATATGGTTAGATGCCCATAGTTATTGGGGAGGTAGGTTGGCCAACAGATGGAGCCATTGGTGCAAATCTGACTGCTGCAAGAGCTTTCAATCAAGGGCTCATAAATCATGTTCTGAGTAACAAAGGGACCCCATTGAGGCCGGGCATCCCACCCATGGATATATACCTTTTTGGTCTACTTGATGAAGGGGCAAAGAGCATACTTCCAGGAACCTTTGAGAGACACTGGGGTATTTTTTCCTTTGATGGCCAAGCCAAATATTCACTAAACCTTGGTTTGGGCAACAGAAGATTAAAGAATGCAAAAAATGTTCAGTATCTCCCATCTAGATGGTGTGTGGCAAACCCATCTACAGATTTGTCTTGTTGGCGAATGTAGATGGGATTGCCACAACCATCAACAGAAGATCCTTCTATCGGTGAATGCAGTTTCTTGTTGGCGTCAATGATGTTAGTTCATCAAGTTTTCAACCAGTTTGTTGGTGGAGCATTCCTTGGGTTTTGATCATGTGGGGGTTTTGGTTCTCTGTAATGTGAAAAACAAAAAAGGTTTTTTGAGTGGGGTTTTCACGGTTCCTCTATTGAAATTATAAGTGATATATATATATATATATATATACACACACACACACGTAGGAGATAGAATACGATATTTATTTAGAAAATCAAAATTATTAGGGGTATGTGATTGAGTCCTTGTATCATATAAGAAACAGAGTAAACATTTTATGTAGTTAATTATTTAAATATACTCCATATTCAAACCAGATGCCATTCTTTTTTTTTTGCAGGATCTCTCAATTCAATCACTTGAAGTTGCTGTTTGGTTTGAGATTAAATCATTGTTACTGATTTTGTACTTCATATATTGTAATTTTGTATTTTCCAATGTAATGTAATGTGTAAATAATAAAATATTGTAATATATAGTAGATTGCATGCATTTTAGTTTTTCATTTTTATATATTTTTATTATTCTGGAAAATGTTAGTATTATGTTTTTTAATGATGACTCAAATTTCTTTTTCATAAACATATGCATTTATAAAAAATTATGATTTTCAACACTTTTTAAAAATGTTTTAATAAATATAGAAGAATTATGCTTTTCAACATTTTTATTAAAGGCTTTTATAAAAAAAAAAAAATTATGCTTCTAGGCCCTTTATATATATATATATATAATTAAAAAAAAAACGGGTACAACCCGGAACCGGGATTTCCAGTTCATCCGAGTTCCGGCCCGGGTCTGACCCGGACCAACTCGGTCCGGGTTCCGGCCCGAGTTTGAAACCCGGGTTCCGGTCCGAGTATACCCAGGTTCCTGGGTTGGAACCTGGATGAACACTCCTAGCCAAAACTTTGGAAAAGTATATGCACCCCAAAAACTGTAGGAGGTCTTGGACTTAAACAACTTTCCTTCTTCAACAGTGCTTTTGTTTCAAAACTGGTTTGGTGTTTTTTTACAGACTCAAACAGCATTTGAAAAACAAATTCTCACTGGAAAATACTTGAGAAATTCAACATTCTCAGAGGCAAATCCAAAAGCCTCTGACTCTTGGATTTGGAAAGATTTACTAAAACAAATGGACTTTATAAAATCTAACTACTATTACCAAATCAATAACATAATGAAAGTTAGAGTTTGGATTGATCCATGAATTCTCACACTCCCTCATTTCAAACCTGTCCCAAATCAAAACAACAATCAATTTGATCTAAGCACCACTGTTTCTGAACTCACTCTTGAGGAACTTCAAAGATGGAATACACTTCTTCTTCAAGCAATGTTTAATATTAACACTGCCATTGAAATTGAAAAAATTCCACTCTCTGACTTCAGATTTCATAACACTGAGGAGAAAATTAAATGGATTCAACTGGTAACTTTTCTGTAAAATCTACCTATTCTGCACTTGTTCTTAACCAAAATTCTGCACAGAATGAGGATGTTAACTGGAAGAAGCTATGGAAGATTAAAATGCAAGACAGACTCAAGTTTTTCATTTAAAAAATTAGCCATAATATTCTCCCAACTAGATCCAACCTAAAGATAATAGTCAATTTGGAAGTTGACCAAATCCTTTGCCCTTTGTGTAATTTGGAAGAAGAAAGTATCAACCACCTCTTTTTGAAATGCATGTATTCGAGGATTCTATAGAGAAATGCTTCCTGACCCATAGATATCTCCTATTTTCCTGATCTAACTGTCCCAAATTGGATTCAAAATATCATAAACCCCTCTTTGACTGTCCCAAATTGGATTCAAAATTTCATAAACCCCTCTCTAAGTCTTCATTTACCTGCAAGTGAACACCACTACTTTCAAATCTTTGTAATACTTACGATGGATAATCTTTGGTTCTTAAGAAATAAAATTGTTCATGATCTTGAAAATCTTTTACTGTTAGATTTTCTCACCAAATTGGCAAAGAATTACTCTGAGCATAAAATGTTTTGATCCCTAAAAAACCGATAGGTTGATAACAATGTTTTGAATACCGTACCGGATGGCGTACTGGTCAAGGAACTGGAACGAAATATTTCGATACCGGTACCGTTTCGTATACCTTTTCGGAATAGTCGATATATGAATAAATTATATATATAAATATATATAACAATTATATTCTAAAATAATAGTTTATATATGAATAAATTATATATAAATACATACATATATAAAAATTATAAATAGTCTAGTCTAAATTGGGGGTCAAAACATGAACTTGTAGTTTGAAAAAATGGAAAAAAATAATAATAATGAAGGCCGAAATTTAGGCCGAAACTGCCGATATTTAAGCCAGTACGAAATACAGGTAGTATCTGTACCGGCCCAGTGGCCGGTACGGCAAATATTGGCCGTACCGGCCGGTATGAAACGATTTTTAAAACTTTGGTTGGTAAAGATCACTACCTCTTCTCCTTTGATGGCTGTCAGGAAAAATGGCAGCATCATTGCTGCTCTTGGTAGATCTGATTCGGGTACTACAATCCTGGCTAAAACATATTACATTCCAAGTACTAATCCAAATATAGGAGAAGCATCTGCAGCAAGAATGATTATACAGGTAGCAGTTTCAATGGGTTTGAACAAAATCATACTAGCATGAGACTCTAGCTTAGTAGAACAAGCCATCAAGAATTCAACTCTTTCCCTGGATTGGAAAATGCAGCCAATTATAAGTGATATCAAACAGCTACTTAGCAACTTTGAAGAATGGAAAGTTGTTAAAATTTATCGATTTGAGAATCGATGCGCGCACAACTTGGCGCTATGGTAGCTTCAACGCTGGTCCTTGGAAACATACCCATTAATTTTATCCCACCTAGCTTATTGAACTTTCATAGTAAGAAAGATCCTCCCATGGGTTTGTAATTCATATCCGCGAACTTATTTACTGCACTAGCTATATAATATAAATGCTTGCTTAAAAAAAAAAAAAAAGTCACATATTAAGAATATGCATGAAGAGAAGAACAAAAAAAGAGATTATCATCGGGTCTGTCCAAACATGAGGTGCTCATTTAATCGTTGAAAGGGGGAAAAAAATAGAAAGGGAAAATGCGGATGAGAAGAAAATTTTGATTTATCCATTAAAGAAAATAAAAAAGAAAACAATGAAAAAAACTCCAATATCTGGCCTATACTTAAAAGCGCCTATAGCATCTACAGTAATGAACAGTGACTTCAGTGGATTCAACAGCGTCGTCTTCTTCTGTCGTTCATTTCCTTCCTATCTTATTTCATTTCAGTCATATTTATTTTCTTTCTATGGCTCAATCACATTTTCTTTCTTCGGCTCTTTCTTCGGCTCAACAACGTAGGTATATTTCTTCTTCTTCTTCTTCTTCTTCTTCTTCGTTTCCCTTCTTCCCCGTATGAATCATTTCTTCATTTCAGATGTATTTTGGCATCTCTGTTTTGTTTCTTCTGTGTTTGTTTTTGGTTTGATGAGAGGAAGAGAGATTTGCCGTCTGCGTCTCAATGGTAGTGTGCGATGGAGAGGGAAAGGGAAGTTCATGGTGGCCGGGTCTGGTAGAGATTGTCGTCGGTGTGAAGTGTTGGAGGTCTGGAGGCCTGGGTGGCCGCCTACGGTGGCGCTGGTTGAGAGAAATGGGAGAAACCCATTTCGGATGGGTTTCTGCGGGGGACATATAGGGCTACGCGTGGGGGACATCGGTGGTACTTGGGTTGGTCGCCGGCGTGAGGGGAAGTTGCCTGTGGTGGTCGTGACGGTAGGTGGCCGCGTACGGCGGCGCCGGTTGAGAGAAATGGGAAAAATCCATTTCGGATGGGTTTCCGCGGGGGAGATCTAGGGCTGCGCGTGGGGGACATCCATGGTGCCTCGGGTGGTCGTCGGCGTGAGAGGGACTCCTGGTGGTGGCGGTGAGATTGGGCGGTGTCGCGCTGGGCTGAAGCAAAACTGACCGTGAGGAAGAATCGGGCCACACAGAGACAACGTGAGGAAAAAAAAAATCATTATAAATTTATTAAAAAAAATAATATATGTTGAATATATATATATATATTATATATTTTTTTGCATAAAACTGAATATATAATATAATGTACGTAGGAATGTTTAGATAGAAAATAACTTTAGATGAAAAAATCAGTAATGTTCCTAATAACATCAGTATCATAGTAAAAATCATTATAAATTCACTACAAAAAATAATATATGTTTAAAAATATCTAATTATTTGTTATTAATAAAAAATAGTCAATTTTTTTTTTTGGCATAAAACTGAATATATAATATAATGTATGCAAGAATGTTTAGATAGAAAATAGCTCAAGATGGAAAAGTCAATAATCTCAGTATCATAGTAAAAATCATTATAAATTTAATATAAAAAAATAATATATGTTAAAAAATATCTAATTATTTGTTATTAATAAATATATTTATATTTTACAAAATAAGTTATTTTATAAAATAAGTTATTTTTCAACGGGACAAAGCACATTTGCCCAACCGCAGTAATTAGTAAAAGAGTATAAGTTATTCTAGATAATTCACATATGTTTAGGTAGTGAGATGATATAAGATATTTTTAGATAAAAATTAAAAAATTAAATAAAATATTATTATTATTTTAAAATCTTTTTTAAAAAAATTATTTATTATATATTTATATATAAATTTTAAAAATTTATAACGTTGATACGAGATGAAATGAAAGTTAATTTAAAATTTTACAAGGTGGCAGTAGAATTTGTAACAGTGAATACGTCGGTAGGACCATACGATCAACGGCGACCTGGGGCCGAATTTGTCCACTTAACCAAGCAAAGGGAACTTGTGCCTCTCTGGTTTCAACCCGGTGCTTCTCCCTGCAGGCGCTTTGTAGAACTTTTTCGTTGATTTGTTGTTCTTCGGACAATTTGATCGAAGATACGAAAAATGGCTTACGCATCTCGCATCATCAATCATTCCAAAAAGGTGTGCCATTTCTCTATCTCTCTCTGTGTCTCAATCTTCATATTGTATGCTTATATGCGTTTTTAGCATTCCGGTGTGATTGGAGATGCGTCTGGTTTTCGTTCCTTTTTTCTTTCTTTCTTTTCTTTTCTTTTCTTTTTTTCTCGTTTCACAGTTTTAATCTGAGTTCACCAGTTGAATTATAGAATCAATTTCATTATTTCCATAATTTTATGACGGTTGTGACTTTGGTAATCTAACATTATAGTTTTGAGTTATAGGCATAGCATCAGATTCGTGTCTATAGAGCGATAATTCACGTAAAAAAGGCTTATTGGTAAAGGGGTATCTAGTGCCATGTTCAATTTTAAGTGCTCCGGCTTTGAAATCGTGATTGTGTTTTCTGGGTAATTCAAGTTTTAGTAAATAAAATTTTGTTGAAACATGCAAATATGCATAGTCTAAGTACACAGGAAGTATATAACTGAGAACGCCTAGTTACAAGTTAGGAAAAAGAAAAATGGGTAATTCAATTTTGATGTTAGTGGTCGTGACATCGCCTATCTGTTTGCATATTGCGTTGTTTATAGGTTATAGGCTTGGGTTAATGCATTTGTGGGTATTTAGGGGATACTACATTTGTAGCGTGCTTTGTGTGGTTTCGACTAAAGCATGGAAACCCAATTTTTAACAGTTTATTGGCTTGAACCAATCTCAGATGTATAATTAACATGTGAGTGACTACTTGGATATATTACCAATCCAAGAGGTTCAAAATTACTATGTTTGGGATTGCGAGATGTTGTGATGGATCTTGGATCCTCTCAGTTGAATTGGTTGATTCACTCCTTATTTATGCAGCTATCCACAATTTTACTGGGGTATATTTGTAACGTCACACAACATTTTTTAGGTATAAATCGTAAGCTCTACCTGAGTTTCAATATGTATAAAGCTTTTAATCCAAAGTGCGAAAGATGCTGTTTGGCTGAAGGTGGGTAAAAGCTTGTAATCCAAATTATTCATAAGTTTAGTGAAAGGAACTCTCATCATTAGTGGAAATAGTTATTAATTTTCAAGCCACCTAAATCCTTTGTTCTTCTCTGCTTTGCATCAGTTTCCTCCATTCTGCACAACATCAAATGATACCCTGCCCCCAAGATCACAATAGTCTCATCTTTAATTATGCTTCTTCATACCCTTGATTTGAACATGGTTTAAGCATTAACTGTAGAATTCTGTTTGTTGGTTCTTGATGTTTTCCTTGGTTTTATATGGACCTTATTTATCTTTTTTTTTTAATAATTTATTGCAGTTAAGAAATGCTCCCAATTTTCTGTGGCATGACTATGCTATTTTGACTCGGTGCTTTTCGAAGGATGCTCAGCCCTCTTTTGGTAAAAGAGATGGTAAGCTGCGTGTCTCGATTACAGGGTCTACTTTCTTGTTCATGACAGATCAAGTATCAATGAGCATTGCCCATCATTTCCCTTTTTTGCTCATCCGCAAACACATCATGTCAATGGGATTTAGTTAAAGTGTCAGAATTCCTGTCTTGCATGCGATGGGGCATTTATTTTTTTGGAATTGTGGTGTATCCCAGACCAGTGCAATTGCATTTGATGCATTGATTGTGTATATAGTGTAGAACTCGTTTTTGTGTGGAATTCTGAATGTCTATTCTTTTGTGCACATCTTAATGCTAATGGTCCATCACGCATGTGGATGTGTCTGTACATCCTGGAGTATTACAATGAATGCAGTTCATGGGAAATATGTCTTCTCTACCAAAAATATTTTAGTATAAATTGGGAGAGAGGGTATTGGATCAGATGAAAGAAGAGGTTCAATTAGTGTGAGATTTTTGGACACTACATAAACAACAAGTTTTTCGAGGGGAAATTGACTGTTTCTGTGCATGTTCTGTAATATGTTTTTCCCCTTCTTAAATATTTTAATCTCATGGAAAGTTTCTTCTTTATTGTGGTGTCTTGATATAATAATATTTGCATAAAGATCACTTATGTATTCTGTGTACTTGGGCTATGCCTACTCCTTTATTGATAAATGCTTCTACTATAAAATGTACTCTGCCAGTGGTAGGCTGAAGGTTCCTTAGGTGAACAAGAAATCAATTTTCCTCATCTGTAAATTTCTGATTATTGTTGTTTAAATTTTGAGGCAGATCTACAAAAAATTAGGTTCACCATTTCCCGAAAACTGGGGTTTTCTAAGCTGTTCTGTACTAGAAGGCTTCGTCTTGTATGCATGTCTAAATTTGACTTTTATTTTATCTTAAATGCGTAGTGAAAGTTGTGAGGATGCTGAAAAGTGCTAAAAATACTTCAAATTGTTAGTCTTTGTTGTTTACCACCCAGATAAATTATTCTTGCATATGATTTGCCCAGCTTAAGTGGTTGTTTGGGAATACGTATCATCTCATCCCATCCCATCTTATCTCATCTCATCTAATTTCCTTCCCAAATATTACTCTAACACAAACACTTTTCCAATTTCAAATCTTCAACTTTTTTATCTAATCATTACAAATTTTCCAAACTTCCAAACAAAACACAAAAAACAATTCAACTTTTTCAAATCTCAAAACAAAAATAATATTAAAAAATAATATTCTAACAATATTTTAACTTTATAATATTTTTATTCAATCTTTTCTCTCTCATTTCCCAAAACCTAATAAAACATCATAACTCAGACCATTTCACTACTGGCTGGAGGTTCTGTATCATGGTTCTGTGTACAAGATATAAGGCATAACCTCTTGTGGTGGTTGTGTCATAAGTCTATACAAACCTTGTTTCTGTTGTTTTAAGCAAATCTGGTTACTTTTCTTAGATATTTGGAGGATTCGCCGTCATTGTTATGCTCCTTCAGAAAGAGAGACTGTTTCCAGGTCTGCCACCAATGGCACGGTAAGCACTGCCAACTTCTGTTGCATTAATGAGCAATAAATTATGCATCATTGCAGGGCTTGCAATACTTCTGTTTCACTTTTAACCTTTCTTTCTTTGGTTTACTTGTTCTATTGCTTCATATTCTGGTCAACATTTGTTTATTTATTTCTATTTCAATAATAAACTTAGGGAAAATTTCAAAGAGACCTTCTAATTGCAAGCTAGTGTGGAGGACACACCCTCCTTACCATTGACATGGTAGGATTTGACTTGCAAGATAAGTTTAAAATTAAAATTTTCTTGCAAATCAAATCATACCATACGAGCAATGTGGACTGTGTGCCTTCCACAACAGCTTGCAAATATAATTTTTCAATTTCAAATGCTTACCGTCGCTTATAATGTTCTGCAGATAACAGTGTTTGATATACAGAAGCGAAATATCTCATTGACCACAATGCAAGCGAGAAATCCGATTGCAGGACTGGCTTTCAATCAACGGTTTTCATGGTATACTGTCCACCCGGTAGTTCCTTTTTTAAAGGAAAAGGGGTATTTAATCCGATGTTTTCTTGATGATTAAAGTTTCCTGATTTTTTCATGGTTTTTTTTTTCCATAATATATTAGTTCACAGGTATACATGCGGAGAAGTTTTTCATCTGATTCAGGTAAAGTTAAAGGTTTTCTTGTTCTCCTCCCAACTTTTGCAGCACCTTATTTGATGTTATTCTTTATTTTTATTTTTTTTCATAGTTTTCCTGCTTTTTAATAACTGCGAAATGCATAAATATACATATTTATTTAATTATAGAAAATCCCTTAAAAAGATGCCAAGGGACACCACCTAAGTACGAAAGTATATGAGAGAAAATGGAGGTTACTGTTACAGTCCTCACAAAAGAGAGAGAGCATCATGAACAGTGTCATTTCTACTGTTTGGAGATATGTGATGCCAGTTCATTGCTCTTCTTTAAACAGCTATCACTGAGGCTCTTTGGTTCATGCCATGCTCTCATCTGGTAGTTGCTTTTACATACTCACGAGTTATTTCAAATTTATTGATGGCCTTGAAGCTTGAGATATCTAGAAGACCTAAATGCTAAACGCACTGAGAAGGCATGGCATCTCCAAGGATGGGAGGAATGCATGCATAGTTTCTATAGAAGTTCTTTTGAAGTTGTTCCTTGGTTGCTTCTATGTTTTCTTGGTTATTTTATACAAGTGAAGCACCTAGATAGGTGATAAAGCACAATCTTGTTATTCCTTCTTTCTTATAAGTACACCACCTTGTTATTCAAACACTTATTTTTATATAGGTCACGTTTTGATTTATATCCATGAGAATTTCTTTGGATAAAACAGGAACCTACAAAAATAAGTTTTCAATTAAAAAGAAAAAACTCCTAATGTTGAAAGCATGGTAATTCAGATTTGTCCAACGTAAAGTGGCCAAGAAGGTGACAAGGAAACTCATAAATAGAGGAGAAGGTAGCTGAGTTCCCTGCTGCACCAAAATTAGTCAATCCATCCCCGCCAGTCAATTTCCCTCTCTATATGTGCATACCAACTCACAGCAAACATAGTGTAGCCGTCCCAACACCTCATCCCAAAGTGCTCTTTACTTCCATGTAGGTCTAAGCACTGACCGATTCGGAGTCGGAGGGCCCAACCTCTGACTCCAACTCCGACTTTGTCCGACTCTGACTCCGAGATGTAGAGAATCCGCTCCGACTCCGACTTGTCGGAGCGGAGTCGGATTTTTGGACTTTTTTTTTAATTTTTTTTAACTTCATATTTGACCCACTTTTTAAAATATATATATATATATTTGTGGGCTTTTAAATTTCAATTTTCTCAAAATTACAATCCAAACTTATTTAACTTTTTGATTATAATAAAAAATACAACTAAATAAAACAAGTAACATACTAACATACATTCAAAAATTAAAAATAAAAAGAAAGTCCTATTTTTACATGTACTCCCATCATCCATGATTCCATATCCACATCCAACTAATCACTACAATAAACAAAGGCACCGTATACGAAATGAAGATTAAAAAAAAAGGCACCGTATAGTTACTATAGTATACTATTATAGTTACTATGAATCTGTTTTTAATTATATATATATTATATATATATATATGAAGATTCATAAAAAATATATGATATATATTATTATATATGAATATTAAAAAAAAAAGGCACCGTATACGAAATGAAGATTCAAAAAATAGTATTATTATTTTAAATATAATATACTTACTATAATATGCTATTAGTCTATTACTATATCTTATAGTATAATTACTAATACTATAGTATCATACTATTAGTACGTTAGTGATTTAATATTATATATATATATTAAATCTCTAATGTCTTATACTTGATATATATATTAATATATATAAATATTAGTAATACACTAATAGTATTAGTATATTAGTATTAGTTATTATTAATACTATATATTATACTAATAGTGATATTAATACTATATATAGTTATAGTGATTAGTATAACTACATTAGTATTAGTTATAGTGATTTAGCATAACTATATTAGTATAAGTTATAGTGATTTAGTATAACTATATAATATATTAGTATAAGTTATAGTGATTTAGTATAGGTATAATACTATAAGTTATAACTATAGCCTATAATAGTATTAGTATAAATATTAGTATTAGTTATAGTGATTTAATATAACTATATTAGTATAAGTTATAGTGATTTAGTATAGGTATAATACTAAAAGTTATAACTATAGTCTATATTAGTATTAGTATTAGTTATAGTGATTAGCATAACTATATATTAGTATTTGTTATAGTGATTTTAATTTAGTATAACTATATAATACTATTAGTATAAATCACTATACTAACTATATCACTGATAGTATTAGTATACTAATACTAGTATATCACTATAGTTAATAGTATCATATAGTAATATAGTATTAGTAATTAATACTATAGTGATTTATATATAGACTTAAAAGTGGATTACTAATAGTATTAGACCATAAATCTAATTAATATACTAATGTATATTAGTATTACTAATATATTTATCAAAAGGAATATGTTGAGAATTTATTAAGTCAAAAAATATAATTAATACAAGATATTGTTATATAAAATTTATATGAATAATACTTTAGTTATTATACATTAGTATTATATGTTATTCAAAATTTATAGATTAGTGTTTATCCATTAGTATTACATGTTGATGTTATTATGCATCATAGTGTTTATAGTATATTATATATACATTAGTATTACATGTTATTATATTTTTACATTAGTAATTTAGTGTTACAACTTACATGTAACATGGTAGTAATATTGTAAATTTGTAATAGTATGATATTTACATATAGTCATATACTAAACTATTATTATTTATTAGTCAATTTAGTCTATATATTATAGTATAAATATATTATTTAACTAGTATATTATTGAGTTTAACTAACTATATAAGATATAGTTGTATAGAATTTAAATGATTAATATATAGAAAAACACATATTTTTATAAAATATATATAAAATTGGAGGTGGAGTCGGAGGGCCAAGTCGGAGGCGGAGTTGGAGGCGGAGTGTCGGAGGCGGATTGGAGCGGAGCTGGAGTCGGTTCGTCAATGACTCCGACTCCAACTCCGACTTCCAATAGGGAAAAACTCCGACAAGTCGGAGTCGGAGCAGAGTCGGATTCGGAGTCGGATTGTCGGATTTTTGCTCAGCCCTACTTCCAGGGGGTAGAAATGTTTTCCAATCCATTCAACAACCAATAATTAGTCAGACTTAAATATTACATTATGCAAATCAAGCTGGTGGCAAGTTAGCAAAACACGTTTCATAGCTGACATTTCAGCATAACATTAGAACCGAACCCCAGTGGGACAGCAAAGCCAAAAAGGAAAGTGCAGTCAGCTCGTCTAAGCTGGAATCTGTTCCTTTTTTTTTTGTCTAAGCTGCTTGCCACCATCTGACAAAATCATTGATTTCAGTTTGTCATTTTTATTTAGTTTTTGCTGCGTTGCTTTTTTAAAAAAACTTTGCTGTGTTATGCAATATTTCGTGGTGTTTTTTCCTTTGATCTTTTGCCTCGGTTTAGCAAAAGTGTACAATGTGGTTAATAAAGCTACAGTTCTTGTTTACCATTGGCATTGGGATATTTTCTGCATTGGTTTGAGAATGAGACTAATTGTGTTTTGCTTCTGCATTGTCCTCCTCTTAAAAAAAAAATTATCCATATTTGTATTCTCTTTCGACTTATCATGGATTCTGTGCAATATTTTCAGGCCTTCCTTCACACCAAGAGATTGGAATGCCTTCTCTGTCACCTACAATGACAGAGGTTTGTACCTTTCTGACACATAAACGTCACAACAATCTAAATCTACTGTTTTTTTCTAATTTATTTCTTATAATGACATGCAGGGTAATATTGCGAGGTGGTTGAAGAAAGAGGGTGATAAAGTTTCTCCTGGTGAAGTGCTTTGTGAAGTTGAAACGGTAGGGTTCTAATACTGTCTGTTGGTTGGAGTCCCTCAGTTGACTAAAATTCAGGGTACGTTCTTTACTAATAACTGACTACTGGCATTTTTCTTTTTTACATGCATGATATTCAAAGGATAAAGCAACAGTTGAGATGGAATGCATGGAAGAAGGCTATCTAGCTAAGATTATACATGGAGATGGATCAAAAGAAATTAAAGTTGGTGAGGTATTGGGCGACTATAGTGCAACTCAAGCGCATATATGTATATATATGTATATATATATCTGTGGTTCTCAGATCAAATGTGAAGTAGGATGGGAAGGGGAAACACATTGTGTCCATGTCACCCTACCTGCCAGATTTTCTCACGTATTAGAAGGCAACTTATGTGGAGTTTTGTATTGAATGTTAGTTCATACGATCTTGTATAGGTGATTGCTATAACTGTTGAAGATGAGGAGAATATTGCAAAATTTAAAGAGTACAAACCTTCGGCATCAGATGCAGCTGCTGCTGCTGTTAAAGAGTCATCTCCCCCAGCTCCACCAAAAAAAGAGGTAGCTGAACAACCAGTCAGTTCTTCCGAGCAGAAGACGTCCAAGCCGACTGCTGCTCCACCTACCAAAGATCGTATTTTTTCTAGCCCTCTTGCTAGAAAATTGGCTGAAGAACATAATGTTAGTTATCCATACATTCTGTGACTGAAATCTTTTTCAGTGTTAGACTGCTTGGACACATTTAATGTTGAGCCATTTCTAATTGACTCCTGGTTTGACTTTCTTTTTCACTTATTTAGGTACCTCTCTCAAGCATTAAGGGAACAGGTCCAGATGGACACATTGTGAAGGCGGATATTGAAGATTACTTGGGTATTATACTTTTAAAACATATTTATTGTGGGGGTCTGGTGCTGCTGTTATGTTGTTTTGAATAGATAATCTTGATCTGATGATTAAATAATATTTTTCTCCATATGATGCAGCCTCTCGTGGGAAGGAAGCTTTGGCGACAGCTCCTATGGCTAAGGCTGCTACACCTGCAGCATTAGACTATACTGACTTCCCTCATTCTCAAATAAGGAAGGTAATATATTTATTGTTGTCTATGGCATCTTTGTATTAAAAGCCATAATGAGATAAACTTTGGGATTTCAATTCACGATATTAATTCTAGAGATACGCAATGTTTAATCCCATAACTAGTTTTATCGTTTCAAATTATATGCATGTCATGGTCTTAGCTCATCACAGCCAATTAATTACCTGGAGTCCCCTGAAGTCTAAATGTATATAGCCCCAATAATTTACAACTCATGTGACTGTCTCATCTTATGTTATTTTTCACTTTTCCTTCCTTTTGATGGTATGTTATTTTGTCCGTAATTGTCATCACCTATATAATATATTTACTTCCATACATCTTTTGATGGAAATTCTGTTAATCTTACAATTAAAAATTCTGGCTACCCAAAGCTTATACCCTGTGGTATTTTGGCAGGTCACAGCTTCGCGCTTATTATTCTCTAAGCAAACTATTCCCCATTATTATCTCACAGTAGACACTTGTGTCGACAAACTCCTGGAGTGAGTATTAGTTCCTTCTTCACTTTAAAGGGAGCCATCTCTTGATAATTTTGTATGATGTAACTGTTTTTTCTGCAGTTTGCGGAGCCAACTAAATCAATTACAAGAAGAATCTGGCGGAAAGCGTATATCAGTTAATGATCTTGTTATTAAGGTATTACATTGAATCCCGCTTTCAAATAGTCGTTTTTTATTGGTCTGCTTTAGTGACTACTAACTTACTCTTGGGCCATCCTAGAACAACACCACATATTCCCACCCTCTACTTAGAGGTAGACTCTTTTTCAGCCCTTCTCAAGATTGTATAGTCCAACTGGGAATTGCTCTGAATCACTGTGTTTGAGAATTTTAATTTTGAACTGCTCTGCGCATTTTTTAATCAGCAAATACAATATAAAGTTTAGTCATGTTGTGAACATCTTGAACTTTCAGATGTTTGATTGCTGGTTTGGACACCAAATCCTCCAAATTTTCACTCTTTAATCACGTGCTTGCAAACACAGCACAGCACACACCCCACACGTTAAACAGGTTTGGGTTTGATTTTTTTTTTTTTTTTTTTTTTTTTGGGGGGGGGGGGGGGGGTGGGGTGTAAATGCCAATTGGTTGGAATGAACATGACCTCCACTTGTGCCTTTAGTATCTCGCTGAGGAGGCTTTTACCACCTATACGAGAGCGAGGTGGCACCTTCCTTTTTCCATTGATTGAATAAATATAAGCGTTACTGCAGGCCGTTGCTTTGGCTCTTCGTAAAGTTCCTCAATGCAATAGTTCATGGACAGATGAGTACATCCGCCAGTAAGTATACAGTGATTGACATTTTAATTAAGTTTTTGTATTGAACTAGAACTTTTAATTATATGTAATGCCTCTTTGGCTTCTGATCTAGGCATCACAACGTAAACATCAATGTTGCAGTTCAGACAGATAATGGGCTCTTTGTTCCAGTCATCAGGGTGAGTGGTTGCCCGAGTCTAGTCCTGTTGAAATATTTCTCGCTGGAGTTTCAATATAGCTCACATCTCACATGAATTGTAAAATTCACAGGATGCAGACAAGAAAGGTCTATCCAGGATAGCCGAAGAGGTCAAACAATTAGCACAGAAAGCCAAAGAGAACAGCTTAAAACCAGATGACTATGAGGTCAGAATAGTGTTTTTGTGTTATTTACTACTGCTCACGGATGGATGATTGTCTGATGAGATTGTTATTGAGTACCGGGTTTACTCTCTTTGCAGGGAGGTACATTTACAGTGTCAAATTTGGGCGGTCCCTTTGGCATCAAGCAATTTTGTGCCATCATTAACCCTCCTCAGTCAGGCATTCTTGCAATTGGGTCTGGTAAGTCGACACTTCTCTAATGTTTTTTTTTGTGTTGGAACAAAGTAATCATCATTTTCATCATCATTATCACCATTGTAATTATTTTACTTGTCCTTGAGCAGCCGAGAAAAGGGCTGTACCTGGTTCGGGCCCTGAACAATTCAACTTCGCTTCCTTCATGTCTGTAACAATGAGCTGTGATCATCGTGTTATTGATGGTTAGTAGCTTTGATAGAAGTCTTTAGAATATGGGATCAGTGTAAGACAGCCTTATTTTCTCTGAGATGTGACCCTGATGGTATGACTTCCTCGTATATTTAGGTGCAATTGGTGCGGAATGGCTGAAAGCATTCAAGGGCTATATCGAGAATCCCGAGTCGATGTTGCTGTAAAATGACGGGCTTGCTTATTTCTCTTTCTCGCCCCAATCAATCAAGAAGAAGGGACTCGACTGCTGTCCAGCAATTCGAACTGAACTTGCGATATTTACAACTGGGCAGGTTTCTTCCCGTCTGTAGTGTTTACTCACTGAAACAAGATTATTTTGGGAATAAAGAGTGGTTGGTCAGCCGTGAGTGATGCACTGAATTTTGTATACAGGTTTCCCATTATATTATGAGTGGGGATATGATCAAGATATCACATGTTTTATACCAAATGGAAACTCTTCATACATCCATCCCTTCCCTGAATCTTGGCATTGTTGCATTGCACGCTTTGCTCTGCTTTTATTCTGATTTCTGCATGAAAGCCGACCACAGGTTAACCACAAGCTCAGTTTTTTTGCTCAAAACTTCCAGGAGTCTGCTTTTGGTTCTCGATCTCACCGGTTACTATCTTG
Organism: Juglans mandshurica; assembly: GCA_022457165.1. Lineage (NCBI taxonomy): Eukaryota > Viridiplantae > Streptophyta > Magnoliopsida > Fagales > Juglandaceae > Juglans > Juglans mandshurica. The sequence continues at coordinate 8,382,094 of CM039619.1, read as the reverse complement.
AAGGTTCACATTCTTTTAATATACTTAAATCCAAACTTTTGACTAAGGTCTCAATTGTTTTTTGTTTTTATAGATGAGATGAGATGAATTGATATTAAAGTTAAAAGTTAAATAAAATATTATTAAAATATATTTTTTTAATATTATTTTTATTTTGAAATGTGAAAAAGTTGAATTGTTTATTTTATTTTGCATAGAAATTTGAAAAAATATGATTAAATGAGATGAGTTGAGAACAATTGTGAACAAACTATTAAGACTTCGGGAAGGATCTACAATCTCGCACCACATTTACCACATGGATCAAACTCGAACCCAATTTCCAATATACTACTTGTTTTCTCTTTCAGGCAAAAAAAAGAAAAAAATTCACAAAATAAAAGTTATAAAACCCACTCATAGCCAACACAACATTCACTCATCATGCTTACACTTAGCAATAACCACTCCGTTTTATTAAGACAGATTATCCTCTCAATAAGCTCAACAAGTGTTTGGTAGCAATCAAGAGCAACATCAAAAAGTATATTCAAACCCTGCCATATCAATCAACACTTGAATTGACGAAATAACAAATGGCCTGCACAAAAATAACGAACCCCTTTAATCATGTACCTGAATTACTAAGTAAATCAATCCTAACATCCTGTCCCAGACATTCAGAGCTATCAGAGTTTTAGATTCAAAACAAATAAAAAACAACGCAAGCAATATCTACAGCTACAACCCCCTACCAATTAAAACATGATTAACCATATCACCAACCTACAGGCAACCCATTTCACATAAAACACAACAAAAATTATTCATTTCGGTATGCTGAAGTTTGTATTCATTCGAAGTTTTATTCTTTATCCAACATTTGGAAAAATTACATCGCAAAAACAAACGAAAACATGACAAACCAAAAATACTACCAAAGCATGTCTCTCCCATGCATAAACTATTCAAGAATCGAATCATTACACCTATTGTCAGATATGAACTATCAAAATTTCCAATTTTTGAAGCAGGAAAACATATAAGACTTGCAGAGGCCCAAACAGAGACTAGAACTGGAATCATCATATGGGCACGTATCGCTTCATCGCCTGCTTTGCTGTGACGGCAACACCGACCAAGACTCCACCGAGGGCGCCCGCCACCGCCGCGGACCTGACGCCACGCGCCGCCCGATACACGGCGCCAGTTCCAAGCCCAGCCGCCACGCTATTCCAGACGTCGTCCGTGTCCCTGAGGGCTACAATACCGCTCTCCATGCCGGCGTACATGAGGCCGATGACGCCAAGCCGGTTGCCCCAGGCCCGGCCAGCATGGCCAGAGGAGTTGAGGACCCGGTTGAGGCGGAGCTTGGTGGTGTCTCCGGGCTCGAAGGATCCGACGCCGGATACCAATCCGGAGACGCCGCCGCCGATTGCGCCGGCAAGGTATCCGCAGCCGGTGAGGAAGGTGATGTTGTCGCTCCATCCTCGGCGGTTACGGCTAGCCTCCTCGTCGAAGAGGTACTGCGGTCCCGTTGGGAGCTGGTAAACATTCCGAGCGGGGATCGGAAACTGGATGCCCTGGTAGGGGTCGTAGAATCGGGCCTGCGTAGAGGGTTCGGATCCTTGTTCGTGATCCGAGTGTCTGTGAGCCATTCTCTCCCTCTCACTCTTACTTTTCTTGGGGATTTTTCTTCTGGTTATTAGGGTTTGGTTTTTATATTTATAGGTCAGAGACAGACGGGGGTGCTTTCCTGGCAAGAATACGTGTTTTTGAACTCGGGTTGCCCAGCTTCCAGAAAGTTTGGTCTCCCAGTCCCAGCTCTTTTTTTTTTAATGAAAATATATTGGGTCTTTTTTCTTTTTTTATTCGAAAGAAAAATTAATTGGGTCTTAATGCTACGTAATTAAGTACTATATTTGTATCCGTCTATTCTCTACTCAAACCTAAGAGATCTGTATATAAAATTATTTTCAAATAGGAAAGGGTTTCATAATATTATTATATTTGTTCTGATAAATTTAGAGTAATGTTAGAGAGAATCCACTATAGTAATGTACACTTTGTACTTACTGCGTGGCTGCTTTTAGTTGATTGTTCCCAATACTCACTTGGAGATATGTGTGGTCTAGATGATGCCACATCATGTATACAAAATGAATCTCTCAATAGTGACTTCTATCTATATTTATTCGAAAAATATGTCTAAAGTTTTTCCACCCAACTTCAATTTCATCTAATAATGTTATAAACAACAATTAATAGGTACTCTCAACCTCGTAATGTTCTAATATATTATTGTTGATCGATCTTTGAATCGATTTATAATTAATTAAAGAGTTTATAGATAGAGAAAAAATATTTACAACCGTAAATTGTGCAATTGCTGCGTAATTGTTTTGAAAAAAGTGATAAAAACATGGGACCCACATGAAAAAAAATTAATTTTTTAATAATAGACCCCACTCATTTTCAAAGCGATTACGCGATGTTTACGCATTTTACGGTTGTATGTAGAATTACTCTTATAGATAATGTCACGCAATGCTTAATAAATACTGTGAAACTCAAATCCACACAACATCATGTGAGAAAGATGTCTAAAGTTTTCCAACCCAACAATTTAATCCAAACTTAATAATTTCATCCAAAACAGTCTTGAATAAATGAATAATGTTATAAACAACAAATCATGCTCTCAAATCTCATAATATTCTAATATATTACAGTCGATTCGATTTAAAATTAATTAGATAGTTGATAGATAATGATACGCTAGTAAAGTGAATATTCTTCTCAACATTTCTTGAAAGAGAAATACTCTAATCACAAAATGATTTCATAAAAATAATCTCACAAACTGATGTGGATTGATGTGGTTTGTCAGATTGTCAAGTTACTTTTAGATCTGATGGATCACATGAAGTCACGTCAGTTTGTGGGATTACTTTTGTATAATTCATTTGTGGCTCTAGCACTTCTCTGATTGAAAAAGAGTAATTTAATTATGACAAAACACAGTATTTACTATAATATTCAAATATTATTGGTTTAACCTTGTGTCTCTGTTATTCATGCGTAACATGATAGAAGGGCGATCACTCTAGGGAGTTCTTTTGAAACATATGATCCCTTTAAATATCTTCGATCTTGCTTTGGTACTGAATTGAAGGAGGTATATGCATGAGAGGGTGGGATGCTTTCTTGGGTACTCCACTGCATGCAGGCAGAGAAGTACTTGTCTTGATGCTCTTAATTTACGAAAAGGAAAACTTGCAAAAAGCCTTCAATATACCTCTTCTGTTGAGTTTCCAATTATTGTTTCCCGAAAAGCTGCTGTGTTTTGTGCTCTATAGCTCCATATTCAGATCAAGGACTCTTTAATAATTAATAGCAGCAACCTTCTTCTCATAATGATCTACGTTGGATGTCTACTTCCAATATGTCATGCTCCGCCTCATCCTGAACATGCAAAATGGAAGAATATACAGTTGGAGAGGTGTTTCACGGAGAATTTCAATAAGTTTTTGCAGAGTTTTCGAGTTTCAGTTCTTGATTAAGCACGTCCAGAGCACCGATCAGAAGAAGAAATAGAATAAGGGTAACATTAACTAACCTCATTCACAGTTGATCCAATCACCGGATCAGAGTTAGGAAAGCGTGTTTCATTAGGAATCATCTGATTATTAATGGACAAATAGACAGACCCAAGATCCCTTAACCGGTCAAGCTCCGGTAACAAAACCGAACCAAGATCTGGCCTATCCCTCTTCCTCATCTCGCAGCATTTCAGAGCAAGATTAGCTAAGGATAGAGCCTCTTCGATAGGCCAATCTGTCACTGTTGGATCAAGCATCTCCGAGAATGTTTCTTGCTCAATGGCCTCCCCGACCTGGTGGGCTAATCCAATTGGAGGCCTTGCTGTAATGATTTGCAGCAGCACCACACCCAATGAATATATATCAGATTTCACACCCAATTCTCCTGTTTGTTGATACTCGGGATCAATGTAGCAAAAGGTACCAGCTGCAGCAGTCATGTGATATTGAGTGACAGAATCAGCTGCAGATGGTGGCACTAGCCGGGCCAAACCCACATCACTTATCTTGCTCTGGTAATTTTTGTCTAAAAGAATGTTTCCTGGCTTGAGGTCACGATGAACTATGGGCTCTGGGTCAGTTTGGAGAAAACGAAGACCAGTGGCAATTTCAGCAGCTATCTTGAAACGAGTTGGCCATGGTATTGGGGGAGTGTCGTCTTTTCGGAAGAGCCGATCTTCTAAGCTGCCATTGTCCATGTACTCGTACACAAGGCAACCATACTCTGGGCAGGCACCTAGAAGAAGAACCATGTTGGGGTGCCTGATACAGCTTAGAACTTCAATCTGCATGAAGAAGACGATAACAAGGACATATTCTCAATAGGCTCCTTGTTATAATTGTCACTCATCCCTTCTTATAACCATTCTTTCCACTTTCTAAGGTCACTATATGATTTATTAATCAATCAGAGTCATATTCTATTTATGTTGTAATTTCCACATACATAGGAGGAATAACCGCACTGTTTTGTTATTAGAAAAGACAGCATTGCTGAGTCCTGTCAACATGGCAACTGCTAAGAATTGTGAAAAACCGCACTGTTTTGTCACTTGCAGCCTTTCCACTGGTGACAATTCATTTGAGAATAATTCTCCGAGTGTTTAGAATGCAAAAACATGTCTGTACCACACAACCATAATGCTGAAATTCTAGTGTTTTATTGGTGATGTGTTTGTGTGGACTAGTAACATGTCATGTCCATGTTTTTCTACAGAGATTTGTCCTGAAGATGTTCAAGTATGTTTAACTACCAATTCCATGAAAATTCATTCAACTAGAAATAAACCCATACAAAACTGAACTGCAAAAATCTAATTATTTGCAAAACCCAATTTTCTGCCAAAAAGAACAAGAATGTAATTACCTCTCGTTGGAATTGTTGTTGCCCCTGTGATAAGTCTGGCCTCAAGATCTTGATGGCAACAACAGTGTGATCAAGCACGCCTTTATAAACAGGTCCATATCCGCCTTCACCAATCTTCAATGCACTGTTAAAATGATCAGTTGCCACTTCAATCTCTGTCATGGAATATCTTCGATATACAACGTTGTTGTTTGCCAGTGTATCCATTGCTCTCTTCTTCTCTTCTGCCTCCTGCTTGGCCTGCATTTCTGTGTTCTTTCTCCGTTGTGTTTCCATTTCTACTAGCCTCTGTTGCATCTTGGCTGCTTCCAAGGCAGCCTTTATCTTATGCCTCTCCACTTCAGCTAGAACTAATGCAGCCTCTTCAGCAAGCTTGGCCTCCTCTAATTTATGCTGTTCAAATTTTTTCCATTGCTGAAGTTCTCCTGCCTGGATACAGAAATAGTTGCACCTTCCAGGTTTGCATTACAATTGACTACTTATAAGCTCCTAACAAGATCATCCAATGATCAAAAACATCTGATCTAGTTTAAGAATACGATCTTACCTTCTGTCTGGCTACAACAGCTTCTTTGCAAACTGAGTTATACGTATCCATGGTGTGTTTCAGTTCAATTCTCAGTCTCATCTTTTCGGCCTCGATGCCTTTCTGTAAGATAACTCATAAAACAGGGCATACATTAGTATTTGTCTAACCATCCCAAAAAAGATTTTTGAAATATTTCAAAGGCGCAAAGGCAGACATGCACATGAAAACTGCGCTATAATTCTGGATGGATGCATCTTGCAATGGTAGGCTTAGCATCGGTCACGACTTTTCTTGGAGGACTTGCTTTCAGGCTGGAATATTGGTGTATGCTATCTATAAACAATTAGAAAAGGGAATTTTCAAAACTTTTAAGATACATGAGTTGTATTTGAGAACATAGTTCTTAGCCACTAAAGCCAGAAAATGGGTCCAGTCACTAATCAATGGGTACAGTGATAACACTTAAGAACCTATTTGATTTTATGACATAGCCTGTGAGGAAATTACTCTTAACTTATGAATCTAGATTCTTTTTAGTCACCCTGTTGTTTCTATGTTATCCTGCTGAGTGCCGACCTCTTTGTTGAGGTGCAATACAAAACAAAATTATTGCTTGCAAAAATCATGGCGGAAATCATCTTTGGATGATGAACAAATTAAAAAAGGATGAAAAAAGGGCCACTAACCCCCAATGGCATGACATATGCAACTCTTAAATTATTAGGACTGTCCAAACGCACTTTCTTCAGTAAGCTATGGTTAGAAAATATAAATTATGACATAAATCTTCAAGTAACTATCATCTGGGTTGACAATGCAGAAGCGTGGTCCTACAAGTTTTGTACTTACTATGGTTTGTGAGGAGCCAGGGCTATTGGAGCTCTCCAAGGCCACTGAGGATTCCAAGTTGTCCAAGTACATGTCGTATGAGCGGAAGCCGAATGGCTCAGACGAATCACTATTTCTTTGGGATGAACTGGCTGATGGGTAACTGTCTATTGATAACGTCGGAGAGCTAGTCCTGCTGCTAGACCCAAAGTTGCTTTGTGGTGTATGCAAGGAATCGCTGCTTCTATCGAGAGAGAATTTGTCAGAACCTGTGCTTCTCCATCTTCCAACAACAACAGAGTTTCTGCATTACCAAGCAATTGACAGAAGCAAAGCAACATCATAATTTGTTAGTTCAGGGGATTTAATGGACCTTTTATTTATTAACATCGACATTCAATAATATAAAGGTGAGACAGTAAGCACATATGCATTTTCTCAAGTTTCATAGAGATGACTTTTTTCACTAGTTTTTCTGAAAAATTTTCTTTTATTTGTTCATCACTTTCGAACCACAAAGAAACACTGCTTCATCTGATTCCACAGCTTTTCTCTCTGCTTCCATTGTCAGTTCTGGCCATTATTTCTGATATATATCTAGTGGCCTTTTACAGCATAACGTTTTCTCCATAACAAGAAATTAACAAGCGTCTATGGCCCCCTCTCCCCCCGACCCTCTTGAGATATGTAATGATTTTAAGGACTTTCGGTTGTAAAATTGATAATTCTTTTTGGAACATAAAAATAGGTTTGATTTGAACATTACAAGTTTTTGTTTTTACTAAGCACGTAACGTTTTGAAATTACCTGTTTATATCATCAGAGTCATGGGTATCAGGATGAGAAGTATTTCTAACTCCCTTTTGCGAACGCTGCCTCGAAGTTTCGGATTGACCTGCTGGACGGGTTGACTGAACTTTTCCTTTTGATATGACATAGATCGCACATGATGCTGGTGCAGATTTGAATAGACTAGATGGCACATCTGCATCTCTAAATTTCCTGTATGCAGACGCAGAAAACAATAATTTATGCTTAGAGTAAAGGCTAAAAAATAAAGATACAAACTTGATCATCAATGCCTACGAACCACAGGACATCAAGTCACTGGACTTTGCCATTTCCTAGGCTTTCTTCTAATATTAGCTCGAGTCTAGTCTATCTAGAGATGCTAAGAAACAGATGCTTCCTGCAACCGGACTGCGGTGTCCTACATTTTGTCCTTTCCAAAATATCCCACTTTGATGTGCGCTCAGTCTTTTCCAAGACCTTAATCCCACCCAAAACTTTAGCCAAAGAAGCAGGAAAAGTTCTGAAAGGCCACGACATTTGGGTCGGAGGATATGCTCTGAGCCATGAACGTGCGTGGCGAACGCGGACAAAGCCGAAGAGGCAGGCAAATGCGTCGTGATTGCCCCAGGATGATAGGGTGCCAGACGACACCAGGGCTCAGGGCAGGGTTGGCTCCCTCGCATTTGATCAAGGAGATCGAGCAAGACGTGACGATCTTGGTGTTGACTAAGGGAGTGGTTGGCAATGACAACGTCGTTGAGGCAGCCATCAGGCATGTGCATTCAGTCATACAAACAACAGGGTGCTGAGGAACATGGACGCGGACGTGGGATTTTTTGAGCGACCTACGACCTGGGTGATATGCGACTTTGCTTTTCCTGTTTCTTTGGCTAATATTTTCGGGTGGGGAAAGTCATCGTTGGAATTTTTTTGGAGAGCGATCGAGAAAGTTTTCAGAAAGATCAGAATTAAACAAATGGCATCGCAGTCGAGTTGCGGGAAATTAAATTAATTTGATGACGAAGCGGATTAAACATTTAGTGAGGAGAAATAGCAGCAACAGCGTAGTTTGAGGATCGATCATGTAATTCCTATATATTACAAGAAGATGTAGAGATCAGACCTTGTAATAGCATTCCGATGGGAAGCACCAACGACGATATTGCTGATGGAATGGTGAGCAATATAATCGATAAGTGCGCTTGGAATGTCAATGTCATGGAGAATCACCTCCTTTGCTTGTATCTGAAATGCTCAGTTCATGAAAACAAATTAGACGTACGTACGTTCCCATTTGCCGATAAGTAGTGTTGCAATATGTGTATCCCTGATCTACTCACCCCTTTTCGAGCGCAGAATCCACGGTAGGGAAGGAATAACTGTTGCAGCTCGGGTTCATTTGGTGGGCGACCTTCTTTGGAGACAGCTTGATCAAAATCGTCTACAAAAATCAAATAGCAGCAGACATCAAACAAATTATGCAAATTATATATATATATAGCTAATCTGCACTCTGAAATATGACCGTGACTGCATTGAAAATGATGATGATGATGCTAGATGCATGGAATGGCATGCAACCAAAGCAATGTCAAAGGGGAATGAAAACATGTCATGAGATGCATGCAAGATTAATTTAATATGTCATGGAAACAAATTCCCAGTGAAATGATGTACGTACGTACGCAGATCACAATCCTAAACATGAGTTCTATATATTCCATCCACTAGTATTATTATATATGCCATATATATATATATGTATGCATGCATGGTAACCGTGATGGTGATCACTGATCATATATGATGAGTGATGATGACGATGATGAAAGAGAAGGGTACCTACGAGGATGCAAGCATTGATTTCGAACATGGACGAGCTGAATGCAATGATCAGTACTACGGCCCAAAAGGTTGTCGACAGCCCATTTCACTGCATAATGGCTATTCTTATCTTTATCAATGGCAATCACGGTGGAATTAACGTTGTCGTGGTCGTCATCGACCAAAGATGATGTTCGAGAGAGGATCATGATGTTTTGGGCAGGACCAGTAGGGAGAGCATGTGGTGATAAGGGCTGACATCCAAATAAGAAAGAAAGGAAATTGGAATGAAAAGGCGTCGTCAGTTGGTTCTTGGGGTTGTTACTCTTCCATAGCCTTTTTTCTAAATATGGCCGATACTGGTTAACTATAGACAATAAACCTTGAGTTTGACTAACTCAAGACAATTCTCCTCCTCTGTTTTCTATCTTTGACTTCTAAGAGGCCGTTGGAATTATATATGGTTTTTAATTGCATTACATCCTTTCCTGCTCCACTCTCCACACATCCCGCCCGCACGTTTGGTGTTATGTATATTATTTTACATATTTTACCCCTAATGCAATTTTTTTTAAATATTTTTAAACATATTTAAATATTTTAAAAAATACACAAATTCATCCGTAGTAATTTCTTAAAACATTTTTAAAAAAAATTAAAAAATTAACTAGCAGTCAAACTCAGTAACAAACTAACATTTTCTTATTTTGTTTTGTTAGTTCTTTGGGTATATTTTTTGTTTTCTATATGCTAGAAAAATATAGGGGTTATTAATTTTATAAAATAATTAATTTAATGTAAGGTGTGATGGCCGGATGCAGGCCAGGTTCGGGCTCGTTTGTTTTTAAAGATGAGATGTGTTGAGATTAAAATTAAAAAGTTGAATAAAATATTGTTAGAATATATTTTTTAATATTATTTTTATTTCGAGATTTGAAAAAATTGAATTGTTTATTTTATTTTGTATTAAAAGTTAAAAAAATTATAATTATTAGATGAGATAAAATAGATATTTTTTTGAAAGGAAACGAGGCACACCCATGCATGTATCACCAATTGACTTCAAAGCTAGGAGACTTTTGGGAACTGATCTCGACATGGCATTACACTTGCCTAAAAGATACTGGTGGGTTTGGATCCTTAAAATCTATCTCATCTCAATTTATTTTATTATTATAATTTTTTTTAAAATTTTATATAAAAATATAATAATAAATTTAATTTTTTTCAAATTTTATAATAAAAATAATATTTAATAATATTTTATTCAACTTTAAACAAAACATCTCGTCTGAACTCTTTATCCAAGCTCACCAAAACAGAACCGGCAAAAAACGTCTGATCTATCTATAAAATGGGCACAAAAGTTGGACATACAACCCCACAAAAAATGGATGCCCACTGGTCATTCACAATATTCAAGATTTTAGCCACAAAAAATCTGGTTTTATCTCCACCGAACATTATTAATTCCTTCGACCAATTAAGCCCTTATCCATTTTTTTTTTAAATTATCAAACCTAATTATCATAATTAGTTTAGGCGAAATGAAAATATGGTAGCAGCTTCTTGTAAGGTCAGTACATTATCTAATAATAGGATTTGGATTTGGATCATATCATGAGAATCTCTCAGTTGCCCAATGAAAAAATCAAACACATGATGCATGATATATGCTGCATACCCATCATCATCATGACATGATTTTAGATTTTATAAAATGAAAAGGAAAATACTCTAATTACAAAATGACTACACAAAAGTAATCTCACAAACTAATGTAGTTCGATGTGATTTGTCAGATTATAAAATTCATTTTATTGTAAAAAAGATTTGACGAATTACATGAAATCACATCATCAGTTTGTAGGATTATTTTTACGTAATCTTTTTGTAACTATATCACTACACAAACAAGAAAGGAAAAGGAAATGTAATGATGAAATTCGAAGAAATTGTGAATGTGGAAAAGGATAACGAAGTTGAGCTCCTGAATGGATGACACCATGAAATGAAGATCATGCTCATGCCCTGACCGTGGCTGATGCAACCCATAAATCATAATACATAATAATGCATTTTCTCCTTGAAATGGACAGCACCTCCAAACCATTATAAAATGAGTTTTATTGCGTATAAATTAGTGTTTCAATATATCACTTTTTGTGAGATATATACAACTTTTTTTTTTTTAAAAAGTAAAGATAAAATTTATAAAAAAAATTTTTTATACTAAAATTTTAGTACACAGACATTATTGATCTGCTCCAAATCATCAATAATCATTATAATTTTTTAAAATTTTCATATAAAATATAATAAATAATTATTTTTTTAAATCTTAAAATAAAAATTATATTTTAAAAATATTTTATTCAATTCTTGATTTTATCTCATTTTATCCTTTTATACGTGTAACCAAACGAGTGAATATATGGTGGATGAGCAGTGCTACATCTTTCGAGAGATGTAGCCTGAAAGTGTCCCGAACAGGCACAAAATTATTTTTATTTTTTATTTCTTTTATTTTATCTATTTTTTTAATTATTACAAACATTTAAAAATAAATAAATAATTCACCATATCATTTAAAAATATTTTTTTAATCACTCGGTAAAAACCAAAAAAAGTAAAAATAAAAACAAAAAAACAAAAAGTTTCATTCGAGATATATTTTGTGTCCTAAATTCGAGAACCAAATAGTAATTTTATATATCTACCTACACTCTCCACACACCATGCATTTTAATTTTTTTTTTAAACTCAAATACACTAAGTGTGTGAAGTGTGTGATAAATAGTAGGATGTGAAAAAGTTTTTTCCTTCGCTATTTCCTCTCTCAAATAAACTCATTTCAAAAGTACTGAATATGGGAAGCTAAAGACATGTATACGTGTCCCGAAAAGGAATGCAGGGTAAAAATCATTTCCACGCACACGACTCTCCCTCTCTCTCTCTCTGTAGTCTGAGGCTCTGAGCCCTCAGCCAAGGGAAAAAATCTAGGAAAGATTGTGGTTTCATCGGCCAGATTATCAGCCACCTAGTCTCAGTTTCAACTGGTAAGCAACCCTGAACTTATTTTCTTGATATGTGTCTTTGTTATCTATTATGAGGGAATCAAGATCATGTAGTAGCTACTCAGATATTAGTTCAATAAATATGTGTGTCCCTTTTATGGTTATTGATGATTTGGAGCTGGGTGTACCCATATTTCAAGAGAGGCTGAGATGGGTTGCCTCAGATCCTGGAAAATCCAAGTTTTATGAGTAAAACGGTTAAGGTTTTTAAGGATTTTTATTGTGACTATACGGGCCCTTTCGTTTTTCCTAGGTTGTTTCCCATCACCCTTTTGGCTTTCTCTCCTTGGGTTTGCAGTTAAAGATTGGATTTTGGTTATTTTCGCATATGTTTTTTAGGGGTTGGTGACCTGGATAGGATTTATGACTTCCGTGGTCGGTTTTGTGCCAGAAGGAGAAGAAGTTGGTAAGTTTTAGAGCCTTTGAGAAACCGAAAGTACTGGTGAATGATCGGAGTATTTGTAAATGGAGATTAAATTCATTGTTCCTCACTAGATCTGATACTTCGGTTTTATACCGTACTCTTTAGCTCATGCCCATAATTAAGCTGATCTTGGTGGTGTGATTTGTGTTCCTAATCAATATAGTTGTAAAAAGACCGGTGATCATTTAATTGCAATATAAGAGTAACCTATTAATACAACATTTAAAACTTGGTCCCGAGTACAGTGCTTGAAGGAGATAAAGGGAATGGAAAATAACAAGTTATGTGAGTATGGAGATATTCTAAAGTAACTAGGACAGGAGACTGAGACAAAGAATCAGAGAGTTGATGGAGGAGATGTCTCCAGCAGTTGCGGTGACTCTTAGTTTGGGTACTTCTTTGGGTGATAACTCTGGAATCACAACTCATGTGGAAATCACACGACTCAATCTGGTAACAGATGCAGCAAATTTGTTGTTGGATCCTGCTAAGGTGGTGCCTGCAGAGTCTGTTTCTAGTGGCAATGGAAGCTGCAATGATGCTAAGGAGGAAGTTAACATGCTAACCATGACAGCACCAGAAGGTAATGCCCGAGGAGGGGTGAATTTGTTGGAGATGTTGCCAGAGAACAGAGATGAATCAATTGCTAATGATACCACGATTCAGGAAAGTGAGGAAGATGAAATCTTGTCTGTTCCAGATGACAATAATGGATTTATTAGTGAGGATTTGTCAAGTTCGAATGTAGGGTCTCGAATAATCTTGCCAGATATTGCAGAAATTGAAAACATTGGTCATGCTCAGATTGTTGCTAAAGCTATTATCTTGGTGGAATCAAGTATAGGGCAGGCACCTTCTGGTGAACTTATTGTGGCAGCAGTGAGCCCAGATGTGAAGATATCTGGTAAATCTGATTTAAAGGCCTCTGCAATGGTTTTCCAGTCACATGTGGAGAAGAATGTCAGTAAAGCAGGCTGTCGAAGTGTTTTTGAGCTGGACTGTATTCCCCTTTGGGGTTCTGTATCTATTTGTGGAAAAAGACCAGAAATGGAAGATGCCATTGCTGCTGTGCCTCAAAATTTGAAAATTCCAATCAAAATGCTAATTGGTGATCGTGTGATTGATGGAATAAATCAGAGTTTGACACACATAACTAGTCATTTTTTTGCTGTTTATGATGGCCATGGAGGCTCTCAGGTACATCTTTATCCCCATTTGTTTATTATTTATTTGATTGTTTATTGAGATCTTTCTTCCTCAACTGTCTGACGTTCGATTATTCATAAATTATGTGTAATGTGGTTTTTTTAGTTTGATTTTATACTTCATAGGCAAGGTTTAGAAGTCGTTAACTTGATGTATCTCTTAATGATCTCTGTTGTGTTCAGTTAACATACATATTCCAATAAGCTTGATATTTGGATACTTCAATCTTTGAATGAGTTTGAGATTTAGATATTCCTTATGATAACAATTTTGGAATCCATAACATATTGGCTTGATTAGAAGGGTTTACCTTTTGCAGGTTGCAAACTATTGTCGTGAGCGCATCCATCTGGCTTTGGCTGAAGAGATTGGAGTCTTTAAAGACAGTTTAAGTAGTGGAGGAACAGGGGAAAATCAGCAGCTGCAGTGGGAGAAAGCCTTTACCAGTTGTTTCAAAAAAGTTGATGATGAAATTGGAGGAAAAGTTAGTAGAGGCATCAATAGAAGCAATGGAGATGCTTCTGACCCTGTTGCACCAGAAACTGTTGGATCAACAGCTGTGGTTGCATTAATATGTTCATCTCATATTATAGTTGCAAACTGTGGTGACTCTAGAGCTGTCCTTTGTCGCGGGAAAGAACCCATTGCTTTATCAAGTGATCATAAAGTAGGGTGTGCTTTTTTCTGCTATTCCATTATGGACCAAAGCTTTCTCCCATGGAAACTAATCATTCTTTCATAATTGGATTTTATTTTTCCCAGCCAAACAGAGAAGATGAATATGCAAGGATTGAAGCATCTGGAGGCAAGGTCATACCGTGGAACGGTCACCGTGTCTTTGGGGTTCTTGCAATGTCAAGGTCCATTGGTAGGTCTACTTTTTTCCGGATCTTGTAGTAATTGTATGTATCATTTGTTTGATAAATATCTGTGAAGAAAAAGGGAAGGGGGATTCTTATGGAAGCTGCATATTGGGTGATGCTTTAATGTTGAAATTGACACAAATGTCAGTCCTTAAATTGGAACCTTATTCTGATAAGTTTTTCAGAACGCTTATGAAGAATGTCAAAGTGTTAATTGTTATAAAAAGGATTGGACGATATGAAATCCTAATGACCTTTTTAATCAAGAAGTACCGTATTTGAGAAAAACAAAATTAAAACTAAGCTAAATCTTTATTTTCTCTTTCTTTGTTAATCGACAGGTGATAGGTATTTGAAACCATGGATTATTCCAGAACCGGAAGTCATGTTTCATCCTCGAGCTAGAGACGATGAATGCCTTATTTTAGCCAGCGATGGTTTGTGGGATGTGATTTCAAATGAAGAAGCTTGTGCAGTGGCTCGAAGGCGGATCCTGCTCTGGCACAAAAAGAATGGGACTGCATCTCTTCTTGAGAGGGGTACAGGAATTGATCCTGCAGCGCAAGCAGCAGCTGATTACCTTTCGATGCTTGCCCTCCAGAAGGGAAGCAAGGATAACATCTCTGTGATTGTGGTGGACTTGAAAGCACAAAGGAAGTTCAAGAGCAAGTCTTAGTGGATAAACTTCAGCATGATAGCTGAAGTCTCTTACCTATATATATATATATTAGAGAAAGTACATCTGCTTAATACATAGTCTGGTCCATTCCTTTTTCTTTATGGGCTTAATGTGTGTTCAAGTATAGAAATTTATATTTTCTATAGGAACTATGATGGAATGCCATTATCTGTGTCTTGGTCTGTCTTGCCGAGATTTAGTTTTTGTAAATTTTGAAAGGCTGCAAGTAGGGAGAGAAATTTTCAACTTGAAGGCTTTAAGAGGTCTTCATCTTTTAACCCAAGGTATCTAAACTTTTAGCTGCTACTTGAAGATGAGATGGCGCTTTCGAGTTTTCAAGTGGTAGACCAAGGAAATTTGCGTTAGCCTTGGCAGGTAATTGTTTGAGGTTCTCAGCCTACCAACTCCACCTTAGGAGCTTGAACAAGAATAGGAGAACCCAACAATCTCCCGTCACCCCCTTTGCCTACTCATACCGTCGTGAGCTGAAAGCGGTGGGAATCCCAGCTTAGTTTAGCTGGTTGAGGACATGGCATGTTAAAATTTGGACGAGAAATATTGTTCGTTTTAGATTTTGTCATTTTTAATTATAGTTATTGATGTGATACGTTAAGCCACTTTATAATTTGGGAGAAACTCGCTCAGTTTTGCTCACCTTGTGTTGCAAATAACCACACCATTGTGTGGAGTTGCTGACAGGTTCTATACATAGCAGTCTCATGATCTTTTCTTGATCGATCTGTACACCGAGAATACGAGAGAATCAAACACAGTTGGATTCTTCAAGTATGTAGAAGAACCCCAACTTTTGAAACATGCAACTTGGTTGATACTTGGGGAGCAAAATGATGAAATTTGGAGGCATTTTTTTAATCCTGTGCATCATGGCATGCATGAAAAGATTATCGTTGTATATATAAAGGAAGATTGCACAAATCATGGACAAGTCAACACAGAAGATCTCTAGGCTAAAATCACGTTGTATATAATGCTGTCATCCCTACAATCATGCAATGTATATTTGTAGCCTTAATGGTCGTGTATTTCTTAAAATAGATTTGTAGTGCTGTGTATATAACTCTGGTTAGACATCAATGAAAAGCGTGAGAAAATATTCATTGAAACCGTGCAGTCTTAATCTCTTATAGCATCTGTCAAATGTACGCCGTCAGTTCGTATCTATAGAACTGAAAGCATGCAAGAAGCTTTGCATTGAAGTTTAACGAAAAATGTCTCGAGTTGTAGACCTTAAAATTTCGTTTCTTGCTCATTCTCAAGTATCAGTGTACACACTGGATATTGAAATTCAGAAACATGGCATGACACTAGAAATTATAGTCGCAAGAACAGACCAACCGTAGACCTTTACCATCAACGCAACACTAGAAAATTCTCATTCCTCGATCGATACTTCAGCAGAACACATTTTCTTTGTCAAAAACTCAAATTCCGGCCCATGCCTCCCAAACGGAGATTCTTTCGAGCTAATTAAAGAAAAGCTTTTGTACAATGACAGGAAATGTTTTAACAATATTAAGTTCATAGAGAGAAATGACTCTTGAGAGTGAGAGCAGAGATATATGTTGGAATGTCTAATGGTATTCTTCATTCCGGCCTTCATGGGCTGTAGAAGGAAGGACCGCATTTGCATTTCCAACCTTCTGGCTCATAGTTTGCATACTGGATGCCCACATTCCTGTGTCTGCTTGTGGTGGGTACTTGAATGGCTTCACATGGAACGCACCCATAACACTTGTGCTCACAGCTTGGTGGCCTCGACCCTATGTTGTTTACCCCTTTGTACTTTGCTTCTTCATTCACCTTTGCATTCGCGCTTTTGAAACCCTTTAAGAAAGAGTAATTGACTGATTAATACCATGGGAGAGAGAGAGAGAGAGAGAGAGAGAGGTCAAAGACTAACCTTTCCTGTGGCCAAGGTAACGGTTAGAGACTCTGAGCTCTGGTCTGGCCCTGATCAAGCAATGGAATTAGCAGGGTTACTTGAGAAGCTTTTACTTAGTAGGGGAGAGTACAATTCAAATAAGTTATAAACAGGAATAGAAAGTATGATAGAGAACTGAGTAAAAAAAAAAAGCTTTCCATTGAGAATGACTGATGGAAGGTTGGAAGGGCATCTCCTTCATTCTTCAGAGAAAAGAAAATTAGCTTCTAGATGCAGCTTCTCAGGAAGATGGCTCGCTCGCAAAGCTAAACCCAAATGTGGTTGTCGTGGTGGGAATCATTGTGTAGAAACAGTTTTTCTTTCATTTGGAAAACGTATGGATTGGTTTGATTCGTTTTAAGGATAGGCTATGAAGCTAAACCAAGTAGATGTGATCATTGGAATAAACAGTGTACTTGTAGCTATGAGCTAACCAAATGGACATGATCATTGCAACAAAAAGTAGACATTTATGCTGGTGATTGAAGGGGAGGGAGGGAGGGAAAGTGGCTCACCTTGTTTATGAGCACCAACACTAGCATTCAGTGGAAAAGACCTACTTGTCGCCGAAGTCCAACACACTATCTGCAGAGCTATAATAATAAAACAACAAAATCTTCCCTTCATTCTTCAGAGCTCAAGTGATTATGGTGACAATTATGAGAGAGAGAGAGAGAGAGAGAGAGATTTTTTGATCACTCCACTTTAGGACTAGGAGGCCATGCTCGGATTTAAGAAGGTGAGAATAGCCAGCCAAAAAAATAAGTTCCCTGAAAAAAGCAAGCTAGAAGCTACTCCTTCTTGGGTTTCTCCTTAGTCCTTACTATCTTGCGTTGGTGGATAGATTTTGCTTCACAAGCAAGTGATTTGGTTTCTTGTCAATTAGTTAAAAACAGGGGCACGTTTCCCACTCGTTTGACAACTCACCCTTTCATCTCTGCTCCTTCTCTCCTCTCTCTCTTTCCCCTTCTCTTTGGTATCCTATCAACACAAGCCAACCTCTATCAATCTCTCTCTCTCGCTCTCAAATCAATCTCAGAGTACTTGCCCAGAATAACAGCTCTTTTATAGGGGTCTGAAAATCCTGCAACCTTCTATAATCACTGATAATCAGAGGTAGCAGCTGCCTAGACTGAGGAGACCCCACCCATTCAATCTCTCCTATATTAAGGGGAAAAAAATCCAGTGGCAGAGAACCATTTATACGTAGAAGGAAAAAAGTATCAATTCCTGAGACATTCAGCACTGTACTGTAGAAAAATTTAATGAGTCAGTTAATAGAATTAAATAATGTACCCGAGTCAACTTTGTTCAGGTTGGTGTGTGGGGGAACACACAGGGTCTTTACCTTCATCCAATATGAGCCGTCCATTTGGCCCATTTGTGGGATGTGCAATTAAGAACTGATGATCTTTTGGGTACCACCAGATAACTACATTTTATTAACGAATAATAGAACAATATAAATTGATATCTCACAGACAGACCTCGATCAGTTTTTAATTAATTCGATCTTTCTTTTTCAAAAATATTTTCTCATATTTTTGCTAATATTTCCAAAAAAAGTTTTTTTGTCAATATTTTCTGACATGGTATTATATTATATTATATTATATATATTTATTATAGATACCTGAAAACACGACTTTAATTTTCTTCTATTATTGTTATTTTAACTTTTTATCATTTACTTTTGGGCATGAGCTGTCTGAAAGTAATCTTGGGAAACGAGCTTAACGTAAGCAGAACTTTGATTGCACCATCCATTGCTCTGTGGTCTGTAGCTGGTAATGTAGGATGCAGGCATTGATATGCTGACCCACCGGGTTGCGAACATCAGTATTTTACTGTTTTATCGATTTGGCATATACGAGTCGGAAAATATTTGCTCAACAAGGGAACTTGGTTCAGATCAGGGATGCTATAAAAAGATAGTCCAAATATCTGGAATAGATGCGTGAAAAGAGGAATCAGGATGTAGCATTCACAGGCACATTAACAGCAACAAATACCCATAAATAAGCTTCAGTATGCAATGTTGGTGAACAATGGCTGTCTGGGAATTTCCCATTGATATCTGTGAGTGAGTGACTGAGTCGAGTGATTTGATTAAACAATGTGCTGTACTGTCTCTGACTCTGTTTTCAACCCTGCAAACTATGAGAACAGGATGGAGATAAGCTCCCAAAGCATTGCTCCATCTCTTCATCCATTATCATACCTTATCGGAACCAAGTACAGGCAATTACAGTACCAGTTCTCAGCTTAGGATATTGTGGGGGTTAGAAATCTGACAAGCTTCAAGCTACTAGTTATATTAGTAAAATCTCAGCTGTTGTGCATAACAGATTGCGTTAAGTAGTGATTATCACTGTGATTAGACACAAAATACAAAATAATCTGATGTTTCCAACTAAATTTAACTTGACTAAAGTGATCAAAAGCTAAGGAATCTCAGAAAATCTCACCGATTACTGGAGTATTTTCTTATATATGAATATTAAAACCATTATCAGCATCCAAGACGAGCATTAGGCGGCTAATGCAACTTGAAACTTCCTCCAAAGGTTTGGCAACTATGGCAAGGTTGTGTAAACTTCCTCCAAATATCCATAAACTATAGAATCTGACTAACGAGATAATCATTTAGGAATCGAGTAGTATTTTTCCAGTGGACTTTCTTTCTGAAAAGAGAATTAGAACCATCATAGAAAATGAAGAAAATGATTTCGGTAGTCAAAGTGAGCAATGGAATAACCAGATAATATTCAACCATGACTGGTTAAGTTACACACAAACATAGAAATCAAAGAAATTAAGCATCATTCGATAATAGCTTCTCCTTTCTAATCACATTGACAATATAATTTTCAAACATCTCGTGACAGAAGCTCGACCCACCTATCACTTCTGAGATGGCTCATCATTTTTGGATTCTTT
This sequence comes from Juglans mandshurica, assembly GCA_022457165.1. Taxonomy (NCBI): domain Eukaryota; kingdom Viridiplantae; phylum Streptophyta; class Magnoliopsida; order Fagales; family Juglandaceae; genus Juglans; species Juglans mandshurica. The sequence goes on along the minus strand of CM039619.1, from coordinate 8,362,043 downwards.
CTTTGGATGAATTGCTTCAACAAGGGCCTCGATCTCTTCCTTCACTCGTTCAAACACATTGGGGCCTTTGACATCATCTATCCGGGTGTTCTCATCAATGTCATCACTCCTTCCATGCGTTTCCTTCTGATGGTGTGGTGATTTTTTAGTGTGAATGATTGCTTCAATCTCTTCCTTAGCTCTCTCAATCATATTCGGTGCCTTTACATCTTTTTCTTATCCGAAAAAAAAGGAAAGGAAAACAAGGATCACACTCTGGTATTTTATTCCAGGGATTATATGCATGAAATCAAATAGCTATAATGTGTTATCAAAATTAAAAAAGTATTGAAACTTTTTTAATTACACGATATTTTCATCTTATCTGTACCACCGTACACTAGTTTTTCCTATCCAAACACACAATATTTCGTCTCTAAATTTTAAAAATATCCACCTAAATAAACAGTAATGAATAGTGAATAGTGTATGAACAGTACAAAACTAACATAAATAGTAAATGAACAGTACATAAACATTGCATGAACAATGAAAACTCAGTGAAAAGTACGTGAACAATGTATGAACAACGCACTTTTGGGCTCTCTAATTAATAGTAGGACTCACACATTTTTCAAATTTCAAAAATTAAAAAATATCTTATCTCATTTTACTATCCAAGCACATTTTTTTACAAAATATTTCATTTTATCTTAACTAAAAATTTTTATTACTATTCAAAATATTGTTGGGTATTTTGCTTCTTTAGTCCCACATCGGTGTGATTTGAGAAGTGAGTAAGGCCCAAGGCATATAAAAGGAGGCTTAGCCTCCTTGGTCAAGTGTACCAAGTCATAAGCTTAGCTAATAACTTGTGATTCTAGTAAAATTTCTCTGTTGTCCTTTTGTAAGAAGGGAAGAGGTGAGAGTTAAAGTTTTGCTAGTGGGAAAGCTTTGTGGGTGTCCTTGGGATGAGGAGAAAAATTGTGTAATTGTAACAATTTTTCACATAATGAATTTTCTTTTCTGGGTCTGGTGGTTTTTCTCATCTTTTAAGAGTTAAATTCCCAACAAGTGGTATCAGAGCCTAGGTCCTTTTGGTGGGGTGGAGCTTTGGTGTGGTAGTGTGGATACATACTGTCTAAAGAGGTTTTATCTAGTATATTGAAATTTAAGCAGAACCATTGTGACCCTCCAATCTTTCTTGGGAAGTTACTTAGTGAGTACTATTCATTTCTACAGTAAAACTCATCAAGGCAATGTCAGGAAATAGGACTTCAAATCCTATCATATTTGAGGTGGAGAAATTTGATGAAAGAATCAATTTTGGCTTGTGGCAAGTGCAAATCAATGATGTTTTGATTCAATCATGATTACACAAGTTGAAGGGCTGACCAACCCCTGAAGTCAGCAATGATACTAGCGACTGGTAAAACGGCTAGAGTAAGGAGTAGGTTCGGCAAGTGGCTCCAAGTCAGTAAATGAAGATACTGGTAATGAAGCTAACTTTGTGTTTTTCTCCATAGAAGACAATGTTTTTTGAAAATAGATATTTACATCCTCATGGCATGCTGCTAAATCCCAAAGTTGCCATAATATAGGATGTTAATGTTAGTAGGTCCACAAGTTTGTACACAGGCATTGGTTTGGCATTGATGCAAAGTGTGTGGTGGAAATTCATGTCGATGGCTGATGAGCTTCCAAAAAAGCCAAACGTGGAAGTTACACCATAAATTTCAACAATGTTGTTTTCGACATGGGCCAAAGTGAAATGTTTGGAATTGGTTTATTCTGAGTGGGTATGCTTTTATGGTGGAGCATGATAGCGGAAGCTATGAAGATCTTCATCCAGGTGGAGCGTGGCTGTGGGACTAGCCAAAGTCGCAAGATGGAGATTATTGGATATTGCTCCTTTAGTCCCACATTGGTGAGATTTGAGAAGTGAGTAAGGCCCAAGGCTCGTAAAACGAGGCTTAGCCTCCTTAGTTAAGTATACTAGTCATAAGTTTAGTTAGTAACTTATAACTCTAGTAAAATTCTTCTATTATCCTTTTTGTAAAATGGGAAGGGGCGAGAGTTTAAGTTTCGCTAGTTGGGAAGCTTTGTGGGTGTCCTTGGGGTGAGGAGAAAAATTGTGTGATTGTAACAATTTTCACATAGTGAATTTTCTTCTTTGGGTCTGGTGATTTATCTCCTGTTTTGAAAGTTTTCAACGTAAATTATTGTATTATTATTATTTCTCTATTTTTCTTGATATTCTTGTAAATGGTGGATCCTAGGGATGAATTTGGGAGGTCTAAATTCTCAATAAATATCTCATCTCATTTCGTCTGAACTGCATAACCAAACGAGGTGCAATGTACGTTTGGATCATCAACCCATCTCAATTCATCTCAACTTATCATTATAATTTTTTCAAATTCTAACACAAAATATAATAAACAATTCAATTTTTCAAATTCTAAAATAATAATAATATTAAAAAATAATATTTTAACAATATTTTATCATCTCAAATCAACTCAATTTATTATACAAACGTAGCCTAAAACTCCAATTATCAATGGAGACGGCCACTTCCAAGAAACTTTCGGTAAATATATTCAGCATTCAGGAAGATATCAGCTCGCAGAAGTCTCTCTCTCTCTCTCTCTCTGATTCTCTCTTTTTTACTCTTTCGGCTTTTGCCCACAGGAGAGAAAGTACCCATTGAAACGTATCGAGCACAGGTCCAAAGACATGCCCAACTATGAAAGGACAAAACGCCATAAATGCATAAAGTGCGTAGCTTTTCAATAGAATCTCATAAAAACAAACGCCCGTAAACCAGTGGAAACTATCAAAATGGAAAGATTGATGCAAATTAAACATCTTCAGCAACACCCAATTTCCAGAGCTAAGACTGATACAAATTAAACATCTTCAAAACAACCCAAAACACCCTGCACGAATCCCATCACCAAGATCATATTTCTTTTCATAGAGATCAGGATATTCTCGCAAGATCAATAGCAACAAACACACAAAAAGGAAATTGGTAATAACCACAAAAAGAAAAATTTATGGGGTGAATACATACAAAGGTCAAAGTGAGATTCAACATTCGCATACCTTTTGGTGATGATACTGTTGGCTCTGCCATTGGAGTTTCTATGAGAAATTCTTCGTGGTTTTGATTCGAGCAGAGCAATTTCTGTCAAGTTTGCTTGGCCGTTAGGGTTACATCTCTGCCGTAGATGAATCATGGGTCGGACCCACACTCTGAGAGTGAGAGACAGTATGATTATTTAGACGGTTAAGATGCAAGCTCATATTACCCTTTTTCCCATTTATTATAATGGAATAGAACATGCTATCTCATGGGCTAAAGTAGTTTCATGACCTATTAGCAGTAGATGGGCTTGGCTTTATTCTTTTTGCAACTACAAAGGGTAAGAAGGCTTAACATACTTCATATTTTATTTGGGCCTTGGCCCAACATCCTCAGCATCACTATTTCTTCAGAACATATTTTTATATAAAAATATAAAATTTTAAGTGAAAAATAAGTTGACTGAAAAGGTCATTGTGGTCTGTGGTCTATTTGACAAAGGATTCCGTAGCCTAGACAAACCAGAAAGTGGGTGGATTAATTTGGGATTGCAGCGCCCTAATGCTTTGAATTTGAGAGTAGACATGCATTGAGGAAAACATAAAAGCCATTCAGCTCCGGTTTGGATGATGAGATGAGATGATTTTATACGAAAGTTGAATAAAATATTGTTAGAATATTATCTTTTAATATTATTATTTTTTTTAGATTTGAAAATTTTGAATTGTTTATTATATTTTGTATGAACGTTTGGAAAATTTATAATAATGAGATGAGATTCATTATCCAAGCCGGGCTAAGAGCACTAGTAGTGGCCTCAACAAAGTTAAATTTTGGCCAAGGAATAGCTAAGGTGCAAAATAAAGTGTAACAATGGACTCAACAAATGAATAGTAATTTTAGCCACACATTATATCACTAGCCAAATTTGTTGAGCCCAAGAGGCTGGCCAAATATTATTTTTGGACTAAAAAATAATCTTCCCTCTACTTCTCGCCTCACTTCTCTCTCGTGCTTGTTCAATTGCTTAAAATTCTTTTACATACGTGAGGAGATTAGTCCACAATTTGCCATTAACGTTGAAAGTCCCGTGTGCCGAAGAAACAATTTTTATTTTTTATTTTTTAATCTTTTCAAAACTTATCAAAACAAACAAATGAGAAAAAACATGATCAAAAGCAACTTGTACTGCTTTAGCTAGGTGCTAAACAGTCTGAAAAAATATGAGTTAAAAAAACTTTAATACAATAATAAATTTTAATATAACTATAAACTTTAATACAACCATATATTGGTTGAAAAAATATGACCATTATAAGAAAATGATCGTTAGAAATTTTTATCCGTTAGAATAATATGAACGTTAAAAAATTAATATCTAATTTTTTAATAACAAATAAATATTCAAATTACAATTAGAATTAAAAAAAAAATGAAAAGTTCAAAATCAATATTTTAATAAAATAGTGATAGATTTGTTGAGCTTGTTATTTGATGTTGTTGAAAAATAACTAGCTAAATTTGTAAAAGTAAATTTTCGAGTCAAATTTTGACCAAAGTTTGTTGAACCTATTACTAGTGCTCTAAAGTTATTCCTTCACATCTCATGACATTCAACAAAGACCTATTCTGTTGAAGTCTCACAAATAATGAAAATTCGAGCACAGTCAAATTGCTCATAAAATTAAAAAAAAGATTAACGCATAAACGCATAAAATTCAAAACATAAAGTCTAAAAAATCTAAACATATGTTTGTTGTATTGAAAGTTTATCACTACAAGAAAAATGGGCTTTTGCGACTAATTTATTGCGACCAAAAGACTTTTCGCAACTAATTTTAATTATAAATAATTATTTCGCTGGAATTAACTGGTCGCAAATAAGCAGTTTTCTTATACCCTACGTACGTACATTACATGCAACTCCTATATATTATATATGAGTTTTAATTTGGTCGTTTAATGGGGGATCAAAATATTCGGAACAAAGCTGGTACAAATCCTAAGGTAGTCAAAAAGGGAGACAATGTGTGATTTCACCCTTAAAACGTTTTTTATGGGCCGTCAAGCATCTAGCTAGCGTGCCGGCCACCCTTCCCTCAAGTCAAACGACAAATTAGCGTGTGGAAAATACGAGAGCTAGCATGAATATTGATCAGTTTCAACTTTTTTATAAGTTTCAACATTTTTTATTTTTAACTATTTATAAATTGGATCAAGATCATGAGTGGACCAAGTAAACATGATTTTCCATTACGTCGTTGCATCTTTTGTTGCCATATTTAATTAAGATTAATCATGTCGAGGAAAACAACTTCTGTAAATTAAGATGTGACTCATGCATGTTGATTTAGGTCCCGTTTGGATGTTAGAACGTACTGAAATTAATTCAGTTCAATCTAATTTTAAATTGAGTCTAACATCTAAACACCAACTCTCAAATCATTAAAAATCACTCAACTCAAAACCTCTTTACATATGAGATCCACAACCTTTTCCAACTCAACACCTATTTACACGCATGATCCACAACCTTTTCCAACTTCCTATAAATACATCTAAATATCCAAACACGTCTGAACTCATCTTAGGTGGCCCCCAGAAAACTCATTCCACGATCTCAACTCATTGCTATTCATAAAGAATTCAATTCAGCTCAATATTAATTATGATATCATATACTCATATATACTCCCGATTTAACAAGTGAGAATTGATCAATAAAAAAAACTTATATTTGCAAGTACTTGACGTAAAGATCACACCAGTCTATAATCTGCTTATGTAGTATAATTTGATTTACAAGATAATTAAGTATATAATAAAAAAATAACTAGATCGAAATTGATTTATAAGAAAAATTAAATATTCAATATAAAAGAGATAAAAAACTGGCCTAAAAGATTAACTCTATTTAAATACTTTTACACCACACACCATCCACATAATATAATTTAATTTAAAAGATAAATTTTAACATTTAGATCTTACAAATCAAATTATATCAAGTACATGAAAGTGTAAATTATATCGATCCACCGGTGGATCGTATAGACATATATATATATATATATATATATATATATATTTATAAGAGCACTCCCAATGTATTCTTTATCTTATCCTTTAAAATACATTACCAAAATTAACTTTTTCTATTTTACATACTGACTTTTACAATATATCATACATCAGCTTATCTATTTTTTTCTTCATATCATTTAAATATTATACTTTTTAATATTTTTTATTCATTTCAAATATTTTCTCTAATTATAATGATATCCTCGTATCTTTTGATATTTACAATATCTTCTCATATACAATATTATATAATTATGTTCTATTTTAAATTTATCCAAATTTATAAATTAAATCTAAATATAATTTAAAAAATAAAAAGAAGATATTTTGTCAGTTCATTTGAAGATATGAAATTGTTATTTGAAATGAAATGAGAAGCTTAAAAATCATTATTTGATCAAAATTTGATGGCTAGAGTTGTTATTTGAGAGACCCATACTCTTTGACGCTAAACAAAGATGAAAGTGTGGGAAAGAGGGAGAGGGGTGGTTTGAAATGAAGATAAAATATTTTAAGGAGATGGGGAAAATCAGATGAAGGAGAGAAAAATGAATTAAAAAGTTTTTATATGGATAAACAGTTCTCTCTAAATGTAGCGGGATCACTGTAGCAAAATGAAAAATAAAGATAAAATACAACATCCATTATAGGTCATTTTTAAACAAATTTCTTTATATTTTAAAGAAAATTATATTATAGAACATCGATAGAGAGTGCTCTGACTTTTGGTGTGTGAAAGTTTGGAAGGCAGCTAAGACCCGCTAGCTACAACTTTTCCTGGCCGTCACTTTTTTTGTTCTCGAGGTTGTGTTCAGATCGATCTTTCTTAAAACCTCTCAGTACTACTCGCTCTGATCTCTATTACTATTCGTGTATATATATTTATAGTATTCAATGTGCGTGTTTCTTGGTAATAAGAACTGAGAGAATTTAAGCAAACTTTGGTCATGAGAAACAAACATTGGTCGGTGTTTAATTACGGAGATCAATTAGTTGATCATAATTTGGTTTTTGACCTATTCTTTGATCTTAATCTTCCAAATGCACGTGCATAACGTCTTGAAATTCTTGTTTCCAAATATAAAGTAGAGATCATCGAGCAATAGAACTGTCTACACGGTACTGCATGCAGTGTGGAACTTTGAACCGAACTTAATTCAAGTTCAAAGTTTTTTCAAGGTCACGTGAAATCGGTTTTTCCAATTCTTCTAACCGGCCTTGATGGGCAGAAATTAGTTTTCAAACCAAGTATTTCTTCAATCTTTGTCGAATACTAGCAGCTAGCTAGTACGTTATTTGAAGTCAGTACTACAGTTGAATTTCCTTGCAACTTTCAGCGGGTACATTAGACTACTATAAAAAGGATCGAATGGTCGGATTGAAAACTTCAACCCAACAGATCAAAGACAGACACGGACACGATCGTGAGATAGAATTAATTAGAAAAATTAGAAGCGGAGAGAAGCTGCATGCCAGAGCAATTAAGGTGAGAATATTATCTCGACATGCATGCATCTATCCCAGCTAGCTAGTACTTGATCATGATTTCCCTGGGGCTATATATTTAATTTTGTTTTTCGTTTTTTTGTTTTTTACAGCTTGGTCATTACTTCACTCGACGTTTGTATAGTAGAAATGAAAAAGAAATAACATAAGACAAATAATATTGTAATTTTCAAATTTGGAAGCATTCTCCTATACATGTGGTGAGTTACTGTTAAAATGAACGTACGCGCGCTGGCAAAATGAATAAAACTTCATGTTTGCTTTTTGGAGAGCAGATTAGCTCTCATCATGAATAAATGTGAACCTGGGTTCTTTTTGTTGATTTGTAGTTAATTTGTATCGATAATAACAAAAATGCGATCAACCTCGAAGTTCTCTCTCATCGCTCTCTCTCTCTCTCTCTCTCTAGATCTCTCTCACTCATAATTCTCTTTTACCAGCTTTCAATTTGTATTGGACTATAAACTCTTATGATCACTATTTTTGGTAAGTAATGAATCGGGTTCTTATTATAGTATGGGGCTGAAACTTCTCATATATATCTTGCTGAGCAGGTTGATCCATCAAAATTTGTATTTTGATATCCTTACTGCGCGCTTTCAATAAACACAAACTAAGGTAAAAGGCTTCTTGTCTTGACGGAGAAGTTAGAGATGGTTGTAGGAAGACTCATCAACCATGACTCGAAGACAATGTCGAGAACAGTTAGCTTCGAGAAAAGAGATACGAGGTACATTAATGATAAATATGAGGGGTCTGATAAAGTGATCGATGAAGACATGGAAACTGGGATAGCTGCAAGTTTCAAGAAGAGGAAAGTGGGAAAACAAAAGCTTCAGATAATTGTTTCGTCCAAGAACCAAGTCCTGGATGAAGATAATTCTGACTTGGAGGAGGAAAATGCCAATGATTTAAGATATCCCAAGGTCTCAGCTTTTACTAAACCCAAAATTCATGAGGTTTCTCCAAGGACCCCTAGTGATCGTAATGCAGCTGCAATTAAGCTGCAGAAAGTTTACAAGGGTCATCGGACACGAAGAAACCTTGCAGATTGTGCTGTCGTTGTGGAGGAGCTCTGGTTAGTTTTCTCATGCTCTGATCGGCAAATCTATTTTTCCTTTACCTGCAGCCGTTAGTCTTGACAGTGAAGTTTTCTTCTGATCATGGTTTGGTTCTATTATAATTGTTTTAGGTGGAAGGCATTAGACTTTGCAGCTCTTAAGCAAAGTTCTATATCATTCTTCAAGTATGGTAAATCAGAAACTGCAGTTTCGAGATGGGCACGGGCTAGGACTAGGGTTGCAAAGGTGCCTTTATATATCAACATTTTATAAGTTTCATAGCTTGCTAGAATCCGCGTTATAATCAAATTGTTGACAAATTCAAATTTCTTGCAAGAAGTACTACCCTTTTCTGCATTATTGAACACTGTGTCATACTGGACGGTTCATTGTAGGTTGGCAAAGGTTTGTCCAAGGATGAGAAAGCTCGGAAATTAGCTCTAAGACACTGGCTTGAAGCTGTAAGCCCATATAATTCTAGTCTACTTTCCAGATATTATCTCTTCCTTTTGCATAGATTGTTTCCATAGTCATGGTTTCATCAAGAGTTGACTAAAGTTTGCCTCAAGTTAAAACCATAATAAAATGGATGAAGTCATCATGTTAATTTTCTCCTCTCGTTCTACAGATTGATCCACGCCATCGGTATGGACACAATCTGCACTTGTATTATGATGTTTGGTTTAACAGCGAGAGCTCCCAACCTTTCTTCTATTGGTAAAACTCCAAAAAACAAAAAACCCCAACAACGTCCTTGAGAAATGTTTATCCTTCTTTTTTTTATATCAACTTTCTTAATTCCTTCATCATATAAATGAAGGTTGGACATCGGAGATGGCAAAGAAGTAAATGTTGAGAAGTGCCCAAGGACCATTCTTCAGCGTCAATGCATCATATACCTTCGACCGGTATGTACAGTTTACGTACCTATTTATAAACTTGTTAAAAGACACTTAAAAATGGACCGGAGCATATTATAATAAATTGATGCCAAAACAATTAAATCTCTCTTTGCAGAAGGAGAGGGAACCATATGAAGTGATTGTAGAAGGTGGGAAGCTCATTTACAGAAAAAGTGGATTGCCTGTGGAGACTGAGGATGGTACCAAGTGGATATTTGTTCTGAGCACAACGAGGAACTTGTATATTGGTCAGAAGGAGAAAGGGCAGTTTCAGCACTCCAGTTTTGTGGCTGGGGGTGCCACCATCGCAGCTGGAAGAGTTGTGGCCCATAATGGGGTCCTCGAGGTATATATATTTTATGCATATATACAAACAATAAGATCAATTGCGACCCTTTTCATCTACTTTATTGAATCAGCAGTCCAGATCAGCTGTATTTTTAGGAGGTATATAGAAGAGAAGGAATTGAATAGGGCAATATGCAAAAAAGTGATCTTACTAATTACTTAATTATATATATAGACAGATCAGGTGCCAAAATGGCATAGATTTCTTTATACCAAGTTTAATTTGTTTTATGTTTATTCCCTCCTCATGTTCTTGTCAGGCTATATGGCCCTATAGCGGTCATTATTGCCCTACAGAAGAGAACTTCATGGAGTTCATTAGTTTTCTAAAAGGGCACCATGTGAACTTGACCCATGTTAAGGTAATTTCTTCAGTCCTTAATTTCTCGCATGGTTAATTTGACAGATATATATATATACATATGCACGGTTGCGCAAATTAAATTCAATGATTTTTCACTGATCAGTTTATGCGCACAATCTTCATGCATGCTTGTTTGTACCACAGAAATATGCAGTAGATGATGACAAGCCACCAACATCATTGAAATATACCGACGAGGAACTAAAGTCAGAGTCGATCATGAGGGGTTCAAGCACGGACATAAAATCCTCCAACACAACAGGATCAGCAGATGCCATCGTGCCAGACAAGCTGAACATGACTGACATTATCTCAGTTGGCCGTCGTGACGATGATGTTAGATCAGTAACTGGCAATCATGTGGAGGCACCGGCATTCAAGTTGGCCAAGCATCTGTCCTTTAAATGGACAAGTGGAACTGGACCTCGTATTGGGTGTGTTAGAGAATACCCTCCACAGCTTCAGCTTCAGGCGCTTGAACATGTCAATCTGTCGCCTAGGACCACACCAGGACACTTTCCTAGCACTAGTGTCCCCATCCCTTCGCCAAGACCTACTCCAAAAATCCATCTTTCACCAACGCTTGCATATATGGGATCACTTCCTATATAGCCCAAGGCTACGTACATATAACGTGTTTCTAATAAGGGAAATTATTAGCTAGAATATTCATGATCAGCACCGAAGGGTACGGTGATTGTTTATAATTAATTAAGGGTATCATGTTGGGTTTGATTATGAGGTTCATGGAAAGTGGCGTTTGTAGGACCCTGTGTACGTGTTTCTGCTGCCCTTGGTATACATGAACCTTGTCTTTTAAGCTTGCTGGGTGAGTTTCCTAACAAGATTTGTTTCTTTCATGATCTTATATTTCAAATGTTTCTTTCCTTTGTAATTCAAATAATAAAAATGGTTCTTTCATTTATAATTTGGATATGTTCTCTGATCTCTCACTGCCGCATTTCTTAACAAGCAATGCTAGCTACATCAACATGAAAGTTGACATTGACATGATCAACTTTAGAATTTCCTTTGCTTAAATGTTTACAACTTATAATATCATAATGTTGAGTTAGACAACAATGATCAAAGAGAATTTGCATTCATACTTGCGATCATTTGAATTCTATGGGCCGGCATATATAACAAAACAACGCGGTATGATAATAGTATAAAGAAAGGCAGGCAGGCCTTTATACTTTTGAGGGTCACATCCGGTGATCATGATTTGCCATCAAAATCCATATATGAGCAGTGCTACGGCTATAGAAGAAGTTGTTTGAAATTGTGTCTTGAACGTGTATTTTATTTTTTTATATTTTTTTATGTATTTTTTTAATTATCATAAATATTTTTTTAAAAAATAAAAAATTCACAACATCATTAAAAAATACTTTCTTAATCACTAAATAAAAAAAAGATTGAGATATTTTTGGATTCCGAATTCAGTATCCAAAGTATTTATGATCCTTATATATAACTAGAATTAATTAATGTGACTAACTACTACTTTCAATTCACTCAATCATGAGAGCCAATTACAGCCTTAATTACAACGGTTCGGGATTCTTTATGTATAATTTGTTCCCACTATCAAGGAATATTGATCATGAGGAGATATATATCTGTGTACGTATGTGCCTGGGAATTAGTAATTAAATAGAGAGAAATGATATTTGTAGTACTTATAAAGTGCGCAAATATCATATTTTTTTTTAAAAAAGTGAGTAAATATAAGATTCACATAAAAATATTAATATTTTTAAAATAGCAATTAACGCATGCTACATACAGTCATAGATTGTGCAAGCGTCGTGCACTTTTTTAGAAAAAAATTGCACACTATTTATAATGAATAATTCTACATACAATCGTAAAGTGCGTAAACGCCGCGTAATCGCTTTGAAAAAGAATGAGGTTCACTATTAAAAAATTAATTTTTTTCATGTGGGTCTCATGTTTTATTCACTTTTTTCAAAACGATTACGCGACGGTTTCATAATTCACAGTTGTAAATATATTTTCTCATTTACAATTAAAAATAATATTTACAATTATGAAATACGTAACTACCTCGTAATTTTTTAAAAAAAATAAATAAGTATAAAATCTATATAAAAAAATTAATTTTTTAATAATAAATTTAACTCTTTTTCAAAATATTATACAACATTTACGTATATAAAAAATATATATAGCATTACTCTTTAATATATATACGTACGCACACCTACCTATCTTTAATTCCTTGTCTCATCGAGGCTTATGGTACGTTTGGATAATGAGAATACTTGAGAAATGTTGAAAATGTTTGTGAATAGTTATGAGTAGAGATTGAAGTGAGTTTGTGAGTCCCATTGAGAGTATTTTGAATTATTTGGATGTGTGAAGTATGTTGAGTTGTTGACTTTTGGGTAAGTAGTTGAAAAATATGTGGGTCCCATAAATATTATAGTGATTTTATTTTTAGTAATAAATATTATAATGATTTTATTTTTGAATTTTATATAATAGTGATAAATATTATAATGATTTTATTTATATATATATAATAGTGATAAATATTATAGTAATGTTATTTTTTATTTATATATTATAGTGTTTTTATTTTTAATTTATATATAATAGTGATAAATATTATAGTGATTTTATTTTTTATTTATATATTATAGTATTTTATTTTTTATTTATATATAATAGTGATTTTATTTTTTATTTATATATTTTAGTGATTTTATTTTTTATTTATATATTATGTGATTTAAATTTTTTATTTATATATTATAGCGATTTTATATTTTATTTATATATAATAGTGATAAATATTTTTTATTTATATATTATAGTGATTTTATTTTTTATTTATATATTATAGTGACTTTATTTTTTATTTCTATATTATAGTATTTTATTTTTTATTTATATATAATAGTGATTTTATTTTTTATTTATATATTTAGTGATTTTATTTTTTATTTATATATAATAGAGATAAATATTATAATGATTTTATTTTTTATTTATATTTAATAGTGATAAATATTATAGTGATTTTATTTCTTATTTATATATTATAGCAATTTTATTTTTTATTTATATATAATAATAGTGATAAATATGTTTTATTTATATATTATAGTGATTTTATTTTTTATTTATATATTATAGTGATTTTATTTTTTATTTATATATTATAGTATTTTATTTTTTATTTATATATAATAGTGATTTTATTTTTTATTTATATATTATAGTATTTTATTTTTTATTTATATATTTTAGTGATTTTATTTTTTATTTATATATAATAGAAATAAATATTATAATGATTTTATTTTTTATTTATATATTATAGTGATTTTATTTTTTATTTATATATAATAGTGATAAGTATTATAAAATGTTTGTGAATAGTTACGAGTAGAGATTGAAGTGGGTTTGTGAGTCATATTGAAAGTATTTTAAGTTGTTTGGCATGTGAAGTATTTTCAAAAGTACGAAAATACTTGGAAAGTATTGAGAATAGTTTGGTACCCAAACATAGCCTTAAGGTGATTACGGAAAGTAGTGCACGTACGGCGGACTTGGGCGAGGTGTACAGATAAAAGTTTTGCACGAAAAACAAAATACTATCATCAACATCATCTCTATTAATTTATTAAACGCTACATATATATTATATATAAAAAATTAGTCTCAACTAATATTCACCACCTCACATCCTATATAGTATATATGAGAAATACTCTCATATACTATAAAAATACCCACACATCCTATGTAAAGACTATAGATGTAGAGTGTAAAAGTAAATAATGACTGATGCATAGTAAATCTCATAATATATATATATATGTTGATTATATTTGAGCATGTTAATTACTTCTTGAATCTATTATTATTATACGTTAGACTCATGATCTCCCCTTAATTTTAATAATTGATCCAGTAACGGGAGAATTATTATTCTAGACAAAGCATCGCCCAAAAATCGAACGGTAAATTTAACAAAAATTCTACTCAACCTCCGGTCTGCCTATCACACACCACACACATGCCTACTCTTCAACCTGGTTCATCGCCACGTCATGGTCTACCTTTCTCCCTCACTCCTCAATCTTCACTCACCCAGACGAAGACCAAAGCCCTCACTCTCCCTTCTCTACGTAGCCCCTCCCAGACGAAGACCACCGAGGCCCTCAATCCTCAATCACCCAGACGAAGACCGAACCCTACCCACTCTCCCTTCTATGCGCAACACCCCCAATAATGGCCACTAGAAGCAGATTAGCTCTTGAAGTACACAAACAAACGAACGAACACACAAAAATCCAAACTACTACTCCTCAAAGCAGCTGAGTTGAGCTTCGCTAGGTTGCTGAAGAGTTTTGAGCGATGAGAACCCTATCGAGTTCAACCTCCAAGATCATTTTTGACAAGTTGGTTGTTCCACCCAAAGAGTGTCTTCTTCTTAGGCTCAAAACTTGTTCCATGCTACGGTCGTAGAAAGTTGACAATTTTGGGTTATTCCATTTGATATATGTACCCCACAAGGCCACACACTCGGTGGTCACTTCTCTTTCCTCGAAAACCCAAGTCTTTTTTAGACAGTTGCTTTTGATTTTACGAAATAATTTTGTTTTCATTGTTTCTGAGAAGAAAATGAGGAAGAAAAATGTGATTTTTGAAGTGTTGAGTTAGGTTTACTATAGAGAGAATTGTTAAATCACCGATCCTCCCTGAATGTAAAAGGAGATAGGATTTCCTGGCTGTAAAAAAAGAAAAACGATAAGCTTTCTTTTTCCCAGGTTTGCTCTCCATCTCTCTCTGATATTAATGAACAGAATATCAGGCTTTTTATTAAAATCTGTATATATGTTTGTATATAACCCGCCATAAGATCATTTCAATCCTTTGCTTTCTTTTATGGTTCCTGGGTTCATAAGATCTTGTGCTAGGGGTGAGAAAGCTAGGGGGGAATGCAGGGAGAGAGGGACGCTTGCGGGTGTGGGGGAAATGAAATTTTGATGTACTACATTAAAACGCACGTTTGATTTTCTTTTAAAAAATAATAATTACACATAGGCGATGTGTGGAGGTTGTGTGTTATAGTAGGAAGGTTGTATAGCAATACTATTAAATTTAATAGTAAGTCAAAATGCCAGGGAAAAAATATATAATGGTTGCAAGCAGAATACATCATGCACACTTGTCCTGATTAACAAGAGGCCAGCCAGAGGGAGTTAATCAGGTATTTTTGCATCACAAAATTAATACAACTAATTCTTACTATATACCTACCATTTATTATTATTATTATTATTATTATTATTATTATTATTTTATATGTACTTCCTCATCTTGGGAGGCTAATTAATATTTTGAAAAATTATATTTACAATCGTTGAGTGTACAAGTATTGCACATTTTTTTTAAAAAAAATGAGTAAATATGAGACCCACATAAAAAAAACTAATTTTTTAATGGTGGATTCCATTATTTTTGAAAATTACTGCACAGCGCTTGCTCACTCCACGACTATATATAGCATTACTCGTGCAAGTAAATATTTATTTAACGAGTTCTGCTATAGACAGTCACTTTTACGTACTTCTTACACACTCCACTAATGTGATTGGTCAAAATAATTATTTTAATGGAGTGCACAAAGAACACACAAAAGTGATTGCCCATGAAATTTTTTTTTTTAGCATGCAGTTACAACCAAATTTAAACATAGATAGATTAATCTCAAAATCGAGTACTTATCTCATAATTTTAAAAATCTAGAAGCATTTCATTTAAAAAAATATTATTTAAAGATCTTTACACCACACAATATCCACATGATATAATTTTATTTTTACTTAACTATCATTCACTTTAAGTAGAATGGTACAATAATAATTATAAACTAATTGTAAGTTTATGCATGGTAATCTCCAAACTAACAAAAAGGAAATGAAATTAGAGAAGTAAAAAAAGAAAGTAATGCATCCATCCAGTCACCAGTGGACCCAACCAAGCCTGCATTTTGGAGGTTCCAACGGCTAAAAAAAAAGGGTTAAAAATATAACGTTATGATTATGGCTTAATTAGCCTCCTTTATTTTCATAGGCAGTTAAAGAGAGTGAGTTGAAATTAAAGTTTAAAATTAAATAAAATATTATTAGAATATATTTTTTTAATATTATTTATATTTTAAAATTTGAAATGTTTATTTTATTTTATATAAAAATTAAAAAAAATTATAATAATTAAATAAGATAAGATAAAATAAATTGAGAGGAATAATAAAAATAAAACATGATAAAGAGGAGCGGCCTCTTTAATAAATTATTCTTTTAAAAACCACAAAAGTCGTCTTCTTCATCTTCTACAGTTCTACTACTATCCGTTACGGTATTTCTTACTTTTTCTTCTCAAATTTCAAATTTCAAACTCTCTACCATTAATTCTTAAGGCGGAGCTCTTTCTCCCTAAACCCACAACCCACAACCCAAACCTCTCTCTCTCTCTCTCGTCTTGCAGGAGATCAAATTCTTACTTCCCCCAAACATTTCTGGGAAACACTTTGTTGCTATCTAACGCACATCCGTTCTGTTTTCTCAAATGGGTGCCTCAGTAAAATGGATAAAATCACTAATCGCTTTAAAGAAGCCCAACACAACCACCAACTACGTGAGCCGAAACATCTCCAACCACATCTTGCACTTTTTTATTTCTGCTTCTCATGTTTCCTTTGTTTTCATTGTTTCCCTTAATGCTGTTTTCGTTGTTTTGTTTCTTTAGGAAAAGGCCGGGGATAAGACTAAGAAGAAATGGAGGCTATGGAGGAGTTCGTCAGAGGGCATGAAGAGAGGTCACGCGGTGGCATCCCAGGCGTCCGATTCTTCCTCTCATTCTTTCAGCGCTGCAATTGCTACTGTGGTGAGAGCTCCGCCCAAAGATTTCATGGTGATCAGGCGAGAACGGGCTGCCATTCAGATCCAAACCGTGTTTCGGGGATTCTTGGTAAATGCCTGCTATTTGCTTGTCTTGAAGATTCTTTAGCTTACTCAGACCACGTAAAAACAAAACAAAACATAAACAAAAAACAAAATAGAGTCTGTGGTTTCATATATATTTACTTGGTTCTCGGTTCTCGAAAGCAACGTTTAAAGTTGTAGATCGTAAAGTTAAGGTCTTTATGGTTTTATTTGTTTGAATCTTAGTTAAGTAATTAGTATCTGAGCTCAAAAGCCTCAGAAACACAAAATTTCAGAACCAGCTTTTGGTACTCTTATATCATACATTGAACTCTGTCTTCAGTAAATTGGTCTCTTTTTTTCTATTTTCATTACTCTTAGCTACAGATGTATATAGTTCCTAAAGCTAAAGATCTCGAATGCTGATGTTTTTAAGCCACTGTGATTTTTAGTTTTGTGTTATTCATGGATAAACTTGAGCTGAAACAGCCTCAAAAACCTCCAAATTAGTTTTCTATGAGATATCCTTAAGCCAAATATTGTAAAGTTCCATACTCTTTCTCAAGTTTTCAACACTCTGTTCGTTAAAGACAAGTTTTATGTCTCCCATCTATAACTTGGGTGAAGATCCAGATTCCAGGGACTACGGCATCTAAATTTATGTGCTTATCTATAGAATTGAGCTCATGTAACTTAAGAATTCAAAATCAATTCATCTTACCTTGTAAGAATTTTGAATTACATTGTCGGGAAGTGGAATTGAGTTAATTGTACTAGAAGTTCTCTGTAGTTTTTAATAAGGTTGAGTTTTTTTGACCCACATCATTTTTTTAACTAAGTAGTAATACTCTTAGCAATGCGCAGGGTCAACGTGTTTCTTTCTTGAAGTGTCTTTTCTTCTTCTTTCTTTTGCTTTGTTACTCTTTAGGAAAATTGTAGACTTTCACCGGTCGGTGATGAAAGCTAATAGAGATAAAACAATTTGAGTTTGTTTTAAAATTATCTGTTGCACCTGAAACTATATGATCATCTTCAAACATAGGTAAAATGATAATGTTTTTGCTAATGGAGTTAGGTATTTCACTCTTTCAGAACAAAAGAAAAGGACATCCATATCTGAGTTACTCTACCCTCAATTTCCTCTGTAGTCTAGGCAGCCAAGCGGAGTCTCAGATTATTAGTCCATCAGCAAGTATCAACCCTGTGGGAAGTTTCACTTTGGAAACTGCCTCAGCAATTTTTTTTGCAAGCCGGGGTGGTGTCTTTGTCAATGTTTTCTTCCTTTTTTTTTTTTTTTTGCCATATTCCTTAAAAAGAATGCAGTGACGTGCTCTAATATTCATCTTTTATGCTTATGAATTACTGTTTATGCATTTCTATTCAGTGTTCTTAATGACATGTTGCAGGCAAGACAAGCTTTGAGGGCATTGAAAGCAGTGGTGAGGCTTCAAGCTATATTCCGTGGTCGGCAAGTTCGGAAACAAGCTGCTGTTACACTGAGTTGCATGCAAGCTCTTGTTCGAGTTCAAGCTCGTGTGAGGGCACGGTGTGTGAGGGTGTCCCCAGAAGGGCTAGCTGTGCCCCTTGCTGATCCTGTGAAGCAAGCAGAGGTATTAATGTCAAAACATCTTCACATCTCAACATTTTATGTACTCCCAAGGGTGGGTCTGAACGGCCTTGCCTTGGTGAGATTCCATGTCATCAAATAAATAATGAAAATACCATTTAATGTATATGCAATGCTAACTCTGTCATCAATGTTGTTTTTTCTGATAATTCTCAGCAAGGATGGTGTGCTAGTCCAGGAACCATTGATGAAGTTAGAGCAAAGCTGCAAATGAGGCAAGAAGGTGCTGTGAAGAGGGGGAGAGCAATTGCATATGCGCGCTCTCAACAGGTATGAAATTGAGAGGAGCCAATAGACAGTTTTTCCTTTAGTAAGATAGTCAGTGGACTGAATATATGGCCTAGTTAAAGCTGCCTGAATATATGCAGATAAGTTGGGATTTACACTTCATTTCAGTATGTTGAACAAATTAACTTTAGTATGTTGAATTTCTTGTTTTCAGCAATCAAGATTGACTGCTACTCCAAATTCAATAAGCAGCAAACCAGTGACTTCTTTCAAGCATCATAGACTTGATAAGAACAACTCGGGGTGGCGCTGGATAGAAAGCTGGATGGCAGCCAAACCCTGGGAAAGCAGATTGATGGAAGAAAATCATACTGACCCCCCAGAAAAGACTCCATTGTCTAGGAAAAGCCAAGATCAACTTCTCAATTTTCATTCCTTTTCTCCAGATCATGATTCAGTGAAAGCCATAAGGTACAATGGCACAACCAGGATTTCAGCTAAACCACTTACAACTGGTCAAATTAGTTCCTCATCTTCTGCCCCAAGTTCTGAATCTCTTTATGATGAGAGCTGTGCATCAACTTCATCTACGTCTGCATCTCCAACTCTAGCATCTAGTAACACTCTCATGATGGAAACGCTTGAAGAAAGGAATATCCACGCACCTAGCTACATGTATCTCACAGAGTCAACTAAAGCTAAGCAGAGAGCTTACAAATATCTTTCTCACAGTATGCAGAGGCATTTTATGGAGGATTTTATGTTCCATAGTAAACCAATGGTAGTCTCTAATGGAGATACAAGGAGCAGTGCAGGTTCTAATTGTTCAGTTAATTTGAGCAGAGATGTGTACCCTACTTCAATGCAAAATAATCCATTAGGTGCACATGGGCGGGTAAGATATCAGCGGTACTAATTAAGACTTGTCATAGGGACTAAGAGAGGCTTAGCCAAACTTCAATGTCCAAGTTCCTTGAGTTCAACAGCTTGTTGCGCCATATGATTCTGAAGCTAGCTGTTCAAGTACTAAGAGACACATCAATGGACCAGATTTACCCAACAAACTAAAGGGGAACTGGTTTGTATATGAACACCGGAAGTAGATCAGATACTATGAGCAACTGTGTTCATAGAATTGAAGCATGCCCCTATAGTATTATCGAATTTTGCTCGGTAAAGATTGAATGAAATTGTCTTGTCTAGGACTTCACATACAAGGTTTGTTTGTTTGTTGTATGTAAAATGTGGCGTGTATAGAATGATGCTAGCTAATTGAGATGTATAAATTTGAATGAACCAATAGAAATTTCAGGGGAAATAGCACTTGTGATGTTGCTACTTAGAGTATGGATATTAGAGTGACTGTGTTCGTGGAATTTGTAATGGCTATGAATCTTCAGAATATAGTCTGTGTTAGGTGGTTTTAATGAAAATATTAAAGAGTGCAGTCTTGAGCCTGAAGTAGTACTAGATTTATTATGGTTACTCTGGCTTTTGTTTTGGAAAATGCTGCTTCAAATGGGCTTTCCCCCCCTACATCCATCCATGCTTGAGTTGGGCTTCGTGGCTCAAGTTGTACGTTTATTAACAGATACCGTTAAACAGGAAAACCAAACCAAGAAGATTATGGCAAGAGACATTGGATTCTCGCTTTTTAATTATAGTACTATCCATTGCTCACACTCTTATATTTAAACGAAAACAAGATATATTCAAGGACGAGGAAGTAGTTGGTGGTAAGAAATGGCACAAATATCAAAGAAGTATTGTTGTTATGATATTTAATCCTAGTATTTCCCAGATATTATTATTATATGACAGCAAACAGATCAATTACAATAGAGGTTTGATTTTTCCCCCAATTTCAGAACATCACCCAGAAATCAACAAAGTAGAAATCTCGATCCATATGGAATAAGTAGACTGACTAATGTTGTTCTTTCTAACAACTAGCAATTAATTAAACCTCTATTAGGACGACGTACGGGTGCATGAATAACATATATAATATTCCCGGTACCCCACAAAAAGATATACTCTTATCGATCAGTCTCCCGCTATCAATGGAGTAAATTAACTTTGAGTTCTTGCTCTGGAATTTGCTCCGAAACTCGGTTGAAATTTGGAAAAAGAGATGTTAACGCTCAAATTTTGATGCAGATATGATGATTGTGTGTGAAGTTATTTCAGGAGCATGAGTACTTCAATGTTTGAGATTAGAATCAAACCTTTTCAATCATGCAAGGAGCGCAAGGATCAATGTTTTGTGAAACATTCTTAACCCCACTTAAGAAACAAAATTGAGTGGCGTCCAATAACAACTAACAAGGGTTCCTCAAATAGACTGGAATTTGAGATGGGGTTGGAGGGGGATGATATGCAGCATCTTAAAGGGTCCCAGCAGCATTCATTCTATAGCTGAAAGGACCACTTATGTCAACATCATCGTCCTTTGCTATTGTGTGAATCACTTAATCATTCCATCTTTAAGAAACCAGAAGAGAAAATCGACCAGAAAATAATAACACTTGGAAAATATGCATCTTCAAATGTAGACAACAGTAAAGTGAACTGGTGTTTCATTTGTCGGTTTCAAAAATGAGAGACACATGATACATACACACGTGACAAACCCACACCGTGATAGACGTTTGATACGATCGATCATGCGATTATAATATTTGCAGATCAGTTGAAGTTTGACTTTTTATCTACGCGGCAAGAATAGATATATGCCCTACGTACGTACTCGATCGTGATAGGACATGATGATCAAAGACTACTCAAGCAGCCTTACACGTGGGGTGGGGGTAGGAGTATTGTATATTGCAGCACCAACAAAGGCAAGAGATCAGGATGTATGCCACCAAAAGAAGTAAAAATAAAATAAAATAAAATTGTTGGATGTCAATGTTGATGGGGAATCCTGAAGTGAAGTGAATGAAAGAAAAAGGAAAACGGGATGATGCTTTCTTCAACTTAGAGTAAATATGTAAACTTTCTTTCATTGGGGGGTTGCCATGAAGATAAGGAAGGCAGTGTGGGGTCCTAATTCCAGGATGATATATGCCTATTTCCTTCATGTATATTGCTTTTTTTTATTTCTTAATTTGTGGGTCACACATGAATTTAATTAATTAGTACTTTTGTTTACGCATAGCTTTATATTAAGTTTCATGATGTTTTTCTACTTTCCCATTATTCGAATTTGGACCAATATTTGAATTTGTTCTCTTATTATATAATATATATATATATATATATATATCAATTGATCACTGTGAATTATAATGATCGATTCATGCATGATTATATACCTCAATTATTCGTTTATTTTGATGATCTCCTATTTAGTTGTGTCAATTCAATTAAAAGATCAGGTTTTATTAATGTAGTACTTGGTCAACTTGAAAAGAGCATTAACATGCAGTCCTTCATTTTTTTTTCCTCGCTGATGTGAATGACATGCACTGATCATCAGATACAAGCTTTGCGAGTTAGGTAGAATCTTGTTACTTTTCATGTGCAAGCTAGCACTCTTACCCAAAACAATTTTTCTTTTTCTTTTTTTAAAAAAAAAAAAGTTCATGTAAACATGCAGTACATGATCATCTTATATGTAACTTAGTTATAAGCATTAATCCTTGAACCATTATACAAATATAAATAAACCTGGCCTTTAAAATAGTCATGTTGTTATATATTCGAATTTTGGTTGAGCACTTTGATGATCTTCTCACCCTTTAATCTCCTTTGTTAATATATTTGAGATCATGAGATCAAGACTCACAAGTACTTAAAGTTTGAAGATCATGAGTTTAATGGTTTAGATTCAGAGATAAGTTGAGATGGTTTGTGAATAGTAAAATAAAAGTTAAATTATTTATTATATTTTGTGTGAAAATTTAGGAAGTTATTTTGAGATTTGAAAAAGTTGAATTGTTTATTATATTTTGTGTAGAAATTTAAAAAAATTGTAATGATGAGATGAATTTTGAATTCAAACGAGACCTGTGAGCACGAGGCATATCAAGATCAAGAGGTTGTGCACTTCTAATTTTATTCAAAAACTCTATGTACAGTCATTTTTGTATATTCTTTGACCTCTCCATCAATGTGATTGATTGCGTCACTTTTTTTTAATATAAAATAATTGATTTGATCAATCACATCAATAAAATGCTTAAAGAATACGTAAAAATAATTATAAGCAAAAAAAAAAAAAATCAATTTTATTTACCAAGGAAGAACAAAGCAGCTGGGAGTAGAGGAAACAAAATTCAAAAAGAAAGAGAGGAAGGGACCCTTGAGAAATTGATGAGTGAAAATGACCCATACCAAAATCAATCGTCTTCGAGAAAAGACAAATATATAAAAATAAGCAGGCTATTCTATTATGTACTTATTTTGATTCCACATTAATGAGTTGGGCCGGGAAGGGGAAAAAGAAAACAAAAATCGCATGCATCTTTTCATGTCCTTTGATCGCTCAACAAATAAAGCAAAAGAGACAATGGTGCTATTAATTGTTGCATGTGCAATAATAAATCAGGAATCTTGTTTGCTTCTATTTCTTCCATCATAAGCATTCCAAACTCTTACTTTTTCTTTCAGAAGCAACAAATAAGATGAAGTCATAGATTCCAATTGGCTGCACCCCTTTTCCAACTTCCACCACAAGATCAAAGTAGCATTTGCTAGCTAGCTAGCTGGAGACTATATATCTATGATCTATCAATCAACTTGTAGCTAGTGATGATCACAACTTATAGTACTCTCTCTTTTTCATGATTCCAGTTTGGAACATTAATTAATGACATGGCCTGACCTGCAATTGATCACATGAAAAAAAAAATGAATATTTATAATTTTAGAATATTTAAATTTTATTTTCTTTTTTAAAAATAATGATAAATTTAAAATTCTAATAATGAGTCTCACTCTTTTTATAAAAAAAATTATATAAAAATTATATATTTTAAAAGGTTATGTATTACCATTACTCATTGAATAGATATATGATCTCATGAAGTGAATGTAATAGTGATCATCTTATCAAGTCTGGCTAATTATGGCTAGCTAGGATCGATCAACTTCAGCTAGATAGCAACAGTTATATATAAAGATAGATCCATCGTCGATGAAGCTTTCAAATTTAATTAATTAGCATCGATCTAATTATAAGATGCATGCATGCTAGGTAGCTAGCATGATTGCTGAAAATAATCCTACTTTTGATTATCGTAAAGAGAAATGATACTTGCAGTCGTGAGTGTGTAAGCGCCGTGCAGCCGCTTTAAAAAAAGTGAATAAATATAGAACCCACATGAAACGAAATTAATTTTTTAACAGTGGACTCCATTCTTTTTCAAAACGACTGCACGACGTTTGCGCATTCCACGACTGTATGTAGCATTACTCTATCGTAAATATTCACCAACCACAAGATCGATCGATCGAGCGAGCGAGCAAGCAGCCAATCAACTCCGAGATTAGACAAATTAAAAATAAATATTAATTAGAGTGCTAAGTTCAAGGGGAACCTTCAACAGAATGAGAATGTGAAGGCATACTTTTTCGAGATTCTTTTCATCGTTTCAAATTATTATATATACGTAGGGCCAGCTTTGCTCTAAAATTCTAAATATTCTCCCCACAGCTAGCTTGTCCCCCCATTGATTACTACCTTTTGATTAACTGCTTTATTTTATAATATATATAAGCCAAACATGTTTAAAATGCCCTTAATTAGCTACTACTTAATTAATTAATTAGGGATTGTGATCATCATGCATGATTAATTAATATATCTTTTAGACAATTATAATACTTTGAAAACACAAATGATTCTTTAATTGGCCCAATTAGACCCACAAATTCTTGATTGCTATCAACGTGTACGTACACTGTGTCAAAGAAAAGAAAAGAAAAAAACATCAAATTAATTAATTGCAAAGCTGGTACTAGTCCCAGTGGAATTCCGGGGTTTGTGATCTTGATCATCATATATATCTGATCATGTTATTCAAGTTAATTATGCACGTACGCATGCATATAAAATACATATATATATATATATATATATATATATATTCTGTTCACACCAAACTATCTAGCGTGTTTTTTAATTAAGGGGTCGTTTGTTTTCAGTGATGACATGAGATGAATTGAGATTAAAGTTAAAAAGTTGAATAAAATATTATTACAATATATTTTTTAATATTATTATTGTTTTGAGATTTGAAAAATTTGAATTGTTTATTTTTTTTCTCTTTCTCTATATAATAAGACATCGGTTGGTTTCGACCTCTCCACATGAGGTGACTAGCTAGCTAAAGGCTTGGCTTGTGTTATATATGTACTAGATCGAGTATACATGCAGATAACATACGCAATGAATAATTAATGCATGTTGTCCTTTGTATACCGTTTTGATTCTCTCTGCCTTTTGTCAGGTAACTTTATCTATTTGTCTCATAAATAAATAAAAGGATGTCTCGGATAAAGTTTTGATACTCATGATCATTACATTAATCCCTTTATAATAAAATAATACAAATCTTTATTTCTTCCATTAATTATTATTTATGGTACCTTTAAAGGAAAAATAATAATATTAACATCGTCTCTCAAGTTATTACTCAAATTTAAGAATCTAGTAAACACATAGAGTGTACCTTACCTTATAATATAAGAGGAATGATATTTACAGTTGTAAATATGTAAGTACCGTGCAGTCGCTTTGAAAAAAATAAATAAATATAATATCTACATGAAAAGAAATTAATTTTTTAATAGTGAATTTCACTCTCTTTCAAAGTGACTACACGGCATTTGCACATTCTATAACTGTATGTAGTATTACTCTTTTCATAAATGGTGATTTTTTTAAAAAAAATCATAATATTATTAAAAAAATACTTACTTAATCATTAAATAAAAAAAATTAAAAAAAAAAAACCCAGCAAGAACTACCAGCGAGAAGAGCAGCAGCGTTTTCCTTTCATAAATTACCTAAAGTACTGCAAGTAGGCTAGTTTTACATTAAATAATTCAAAGTTGGTCTTGATCTCAATAATCATTACGATCGAGCGAGTAAAAAAGATGGTTCCTCCACCATTGAACAAAACCTGCACACTCTATATATTAAAAAAATGGGGTAAGATGCATGGTAGTAGTACTAGTACTAGTACTACAACCACATGACCATAATATATCATTGTCACTTTCATGATCTCTATTATCAATATTCTTCTTGGATGTTGTCAAGATCACTACTACAGTGATCTACTAACAATATTATATGCTTCCAAATTAATGAAGTAGTTGTAGATCAGTACCTATCAAAAATATAAACGACACTTAAATGTTGTTGCTTGGTAGAGATGTCACCTTTTTCCCATATAAAATATAGCAAGCCTAGCTCTATTATATATATATATATATATATATATATATATATATATGCATGTATGTAATTATATAGACTTAAAAAGAATATATATATATATATATATATATATATATATATATATTCATTTCCTCCACAATCATGATAATCGATCATGTCATCTTAGCTAGTTTTTTGGCATCTTCTCCGACATCCTCGTGATCATCATGCATCAAGACATCGTCCGGACTTAGGAAACTTAGAATAATACCCAAATGAGCTTTATTAATATGATATCATTGATTATTAAATTGATATGTAGATTAAAATAATAATTATGATAAAGTGGTAATCTTGGTTAATTGTTTTAAACCTAAGTTAATTTGTTTCTTCGTAATTTAGCACATGAGATCACCTCCATTGGTTGAATTCCTTATCTTTAATTAATTAATTTGATTTTTTAAAAAAGAAAAATTAAGGAATTCAAATATACAAGTATGATCAGCTAGGATCATCATCTTCACCATCTAGATATATAGTAGCATATTATATATAAATGCTTGATTAGCGGGCGGTGCCCACCGACTGCATACCATGCATGCAGCTAGCTAGCTAGCTAGCTTCTATTTTAAGATTCTATAGCAGACAAGGAATTAATTTCAGTCAATGGCAATATATAATATATATATATATATATATATATATATATATATATATATATATCTATATATATAAAGAGCCTATAAAACGAAATTTCTTATTTTTACAGAAATTTCTTGTTTTAACGGAATATGCTGGTTTTTATTAACTTTCCATCCGTTTGTAATAATTACAAAATACAGGGATACAATTGTATTTTCATTTACATTCTATTTATGGCTACTTTTATGATTTCTGTTGGTTTCTATTCCACTATTAATATGTTTAAATATGCTAATAAAACAGATTTATTATAATAATAATCATGGATTCAATTTCCAATTTGAAAATACGTTATAATAGGAAAACAGATTTATGTAGATTTATCTTTTTGTATTCATTATAATAGGAAAGCATTATAATAATTTACAAATAGCCTATTTTTCAATAGTTTTTAAGATATATATTAGTAATAAAATAATAAGATATATGTACTTTATTTTTATTTTAATAAAATATATTAGTATTTTGAACTACACATACGTGCCTCAGGCACGTAACATCTTACTAGTATATATATAAAGAGCCTATAAAACGGAATTTTCTTGTTTTAACAGAATTTTCTTGTTTTAACAGAACATGCTGGTATTCATTAATTTTCCCTCCATTTATAATAATTACAGAACACAGGGATACAATTGTATTTTCCTTTACATTCTATTTGTGGTTACTTTTATAGTTTATGTTGGTTTCTATTCCACTATTAATATCTTTAAATATGCTAATAAAGCATATTTATTATAATAATAAATCATATATTCAATTTCCAATTTGAAAATACGTTATAATAGGAAAACAAATTTATGTAGATTTGTCTTTTCGTATTCATTATAATAATTTACAAATAACCTATATTTCAACAGCTTTTAAGATATATATTGGGAATATATATAGAATGGTAAAAGGTAGTAATAGAGGCAGAACGATGAAATTATTAATTATTGTGAGGATCGAAAATCGAAAAGCAAAAACAGTACATGTGTTTTTTAACAATAAAAATATGGTTCATATTATATAAATATATAGTGCATTTATCTTTTTATTACAATATTATTAATTCTATTATTAAATCTAAAAATTTGGTGGAGCCATGTGTTGATCAATTAAGAAACAAACTTTTTATAAAAAAAACTATTAAGTTACTATTAATTATTTCTTATGAAAATATTCTATTTCCTATTCATAAATAGTCAATTTTGGGGATTTTTTATTTTGTCATAAATGTTGTGATTAACTTTAGACTTCAGAGATGACGCATGCATGTCCCCCAAAACAACCAAAAAGAAAAAAAAAATAGAAGAAGATAAACTTAACGTACGGCATCTGATTATCCCCAAGTTCGTGAATTTCCACCGGATTATATATTTTTTTTATTTAATGATTAAGTAAGTGTTTACTTAATGATTATTTAAAAAAAAAATACTATTCCTACAAAAATTTCTTACCTAAAATTTTCATCGAATTGCATTTTTTTAATTTTTTTCACTTAATAATTAAGTAAGTGTTTATTGGTTTATTTTTTTCACTTAATCTTGTTTGGTTTATTGGTTTATTAAATGAATTGCCGGGTTTATTTTCTTCTAGCAAATATTTGGGCATAATGTTTTAACAAAGTTGTCTGCGATAAGATTAATACAAATCCAATAAAAACATTATTTCAAAATATGAATCCTTTGATGTTTCCACAAATAATTTATGTTCTAATTATTTGTTACGGAAACAATATTTCAATTTTGTTTAGAGAAAGTACAAAAATGTTTTCCCTCCCAATTTTGATTTTCCTCCCAATTTTGATTTCAAAATACTGCACATTTGGTCTTATCGGCTGCACCACCTTTTTTTTCTGTTTTTTCCTGCATATTCCAGAAATGTTGTAGAGATTGATATTTTGGTATGCAATGATCTATTTTGCTTGTGATGTTTATTTATAGGATCATGTTAAAGCTTCTATTAATGTTATTTTTTTATAATATATCGCAGCGTGTAATTATTTATAAATTACATAAACATTACATCGTTATTTAATTAACCTAAAACATTATGTTCTTATTAATAAAAAAAAATAATTCTTAACAAAAAAAATTAAACATAAATTAAGCAAACGTGCATCGCACGTTGCTTTCACCTAGTGTGTGTGTATATATATATATATATTTTAACTTTCCTTTTCAAAAACATGCAATTATAAGGAATGAATTATATGTAATTTCCGTCAACAACATTACCAAATTCGATTATTTTCTTCTCTAGAAACATTAATATTGTTTAGTGCATGCACCGACGTAGGATTAATGTCATCCTCATCGTGACGGCCAGTCGTGCAACTAATTAACCTCTGATCTTTTAAAGATGTAATCAAATTAATTCTCTCCACCACCAAATCATGTATATATATATTTTTTCCCTGTTAACTCACTACAAGAAACAGGACCTTTCCCGGCGTCAAAAATAGTCGCAAATAACCCCTAAATTAGTTGCAAATGATCTTTCTCAGCAATTTTTACTACACCAAATGTTCGCCGCAATTCTCTGCCCAATTATAAGTTAAACTAGCGAATTGTAAAAATCGTCACAAATAGTTACTTTTTCCATCGATTTTTTTCCGCTGCAATTATTCAAAAAATCGCTGCAAAAGCTCTTCCCGTTTGATGCCAAATCGTTGAGAAAAGTTAATTGCAGCGATATATATCGTCGCAAAAAGTTAAAAATTCGTTGCAAAAGCTTCGCTATTTTCACAGCAATATCAATGATCGTCGCAATAAAGTTTTTTCAGCGAGTAATTGTCGCTAAAAAAGAGTATTTGCGGCGACATGTAAGCACCGCAAATAATCTTATATGAGGAAAAATTATTTTCGACGAAGTTTATTCACTTCACAAATATATTCATTAAATCAATGCTTTCACAGTCCATATTATCCAAGAAACTTGACATATGAAACCTTGCTTTAAAGGTCTTGCATGCATGATCATATGAGTATTCTAGAAATAAATAATGAAATGGTAGAAACGAAAGCATACCAGACTGCATCAGCAAATGATCATGATTTTGCAAAAGATGACGAAAGAAATAGTGAGAGAAAGCTAGCTGGGAGAAGATTATAAGATGAACGATTAACAATATTTGTTGAAATAAGTTCCAAAATCTTCAATACCTTTGACTAGAATTAATATTATAAAGTTAGAAAAATCAAACAAGAACAATAAAAGAGTAAAGTTTATTAGACCCTTAAGAATTACTAATTTGTCTGAAACCCAGAATTATGGGTTTCAGACAAATTAGTAATTCTTAAGATGCACTCCCAAGCACTCTTAGTACAAAATTTGTCTGAAACCCAAAATTCTGACTAATTTGTTCTCATTAGTCAAATATCAAAGCTGATATGTGCCTGGGTTCAAAAAAATTAGGAAATATGACAAAATAAGATGCATTTCTAAAAGGTTTAAAAAGTAGCATATCGAGATCATTCTATTGATTACTCTCATCAATATCCTTAAAGCAAACATTATACAAGGAGGACCACATATCCTACATATTCTCCACAGAAACATTATACAAGGAAGACCATATCAAAGAAAGAAAAAAATGTAAAACAAAATATAAATTGGGTATATCGTCTACTGGGAAATGGCAAGCCAAATCTGTTAACGAGGAAGTTGAGAGGGGTGGTCGTGGTGGCTGTTTGGTGTGGAGTGGTGGCTTGGGAGGAGCATGGTGGCGCTGGGGAGAGCTGGTGATCATGGGTTGCGGACAGAGTTGGGAAGAGAGGGAGGGCCTCGGGCTGTAGGGCTGGGCGTGGAGGAGAAGGGGGCTCCGACAGAGAACTGGCGACGACGTCGACGTGTGGGTGGTGGCGAACGGCGCCCCTAGTGGCGGCGATATAGAGAAATCCAAGAGAGAGAGATGTGAGGCCATATTTGGGGAGGAAAGAGATCGGCGGGGGGCTGGGGGAGAAGGAGGGGGTGGTCGTCAAGGTGAGGTGGCGGTGGCGTGGTGGCGGTGGCGGTGGCGACGGACTATGCTTACCGGCATGGGTTGTGCTCGAGAAGGAAGACCGTGGGAGAGAGACGGGGAGGGAGGGGGGAAGGGCTGGAGGGAAATGAATGGAGAACGAGCGGGCATTTTAATTTTACTAGCTTTTTTCGGCATCTTAATCTCCGCAAATACTAAAATCCTCGTCGCAAATAAAAAAAGTCATTAGCAACAAAAACAATATCGCTCCAAATACTCATTTGCGGCGACAAAACATCATCGGAAAAACACTTACAATGCATTCGACAAGTTCAAACTTCATGATGAATTCTACGGCGAAATTTATTACTCGCCGCAAATAAGTAGTATTTCTAGTTATTTTTTGCGGCGATTTTAAAATTGCTAGAAATAATCTATTTTGGCGATTTTTAAACATAAAAAATCGCTGCAAATGACCACTTTCACAATCGCAGCGATTAACTAACCGTCGCAAAAAAATAGTTACTTTTTCCGGCGAATTTTTCGTCGCAAAAAGTCATAAATCGCTGCAAAAGACCAATTTAGTAATTGTGGCGAATTTCTCTGTCGTAAAAAGTGAAAAAATTACCGTAAAAGACCATTTTTCAACTTGACGTAAAAAAACTGCGACAATGTAAAAAATCGTTGCAATAAAGGCTTTTTGCAGCGATTTTATTTTCAACAGACAAAAAATGGCCACAAAAAGCCTTATTTCTTGTTGTGACTGTTTATATATATTAACAAGCTGTTCGAAATAGTTCCAACTAAGGAGGAAGGCCAGGAGAGCCATGCATGCATAAACAGATAAACTTTCCTAAAATCTTTTCTCAAGCTTTTTGCATATCATAGCTCCGATCGAATCAAATGGTCAAATTGACGTCAGTTAATGATGAGTATAAGCAAAGGTAAGTGATAATAATTACATATAGGAAGAAAGTAAAGAAGAGGACAGGTTAATTATTGGGATTAGTTTCATATAATTAATATTCATTTGTAATTACAGTTTTGATTAAAAGGGAAGATGCTAAAAGTGGAAGATAATTAGGCACTACCTTCTCCGACAGCTATTATTGACTAACATTTTGGGACTGCCGCCATGCACTTGTCCTGTTGTATGTAGAAGTTCATGTTCGTGTAACTAATCATATATTGGTGAAACACTGGGCCTTAATTTTAATATATATATATATATATATATATTAACACATTAAAAAAAAAACATACAATATATTATATATACGAAGTACTTGACATTGCGGAGTTGAATGTCTATTGTCAATTAATCGACGTATCAACAACCTTACCCTAAAAAAAAACAACTGATTAGTTTAATGACACCGGCGGTTTAATTTACAAGTAAACGAGAAGGGTTTGATGATCAATTTCTTCCTGTTTTTTTCCCCTAATTAGCTTAGTACTTTGATGTAATCACTGATCCCTATGATTAGCTAGGTTACCTAATTAGCATGCACAAAATTTATATAATTACTGTCATCATCCTATAATATTATATATATATATATATGATCTAAACGTAGTAGTACTCCAAGATCGGCATGTATAGGCTGATGATCTATGAAGGTGAGGCGTCCTGATCTCGATCATCGATAACATTTTCATGATTCAAAAACTCATGTTTGTTTGATCGAGATTAATCTCAGATATGTCCAAATTAGTGGTACCCTTCAAATTACACATCTGGACCCACTTCACTGCATGTACGTACGTGTAACACGGGTCCTAGCTAGCTCAAAACCTGTACTCCGATGGTCCGACGTTGCTGCTCAGGAAACGAAGAAAGGATTGATATATATATATATATATATATATATATGTCCATTATAAGCAATACAGCTCTTAAACGAACACTGCAAGTTTTTAGCACTTTGCTACAAATTAACCCTAACTGGGCCACAATGGTACCGCTCCACCATTAAATTCACAGCCTGATCAGTGTACTCACGTCATTTCCATACTACCCATTTCTCTGTTCTCTCTCAAATCAAAAGAATAAAAATAAAAAAGTCTCCTGGCTAGCTAGGGCTAGAGCTATATCAGCGAGATGCCTTTCTCTGTTCTCCTTTTTCTCTCTATATTTCATCTAGTTTTTATTAAATACTAATTCCCCCGTTCCTTATTGATCTGCTATTGGCACACCAATATCGATCACTGCGCGCTTTGCGAGAAGAGAGAGAGAGAGGATGGGACATCACTCATGCTGCAACAAGCAGAAGGTGAAAAGAGGGCTATGGTCACCGGAAGAAGATGAGAAACTCATCAATTACATTTCGACCTATGGCCATGGTTGCTGGAGTTCTGTCCCCAAACATGCCGGTAGAAATTTCACCTGCTGCTGATCTCTCTCCCTCTCTCTAAAATGATCATCATTTCAGTTACTACGTACGCGCGCTAGATTGCAAGTTAAATATTTTCATTGTCTTTTTTTCCATTTTTTCTCGTTTGGATTTGCGATGCAGGTCTGCAGAGATGTGGGAAGAGCTGCAGATTAAGATGGATAAATTATCTCAGACCAGACTTAAAACGCGGGAGCTTCTCTCCTGAAGAAGCAGCACTCATAATCGAACTCCATAGCATTCTAGGAAACAGGTACGCTTCATCTTCTTCGATCCTCATCTCCTTTTCTTCTTTTCGTCAATATCCTAAGCATAGATATTGCGGTTATATATAACGCTTTTCAGTATATATGCAAGAGTGACAATTTTTTATTTCGGACAGGTGGGCTCAGATAGCCAAGCACCTACCAGGAAGAACAGACAATGAGGTTAAGAACTTCTGGAATTCAAGCATAAAGAAGAAGCTCATCTCTCAAGAGCTCGCTCCTGCTGTAGCCACCTTTCCTGCTGATATCTGCTATCATGGAAACTCTGAAGAAGGTTTCTTCTCTTTAAATGCAAACCCTAACTGGATCCTCAGCTCTCAACAAGACCAGCTATACCTTCCCAATCCAAACCCAGCGTTACAAGTCTTTGATCATGGTGATCTTAAATTAGAGAACACCGAATTCGGTGCCAACTTGGTTCATTTTCCTCCCGGCCTGGTGCCTCCACCATCCATTTCTGCTTCTAATGACCCCATGGTATGGTCATTAGACTATCAATCCCAACAGCTTGACCTCAGTCAAGAGCATCAAATTTTCAGCATAGGATCAGCAACCAGCAGACATTATCTTGGCGAAAAAGTAATTATCGATCCAAGTATTATCACAGCACCGCATTATGAGAATTCATTAGCAGTGCCTCCGATGCCAAAACTTTGTGAGATCATTGATGGGAATGTTTGTAGCGTTCCATATTCATCTGCTTCGCAAGATCACGCTCTTGAACCGCTTTCTATCCCATGTTTTCCATCTGGTTCCAACTATCCGCATGATCCACACGTAGTACCCAACAATCAAATGGAGTATATGATCGATGTCATCATGCCACCATCATCTTCTTCATCGCCATCTTCCTTCTCCCCATTGTCAAGTGGCCAACTGTCACAAACCCTAAGTTTCGTTCAAGCTGGGACCCAGCTTAGCTAGACATGGTACTTTATTGGAGTAATTGGGTACGGTGCATGCATGTATTGATCATAGGCATATATTTAATTGATATATAGAACGCATTGTATTTATTGAGAAAACCTAAATGTTTCTAGGTCAAGGTGAGTAATGCTGGTGAAGTTCCGTTCACACGTGCATATGAGTATTTTTCTAGTCTGGAGTACTTGTACTACTGAACTATATATATTTGTATATCACTCAAAATTTGATCTACTTTATATATATAATATATAGCAGCACCTGTTTTCATGATCATTTTTACGACTTCAACGCATGGGTCTCTCTCTCTCTCTCTAGATCTTTCGATTCTGATCTCCCTCTCCAAAAAGAGTAGCGGGTGAGGGCATGATCAATAGAAGACAAATTCACAGACTCCATAGTCAACGTGTAGGAATTTTTACGCCATAAAGCTCCTAGAAAAGTGATACAGTACTCACCGATCGATGAGCTGCTAGCTAGCGTAGTACTTGTGGCGGCTAACAACATGATTGTACGGATCATTACATAAAGCAGACGGAAAAAGAACGATCATTCGATCAAGGATGAAGGGTTACAGACAAAACTGTCTAATTATCAATTCTCATCAGATGGGCTTCATGTCTTTAAAACTATATTGGTTTCCCATGATATCCGGCTAGCTGCAGCTTGCTATGAATTTTGAGGGATTAACTGTATCCAATTACGTGTAATGATCGACATTAATATATTATTATAATGACATTAATAGTTCGTGTAACAAAAAAAATCAATAAACTAATTAATCCTTTTAAGAATTTGGTATATATATCATCATGGACGTTAAGTATATAATATTATATATTATATTATATATATTATAATATTATATAAGGGTCTATTGCAAAACTTAATTTATTTTGGTCGAAAATAAATATAAATTCTATATATAATAATATATTGCAACTTAATTAATTGATCAGCAAATCTAATTAATTCTAGCCAGCTTTTGGATCAAAGTGGGCTGCTTCAATTCAATTGATCATGTACGTCATGTTTGATGGCATCAAATTAAGGGATTGATATGATCCCAGCTCGCTCGATCGATCGTCAGATCATTATAGAATTATTAATAATATGATCATGATGATCAGCTTTTTATAAATTAATTGACCGCCCTCCATGCATGCACCTTTGTTACGCTGTAAGCTGTCATCTAATTTGTAATCTATTGCGCGCATAGGGGAAGAGAGAGAGAGAGAATTTTGAAGTGCAATTATATATATTACTTAATGATATGATCTATAATTAATTAATTAATCGCAGTACTACTACTTCTCCTTATATGCATGAATTAATTATGGCGTTTAGTTAGTTCTGCATGCTTTACGGGCTAGGAGTACTAGTAGCAGCTAGCTAGGCCGTCGACGCGCGTCAAATAATTATTAACTTTAATTTTGAATCTACTCATGATCGATCAGATCAATTAATTAGTTCCACAACTTTATAAAATAATCACGTTTTGCATGCTATTTTTTTATTTTTTATTTTTTATTTTTTATTTTTTTGTATTTTTTCATGCAGCTAGCAAGCTCATGTACTATATATATATCAAAAAACGACAACAACATTAACACTACCATATTCTAATTAATTTGCAGTTTTTAGGAGTATATATTGTGAAGAAGTACTACTGTCTACCCATGATCTGTTTTATCAGCTTCACCTCTGGAATAAGTTCTCGTTTGTTTTTACAAATGAGATGAAATGAATTAAGATAAAAACTAAAAATTAAATAAAATATTATTAGCGTATATTTTTTAAAAATTATTTTATTTTGAGATTTAAAAAAATTAAATTGTTTATTTTATTTTATATAGAAATTTAAAAAAATATTATAATAATTAGATGAGATGAGATGAAATATTTTATAGAAGTGAACGAAACCTAATTTAAAAATAGTCTTATCAAAATCAGTAGTACTTATCCATCACCTTGGCAATCCAAATATAAATTTTATGGCATGACCAGGACATCGTACGTACTACATCAACGTAATTAATTTACGTACCTTCTCTTCTAGGAACTGAAGGTATGAAATTTAATGCAAATAAATGACTTCGACGTACCAATATTAATTCCATTGTTTGGGGAACTCTTCTCCTTTTTTCCGAACGAAAGAAAATTGTGAAATTATTAATAGAACTCCACTTTGAATAATGAGTGGTGCTACAATATCACCGAAATGAGCGTCCGACGATGTCTCGAATTCAGTTTTTCATTTTTTTAATGTATTTTTTTAATCATCATAAATATTTTTTAAAAAAAATAAAAAATTTACATCATTAAAAAATACTTCTTTAATCATTACAATATAAAAAAAAAAAAAAAAAAAAACACTTTGAGTAATATCTGCCTATTACTTAAAAGCGTCTATACGTGTACTTCTTTATCAACAGTAATGAACAGTAAAGCATTTTTTTTTCACGCATGTTTTTTTCGCATATCTTATTACTGTTCATCAACAGTATGATAAATAGTAATGAACAGTATTTTTTTTCTCTCTCTTTTTTTGGGTCTGTCCGTGTGAATGCCAATGTGCGACGTAATACCGCAATCATGCGTAGAAAATGAGAGAGGAAGAAAGAAAAAGTGAAAAAAATATTGATTTTTGAGTTTTAAATGAACAATAAATAAGCTGTTTTTTTTTTCTTCGCATGTTTTTTTCGCATATCCTATTACTATTTATTATATCATACACTAAAAATCAATTTTAATTTATAAAATACTAATTTTTCATCATTAAATAAATGATGAAATTTTACTGTACATTTTTAAGAGAAAAAAATTATCTAATTAATTTAAATTTTTAATATAATTTAAATTTCATAATAAATGATGAACATAAATAAATAATAATTTTATTCTTATACATTATACTATTTTAATATTTGAAATTACACTTTATTTTTTCTTCAATTTGACAGATGTGGCCGATCTGTACAGTAAAAATAAAAAAATATGAACTAATTAATTATTGTCGTCTGGCAGATCTGACGCTTCTGTCATTGCCGACCTTACTATACTAGGATGCCAATTAACCTTTTATATATGTGTGCGTATATATATCTCCTTATATTTAAAAGTGTGTATTGTCTTATGAATAGTAAGATGAACAGTAATGAACAATGATAAACAATATTCTTATTTTACGCTTCCCTTCTTCGTCCATCTCTACATCCTCACAGCAATTCTCTTTACAAAATCACCACAAAATATCACAAAAATTATTACAAGAGAACTGCTACCTAAAATGTAGTCCGAAAATATGTCCTGAATGTGTATTTCACTTTTTTATTTTTATTTTTTTCATGTATTTTTTAATCATCATAAACATTTAAAAATAAAAAATAAAAAATTCACATCATTAAAAAACAATTCCTTAATTATTAGGTTAAAAAAAAAAGGTGAGAGAGGGAGAAAGAGAAAGCGAGACAAAAATGAAATTTTTTAAGATTTAAATATAACCCTTCATCATAACTCTTCAAATTTGATCAAATGGTAAAAATTTAAATACTGATTTAAATTAATTAAAATAGATAATTAACATATAAATATCATATCATAAATAAATTATCAAATTTAATTTATAAAATACTAATATTTCATCATTAAATAAATGATGAAATTTTGTTAAATATTTTTAAAAAAGTATAATTATATAAATAATTAGAGTTTTAACATAATTTAAATATGATAATATTTTTAATTAACTAAAGAGAACTGCTACAACTAACGAAAAAATAACCCGAAAATATGTCCTGAATGTGTATTTCATTTTTTTATTTTTCTTTTCTTTTTTTCGTATATTTTTTTAATCATCATAAACATTTTAAAAAAAAATAAAAAATTTACAACATCATTAAAAAAATACTTATCAATCACTAGATAAAATAAAAAAAAAAAAAAATTAGGCAAACGACCCTTGGACGTTACCTACTGCTAGTATACATATATATATATATATATATATGCTATCATCCCCATGCATGATACATTCGTTAAGCTTAAATTAATTAATTTGTAACTGAGCATTTTCCTGAATAATTAATTAAACGAGTGAAAGTAATATCTTCTAATTAATTACCCTATAAACAGTAAAATAAATTTTGATCAAATCACATGACGTTTACACATTCCACGTCTGTACGTAGCATTACCCTTTCTTAATTCCCATTACTTTTCTTTTAAAATTAGATATACAAAATAATTAAAGAAAAAGATAATGCCCATTTCAGTCCCAGCTCCAGACGCCACGCATGCACATGTAACAGTTACACAATGCCAGACATCTTCGACGTGATTTTTTTTTATCGATTAATGCGTACGGACAAAACTGGCTTTACAAGCAACGTAAGTGTGAGCCAGACAAATTAAGGTTTCCTTTCCTTTTACTTTCACCTTTCCCGTGAACACAATCTGGGATGCATCGCTGCACCTTCCAATCAAGCACCCTTCGTTTCAAGTTACATCGGATAGCATTCCTTGAACATGCTCTTGTGACAGCAAGACATCAAACCAAAATAACAAATTACAACAAAACTGAAATTTACATGCAAACAAACTACAAACTTTCGCATGACTAATTAATCTTGAGTGACAAAAAAAAAAAACAAGCAAGGAACACATCAGAGTTCGAATCGTTACTCAATGGCCTTGATCTAGACCCTTCTTTCAGGTGCGCTGATCCACCACAAAATTAAGGCAAAGATTCTTTCCAATTTGCAAACTTGCAGTCTTACCAAAATATAGGCCAAGCTGCCAAAGGCTAGTGGCTTGATTGGCATAAATCCCAAACCTCCAAAATGGAGGTCTTGGGTTCGAAACCCCCCTCCCTAAATGTATAAAAAATATATATATATATGGGCCAAACTTTAGCCTTTATTTTACTCAGAAGAGACAAAAACGCTAAGCCGTAATTCTTGCCCGGCCCTTTGCTATTCTTCGAGCAATGACTCTCCTCCCACCCTTGGTTGCCTTGCTGTTCATGCAAAAAAAAAGTTCCTTAGCCAACATGGAAATCCTAATGGTTCTGTTCACAATTCTCTAAGGTAAGAAAAACACATGCCAGAAGCCAGACGTGACTTGACCACAAAAAGATCACAATTCCAAACATATTGATTGGGCCCCGTTTGGATTGAGAAGCGATCTCCACTCATCTCCTCTCATCATTACAATTTTTTCAAATTCCAAAAAAAATATAATAAACAATTCAACTTTTTCAAATCTCAAAACAATAATAATCTTAAAAAATAATATTCTAACAATATTTTATTTAACTTTTAACTTTCATCTCAACTAATCTCATCTTAACTCATTATTCAAACGGCACCAGAGTATAAATGAACAATAAGCTCTTGAATCAGCTGATGTAACAGTATGTAACAGAAAGCTCAATGACTTTCCAAGAAGTCCGACTATGTCCAACCGTGAATCAAACTTGGTCCACAGACTTTTCCAGTTTAAAGCTAGCTAGCACATTGTCATTTGTAACTCGAAAACCATATGTATGTGTTATTCTGTTTTTTTTTTTTTTCTAATTTTACACGCGCGCACACACACACACACGAAGGAAGTAGAGCAGAGCAGAACAACATACCGAGCAAAGAACCCATGATTCCTCTTACGCCGGATGAGGCTAGGTTGGAAAGTCCTTTTGGGAAATAAAAGCATTGGCTCATTTGAAGAAGAAACATCTCCTGCAGAAATAAACAACTGCCCGTTATGCAGAAATCAGAATAAAGGATGAAAATGAGGTCAATCACTAAAATTTTGAGCCAACACTGGAAAGTCGAGCCAAAGTGTTACTGGGATATGCCTTTACATAACAGATTCCATATTGCTAGAAGATATTATATCCACACGTGTTTCATCACCTCATCAGTCACGCCGTTTGCAAATTTACTCATAATATCAGCCCCCTACTGCAGCTCGATGTCTAAAAATAGTATCAACTCAACCTGTGTAAAGCCTATGTGGCACCACCATTCAAATTCCAAAGCCAAACTAAATTCTCTCTCATAAAAAAAGTATACTCATTAGCTATCTAGATACACCATCAGCATGCCCATATCATTCAGAAACGCAAAAGATCTTATAGGGTTTATCCTGTTGAGAAACTACTTAATTCTGAGAGAAGATACCAGAAGCAAATGTCTGAATTACCTTAAAAAAGGCAATACGTGCCTCTGTATCAGCACCTTTGAAGCATGAGTGTTGAGGTTAAAAGACTATCAACCGTTCCAAGTGTATACAAACTCTCAAGTCTACAAGCAAAATATCATGCAACAAGTAGAAGAGACCAACAGCTGTCCCCGTTTGAGTTTATTCTTGCCTGCATAGATTATGCAATCCTAGAGAGCATTTGGCAGAAGTTGGGCAAAGTCTCCTTCAACCCGCTAGTGCAAGACTCAAATAAAAGCACCGGAAGCAGCAGAAACTAAGATGCATTTGCAAATTCCAAAAAAATTCTCCTCAATCAAACGTAATGGCAGTTGAGGCTAAAGCAACTACCGTCTTCCATTTTCATTTCAGTGAGGAAAGATTGAACGATACTAAACTTCCATGCAAATTGGATTGCCTAATGCAGTTAGTTACAAAAAAAAAGAGGTGAGTGACCAAACAAGCTAATTATTCTCCAATCAAGTGGAATTTAGTGCTTATTCCTACCATACAAGAATGCCTATTATCTAGTGCTAGAAGCTTCGCCAGAAGCAAGCAAGACGAGGTCTCCAATCAAGATTCTGCATGAGTACATATCCAATGCTATATTATTCTCTTTCCCTAAATTCTCTCAGGAACCAAATCCAAGTTATAGACAAGCTCGTTGAATATACAAATTCACCACTGATCAGTTTTTCGAATCATCAGTACCCAATAATGCCTTTCTCATTTGGTTATCTATTTGAATATTTTCAAAGCAACCAAACAGAGCATCAACAAAATCTAGTTCATCCTTGAATTTTCTCCGAAACCGAACATACACGTGCGTACTTACAAAGTCAGAGAGAGAGAGAGAGAGAGAGAGAGTACCATCCGGCAAGAAGAACCGAAGCGAAGGGAGGCCACAGGGGTAAAGGAATCCTTCAGAGGTAACTTTTTGTAGAAATTCAGCATGGTTTTGCTGTGGCAAATGGAGGGAGGTCTGGAACTTGGAGAGTGATGGGAATAGCTTTGGACTGATATCGAGGCCTTCAGATACGATTTGGAGATTCGTATTTGGGTTCTGGTGAACAAAGGGGTTGGACGATAACCGATTCAGAAGAGAAGCTCCGGTACGGACCAGGTTTCTCGAAGCCATTTCTGTTTCGAAGAAGAAACGGTAATGGTTCTTCTGCTAAACCCTAGAGAGAGTGACCCAAAAAGGGGTTGGGATAGATGTGGAATTTTAAATATTGGGCCGTGAGCGGAGGTGAGCTTCAGGGCCGTGTTTGGTTGCATGGGCTTCAAAATAGTTTAAAGAGTTATACGTATAATTGATTAAGACCCTTTTCTTTCTTTCTTTTTTTTTTAAAAAAAAAAAAGACAATTAATTCATCTATCAAACAATTAACAATAATATTAAAAAATAATATTTTATTTAACTTTCGTCTCAACTCATCTCATTTTAACTCATTATCCAAATAGAAAGAACACAACACATTACACAACAATATTATAAAATAAAGATATTTTTATAAAATGATGTTACTTTTATAAGATATTTTACAAAAATATCCATCATTTAAAACATAATTGTGTAAATTGTTGTAAAAAATATTATCGTGTAAATCATTTTCCTTGTTGAAATGCAACACAACTACAGATCCTTCCATCCGTTTCATACCACCGACCGATTTGTCTGTAACGGGAAGATTTTG
Source organism: Juglans mandshurica (assembly GCA_022457165.1). Lineage (NCBI taxonomy): Eukaryota > Viridiplantae > Streptophyta > Magnoliopsida > Fagales > Juglandaceae > Juglans > Juglans mandshurica. The sequence goes on along the minus strand of CM039619.1, from coordinate 8,319,369 downwards.
GTTGATAAGAGAAGCATCTTTAAGGGGAAAATTAAACTGACAAGGAATAAGAAAAACAAGCTCAAAATGCTTGCTTTCTGAAAATAAATCACTTTCTGGCAAAAACCCAAGTCAGTCAACGTGTATATTAATTTGATAGAAATTAGCAGAAAGAAAGAAATTAACTGTCCATTACAAGAAGCTACTCCAAAATTTGGCTACAGGAAAAATTACTGTCCCACCTAAAAAGGAAGAATAGAATAAAACATAGGCAATAAACTGGCATTTCTAAAACATGCCAAAAGGACGCATTTGCTCCACAACAGAAATAAGGGATTATAGATCTTAAATGGAGAAGAAGAGTAGTAGGTCAAAAAATAGAGATAAAAAAGGAAGCACAAATTGGTATTAATGGTTCACTTAATAATGACTAAAGACTATCAGAAAGAACAGCAGACCCATACAAATTTAATAACACCAGAATTCCAAAATGTACACTAAAATTATGCTGGGTGGTGGGTTGGGGAAGCTTTTATTGCTCTCCATGAAGTGCAGCTGAGATCCAATCTAAGGCAGCTGTTTGAATGTCCATCTCAATGTGTGGAGAAAGGGGAAGAGGAGTTACTGCAATCTGTCCCAGCAAGGGGGAGACAAGAATCAGCAGCCAAGGAAACTAAAAATAATAATATGAAAAAAAGACAGGCAGAAAAGTATCTAATTTTCTTGAGACATGAGAATGCAAAATGCTACCTAAACTAAATTAAATTGATCCATTATACAGTAGCAAGATCATTTACAGCTTTCGACCGGATCTGGCAGTGGACTTTATCAGTGCGTCACATAATTGGGAGATTAAGCTCTCTAACTCAATTCTATAATTACCCAAAAAAGTCCTCACTGACACTGGGACCCATAACATTAAGTATGAGCCATAAAATCAAATATGAAAACAGCAACATTCAACCAATAATGATGGCATGCAGTCTGGCACTAAACACATGCATCATTACTTTTACCTTCACATTCTACGTAACACATAACTAGAATTTTCTATGATGGCCTTACCGAGCTTTTTTGGTCCATCCCTTTCCAGTACAATCTCAATCATACAGGCAAGTGGAATCCACTCTTTCATTGGGACCCATTTGGACTTTATTACAGTTATTTGAACAGGAAGAGTAATGGAAGAAAAAAAAACATTAGGGGTTGAACTTGGAAGGAGCTGACCACATCCAAATGATACTTGTGAAAATCTGGATTCGGTCATTTAATTTCTAAATGATCAAATAACACTAACAAGAAAAAGGTCCTAAAAATCCATATTATCTACTTACAAATCCACTTTCAAGAGCTCTGAAATCCAGATCCTCATCATTCTCTTCCAGATCCTGATCCAGGAACTGCAAATAGAAGAATGCCCATGCCTTAGTTCATCACTTCATGAAACAACTAAATACTTTCATATGGATGGGGTTTTCTTTTTGGGCATTTGGATCCCCTAGAGTTCTTGACCAAACTCTAGGATCTCAAGTAGGAGAAAGATAGACACAAGAAGTGGACCCCACAACATTTATAGCTGCATGAGTAAATGTCTCAGGCAGCATTAAATGCCCAATAAATGTTATGGGACCCGCTTTATAGGTCTATCCCTCTCACTCTAGACCTTAGAGTTCGGTCAAGAACCCTGGAGGATCTCTATCCTCTTTTTTTGGAGGAGGTGGGGGTTTAATACCTGTAACCGGAAAAACTTCTTCACCCGGTTGAAATCAGATTTGCCTGCAACACCAACTGATTCAATCTCCACAACATTCTTTTTTTGTGTGGTCAAACGGCGAGCTGCACCCTGAAAAGCACAAAAGAATAGAGTCCAAGAATGAGCACTGAAAAATGCAGTATAATCCTTCCATTATTTTTATCATTTTTTAACAAGTAACTTCTTTAGAATTCCTACTTTGAAAAATAAATAAATAAATCAAAGATTCTCAGTAAGAGCTACTGACTGCAGCAGATGCATCTCGGCCAAGCTGTGCAAGCTGAATGCCAAGGCTTTGTTGATTGGACATGAAATGTCCAGCAGGATACCGGTTAGCTGAAACAGCTTGCCAGTTAGGAGTGGATCTCCACATACTTTGCCTGGTCAATTTGAAGCCCTGTCAAGAAAAAGATTTTCACACATGTTTGTGAGGGAAAGTATAAAGAATAATAAATCTTAAAACGAGTTAATATCCTAAAAGCAATGATTTATGCAAACACCACTTGGAAGTGTACAAAACACAAGCATCATAGCTCAGTTGACAAAGTCGATCGAGGGTTTGTGCCTGTGACTAAAATTGTTGCCTCAAGCATGAAGACATTTTTCTTTCAAAATTTTGACCCAATGAAGAAAACAGGGCTATACTAAAGGGCAATAACTGTCGAACTCCAGTGAAAAACTGAAAATAATGTTATTAGTTATTACAGTTATCACGCATAAGTTTGCTGGCCAATCCTTCAAATTTTTGACAGCAAAAACTCTTTAAGAATAGAGGCTGGGTAACATTTTATGGTGTGCAGCTGGGGTAAAGAATAGCTATATAAAATAATAAAGTATCCACATGTCTCACATCAACCAAGAATAACATGGTTCTATAAGACAGACTCAAAACATTACCCCGATTACATTGCTACTGAAAATCGTCTGAGGCTATTTGTACATGCTTAACAGCAGATGTGAATTTCCAGATGCACTGTTTTATAGCAGTATAATTTTTCAACTGCTCGATTACCTAGTACAACCTCCTTTTTCTTCTGCAAAACAATAAAGGCAATTTTTGAAGTTCAAGTTACCTTAATTTTTGAGATCACTCCACTACTATTCAATATTTTATCATTAATTTTCATTACTTTTACTATTATTCACTACTATTCAATATTTTATCATTACTTTTTCACCATTTTTTTACTACTATTCACAGATCATCTGAAATCACCTTACTGCCCAAACGTAGCCTAACTCACATAACACGACCAAGAAGAAATCAATGGCTACCAAAAACAAGCATTTTGCAAAGATTTAAACTAGCTAGGTTTCTCACTCATTGAATCTGAGAGTCTGGAACTAAATGCATCCCTATTTTTTATTCTCCTCAGAATTTTTTTATACATAATCATTGAAAAATAAATAAAGACCGCATCTAATAATCACTATCAAACTCTTTTCATACCCTTACACCACAGAGTACATCGCTCAAACTCCTAAAAACCCCTTCAATTAAGCACAGATTAACTTGCCAATGAAAGGAAATTTTCCTCATAAGGGTTTCAAAATACACCGTAAATACATCTATAAAATAAAAATAATGTATCAAAAAGAACTTTCAATTAGCAACATATATCCTTAACATAAAAGTTCCAAACCTTTTTTGTCAAAGGAGAAGTGGGAATCTCTATATTCAAAGAGCAGCTTTTGGGGAAAAGTCCTTTCTCAATATCCCTAATAGCTGCATTTATTAAAGGTAAACAAACAGCAACTGCATCCTTAAAATCAGTCTCTTTACTTTCATCCTTCTTCCTGCAATAGATTAACACCAAAGGATTACCAATCGACATTTAAAAAATAAAAAAGCAGAGCTTCAATTCGTATATAAAAGAAATGTGAAGTCACCAGTTCAGTGATATTGACAATGATGGCACGCCACATATCATTGCCTCTCTAGCTCCGGCAACAACACCTGAGTAAAACCTGATTGAAATCTCAATTATTAAGTATCATGGCTCTTCAAATAAGGGCTAAAAATCATGAGGAAAGAACTAAGAACACACATATTTAGCTTATATAACTCACACAAAAGTAGTCAAACATAAATTTTGTATATTTACATGATTCTAAAGTTTACCCTGTTTGGTTAAAATAGGATAAAATTCAAATAATAATCATGCATGCACTAACAACTTTCGTGTGATGACTACTTACAAAAAAAAACAAAAACTCACATTTGATGACCACAGCTTGATCCCCGATTAATTCCACTGATCACCTGAAAATCAGATCATTTATGAGTCTTCTATATACCAGAATCTATATATAGTCACATTTATGACATCATGTAGATGCTAACCAGAAGAGGCTTTGACCAAGAAAATAACGCCCCCGACAATGCTAACGAGACACAGTCCACGGGAGTCCCTGATTAAAAGAATCATGATCGAGCGTATTACCATCAGTAAAAGCAACGATACCACAAGACCCAGATCAAAGTTACATAATTTATCAGGCATTCATTGATAACTACAAATCGCCGAAGTTTTCCATCCATACAATGACTCTGGCTCGTAGTTAAGATTGAATATCATAGAACACACAATATGATTGCCCAATTTCTTAGGCATAAATAAAATCCAACACGCAAGAAATAATAAATTCATAAAACCCACGAATTATTTTAATAGTTACGGATCCAATTACACTGATTAAGAAAACTTGGGACATAGAGAAGATGAGATTTTTTTATAAGTGACAAAAAGAACAATGCATGAGAATATAAGAAACTCATACCCGAAACTTCAAAAGCCGTCGCACCATCAATCTCAGCGGAACTCACAGCAACAGTCTCTTGGAGTGTCACGGAATGACCCGACACTGATTTGTCCCTAATGGAACCGATAGTAAATTAAGAAAAAATGAACAGATAGTAAATAAACCAATAATCACAGAGAGCCGGAATTCTGATATGATTAACCTAATGGAAATAAACAATAAAAATAAATCGGAAAAATCGCAGACCAGATGATAAGATAAAGGGAAACAAGCAATAAAATGCACAAAAAAAATACAAAAACAAAAGAGAGAACCAGAAATTGAAAAAAGAGAACCCACACTTGCGGGGCGCAGACATGGACATTGTACAGCCCTTCACGGACCAGAGCTTCGACGAGGTAAACAAGTCCAGGGGAGTCAATCCCGTCGCCATTAGTGACCAGCACAATAGGCTTGGAACTGTCTCTGGCCTCCGCGTCCTCCACGGCATCAGAAACCGAGGTGGAAGAAGAGGGTTGGGTGGATTCTGCGTTGGCTTTGACTTGATCGTTTGCTTTGTCGGATTCATTGTTCTTCTTGCTAAGAACTTCCTGAAGATTGGAGACGAGGCCCGGAGGCAAGAAGTTGTTCTTGACGGAAGTGGAAGTCATATCATAGACGGGTATGTTGAGGAAAAATAGAGTGGGAGTGTGCGTCTGCACCTGCTAATTTTGGGTCAAGAAGGATCAGAATAAAAAACCCTAGAGGGAAAGATGTAGAGGAAGAAAAGGAGAGTAGGGGGCCAGGGGGCAATAAAGCGCTGAGAGGAGAATGAAAAGGATTGAGAAGATGACCGGTTCAAACGGCGTTATTTTGAAAGAGACAGAGACAGAGAGAGACAGCGAAAGGAAGGGGGATTACTTGTATGGTTGGTGTAACTTGCTATCATTAAAGACATTGGGGAAGAAGCAACAGTACGCTGTTGCGTTTGAAAAAACGCGTTTTTTCTGCAGCCTCGTTTAGAGTAAATAACGATGAGAAATATTCGTAGTTGTATAGTAATTTTTTATAAAAATAAATCAATAAAAGATTTAAATGAAAATTTCATTTAAATTTTTATTTTTTTTAAAGTAATTATCTGGTATTTACACACTTTACGATTGTATATAACATTACTCATAATATCTTGTCGTCAATCAAAAGTAAAAAAAAAATTGTTAATTAATTTTATGAATAATATCCACTTTCAGTTTATTAATTTTTTAATTAAAAATTCTTTCCATCATCTTATTTGATTTTGAGAAATGATATTTATAATCTATGTAATGTATAAATACCGTGCAATCATTTAAAAAAAAAAGTAAATATAGGACCCACATGATAAAAAACTAATTTTTTAATTGTAGATCTTATTTTTTTCAAAAATATTATATAGCGCTTGTACACTCTACGATTGTATCTAATATTACTTTTTAATTTTTATTCATGTCATTATCTTATTTGATAGTAGATAATTGAATAATAAGTAATAAATGATAAATAATTTTACAATAATTTAATAGAATATAATGAAAAGATGATAGCAAAAAAAAAAAAAAATGATGTATAGTATTTATCTTTTTTAATTGTAAGGTTATTGACAATGTTTTATTTATAACAATACATAGTGTATGTATAATTGGGTAATGAGGCATTGAAATTGATACAAGTCAAAAAATAGAAGGGAGACATGCAAGAAAACTATTCCCAAAAATTTTGCCACTTTTAAAGGGGAAAATGCATGACTTTGGTGGATTAGAGGAGAGGACAAGCACAGAGTATTGAATCACGAGTGGAATTGTGGATAAGGATGGTTGAAATTACACTTTGGTGGATTGTTAACGAGTGAAAGGACGTATGCTGTGAATTAACGTCGACAACTATATAAGTTCAAAAAAAAAAAAAAACAATCCATTATTTTTCAACAGCATTTTAATAAAATGAGGCTATCAGATTAATATGAGGAAGTTTCGTGTAAATCTTTTATAAAATGTGTATTCTGTCTTAAAAGTTGTATAAAAGGTTTATTTTTTTTATTTTTTTATATAAAATTTATACACGAGACTTAAAGCTAATTTTGATAGTGAAATGAGATGAGATATTTTTAGATAAATTAAATAAAATATTGTTAGAATTTTTTTAATATTATTATTATTTTAAAATTAAAAAAATAAATTATTTATTATATTTTGTGTGAAAATTTGATAAAGTTATAATCATTAGATGAAACCATCTTTAAATTCAAACATGATCTTGTCCGTGACATTATTAAGATATTGAAAGAGAAATGCACGTCGTATAGCATCTGTAATGAACGATCCCTCCAAATTTTAATACAACTCATAACGCAATTTACGTAATCTGGAATTGGATTTCTTGTCGAACAGAGTTTGCCTCTTAAACATTTTTTTTTCTTTATTATTTTAAATCCCATATCCAGATCGTTGTACTTGGCAAGATAGGATTTTGTAGCCGATGGCATCTCACAGCTTGAATAAAAGTGGGAAAATAAAAGAGAATATAAATAGTAATTTATCATCATGATCTATAAGAAAGAATACTGCATGGGTGCTGGAGATTATAAATATCGTATAATTGTTTAAAAAAAATAAAATCTTTTATTAAAAAATTAATTTTTTATTATGTAAATTTCATATTTAAGCGATTACATAATAATTACAAAATTTATAATTACAAATATATTTTTTCTTATCTTATTCATTGATTCCCCGCAATCAACGACCAAAAGTGCATGGCTTCCACGTTCTTAGGCAATAATAGGAGTTGGGAAGCAATCCTCTTTGCGTTCTTTCAAGAATCCTAATTTATAGCTAATGTAGCGCTGTAGGCTGTAGTTGGTGTTGGTTGGATTGTTAATGCAGCACGATTATGGCAGGGGACGGCACCGACAAAGTGGTACCTCGTCTGCTAGCTGTTCTATATTTCGGAGCATTGATTTTCTTGTCCCATATGTTTATCAGATTCTAATTACTCTGCTTCCGTTCAATCAGCTTTACTTTTTAACGATTTTGGTAGTTGGTGCAGGTAGATTATGTGGTTGTAACTAAGAAAAGAGAATCATTAGAGAGATCATTAATGGGGCTCATATTGAATTCCTGTCATTGTCCTTGATTCGTTTGGTTCTGATAAATGTCCCATCATTTTTTAGGTATCTCGATTTCGTTCTGATCAGGATCCAAGATTTTAAGGTAAGTTAAGGTTTTGGACCCTCAGCAATGTCCCATCATATACAGGTAAGAGAAAGAAATCAGAAACACACTAGTACTAGGGGTGGGCAACGGGGCCCCATTCCCCGCTGACCCGCCCCGTTCGCCCCGCCCCCGCACATGCGGGGCTGGGGATCCGGCACGCTAAAGCGGGGTGCGGGGCGCCCCGCCCGCACCCCATGGAAGATGCGGAGGCAGGGGGCGGATGGGGCGAGGCTCCGCCCCGCTTTTCCCCCGCCCCGCATCTTTATATATATATATATATATAATATAATTAAAATTATATATATATAAAAAAACGAATAAGTAGAGTGAAACGGCGTCGTTTTGTTATAGACAAAACGGTGCCGTTTCACTTCTAGTGAAACGGTGCCGTGCGACTGCCGCCCCTCAAGTCTCAACTAATAGTGAAACGGCGCCTTTTCACTATTAGTTAAGGTCCCCCCCTTCCCCGCGTCTGCATTCTCCAGAAATTTCTCCGCTTCTCGAACTCTCTCCTCTCTCACTCTCCGTTCTCACTCTCTGTCTCTCGTGGCCTCGCCGATCTCTCACGTTCTCACTCTCTGACTCAGTCTCGCACTCGCATCCACAAGCCGCTCTCTCTCTCAGTCGAATCTCCGTCTCGCACGAGCAGCACCACCGCTGCCACTTCTCCGTCTCCGTCTCTCACTGGGATTTCGCCACCACTCAAAGGTAAGAAATCCGAAACCCATTCTTTTTTTTTTTTGTTTTGGATTGGAGATTGGAGGAAGGTTGGGTTGAATCGGAGATGGAGGATGGGAAATTTGTGAATTTGTGTGCTGTGGAGAATTTTGTTTGTGTGTTTGATTCGTCTGTTTCTTTGTACTTGTGTGTTTGTTTTTGTTTGTAGATTGGAACCCTAAATCAATTTAGGGTTCCAATCCGAAATTTGTGCTTCAAATTTAGGGGTTTCAATCGAAACCCCTAAATTTTAGGGTTTCGGATTGAACCCCTAAATTGATTTAGGGGTTCAATCCGAAACCCTAAATTGAGTCAGGGGTTTCAATTGAAACCCCTAAATTTTCAATTTAGGGGTTTCAATTGAAACCCCCCTTAAGTTTAGGCCTTAGGGGTTTCGGATTGAACCCCTAAAATTGAGGGGGTTTCAATCCGAAACCCCAAATCAGTTTGGGGTTTCAATTGAAACCCCTTAATTTTCAATTTTGGGGTTTCGGATTGAACCCCTAAAATTGAGGGGTTTCGGATTGAACCCCTAAAATTGAGGGGGTTTCAATCCGAAACCCCAAATCAGTTTGGGGTTTCAATTGAAACCCCTAACTCAATTTTGGGGTTTCAATTGAAACCCCTAAAATTGAGGGGTTTCGGATTGAACCCCTAAAATTGAGGGGGTTTCAATCCGAAACCCCAAATCAGTTTGGGGTTTCAATTGAAACCCCTAACTCAATTGAAACCCCTAACTCAATTTAGGGGTTTATGTTTAGAATTATGTCGTACGTGATTGATAAGTGCATGTTTAGAATTATGTCATATGTTGATTGATTTTTTTATTTTTTGTTGTGTTGTTGAATCAGGAATGTCTTCTCAAAGAGAGGTCACTGATAGCTCTCCCACCCCTACCAGTACCCCTGACCCAGAACCTAACCCTACTCCAACCCCTGGGAGTGGGAATACACCTTGCCCCGCCCCGCCCCTAAGCCCACACAAAGTAAGAAACCTGTTTCCGTAGTTTGGTCTCATTTTACCAAACTAGAGGGTGGTGACCCCAATAACCCACAAGCTAAATGTAATTATTGTGGAAAAATATATGGATGTCACTATAGGAAACATGGTACATCCCAGTTAAAGGTCCATTTAGAGGAACGATGCAAGAAGAGTCCAATATTAAGATCCTTAGTGGAGAAGGGTCAATCAAGACTAGAAATTGGAATGAAAAAAATGGCGGATGAGAGTAGTGGGGGTTCAACATTGAAGGGGTATACAAAGTATAATGTTGATGAGTGTAGAAGGAAGTTAGCTAGTATGGTTGTCATAGACGAGCTACCTTTTCAGTTTGTAGATGGGAGAGGGTTCCAAGAATTTGTCCAAGAATTGGAACCTAGATTTACTCTTCCTTCTCGCCACACTGTGGCAAAAGATATTAAAAAGATGTACTGGAAAGATAAAGATGTTTTGAGGGGCCAATTGGCGGGTTTGGTAGTTTGCCTCACTACCGATACTTGGACTTCAGTCCAAAATTTTAATTATATGTCTTTGACTGTCCATTTCATTGATTCTGATTGGATTCTCCATAAAAAGATTATCAAGTTTTGTCAAATAACTGATCACAAGGGTGAGACAATTGGGAAGGCCTTAGAGGCCTCAATCAAGGAGTGGGGGTTGAGTAGGGTTTTGACAGTTTCGGTTGACAATGCCTCGTCTAATGATGTCGCCTTGGGATATCTGAAGACTTATCTTAAAGAGGCAAATAAGACATTCTTGGGTGGTGAATATTTGCATGTTAGATGTTCTGCACATATCTTGAATCTAATTGTGACTGAGGGGTTAAAAGATGTTGATAACTCGGTTGCACGAGTTAGATTGGCTGTGAAATTTGTGAGATCTTCTCCTTCTAGATTGGAGAAATTCAAAATTGCTGCGAAGAGTGTGGGCATAACATCAAAGAGGGGTCTTTGTACTGATGTTCCCACCAAATGGAACTCAACCTTCTTGATGTTGGAGGCGGCCCAAGAATATAAAAAAGCCTTTCAATTATTGGGTGATGAAGACATTCAATATGTCAAATACTTTGATGAGCACGGGGGTTTAGGATTGCCTAATGATGATGATTGGGAGGTAGTTGCTATATTTGTTGATTTTCTCGGTCTGTTTTATGAAGTCACGTTGAAGTTATCTGCTTCTTTGCACCCTACATGCCATGAATTTTGTCAACAAATATGTAGGGTGAAAGAAGAATTAGACGACATGTGTAGGGGTTCCAATCTAAGGATGAGGGGGATGGCATTGACCATGAGGGTCAAATTTGACAAGTATTGGGGAGATTTGACTAGACTCAATATTTTGTTATATGTGGCTACTATTCTTGATCCCCGTCTAAAAATTTCTGGCATGTTATATGGTTTGGGACTTGCGTATGATCAGGCTTGGACTGATCTTATTGGTAAGATGGCCCGCGATACTCTTAATAGATTTTATGATGAGTTTAATGCAATTAAGGGTGGTACTACATCTACTACACCTACACATATCCCAACACCTCCTCCAGACACCGGGGCAACAAAGAAGCGTAGAATGGCATGGACGAAAACCCTTGCACATAATCCCACACTAGTCCATCAATCTATGGAGGTGGTTTCAGAGTTAGACAGTTATTTGTCAACGGATCTTATTCAAGATGATGATGATTTTGACATTTTAGGATGGTGGAAGGTAGCATCAAAGAAATATCTCATCCTTTCTGAGATTGCCCGTTGTATATTGGCCATCCCTATTAGCACCGTTGCCTCGGAGTCTGCCTTTAGTACCAGAGGGCGCATATTAGATCCTTTCCGTAGTTCATTGTCTCCTACAACTGTGGAGGCATTGATATGCACACAGAGTTGGACGATGGGAAATGATATTTATGTTCCGGATGTGTTAGATTTTAAAGAGACCGACGAAGAGGGTGGTGATCAGTCTGGATCTGTACTATCTGGTAATTATTGTTTTTATTTTATTATTTTGATTTATTTATATTCATTTCAATTTCATAATTATTTATATTTATATTCATTTCAATTTCATCAGTATTAATTTTAGTATTGATTGTTGTAGCAACACATGAGACGACTCAGACGATGTCTACCTCCACTACTATATGAACATGTGCTCAAGGCTCAAGCCTCAAGACTACCCATCCGGCCGCCTCAAATGTCACAGTCAAATACCCAAACCGCTCGCATCTTTGGACACTTTTATAATGTTGATACAATGTCCCTTGGACACTTTTATTTGTAATTTTGTAATTTGATTTAGACAGTTAGACTTTTCATTTTATTTTTGTAATAGCTTAGTTATTATTATTATTTATTAGTTTATTAGTTCATTAGTCTTAATTATATAAAATTGTGTATGTATATATTTATTTTCATTCATGAAATTTTTTTTTTTAACTCTTCTTTTTTAAAAAATGCAAAATATATTTTTATGGGCCTAAAATGGCCCAGAAGCTGTTTCTGGGCCATTTTCGGCCCATTACAGCGTTTTCTGGGCCAAAAAAGGCCCAGAAACCGCTTCTGGGCCTTAGGCCCAGTAGTGTGCGGGGGTGCGGACGGAGGACCCCCTCCACCCGCACCCCGTCAACCGGGACGGGGTCCCCCGCCCCCGCACTCCGGGGGCGGGGGGCGGATGCATTTCTTCACCCCCCGCCCATGCGGGGGCGGGGGGCGGGTAGCACCCCTACACACTACACAGTGAATCCTCTGGCATTGTTTGGCAAAAAAAAAAGACAGCAATTATTCGGGTCAGCCTCAATTTACATTTTCCAGTATCTTTCTGGGCTCTAAAGGGGGTGTCCGATTTACTGCAGAGAGGAAACTGTCGAACACATTGCTCTTGACAGCCGAAGAAAAGTGGAGGCCAGGTGATTAGAGTTACGTAGAAAGAGTTGGCTGGCCTTTATAGCAGAATCGTGGTCATGTTTTGAGATGCGAATGTTCATCATTACTATTTGGAGGTGCGTGTTTGTTTATCTTCTGAATGAAAATAAAGATTCTGCGACCGATGAATATTTGACATCTATAACCTAACATACAAGATACTACAATCTGGTTTTGGTTTAGTAAAAAGAGTAATAATACATGCAGTCGTGGAGTACACAAGCGCCTTACAGTTATTTTGAAATAGTGGAGTCTATTATTAAAAAAATAATTTTGTTATGTAGATCTCATATATATATTCATTTTTTTCAAAATGATTACACGGCATTTGCGCATTCACGATTACAACTATAATTTCTCTAGTAAAAATGATCCACTATAGTTAACAGGTAGCAATGCTTTATTGATGAGCAGAAATGCACACCTTAATCGCTCTGCAATAAACTCTATATTTCGTCTGAATAACCATAGTTTCCTCTCAATTTGAATCATCATTTCACTCTTTGTTCTAATTTTCTTCCGTGATCGAGTAACTTCCTATGATCCCAGGAATCCATCCCATCTTCTGAAAATCTATCTAGCATGCTTGCAATTTCATTCAAAGCTTCAACCTGTGAAGTTAACGAATAACTAAGCATCAAGTATCAAAAACCAAAACAAAAAACAAAAAAAAAGAAAAGAAACAGAACAAACAAACATATGTAATGATCAATGATGTATGTGTAGCCTAGTAAACATCAGATAGCTAATTTACGAGTAAAGCCTCCCTACAAATTCAGACTCAACTGATCATGTAAAGCCTCCCTACAAATTTACGAGTAATTTTCTCTGGTACCACTGCATATACTCCCTCTTGTCCACGTCATCATCACCTTCCACGATATGAAGTCGACGCATTGATCATGACCACTCGTCAAGCTCAGATTGCAGTTTGCCCCCAAGATGTCAACCCCATGATCACATGCACGGCTCACTCCCCCCATCTCTGTACATCCTTTGGGATTCCTTGAAGCATGCCAACTTGCTAAGGTCCGTTTAATTTTAATATAAAAATATGGTTTCAAGTTATCTCAATCTTAATATTTAAATATAAACATTTTTTAATTTCAAATTTTTAAATATTCTACTTTTTCAACTGATTATTATCTAATCATTACAATTTTTTCAAATTTTTAAACAAAATATAAAAAATAAATCAACTTTTTCAAATCATAAAAAAAAATTATATTATCGCAATATTTTAACTTTATAATATTTATATTTAACGATTTATCTCTCATTTTCCAAAATCTCATATATCATCTTAATTCAAATCATTTAACTACTATTTACAATCTATCTCATTATTATTTACATATTTTTATTCTTATTTCATCCCATCTATATAATCAAACGAGACATAAGGGAACATTCAAGAGATGGTTTTTTGCCTCCTCGAAGCATATGAGCAAACCATACTTTTTATAAACCAACCTATGGATATCCCAATGTTTCATTGAGAAATTTGAATGGGAATTTTACTTCCTATAGAGATATGCATAACATTAAGGTCTTGTTTGTTTTTACATATGATATGAGTTTAGATAAAAGTTAAAAAATAAATAAAATATTGTTAGAATATATTTTTTAAATATTAATTTTGTTTTGATATTTGAAAAGGTTTAATTATTTATTTTATTTTGTGTAAAAATTTAAAAAAATTATAATGATGAGATTAGATGAAATAAGTTGATAAATTTTGTAAAAACAAACGAGTCCTAACGATAACTCACAGGGCAACCAGAGTCAAATAAAAAAATAAATAAATAAAAAAATAAATAAAAAACCAAATCAATTACTGTCAATAAAGTTTAGATTTTGAGAAAAAGTCTCCCAATTTCATAGTTTTAGATCAACGTCTAATGAAGATTGGAGACTACGAACAACTTCCAATGTTTATTAGCAGCTGTCCGAGGGAGTCAATTAAGTAGACATTCGAATAGTGAGTAGAGATAAGATCAATTTAGATAAAATTTAAATAAAATCTTATTAAAATTTTATTTTTTAATATTATTATTATTTTGATATTTGAAAATATATAATTATTTATTATATTTTATGTAAAAATTTTAAAAAAATTATAATAATTAGATAAGATGAGTTAAGGTGACTCTTATATCCGTAAATGTATCATAATGATGAAAACAATCGGTATTTTAATTTTAGATTTTACAATAATTTTGACGTACTAGAACTTATTGTTTGTCGGGGAGAAAAGTTTAGAAATTTCCATATTACAATCACGACACGACATTACACGTGAGCGCAGGCATTTTTGCACATGCTCTGCAGGGAAAATAATTGTGCAGGCGAAACAGTAAAAATTAAAAACCATAGGATTTGATTATGGTCGTGCACATAATTCACGAGTTCTGAAACAATTGTTTGTTTTTTAAAAACATCTAATCTCACCTCATCATTACAATTTTTTAAAATTCACACATAAAATAAAATAAACAATTTAACTTTTTCAAATTCCAAAACAACAATAATATTAAAAAATATATTATAACAATATTTTATTCAACTTTTTAACTTTAATCTCAACTCATCTCATCTCATCTCCGAAAACAAACGAACTAGAACACTTGGTCACAAGAACTCTCATTCCCTTATCTATCCTTTTGTTTTATGGTTGGATTATGTTCAGTTGGATTGTGAATGTAAGAATGCTCGATCAAAGGAAACAACGCAACAAATTAACCGTTGCCCGACTCGTATTATGGATAATGAATAGAGTTATTTTGTGTGAAATCACCACTTGTTCCAAAAATTTAAGCTGACGAGAATAAGTAGATTTTTATTATTTATTTTATATCTTAACATTTCCCCTCATGTATGGGTCAAACTTATTTTCAATGGGTGGCCTAACACGTGAAATATTTAATTAAATGAGATAAAGTGTAGAGTCAGAGTTTGAACATGAACCTCTGCTCTGATACTATGTGAAATGTCTTAAAAACTTAAGCCGATGAGAAGAGGTAGATTTTTATTATTTATTTTATATTTTAACATTTGTTTTCTCTAGCAAATTGTCGGGGTTGGCCTGACAAGGGCACGTTTAGCTTGATATTTATTTGAGGATGAGAATCATTTTGATTGGACTCGAAAAAGAATTTTGCTACAAATAAGCAACTATTTACATCATACACTTTACACTTATAGTTTTTTATAGGGTGTGAAGATGTTTTTCATCGTGTATGAATATTTTTCATAGGGTGTATGGATATTTTTTTATAGGATGTTTAGTGTAGGATGGTGAATAGTAGTTGATGAGAAAATTTTATTCTAAAAAAAAAAAAAAAAAAAAAAGAAGAAAGGAATAGGAATGTCTAACCCTTTTGTGCTCAAGCCTCAATCCAGCACTGGAATAGGAATGTCTCTCGTGAGTGGGCTGACCGCGTTACCCAAAACCCTCCTATCTCTCTCTTTATCCAAACAGGAGTATTACTCTGCATAGAAATGCGAGCTTTGTCACTCATAACGTTAGAAAATGTCCTCCTTGGTCAGGAGCAATTACAGTCGCCAACTATCTTCAACTGCCATGGCAATGTGCTCCAGCTTTTGCCCTCAGATTCCAAACCAATCAAGAGCAAGACCCAGTTGCTCCTTCCCCAAAAAACCACTCTACGCCTTTTCTGTTAAGGCTTTCTCTTCTCAGACACCCAATGCTTCAGTTAAGGGTATTCTCTTAAACTATCTCGAGGCTCTTTTATTGGGTGTTCTCTTTTTTACTCCCTTTTTAAAAAATTTTAAAAATATTTTCAATGGATAAAGATTTCGGGGCCTGATTTGGGGCGCTTTTGTTGTTTAATGGAAGCTAGAAAAGCCTTTGCAAATTACTGAATTAGGGCGACTGTTTGATTCTTTAGGCGCTAGTATTTTGAAGGAATAAACATTTAGCATTTGAGTACAGTTGTAATGAATTATGGTCCTTCCTTTTATTGGCAATAGTTGATGTCGTACGATAACATTGCGGATAGATGTCAGTATGGTTGTGCGGCAGTGGAGGCGGGAAACAAGGAAAGGTATTGTGCTGAGGCGTGGCACGGTGATGGCATTTGACAATACTGATGACATTGATGGTTTTGGCGGTGGCTGCAAGGACAATAACAAATTCAGTTTTTGTTTTTGTTTTTTCTTTTCTTTTGGGGGGGAAGATGAAAAATGGTGGTGATGCTGGTGGTTAGTGATAAGGATTGTGGTAGTGTGTAGTGGTGGCGGCAGGGGGCTTGAAAAATTGAATTGGCGAGGTGGCAGTTACGGTGGTGGTGGTGTTGGAATATGGAAAATCTTTTCTTTTCTTTTCTCACTCCAATTCTTTTTTGAATTTACAGACAATGAATTGTCAGCACGGATTGGATTTCTAGGTCTTGGAATAATGGGTTCTCCAATGGCACAGAACCTTCTTAAAGCCGGGTATGACTAAAATTTTCCTTAATTAGCCGAGAAACCAGCCCATAATTAAATTCATTGGAAAAATTTATTATGTCCATGCCATAGGGACTGGACTTCTTGAGTGACTTGATTATTTGGCAATAATTTTCAAGGATTTTTTTTTTGTGACATATTGAATTCATATTCTCGTTTGTGACATATTGATGTTCATAACTATTCTGTATTTTAATCCCCTACTTGGCATGTCAGGTGTGACGTGACCATTTGGAATAGGACCAAGAGCAAATGTGATCCTCTTATCAACTTGGGTGCAAAGTAAGTATGTGGTAGGCTGTCAAATTGATATCTCTATGCACTTTTGACATCATTGCTGTATACCCTCAATAGTGATGATCTCGATGTTACAAGTATTGGATGAGATTCTTGAGACTTTAAACTTTCACTACTTCACACTATTGGTTTGGCCAAGGATCACTATTGACCCGCCCTAACGACTCAGTCATCTGGAGTAATGACCCAAGTCAAAGTCATGTTTAAGCTTACACTCCAAATGGACCGGTCAATATTATAATTGAAGTTCCTTGGATAGATTAGAAAGGCCAAGAACTTCTCGTTCTTATGTGATATTGGATCTCATTCACCACACCCAAGAGATAAGGGGTGTTATAGTCTTCCCCGCTCAAATATCTGATGTACTTTTGGTTATAATTGATTCCGATACCATTTGTAATGTCCTAAATAAAATTCAAGCCATATCTAAGCCTATATTCTAGAATGACCTAAAAATGTTACAATTGGAGCTCATGGAATCGTTATAAAGGCCAAGAACTCCTCAGTCATGGACAATATGGGATCTTATTCACTAAGCTTCCATTTACCATGCTTCCATAGATGTGAGGTGTTACTCCTATAAAAAAAAATTATGTGGGGTCTTACCTTTGGAGCTTGAATTCCCCTCGTGGAAAGGCATATTAAAAATTATTGGAGGCATATAAAAAATTATTGGCCCTAAAAGGTTGTGGTTTTCATATCTATTTCAGTATTAGTGTTTGACGCATGAACATGCATTCTCTAGCTTGTTGAATTTGATGTACCTGGACTAGTTTATCATTGATTGTTGTTGGTGTTTTCATCCGCAACTTCGCAAAACCCATATTGAGAGCTTTAATACGGGAAATTTTGTTATCACGATGGTTGTTCTTTTATGCAGATATAAATCAACCCCTCAGGAAGTAGCTATTTCTTGCGATGTCACATTTGCCATGCTTGCTGATCCTGAAAGTGCAGTGCGTATGTTTCATTTAGATTTTTTCCTTGCTTTCACTACTATCCCAGTTATAACAATTTATAGCTACTCTTTATCAGGTGGAAGTTGCTTGCGGGAAGCATGGGGCTGCTAGTGGAATGAGTTCCGGAAAAGGGTACTATCTATTCGTGTTCCTTTCATGTTTATGCATTTTCTCAACCATATATATCAGTCACTGCTCTAAGAACTGTATGAGAAGGCTACTAAAATCCTCTCAAACTTTTTCATATATGTTTTTCCATTTGCAGGTATGTGGATGTTTCAACAGTTGACGGTGCCACTTCTAAAGTGATTAGTGGACATATTAAAGCTACTGGGGCATCATTTTTGGAGGTGAATTTTTTTCAATATCGTTTCAAAATCTTTTCAGTGCATTATAAAGTGCAAATACTGTGCACTTTCCGCAACACACTCCTCAAGGACACCATAATTGTATTTTCTGTAATCTTCATTAAGCTTTTGCACTGTTTCTATAGGCTCCAGTTTCAGGCTCCAAAAAGCCTGCAGAAGATGGACAACTGATATTTCTTACAGCAGGTGGGCCATCTCTATTTTTCTTATCCAATGTATTCAATTCATTGATGGATTCCAGACTTAAAGTCTTTTTGTATTTGTTAGAGGACATGGTTGTAATTAGTATATTTCACGAGTATACAATGGTCATTTGTATGTAGTATGTATAGGATGTTGAATGTAAATGAAAATACGCATTCATTCTCTCTCACCATCTTCGACTACATGGTATCAGAGCAAAGTGTAGTCAGTTAGTGCTTGTGGTTGTGCGACAGAGTTAGTGGTGGTTGTGCGACGGCGCAGTGTTATCACCGTCGTTGTCTGTGGTGGTTATCGCCGGCGACGTCGTTGTTGTTGGTGGCCGGTATCTGTTTCAACGTTTTCCGGTGACCTCAGGTGTCGTCTCCGGTACTGGACACCAGAATCAAGATCGCCGGCGTTTTCTGTGCACACCGGTGTCTCTCCCGTCGTCATCAGCCGCCGGAATCCCTGTTTATCGCCGGCGACGTCGACGTCTCGGAGTGGTTGGTGGCAGGTCTCTACTATCCTGTCCTCGACTACGTATGCCCCTAATCCGGAGTAAGATCTTATTCCTATCCAGTATAACGTGTGTTTGGTAACATGTATACGGTAAACTTATTCCTGTTTAGGATAAGTTATCCTCATTCGGGATAAGCTATTCCAGTTTAGGGTTAGGTTTTGAAGCCGGTACCGGAGATACCCGAAACGCACCCGATACAGGCTGATACAACCCGGTATATACCGGTTCAGACCCGAAACAGAGCGGTTCAGACCCGAAACAGGCCGGTTCAGACCCGATACAGGCCGGTTCAGAACCGATACTTGCTTGTTTCGGCCGGTGCAGGCTTGTTTTGACCAATACAGATCCGAAATTTGGGTTTTTAATCCCAATTTTTCATCCATATTTCATATTTTGTGTGTATTCTTGACTCCAAGTTGAATTGTTGTGATACTTTTCTTCATGACAACTAAATTTGAGTCAATGTCTCTTGCACCAAACATTAGTATGCCTATGACTTCGGTGAAGTTAAATGGAAAAAACTATATGTTGTGGTCAAAATCTGTTGAAGTGTTTTTGAAAGGCAAGGGTCTTTGTCGTACTCACTTGATTGATCCAATGCCTAACTCAGCTAGTTCTACATTTGCTCAATGGGAGCAAGAAGATGCTCAAATACTGTCCCTAATGTTGACCAGTATTGAGCCTAATATTTGCACCAGCTTAATACATTTTGACACCGCTCAAGAGGTGTGGAAGCATCTCAAACAGATGTATTCGGGTGCTGGGAACATAACCCGTATTTATGAGTTGTGTCAGCAATTCTTTGGGTTGGAACAGGGTGGTTTGGGCCTAGAAGAATATTATTCTCAAGTGATAAGCATATGTGAAGAACTTAGAATGTATCAACCTATCACTTCTGATGTTTCAAGTATGCTAAAACAACGGGAAGATTTTAATGTTGTTCGGTTCCTTGTTGGCTTAAAACCTGAGTATGAGTCAGTGCGTTCTCAAATTCTGGCAAGTCCACAACTTCCTTCATTTCCTGATGTGTTCTCCCGACTTCAGCGAGCCACATTATCTGGACAAGGATCTCAGTTTTCTTCAGATCAGAGTAATGAGAGATCCGCTTTAGCTGCCTCTTATGTCGCTCCCGGTGGGCGTGGAGGCCGGAGTGGTAGAGGTGCACGTGGGGGGCGTGATGCCAGAGGTAATCGCACTCGAGGTCGTGAATCTCGTAAGTGCACTCATTGTGGTCGCACTAACCACTCGGTGGACTATTGTTGGGATCTCCATGGTAGACCATCTGGATCCGTTAATCAAGCTATTTGCCAAAATGCTACATCACCATCAACGAGTTCCAACCCGACTCCAGAGATGATTAGCATATCAAAGGATGAGTATGATCAGTTTTTGGCTCGCACACGAGCGACTTCATCTTCCATAGCTACTCATGCCCATTCAGGTACAGCGTCCGCCTGTCTTGTCTCATCTACTCAAGATCCATGGATCATCGATTCAGGAGCTAATGAACATTTGACCGGTTTGTCTTATTCCTTATCTAAGTTAGATACTTTGACATCTCCAAAGAGTGTTACTCTTGCTAATGGTTCTCTTGCTAAAGTTACAGGCATTGGATCCACTAAGCTCACCGATTCTATATCCTTGTCATTTGTTCTATATGCTCCTAGTTTTCCCTTTAGTTTATTGTCCATTAGTCAAATTACTCAAACTCTTCAATGTTCTGTGACATTTTATCCCTCTGTATGTATATTTCAGGATCTCAAGACGGGGAAGAAGATTGGTACGGGGCATGAAGCTGGTGGTCTGTATTACCTTGATGTCAAACAGTCACCCACTCGAGCCCTCACATCCTCATGATCTGCTTTTGAATGGCATTGTCGCCTTGGACACCCATCTCTTACTCTTTTAAAACGTCAAGTTAGGAATCTTGAAAATGCATCTTCCTTTCCTTGTGAAGCATGTCAGCTTAGCAAACACCATCGTGTGTCTTTTGTACCTCGAGTTGATAATCGAGCATCTAGTTCGTTTGAATTGGTTCACTCTGATATATGGGGACCAATCAACATTGTATCAAACAAGTTTCAGTATTTTGTTACATTTGTTGATGACTATTCTCGTATGACATGGTTGTTTCTAATGAAAGCACGATCTGAACTTCTTTCCATATTCAAAGTCTTTCGGAAAGAAATTAAAACTCAATTTAGACAAAAAGTTCAAGTTTTGCGTTCTGACAATGCTAAAGAATACAAATCTAGTGCCTTTGATACTTACTTAAGTAACAAAGGAATTGTTCATCAAACTTCATGCTCTTATACACCCCAACAGAATGGGGTGGCTGAACGCAAAAATCGACATTTGTTAGATGTAACCAGAGCACTTTTATTGCACATGCATGTTCCTAAACATTTTTGGAGTGATGGTGTTCTTACTGCGTGTCACCTTATTAACCGTATGCCTTTGTCAGTCCTCGATGGTTCCTCCCCATTCTCCATCTTGTTCCCTTTGTCTCCCCCTTTTTCTCTCCCTCCCAAAATCTTTGGGTGTGTTTGCTATGTTCATAACCTTGGCCCAGGCTTTGATAAGCTTGATCCACGTGCTACCAAATGTTTCTTTGTTGGTTATTCTCGGACTCAAAAAGGGTATCGCTGCTATAGTCCTACTCTTAGACGTTACTTTACTAGTGCTGATGTCACCTTTTTTGAGTCCATACCCTATTTCTCAACAACATCTTCAGTTGTTGAGTGTGATCCTCTACCATTACCTACTCTTACCCTTTCTCCTGCACACTCCTCTATTCCTTCCCTTGTTCCTTTACAGGTGTACTCGCGTCGTGTGCGGCCCCCGGCTCCCATGCCTCCACCAATCTTGTCTCTATCTTCAGATCCTGAGTTACCTAGTGCTTCAGACTCTCCACCTATTGCTCTCCGAAAAGGTACTCGTTCTTGTGTTACTCAACATCCGATTGCCCAATATGTCTCTTGTCATGCCTTATCTCCATCTTTTTCATGCTTTACTTCTCAACTTTCAAAACTTTCTGTTCCTAAGACAGTTCATGATGCTTTATCTGATTCGGAATGGAGGACAGCTATGAAAAATGAAATGGATGCTCTTCACCATAATGGGACATGGGATCTTGTTCCTCTACCACCTGGTAAACACCTTGTTGGTTGTAGATGGGTATATACAATCAAATTTCATCCTGATGGGTCTGTTGAACGTCTGAAAGCCCGCTTGGTTGCTAAGGGTTACACTCAAACTTATGGCATTGATTATGATGAGACTTTTTCCCCAGTTGCCAAAATTTCTTCTATTCGGGTATTGATCTCTCTTGCTGCTAACTTGGATTGGCCCTTATTTCAGTTGGATGTTAAAAATGCATTCCTCCATGGCGACCTAAATGAGGAAGTGTATATGGAGCAACCACCTGGGTTTGTTGCTCAGGGGGAGTATCGAGGTACTGTGTGCAAATTAAAAAAGGCATTATATGGTTTGAAACAATCTCCTCGAGCATGGTTTGGGAGGTTCTCTGATGCTGTATTAGCATTTGGTCTTCATAGATGCTAAACAGACCACTCGGTCTTTCACCTACACAGTGATGCAGGTCATATCTTGTTGGTTGTATATGTTGATGACATTGTAATTACTGGGAGTGACTCAGCTGGAATTGCTAGGTTGAAACAATTTTTACATGATCAGTTTCAGACAAAAGACTTGGGCAAACTTAGGTACTTTCTTGGAATTGAAGTCGGTAGATCTAAAAAATGTATTAACCTATCTCAGAGAAAATATGTACTTGATCTTCTGGAAGAAACTGGCATGTTAGGCGCATGACCTATTGACACTCCTATGGACCTAAATCGTAAACTCTTGAAAGATGAAGGTGAGTTGTTTGGAGATCTGGGTCGGTATCAAAGACTTGTTGGAAAATTGAATTATCTTACTATCACTAGACCTGATATCTCTTATGCAGTGAGTGTAGTGAGCCAATTTCTACAAACGCCCAGGGTCTCACATTGGGATGCTGTAATCCATATTCTTCGTTATCTTAAGCGAGCTCCTGGCCTTGGACTATTGTATAGACTAAATGGACACCTTAGAATTGAAGCTTTTTCAGATGCTGATTGGGCTGGATCTCCTTCAGATAGAAGATCGACTACTGGATATTGTACCTTTGTAGGAGGTAACTTGGTTACATGGAAGAGTAAGAAGCAAACAGTAGTAGCTCGGTCTAGTGCAGAAGCCGAATACAGAGCAATGGCTCACACTCCTAGTGAGCTGACATGGTTGCAACACTTTCTTCAAGAGATTGGGTTTCCAGCTCCTGTCCCTCTTCAGTTATTTTGTGATAACCAAGCTGCACTGCATATTGCATCTAATCCTGTATTCCATGAGAGGACTAAACACATTGAGATTGATTGTCACTTCATTCGGGATAAGATACTAAGTGGTGACATTTCTACACCCTTTGTGAAGTCTGCTGATCAACTTGCAGATATGTTTACCAAACCATTGTGTTGTAGTCGGTTAAAGTTTATTTGTTCCAAGCTAGGTTTATATGATATATATGCCCCAGCTTGAGGGGGAGTGTTAGAGGACATGGTTGTAATTAGTATATTTCATGAGTATACAATGGTCATTTGTATGTAGTATGTATAGGATGTTGAATGTAAATGAAAATACGCATTCATTCTCTCTCACCATCTTCGACTACAGTATTTAACACAAAACTCAAATGTAATTATCAAATTTAAAAGTTATGAAATTCTATTTTTATATTTGTTGATAAGTAAGAACTATTCGTCAGAATATAATTTGATGTATTTGCATCGTTCGTTCTTTATGTAATTATATGATTAGTCTGCTCCTAATTTCTGTACCATTTTTGTTATATCCATTGTTCAGAATATAGCTTTTTGTATACATTGTTAAGTCCATGTCCATGATACCATGTAGGAAACCTAACAGAAATAGACCATTGGCTGCATTTTTTCAGGCGACAAATCTCTGTATGAAATGGTTGCTCCACTTCTAGACATCATGGGGAAGGTATTATCGTTTCTAGTAACCTTCTAAACTCTCATTACCCATTTGAAGTCTGGCTGCATAATTTTTGCTTTTTCCAGTCAAGATTTTACCTAGGGGATGTTGGAAATGGAGCTGCAATGAAACTTGTTGTCAACATGATCATGGGAAGGTTCTGCATTTGCTTCCACTAAAGTTCTTTAATAAATGTGCTTCTGTTGTTCGGTTTTAGTGAAAACGCTTCCTTTAACTTTTTCCTACATTTTGTAGTATGATGGCATCATTTTCTGAAGGATTGCTTCTCAGTGAGAAAGTAGGATTGGATCCAAGCGTATTAGTAGAGGTACAACTCGCCATATCTTGCTGGATCATTGGCTCTATGTCACCTTCAATTAAACTCCACCTGCATTGATTCTCTCTCTCTCTCTCTCTCTCTCTCTCTCAATGAGTTTTTATCATTGTGGCTGAATAGTCAGACACAGGCTGCCGTGTAGTTTGTGCTAGTTGAGTCTGATTTTACGCATACGATGTAGGATTGATCACATGAGACCATGTCAAGAGTAGGGATTTGTCTATTGTTAGCCAGTTATTTATTTAACCCATTTCAGGGTCTCCTCCCACCACTTTTGCCACACTAGTAAATTCTCCTAATCAAGACTTTGACCTAATATGCGTGATGGAAACTTTTTGGAAATGTAACAGTTTTGTTGCCATTTGTCCAAAGGGCAAAATATATATATATATATATAAATAAAAAAACAAATAAAAATAATTGCTTTGGCCTATTCGTTTTTCTATGTCTGAAGTAAGATAATTCTACGTACTCTCAAGTAAGGCACGGCTTGTTACACATCACAAAAATGATTTTTTTTTTTTTTTTTTTTAACGTATAGAAAAAAAAGAAAGAAAAAGAAATCAGGTTTGATGCCACTGTATTTAATTAGTCACTGGCTTTTCAGGGAATATCGTCCCCGCGTGATGAAATCTTCTTCTTTTTTTCTTGTGTTAGTTTCTCTATTGTTGTAGTCCATGTACAATTACTTGCCCATCGTCTTTCTAATTAAGAAACAAGTTTCTATCCCGAAAGAAAGTTGTCATGAAGGTTTCTTTAAAATCTTTGCAGGTTGTCTCACAGGGTGCTATTAGTGCACCAATGTACTCAACCAAAGGACCATCAATGATCCAATCCCTGTATCCACCCGCTTTTCCTTTGAAGCATCAGCAGAAGGTTTGTAATTTTGCTGGACTGTCCCGCTATCACATCAACACATTCTCTGGTCTAATGGCAAGGTTAACGATGACAGGACCTGAGGCTTGCTCTAGGATTAGCAGAATCTGTTTCCCAGTCTATTCCAATTGCAGCAGCTGCAAATGAACTATACAAGGTTGCAAAATCTCATGGCCTTAGTGACCACGACTTTTCAGCAGTCATCGAAGCATTGAAAGCTAAATCGCAGAACTCTGCAAAATAGAAGAAGTGTTCATCTTGCATGGGGATTAATTTGTTTTACAACAGGTGATAAGAAAGAGATTATATGATATTTAGTTGTTCAGGTGAAAATGTAGGCTGTTTTGTGGCGTTCTTAACCTTGGATGCTTTTCATGTGGTTTGTGTGTTTCTTGTAGGGGGCCACGACTGAATCCACTTGCGTAAGTGAAATACTTGATGACATGCGTAATAGAAACGTATTTCTCTGATTCAAATTCTCCAGAAGTTTTTGTAACTTTCACTGTCCCATGAGACGTCTGAAACTTCATCTGTACAATATCTCCTGATATTTATGTTATTCCAATATTAATTTTTAATAAATAGATAAAAAATTTCCTTTTTGGAGTTAGGCTTTGCTTGGGAGTTCGGGGAAATGAAATGGAACGGAAAATAATATAAAGGAAATGAATGGACATAATGGAGTGGAAATGGAAAATAAATAATCTTATATAGAAGTATATAATATGTATAATATAAATGAATATTTTGTAACAGCATTACTATTATGCCTTTTAAAAAAAAAATTAGAATAGGAAAGTTTTTCAAAAAAGAAAATTATAGTATTAGATGAGGATTTTCTTCTGTTTTTATTAGATAATATATTAAGAATGGAATGGTAAGATTAATAAAAATTATGACTTTTGGAAAGGGAATGTACATGATCTAATTGCACTTGATGACTTTTTCTATTTATATCTTGAAATAAATATCTTAGAATGTGTAAATTTTATACATTCATTTTGAAAAATAAAAAATAAATATGAAATCTACCTGAAAAAATTATTATTATTTTTAATGATGAATTATATATTTTTTCAAAGAAAGTGTGCCAGACTTGTACATGACATTACTCAAATATTTGATATTTAAAATGAATTGTTAACAATAAAATAAAACAAGAAACCTTCTTATATATTTTAAGAGTAGGTAATGTTAAGGGTCCTACCTGCATAGTGCGCACCCTGCCCCTCGTTCAATCCAGTGATCCATTGGGTTTATAAATTATTTTTGGGTCTAAGAATTTTTTTGGACCAAATTATAATATAATTTAAATTATAAATTAATATATATATTTAAAAATAATATAAACTCATTAGAGTTATATTTTAGATTGTTTTGGCTTCCTAGACCAATTTTTATATAGGAGCTAAAGTAATACAATAGTCATACTTAAACAATGTGAGACTTACTGTCATTAACTTAAATTCAATTTCAAGTTTTTAACAATTTGTATATATCTATATACAATATATTTATATAAATATTAAAAATATAATTTTTTATATTAAATAGGAGAGGGGTGCAGAGCACACAAAGGGGCCCTGCTAGGGTTAGCCTGCCCCTTGCCCCCCGCCCCCGCTAGGGGTCTTCCATGCCTTGCCCCCGTTGCCCACCCCTACCTTTACACTTTATTTACTACTAGTTTATTACTATTTGTTTTCCTTTTCTACTTGAATATGGATTAAAAATATTAGAATATGACTTTCTTGCATGATTTAAAAGGAAAGAAATTCAACCAACCAACGAGATTGTGTAAATTAATTAAAAATAAATTCAATTTTATAAAACTTGACTCAAAGAGCAAAAAAAAAGTTGAGTTCTATAAAATTAAATTTATTTTTAATTACATTATATGATATTGAATTTATTTTATTATAGATTATGTAAGAATGTCATAATATTTTTAATCTAGATTCAAAAAGAAAAAAAAAATATGAATAGTAAAACAGTAGTAAAGGTATAAGGGTATTATTAACCTTTGTATAATTTCTTTGTCTAGAATATTTTTCATATTTTAATATCAAATAAATATAAATGTAAATATTGGGCCGTGCACGAGACGCTCGCTATCCGCAAGTGTGACACTGCACGCTCATCATCATCATCTTCGTCGTATAAAACCCCTTTGAAAGTTGAAAACGTGAGGGGGAGAAACACTCGCTAAGCTCGGTCTCAATAATTTTCCCTCCCTCTTCCTCCAGTTTCCCTCATTTTCTCTCTCTTATAGGGTTTGCTTGTTCCTCCCCCTCCCATACAACAGCCAAGACGAGAAAGGAAAAAAAAACAATGAGTAACAACAAGGACAACTTGGACTTGTCTGATCTCGACTCCGCTCTGCCAGCCGCCGCCGCCGGTATTACCGCACCTTGAACCCTAATCATTCTCTCTAAGCTTTGTTCCTTTAATTTTTCTTGTATCAGTTTATTATTTCCGCATTTTATTGTGTGAAACGCGTTGAATTTTATATTAGTTACAAAATCGAACGTGTGTGTATACTATCTAACAAAAGTGGATACTGGCTTTCTTCTACTGATCATGATATGAGCTCTAAGACATGTTTGTTGTTGTGTATAGCTCTTAGTGAGGAGGATCGAGCTGGTCTTGTTAATGCGCTTAAGGCAAGTTTTTCTTTGTGCAAAACAAACATGTGTTTGGTATAGTTAAGTTGCTTATCCATGAAAAAGAAATTTGGGTTCTGTTTTGGGCAAGAGAATAATGAAAATGATGGCAAAAATATATTTTGGTGGCTGTTTCTAAAATCTAGTTTAGCATAAAAAAGGCCTTGTGCTTGTTTAAAGAAGCAAGCGAAAGTGCCGGAAAAAGAACGAGTCCTTCCAGATTCTTTTTCGTTTTCAATAATTTTTTTTGTACTTGGAAACGTATTAATATCAGTGCCACACATTTTTTGATTCCTGGTTATATTTTCCTGATGATGTACTTATAAAAAATATTTTTCTGGCAATGCATTGTTGGATACTTTTCAGGATAAGATTCAGAGTTTGGCTGTGGGGAGCTCAGATATTCTAGAAACCCTTTCACCCAAAGTCAGGAAGCGTGTTGAGGTTCTGAGAGAGATTCAGGTTAGCTTGCCTGTAAAGTCTATACGTTATTGATCTGTCTGTTAAGTTATCAGTCTTTTTCAAAAAAATACTGGACTTTGGTTAGCAGAAGTAGGATAAATACCATCCATAAAAGCATTATAAATATAGTCTTAATGATACCTTGGACAAAGTCTGCAGACTGCACTCTCAAGTATATCACTGAATTGACTTAATTGCATACTTCAGTATAAGACTGGAATGACTAATGCAATGCTTGACATGTTGTTATGGTGTAGAATACATACATACATACGTATATATTGCTATACTTGTTTTTGGGAAGGCTGATTATTAAAAAAAAAATATTTACCCCAGTTGTTGGGCTAGTAATGGATTAATTGAGGGTCACAAGCGTAAATTAGACTAGAGCTATTATCTTATTGTTGATGTTTGTAACATCTGTTCCAAGGCACTTGAGTTGGTGCCTCTGTGAAGCTGCCTCACCTCAAGGGTATATGGCATCTTGCCTCACCCAAGCACCTTGTCAAGCACCCAGTTTTCATTTGAACTTGGTGGTCTTTGTGTGAGGAGTGCTGGCTTGAAACTTCAAACTTAGGGCTGAAGATTAACTTTGCACATTCTTACTTTCCAGAGCCAACATGACGAGCTTGAGGCAAAATTCTTTGAGGAGAGAGCAGCACTGGAGGCTAAATATCAGAAGCTTTATGAACCACTTTACACAAAGGTATCTATATTACTATAATACTACAATAAGTGCGTTCTGCATCATAGCAATTGGCATAGTTACATTATTCTTTATAATGTTCTCCAGGATATAGATTTATCAAAACTTCCTAGTATCAATATATTTGGAATACAACTGAAATGTTGTTGATTTACAAAGTTCACATACATGTCCTTTTAACTCATTTTTTATTTGGTCCTTGCAGAGATACCAGATCGTGAATGGTGTAGTTGAAGTTGGAGGAGTTGTAAAAGAAGCTGCTGTGGATCAAGAAGGGGACAAAGCTGCAGAAGGTATCACTCAAGAGTTAAATATTTTATCCATTTACAACCATTTCTCCTTGTACTTTATGTTTGATTTCATCTGGCAATGCAGAGAAAGGGGTGCCTGACTTCTGGCTTACAGCTATGAAGACTAATGAAGTACTAGCTGAGGAGGTGAGAAGGTTTCATAAGCCGTTATCCATGTTATTCATCTGTTGAATTGATTGTAGAGTATGATTTACTGTTTCCTGGAGTAGATCACAGAGAATGATGAAGGGGCTCTGAAGTACCTCAAAGATGTCAAGTGGTATAGAATTGACAACCCAAGAGGTTTTAAGCTGGAGTTCTTCTTTGATCCTAATCCCTATTTCAAAAACTCCGTCCTTACAAAAACATATCACATGATTGATGATGATGAGCCTATATTGGAGAAAGCGATTGGGTAATGTAATCTCTGTTTTTATTATGAAACATTCTGTTCTCTCCCCCCAACCCAAAGTCTCTTATCATGCCAGGGTGTTTTGTAGGACGGAGATTGAATGGTATCCAGGGAAAAGCTTGACGCAGAAGCTCCTGAAGAAGAAGCCAAGAAAAGGATCAAAGAATGCCAAACCCATCACAAAAACTGAGAGTTGTCAAAGCTTCTTCAACTTCTTTAACCCTCCACAGGTTCCTGAGGATGATGATGATCTTGATGAAGATGCTGTAAGTTTGGTTTCCTTGTATAGCAAGATGCAAATGGAATTGGAAGAATAATAAAGCCATCTTTTTTTTATAAGCACAATAAAGCTATCGTTTCTTACTTTCGTGATGAATTGATAGGCTGAAGAGCTCCAAAATCAAATGGAGCAGGACTACGACATTGGGTTAGTCGAAATTTTTTATTTTATTTACTATTTGCTATTTATTTTTTTGCTTGGGCAATAGAACTTAATTTTCTAATAATGCCTCCAGGCATATCCATTGACGAGGCATCCTTAGGGAGAATGTACCTTTAACATTTTGAGGTGTTTGTTGCGCATGTGATCAACCTGCTTGATTTCTTTGGAGTTTGCTGGGTTGGTTAGTCTGATATTGCTTTTTAAGAAAATGTAGTCATTGCAAATGAAAAGGGCTGTAAAAACATATTGTTGAAACATATCTAGGTTGTTTCCCTGATTGGTGACATAGGATGAAGTGGATGCTTCACATGATATATAAGACCAACAGAATTGTAATACTCATAGAGTTATATATTCTGCAGTTGTCTAAATGCTTACATGGGTATTTAGAATGGGAAGGCGTATTTGTTTTGTCTATTCTCTGACTTTGTTTCTGAAAATGACCTTTTGTTCATGTTACTGTGTAGATCAACAATCCGGGATAAAATCATCCCTCATGCAGTGTCATGGTTTACGGGGGAGGCTGCACAGGAGGAGTATGAGGATATTGGAGATGATGATGATGAGGGGGATGATGAGAATGAAGAGGACGAGGATGATGACGAAGATGATGATGATGATGATGACGACGAAGACGACGAGGAAGAGGAAGTTAAGGGCAGGAAGAAGGTATAGATATCATCAAGATTTTTACTTATCCTATTCTATTTCAGTTCTTGAATACCAGATAGATTTTCTTTATTCTTTATTCTTTTTTATTTGTTGCTGATGTGTTATTTTTCCATCATTTCCTTGATTACTGCAGTTATCAACTGGACCCAAGGTGAGATTATCTAACGTCTGTGTTTTCTGGTGATTTGCTGTGCGAGTGTCTAAGCAATTCTTATGTCGAGTTGGTGATATATTAACTCAAGGATTGTTTTGCAGAAAAGTGGAAGGACACAAGCTGGGGAGCAAGGTGAGCGACCTCCAGAATGCAAGCAGCAGTAGTGTATTTATGTGCATTTTTTTTCCTGTCTTTTCGCCCTTTCCGGCTTTTATGGAGTCCCTCACATTTATTACCCACTATTTGTATGGATATTGACTGATTGATTGCTCTGTAAAATGTACGGTAGTTTCTTCGGTGGTTAGTTCCATCCAACATTGAACAATGGACCTTTGTAAATTCACCAAAACAACGCATGTCATTTTACGTAAGGGTTTATTGAAAGTGATATAATGGAGCTGAGGAGTATGTATATACGCGTGTACATATATATATTCCTATGCGTTGAGATCTAGAACTGATGCGTCTGGCGATGTGAATTTGCTTACTGGAGAGAGGGGGAACCCCCTTCCTCCTGAACGTTCATCTTGGTAGTTGATAAGAGTAGCAGATGCCTTAAACGAACGATGAATTCTGACATTTAACAGCATTCGTGTCGTGTGATATAAAGCAGCTTGCTCGTTCTTGTTCAAAATGTAGCCAACCAAAACTAGTCACGTAATTATTTCATAAAACATAGTATAGTATAAATGCAAATCTACAATAAACAGTGATATATAAGAGAGAGCAG
Organism: Juglans mandshurica; assembly: GCA_022457165.1. Classification (NCBI taxonomy): domain Eukaryota; kingdom Viridiplantae; phylum Streptophyta; class Magnoliopsida; order Fagales; family Juglandaceae; genus Juglans; species Juglans mandshurica. The sequence continues at coordinate 8,287,438 of CM039619.1, read as the reverse complement.
TATACTATTTCGAAACATTCCTTCTCCTTGTATAGAGTTCTTCTATTACATAAAAAAATTGGTGTTTAAAAGCACCATTTATTGGGAGACACATTCCAGTTTGAAAAAAGAAAAATAGTTTTTAAGGCCCAGATTATGTTCCTCACATTAATCCTCATATGTATTTCATACAAATAAGTCTACGTACTTCTAATTAAGCTTCGAAAACATGTGAATCGAGAGAGAATGACATAACTTATAAGAGCAAAATTATATAAATGATTTATTAGAATCCTTTGGGAGCTTTAGATAGATGAATAAATATAGATAGATATCCCTCGATGCACAGCACTCCTCTGGTCTCTACCCTTCTCTCTCTCTCTCTCAATCTCTCTCAAATATAGTGTACAGAGCAAGAAGTTAATAATCAATAAAAGCGATATTTCCGCTTCTTATTATAATTACTATTATTAAAAAATAAAATTTGTTTAAAATTATATTGCTCTCCTCCTCCACATGACTTTCTCTGGGAGCTAGGTAGGTAGGTCTACTTGAAAGTTTCAACTCCTAACTGAGATGAGCTTTCTTCATGCTCCAAGCACTAACTGTGAATTGGACTTTCTCAGTTCCATTATTGAAAACGTGCAAGTGGGCCTTATCATCAATTGCCAATGTGGGGTAAACTCTAGCCGTGATGCAACCCTTTCCTTTTCCACCAAAGCTCTCCACAATGGAATGATCAATCTGGGGAAAATAATTTTACATTATGATTAAATTAAGAACTCCCAAACGCATCAAGATGGAAAATTCATATTAGTAAATGGGAAATGTAGACACTTATGGTAATGGTCAATGGTCTTAGATCTCAAACAAAAATCACTAGTCAAAATGATTTGAGTATGAACATTATCTTTGAATCTTTACTCAATAGAGGATATGTAATCTACTGCCAAATACTTTAAAAACTTCGATTATTTTATCGTGAGATGTTAGGAAAGAAAAATCTATAGGCATACTTGTTTCAGAGTTTGAAATGTCTAAAAACTTTGGTGGGAAATACTTGTATAGAGTTTCCCATCACTGCAACGTAGGTGAGGTCATGAACATTCAGAAAGACTGACCTTCACAATGCAATGTATAGAAATTGGAATATTATGCCCGAAGTTTCATAGAAACTTACCAAACTTCTGAGTGACAGCTTCTCGCGTGAAGGGTCCACTTCCAGAAAAGCCCCATAATTTGTCTTATCATTGTCATTATTCAAGGAAGACCTGCCAACCAGAGAAAAAAAGCATTAAAAGAAGTTCAAAACTTCGAAGTTTTTTTTTTCTTTTTGGTTTTTGTTTTGAAGTTTTGTTAAGACCTGCTTTGGTCACTGCACATTAACACCACATATTTGTCTTGGCCTTTGAATATTCTAAAGAACACTGCTGTGTACTCTTGCAAGCCCTTTGAAGCCAAAACTAGCAGTCCAAATGGTCCCAAACCCCCTTTAACTGATGCACCCTTTTTGCTGCACAGCACTTGTGGATTTGTCCAACTTGGGTTCAGCACTTCTGCTTTCTCCAACTCACTTATTCCGAATGAAACCTCAACATCAGCCTGTGGATGTGGAACACAAAGAAAATCACTGTTTTAGCACAATATATAGGAGCACTAATGACAGACAATATCATTCTATCAATCTATTAATGTGTTGAAACTATATCTGTAATTACACGTAATTCTAAGATCCCATTGCTGAATTACAACCAAAAAGCATTCACCTGCACTGCTGTGACACCAGAAACTTCGAGTGCTGATCCTCCCTCAAGCACTTGCTTAGGCAAGTGGACTTCGTGTCCACGCAGCTTTTCAATTTCTCTTATGGGCCATTGTACCAATTGTTTTCCTGATGTATCCAGCCAAAGTGTCCTTGGAATTGCCTGCAAAATGTGCTCCAAAAAACAGCTTCGATTAATAAAGCTCAAACAAATGCTGATTTCTGCTATAGGCCAACTCTGTAAGTTGGTAGGCCTAGCTAGACCTTTCTATATGGCAATAATTGACAGACTTACGTGAACTCCAGACCATCCCTTCTTAATATCATCATGGACACTCGAAGACTCATTGATCCAACCCAACAAAATTCTTCTGTTCTTTGCGCTGTCAAATAAAGTTTTCGAAGCATAATACTTTCCATAATCATATCTCAACCCTGAATCGCTGTCCACCTGCCCCTTGTCCGGAACGTAGATATCCTTGCCAAGGTTATAAGTTCCAATCGTGTAGTACTCGTGTTTGGTGTCGTCCAAGCTCACCTTGAGCACATGTTTAACATCCGGACCCATGATTGATGTGTCAACACCAAGTTTGGAATTGACCATAACGGGGAAAAAGTCAGGGCATTCCCACATTCCGGTGTCCTTTGCCGAGTGAAGTGGGTGCTGGGATTTAACCCAACGAATGAAGTCTTTACTTCTATAAAGAATAGCTAATCCCCTGGTGTGCCTTTTGCTTCCAATGATCACTCTCCAAGTGCCATCAGGGCCTAACCAAGCAGAGGTTGGGTCCCTAAAGGAGCTTGAATTGATTTGGTTAGCCGAAGTGGGCGCCATCAATGGATTTTTGGGGGACTTGACCCATTCCCTAAGGTATGGATCAGAGAGGTTTTTGGGAATGGCCAAATTTTGGACCTGATGGTTCTGGGGGTCAATTCCTGTGTAGAGAATAACTGGGGTGCCCCAGGGGAGGATTGTGGTGGAGCCAGACCAGCAGCCATTGATATCGGACGGCTGTGATGGGTAGATGGCCGGCTCATGTGGGGTCCAGTTCACCAAGTCCGTTGATGTAGAGTGGGCCCAGACAATGTTGCCCCAAACTGCACCTTTGGGATTGTATTGGTAGAAAAGATGGTAAAGTCCCCTGTAAATCATTGGTCCTGCAGACATGAATCGCAAGAAGTTGAAAGAAAACCTTTAGGAAAAAAAAAAAAAGAGAGAAAAAAAAAAAAAAAAAAAAACTGGAAGACCAAATGGTAAAAGAGCTGACCATTGGGATCTGCATATTCAAAGACACCCATTTGTCCGTTCCAGAATCAGAACATGTCAAGATGACAAAAACAAGGAGGAAACACAGTTAGAGATACGAAGTCGGAAAATGAGACAGCAAAGAAAGTAAAAACAAAGGGTGAAAGAAATACCATTGATCCAGTTTTGGGGGGGTTGGAAGTGATAAGAAGTTCTATAAGGCTGATGTTCAGAGGGAGATGAAGAAACTTGAAGGTTTCTGTAAACATGATGGGAAGCTTCAAGCTCAACAACAGCATGGCGGAGAAAGAGAAAACAGAAAACCAGCCAAGCAGAAGAGATGGCCATGGTTGCTTTGTGAGAATGAGAGGAAAGGTAATGAATACTACGACTATTTATAAAGAGAGAGCTTTGAAGGTGTGAATAATCTTGAGAGGATAAAGTTATCCTTTTTTCACCAGGCCTAAATAATTTTCAAATAAGAGAAACACAGCTGCAAGGGGCGAAGGATCTCCGAAATATGGGGACTATGTTAAGTCAAAAGTCAACATTAACTGTGGTGTGACATATATATAGACACACACACAGCGAAGACATTGATTTGTTAAACAACTACTGCAGAGCTATGGTCGGATCTGAAGAAAATGAGCTTAATTAGATCACAGGAGAGCAATTGCTGTGGGTACTAAACCAGGCATCAAGGCAAGTAGAAAAATAATTGTGTGTGTGTTTACGAGGGAAATAACAGGATGGACAACAAGCATCGTATTTGCATTGCTCTATTTGATAAAATAATATAAAAAGCTTCCTGTATTTGGGTAATATATATATATATATATATATATATATATATGAGTTTTGCTATACAACCTCCATCACACTCCACACTTTTTTAAATTTTTAAAATTTTTAATATTTTTTAAAATTATTTTTTGAGTTTATTCTTTTTAAAATATTTCAAATTTTTTATTCATTATTCATATAATAAATATTTAATAAAAAAATAATAAAAATTAAAAATAATATAAAGTGTGGAGTATTATGAGATTGTGAAGATTTTTTTGTATATATATATATATATATATATATATATATATATAGGAGTGCATACAGGAAATCGAGAGAGAATATTTCAGCATTATTACTGGGGAGAAAACATGTGCTGATCAGAACCTTGTTCAGAAATAGAATATTGTGCTCAGAATTGTAATTTATTTTTTAGACAAAAAAGAAGAATAGTATATATGTATATGTACTGTTTAAACTAGCCTATTGTCCACAAGTGGCTGGCAGGCTATTATATTTAGAAAAAATATATTCATTATTTCATGATGTGTCATTAGATGATAGGTTTACAATTGAAATATAATAAATAATTTCTAATTATCTAATGTCACATCATGTGATAACGAGAGGTCGTGAAATTTGCTCCTCCCACAACATCATGAAAAATCTCCCTAAAAAAATGCAGCATGCTCCTTCAAGTTCAAAGCTTGGTGCTTAGCCTGTTAGCTCATGACTAATCTTAGCATATGCATGCAGTTACTGATTTTGAAAAGTTGTCTTCATAATTGCCCGGCCAACCCGTTTTTAAGGTCCCAATTTGCAATGGTTGTTCCATCCATCCAAGCAAGATCATGAGTACTGCATGGTTCGTGATTTAGAAAAATAAAAATAAAATTATCAAGTAGATTATATATTCATGATTGATGCTTAATTATTAATTTAAAACATTATGGATGAAATATTTATTATTATGAATAATACTAGAGAAAAGCTACTATAGCGGTGCACACTTTGCATTCACTGCGTGGTTGCTTCTAGTTGATTGTTCCCAACACTCACTTGGGAAGATGTGTGGTTTAGAAGATGCCACATCATATGTACAAAATGGATGCTTCTAATAGTGACTTCTATCTATATTTATTCTCTTATCATATATATATATATATATATATATATATATATATATATATCGACATAACGAGCTATGCATATATTTTCCTGATCTTGACCCAGTCATGATGCCAATTACCGTATATCAGAAAAATGTCCATAACCGACAATATTTCTACAAATATCTTTGACTTTATTTCCAAAAAATTAATTAATACATGACCTTAGTATTTCTCTGTGTCCCATCATTAATTTCTTCTATTTCCCCCCCCCAAATTAGAACGTAATTATTTGGATATATAGGATATACCATTTATTTGTTTTTCTTGTAGTACGTACGTACCGTCGGTATGATAAGATGATCAGATAAGACATGACGATTTCAATCTAGAAACTACAAATTAAACCAAGTCCTTGATTTCGCATACAGAAATTAAAGAGAGAAAAATGCGCAGACTGGTTAGACTAATCCACCGATACATGATGGATCAATTAAGGCGAGCTTGACTGCCTACGTACTTGCGTTTTAACAATTACGTGTTTGAATCCTAAACCACTTTCTCAATGTGTAATGTTAATTAGCTTACAGATTAATGATCAACTCAAGGAAATGAAGAGGACTTACAGATTACATGATGGTATATATATGATCATGTCCCCGCGCGCGGGATGATGCTTTTGCTGAAAGAATATATACATATGGTTGGTTTGGTTGAGCGAGCTACGTACGTTAATATATTTTAAAACCGGTCTGATATATCTTGATGATCTTAATTTGTTTGATCAATTTATTTGAGCTTTCTTCATGCTCCAAGCACTCAATCTGGTGATCCCAATATTCTCAGTTCCATTATTGAAAACATACAGGTGAGCCTCAGCATCATTAATGGCCAATGTAGGATAAACCCTAGCTGTGATGCAAGCCTTTCCTTCTGCACCAAAGCTCTCCACGATAGAGTGATCAATCTGTAACAACTTTAAGGGATCAAATTCTGGTATATTAATGGATTAATTAGGACACAAAACCAGGAAATATACATGACCTGATAATTAATTAGGAAGCAATATCAAAGGTACAAAAGTCAAACATGGTACATATAATATACATACAATCGTGGAATGCGTAAATACCGTACAGTCGCTTTGAAAAAAAGTAGGATCCACTATTAAAAAATTAATTTCTTTTCATGTGGATCTTATATTTATTTACTTTTTTTAAAACGATTGCACGACATTTACACTCACGACTGTAAGTATCATTTCTATATATATATATATCAGCTAGCAGTCGGCCTGTTATATTCATGATCAAGTGTGAATGTTTAGCCATTGACTACTAGGCATGGTTTTGTCACCCTAAGCAAAAGTAGCTAGCTTTATTTGTTAGTCACTGCCATATTCAATTCTAATACAGATGAGATGGAGGGACACATGCCAAAGACATGTGGGGCTAGCTAGATCTTGCTTTGTTTAAAGCAATAGGCAATTGTCTTTGATAGTAGTTTTTGTTTAATAGAGTGGAGGAGAGGATTCGAACCTTGATTCTCTTAATAAAAAATTAAAATGTCACCAATTAATCCAAAGTTCTTGGAAAATGGCAATTGTCTTTGATACTACTGCTCGACCATTAAACTAAACCAACACACACATAATAAGGAAATTGGTAAGAACGTGAACTGTCAAATTCAATGCACGTTAAAACTTCAAATCGAAGTACTAAATTATATAACGAAGCTGCATATATATGATAATTTGTGGGAATATATAACAACGTTAAGCTTTGTATTAAGTAGTAGTGCCTTTGTATTTAGTTTTGATTTGACAAAATAGGTTTAAGTATGGAGGTTTTTGAAGGAAGAAATTATATATAATCATCCAAAATAGTTATTCTTTTTGTTGTTTTTGATAAAATAGAAAGTAAGTAAACGAAAGAAACCAGTAGGGGGGTAGGGGCGGGCTTGGTGGGTAAGGAAGACTTGATCAGAAAGAAAATTAGGATGATATGTACCAAAGTGGCCGGTGGCTGTTTTGGTAGGGCTGTACTCCGAATCATACCGTATACATCTAAAGGCGTGGGGAACATGATTACTTGACTTTTCATGATTGAGAAAGCAAAGATTTTCACGGATATTATCACAGCAACTCACCAAGCTTCTAAGCGACAGCTTCTCCTGAACAGGGTCCATATCCACAAATGCCCCATAAGTGGTCTTATCATTATCTTGATTCAAGGAAGATCTGCCACACGATTTACACCCAAAATTCAAGAAGAGTAGCTAGTTTCAAAGTTTCAAAGTTTGAACTTTGAAGTCAAGTGGCAACACTTTTGATGACGTGATCAGAGAGAGAGAGAGAGAGATACCTGCTTTGGTCGCTGCACATCAGCACCACATATTTCATGTTATGGCCTTTGAATATTCTGTAGAATACTGCTGTATATTCCTGCAGGCCCTCTGAAGCCAAAACTAGCAACCCAAATGGCCCTAGGCCACCTTTAACTGATGCATCCTTTCGACTACATATTACTTGTGGGTTGGTCCAACTTGGATCCAGCACTTCAGCTTTAATAAACTCGCTTATTTCAAATGAAATCACAACGTCTGCCTGATAAGGATTGAGTAATATTAGGAAATTAATGATCAATACATGCAAAGGGGGGAAATAATAGCGCCTGTTTATGTAACACCCAATCCAGCACCAAGACTAAGCTAATTTCAGGTTCTATAAAATTTTTCTTTTGGGTTAATATGTATGCAAAGCTCATTTGAAATTTAACGAGTAATTTTGGAGTAATATACGAGACCAAAAAATGCTACTCCAAAATTATTTTGGTGGTACATGAATTTTTATTTGAGCTTGATAATTAGGATAAAATTTTTAATGGATCTAATGGGATGCACGTTTCTCCTTTCCCTTTCTCCTCTAGGATTTTCAGTTTTCTATATTTATACACACGCTTAATACAAAAAGTTACAAATCCACTCTTTGCAGACCCCATACATGAACCGTCGCACTCTCTTCTCCACGCCAACCCAACTGCAAGCTGCAACAACCTCCCACGCCAAACCTCCTTCACTTCACAGCAACCACTAGTTGCAACAAAGCCATTGAGAGACCACGCCCCAAACCGAAACCAGCCATTGCCCAAGCCCTCTTCTCAATTGATCCCACTGCCATAACCACCAGAGAAGAGTTTCGCGTCCCATGCAAGCTGAACGTAACATAGCCTTTCCAGTTCACAAACCACCGTGCACTAGGCCGCCCCATGAAGCCGTAGCATCAAGCTACTAAAGTAGCCCACTTTTCTCCTCAACCCCACATTCACCACCCCAACCGATGCACATAAACCACCACAGTTCGAGCCCATGCACAACAAGCCACCGTAGAAACCACAACTCAGTCTGCTCGAGTTTTCCCAAAGCCCCGCCGTGCGCCCCTGCCTTCCACTGAGGCGCACAACGTTGAAACAACACTACCTTCACTCCTTTCCATAACAATCGCTGCCCCACGTTCAACCCTGCTTGCAAACGCACAAAGAGCTGAATGCCCCTGTTTTAGCCCCCACAAAAACAGAGCACCACAACAACAAAGCACGATGGACAGTAGCCCCTCATGGCCTTCCCTCAGCGATAGATGATGCCAGACCCCAGCCTTGCCCAACCACACTCACCCAACACCAAACCGGTGCACGTGAAGCTTCCAAGCATGGCAACACTGAAAAACTCGCTCTCTCCCTAAGTCTCTCTCTCTCTCTCTCTCTCTCTCTCATGCTCTGCCACCCTGGACAGCCACCGTTGCTCACCCACGCCGAAGGTTCATGGTTGAACCCACGACCCACGTCGCATGGCTACGCTGCCAGTATTGGAGCTTCGAGAATTTTAGAATTAGAGAAATATAAATTTTTAATATCTCGGGGTAAGTACGAAGTACGTGTTCAATTGGATATTTACGAAGTTACGATGTTTATTTTATAGGTGATGGTTGATATTCCTTGGCACTATTACGAGAAAATTAAGAAAATATAAAAAGTTTAAGTAAGGGAGGTTCTATACTAAATTTTGCATAAAAGAAATGAACTATGATTAATTTTAGAAAATATGTATGTTTTGTTATGAAAATAAATTTGAAACAACTTAAGTTAATTGTTCTGTATTACTCATGAAATCTGTATGAAAGAGAAAAATATTTTCTGTTATGACTGATGTAGATATGAATAAATTTTTGACATTCTGTTTCTGAATAGTGCAAAAATAACTTATGATGTGAAGATGTTTTGAATCTGTTTTTGAATATGTGAAATGAGTTGAATATGTTCAGAACTCTGTTTTGATATGATGTGGCATATGAAAACCTTTGGCATGACTTTCTGATATTGATTCTATATCTGTATCTAAGTCTATTATGTTTTTAATCTGTTCCGTTAAGGCTCTGTCATGGGTATATAGCGGTATACGGCCCAACCACGAGTATAATAGTGGTATATGGCCCCGTCATGGGTATAATAGTGATATATGACCTTGCTATGAGTATAATGGTAGTTTATAATCCTATCACAAGGGTTAAACATGGTTTCTGTCTCGATGTAATGCTCTGATATGACATGAAGATGATGTATCAGATTATGATATGTCAACAAAATTTTGAATAAGAATGTTTTTGAAAGTTTCACTCTAATATTTTTAATAACATGTTTTGATTCTACATTCTGAAAACAAATATTTTGATTCTGCATTATGAAAGTAAATGTTTTGTTCTGTTTTATGAACTTTGTAAATGCAAATGTTTACATACTAGTATATGTTATTTGCTTACTGAGTTGTTGATAACTCACCCCTTATCTCCACAATATTTTTCAGATAATTTGAATATTTTAGCTGGGGATCAAGATTATGGAGTATGAGTGAGATGATTTAAACATAGTGGATTAAACATAGAAGATTTTTATGAGTATTGACGAATTTTATTAAGTAATTTTGTTGTGTTATGATGACTTGGTATGTTGGGAGGTTGATTATATTGATGTAGTTGGTTTGAAACAATAATTTTTATATGGCATTAGAAGAGTAATGTTATATACAGTCGTGGAGTGTGCAAGCGCCGTGCAGTTGTTTTGAAAAAGAGTGAGGTTCACTATTAAAATTTTAATTTTCTTTTCATGAAGATCCCGTATTTATTCACTTTTTTCAAAATGATTGCGCGGTACTTGTATACTTACGACTGCAACTATCATTTCTTAATACTATAATCACATTACTGAATTACAACAAAAGGTTCACCTGTGCTGCTGTGAGACCAGAAACTTCAAGCACCGATCCCCCACGCAGCACCTGGTAAGGCAACTCAATCTGGGTTCCACGCAACGTTTCAATTTCTTTGATTGGCCATTGCACCAATTGTTTTCCAGATTTATCGAGCCAAATACTCCTTGGAATCGCCTGCAAAATGTGTCCAGAAAAACAGAAAAAATATTGTTGCCTACTAATATTACAAGTTGTGATCGTTAGGATTCACATTACAACTTGGTATTTAGTAAAACATTCATATAGAACTAGAATTACCTGAACTCCAGACCATCCCTTCTTGATATCATCAATGGCACTTGAAGATTCATTTACCCAACCCCACAAGATTCTTCTGTGGAGTGGGTACTTGTTGTCAAAGAAAGTCTTTGAGGCATAAAATTTTCCATAATCATATCTCAAGCTTGAGTCTTTAAATGGTCCGTTATCCGGAATGAAGATATCCTTGTCCGGGTTATAAGTCCCGATCATGTAGTAATCATGTGCTGTCCTAAAGAAGCTCAGCTTGAGCACATATCTGACATCCGGACCATTACTTGAAGTGTCAATACCAAGTGGGCTTTTGATCAAAACTGGATAAAAATCAGGACATTCCCACATTCCTGTGTCCTTATTAGCAGAGTAAAGTGGTTTTTCAGCTTCTTCCCAATGAACAAAATCATTACTCTTAAAGAGAATTGCTAAGCCCCGTTCTTCCTTTTGGCTCCCAATGATCACTCTCCAATTCCCATCATAGCCAAGCCAAGCAGTGGATGGGTCTCTGAAATAGGTTGCATTGATTTTGTTCTTGGAATTGGGTGTCAGTAGTGGATTATGTTTAAACTTAACCCATTCCCTAAGGAATGGGTCAGAAAAGTTTTTGGGCGCAGCCAAGTTTTGGACTTGGCGATTCTCAGGGTCAATTCCAGTGTAGAGGATGACCGGGTGGCCTCCGGGGAGGATCGTGGCGGAACCCGACCAGCAGCCGTTGATATCAGACTGCTGTGATGGGTACATTGCTGGATCATGTGGGGTCCAATTCACGAGATCCGTTGATGTAGAGTGGCCCCAGATAATATTGCTGTCCCAAACTGCAGCTTTTGGGTTATATTGGTAGAACAGATGGTAGATTCCCAATCGTAACATTGGTCCTACAAATATTACATTACTATGTAAATTACATTGTCCTAATTAACTTAGCTTGAATAGAACCCAGCAAGGAATAGACCCAAACTTGACATCTATTGTTTATATGGTTTGCACTTCGCATACATTACATTGCGTTGGAGTTTAGAACAACTTGAACTTTCGTTTTTAAAAGATCAACTGCTTATATGTTTCTTGGTTTGGTTGATGATTACCCATACCCAAGGATGATTTTCCAGCAGGTAAGAATACTTTCTTAAGTTGAATCAAAAGAACTAAGAGTGAAGATAAAAAGAGATGAAAGAAGCAACGGTGAGGAACTTACCATTAGGATCTTTGCATCCAAACACACCCATTTGTCCATTCCACGATCACAACATGTCACAGGAGAAAATCAAGATGGGAAAAAAGCAAACAATGTAAGAGCTATTAAGCAATAAACTAAAAAGAACAAGAAGTTGAAGAAACACACTAAAATGTACAGTAAAGATTTTTTTTTTTTGTTAAATATTGAAGAAAAGAGAAGAAATGGGAAGAGGAAACTGGTCAGGTGAGGAATACCATTCATCCAATTGTTGGGAGGCTGGAAGTGATAAGAAGTTCTGTAAGGCTGATTCCCAGAAGTAGAATATTGTGCAGTTTGATGTACGTTTAGGTAAACATGGTGGAAAGCCTCAATTAGCTCAAGAACGCCATGGCCAAAGAGGGAAAAGAAGAACATTAGCCAGATACAAGACACAGCCATGGCGGCTTTGGATGTAGTGCTAAGCTATTTATGAGAGGAAATCCAAGCTGGCGGTATATAAGCAGAGTTTAGGGGAGGATTTGAATCCACCGAATATATACAAAATGAGATGATTGATCTTCACAAGATTTTGCCCAGAAAATCTGAAACTGTATTCAAACGATCGAAGAATCAAAGTTCTTAGGAGAGATCCCCCTACGAGTTTTGTGTCGAAGGAGCCGAAAGTCAACTTCTGTATTGTATGACTAACAAAAGAATTAGTATGATGTCGATGACCAGGCAAACTTGATGTAATGATGTTGAACTGCATTCTAAATTACTAGCTAAATTTGGCACTATATATTATAGGGTAAACGACACAAACACAAATTTCCCAACTTAAAAACAAAAAAAAAAAAAAACAGAATAATGATTTCTATTAAATCACGTACCCACTTTTTTTAAAAAATTAATATAAGAAATTGTAAGATTGTAAATATAATTTTTTATATTTATATAGTCATTTTTATCGTAGCGATAATTTTTGTTTTTATTTCTATTTAAGTTACAACACAAAAACTATGGCTATAAGCATATTAAACTCTATTATTTATATACCTCAAAACGTTTTATCTTTTGTTACTTATCATTTATACACACTATATTTATATTTATTTATTTATTAATTTTTTGTTTTATTTTTTTAACTGATTATTATTTTTTTTTTTTAAAAAGTGATGTTTGGTATATAGGGCTGATGAGTAAATTTTTGAATCTGAAAACGGACGGCGGCGGCATTTGTAGACGAACAAAGGCAGGCCAGAAATAGATTTTCTCGATTTCTTTCCTCAGCATCCTATTCTATATGAACCCAAAAGACCTTTTTGAATTCTGAAAGCAATTCCACCTTTTCATTTCCGACAATTTGGAAGCTTTATATCAGATGGTTCTATTTCTGGGCACAATTCGCCCTTCTCCTTCTCTATCCTGTTTTGCCCTTTACAGACGCCAAATCTTGCGCAAAAGTTCTGCCATTTCGGTTCCCATAAATGTGTTCTCTCCCTTCAGACGAATCTTTCAGGCTTCGCTTCAAACTAGTAAGTTCAACCTTATTAAAGAGCTCCCCCCCCCCCCCCCAAAAAAAAAAACCCCTGCTAGTGTCAGATACAATCTAATGGGTATTATGTTTACTGCCTGAGTTTTTATGCATTGAATGGTGTCTAAATAAACTAATGTTTTATGGGCATTTGGAATGTTGAGCAATTATGCTCTTTTTGTTTGAATTAAACTTGTTTGGTTGGGATGGGTTTCAATCTTAATTATTGCTCTATGGCTTTAGGGAATTTGGAATTTTAAGTTTGTTTGGAGAGAGCTTTTCTATGAACTTGCTAAGGCAGTGAGTTCAATGGAAAACTCCGTTTCTGGGTGTTGATGACTTTTATGCATGCAACAGCCTTGATCTTAATAAGGCTGATGGAACTGTGAAGTATCGGCATTTCCAATAGATAAGTTAACTCCGTTTCTGGGTGATGATGACTTTTTATGCATGTAAAAGCTTTGATGGATTTTAGTAAGGATGATGTAGCGATGAATTGTGGGGGCATTTGGGACAAATACATGCATTGACCAGGTGTAAAGTACTATTTAGTCAATTCACTTAGCAAAGTTGACTTTTTCTAGCTATCTATCTAAGAGAAATGATCACCTGAATATTTCTCGCTTCGATGATTGTTTTTCTGGTTATTATTCTGTTTCAGTAATAAAGAATTTAGGTTTATTAATATGTATGTAATAATGTTTCTTTGATGTTTCTATAACACAAAAACCTTATGGGGTTTTGAAGATTATCTAGTTTCAATTTGCGTTTTCAAAATCTTATGTTGAATGTGGTAAAAGGTGGTTGACTTTTAAATAATGTTGCTAGCATGCTAGGTCGTTTTTTTAGGATGTTTTGTTTGTTTTTCTTTTAGCGTTGTTTTGGTTTGGAGCTGTCAAGTCACGGCTATTATTTTCTATGGATTTGGATTTGTTTTGAACACTAGCAAAGCCTTGTACTATCAAGTTGCCAATAAATCGACATATAAGGAGAATGATAGATATTATAGTTATTACGATGAACGCTATGGATTTAATTTGTTTTTTCATGTGCTCACATCTTCATTGGGTTTCCAAAACTTACTTTAAATATGCTCACGGTACTGCAGGAGATATGAGACTGAGATTTGTTTTCTTTCATTTGTTTTAGGCTGACCACAAGTGGGTGTTAGTGCTACAACTCTAAGTTCCCCCCCTCTTAGTTAAATAAATATTGTAATTTGATTAAATGTTTTTGTTTGAGGATCTGTGCTTCTCCCAAACATTTTACTATCAGGAACAAATATCAGTAGGCACCACATGGAGACTTTATGATGGTATTTATAAACTTTTTGGCGATTTAAATGAGCAGCGATACTGTTTTGCATTACAGATTCTACAAATGAGGATGCTGGATTTCAGTTACCTGCCAACCAATCAGAAATCATATTTATGGGGACAGGAACCAGTGAAGGGGTTCCACGTGTGAGCTGCCTGACAAATCCTGTAAAGTTATGTCCGGTATGGTTGCAGAAGTGTGTTGCTTAGAAAACTTTGCCATTTAAGTGGCTAAAATGTGCTTCGATTGCTTAAAGTTGTTTCCAAATACATATTTGATTTTTCAAAGAGCTGGAATGCTTTTTGGTTCTGGTAGGTTTGCTCAAAAGCTGTGGAACCAGGTAATAAAAATAGAAGACTCAACACAAGCATCCTTATTCGTTATCCTGGGGCCTCTGGAAGATGTAACATTCTCATAGATGCTGGAAAGTAAGTGAAAAATTATTCTTATTCTGACCATGCTTACGTTTCTACAGTAGATAATTTCTTTTTCATTAACTATCCTTTTACTTTAATCTTAATCCCACATAGTGGCTCGTGGAGAAGGTCAGACCTGAACACCTATTGCATATTCCAAAGTTGTATCATATTTCTTGCTCATATTTGCTAGTTTAGAATTGAAATTTATCGGTCCCTTGCTCTCCAGGTTAAGTCAACCACAGGCCTTGTTGCACTGTGGTACTGGCTGGCTCCATTAGGAAATGTCTAGCTATTGAGTCTACATTCTCATTAGCAGTTTTATAAACTCTGTTGGTTTAAAGCTATCTTGTTTTTTAAAGTATTAATGAATAGTAGTAATAATAAGGGTATTAGTGAAATAGTATTGATGATAATTAAGTGATGTAAATGTTGTAATTTTATTGCAGTTATTATTAGTCATTCTCATGCTGATAACGCTTGATGAGAATAACCTTATGAACCCCAACTTTAAAAAAAATGTTGTAATTTTTATCTATCAAAATGGGGAGAAAAGAATTGTTGTTCCTCATTACCGAATTTTGTGCTACATGAAAAATAGTGCAAGAAAGACTTACATGTGATGAAAGGAGATAACAAATGATCACCTTTTTTTTGCTATTTTCATACCAAATACCTTTTTAGTGAGACTTTTCTGCTCTTTTTTTTTTAATATATGTTTTTCAAATTGTGCTGTGCAGGTTCTTCTATCACAGTGCCCTCCAATGGTTTCCTACGTTTGGGTTAGTTATCCTCTGCTTCAATTCTTTAAGCTCTATTTTATCTAGGCTTTAAAGGTAGCAAAATTATATGTTTATGTTTGATGACTGTGTTACTCTAGGTTATATGACTTTAACTTGGAGAAGAACCAGATACTGTGTTAAATTATTAAATTCCGCATTTAAAAAATAAAGGAAAAGAAAACTAGGATGTAGATTGTTATCTAGCAGGTTTTGAACAGAATATGATTCGATGAGCATGATATTTTTTTCATAAAACAGATAAAGAAGCATTTTAAACTGATTTCATTCAGTCAAGGATGGACATTTATTGTATATGCTATACATCTATAGTGGGTGGCATCATAACTTATGGTCAAGAGACAATTGAGTTTTGTGTGAGATTTCTATATCATTTTTTTATTTAGTTTCATAAGACGCGTATGATATTTGGATTTGAAAATGGACGCCATATGTACATTTCGTGGGTAATTTACCCACTTTAAGCTTGGCTGCTGTGATTTAAGTGGTAAAGTGGTTGGGGTTTTGTATTGTAATTTAGGTATTTCATGCAAATATGGGGTTTTGCCCTTCATATCTTGGTGTCACATTTAAACACTCAATCTTTTTCTAATTGCACATATTAAGCAATTAGCTATTCTTGAGTGTTCTTCTCACTTGAATGCTTTCTACACTTATTGTGCTATAGAGATTCACCTGAATGATCATGAAACATGGATCAATACATAAACTGGCATTGGACTCTGAGTTAATATAGACCGTGCACTAGACTACAAGAATAATCTGACTTCTATGAATGATTTTGCGGAGTAAGTTTTGTATGACATGCTTCCACACTAATGAGTGGTTTGTGGTTGTGCCTATATACCACCAGACTTGTTGACCAACTTGCCATTTGTTAGAGTCTGGCCTTGAACTACTAGAAAAACAATAATATTGTTTTTACTTGATTGCATGCCTTTGGTGGTCTCTTCGACAAATTATTCCAAAGGTTGTTAAATTGGCAATGCTTTTGCATATTCTCTTAATATTATATGTCTATTGTCAGGTATTTGCCTTTTCGTAACTAGCTGCATTTCTGTCAGGATAAGAACACTTGACGCTGTTATTATTACTCATTCTCATGCTGATGCAATAGGAGGTCTCTGACAGAACACTTTCTACTGTTATTCAATGAATAATTACCCATCTTTTGTTAGTGCATCAAGTTTTTTTTTCTCTTTTTCTTTTTGCATCTTTATCTTTTTTAAAAAGAAAAAAGAAAAACACATTAATCTAGTACTGAAGTCTCTCTCTCTCTCTCTCTCTCCCCCCCCCAATCCAGGCCTTGATGATCTTCGTGATTGGACAAACAATGTCCAGCCCCACATTCCAATTTATGTGGCCCAGCGCGATTTTGAGGTCCAACCTCCAGCTTTCTCTTTCTTGCAAGAATTTCAATATGCATTATGTTCATATTTCTCTTTGTTGATATTAATCCCATACAAAATCACTTCACAAAACTTCTTGTCAGTATGGGCCATTCTCAGTATTTATCAGAATAAAAATTATGAACTATTCTCAGCTTTGTTTGGTAATTATTAAATAAATGCAGGTGATGAAGAAGACACATTATTACTTGGTGGATTCAAGTGTCGTTTTACCCGGTGCTGCAGTCTCAGAATTGCAATTCAATATCATACATGAGGAGCCATTTGTTGTCCATGATCTAAAGGTCAGATTACATTAGATGTTTTCTTATTACTGAACCCTGTCTTTTCAGCCCCAGATTTCTGCACATGTTCCAAACTTTCAATTTGTAAGGTGTCTTGGCAGATGGAGGTATGTGATCCCCTTTCCAACTTAGCTGCCCTTATAACAATGTCGTGAAACAGATTTTATGAGTTCTTTAAAATCTGTGATTCATGTAACTATATGTGTGAGCTGAGTTCGGTATTTATGGGGCGAAATTGGTGGAAGTAGGAATTCTGCCGTAGCAGTATGAGAAGATTCTTCTTTTAGTCTTTACTTCAGAATATAATGCAAAAGATACTTATCAAAAGACTATAAAGCTAAATGTCCAATAAAATTGAATGACACATATCCTCATCCAAAGTATCTTTGGCATATTTAGCTCAAGCATGTGTTATATGTTGTTTGATGAACTTATAAAAGAAGCCCTTTGATGTAAAAACAAACCCAACATATTACAGTCATACCTATCTGTTTTATCTTTCTCAATTTTGTATTTCAGTTTACCCCTTTACCAGTATGGCATGGTCGTGATTATCGTTCCCTTGGATTTCGTTTCGGTAACATTTGTTACATTAGGTAATGCTTCTAAGTATCATTGGTGTGTTTTTATTTCAAAAGTACAGCAGGTTGGAGCTAATCTTTTATCACATTTACAGTGATGTTAGCGGGATACCTAAAGAAACTTATCCACTTCTGAAGGACTGTGAAATCCTGATTCTGGTCTCTCTCTCTCTAAGACAAACAGATGTATCTGTTTATCATCGTGATACTCAATTATAGAAACCCAAGTTGAAGGTTCTTATGTGGTGTATTATTAAATGACTTTTTCAGGATGCTTTAAGGCCAGATCGGTCTTCTTCAACACATTTTGGACTTCCAAGGGTAAAGTTCTTTTACCTCTTTCAGCACAAATTTGTATTTGAAAATCTTGATATTTCATTTACCCCTTTCTCAGGCTTTGGAGGAGGTACGGAAAATCCAACCAAAGAGAACACTTTTCACTGGTATGATTAGCCTCCAGCCCTCCGTTCCCTGCATAATGCTTTTACTGTTGCCTAGGAATTCTAATTTCTCAGCAGCTTGTAGACCACCTTCACCTTGATAAATCATTCAATCTAGCAGGGTTTGACATCCATAAAAGGTTGAAAGGGTTTCAAATGATTTATGTCATATTAGCATTTGGCAAGCCCAATAATCATTCTCAGTTATAGCATTAATGTTTGAAATTATAGATGGTAATCCTGCAATTGGTGCTTGTGAAGGTATGATGCATTTGATGGATCATGAAAAAGTGAACGATTATCTTAAGAAACTGATGGAGACAGAGGGTCTTGATGTACAACTGAGCTATGATGGACTCCGCATACCAGTAACGCTCTAGCCTCTACCCTTTAGACTGGCCTCTATTCTACATGGCCTATTTTTTTCCCTTGATAAAACCAAGCTTTGAATTTCATAATTCAATTGATCTTTATTGAGATCATGTAGTATCCGTATGGAATTAGTATCCGCCCTTTAGCTCTTGCGCAGTTTGCTTCCGATGTACTTCATGATTTGTTAAGATGGCAATCATTTGAATCTGAATAAAACCATTCATCCTGTTTCTGTTCCTCACAACGTTTTCTTGAACCAAGAAATTCCAGGATACATTCTTCAACTGAACTGGGGTTGTTCATCGATACATGTAGATGCACAACCCAAAAAATATAGTTTGGAAATTTATTTTTGCGGGCAGGTTGAGGAGTGGCAAAACATTCATTGTTACTTGCACCTTGTGGAAGATGAGCTCTGATTTTTATGATAAATGAAAGAAGTAATGCCATGGACAGGCATGTTGGTTTCGTTTTTATCTACTATGTGATCAACTCGGGCACCCAGAGATTAAGGTATGAATCTTGCTTGCTTACTTGACCGACTTGTTTCTTTTAAGAGAACTGCTACATATACAGAGATTACATAAAAATAAACTCATAAACTGATGTAGTTTCATGGGATTCGTTAGATCTACTTTACAATAAAAATAATTTTATAATCTGACGTATCACATCAAGTTACATTAGTTTGTGAGTTTATTTTTGTATAGTCTCTTTGTGTCTAAAGTATTTTTCATCTTTTAATATCTGCTTATGTTAATGCTTGCTCAATATTTCACTCAACAAAAGCCCTGTCCCAGTCATTTATCCCCACTCCCCAAAGAAAAAAGAACCACGTGGGGAAAGATCATTGGTTTCCTTCAATTAGCTCTTGCCAAAATTCTCTGTACAGCATAAAAGAGGATTTTTGTCGAATAGACATTGTGTGACTCATTCAGTCCTACCACTTTGAGATTCATGAGGGAGGAAGGCAAGCCCACATCCCATGCAGATGTTATATCAAGATGGAAAAAAAAAAAAAAAATTGGAAAAAAACATTAAAAACATTTTAAAAAAAAAAAAAGAGAGGAAATTTAACTGGTGACAGGTGTCAAAAGGAAATTGGCCGCTGATCCGACAAGGAACTTATTGTCAAACTGGGAGAAATAGAGGGAGAGAGGGGCGGTGAGGAGAGGAGGTCAAGTCACTCGCCTTGCATGCATGAGTCTGTCAAATTGTGTCCAATCATGAGTGGCCACGAGGAATTGTCGGGTCAAGGACGGGTCTTCGAGTTGTCCTTTTCACGGGTGGTGTGGTTGGAAGGCAGCCGGTGGAATGCTGTAACACTAACACACACACACTCGGAGAAGAGGATAATTTAGGATGCTCCTCCTCTTCATTCTTCCACATAGACTCTCCGCAGTAGAGCCGTTCACGTGGGCATCTTTCTGACTGTTCCTACACACGCGTCATTTCAGTGCATTGTGGTCCATTGAGAATGATAGAGCTCAGCATGTGCATACTTATTTATCTTCGTGGACCCCACCAACATCACCATCATATATATATCATGGGACCCACTGAGTTTTGCATATGCCCACTCGTGAACCGTCTCTCCCACACCCAGCTTTATAATATTGTATACAATAAATGCACATGATTAGGAGTCCAGAACCCGATCATCAAATTCCCTTCGCTCTTTTAACTTTTACCTTTGTTTTTTCCCATTTTTTGTAAAATGTTGGGCTACCAATAAAATCGTACCCCTCTCACGTGAGTTTGTACTTGTTACTTCCTACTGTGAGTCTGTGATCATGCAATGCATGTCCCCTTTAGTACCTTGGCCTCGGAGTTGCATGCATCACATGATTAATCTTATCAGCATATGCTAGCTTGTGCTATGTAATATATGCATGACAACCCACCACCACCAACAACAACAACTAGGTATTTTAATTTAGATATTAAGAGTATCTCGTAATAGTAGTAAAATAATAGTGAACTAATATGAAAATAATTGAGCGACTCTCCACCAATTCTCTAGAGGGAATTTTCTGAGATTAAATTCTCTCATTGTATTAAGTGATATGTGAAGTCATGAGATATTGTAAAACTATTACCGATTATAATGAATTTTGCCCCCAAACAACCTGTGGACGTAGGCTTTTATATCGAATAACGTAAATTCTTGTGTCTCCCCTTATTTATTTTTATTTTCTTATTTATTATTTATCATATGGATGAACGCGAAGAGCAGTACCGTATCGATGTCCGAATCATCTCGTGGATCGGGGATGACTTATTCCTCCTTTCTGGTCTTTGTGCAATTTTTGACTCTAACAAATTGTGTTTCCAAACAAGTCCTAAATCAATTAAGTTAGCCGGGTAGGCCAATTTGTGCAATGTATAAGTATACACTGATGATGATATATAACAACAAACCCTAATTATACATTGAGAAGTTGATGATATATAGTTATATCATCAACTTCTGATCGATCACGATCTTATAATGATCAGTAAATAATGTGGATAATTAATTTGTGACTTTGTTGTTATATATATATATATATATAATATCTCAGCTTTCTAGTTACCATCAATAATTGCATAAAAATTATGGGTTCACACGCGATCGCCCGTTGATCTGTTTATTAGTTTTATATATAAAATATTGTGTGCCTATTATTTTATTATATCATGTATACGTCAATGAATAGATAAACAGACGATGAATAATATATATTACTTTATGCTGATTATGTAGCATATTCTAGTCGTCGAGTGATTTCGAAGCATGCATGCGACTAGTTGATGGCAAATCATGACATAATAAACTAGTCCAAGTGCATATTAACCTTAAATAATATTTGTCAATTTTGACAGCCACACATGATCATGAAGGCTTGCTTGCTTGCTCAAGAATTCCACGGTCGAGCAGCAACGTCGACTGTTGCTAGGAAAGAACTGGCACCTAATTAATCCCAGAACTACTACTACTACTATAAGACAATCGTGCAGTGCAACTAGCTAGGGTTACGTAGAATAATAGGATTTGCCTTACTTTCATGTAATGCTTAATTGTAATTTGACGGGTATGATTCAAAACTTGACTAACCGTACACAAAATGACAGCAATTTATTTATTTTTTCCTTTGTGCATTGACGGACAGAAGCACTTTGTCTATTCTGGCATAAAGTCACGAACTTGCTTGGGCTAATTAGCCGCCTCATGAGGGCGGCATAGTCAAGATCAGTTGGCCGTGGCGGCCTAACCCAAGACCTTATAACGAGTTGCAGCCTTGCAGCCACGTACGGCTACCATATATATATATATATATCAGGTCCATGGTCAAGGTTTTTATTAATCTATGGCGCAGATTTAGATTTTTTTTAATATTTAAGTCATGGCAGAGATAAGAAAAAGAAAAGACCAGGAGAAAGAGTTGCTGGATTAAATTATAAATGCTTAATTAAATGAGCACTGTAACGATTTTACTTTTCAGATCAGTAAGCTTCTAAGAAGCTTGATCGGGAGAGATGCTAATTTTAGCAGTGAAAACAAAAATCTGAGGAGTTTGAGAGCTCGACATAATCTGCATAAATTGCGTGAACTTGATCAAGGGCAACATATATGATAAAATAATACTAATTATATAAATGTGTGCGCGCATGCTGGGCAACGAAAGAAATGTGAAAAATGCCTGAAAATGACAAGCATCTTGAAGTTTTGTTCGAGTATTAATATATGTAGGAAGGAGAGATCGTATGGGGGGGGACCTCACACCGACAGATTCGATCCCACGTATACACAGACAACCAAACTTAATTTCGTTTATCTTGCCTAGCTAGTGAAGAACTGATCTTCCATATATATATCTTCATATTTCTTCCTTGAAATTTTTTTCTAATATCTACAACAGACCGAAAATAATATGAAAGTTGAGGTTTTGATTATCAACTAAGCTTGTTGACTCGTGCGATCTGATTCCTTATATCAGCATATATATATATATATATATATATATATATAAAAGCTTGGAGTGATCTAGCTTATGCCATCGTGAAAAGCTTGCATATCTGCAAGCTTCTATATATAAGATTTAACATGCCACCTTAATCTCTCATAAAGTAAAGGAGTACTCCATGCATTAATAATCAAGTGGCATGCATGGAAATGAGATTGCGATGCGAGATCATGATCAGTACTCAATGGCAAAAGAAGCTTCGCATTAATTAAGCCCTCAAGGCTCGTACGTTGTATGATCTCATGATCAGGACCGAAGATGGGTTTAATTACTAAGAAGCTTCTATTGCTACGGACCATATATGCATATGCAGCAATATTACTAAGAAAAACTAAATGATTCGAGATCGGCCAACTTTTTATTTGAATTTAATATCTGTTTGTCTTTTCATAATGCAGCCACCTAATAGAGAATGCATGTCGTTTATTTTATGATCATGGATTAATGCATATGGCTGGTTATATTCCATTAGTTTTCAGCAGTAGTACTCTAGCTAAAGCTAGCTACTTGACCATTACTTATATATATATATATATATAATATGAATCTTTTAGCATCCAATTCTTATATATTCATGAGCGCGACAATTTGATCGAACATGTGATGTGGTCACGTGCAATATGTGGTATCTTTAAATGTAATGATAACTTGATCAACTATCGTTTATTTTCACAAGGATTCGGATGTCTGTGTGCTAGCGCACAGGCATATCTATTTAAGCCAGCAAACTGCATACAAAAGTTTAACCTATTTATCAGTCCAAGAAATTGTACGTGCGTGTGTCTGTGCGTGCGTACGTGTGTCTGTGTGTGTGTGAGATCAGAGAGAGAGAGAGAGAGAGAGATCAGGAGTAGTAGTATGAAACAGAAGATCACCGATATGATCTATGATCAGCATCATTAGGAGTTTTTCCCTCCAAAATTAACATATATATATATATATATATATTGAGCTAGGTTTTTTGTTCTGAATTTACCATGCAAGCAATCCTAGATTATTATACAGAGCTCACTTATAAGATAAAATTGAAATGTTGATCATGCCGATTAATTTGATCACATGATCTATATATAACCAGTGGTCCCGAATTATATGCCAAATGCAAGGTGCCTGTTGGCATAACACTACTGATCGATCAGGCCTTGACATGATACCACAGGCACGAAATCGTTCCTCTCATCATATCTTATATATAACTTAATTTGTACATTATTTTAAGACGCAGATGAGCTGGGAAAGCATATTGAGACTACTCATGTCGAGAGAGAACCCATTTCAAAAACTAAATCATTGAAGAATAAAACAAGAAAATGACAAAAAGAAAATGATTTTTATATCCATTATTTAAACCCTTCTCTTTTGTGGGGGATCTCAAACTCATCGAAAACATGAACGAACAGAAAGACAGTGTAGCTCCAGATATTATATCATGTACCCACGCTGTTTATATTATATATATAGGCCTATGGGCGCATATATATATACAAGTATATATATATATATATATATATATATATCTGCAACGTGCATGAGGCATGGACGTTCTAGCTAGGTTTATTAACCAAAGAATTAATTTCTCATTGCTGCATGCACTAAAAAGTAGAGGCATTATATATTCCACAAAGAGTACTCCCAATACATTTTCCATAGTAGTATATTAATCAAATAGCGTGAAGCAGTTTAGCCACTCCGATCCCCCACATGCAATGCCCTCCCTGGTGTGCAACTGTGCCTTTTTAATTTTCAGCATATAATATTTCATTTTCACTGCTAGCAAGGAATTATTATTTATGTTAATTTGTCGAGTCAGTCAACAGAAAATAATTACACATAACTAGTGAATTAATAGGTTTTAATTGTGAACATCCTTGTAGTATTAACTTCTAATTTGGTGGCTTTTAATTTCAAGTTTTTGCTTTATTTTTTGGTCTTTGACTATATTTATATAATAGAGGAATATTATGCATCCATCACTGTTTACTCCAACACTCCATATTTATAGTTTTTTTATAGGATGTTAGATGTTTTTCACAGGATGTGAAGTATGAGGTAGTGAATAATAGTGACGGATGATGAGAATAATTTTTTTTATATAATAATGATGCTGAAATGACGTCGAAAAGTACATGCAAGTTTTTCTCTGCTGAAGATACTGTGATTAAGAGGGGAAAAAAGGAAGAGGAGGAGGTCAAGCATTCGTGTGCGGCATCGGGGATTCAATGTCTAATCCACTACTTTAATTATTATTATTTATATATATTTTGATGAGCCATGCAAAAAGGTCAGATTTTCAGCTTTTTTATTAGGAGTAACAGCGAGTAATAATGAAATAAAAGATAAAAGAAGTAAAAATGTTGTAATAAAAAGGGTTGAAAGAGCTTTTAGCCATGTGGTTAGAAATGAATCAATGGATCAATCATGTCACTGTAATTGTAGAAAGCTGGGAAGGATCTCCTAGCCATGATCGATAGAAGATATATATATATATATATATATATATATATATAATATATATCTGTATGATCTCTCTCGGCATAATACTTTCTTTCTACATGATGATCTACATGGTTGCTTTCTATTTTTTGTTTTCCCTTCCTGATTGCTTTATGAGAGATGGGAAAGGTGGGAGAGGGGGTGATTGAACAAAAGGTTTTAGCAGAAACTTAAACTTTTTTAAAAGCAAATATACAATAAAGAAAAGGAAAAGATTTTTCTGGGGCTGGGAAAGAGAACAGAGGAAAAGACAGAAAGTGCAACGTCAGAGTTAGCCGTAGGGCTCCATATATGGGTTGTGGTTTTGGGGTGTTGTTTTGGACTGCTTGAGGATTACAGAAGGGAATCTGTTCTCATCCACATCTCTCTCTCTCTCTCTCTCTCTCTCTCAGTTTTGAGAACTGGTTCTTTATTTTTTGTTCATATTTGTGTGGCTATTGTTGGATTTTCTTGGTATTAGCAAGCTTGGATATCGAACCATGAAGGAGAAAAGTTAGCCAGAGGATCTGGTTCGGCTCTCTCTCTCTCTCTCTCTCACAGCTTGGTTCTTTTTAGCTTTCAAAAAACAAAAGTTGTCTCTTGGGTTGGTGCCAAACCAAGAAGAAACCATATTCAAGGTGTATAGCGGGGATTTTGGGTTTCAGACACTATTCTTAAGAAATACACTTTTGCCTCTGTTGGGTTCTTTCTCCCACTATTCTTTACTTAATTTAGCTGCTTCTTTGGTTTTTTTCTTTAGATTTACGGCCCATGATGGAACCTTAGGTTATCAAGAATTTGTAAGCTAAAAGAAGATGATAAAAGGTTTGATGTTCCAACAACAGATACAGCAGCCAGTTCTGGAGGAAAACATGTCTAATTTGACTTCTGCGTCTGGTGATGCAAGTGTTTCTTCAGGCAATAGAACTGAGTTAGGGAACAACTATTCTCAACAATACTTTGCTTCACCGCCACCCCAAACTCAAGCTGCAGCGAAGAAAAAGAGAAACCTTCCAGGCAACCCAGGTCTTTCCAAATCCATATATACACAAACCCACTTGCTGAATTGTGTAATACTGTATTTATGCTTTAATATAATTTTCGTTTTTCTTACCTGGGGTTTCGACTTTCTCTTTGGTTTCGAATCAGACCCAGATGCGGAAGTGATAGCTTTGTCTCCCAAGAGTCTCCTGGCAACAAACAGATTTATTTGTGAGATCTGTAACAAAGGGTTTCAAAGGGATCAGAATCTTCAACTTCATAGAAGAGGGCATAATTTGCCTTGGAAGCTAAAGCAGAGAACAAGTAAAGAGGTAAGGAAGAAGGTGTACGTGTGCCCAGAACCTAGCTGTGTGCACCATGACCCATTAAGGGCTCTTGGGGACCTGACTGGGATCAAGAAGCACTTCTGCAGAAAGCATGGCGAGAAGAAGTGGAAATGTGACAAGTGCTCAAAGAGGTATGCAGTTCAATCAGATTGGAAAGCTCACTCCAAGACCTGTGGCACTAGGGAGTACAGATGTGATTGTGGAACCCTTTTCTCAAGGTAACTAATTCCAAATCATTAATTTTAGGGCATGAATTACATGAGTCCTATTTAAAGCACTAAAGTCAGATCTCCTCGTTAACGGAGGATGGGATTTTTGCATATCCCAGATAAATATTAAACCACAAATATACGTAATGTTTCTGGATCGATAATAAATTTACATTCTTGATCTGATACGTTAAAGAACCGTGACTGTACAGTGTGCATCTACCAGACTATCCAACTGTTACACCCGATCAGGTAGCTAGAGGGAGGGAGAGGGGCCGGGGCGGTGGTTTGCTTAGTACTGTGTCGAATATTTAATGCACTAGCTAATGTGCACTGTCTGTCCATGGCTCCTAGAAAGCCAAAAAGAATGGTTGCAGAAAGAAATAGAGAAGCAAAGAGAGAAAGTCAATACTTTTGTCACCTTGCGTTGTCTTAGTACGTAGTTAGTGACATTTCGCTTTTGTTTTCTTGTGTCTGTTTCTTTTTGGTTTTCAGGAGGGATAGTTTCATCACCCACAGAGCCTTCTGTGATGCATTGGCAGAGGAGAGTGCAAGAGCCATCACAACAAACCAACTTCTGTCCTCTCAACCTGGCCCTTCAGCGTCTCACATAAACCAGCTCCCGCCCCAGTTCAATCCCCAAGACCTCCACGCATTTTCTTTGAAGAAAGAGCAACAAAGCTTCAGTCTAAGGCAAGAGATACCTCCATGGCTAGCTTTTCCTGGCCCACCACCTATTGATTTCTCCTCATCATCGTCATTCTTCTCCACGAGATTAGACCATCAAGAATTCGCACAGACTCACCCAGATTTAGCCCTCCATGAAACGCAGAACTCTAACCCTAGTCTTGGCCCCACTCTCCCTCCCTACCTACTAGCACCCTCTCCACACATGTCAGCCACTGCATTGCTGCAGAAGGCAGCTCAGATGGGTGCAACCATGAGCAGCAAGACTGGCTCATCACCAACCATGATGAGGCCCACCCACCAGGCTCACGTGCCTACTGCTGCTGATTCTGGCAATAATACAACTGGTAAGTTTGGCTCGATTTTGTCCTCACGTGAAGAGATGGCCTCTGGGTTTGCCCATGGCTTGGCTCCTTTTGGGAATAAAGCTGCAGGCCCTTCTGCCTCTGCAGCGACCACTACTACAGGAGCAAGTACTGGTGCAGCCTCAGGTGTTCCTCCTTCCCTTCTTCATGACATGGTGGGTTCTCATTCTTCTTCCACTGGGTTTGAAGGAACTTCTTTTGAGGATGCATTTGGAGGGATTTTGAATTCAAAGAAAGATGTTAATCAGCATGAATCTCTTTCAAAAACATCCACCAGCAGGAGCAATCTTAGTAGGGCTCATGAAACTGGCGGGAGTCATGGTGGTGAAGGTTTGACTAGAGATTTTTTGGGTCTTAGAGCTCTCTCTCACAGTGACATTCTCAATATTGCTGGTTTTGGTAATTGCATGAACTCTTCCAACGAGCATCAAAATCAATCCCAAAAACCTTGGCAAGGTTAGCTCCTATATATATATATATATATATATATGAAACTTTTTTTTTTTTCTATAATTCGGATTTTCTTTTCTTGTGCTATCAATCTTCCCAAAGGGAAGGACTCGTTTGAAATATTATTATTTCCATGCGGTATCTTAGCTATTATATGAATTTTAGTCGGTATTTTACATGATTAAAGCTTTGTAACTTTCAAGTATTCTATAGTTTTAAAAGATTAATTATATATCCGGAAGTGAAACCCTAGCTAGCCTAGTTGTTTTATTTTTCATTAAACAATGATACCAAGCAACTTCAAGCAGGGAGAAATTAATTAATTGCTTCGATCTCATGATCAATGGAAAACATGACTACTACTTCAAGAAATTAAGAATATATATCACTTTGTTTTCATTATATATATATTAAATGTGAAAAGAGTTCTTTGTACTTGTAATATTATTCTAGCTAGCATGCAGCTGCTAGTTCAGAATGTTCCGTTGTGTGGACCAGTTTTTGCTCATCACATGTGATCCAAATATTGCTACTATATATGCAAGATTGATATATCATTACAGCTAGCTTTCTGACTCACGTGAAACATCTTGGATCGATTGAGTTATAACGTATAGTACTTTCGTGATATATAATGCCAAAAAGAATTTGTTTTTTCTTAATTAAATTTACCTGCATGCATATATCCCAATGAAAGTTATTTTTAATAAATATAATTACTAAGGGGGTTCCGATTTGAGATCGAATTAATTAATACATGCACCGGTGCTTAAGCGTTTCCTTAAAAGACTCCCGGCCACTTTTTGTGGGAATCACATTCTCGATTAATCATTATGAGTAATGCTATACACCACACTCTCATTCTAATTTGATCATACTAAGTGGTATGTGTCATATTTATCACCATTAGATGATAAAAAAGCATGTAATAAATGATCATTTAATGGTGATAAACGTGCCACATCATACTTAGTGGGATGATAGTATATATGGTGTATAAAATATTCCAATCATTATTAATATAGGAATGGAAACAAGAAACTTCCAAGTTTCCAACCTTTATAACTATAATTTTTTGGCAAAATGAACAATAATATTGCATGTGTACTTAATTACTTTGTGACAACTTATGTTATATAATGATCTTTTATCATTGGAATTCACTTCATTGATAGAATATATAAATATATAAATATATATATATATATATATATATATATATATATGCAGGATTTAGTGGTAATGGATGAATGGCTACCTTTTTCCTTCATCATGATTTTCCTTAATGATCTATAATTTATGTAAAGGAGGGTTTTCCATTATGTGATCAAGGTATGAATTTTATGTCCACGAAAAAATATAATTATACACATTAAATTATTGGTTCTAAAACTAAGTAGAATTACAAAATAATCACTTTTGAGGACAAACAAATTATTATATATATATATATAGCTAAATAAAACCAAAGCAAGCTGCATCCAACTGACCCACCTGCATATATATAATAATAATGTCTCTCTCCTTGAAGTTTGAGATTTTGAATATGCCAATGCATGATACATGTTTGTATGAAGTTTTGAGAGATTACAGATGCTGAACTAGGGTACGTACAAAAAGCATTGGATTCTCTAATATTGGAAAGACTCGTGAAATTTGCAGAGATCGATGTGCAAGTATGCTTGGTTTAGATAGATATGGCTAGCTGTTTATTCACAAAACAAAAAAAGAGATGCCGCGTTTGACACCTGATGTGGGTCCAGATCATAGGCCGGATTCAATCCCGAGGGAGAGGATTAGTATATAGTACTCATGATCATGCCCGTCGGCCGGCTATATATATCCATTATATATCTTGCCTCTTTTATGTAAAATTATAAGAATCAGGTCTGTTTTCCGTGGCTCAAAAAAGTAAATAAATTAATCGGACGTCGACAAATATAACATTTGACAAAGGAAATTTATACGTACAATGTATGTAAATAGGTGAAAGCTGGTTCCTGTCTGTGCATGTGAGTACTTCTGAACAAATTGATTGTGACGACCCAAATGCCTCTTATATAGTTCTGAACTTTACTGTTTAATTAGAATATTAATGCAATATGATGATCAGATGGAAGCCCTTCTTATAATCTTTATAAATAATTTGTACGGAGCCATTCTAGCTACTTAATTACTATATAGTAAAATTAAGTTATTATATAAATAATAATTAAGGATTTGAAAGAATTACAGTTTTGGGACACATGTTTTCAAAGATGCCTGCATTCTTTATGGATGCGCGTGAGAGAGAGAAAAAGAGAGATTAAGCAATAAAAATTTGAGTTGTATCACATCATTAGCCTATCATCAGATAAAGTGGTACTACTACTACTTAATTCCAGTGAGACCTTTTATAAAACGATCGAGGCATGAGAAAAAGATGCTCATCCCAAGCTTATAAGATTGCAGTGTTAGGTCAATGGGGGGAGATGTAAGCACTAGCTTCGAAAGCAGTGTTGACACCTGTCAATCACTGCCTTTAATGGGCTAAATATAAATAAAAAAATTCCTCAGAATCCCCACCTCACTTCTCTTTATCTTATGTTTAAGAGAAATAACAAATATTAGATGCATGCTTACGATAATCACTAGCTCTTGATTTCTCTCTGAACCTTCATTCATTCCTGCCTCCTGGGGAAGCAAGCAATTATCCATAAACCCTTACAAATAACTTCATTTAGAATCTGAATAAGTAGCTGTAGAGCGAGTACAGTAGTTATCACTGGCAGGACAAGTTACATAATGAGGAGGGTGGGAGCTATATATATAGGTAGCTAAGAGACTACTGCAGGCGGCCTGTTTGCCATTAAACAATAAAGGTTTCTCTGAGTCGACATTGAAAAGATCAATAATGACATGTTTCTTTGTCATTTTATTCTCTCTATCTCACAAACTAGAATTCTGATCTTGGGGAGAATAAATAAACATTGACGTTTGCAAATTCATAAAGTTCACACATATCTTTCACTGCATGCCTCAGACAGGAAGGTGATTACAGAAAAGTAGTAGAGTGGTGGGCTACAGCAGTTCTTAAATCCACCTTCGATCGGTTTTTGATAATCGATGCCTTGTAGATAGGGTGCTTTTTGTCGGGCACAGTTCATGGGATGAAATATATATATATATGTGATGGTATCTCCAAAAGCTGATCATCATGATTATCAAAGCTGCTGCTGAGTGTTGGGCAGAATGCATGGGATATTGATGGTGAACATGGATTAGGTTTTGTTTGTTGTTTGCGTATTTTTATGGTGCAGGCCAGGCACGGGCTGTAAACCAGTTGACTTGTCATTGCAAAAGATGCTCCCCTCCCTTTAGCTTGCTAGCTAGGTTAATAATGTTACCTTTTCTATTTGACCTGCCTCTTTACCCCCCCCCCCCCCCCTATATTTTTAGGTTTCATTATATATATACGTTGCCATCCCATCCCCATGAAAACAGCCTCAAATGGTACTTTTGTTTTTGTCCTGATCTATTGATAGAACGGAGGGTGCATGCATAAAAGCTAGCCAGCTGGAGTAGTACTACTCCTTTTTATGTATTTATCATAGCTTTCAAATGATATCTTATAGATTAGTTTTTAAATGACATGAATACACACAAAAACACACACATTAGGGTTCATAAGAAGCTAACTAGCTACAATAATCAAGAATTGAGTAATGCTATTTATCATCTCATAACATAACATGACATTAAATAATTAGAGACTGTTTATTATATTTCACTTGTAAACCGATCATCTAATTCCACACTATGAAATGCTGAGAAGATAATGAGAAAAGAACGGATAATAAATATATTTTTTCTATATTTTGAACAGATGCCAAGTGGTTTTTTCCTTAATTTGTATATTCAAGATCAGTATAATGGCAGGGAGTATAATTGGGTTTGTAGGGATTAGGACCATTTGCCAAAAGAAGAAGGGCATAAATTAAATTAGAGCCATTGATGCTTATCCATGTCATTTAGGAGCTAGTCAGTCAAGGTCTTCTTTGATCTTCAAGCTATATTGGGAAGAAATTTTAGGAAGCAGTTGTTGTTTTCAGAGGGTTCGTTCTATTTTCTTGATTCATGAATTGACAGCACCAATAAATTCATTAACCAGATGAATCGACTCTAGTCATGTACGTCTAGTCTACCTTCATTACGTTCGAATTGAGCTCTGGGAATAGCCCAATTCGCTTTCAATAGTACTAGGCCCATCTTATAAAGGCAGATACTATCATTCTAAACATGAAAATCGAGCCCAAAGCGATTATCTATAAAAATCAAGCTTAGATTCGGTTTAGATTCAGAAAGTGTTTTATTTCATTATTATTATTTTTTTAAATTTTTATATAAAATATAATAAATATTTTAAATCTCAATTTAACTTTTTCAAATCTCAAAATAATAAGAATATTAATATTTTTTCTAACTTTCATCTAAAATCATATCATCTTATTTCTGGATCCAAATCAACCCTTAATTAATAATGCAAGTGTCTCGTATTATTTAAAAAAATATATCTAATATTAAAAAGTAAATTTGTTATATAAATCTCAAAATTGTCTATTTTTTTTAAATGCACCAATCTAGCTCACTTTAAACTTAAGAGTAATAATACATTTATAATTTGTTTACAACTCATTTTATAATTAACTAATACAATTATGTTATTTTATTAAAAATAAATAAAATTTCTAAGAACTAACTTCAATTTCAATTAAAATTTTAAAATAGACGTAGGAGAATGGAATCACTTTTCACTCAAAAAACGTTTTAATATTATTAAGACTAAAAGCATTTTAATATCATTAAAAGACTTTAAAAAAAAAGAGAAAATATATTTGTAATTGTGAAATGTGTAACTGTCACGTAATCTTTTTTAAAAAAATAAATAAAACATAAAATTTACATAAAAAATTATTTTTTTAATAATATACTTCATTATTTTTAAAATAATTACGCCACATTTACGATTTTATCGTTGTATTTAGAATTATTTGAAAAAAAAATTGATATGATTGATTCTCGCCGAAATAACCGGCATTCCATTGGGTGTTTACTGTGACACTCTCAAGTCGTCGACCTCAAAATACTTGGCAATGGCGAGGAAGCGAAGCTCAAGATCCACGACCGCCTTCATCTTCTTCGCCTTCCTATCTATCATAGTGGTTTGTGCCTTCGTCCCTGTCTTTGCTCCTCTCCCTTCTCTCACCTCTCACTCCAACCAATCCCGCCGTCACTCTTCTCGGCACAAGAAAGTAGGCTCTTTCTCTCTTGCTCTCTGGTCTTGATATTGTAATTTTTAAATGCAATTCAACGTGGTATTGTTTCCGGGGTTTTGCAAAAAAAATTCCTGGCTCAGTGTGGCTCGTTTAGAAGGAAATGCTTTAGTTCGAAGGTGAACAAGTGTGTATTTGATTGATGAGAAAATGAAGGAAATTAAAGGAATTTGGATATTGGATTCTAAGATATAGTGTTTTTAAATGTGACTGCAGTTGTATATTTCTGGGTTTTTGACTTGTGGCTTAACTTTATGCAATCGATGGAAATATTTGAACTTGGCTTAGGAGTGATTGAAATGAAAAGAACTTGAAATTTCGCTATTAATTTATCAATCAAGAAAGGAGAATGTCTCTAACTTGGGAACATATATTCAGCACAAATTTGCTTTATTTGCTTCTTTTCTTTTCTTTTCTTCAGCTAACAACTTGATTCTTAGTAAAACATTCGAGCTTGATCATTTGCACCCAAATCTTAACATTGTGATGCCTACCTTTTTCTGAGCAATTGGACAGGATGGTGTTTTAGCTGCCAATCAGAGACTTTTTGCTGTTTCTAATGTAAACCGCACTTAAGTGTCGTACTGATTTTGCAATTATTCTCTTGGCACTGAAAGATGCCGTGAGTTTAAGTGAGGTAAGATTTTTATTTGATTTTTGTTATCAGGTTACTGCTCGAAATTTCGAGATCTCCAATGACATGTTCTGGAAAGATGGACAGCCTTTCCAAATTATTGGGGGTGACTTGCATTATTTCCGGGTTCTTCCAGAGGTATTTTTATTGCAAGATTTTCAGCAATTAGCACCTTATAACTTGAGTTGTATATGATGGTGGTATGCATTTGTTATTTTAGCTTGTAATAGAAGGTACTTCACTGATCAATGATGTAGAATAAGATGCTGAAGCTTTATGACGCAACTGAATTCAACTTAACCTTAATCTCAAATAATAGGGGACCGGTAATAAGATATTGAATATCTGTTAAAAGAAAAAAACTATAATTTTATAGGATATGGCATAGAAAGCTGAACTCTAATAAGCTTCTGTAAACTCTCTCTCTCTCTCTCTCTTGATAATTAACTCTTTCACTTGATATAGTAAATGTAGTTATTCAATGTTCCCATGCTGAAAAATCTGTGGAGCTCCCCAACTTTCACATCCATGCAAATACTCCCTTGACCTTCTTCTGAACTATTAAGCTTTGTGGTTATCTTATTTCATGGACCGTCTTGTTGAACACAAAATAATCTTATCAGTTTTAAGTAAACCTTTTCTTGTTATAATGTGGTGTTTGTCTTTTATCCCTGCAGTACTGGGAAGATAGATTACTGAGAGCAAAGGCTTTGGGTTTGAATACTATTCAAACTTATGTTCCTTGGAATTTGCATGAACCAAAACCTGGAAAGCTAGTTTTTGAGGGGATTGCAGATATAGTTTCATTTCTCAAACTCTGCCATAAACTCGGTTTCCTTGTTATGCTTCGGCCTGGACCTTATATATGTGCAGGTCAGCCATAACAGACAGATCTAGGAGCTTTATGATTTGTTATTGATTTATGAAGTTCACTGTGCATGACCAGGTTACTAGGCGTACATATTCAAATCTAATTCCGATAGTATTGGGAACTCATTGCACATTGAGCTGGATAATCCTATTAGTGTTGTGAATCCCCTTTTTTCATAACAAAAATGAGTGTTTGCACAAAATAGCTATTAGTTTATGCCCGCCAGTGAGATTGAATCTATATTATTAGTTTTTTGCTTCCTTATAAAAAATAATAGTTTTTTGCTTTATTCTCTTGTTGTTTTGAAATTGATGGTAATATGATATGTTGTTGGGATGATAGTCATTCAAAATATCTTTTTTGTTTCAGAGTGGGATTTAGGGGGTTTCCCTGCCTGGTTACTTGCCATAAAGCCAGCTATCAGACTAAGATCATCAGATCCTGATTTCCTCCATTTTGTAAGTTTTTTCTGTGTTTTATTTTACAAATTAATCATGTTCCATAGACTTGTGGTGTATTGTATTCAAGAGAAATTATATGTCAAAATGTTGTGTATTTTTATGTGCTATCATAAGGATATTGTGAATAAGGCCATAGCCTAAAACACGTGGGGTCATGGTGAGTCTTTCTTACAGAAAACTGCAAACAAAACTGCTTGGGGGATTTTTTTATTTTATTTTTATTGGTGAAACTGCTTGGGAGGATTGCTGCTATCATTTTTTGATTAATATGTTTTACATGCTTGAGTGGTCTCACTTAAGAAGAAATTTAGTATGTCAGTTTTCTAGTTTCTAAAATTTACCGTTTCTGTCTTTTAATTATTTTTCACAATTCAATTTTTTACTACTAAATAATATCTGTTGTGAAACTCTTTAAGGTTGAAAGATGGTGGGAAATCCTACTTCCTACTGTAGCTCCTCTTCTTTATGAAAATGGAGGCCCTATTATAATGGTTCAGGTATGTTGAGTTGTTACTCTCTGACTAGAACACAACAAGAGTTAAATTTCCTATTTGCAAACACTGAACAGCAACTCTTTTTAAGATGGAAGGTGGTCCATTCCAAGTCTGGGGAATTGTGTAAAATAAGTTCAAATCTGAGGCATTCAATATCATGTATGCATGGGAAAATTTTAATGATTGTAGTATAAACAAATTGGATTGATTTCAGAAATAGGATTTCGTTAATGTGCAGTGAGGATATCTATAAACTTTTAATGATAAACCTCATCTCTCTCTTATATGACCAAGAAAAATATCATAAAAAGGGAATGGAAGTACTTCCAAATGATAATCCTAAATAGTGAGCACATTGTATATAATGGATATTTCATCTTATTTTCTAAAACAGAATCGGAAAATTTATGAAAACAATCATAAAAATCTTGATCATTGTTAATATTTGTGAATAACTCAAATTTGTTCAACTTTTACAATTTTAGATTTTAATGTTTATAAGGTTCTAATATACTGAGATTATTTTGACAGATTGAAAATGAATATGGTTCATACGGAAATGACAAACCTTATCTTCATCACCTAGTCACCTTGGCACGTGGTCACCTTGGGGATGATATAATTTTGTAAGAGTTTTTCTCTTTAGACTGACCTTCTTTGTTCTATACAGAAATATGCCAGTTAACCTCATAAATTTATGCATTTATTTATGAATTATCAATCTTTCCTTTACTTGATTTATTGTTTAGTACCTTCCATTCAATTTATAGTTTATTGGCCATTGTATTTACAAAAGGGTTCTATTTATCCTTTCCTTGATTATATCTTAATGATTTCAGATATACTACAGATGGAGGTTCTAGGGATACTCTTGAGAAAGGAACCATTCGTGGAGATGTTGTCTTTTCAGGTAAAGTTCAAGATCAAAATTTACTTGAATAATAAGTTAGGAAATTAATCTTTCTTTCTTTCTTTCTATATTTTTTACTATTTATTTAATTACTCTGTCATCAATACCTATCAAACCCATATTTCTGTGTGTGTGTGTTTGTATCTGGTTAGAATTTATATATATTTACAATCATCTAAGTAGTCATGACCTACTCTTTCTCTGTCGTTCAGCTGTTGACTTCACTACTGGTGATGATCCTAGGCCAATATTTGAGCTACAAAAGGAGTTCAATGCCCCTGGAAAGTCACCGCCACTTTCAGCGCAAGTATCTTGCTAACTTTCATTATTCTAATATTGTTCTTTGGTTTCATGTCCCATGATGTTTGTTACCTCAGGGAGTTTTACACAGGTTGGCTTACGCATTGGGGAGAGAAACTTGCAGAGACTAATGCTAAGTTTACTGCAGCTGCTCTGGAAAATATTTTGGCACAAAACGGTTCTGCTGTGCTATATGTATGCTCTCAAATTCCAAATTTGTTGCTATTAAGTTATCCCTATTGTGGTAATATTTTGATCTGCGCTTTCTAATTTCCAGATGGCACATGGCGGTACAAACTTTGGATTCTATAGTGGGGCAAATACTGGTGGAGATGAGACTAATTACAAGCCTGACCTTACGTCTTATGATTATGTGAGGAAAATATCGACTTCTTTGTTATATAAAATTGAATTATTGGTTTGCAGCATACACACCTAACTGATGCTTGTTTTCCCAGGATGCACCGATTAGGGAATCTGGTGATGTGAACAATGCAAAATTCAAAGGTATGATATTAACCAACTTCCCCTTTAGAGCCACAAGTCCACTCAACTTTTGTTGCAAATTATGATCATGGGAAAAGATGTGTCTACTGCTTTCAGAACTTCGGAAGGTTATAAAGCAATATAGCGCAGCGTCTATTCCTTCAGTGCCTTCCGATAATGAAAAGACAGGATATGGCCTAATCCACTTACAGAGAAAAGAACTTTTCTTTGATATCCTGAATAGGTTGGATTCCATTGAGGTGGTCGAATCTGAAAATCCAATTTCAATGGAATCTGTGGGCCAGGTGAGTAAGAATCATATCCCATAGCTTATAAATTACGTTGTATACAGCTGCTTCATAAAGATCCCAAACTGCTAAATGCCATACACTTAAAGTTTGAATGTTCTTTGTGTTCAGATGTTTGGTTTTGTACTATATGTATCTGAATATCCTTCAAAGGAAGATGGAAGCATTCTATTCATACCAAAGGTGCAGCCTTCCCTTAATTTTTATTTAAGCTGACTAATTTGATATGTTCAATTTGTTGCTATGGAATCAGAATATGAGGCGTTTCTTCCTTTTGTCTGATAAAAGCTTTGGAACCTAAGAAAGTACACAAAATCTTGACTTCTCTTACATTTATTGACTGCAGGTGCATGACAGAGCCCAAGTGTTCATATCATGCTCTTCTGAAGATAATGGTAGAAGACCAATATTTGTTGGCACAATTGAAAGATGGTCGAATCGAAAGCTTGGCCTTCCCAAAACTAAATGTGTCTCAAACATCAGCTTATATGTTTTGGTACTGCACTACCTTGTTTTAGTTGTTTTAATCATAAACTTTTTAATAATTCTAAATCCTTTCTATTCTTGTAGGTTGAAAATATGGGCCGTGTAAATTATGGGCCATACATGTTTGACAGGAAGGTAAAAGAAGTTGAAAAATAGAAAGTTGTGTTGTTTTTGCATATCTGATTTCTGAGTCATAGAGTTATTATGTCATTTGACTCCAAAAAATATAAAACTCGTTTCATACGCATGATTGTGGAGATATGAATTCCAGTCACACTTGAGGTCAGTTTACTTGCTCAGAAAAAAAAAAAAAAGAATGTAATTTTACTTCGATTATCCATAAGACTGCATTCTGGAGAACTCCTTGACCTAACTATAATCATTTGTTCGCTGCCGGCGACGTCGCGAGAAGTCCACTGAACCTTATGAAATTCTTACTTATAAAAACAGAACTATAATCCTTTGTACTCGATAATGTAGGTTACCAGAGACCTTGATGGGTTAATTTCTCGCTGTGTCGTGATTATCTATATTACTATTCATCCATAGATCTGTAGATTTGGACACTTAAAATAAGACAGAATTTGTAAGGTTAAAAAACTCAAGTTCGAGAAAATTTTGTTCAAGTCTAAGACATGCAGCATTTAATGAAATCTGAAGGCAATACCAATACTAATACCAAACAACAGAGTCATTTTTTTACATGTTTTTAAAATCATGTGTAATACTTTTAGTGATTCTTTAGATAAAGTTGCTGATATGAGTAACAAAATATGGCGTTTTGTTGTCATCATCATCCTCATTAATTCTTTGGGTGCAGTTGTTTATAATTGCTGAACAAGTTCCAAGTTCTATAAATATAACTAGGTTAAGATTTTAATGATGTAATGTATAAGTAGGCTTGACCTGGTCTCTGTTCAGGTAATTTTTTCTTATCTCCCTAACTGATATCATAATATTGCACTTTTCTCCCTCTCTTGACATCTATAAATCAGAGTGCTTTCTTGCAGGGTATATTGTCTTTTGTTTATCTGGATGGCAGAATTCTGCACCAATGGAAAATGCTTTCAATTCCTTTGAACAACCTGAACAAGGTCCCAAGAGCTAATCCCATCATTCAGGTTGCATATTCCGAATTGACAAAAACTTCAGCCCGCAGAAAAGCCAAAGGTAAGTCTATCTGTTCTCAAGTGGTAAAAGCCTTGGGCTTGGGAGTATGCTCTCCCTAGGTCTAAGGTTCAAATCCCCTTGGGTGCAAACAATCTCTAGGGGCCGTTGGATTGGAGGATATTCCCCTTGAATTACCCGAGGTGCACTTGTGGGAAACTCCTTGCCGAGGGCCTGTGCACCCCCGGGACACTGTTCCTAGACACTCGGTACCAATTAAAAAAAAAAAGTCTATCTGTTCTCAGAAAATGATAAAAAATCAAGAATAATGCTCTATTGTACTCATTGATTTATTTTCTTTAGCAACTCTCCCTAATTATATTTTGTTTTTATGAGCGCAAATTCGATCCATGTTCCAAGCATGTGTTAATTAGTGAGGTTATGAATGATGATGGAGACAAGACAGTTGACGAATTGCCAATGACTTTCCATATGCAGAGAATGTTTCAGAAGAACCAGCATTTTATGCTGGCCATTTCTCTATTGACAATGTAAACCATGTTAAAGACACATTCATATCATTTAGAGGTTGGGGTAAAGGGATTGCATTTGTCAATGAATTTAATATTGGAAGATATTGGCCGGTAAACTACTATTTCACTATATTATGTAGTTTTTTCTTGTGGTTTTGTTGCCTGGTTCGGCATTATGTCTGTAGTAGGTGTTACATTTTCTGTGAGGATTAATAAATGGTGCTTTTTACAGATGATGGGGCCACAATGCAACCTTTATGTCCCTGCTCCAATTCTTCAGCATGGGGAAAATATTGTGGTAGGAGATGCCAAAAACTGTATCCCCCCCCCGCGATGTTTACCGCATATTAGTGTTTGCCTTGTGATTGTTTTCCTGGTATATCATTTAGACTTCAAATTTTCTCTAGTTTCATGGTTAGTCGTTGTAGTGACTTCATTTATGTTAACATGCATGTTTTATTGGTTATTTGCTTTGTCTCTTTTTTCTTTCTTAACGAAAGAGCTCCTTATTTAATCTCAGAAGCAAAACAAGTAAAATAGATTTTTCTCTGGCTTGTTTTTGGTCATAGAAAGAAAGACCCCCCTCCATTGCTACTAAAGAAAAGATTGCAACGCATATAATTTTCCTTTCTCAGATTATGATATACTACCAACTCTTCTGTAAATGTTTCTGCTTGAAATTTGCAATGGTGGCATGGTGCTGTTTACAGGTTTTACTTGAGTTAGAATCTCCAAACCCTGAGCTTGTGATACATTCAGTTGATCAGCCAGAATTCACATGCGGATCAAGTATAGCACACGTGCGCCAGCTGTAGCACCCCAAGGAAAGCCCCGGTCCTTGTTGAACGCCAATTTGAGAATTCTGAATATCCTGAAGATCTATCCCACTCCCAGGACGTCTCCGCAGCTTGGTTTTTGCTCTCAAGTACACCTAAGCCCAGCCAGCCTCTTCATATTTTTTCCTCTCCTTATAAGTTGTCAATTGATTGAAAGGATACAGCACATGAACATCCCATCCTGGAGTAATTTTCCCTTCGAGACTGTCAATTGCGGTCTTTAGCTTGTGGGTTTTGCTTTTGCTTTTTCCTTGCTGTGGTAGTAATACCCCTCAACCGGAGGAAAAACTTTAATGCACCATGTATTTTGGATGTGAATTTCTGTGTATTGTAAAGTTTTGAAGATTCCATTTGTCAGTTACAAGTGATGATGTCAACGTATTGGGCTGGGCTAATTTTAAAGAGTAATACATCTACAAAAGAATTATATAAAAATAATCTTATAAACTGACGTGACTTTATCTGATCCGTTAAATCTATTTTACAATAAAAGTAACTTTATAATTTGATGAACTACATCAAGCCACATCAGTAAGTTGTGCAGATGTCAGATGGTTCTTCCTCATTCCCTTGGAGTTAGAAAGGAAAACCGTCCTGAGAAGTCAAATTTATTATTAAAAAAATAATTTTTTCTCGTAGATTTTATATTTACTTACTTATTTTAAAAAGATTGTGCTGTGCTTTCCCTCTATAAATACAAATAAAAAGATTATATTTACAATGTGTAAAATACTTTATAAAAAAATAAATAAACATGACATCCACATAGTTGAGTATGTGCACCCCACTTCAGACGGCTCAACGAATCCAACAGTCGAGTCGCGAGCCTTATAACTCTTTTCATGCAGTCTTGCAACGACGTCGTGTCTTTATATCTGGCTAGTCATCCTTTCTCATGAGCGTCGCCCGGCCGCGTAGATTAGCAGAATCCCTAAATATCCCAATTATTGTACGCCGGCGAGCTACGCAGAGAGTGCGAGCGAGAGATGGACCATTACTCAGGAGGAAGCTGGACTATGATTCCGTCCGTGCCGACACACAGTAACACCTCTACTCCCCCAAATCAAGACCATCTCTACCTCAGTCACCCACAACCACAACAGCAGCAGCAACAAGTTCAACTCCAACAATTTCAACAACAACGTATCCTCCAACAACAGCAGCAGCAGCAGCAGCAGCAACAACAGCAACAGCAACAGCAACAGCACCATCAGCACCAATCACTGGCGTCTCACTTTCACCTCTTACATGTAGCCAATGAAAACCCTAATATATACATGCATTTTGTTGTTGTTTTTTTTTTAATTTAATTTTTCTTTTGTGATGTGGATTACAGATGGTGGAGAATTTAGCGGACGCGATCGAGCATGGAACTAGGGATCAGCAGTCAGATGCACTGGTATGGTTTTTTTTCTCAGTTTTTCCTTTCGCATAATTCCATGCCTCTTTTTGTTTTTGGGATTTATTTGTTTAACTAATTGCGTAATTGTTTTCAAAGGTCAGTGATTTGAACAACCACTTTGAGAAGTGCCAACATCTGCTGAATTCAATCTCGGGTTCAATTAGCACCAAGGCTATGGTAATTGCCAACCCCTAGTTTTATTAAGGTTATCAAACCCCTAGTTTTATTAAGGTTATCATTTTTTTGTTTTATGTGAATCATATATTATGAAAATCAGTCGTGGTGTTTGATAATTGATTATATTGGGTGCGTTTTGTATGTTATGCACGTTTTAGGGTAGACAAATCCATTGTTTCGACTGGAAATTTGGAATGAAGTAATGGATCCATTTTATATCGGGTTACAATGTTTTTTTTTTTTTTTAAACAAAAGTGAAGTAGAACTTCTAGAAATAAAACACTGTACGCCAGTAAAAACCAGAGTCATAAACATTATTGGGTTACAATATGATGGCCTTGTTCATAATGATATGTTTCTAACCAGATTCATAATCAAATAATGTAGTCCTTCAATTTTCGTAGGAACATTCAAGAATGGACTTCTTTGATAATCATTTTCGTGCAATCAAAGATTCCCCTCAAGTTCATTATAACTTGTGCTTTCTGGAATGTTGAGAGTTTATTCATCTATAATAACGACTTTATCTTGCATGCATCTTTAGTTCCAGAGGTGCTTTGTTTAACTGGGGAAAGTTTCTGGGTATTGTTTGCAGACAGTTGAGGGTCAGAAACGGAAGCTAGAAGAAAGTGAGCAGTTGTTGAATCGGCGGAGGTATTTGCCCATTGCATTTGGAGTTTTTTTTTTTTTTTTTTGCATTTACGTGCTTTGCTTGTTTAACATGTGTTCTGATTTTTTTCTTTGGAATAATTTCGTTACCAGGGATTTCATTGCAAAGTACAGAAGCTCTATTGAAGAGCTTATCAAGTCTGAGCCATAAAATCGCTGTGCTTCCATTATGTGGTAAGAAAGACATTACACTTGTTTAATGACCTCTTTTTTTTTCTTTTTTTTTTTCCTTTTATAAGTAAGATAAATTTTATAAACTTGAATGAAATAGACATAGCTCGTGTACACAGGAGGTATACAAAAAAACACCTAAATACATTCTATAAATGGTAAATTAAAGACAAGAAGTCATGCGCACTGTTCCCATTTAGTACAATAGCTGAAAACCAAAGCATTAAAGTGTGTACAAAGAAATTCTGCAGCTTCGCCACTGTGCGCTCATTGTCTTCAAAACAATGCTCATTCCTTTCCGACCAAATACACCACATGATGCACAATGGGATCATTTTCCACACTGCTGCCACTTGGGAACAACCTTGAATCATTTTCCAACAGCCCAATAAATCCACCACCCTCGATGGCATGACCCAAGCAACATCAACCCTTCTAAAGATCTCATCCCACAGCACCCTTGCCACCTCACAGTGCAATAAGAGGTGATCCACTGATTCTCCATTCTTTTTACACATATAACACCAATTCATCACAACGCATCCTTTCTTCCTCAAGTTGTCCGTGGTCAAAATCTTTCCAAGAGCAGCAGTCCATACAAAGAAAGCTACTTTAGAAGGCACACGAGACCTCCAAATATTCTTCCAAGGGAAGGGAACATTAGCTTGTGATGTCAATGTTTTGTAATACACCCTGACTGTACAGTTCTTACTGTCATTGGACCTCCACTGCATTCTATCTCTCTGTGCCGTAAGGTGTCCCATGGAGTATATCAATCTGAAAAAATCTGAAACAGTGGACATTTCCCAATCATGAAGGTCTCTATTAAAAAGGATGTTCCACTGGTAAGAGCTATGGGAAAATACCCACACATCCGCCACTGAAGCATCCTTATTAGCTACAATACGATAGAGAGCTGGAAAAGTCCTATCAAGAGCGCAATCTCTGCACCACACATTCCGCCAAAACCTAATTCTAGTATCTTTTTCGGCCACAATACGGATATGTTTTTCAAAACATAGTCATCCCGTCCTTATAAATTTCCATAAGCCCACACCATAACCCCCCCCCCCCCCCCCCTCCCACTCCATTGGAGCACCAACCCCCCAAGCATTTTCGTGTCTAGAGTCAATAATTTATTTCCACAACGACTCCCCCTACAAGTGGTATCTCCATAACCATTTCCCCAATAAAGCTTTATTGAATGTTCTCAAATTGCACACTCCCAAGCCCCCATTCGAGATTGGGGAACATATTGTATGCCAATTAACATGATGAAATTTATTTTCCTCCCCCAGGCCCCCCACAAGAACGCCCGGAAGAGTTTCTCAATCTTATTTGCCACCCCTGACGGCAAAGGAAACAAAGATAAAAAATAGGTGGGGAGATTAGTTAAGGTGCTCTTTATTAAAATGAGACAACCCCCTTTCGATAAATACACCATTTTCCAACTCGCCAACATTTTTTCTACCTTCTCCACTACCCCATCCCAAATAGCTTTAGCCTTAAATGTTGCTCCCAACAGAAGGCCCAAATATTTCATAGGCAACGAAGACACC
Organism: Juglans mandshurica; assembly: GCA_022457165.1. NCBI lineage: Eukaryota > Viridiplantae > Streptophyta > Magnoliopsida > Fagales > Juglandaceae > Juglans > Juglans mandshurica. Next base: position 8,242,457 of record CM039619.1, on the reverse strand, counting down.
TTACAATCCAAAAGGCTTGCTAAGCTATTGATATTGGGCACCACGCACACCTCAACCATCTCGGACTTACCAAGATTCACCTTAAGCCCCGACACTGCTTCAAAGCATAATAATAGTGCTCGTAGAGTTTGAATCTGACTATGGTTCGCTTCGCAAAAAAGTAAAGTATCATTTGCAAATAGGAGATGTGAGATGATAATAGAGTCATTAGTGCCATTACCCACCTGGAATTCGGATAGGAACCCTCCTCCAACCGCGGCCTTCACCATCCGGCTGAGTGCCTCCATAACCATAACAAACAGAAGAGGGGATAAAGAATCTCCTTGCCTTAAACCACGAGAACTGTAAAAAAAAGCCGCAGGAGTGTCGTTTACTAGAACCGAGAAGCGAGCAGTGGAAACACAATGTCGAATCCATGAGATCAACCTATCACCAAAACCACACCTCCCAAGCAAGTATAAAAGAAGTTCTCAATTCACATGATTATATGCATTTTCCATGTCAAGCTTGCAAAGGATGCCTGGAACTCCCTCCCGCATTCTGTGGTCTAAACACTCATTTGCAATAAGAACCGAGTCAAGGATTTGTCTTCCAAGAATAAATGCGTTTTGAGGTTTGGAAATAATTTGTTCCAACATTGGACTTAGTCGACTAACAAGAACCTTCAAGATGATCTTGTATACCCCACTAACCAGACTTATGGGACGAAACTCCTCAATTGTCGTAACCCCATGTTTCTTTGGAATGAGATCAATGAACATCGCAGTGAGGCATTTTTCAAACTTTTTAAAAGAGTGAAATTCATGGATAACTTGCATGATATCCCCTTTCACAATGTCCCAACATTTTTTAAAGAATCCCATCGAAAAACCATCTGAACTCTGTGCTTTGTCCTTGGCCATACCAATAATGATCTTATAAATCTCATCTTCGTCAAAAGGTCTCTCCAAGTAGCTTGCACTCTGCGAATCAATTGTCCCAAACAACAAATTATCAAGCTTCGGCCTCCAACAAACCTGTTCCGTTAGGAGGTTTTCGTAATACTGCACAATATGGTTTTCTAATTCGGAAGGAGAAGAGAGCACTTGAGTACCTGTGTGAAGTGTCTCGATAGCATTGCTACGCCAATGTGAATTAGCTATTTTATGGAAGAATTTCGTACATTTATCACCTTCTTTTAGCCAAAAGACTCTGGATTTTTGTCACCATGAAGTCTCCTTCGATAACAGTACCCTTTCCAAGTTAGTCACAACAAAACTCTTACTCAATAATACCTCATCCGAGGTGTCTTCCATCAATTCATTTCCCTCTAACTCCTGCAACTCCAAAAGGGTAGTCTTCTGGTTGTCGATGTTACCAAAAAATTCCAAACTCCACTTCTTTAAGTCCTGCTTCAAAACCTTAAGCTTACCGCAAAAATAAAATTGGGAGTGCCTTCAAACTGATACGAAGACCACCAAGCGTGCACCCTCTGTTCAAAACCATCAGTTGCTAGCCACATATTTTGAAATTTAAAGTATCGACGACCCCCATGAATACCTCCACAATCTAGCGAAATAGGAAAGTAATTTGAGCTAACTCGGGACAGCTTCTTCTGACAACTCCGGATAATGTGCCTTATTCGTAAACGAGGAATCTATCCAATCTCGACCAACCCCGACTATTTGACCAAGTGTACTCACCCCCAACAAGGGAGAGATCCATGAGGTCCAAGTCAAAAATGAACTCCGAGAAATCCTTCATAGCTACAGGATTACAATAGTTCCCTGATCTCTCACTGGGATATCGAGTACTATTAAAATCCCCACCCATACACCATGACACTTCCTATAAATAATATAAGCCCGCCAACTCCTCTTGTAGCCTTCTCCTATCACTAACCTCATTTGGCCCATAAATGCCTACAAAACCCCACTCCCACCCATCAACAACATTTCTAAAAAAACTAGTGACCGAGTAGTCTCCGACACACTCCTCTACCACCTTTTTTACTCTTTTATTCCACATTAACAACACACCACCTGAGGCTCCCAAAGAGGCCAAGTAAGACCAGCCCACATATGGACATCTCCATAGACTACGAACAATTCGGACATCCCCATAGACTACGAACAATTCTTCTATCAGTAACCTCCATCTTTGTTTCCTGAAAACACATCACATCAACCTTCCACATCTGCAATAACGATTTTATACGAAGGCGTTTATTGTGATCATTAAGTCCTCGTACGTTCTAAGAAAGGATCTTAGGCTTCATGGAAACAAAGAGTGCCCCTCCCTTTCGGTCTATCCCTACCGCCACTCCCTTCCTTCGCATCGTAATTAATAGAGCAGGTGAGTCTTTTAAGTTCCCTATCTTGCTTTGTGGCTGACTTCAATCGACTATCTTTAATTGCTACAAGAAGGGTCTACATTGGGTATCGGCGTAGAGACATCAGTAATGGAATGTCATTCGCCTCATGTAACACAGGATAGACCGATAGTCGTTACTAAACCCTTGGTCCTCAAAGCTCCCTCGTTAGAGTTGAAGGAAAATAGTGTGCCAAGGTCTGAAGGAGATGTAGGAACCCTAGAGGTGAAGGGACTTGTTGTCACCCCAGAATCTCCAATGGGGACCATGATACCATTGGAGCGAACCAATGAAGTTGCTGGAGAACCAAAGGGTTTGGTGTTGGTGCCTCGTGTAAATGAATGTTTAGAGTCAGGAGTGCAATTGGATACTGTGTCTGGGGATAACGTTGCTTCCCTGGTGTCTCTTCCACCAATAGCAGATTGGATTTTGCCTAAAGTTAACAAGATTCAGCAGTTTGTGGGAATTTCACATGGAGGATGTGAAAACCAATTCAATGAACTAATCACTGCAATTGAGGCAAGCACGCGCTTGAAACCAAAAGTTTCAAGAAAAGCAGGGAGTTACAGCGTCTTTCTTGGACAATCAACTACGACGCTAAGGGTGGTAGCTCAACTAGAGGGAAGTCTAAAGGGAGGACATTGTAGGGTTTGGGGTTGGGTGTTCGGGTAGAGTTTTAGTTTTAGGAGAAACGAGGGTTGGGGACCGGTCTGGTATATTTTAGGTTGTTCTTTTCACGGGCTTTTTGGGTCATTAGGGGTTTTTTGGGTCATTTTGGATAATGTGTTTTCTTGTATACATTCAGTGTACTTGGTTTCTCCTTTGATATATAATATTTTTTACTTATCAAAAAAATTGCTACAAGAAGGGCCCTAAACTGTTTTTCAAAGGCTACACAAGTAACCCCAACACAAGCTTGTAATTTCTCCACCTTCTTAAACACCCACTCCGATGTACACCTCACTGGGTTAGGACTGGGGGGGAATCCTGGGGACCAACTCTGTCAGATGCCCTAGTATTTTCTGGTGGAATGGACTCCTCCCATGTGGTCATTTCATTTCCACCCATCACTAGCACCTCTTCCATAGCTCAAGGGGCGTCTTCTCCAAACAGACCCCCGAGCCTAGGCCTGCGACACAGGCTGGGCTTGTTTTTTGGGAAAGGCCTGATGGGCCTATGTGTTGACTGAGCCAGGGGCCTGGTCCAGCCCAACCTTACTTTTCCCTTTATTCGGCCCTTTGGAGAAGCCTTGGCCCAATGTTCTCCTCCCCACCCACCCCCCCTGATCCAATCCCCTCCCCACCCCCTTACCCTCCTCAACACATCGTATCATCCCCACCCCCTTATCCATCTCAACACACCGTATCATCCCATGTATATTTTTCTGCAACTCATATATTTGAGTTTGCATTTTTGATAGAGCCCGAAGCAACATTTCCTTATTAAGGCCAACATCTCCCCTGCCACCTCCCCATAGCTTTGATCCCCTACAGCAACGGCGATACCACTATGCAAGTTAGAACTAGCACCCAGGCTACCAGGTCCTCAGGCACAATCCAATATCCTTGGTTTCTGCAGAGCTTCCATGTACGACCGGGCAGGGAGTTGATACGGAGTTGCCGTCATCGCTGGTGGTTCCAACCCAACTACACGGCCTTCTCTGCTAGCCTCCCTTAGAACCTCCACCAGTTTTCTCCAGCCCCTACCATCTCTGTCTTCCGAGATGAAAATACAGTTTTGGCGACCACCTTGTTTGCATTCCACCAACGCCATGAACGCACCTTGAGATTTAGAACACCTTTGTGCTATGAAACCTATGTCTCCTTCCCGATGGGCTGTAGCCTGTGTAAAACTCCCTTCTTCCCTCCCACCTTCAGGCAGTCCTCCAGCGTTTTGGTGAACCAGCATGTCGCGGCTAACTCCAAGCGAAGACTTTTCACAGACTTCCACCCTCTTTCAGTAAGATGCACCCAACGTCCATCTCTTACTACCTCAAATGCCTTCCCGTACATGCAGTATACACACAATCAAATGCCCATGGACAACATTGCAGACCAACTTACAACGAAAAGAAAAAAGTGTAAGATCCTTTACATGTATTCGTCTGAACGAAACGTTACGGGACAGAGATGGATTGGAGTGAGACAGAGAGGATAGGGAAGTGTAAGATCTAGCATCAAACATTACTGGACACAAAGTGTAAGATCCTTCATGGGAACTTTAAGATCTAGCATCAAAATTACAAGATTTAATGACCTCTTGTAAGTTGCCAATTCTATTTGGTGGGATTACTTATTAAAAAGAAAAAAGTTGCCTGTTCTATTTGGTGGGATTGGAACTCTTTGTTAGGTCTGTAAGAAATGACAAAAGGTTGACAGATTGAGTGGAGCCATGAGACTTCGGGTGTGTAAGAACAATCTTATCTGTCTGGTCTCACCAAGGAGTGAATTGTTTTATGCTGAATGTTGTCGACCAACATTTTATAAGCCATTTTGTGGGCAGACTCCATCAATATCATTGAGAGACTTTGAAAGATTCTTGTGTAGAAAATACGGTTAGGGTTCCCTTTGCGTTTAAAACATAATAAAATTTGTGTTTCCCTGGGATGGTTCTTGGATATAGTTGTTTCTTATTTCAGATTCAGATATATTTCGCTCACATAAATCTGGTCTTGGGATGATGTATATCATTTCTCTGCCCGCCTAGATCTTATGCATGTGTGATTGAATCCAACTGATCGAAGTAACTCTATGGCTTCTTGATTTCAGGTCTAGTTGCTGTCAGAACGTTCTGTACTACTCCCAAGTTCTAAATGAAAGCCAGAGGTCCTGGAATGTGGGTTTAGATTAGTTTCCATGGTTCTTCTTTATATACAATATTGTTAGTGTATCATACTTGAGCCTAGATATTGAGCATGGAAGGCATCTCCTATGCATTTAAGTCATTCTTTGAACCAGTTTTAACGAGACCCACCGGTGCCTTCAATAGACTCCATCCCCCTATTGCTTCAATTTATTCTGCCGATCGTGCTTTGCAAAAGTTGAAGAACCGTTGTTGCTTTCGGCGAATTATGCATGATACTAGCTGATTTAGAAGAAGAATTGCACAGGTTTCTATTGGGATGAAGGCTGATTCCTCAACTGACTGGAGGAAGATTAGGAGCACTTTCTCACTGCTTCAGCATAATAGTTTTTACTATTGGAAGAATGTTGTGACTCTATATGTTTAATGATATTAGTACTTTGATTACAAAATTAAAAAAAAAAAAAATTCACCATTTAGTAACAGAAGTCCTGAATTCGAAAATTAAATATATTTTATCTCATTTAAAATTAAAGAGTCATAAAATCCATCAAGTTGTTTGCTTTTGATCCCACTGGTGATTTCCTATGTGATCTAGCATTTTGATATTTGAAAAATATGAGACAAAATAAAGAGTATCACCAACAATTTTTATTTATTTATTTAGATCCCATTTGTGATTTTCTATTTGATATAGAATATTTTTATATTTTAGACGCAAAATATAGAGTATTACCATACAAATTAGCTGTACGGAATGAATCATTCAGTTATATATTCTAGATTGCATTTCGGTTTTGACTTCGTAAACGTTATCTACTTTCATGAGATGACTTTATTTCCTTTCCTCCCAATGCCAAACAAAAAACACACATGTAACTTGATTTTTAGTTATTATTTTATTTATTTATTTATTTTCTCAATTAATTGGTGGTCAAAATGAGAACACATACAATAACAGGGCAATGAAGACATATGGCATTAACATGACTCAACCTTCCAAATTAGGAAAAGTATGAGCAAATTACAACAAATCCAATATTGTTTTTAAATTTAAATTAGAAGTTGTATATATTTTCAATTGACATTTTCAAGGTACATCTAAATACACCTCTTTAAACACATTACTAACCCATCATAGAAAAAGCTTAAATTCCCATGCATCACCCAATTCATCATATATAGCTCATGAGTTGGTTAGGATCTCTCTCTCTCTCTCTCTCTGTGATGATATATCTGTCACCCTCTCCTCCCATTAATTCTCTCCATCTCCCATTTTGGTTTCTTGGGATCGAGAAAATAAGGGAGAAAAAACACCAGAGAAAACCAATCCCCATCAAGCAAAAAAAGCTGCACTCTACGTACACTTACCATCCCCGCCGGAAACGCAGTTGATATCTCCACCCCTCCCAAAACCAATTACAACAAAATAAACAACAATCCAACGTCCCTACAAAAGCATGAACATTAATCCTCGACATGGTAACGGAACCACCCAAGCTTGTGCTGCATGTAAATACCAACGCAGGAAGTGCGCGCCCGACTGCATTCTCGCCCCTTATTTTCCTCACGATCGCCAAAGACAATTCCTCAACGCCCATAAATTGTTCGGAGTTAGCAACATCACCAAGGTCATCAAGAACCTAGAACAACCCGACAAAGACGAGGCCATGCGTACCATCATTTTCCAGTCCGATATGCGTGCCAATGATCCCGTCGGCGGCTGTTATAGAATGATCCGAGACTTGCAGCGTTTGATAGATTACAACAAGGCCGAGCTCGAGATTGTTCTTCACCAATTAGCCTTGTGTCGAGCTCAGGCTCATCATCAACAACAGCCTCACGTCCAAATGCCAGAAGTGGCAGATCCAATATTCAACTCCGAGAATCATGTAATTAATAGTGCTGCAGATCCTTTGGGTTCATACGATAATGGGGTGCAATATCATTATCTAGGACTCCCCCATCAAGAACAATACTTTGTTGTTAATAATGATAATTTGCAAGAAGATGTTAGTGCTTGGGCGGCTGTGCAAGAATCTGCGTCTAATTTGTCATCTTTGCACGTTAAGAATGTCGACGTTGGCGATGAATGCGATGATATCAAGCCGATTTTTGAGAGACCATGTGAAAGAAATGAGATCAAGCTGGGACATGATCAAGAAAAAGTTCATGAAAGGAGGTTTGTTCCATCATTGCACTTGTTCATATCGTCCAGGTTACCTGGAATTGCAGTTGAATTTTCGACATGATGAGAATCTCAATAATTTTGCATGCATTTTTTATCTTCTATAGAATTGGCCTTAGGATCGAGCTAGTAGATATAGGACATCTTATATGTTGGATGCATGACATGATGAGTATGGCAGGGGATCGATATGGTGTCAAATATAAAATTACATCTAGTTTATGGTACTGTCAATTAAAAATTCTTATCTTAAAGTAAGATGAAAAATATATGATAATTTATTGGTGAAAAATATAATAACGGATATTTATTTTCAGAAGCTACGCACTGGAAAGACTACTATATATATATATATATATGCCCACGTCCAATCTTGATCAATAGGCTGTAATTTAAACGTTTTAAATAGCTGGAATTTGAAAAGAGTTCAAATTTTGAAGTATTTTAGATAAGCCTATCTCATTGCATGCTATACGATCATCTTCAAAATTTGCAATATTTCAGGGTTTTACAAAATTAATTAATTGCACGTTTTTAAAATGTGAACGTTTTTCACGTGTCTCCAAGGATCAATACATGTTTACTTCTAGGATCCATTTATAAGATAAATAGTGTTCTACGAGAATGCTAAAGAAATTTAACACGTTGTCCAAGTATATATGCATGCATGGACGTAATCCATTATTCATGCCTTTGGAACATGAGTACGTGTAGATCAGGAACAGTCTAACTTGATGCCTTGATAAAAAGTTCGATTGATCTAGCCATAAATACACACACACACCACTCCTGAAGCTAGCATTCCAACAGAAATTTCAGCGTCTTCCTTGTTTGTCCATAAAAAAACATCACAGAACCGTCGGACATCCTCTGGTTCATTGTTTTTTTTTTTCCCCAGCTAATCTTACTGAAATCCAACTGGAAATTTGCAGTTATGAAGCAATGTTGAGGATAGACAATTCGATATTAAAAGAAGAAGATGGTTCCATCCAACAAGCTGCTCAGGACCACGATCTAAAAGGTGCAGCTACTTTGTTTACCCTCACAAATTGTAATAGTTGAAGTCATCATAGAAGTAGCAAACATCGATGATCTTCGTGTATATCACTTTTTGTCAGTGGATCAATAGATTTAGGGTTTTGTTGTCAGTAGATTTAGCAGAATGAGGAATGGTACGTATACGGTATACCTTAGCAATATATGTTCCCGGCCCGGCTCCATATGTATGATCTTTTTTTTTTCAACATAATTGATAGAGCATTACATTTTGGTATGATAATTCTCTTGAAATGGTTTCTGATCTCCAGAATGTTTGACAAGTCTTGCAATTAAATATGATAAGGTTGTATGGGGAATGCAAGGAAAAAAAAGAAAACAGGAAAAGCATGATCATGTTGTTGTACTTGTAATTTTTGCTCCAATAGGTTAGTTGTGAGGGAACTGTTCTTCTACGAAACATATCACGGATTATATTTAAGAAGACCTAAATTGTGCATGTTTTACAATGGCATCCCTCATCTCTAAGCAAAGAAGAAGGTCCTTCCATGGAAAAACAAGCAAAGTAGATCTATTTGTGACTGAAATATTCCTAGTAGGAACATTTGATGATGTGACCAAAAGCAATAGCCAGCCTCCCATTATGCTGCAAGCATTAGTTTCGCTTCCTCATCAACATTTTGTCCAAAGATGCTGTTATCAAGTGTACTGCATTCAGTTTCCATTTGAAGTGCCAATTCCTCAAGGATCTCATAAACTTTCTTCAACCCTGGTTGCTCAGCGTTCCCTGCTGAGAACACATGAAGCTTTTTCTTTAACTCAATCCAACTCTGGCCAGGGATTTTCTTCAAACCTTTTGTCTTTGCTGAGATCCTCACCCTTGCAGAATCCTCCCATCTGCCACTTGCAGCATAAATATTTGAGAGCAGCATGTAGCTCCCAGTTGTGTCCGAATTCAGATTAAAAATATAGGAGGCAGTCTCTTCTGCAACATCTGTATTTTTGTACATCCTACAAGAATTCAGAAGGGCGCCCCAAACGCAATCATTGGGTTCCATTGGCATGCTTTTTACAATGTCACTTGCTTCCTGTAAAAACCCTGCACGCCCAAGGAGATCAACCATGCAAGAATAATGCTCCATCTGGGGTTCAATCCTAAACTCTTTAATCATTTGATTAAACAGCCTACGACCCTCATCAACAAGCCCAGTATGACTACAAGCAGAAAGAAGCGCAATAAAGGTGACACTGTCTGGCTTTAATTCAGATTCAATCATCTGATCAAAAGTTTTTAAAGCACTTCCACCAAGTCCATGCATCCCATACCCTGCAATCATCGAGTTCCATGAGATCAAATCCCTACCATCAATTTTCTCGAACACCAAATGCGCTTCCTTGAAACTTCCACACCTTGAATACATATTGATCAAGCCATTTCCTACCAAGATGTTACTATCCATCAGAGCCCTAACCGCATGACCGTGTACTTCCTTACCAAGATTCAGTGCCGCTAACTCTGCACAAACTGATAAAACACCAGAAACTGTCACACTGCTAGCCATAACTTTGGCAAGCTGCATTTGCCTAAAGAGTTCCAAAGACTCCTCACCTCGTCCTTTGGAAGCAAATCCATTGATAACAGCGCTCCAACTTATGACATTAGGTCTGCCTGTAGAATCATCATTTGCAGTCTCCAGCTGGGAAAATATTGCAAAAGCCTCATCACATAATCCAGATTCGGCATACGAGGTTATCAAAGCATTCCAACTCACTAGATTCTTCATTTCCATATCCAAAAACAAATTCTGTGCATTCTTTACATCTCCACATTTCCCATACATGCATATTAGGGCGTTCTTTACAAACAAGTAATCTTCAAAACCACCCTTTATAACATAACCATGAAAGACCTTACCCCTGCCAACTGCAACCAAATCAGCACATACAGATAACACAACAGCAAGCACTTCAGCGGTAGCCCCTGTTCCTCTCGTCCTCATTACACCAAACAACTTGATGGTTTCTTCTTTCCGTCCACATCGAGCATGACTTGACAACAAGGACGTCCATGTCACAGGGTTTGGCTCCAACCCTTCCAGCTCCATCCGCCAAAACATCTCAGAGGCACCATCACAGTTATAGTTAAAGGCATAGCCCGAAACCATAGTATTCCACGAAATACGGCTTCTAATACCCATTCTATCAAACAACCGGCGGGCCTCTTCCATTCGCCCAATCTTCCCATACATTCCTATCAATTCATTCACCGCGTGAAGATGATTCTGGAAACCCATTTGTAAAACATGACTATGAACATTCTTGCACAAGTTAAAACTGCCCATAGATGCACATGCCCTTATAACCAAAGGCAAAGTGAACCCATCAGCCCAAACACCAAGTTTTCGCATTTGATAGTAAAGTTTAAAACCGTCTTCAAAATACCCATTCGAGACAGTAGCTCTAAGAATTGAATTCCACAAAAGTAAGTTGGAAAGACCCTCAATTGGGGTGGCATCAAATACTTTCCGGGCATCGGTAACAATCCCGAAACGTGCATAAACCGACACAAGCCGAGCGGCCAAGAACGCTGACCAATGCGTGCCAGAGACGACAATATGGGTGTGAACTTGTTTGCAGAGGCGGACTGTGGAGCACTGTAGAAGAAGGTCGTTAAATGCATCAAGAAGCTCATCATGGGTGATAAAGGCAAGACGGGCTTTACGGAAACATGCAGAGATTGGTGAGAGACGTTGAGAGGAAGCATTAAGCATGGGAAAGAGCTACTCCCAGAGAGGATTTGCCACCGAAAGATTATACTCACTGATGTGGCAATGCCACCTGGTAAGTTTTTTTTAAAAAAAATAAAGAAAAAAAGAAACAGAAGAAAAAATTGTGAAGTGTCTCGCCAGTCACTCTCGACTCCCTCTCGCAACCCCCTCGCCCCTTACTCCCTCTGGAATTCCTTTGGACTGTCGACTGTAGCTTTTTGTTTGCCCCTTACTCCCTCTCAACTTGTAATGAAGCAGTTAAATCTGTACTGTATTTGTAATAAGGAATGGTAGGAAAATGAATTAATGGTTGCTGTTTGATAAAATGAATAAGAGAATCACAAAGAAGATGAAGATGGCTACATCTTAGGGTATTCGAGGTCCCCAATTCCTCCCAAATGAAAATACAAACAGTTTCAACAACAATTTCCAAATCCCCCTTCACGGTGCTATTTCTGGCTTACATATGGCATGACCAACAGAACTAATAAAAATGCAACACATGGAAAGTAAAATATAATAGAAATAACAGATTGAACATGACGACACAACTATTAATCTAAACGGCAAGCATTAAACGACTTGTAGTTCAGCTTCCTTTATTGGCCTTCAAAACGGTGCGGTTGTTTAATTGGGATCATAACAAATTCATTCCCTTAAAAAGAACCGTGTCCTCAAGGTTTAGAGCATTGATAGCCTCTTGAATCAGTTGGCATGGAAGCTTCCCAAGGTCTAAAGGAACATGTCACCACCCAACCCACCAAAGAAGAGAGCTGCCACTGAAATTAGAATTTGCATACCATCAAGCCAGTAATTAAATTCACCAACAACTATGACCACGTCTGCCTCAGATACTTAGGTGTCCCTTGTGCAGATTGCTGATTCCAAACAACTATGGCAGCTTGTTGAAGAATTCAATGAACACATGTCTCAATTGTTCTTCAACGTTTCTTAGTTCCTCCTTAAGAAGTAAAACATCAAACAGCCGAGGAGCAAGGTTCTTATCTAATAAAACTTGCAATCCCATAGAAATTTTCCATTGCCCTCCACCAAATATTACAACATAAGTGTAAAGGATTTCAAATTTATTAAAAATAACTTCAATTATATTCTTGGCACTTGAATCTCAATAAAAACTAGAATTGAGGATAAGGGAAATGTGCTTACCATCTAATATTAAAAATGATACTATTTGATTGCTATGCTTCATGCGTTCCGCATACATCTTGACTGCCAATGCACTTGCAATAGACTGCCCAAGAACTCCTTCAGGATTTACAGAATTCATTGGACCGCCCAAGGGAGGATGATTAGGATCCCTTCGTTGCATCTAAGCCTAACGCATTAGTTGCAACTGCTACATTTGCAGTTGCTACTGTTCTTTTGCTTTAATTTGTTGTGCCTCTATGTAAGCAGGAGCATCAATAGCTACAGGGTCCATTGCAACCTTCCCTTCAGTCATGAAGGATTTCGTTGTGGCATGCATTTTTTTTTTCACAAAGTAATCATGTATATAAACATCAAGCATTTTATCCGCTTCCCAATTGCTCTGTGCCATTGCTTCCAGTCCAAAAGAAGCCCGAACCCTCCAGTCCTCTGCAAAAATGCAAATCTCTTGGGCCATGCCATTGATTGTGGAAAGTGCAAGAATTCGCTCAACTGTGACACCATCACCATTCATATCTTGCACAAGCGTGGTTGTTATCTAGTCTGTGAAAAAGATTGTAATTATCATCACAAAGCTGATTGTATTTTCCAATTCAATGGCTCGCCCATAAAGCTTAATAATAGCAGTAAACCTGCCCAAGCGCTGGTAGGCAGGATTCTGAGCTTGCCATAAATCAACACAAGTAAGATAACCTCAATTAGCATATCGAAGGCGCAGTACAGCTTCAGACCGACCATTTGTTTTGATGAAGTTGCACGAGACCCAGTCTCCGAAACGCCCAAAAAACCTTGGGCGACTTTTCTAAAGCGTCTCTGTACACAGAAGACACCTCCAAATTCTCCTTTCCTTCATTGTCCAATAAATCACACAAAGACTCTCCGGAATGTGAATCATTGGGGTTTAGGGAGGCAGCTCCCTGATAACATGTGAGAGCCCGCTTGGCATCAATGGAGAATTGGGCGTAGTAATGGCCAAGAAATCTGAAATCCCCAGTGTTTTGAGGTTTTAGTATGGTCGATATTACGAAGTGCTCCACCACCATCTCCTTCTTGGATTCTTCCCCTGTTTCCCACAACAAAAGTCCAAGTTCTAAATGAAGAGAGGGGTCATCGGGATTCATCTTCAATTGGTCTTCGTCATCAACAATTCTGAGGTTCTTCCTTCTTGGGCTCTCATAGATCGGGACAAGCAAGGTGGAGCCACTGCCACCGAGCTTCAGTTGGGCAGAGAGAGTGAAGTTAGTGAAACTACACGCAACTAAAGAAGAAGTCGAGGAAGGCTCATTGAGCTCGGATTTCCACTCTCGCAACATCTGATGTACTTGCTGCTCTAAAACCACAATGTCATAAGCTCAACTCTCATTCCTTGCAGATTGGAGGTCGCTGAACACCCCTTCAAGGTTGTTGACCCAGTTCTTAGCCCTCTCCTTCAAAAGCTGGTGCGACGCAGACTTGCACTTGTTCTTTGAACCCTTCCACATCAATCCCCTCTAGAAAAATCTTGATTAGGCCCCCTTTGGAACGACGTCACAGAGGTAGGCTACAACTGCACTAAGGGCTTCGTCTAGGTGAAACGGATGCACACGAAGGAGCAACTCTTCCTCTTGATTGGGCGCTCGAGTCCGTACGGCTCCGAGGTCACAATTTTTGTGAAGTACCGTTGCTTGAGAAGGCTCATCGGGGACAAGAACAATGAGTTTCTCATCTGGGTTCTCAACTCCAATCTTTACAATACGACCCCAATGTTGGCATTCGAGCTTGACAAGGGATTTTGAGATCGATAATTTATGGATTTTGAGATGGTCTTGGAGGATGGTTAGGTCTTCTGTAAAGTAGGTCTTCCATGGAGGCTGCCAAACGAGGCGTATAGGAGCATCCCTGCACATCTGATTAAAATAAAATGGAATCGTTGAAATATATGTCGGCATGTTAATGGAGGGGAGGGACGAATTCCGAAGAGAGGATTTTGAAGGTTGAGACAATAAGAGGGGATTGTCGAAGGGATTTTCAAGAACACACGAAAGGAAAATTCCTTTGGGAATAGCTTCTACCTCCGCTGCCCTTTTTACACCCTCTTCCGCAGCTTGGTCTTCCCAAACCAAGCAGTATTCCATGGGCACCATAGCAAACTCTTCCACCTCTACTGCGCTTTCTTCTTCGTCCTCCTCGTCTTGCCATTGCACCAAAGATTCCTACATCCTCTTAGAATTTTGTTGCATCCTGTCGAGTATTTCACTCATATGCTCTAATTTCTCCAAAATCTTTTTCAAAAACAACAATTGTTGTTTATTTAATCGTACCACACCCATGAAGAATCGGTGGCTCTGGATACCAATTGTAATGAACCCAGTTAAATATGTACTGTATTTGTAATATAGAATGGTATGAGAATGTATTAATGGTTGTTGTTTGATAAAATGAATAAGAGAATCACAAAGAAGATGAAGATGACTACGTCTTGGGGTATTCGAGGTCCCCAATTCCTCCAAAATGAAAATACAAACAGTTTCAACAACAATTTCCAGATCCCCCTCACGGTGCCATTTCTGGCTTACATATAGAGGTAGCCCATGACCAACAGAACTAATGAAAATCCAACACATGGAAAGTAAAATATAATGGAAATAACAGATTGCACATGACGACACAACTATTAATCTAAACGGCAAGCATTAAACGACTTGTAGTTCAGCTTCCTTTATTGGCCTTCAAAACGGTGCGGTTGTTTAATTGGGATCATATACACTTTCTATCACGAGATTCCAATGTCCTGTAACATCCATGGATTTCAAAACTTCACCAAAAAACCGAACTTCACCAAAACACACTACTTTTCAGTACATAATAGGCCAACAACAAATATTCTGTACAACTCCAATCCCCTCCCAATAAACTTGTAGATCATCATCCTAGTCCTTGGGAAATAATGTGGGTAGAGGATGGTCAGGAATTAAACCAACCTGCATAGAGACAAAGTAAAAGGAACAGCATATAAGATATGCTTTCCATCCATCGAAGTATTAGACATAAACCCATTGTTTGCAATATTAGACAAAAGCTGGGGATTCTTACCCAACTCCAAGAATTACATCGATCTATGCTGCCACCAAGAATTACTCCAAAAATTACGTACACCCACTGGTTGTAGGGAAAACTTCAAATTTACCTTGTTCAAATCTGAAGTTTTAAACAATGTAAATCTAAAGAATGCTAAGCCCCTGTGTTCCACGAGAAAAGATTGAAAATACACTAGATGAAAAAAAATAAAGCAAACAGAGAATAATGGAGGAAGATAAAAACACTACAAACACAGAAAATGTAAACAAAAACACTTGGGAGGAAAAGAGGAAAATAAATTCTACCGTCGTAGGGGGACCTAAGGATGCGGGAGGGGAGCCAGAAATGGAGCTCTGCCGCGCGGCTTGAAGGATGGTGCCTCTCGGTGACATACTCCGTGAGTGATGGAGGGAGGGAGGGAGAGAGGGAGGTGAATTTGCTCTCTGCAGGTTAGGTTTTTGGACATAGGGTGGAAAGAGGAATTTGCATTTCGTCCGTTTTGTCTCTTTCGTATCCCCCTATTTTTTTATCAAAATTAGATGCCAAGTGGCAAGGCCACATCATTCGGTAGAACTCTTCGGTAGCAAATCCTTGGTGTCCGTAGCTTTGCCCCTTAAGCATGAAGGTGAGGTTTTAAAAAGAAAATAAATAAATAAATAGCCTTATCATTCTTCTATTACTCTTTTTAATTTTTAAAATTTTTTTATTAAATAATTAAGAAAGTGACTATTAATAAAATATATTTTTTAAATTTTTTCTTAATATTAAAGATATTAAAAAATACTTTAAAAAAATAAAAAATAAATAAACTAAGAATAATAAAATATAATAAGTCTATCATTAGAAAAAAAAAAAAAAAAAAGAGCCGTTGACATGAAAGATTTTTATGGCGGGTTGTTAATATTTTTAATTTTACCCTGAAATTCGTGCTTTATATTGACAAATCCCAAGCCCTGCATCAATTTGTGGGGTCACGAACATGAAGCCGCCATATATGAGAGGTCAAAATGTCCCATTAATATTTATCATTGCTCGCAACTCCACACCCAGTGATTTTAGATAGAGATTATTTTTGCACTTCAAGCTCAGCAAGTTTCACACACTTCTTTTTTTAATTAATATGAAAATTAATATAAAAAAATAATTTTTTAATAATAAATCCCGTCTTATTTTAAATACACATAAGACTATATATCTAACATATTTTTCAGATAACGAGTTTCTACAATTTTCCAATTAAATGCTTTGTATAGTTTGAAGAAATATAAAGATAATATTATATATTTATATAGGCTGAATTAACATTTAATATTGTGAAGCACTGTGCTTAATCCAATCACACAGTTTTTACACAGTCGAATATTCTAAAATCAGACTTTCATTCGAAAGAATATTCATTTCCAATATCTCATTTTTCTGTGAAAAATCATAACAAAGCTTGGGCTTCGGAACGAACTCACTTTTTTTTTTTTTTTTTTGAAATTTTAATAAATACATGAGAAAAAGGCCCAAATATTGATATATTGCAATGCTATTGTGTTTGAAGAATAGTCGTCTTCGCGGTCCATATCATTAAAAAATTTGGAAACCAGCGGTTGAGTTTATTTTTAAGAATGGTCAGTGCTTCTAGTAGCCCATATCATCCAAATTTGGCATCCGGCTCGCAGGTTTGTGTTTCTCGTCCTGATGATCCACAACGGCTGCCTCAGTTGTTGTCAGTAGCAACGACACGCTGTAACGCAGCAAGCAGCAGAACATTGTTAGTTTAAGAATAATGAAAACATTAGCCAGATATTGGCATCGTTTGTTCATATGTTCTTCACCTGGCAGCATCTACCAGAGCCGTTCTAACCACTTTGAGAGGATCTATTATTCCCTGCTCCACCATGTTGACATATTCACCTGTTTTGCACAAGGACACCATTATTCACTTTCAAGTAGCCGGGAAAGATTATATAAACAGCTTCAAATAACCAAACTTTATGTTGTCCAAAATGTTACATGACTTCACTATGGAAAATAGAAGAGAAATCAGATCCAAGCGCAATAAATTAGATAATTCAAACTTTGAAATGATAATTATCCATATCAAACTGTTTGAAATTTGCATTTTTCGTTATTTAATAGAAAACTAGTCGACTCGGCCGGTATAAAACTTGTTCCACTGTGGCACTCAATGTCAATGATAGACCAAAAAGACCACAATAGAGGTTTTGCATATAATTGAAGCCCAACACCATTCAAGTATTATAAAGATTACCGTGACACCTAATTCTTGTAACAACTAAAAGACCAACCTTTAGCAGCATCAAACCCAAAATTACGATCATCTTGTTCCAACAATTTGCCGATAACAACAGCACCATCAAAACCAGCATTTGAGGCTATTGTGAATGTAGGTGCCTATAGCAAAGCAAGATGTCCACCGTCACTAAAAATTCGACAGCAAATAAACAGTCAGGTAACTGCAGGCTAAGCAAATTCAACAAAGAAAACCTTAAGAGCATTCTGGATTATCTTTATCCCTCTCTTCTGGTCTTCATTTTCAGTTTGAAGGTTCTCCAAAACTTTTCCAGCATACAAGAGGGCAACACCACCACCTAATGATAGCAACCAAGTTATAATTGTTCTTAAAGAGGTTTACATATGTATAACCTAGATGAATTACAAAAGAAAATTACCTACCTGGCACAATACCCTCTTCCACGGCCGCTCTTGTAGCATTTAAAGCATCGGTTACCCTATCTTTTCTTTCTCCAACTTCTGCCTCACTAGCCCCTCCAACCTGAAAGATTAGTTGCATATCAGAGCAATCACTTGCCACAATGCAGCAAGCCAGAAAGGTGAATAACATACCTTGAAAACAGCCACACCACCAGATAGCTTTGAAAGCCTTTCCTGTGCTTTCTCCTTGTCAAACGTGGCAGTACTCTTATCAATAGCTGTTCTCAGCTGAAAAACATAATATAGCATCCGCAGTTGTTATCAGTGTTCTCTTTGTTCATTTCATTTTTATCTTTTAGAGTCCAGGATAAGGTAATCTCATTCGAATAACTTCAAAATCCAATTGGTCTCTTTTCCAACTAACAAGAATGTATATATTTTTTCTTTTTGATAAGCAATGCAATTTTATTAAAGAAAGTTTGAGAAAAGAAAATGTAAAATTAAAAAACAGAAGCCTCCTGCATACCTGCTCACATCTTTCTTCAATTAGCTTCTTATCTCCACCCCCATGTAGAATTATTGTGTCATCAAGAGAGACAGTAACCTGTTATTTGAAATAAAAGTGAGTCTTGTCCCAAAGAAATTCAAATATAGCAAAGGAGCACACCCTGCACAAAAACAGAAACCTTTTTTGCAGTACCCAGCATTTCAAATTGGACTTTGCCAAGGGTTAAACCACGGTCTTCAGTAATGACCTGTACGATAAATATGTCTTAGCAAAACAGAAAAAAAATAACATGGAAATACGTATTGATCTAGTTTAGCATATATTATATATAAAGGTGGAGTGAAAGATTGCATAACCTCTCCCCCAGTAAGGATGGCAAGATCATCTAAATTTGCTCTTCTATTTTCTCCAAAACCTGGAGCTTTAATGGCACAAACCTAAACACATGAAATTAAACTAGTGAAAATAATAAAAGTTGAAACTAGAGCAAGCAGAATCAATGCCACAATATCTTGCTGATAAAGGGGAAAAACAAACAATACAATAAAAGTAGTATCAGACACTATGAATCCCTGATATGAAACGAAGAAGCACGCACCAAACATAGTAGAGAACTATCGTTTTATGTATGGAGAAGTTGATAACTAATGAATATCGATAAATAAAACATTGATTAGACATCATAAATCTAAGCAAACATAAAATGTTTGTAGTTAATTACAAGAAAATATAGACAATCATCAAGCCGCTGATAAGATTTTCAAGAAACACATCATTGGATGGAATTTTGAAGATAGGCCTGGAGACTATTGCAGGGCTTGAATTATAAACATTATTTACTAAGGAGCTCGTCTCAAGGTATGATGGCGATGACAACAATAACAATCTCCGAATAAGATCCGAACTCCTCTTGGCCTCTAGAATGTTTGGTAGTCGAATTTTGCTTCTTGAAGTCGAGCGCACCTTTATTTTTTTGGCACATCCCAGCACCTTTATTTTTTTGGCACATCCCAGCACATAAGAGTCTCTTTTTAACGCAAATGTTTTTATACAAGAAGAGAATGCATATATTGAGCATTACACAACACTACCAATAATCATGTAGCCCCCCAACGAACCACACACACATAGCAACACATATATATCTCATAAGGATTTCACCATCAATGCAATCCATAGGCGCTTACATATCTCTGGCATTACACCTCGTAAAGTAACTTCAAAGTAAAGCCAACTAATCACCTTGAGCCCAGCACGATGCTTGTTGAGTATAAGCATAGCCAGTGCCTCACTATCGACATCCTCAGCCACAATAAGAAGTGCTCTATTTTTCTGTTTGGAATTGAATAGCAACAAAATGAAGTAATGAGAAACTGTTCTGTGAGTTCTTTTTCTTTTTTAACTCTCATCTGTGAAAAGAAACCACCAGGAATATGTTAATTACCTGTACCGCAGGCTCCAATATTCTCAGAAGTGAATTCATGTCTGAAATTTTCTTGTCATAGATGAGGATTAGTGGGTTCTCTAGTTCCTACATATATGCAATCAACATATTTTTATGTTGTACGTCAAAATAAATCAATTTTGCCACATCAGAGAAAAGGATTCCATAAGATGTGCAACAGGTGCAACTAGGAAAAAGTAACAGATGTAAAGCAAAGATGAAAATTCAAGGACAGTGGCAGAGGCAAAAATCAAAGGGCTTCCAAATACTTTTTTTATTTTATTGGCACCGGGACTCTGAGAACAAACACCCGACTAATCCCGGAGGTGCATAAGCCCTCGGCAAAGGGCCGCCAAATACTAACTAATAACATCGTAAAAATAGCAGAAACTTCATGTCAAATTATAGGGTCAAGTGAATAGTCTATGAACAAATTGAATATATAGAAATATTTGCATCTAAGCTGCTCAGGGAAAAAGTAAAAGAATGAATAAAAACAAAAGCAACACATGCTTAATATGGGCAAACTTTTATTATAGTAAAATGTGATGAGAAATGCACTATTTGAAGTACTAATATACTGGCAACAAGAATACAGATCTTGACTTACACATTTCTGGGTCTTCTGATCAGTCACGAAATAAGGAGATATGTAGCCTCTGGCTAGCTTCATTCCTTCCACCACTTCCAACTCATTATCCAAAGTATTCCCATCCTGTAAAAATTGGAAATTGTAACAAAGTAATATCGATCTGTATCAAACTCAATGATCATAAATATCAGCAGAAAAAGGGGTGCTCACCGCAACAGTAATGACCCCTTCCTTTCCAACTTTCTCCATTGCTCTTGCTATCAAATCCCCAATCTCATATTCACCATTTGCGGAAATAGTAGCAACCTAACACAGGAGCATACAAATAAAAAGTAAATTTAGCAAGCGAAATTAACATTATTCATATTACAAACACCAATTATTACTCATAAATGCTTTATTCTAACAATTGATATGCTTGGCATGAATGCAAAAGGTCTAAATGCCCTTATTTTTAGGCTAGATTTTAAACATCAGCTTCCACTAAATGTGCATGAAGTCAATTTCCATTCCTTAGAAGTACTGAACAGATTTTATTCCACTAGAGAATCAACTAATCCTGCTTCCCATCTGAGAATAAAAATAAATTATAGGAAACATAAATTGACCCTGCATTTTTACCAAATAAATTTACATGGAGAGATTACTTTCTCTAAAAAATCCATCACCTGTTTAATTTCTTCTGGTGTGCTTATCATCAATGCTTTGCTTTTCAGATCAGATGTAACAGTATCAACGGCCATATTGATACCACTACGCAAATCCATCACATTCACACCAGCAGCTATTGACTTGCAACCTTCCATGAGTATTGCCTGAGTTAGGACTGTTGCACATGTAGTACCTGTAACCAGATGGGACTCGTATTGAAAAGAACTAAAAAACATCTAATTAGAAGTTTGATTTCAAATAGTACAGACTAAAGAAACAAGAAGGAACTACCATCTCCAGCAGCAGTATTAGTAGCACTTGCAACCTGCTTTACAAGCTCTGCGCCAACATTTTTGGCCTTTTCCTTGAAGCTGATACTTTTGGCAACAGTGACACCATCCTTTGTCACTTTGGGATCCCCAGGACTTTTTTCAATTATCACATTGCGACCCTGAATCAACCAACCAGAACAATAATAACAAGGGAAAAGTAAGATCAACGTCATTTAGATATGAGCTATTCTTACTTTCATTAGATTAGGCACATGGTTTAAGACAAGCTAGTCTAATGAGGTGAGAATTCAGCCTTGAAACATTGAGGTATAAGCCTTACGTAATTCTAACTTCTGATTAGATATATACATCTAAGCAAGCCCCCGCGTGCACACACACGTCTATTAAAAACAGAAGACACTGTTGAGCTATCTAAGATCTATTAACCACTGCCAAGGTGAGAATTGACATTTTAGAAAGAAAGGCCAGCGTTTTAAACAAGTTGGAAAATTTACAGAGACAAAATAGAAGTCCGGTGATGTCAGCTGCACATCAGCACATGCTTTTTCAAAATTTTCTTTGAATGGAACATGTGCATCCATTTTAGCATATTACTGGCATATGAAATATATTATGGTGTTTCATGTGCTTGTTTTAAATGTGTAGCGTTTCCAACAGTCAGGAGAATTATTAACGAGAGGGTGCCATCATAAACAAGTCCTACATAGAAGAATGACCAATAGTTTCAGCCTTAACTTGTCACTATAATTGCATGGTTTCAAAGTAATGCCAATACATCATAGACGTTATCTTCCAGTGAGTATTTCAAAGAAATCAAGCTTGAGACTACAGAAGAAAAATGCTTATGTTCCAAATAATAGAGCCTTTCTTTCCCTCAACGCACAACTGAACTATTTTCTTTTAGTATGGACGAGGAAAAGGAAGAAAAATAATATCAACAAAAAAAAGTTCTTTCCACAATTGAAAACTTTAGCTCAACAACAAAAGGGTACGTTACTAAAGAAGTAAAACAAGTGCCTGCTGTGTATGTCGTTTATCTAATACGTCTCCAACAAATGATAAAAATGACAAAAAATGGAAATATAAAAAATTTAAGACAATACCTTTGGTCCCATTGTGACTTTAACAGCTTCTGCGACCTCGGAAACCCCCTGCAGCATTGCTGCCCGAGCCCCGACTCCAAACTTGATGGCTTTTGCCCCATAATTTCTGCTGCATATGACTCTGTTACACACCTTTCCAACCCAAATCATCAACCAAGATGTACATAAGGTTAATCCATATCCACCAAAACATCATAGGAATTTTAAACAAATCGTAATCGGTAGACTTTGTAAGCGTTTAGTTACTGAGAAATGCAAGGAAAAAAAACAACAAATAAAAATCCCAACCTGAAATGTTATGACTACGGAAGATGAAAATTTACAGGAAACTGAACTGACATAGAACATCAGATTCGTATGCTTTACTTTCGCAAGCTTTCCCCGCAACCAAACGGAGGGTTGATAAAAATGAAAATCGAGGAAAATAAAGCAAAACTGCAATGAATCAGAGACAAAATGGTAGTAGTCCCTTACTAATTTTCTTGAAGTGCGTGAAGTGATCGTTGAAGCTACTTTCGAAACTATTCGATGCATTGAGAGAGAGAGAGAGAGAGAGAGAGAGAGACTTTGAACTTTACAGAGCCAGAGGTTTTGGTAGGGTTTGGCTCTGGGTTTTAGGATTGAGGAATGGCTTAAGTTTAGTGGATGGTCTGGAAGAATCTGGATTGTTCATATGAGGTGGTCCCCAATGAAGATTGAATCGCATATGTTTTGACGGTCCTGATTCTCTTAAGCCGTGTATGAACTGCAGGAAACTGTGGCTCGTTCTTGCGACATGCTTTTGGATCATCAGGCCCAATAATGAAGCCCCATGTTTGTGTCCATTTTGCAGTCTAAAATGGGTCAGCTAGGATCGCTTTCATCGGTATAAATATAACTATTCCCATTTATTTTTATGGTTGAAATTGATGATCTAAACGATCGTCCTTAAAAGTTTTTATTGTTTTGCTTTTATTATCAATCATCAATCAAGTTTATGATAACTACAACTATAAACTTGATGGGTATTGTGAAAACATCTATGACAAACAAGCAAAAAAAGTAAACACAAGCAAATCAATCACGCGATACAAATTTAACACAATTCGGTAATGTGCTTACGCCCACAGAGCTGCAAAGGATTTTATTATACTGGGAAATCACAAAATGCACTTTGGGGTGAAATTTCATTGTTCTTAACACTCAGGAGATACTAAATTGTTTATTAAGTATATATTTATAGTGTCACATGACAAAAACCCTAATTATCACTTTTCTAGGTTATTCGCTTGAGCGGCATGTCGGGCACGTCTCGAGTGAGATCTTTGTCCGATGTTTGCTCGAGCTACTTGTTGAGTCAGAGTCGAGCAAACTTTCTACATATCGGCCCAAGCCTACGCTCTTTAAAAATCTGCCAAAAAAACAATAACGCATCATTGTCTCGGGTTGGTTATCAAATCAGACCAACACACCAACAAAATCAAGCTCCATAACCCCAACAATGGAGGTTTGTCTACCAAAAAAATCATAACGTATCCTTATCGAGTCGGGTCATCAAATCGGACTGACACACCAATAAAATCAAGCTCTACAAATCCAACAATAGGAGCCTAGTAATAACAAGGTTTTGTCATGATAAGGAGAATTAAAGTACAAAGATCCGATCTCCAAATATTAATTATGAGAGACTAAGCGGATGTCATCGAGTGATAAACATTACTCCCACACCATGATAAATTATAAACACTACAAAATAAACTTCGTAATTAAAACATTACCAACCAATAATATGCCAAGTATTTATCATTTTCCTAGCTACATAATCCACATTAGAATTGGCGATCTACATGAGCCAACCAAAAAGAGCCTTGAAACTATCTTAATAGAAGAGGCTTCTATTTAATTAACCTCATTCACCATCCAAAACCAAGATCTCACAATTACTATTCACTAATCATTGGTTAATCTCCTCCCCTACTTATGACATGCATAGAAGAAATCCAAAAATTATCAGCATATATCTTCTTTAACTAGTGATTGGTTATAAAACAAACTATCTTTGCCATAATTCGGACAGCTACCTTATATGCTATATAATGACACGCGGCTTGCCCATATTAACTATAAAGAAATTTCATAAAAATAAATGTACAAGTTAACATGATTTAATATAGTATGTTAAATTGTAAAGTAACTTTTATTATAAAGCAAATCTAATGTATCATTTAAAATCATGTTCATCTCTTTATCATTAGAGTAATTCTACATACAACCGTGAAGTGCGTAACCGCCGCGTAATCGTTTTGAAAAAGAGTGGGGTCCACTATTAAAAAATTAATTCTTTTCATGTGGGTCTCATGTTTTATTCATTTTTTTCAAAGCGATTACGCGACGGTTACGCAATTCATGATTGTAAGTATATTTTCTCTTATCATTATAACATTTTTCTTATAAAAAAACATGACTACCGCTAGTGGTCCCAAATTCAGCAATCATAGTTGGAACTTATATTCTCATTTCCACTAGTACCATCAATTACCAATAATAGCACACCGTATCAATCCAGCATGTTTTAGATAAGATTATGGCCGGTTTGGATTCATAGATAAAAGTTGAAAGTTGAAAAAAATATTATTATAATGTTATTTTTTAATATTATTATTGTTTTAGAATTTGAAAAAATTGAATTGTGATTTGAAAAAATTGAATTATTTATTATATTTTATGTGAGAATTTAAAAAAATTATAATGATAAGATGAGATAAAATACTTTCTAAATATAAACGAGGTGTAAGGTGAGGTTTTGAACAGTGCATATATCGATAAATAAAAAATAAAAATTGAAATTCATGCCATCCACACATGTTCATTCACACCATATTTAGGTTGAGTCAGATTCCCCACTCACCCCCCATGTATAAATAAAAAATTTGGGCGAGATTTTTTTATTAAAAAAATATCCAATAGACATATTTTTGGGAGTTAAATTAAAGATTAAGGTTATGTTTGCTTGTTGAGTCAAACTCAATTTATCTTAAATTAATTATTAATAGGACTCATTATTTTTTTAATTTTTCATAAAAAAATTAAATTTATTTCAACTTGTTTCATACATTTTAACCTAACAATCGTAAAGAGTTAAACTCACCTCAATTTAAAAAAGTTAAACTCATTTTAACCTTAAAAAATTAAACCAATCATTTCAATGAAATTAATAAAATACTATTATTTATAACTCAATATTCAAACGCAACCTATAATAATCCTTAGAGTTTTTGACGAAATTCTAAGACTATAATGATAGAAAAATAGATAATTTATCACATAATTATAAATGTTATATCTTATACTTCATATGTTTAATTATCTCTCTGACCCTCTACTTATAATTTAATATAAATATATATACACATATAGTAGTAATATAGAATGAACGAGAGGCGAGATCTTGCTAATTGGCTTGTATATATGATATATCCACATGCATTAATCCTCAAAAACCTCCAAAAGAATAATAAATGCCTCCCGTTATTTTCAACAATAAAGTTTTTGTTTTTATTTTTATTTTGTTCATGTAAGAATATTTTCCGGGCCTACTGCAAACGCACACAAGCAGTACAATAATTGGAAGTACTCTCCTCAAGAAGTCCCTCACCGACACCTCAAAATTGAAACAAAAAATATTCTATTATTATATATTCACCGTCGCATACCTCATATCTTATAAAAAATACTTTTATATCTTACGAAAAATATATTTACACTATAAGATATAGATATGAAATATAAAAATATTAATAAAAGAGAAATGATACTTGCAGTCGTGAATTTGTAATCGTCGTGCAATCGCTTAATAAAATCTGATGCATAACCTTCCTCAAATTAAAATTGATTATGCATTCCTCAAATTAAAATAGATTATGCATGCACAAGTACCGGGATGACGAGTCCATTGAGTGATTGAACAACAATTAACATTAACAAAAATAAAAATCAACGACTTTTTCATCCGTGCAAAGGAAGCTAGCTAGGGACATTAATGTTACCAGATTAGATTATCTAGTAAATGTCTTTTTTTATTTATTTATTTAATCCTAAGAGAGATAAACATAGTGTCGTGGCTCGTGACTATTTTATAATTTATAGTATTTAAGATATTTTAATCATTATTATCCCGATTGATTATAAGCTAAGGGAACTACCCCCAATTACCTACCTATAATTAATGTTGGTGTGGTTGACATATACAACGTGTTAAGATTTCATTATCCAACTCATCATAATTGATGTACATGAAGGACAAAATATGGATGATAACATATAAATACATGTTATAATATTTATTAATTATTTAATATTGTTCGAATATGCAATAAAATATACTTAATTCCAGGTATGGATAATATTTATTTGAAAATTTATATTCTCGAGCTGATATATAAAGCGCACGTAGTAATATACTTATATGACATAATTTAATTTGAAAGATAAATTTAAAAGTTTAAATCTTATAAATCAAATTATATCATTTAAATGATGTGGATGCATGCATGTGTGATTTACTCACCGACTTTATAATAGAATATATAACTAAAAAAATAATAATAAAACCACGAAAGCAATATTATTCATTTAAGTTAGTGAAATTGAGAGAATATTAATTTAAATTTATATAGATAACAATAGACCTTATATTCAGGAGCCATGCAGTAAATTATTAACTATTCAGATAAAATACATACGTAACTCCTATACGTAATTCAATTCCACGAGAAAACGAATGAATACATGCAAACATTGACGTTTGAGCATTTTTACCAACTTGTTATGTATTTATTCTCCTCCTATGCTTTATTATATATATATATATATATAGTATATGAATATATATATTCTTTTATGTGTAATTAATATCACGATATTTGCTTGCAGTAACGTCTTACCAGTGGACCGAAATACGTGTAATAACATGCAAATGATCAGATATATACAGCCCAAATAAATGTAAATCAATATTGTAAAAACAAACAGTACCATCTAATCAAGAGATCACGTAGAAACTGTGAACATGTAAGATAAATTCTCCAGGTATTATTAAACAATCAAAAACAGACTTTTTGAGGGAAAAAATGTCTCTCCTAATATTACAATCAACTCCCCAATCTTTCTTCCATATTTTACATAATCACAAGGAAAAAAAAAAAAAGTAAGACAAAAGAATAATAGAAAATTACAAAAAACAAAAAAATTCACACCTTCTTGTTCTCTCCCTTGCTGCCCTTAGAAAGTCCATTTCCAGATCTTGATTCTGATATCAACCTCACACTTGGAGTTTGAAGTGGAAGCTGTCACCGCCGTCTTCCCAGTAGGAACAGTAGCTTTAATGCCATCACAAGAAACTCTGATTCCAATCTTTGGAGAATTGAACCCTCCCATCTTGGCCTTGACTTTGGTGTCGAGCTCTATCTTCAAGGACAGACTGTTCTTACTCTTCACGTCGGTCTTTAAAGTAGAAGCAGAATCACTGTCCAGCTGCCTGCCACTGCTCGTAATGGCAGACTTCAACAGGGTCGTGTTCTTTTTGCCATGCACGAAGGAGGGTACAGTTCCATCGCCGATATCTATATCGTTGGATAGTATAGAGATGGCGATGGGGTCGTAGGTGTAGACGAGCTTCTTGTTAGGGTTCTTGGCGGCGATGCTGAGGTCGAACTTTGAGTTGAGAGTGGAAGAGGAGGTGACGTTGAGGTAGGAGACTTTGAGGCTGGTGACCGAGAAAGACGGGCGGTGGGGGCGGTAGACGACGTAGAAGATAGCGCCAGCGATAGCGACGAGGAGGATGAGAAATAAGAAGGTGAGGGTGAGCCAGAGGCAGCAGGAGCACCAGCAGCTACGGCCATGGCGACGGCGGTGGTGGGGTTGGGGGCGGTAGGCGGGACGCGTGGCGCCGTAGAGTTGTGACTTGGTGGCAGGGAAGGTGCCGTTGGGGGCGGGAGCAGCACCGTTGGTGGCTGGCTTGGAAGAGGGATAGACCCTGTCTGTCATGGTGTTCGTACGCGTGTCTGCGTCACAGATACAGAGAGAAGGGAATGAGGAAGAGAAAGGTGGCTAATTTGCTGGGTATTTAAGGGAAGAGTAAAGCTGTTTGCTTTGGTGGTAAAGAGGAGAAGGAAACTGGAAAAGGGGTAAGAGTGCAAGAGAGAGAGAGAGGCTTCTTTTGAAGCCAAGAAAACAAAGACAAAGGTGTTTGTTTTGGTTCTGAGCGAACAAATAAAGGAAACTGGTGAGATGTGTCTGTTTTGGTTGAGAGAGAGAGAGAGAGAGAGAGAATACTTGTTTTGGACTCAAGATATTTTAGAAGTAAAAAAGCGTGTTTTGGTCTAAGAGAAGGAGAAGGTGGGGGTGGAGAGGGTTGGAACTTGGGGGGATCTGAACTGTGATGAGGTGATGAATGGGGATGGAAGGTGAAATGGCAAGAGAGCGACAGCAACATCAGAACCACTTACCACGGCCAAAAACTACTCCCACTTCCTAATTGGAGCGTTGTAAACACTCTCTGTAAACTATAAACCACTCTCTAAATTTAAATTTTATTTTTCTCACATGTTCACGTGGAATATTTTCCATTATCATCCCTAATCAATAATATTTATTTCGGAAATATTATTTTGAGAATAATTTCTTTTTCTATTTTTACACAAAAATAGGATGAAGAGGTGGTGATTTTAGAAAAAGAAAATCTACTATTTATAATTTTATAATAATAGTTCTTTACATATTAATTTTTTTTTTGTCTTTAATTCTATTTATTGATATAATATATTTTAAGTGATTTCATATATTCGCTTAAATAATTACTTAAAACATGTCATCTAGCAGCAACTAGATGACATTTTAAACGATAAAATTTAAAATAAAGAGTATTATAATTTTTAACTTTAGTTAGATATATACAAAGGAATGAGCATATCTTGATTCTTGGTTTTGATGAATAAAAGAAAATGATATTTAGATTTTAGTGATTAAATGAGAAAAATCTTGAATGAAAATGAATTAATGAAGACAAAAAAAGAAGAAGAGAATTCTAGTGCGAGTAATTCTACATACAATCGTGAAGTGCGTAATCGCCGTGTAATCGCTTTGAAAAAGAGTATGGTCCACTATTAAAAAATTAATTTTTTTCATGTGGGTTCCATGTTTTATTCATTTTTTTCAAAGCGATTATTCAGCGGTTACGCAATTCACGATTGTAAATATTTTTTCTCTAAATAGTAATATTTGATTCATAACATTTAAAACTTAAGATTTATATGCATAATCTATATTATATAGACACTTTACTATACGTGCTCTACATAATTCTTTTAAATTTTTCGTTTGAAAAATAACTCCTTCCACATGTTATAGCCTCTTGGTATAATATTCCCACAATATGAAAAGTGGACGAAACGCGCCCAGGTGAAAGTGGACCTACTATCTGATCTCAACCAACACGCAGATGGCTCCGCCACACCTGCTTTGGACTGACTTCTCCATATTGCGGAAGTTATATTCATTGTGAAGTGGAGGCCCATGTTCTCTCATGTGCCAGATCTGATTACCTAAATTCCAAGTCTCCCTTCACATAAATTTCGGTCGTTTAAAATGCACCACCCCCAAAAAATAAATACGAAAAAAAATATAAACAGGTTAAGGTTTGAATATTTGCAACCAAAAAAAAAGAAATTATGATAGATTATTTGCGACGATAATAACTATTTACTATAAAAATAGACTTATTTTAATAAAAATTAATCATTTTCAAAAAAAATAACTGAACACAAATAAATAATTTTCTTATAATGATATGTATAGATATATATATATTTTTATAGTTCCTGCAATATCACATCATGGATCAACAACTCAAAAGGGATAAAAAAGGAAAAAATAGGTCTATTTTTAGCGATAATTCTATGTACAGTCGTGGAGTACGCAAGTGTCGTGCAGTCATTTTGAAAAAAAGTAAAATCTACTATTAAAAAATTAATTTCTTTTCACGTGGGTCTCGTATTTTTTTTTAAATCGACTGCACGACACTTGCATACTCACGACTACAAGTATCATTTCTCATTTTTAGCGCTAGTTACAAGTTTCAATCTCTCTCTTATCTCTCTCTTCCCATGTAGTAATCATTGACAGGATTGAAGTCAAGAATCCAGCAAATTGATTCCTTGCCTTCCAATTGCTTAACACCAAAGTTTTTTTCTTAAAAAAGATATAACCAGACTGGCAATATTGCTGTGTTTTTAATTCATGAATTAATTGGTCAAGTTATAAATAGTCTTTTACCCCAAAAAATGAATTTTTCCTTTTATAATATATTTAACTCTGCCAAATATTTTCCAATTTATTTTATGGCCCATAATTTTTCGTGGTATATAACCTCATGACTTAAATCAGATCATATCGATCCAGAAAAGTTATAATATCATGATGACGATAATAATAATAATAATGACGACGCTCGACTCAATCTTTTCACATGACCGATCTTCACTTTCATGTGTTCTTTAGTTACAAAATCATGATGGCCGTGTTCTTACGTGCAGGGCATGCATGCAGTTTGGAGTTAATTTGGACAAATAGATTAAAAAAAAAAAAAAAAGGAAAGAAAGAACGCGTAATGATGAGGGTTTAGGTGATATAATCATGCACGTAACCAGTACAGGGTCCCTTAATTTCGTTCTCAAAATAATCATCCTCAACCCTCTTAAAATTAATCACGTATCCAACAGAAGTCAAATAGTGAAATGATGGATAAAAACAATCTTGTGAAGACTGCAAGGAAATAAGCTGTCAACTCATGAGGTAACCAGTTGTGCTAAGTATTCAAATTGTTAACGTCGTGTTTCGTATGTCTTTAGATCAAATTTTAGTAATTCAAATCTTTAAAATTGAGCCTGTAAAAATGAAAAAGAAAGAAGCTGGGAGAGGGTGGTCTTAGGCCAGAGTCTCCGATGGTCAAGTCAGTAGAGTATTTTGAAAGTTTGTAAATAATGAGAGAGTCTAGAAAGTTTTTTCATATATGAAAATTGTTATTTATACCAGGAGTCTGGGAGACAGATCGTACCTACCCCCGTGGAGCCTATGTCATTTTTATTATTCATTTTGTCAGAGTCCTTTAAATGCAGTGTGCCTCTGTGACAGCACCATTAATGTAACGTGGCTTACTAATCACTTTATTCTGCAGACTATTGGCCGTTCGTCGATATTCCTTTGTCAGAAGATCAAAGGTTCTCCGTCTTTCCCGTTCTACCATGTACGAGTCTCCATGAGCGGGATGCGGCCGAGGAGTGTCAGACATGTCCATCCCATCAGGCATCATTGCTTACTTTTTCTTGCAAACAAGTTGCTTCGTGGGCAAGTTTAGGCCCTAAGGCCGAGTATCAGGAGAAAACCTATTACTCTCGACCGAGCGCCTAGTGGACTTATGAGTGAGGGAGAAATCCCCTTACACAAATCTTACAAAGGTAAACGAAATCAAGTAATCACGTGAGAGGTGTATATGTATAGTAGTGATCTCATCTTATCATAAAACTAAGGATAGATAAAAATAGCACTTCGTCTATGGTTAATTCAGAATTTCCTGCATATTTGGAAAATAGATCAGAAAAAATGCCACATATTAGCCCAAGGCATGCAAACATGCATGGAGCAAAAGTTTTTGGAGATCTAGGACTATCATGCAATACGTGGACTTGTCTTTCTAGGTAGGACTATTCATCTGGGTTTTGGTCCGGGAGCACGGGTATACTCGGACTGAAACCAGGATTTCAAATCCAGGTCGAAACCATGATCGAATTAGCCTGGGTGATGTAAGCCGAAGCTGCAACCCAGATTTATAATCCGGAAATGTTTTTTTTTTAATTTAGGTGTTGAAATTTCTTTCTTCCTTTTTTTTTTAAATTTTTTTTCTGGAAAAATGTAAAGCCCTTTCAGACACTTCACTCGTTGCCAAGTTTGTTCCATCCCAGTGAGAGTAGTGCTGATGGAACAACTAATAATAATAAAGTTCAAGTGTGAACGTACGCCACTTTTCAATGTTTCTATCTTTGCGGGTTCAGAGTTCTTTCTTCTTTTCAATTCATTCAAGTGACAGGTTGGTCCTTTCATGGCTAAGTTTGAGCTAAATGAGCAAGACTAGCTCTCCATAACTTGACCAGTGTCTACGAGATTATTTAGAATTGGAATCATTAGTATTGAAGATGAAAAGTATATTAAAGATAGAGAGAGGCCGAACCAAAAAGAGAAAAAAGAAAAAAAAGAAAAGAAAAAGAAGAGTACCAAGTGTACCCAGGTTTCGGACTGGGCCGGAAAAAACATGAATAGTCATACTCCTGGGGTCGGGTACGTATAGAGCAGTCATGAGAGGAGCAGAGGAGGAAACGTGTGGATTCGAATTTCCTCCCTTGAGGTTGTCAATGTCATGGTTCCTACTATACGTACAACTAGCAATTTCTTGTATAATGCAGATTAGTATTAATATTGATTTAATTCAATTCTTAAATTTAATAAAAGTACATATTTTTTATAAAATCTAAATCTAAAATCTCTAATGCTATAATCTCATATGGTATTAGTTAAAATAATAATATAATATTATTTTTTTAAAATAATATTTTAAATTTTTTTTAATATTTTGTAACTAAACTAACTATATATTAATTAATAATAATATTTATTTTTTCACATATTTCAAAACTAAACACAAAATTAAAAATAAAAAAGCGTTTGAGGAAGTGAAAATCGTATAAAATGAAAACTGAAAAGTAAAACAATTGAAGTAATTTTTATAATAAAATATTACTTTTGAAGATAAATAATACATTTTTAAATTTAAAGATATACTTAAAATTACTGTAACTTTTAGTCAATATAGATCATTTTATCTATATTGGTTTAAATTTTGAAAATGCAAGCGAATGTCAGCGCCCTTATATATCGAATTAATGCCATGATCTCTTTAATTATTATATAAGAAAATATAGTACGTTGATGTCTGCAAGACTGCATGCATGGTCTGGTTCTGCTCCATCTCCTCCTGATCAACTTCTTCTGGATCGATTCCAAATCATAGTTGTGATTGTACAAAAAACATAAAATGGATCACGTATGATCTCCAAGCTTCCACGAAGCTACGTACATGTGGCCCCACCACGGTTTTTGCTAAATGTCGATCTATCACTACCCGGACGTTACCCCCTGTATTCAATTTCAGGTCGCTAGTGGCCCCACGCCTTGCATGAAAACCACACGCGCCGTCCCATTTCCACCACTCCAACACCTCAATCAGCCCTACCCCGATGTTCCCTAGCCCCAATCTCCCTATATATTCAGACCATCTCCCCTCTCATTTTTCCAACGCTAGTATAGTCGTGCGTGACCCATTTTTAGTACTGTGGTTTTTTTCAGTAGTTAACGAATAGAGAAATATATATATGATATTTGCAGTTTTAATTTCTTCATGAAATGTTAATGTACTTTTTTAAAAATATTTGGATAAATTTGAAAACTACATAAAAAAAAAAATCATTTTTTTTCATACAGATGAACTCAATTTTTTTCTAAATATATATATATGTGTATATATATATTGTGCCAATCTTGCACGTTTCAAAACTGTATTAACATTACTTATTTCTTTCTTAAAATAATAACTGCACACCTTAAAAAAAATGAAAAATACTTTAATCATAAAAAGATTATATAAAAATAATTCTACAAATTGATATACTTTGATGTAGTTCGTCGGATTATAAATTTATAAGATTATTTTATATAATTTCTTCGAGATATAACGATACTCTAAAAATATATCTAATATTACTGTTTTACAAAATTCTAGATTGTTACATCAGACGACGATCTTCTTGGTACATGATCTACCATGAAGACTGAACCATGCATCTGACTCCACTTCTCTTTCACGAGTCTCCTGTTCTCTTTTCATTTTTATTGCACCACAGTGACGGCATTGACACTTCCCATCCACTACTCTTTTGACAATTCTAAATTCGCCTATAAACAAACTTATGTTTTGAAAGCCACTGGCAGAATTTAGTGGGAAGGTGAGGGACAGCCAAGAAGATTAGGTTTTCATTACCTAAAAAATCTACCCTTTCACCTAATTCCCCTGACTTTTTTGACGTGCTTATTAATACATTGATGAGCTGATGAAGCAGTACCGGACAAAACCGTATATAATTTTAAGTTTTTAACCATTTTAATTAAGCCTTGAACTGTTACAACCATTTTAATTAGGCCTTGCACTCCAAAAAACTTCAAAAAAAAAAAAAAAAGAAGCACCGACACATGGGAGGTTGGATTCATGGCCATGCCCGAGGGGCCACGGTCAGCACCATTGTCATTATGTAAAGAAAAAGATGGTGTTCCCTAACAATGTATTCCAGAGCAACTACCAAATCTTTAGGTGCTTGTCGTCGCTGGTGGGGACATTACTATGTACTGGTTTTAATAAATCAGACAATTCTCCATAATGGTTTTCATCATTGAGTTTTTAAGGAACACAAAGCACCTAATTGATTATATTATGAGTAATGCTATATATAATTGTAAAATGTATAAATACTGTTTACACTCTCTACCACAGTAAATGTCATTTGTCTTGTATTATATGCATATATGCCATAGACAGAGAACTCGAATGAAAGTTGAATGGTCAACAAAATCTCTAGCTTTTGATCAGAACTCAAGAGTTGAGACCCAGGACCACATGATAAATAAAGGTAATACCTCCAGCTTCCTACCACTTACATATATACATACATGTTCTCAATTACGTATCTATCGCGGGTGCATTAAAAGATCAGACAGTCTAAACCTTGCAGTACTTGTACGATGTAGGTTGAACACATTATGCATGTGGGGCATCATCCTTGAAGGCATTAAAGCAGAATATATCCAATGTGCCTACCATTATGATAAGGGAAATACTATACATCTGCCCTACACCTGCACACACTTCACATCACTTCTTTTTCCTTCTCATAATTGCAATTTGATGTTAATAAATGAGCGTTTCCAAACCGATCACAGGTATTGCAAACTCGGAATTCGAGTACACGACATTCTCCGAACTATATCATCTTATAATCTAACTCATGAATAGGAGAATCATAGCTTCAGTAGCCTCCAGTCCAGAGTCACCTCTGTTATGATTGGAAGTTTGACTAAACTCGTGTAAAGCAATCATTTTGGAAGAATCATTTTCTCAATTAACTGAAACGAAGTAAAAGCATTCTCATATTAAACAATGCATAGTCAATCAATATTGGAACAGTTCCGACACACTCTCCTCCTTTGGAAATTTGTATCCCCACCGACCCTTTACTCAAAAGTCTCTTACTTAGCTCTACTCTAGTGTTGTGTGCTGCTTTTTGCTTGATCAGTTACTGTTCATGACCTTTAATCGCCCATGTCAAGCAAAACTGTATCATTAGAATGCTCAAAGCTCTTCAAACTTCAGAGCTTAGTCCCCCAACAAAAGAATCACTTGCGTTCTTCCTACCTAACTCAGTCTTGTGCTTTCACCCTACTGCCTCGTCATTACTTTGGTGGTACTATATGTGGGTCTGCTGCGGTAGTTTTAAAATCATCATAGTTGTTTCTTAAAGTTAGGCTCATGTTTTGCTTGAGGGTTTTGCTTCAGTATGCACTTCTTTCTCTTCATTTCCCTCTTCTCAGTTGGATGGTGGAGTTAGAAGTCTCAGATCTCGAGAATTGATCTCCAGTTTCTTTGGAAGTGAAATGGGGATGCAGCTGATTCTCCTGCTGACGAAAATATGTTTAACTCTCAGCGTTATGGAAATTCACGGATCTGCAGGTAATGGGTTTGGATTTTAGTGTTCTGAGCTGGTTTTTCATATCGAATTACGCTTGATCCATGTATTTGTTTGATAGAGTTTGTGTGGATCCACAAATCTGAACTGAAACTTGGTTTCTCGGTTTTTTTCTGATTACTATCTCTGAGATCGACGAGTAGAGGAAAGCTGACTCATGTTAGTACGGTTGTAAAACGTCCTAAAATTATATGCGAAACTGTTACATTTCAAATTGGATGTAAATTGCTACAATCGACAATCTGCATTTCATGATACTTGCTACGGGGCTTTCACATTCCCATAACTCGATTGTTGGGTTTATTACTTTGTCTTGTTGGATTTGGTAATCTGTAACTCTCAAGTGTCTGGTGGAAGTTAAAATATATGTATGAGATTGCCCACATGATGCATTAGTTGCATAAAACAACTTCTTGGTTTAAAAAAAAAAATCTGGGTTCCTGAAAACGAATCCACCTTTGCTCAAGAAGTTTGTGCAGACAGTAGACTAAGGCAGGGCTGTAGTTAAAAAAAGGGGTTGGGGATTTAGATTGTTTGTTTTCACAATCATTCTCATCTCATCTCATTTAATCATTACAATTTTTTCAAATTTCCACATAAAATAAAATGAACTGAACAATTCAATTTTTTCAAATTTCAAAACAAAAATAATATTAAAAAAATATATTTTAATAGTATTTTATTCAACTTTTAACTTTTATCTCAACTCATCTCATCTGTGAAAACAAATAGTTTGTTGTCATGTTATATTTATATTTTTCACCTACACCCCTTGGCTTTGCAATCTCTTTCAAGCTACAATATTTCCAACAGGCAGCAACTTCTGGGCTTCTTAGAAACTTCTAGTGTAAGCTTACATTGAGACATCGAGCTAAGTCCAACAGTGCAGCAAAACGGAAACTTCTCCTATTCCTGGCATAAATAAACTACTTCATTATCTGTACATATTAATGGTTGCCAATTTTGTCAGCCCTTTGAGTTTCCCATGTCCTCCTAGACCATGCTGGGGCCAATACGTTATCTGCCTCTTTCTGCGTCTGAGCTCATATGAGCAATGCCACCTTGTTCCTGACAGGAGCACACTCATAGAAAGGTCTCCATCACTGTGCTGATATTCAAATAAACTATTGCAGTAGCCGTCAATTGTTAACCAGTTGAAAATGGTTCTCAGCAGGTTCCACATTCCTCTGTTTTAGGCTTTTATTTTATACCATATCTGGGTCAATTCCCTTCATAAACTCTAGCGTAGAGGTGTCTTTCTATTATATATCGAGCAATATAAAAATATATAGAAAATATGTTAGAAAAGATTTTGAGCATACAATTGAAGTGTCTTTATAATGCCTAGAATGATTTAGATACACCAGAATGAAATCGACATTTCAAGGTGTCTGTTGTTATGAAGTTGCTGTCCTAACATGGCTACAGAATTTCCACAAAAAGTCAAAAACCACTCACTACCTACCAGAGTACACTGTGTGATATTATCATTATAAGCATTTGCTTATAAGTATTGGTGCTTTCAACTTTTTTTCTTTGTAATGAGTAATGAAGTTGCTCTAATGATGCAGTACCAGTTCCATCACCACCCAGGAAATCGCTACGAAAACCACAAACTCTCCACCCTTTCAGGCCAGGCCAACCACCATCCATACAACCAGGTGAACCTTGTAAAGTGAATTATTAATTTAGCCACTAAATAGTAAATAGAGTTCTACATCTCTAGATGCACGAACTGCTTGCCAAGGTGCAAGCATACTTGTTTTTGTTTTTAATAGTGCAAGCGTATGTTAGGATATAAATTCGAATTTTCTTATCGGCTTAGGCTATTGAACATGGTAGTTTGTTGTGTTATCGGAACATGTGATTTTAGAGTTTGAACTCTATCTCCACCATGTTAGAAATTTCCTGAACCGTTGTTGCCATAGAAAGAAGGAATAAAAAATTCTAGATTTGAATCAAAATTCTAGATTTGAATGAAAATAAACATGATGTCAAGTAGATAGCTATGTTTCAGTATTTGTAGAGTTGATTCACTATTTGATCATTTCATGGATCTCTTTCAACATGATGTCACAGACCATGCTGTCCCTCCTGCATTAAATCCTCACAGCTTTGGCCAGAAAAGACATGGCAAGCTAATTACTGCACCTCCCAACAAAGCGTTGCACAATTTTCCTCCTCCAAACCACTCTCCAGTTAAAGGTAATTGAGTGTAATTGAAAATTGCATTTTCTAACTTTCAAGGTAGGGGAAAAAGAGTTCATATGCATGTATCAATATTTTAAATGCATTTCATGATGTCACAGACCATGCTGTCACTCCTGCATCAAATCCTCTCAGCTTTGGCAAGAAAAGGCACGGCAAGCTAGTTACTGCACCTCCCAACAAAGCATCACCCAATCTTCCTCCTCAGAACCACTCTCCAGTTAAAGGTAATTGAGTGTAATTGAAAATGGTAATTTGTAACTTTTAAGGTAGGAAAAAAATAGAGTTCCTATGCCTGTATCAATTTTTAAAATGCATTTCCCTGTTGTAGGAAGCTTTCAACATCATCCCATTAGGCCTTCAAGTATCGCACTTCCACCTTCTTTATCATCTTATGGAAGTCCTGCATCTTCTCCTTCAATTCCGTTTCATAAACATTATCACGCAAG
This sequence comes from Juglans mandshurica, assembly GCA_022457165.1. Lineage (NCBI taxonomy): Eukaryota > Viridiplantae > Streptophyta > Magnoliopsida > Fagales > Juglandaceae > Juglans > Juglans mandshurica. The sequence continues at coordinate 8,203,337 of CM039619.1, read as the reverse complement.
AAGAAAGTTCAACAACTCTGCTCCAGAACCATCTTATCTGATTCATCCGCCCACTTACAGTCGGCAAGGTTTGATTGGAAAGAGCTTATATTAGCTTGTTACATTTCTTTATTCTTGGAGACTAGTGATAGTTAAATTTATCTGTTTATCTTCTGAAACAAATCTTATATGAAATTTATAGGCCCTGAAATCTCCCCATTCCAATCTCCCCATCCTTCATCCGTAAGCAAGGGTTATCTCGCACCTGCGCCATCACCAATAATACCATCAAGCCACTTCAGAAGTATGGTGAAGCACATTTTAGTTCTCACTTTAACCTTGCACTTTTCTTTGGGTCATATATAGGAAAAATTGTTTGATACTCTTAGGGTATAGATGACATGGTATTCCCATTTTATCACAAAATTCGATACTGATAAATTTACTTACATAAACACTTCAATAATATGGCATTTTGTGGTAAAATGAGAAGACTACACATCTGTATTGATACTACCTTATAATTAATCCATCTACAGTAGCTAATTATAAGTACCTGACAATGATCATGTTGTGTCTGCAAGTGCCGATTCTTCCACCTACAATTTCTCCTTTGCGTTTTTCCCATGAAAAACCAAAGACTCCGCCACCCTTGCCACTGATGACTCTACCACCTCCACCTCCAAATGAAGGTACATAAATGCTTGGCTCTCACAAGTTTAGTTCTTCCTATCATTTCCATTAAATTATCAGATGATCAGATTACCATTCTAAAAAATTTATTAATTATGTTTGATCCTATCTGCAGATTGTACTTCTGTGACATGCACAGAGCCACTAACATATACACCTCCAGGGGCACCCTGTGGTTGTGTATGGCCAATTCAAGTTAAACTCCGCCTTAGTGTTGCAATATACACATTCTTCCCTTTGGTTGTACAGCTTGCTGAGGATATTGCAGCCAGCATTTCGCTAAACCGCAGCCAAGTTCGCATTATTGGAGCAAACGCAGCTAGTCAGCAGCTTGAGAAAACCATTGTCCTCATCAACCTCGTACCCAAAGGACTGAAATTCAATGATACCGCTGCATTTTTAATCTATTATAAATTCTGGCACAGACAAGTTTCCATAAAGGCTTCAGTTTTTGGAGCCTACAAAGTATTCTACGTTCGCTATCCAGGTTATATATCTTTTTCCTCAACTTCATGTTTTGGAAGGTTCAATGAAAAAAATTTCTTCTCAACAATCATTTTAATAGATGAATGCACATTTTTTACATTTTCGGGGAATTTGATGTTTAATTACTTTGGTCACGTTTATTATCTGTATCCTGCAGTTTCTCTTTTTGCTACAATTCTGAAGTTAACAAGCCCGGTGTTAAAGATAGCAGCCTGTTTTATCATTCTTGAAGTTGCTCTCAAACAGTTCTTTTCCCCGTTGTTTTGAATTTCAGTATTTGGATTTTATTTCTGAATCTCTTTTACCTGTACAGGTCTTCCTCCATCTCCCCCTTCAGTGACTTCAAGCATTTCTGCAACAGATGATGGACCATATGCTGGCCATGACAACAATGGAAGGATAATAAAACCTCTAGGGGTCAATGTGCCAAGGAGAAAAAAGGATGGACTTGGTGGAAGCATGATAATTGTAATCCTACTATCATCTTGCACTGCCTTCATTATATGTATTGGAGTCACTTGGCTTTTGATATTGAAATGTGGTTTTTGTGTTCATTGTCCTGAACAAATTCCACATGCTTTAATATCTTCCCCTACAAAACCATCAGGTACTACATTTTGACCAAATCTCCTATTGATCCATCAATCATGTGTTTCTTGAACCCTCTAATTATTTCTTTAAGTTCTTGTATCTTTGGCAAAATATAGGCAACACCTAAATAATATTTCCACTTAACTTAAATATTTTGATTTGAATTACTATTAAGATCATTGCAAAATATAGTCTTCATTCTTGTTTCCTGATTTTATTTTCATGGAATTTTGCTATTCAACTCACAAATTCTGATATAGTTCTGTATCTAAGATATAAATTTCTTAGTTTAGTATTAGGCAGAGTGCACTAAAGTACCATAACGAATTATATTTAAACTCAGCAGAAGCTGCTGGGTCTATGCTATTTGGAAGCATGCGCGGTCCAGCATCAACGTCTTTTAGTTCTGGCACGGTGACATATATAGGAACTGCTAAGACCTTTACTTTGAGTGACATAGAGAGAGTCACTAATAACTTTGATCCTTCAAGAGTACTTGGAGAAGGCGGATTTGGGCTTGTTTACAGTGGCATCTTAGATGATGGAAGGGAGGTGGCTGTCAAGATTCTCAAGAGAGATGATCAGCATGGTGGCCGTGAGTTCTTGGCAGAAGTTGAGATGCTCAGTCGTCTGCACCACCGAAATTTAGTTAAATTGATTGGCATATGCACAGAGGATCATACTCGCTGCCTAGTATATGAACTAGTTCCAAATGGAAGTGTTGAATCTCATTTGCATGGTAAGTAGAAATTTAACAAATGTCTATTTTTCAATGCCATGTTTGGTTGAAGTCTGAGATATTAATGGATTTGCATTATTAGCTTCTTCATCAGTGTTGTGTGACTTCCAGGTGCTGACAAAGAAACTGATCCATTTGACTGGGATGCTCGGATGAAGATTGCCCTTGGTGCAGCTCGGGGCTTAGCCTATCTGCATGAAGACTCAAACCCACGTGTTATACATCGAGACTTCAAGTCCAGCAACATCTTATTGGAATATGATTTTACACCCAAGGTTTCAGATTTTGGATTGGCCAGAGCTGCATTGGATGAGGGAAATAAACACATCTCAACACATGTTATGGGAACTTTCGGGTATGAACTCATTGCTATTAAGCATCACCCTTATCATGTCCTGTCATGTTGTTAGAAATGAAATAAATCCTATCATGAACTATTCCACTCTAATCGATGTTTACGTGGTCATTCTAATCTATTAGATCTGTATCTATATTCTTGCCTGATATATGTAGTTTCTTCATGCGAATGTTTTATTGTCTGTGTGCTTTTTCCTAATTTGACCTCCTAGCTATTTATTTTACTAACATCTTGTTTGCAGTTACTTGGCTCCTGAGTATGCAATGACTGGACATCTTCTTGTGAAAAGTGACGTTTACAGCTATGGTGTGGTACTCCTTGAGCTGTTAACAGGGAGAAAGCCGGTAGACTTGTCACAGCCACCAGGTCAAGAAAATCTAGTTGCTTGGGCCCGTCCCCTTCTGACAAATGAGGAGGGCTTAGAAACAATCATTGATCCAGCTATAAAGTCAAATATTTCATTCAATAGTGTGGCTAAAGTAGCAGCAATTGCATCTATGTGTGTGCAACCTGAAGTATCTCACCGCCCTTTCATGGGCGAAGTTGTTCAGGCCTTGAAGCTAGTATGCAATGACTTTGATGAAACACGTGATCTAGGGTCAAGAAGTTGCAGCCAAGATGATCTTTTGACTGGTTTAGATAGTAAGAATATTAAGAAAGTTTCAGGTGAGATCACCGAAGTCTCACACCCCCCTCAACCACCATCTGGCTGTGATTCTAGCCCTGATGCCAAGATGGCATCAGCATCAGATTTGTTATGCACATCCATGGAACGTCTTGAGGCTCAGGAATTTGGGTCTTCCGTCAGACACTCTACTTCTGGCCCTCTCAGGGAGGGGAGGAAAAGGCAGTTTTGGCAGAGATTAAGAAGTTTGTCTAGAGGCAGCATGAGTGAGCATGGTTTTTCATTGAAGTTATCTCCGGGATCTAATTAGGTCCCTGCTGAATCCCATTCCACTTACCGCAATATCTACCAAATAAGATTGGAGTTTGATTGCATGGAGAAATGAAAGGTCTAGACTTGCATAAAAATGTTGTTGCGTGAATCTTGAAGTGATGAGCAGATTTTGGCATAAAGTTCTTGACAATGGCTTTTTCTGAGGCCCAAAATCAGCAATGAAGTTGCGTCTAGCAGTGAAAAATCCAACATTCAAAGGAAATTTGGCTTATATTTTTTTCACCCCATTGAATATTTCGGGTGCAGTGAAGGTCTGGTCTTGAATAAATCATTCATCTGCTCCTTTTGGTCTAGTTATGGGAGCTGCTTATTGTTGATGACTGGGTTATTTAAAATTAGGAATGACATATCATTCTTCTTTGAAACGTCAAACCCTTTTTGATAAATATTTCAGTTAAGGCTTCTTTAGCCCAGTGAACCATAACTTCTGAGTTTGTAGCATGTAAAGTCCCTCGGATGTCTTGAGTTTGTAGATAAATCTCTTGGATGTCTACGATTGATTAGTATGAAGTAGACAACCGAAGGTAGAATGACTTCTAATGGTTGCTAGAAGGTTGAACAAAGAGTTTACTCCATTCAATGAAAGAACGGGGGGGTCTAATCACCAGAACCGAAACTTCTATTAGTCTATTCTCAAGTATTGATGTTTCATGTTCTGACCCTACTAATATGAAAACTTCAAAGTCATTGGTTGGGGTAAATGATATTATCTCAAGCACTCACGCCTGTCACTACTATTAAAAGATGAAACTTAACTACTCTTGTTCACACATGCATACTCCAATATCAATGCATAGGTCAGCGTTTTGGTGGACAGAAGTTTGGGAAATTTTACCAAAAAATAAAAACTTATGCATGGCAGGAAGGAAGTCTGCTATGTTGGCTGGAGAAAGAAGCAGGTGATGATACTGCATTCATAATTCCATTCAAATCCAACTCTTTATTAAATCTTATTGGTTGCTAACGGCAATTAATTTCACTACATTTGGTCACTGAGAGATTTGGACAAAGAATCTTGAACTTTGTAACTTTTAAAGGCTAAAATCCAAAACCTCTGCTCAACTAAGCCAAATATAACTAGTTAGTTTAGCTGAGATGAGGCTTTCTTTTCTTTTCTAAGTTTTCCTTCTTTTCCAAATCAAAATCACACATTGTAGATCTTTTTCCGCCGTTTTCTTGGCAACCAAACGGACAAATATCAAAAGTTGTCGGCAATACATTTTAAAATTACAAAAAACTACAGTGGAATAAGGATTTGCAATGGCAAGCCATTTCTACATACTGCTGCTTGCTAATAGTTAAAATACTAGATTACATAATTTCCAGTACTATTACTGAACAACACTTCCCTTCTTATATCTTCCTACCCAATCTTCCTTCCTCATATGCCAGCTGTTCTTCCCAATCTATCCCTCAAAATCTTCACTCCCATGTACCTGAATATCAAAGAAAAGAAAAACAAAAAAACAAAAGCATGTTAAGAAAATAGAGGAAAAAAAAAACATTGAAAAAAACATTACTATACTTTCCATCTTCCTTGTAATCTTACCTGCCCATCATCAGGACTGTGCCTTGAGGGTTCGTGCCTGGTGATTCATTGAAAGTTGAGCCATCAACAATACGGAGCCTCTGAACACCAAGAACGTTGTGCTCGGGGCTAACCACCTTGCCCACATGGCACCCGCCATGGTAATGCCAAATTGTGATAACAGTGTCTTTGCAGAACTGCTCCAGGGACGATGTGTCATTCGGATGCCTAGGGATGAAGTTAACATTAGCACTGACACTCATGTTAAGTATCTTCTCTACAGATTCCTTGCCCAACTGTGTGTAGTTTGTGACATGTACAGACTGGACAATCGTCATGGCCATGCGAATGCCCTCAACGCAGCGTTCAAGATCATATGGATGCTTGAAGTAGTTGAAGGTGACAGAGGGGTTATCATCCACATTGGTGTTGATCAGTCTGAGCTCACCTGTTGAAATGGGGGTCGCAATTTTTTCTAGAATGAAGCCTCCCTTGAACGCTTCATGGGGTAAGTCTCGCTTGCGTTTAATGTAAGCTTGAATGGCCTCGGGTGTTCTTTGCTTTGGAGGAATCGTGGAGAGCTGCCCAATCTGCTCGATCATAGTAAAAATGCAGATGTTCAGGAAGAGTGTTAGTTCAAGTTTCTAATACTTAAACGTACAGCGGCATTGTTGTTGTTTTATATATATATCAATATATATATATATATATATATATATATATATATATATATATTAATTAGCGTACCTCGGCAGACACTATACCGTGGTGGCAGTGAATGCTGTCGCTGGACTGTCCAAATCCACTGCTAGCTTCAATATACACACCCTTCTTTGTAATCCCTACAGTTTGTATGAGTGACTGCTGAACTGGACTTTTTGTGGGAACGAAAATTGAGTTCATGGGGTTATCAACCATGCCCTTCCCGACAAACTCGTTATCAAGCACTAAAGGAATTTTCAACTTTTGGAGCTCAGCTTTTGGTCCGATACCACTCAGCATTAGCATTTGAGGGGTCGCAATTGCTCCAGAAGACAATATGATTTCACTCCTCGGCCTATTGACAAGAAGTGCTTGATGTTGCTCACCCTTTTCGTCCTTGAAAATGACCCCCACAGCCTTGGGCTGCTTTCCTGTATCAGACATCACCGCCTCAGAAATTAGCGTTGTCTGATCTATTAAACAATAACGTGATCAGTACATTGATATTAATGATGTTAACATAATATACCTGATGTGTCAAAAACAATCTTTTGGACAGTGGCATGAACCAAGACAGTGAGCTTCTGAGGGTTCCCGGAAGCAAGTAGTTCAGCAGCAGTGTGGCGACGGCCGAACCTGTCGAAAATGGTCCCGCCAATCTTGGTTCCATAGAGGTGATCATATGTGAATCCATTAAAGGGAGACACCCCAACATCCAGAAGACTGTCCCTTACAGCTCTCTGCCATGGCGCAAGCTTAGGACGATGGACAATTTGCTTCTCAACCCAAGGGTAGGACTCGTTCACTAGCTTGGCATCCCAACCCACCTTGTTTATAAAACTGCATGCCACAGACAATTGCTAAGTACAGTTTTCACCAAATTTGTTATGAATTTCATTTAATATTTTTCTTAAAATCTTATCTACAAGTTTTCAATAATTTTTCCTTTTTTTTTTTTTTGCTTTGTCAATAATTTTCAACAGCTTTCAATTTTCTATCTAAAGTCATAAACAGTTGAAAAAATAGGTAAGAACCAAGCAGCATGTACCACTGGTTTACCAGGCCCCTGGATCCAACAAAGTGAAGGGCTTCAAACCTCTTTTAGGGCTAGGGTTTTTCACCAACCTCAAGCTACTATACCTCTTTAGAGTGTTGGCTTTTACTTCATCAAAAATCAATGCATATTCAAAATTTAAAGAAATGTAAATAAAATTATCTATATTGACTTCATCAAAATGTAAAAGTTTAAACTTTGAGCTACAGTGATTTTAAGTACATCATCAAAAGTAATATTTTATTATAAAAACTAAAACTAATTTCTTTCCGACATAAACGATGTACACTAATATAATAGTTTGTTCTTTAAATAATAACCCAATTAAATTTGTATAGGGTTAATACTACAGGGTTATAGCTACAGTAATTTTTATTTGTTATAATAATATAATATAATATTATTAGCTAAAAATTCGATGCTCTCATCTAATTCCAGACAGCAAAAAAGTTGCCGATGTTATCTTGGATGCCTTCCGTTTAATTTTTTATTATTAATTGTTGGGCTTTTTTTGGAAAGTGAAATTGCAAAATATGAAAAAAAAATTAAAAATATTATTATTAAAAAATAATATTATATTATTATTTTAATAAATCTAACAACTAATCAAACGTGGGGTTATAGATAGAGATGTTTGAAATTATGGATAATATATATTTTTTATCAAATTTTAAAGATGACTTTAATGAAACCAATGCCAATATTCTTATTATATAAGATCCTTCAGCCACTACAAGAAAAATAGACTTTTGTGACCATCTATTTGCAACGAAATGACAATTTATGATCAAAATAGATTTATTTTAATTGTAAATAATCATTTCTCTGAAATTAATTGGTCACAAATAAGTAACTTTCTTAGCCAAACCCAAATTAACATTACTGAATTGTCATTTCAGTATAGAGATGTCAACAATTCAAACTATTCAAAACAAAGAAAAATAATATTCTCCCTCTTGAATTATATTATCTTCAATTTCATTAATTGATATGATGCAATTTTTTTTAAAAATGGTTGATATAAAAACTTATTAAACTGCTTGACATCAATAAATATATAATTAGAAATAATAAAAAATAATACTACTCTTTAAAAATAAATAAAACTAGTAGTTTAATATCGGGCATGAGATAGACATGAAATATGGGTAGGTGGGATTGGTAGAAATGGAGGTGAGCTGTGATGACTAATGGACCACATCTGATGGGATCAATTTATGACAGCCTTAAATGTTCGATCGGTTTCCTTTCAGATCTAACACTGTATACTTAAACCGAATCAAAAGGGTATATGAGTCAAGCTGCATTTAATACATCAAGTTTTGGTAAGGTGGAAACATAAATGTTCTGTTACATAGTACATATTGACAGTGTCATCAGTCATGTGCATGTCCCACCCAACCCCACCGTATACAAGTAATGCTATAAATAAATAATAGTAGAATGTGTAAATATTATACAATCACCTTAAAAAAGAGTGAAATTTATTGTTAAAAAATTAATTTCTTTTCATGTAGATTCTATATTTATTCATTTTTTTTAAAATGACTGCATGACGCTCACACACTCACGACTGCAAATATCATTTCTCCATTTCTCATATGATAATATATATATATATATATATATCAATTCTTTCCATTTTTCTTTTAATTTTTTATGTAGCCATATATATATATGTATGTAGATGACACAAATTAATTTGATTTTCGACTTGACAATATGGATATTGTTGCATATATAGTTTTATATAACAACTCATGAGTAGTTTGTATATATATTACTGTTTTAGCCTCTAAAATGGTCTTGAGATCAGTTGGGACAACATCTAAGTATTAATCAAGGGGATGTTCAGACGACGACGACTGCATCAATGTCGTCGTCTTCAACAATTTCGGTCACGTCTTCTGGGCCGTATATATCACATTATTAATTGGTGTGTGCTGATCGTGATCTCCTTCCTCCCTGCAGGCCTAACGACTCATTTAAAATAATCAAAAGAGTTATATATATATATATATATATATCTATATATGTGACTAGATATATATATATATTTATTTATTTATATATACTATATTATAATACCCGCGTAATTAATGCTAGAGATGTTAGGTATAAAAAAGTGGGTTCTAATTATTTCAAGTGATTTTTATTTTTTATTTTTTTTCAAAAGTCTTGCATGCGAGAGGCTCGTTTATTTAAAAAAAAAAACATCTCATCTTATTATTACAACTTTTTCAACTTTTAATATAAAATAAAACAAACAATTCAATTTTTTCAAATCTTGAAACAAAAATAATATTAAAAAATATATTCTAATAATATTTTATTCAATTTTTTAATTTTAATCTCAATTCATCTCATCTCATCTTTAAAAATAAACTAGCCCAATTTATCTTGCACTAATTATATATACTTTCCATATATATATATATATATATATATAATAATCAGTCATGTGAAAAATAGTATTTCTCTTTCCATTATCTTCTTGCACTTGCGGGGAATTAATTACAAATTATACTTTCATATTCTAGTTGTGGAAGAATTTAGATGCAGTGGGATTGGAATAAAGTGGGTTGCTCTTGTCTTTTTCTTCAAAGTTTAACCACTTTGCCATCTGTGTTTTTGAAGTTTAGGGGAAATCTAGAGCCTGCAACTCCCCAGTTTTGTACTCCCTCTCCCTCATATAGATGAGAAAATTCATGAAATATATGATCATGGAAATACCGTCTTTCAACTAAATAACCAAACAAGCAGACAAGAAAACAAAAGCAGGCTGCAGCAAACATCCTAAATAATCTTAAGAACGTACATGCTAGTAGCTAGCTGTGTGTGTAAAGCATACCTTGAGCTTGCTCGGGTGTAAAAGCCAGCATTGATGCCTGTGCCACCGCCCAAAACCCTAGCCCTAGCATTAATGACCCCATCTGTGGAAACAAAGGCTTGGGAAGCAGAAGTTGGAGAGGTGTCTGCTAGGGCAATGTGGAAGTTTCCCAGAAATGAGACGTTTGCATTGGAGAAAGGAGCACCCCCTCTTTCAAGCAATAGAACACTGAAGTTTTGAGAAAGGGTGGCAGCCAAAGGACACCCGGCTGTGCCACCTCCCACTACTATGTAATCATAAGCATTGTTGCCACCACTCGATGATGTTGAGGAGGATGATGATGACGACGAGAACCAGCTCGCTCGCTTGATAAACGGGTATGGGAATTCCGAGAAATTCTGCTTACCTGCATTGATTGCAATTTGATAATTTCCATGACATTTCGTATAAAACAAATTACAAAGTCAAAACTCAAGAAATGTGAGCGAAATGAAGGCAGAGAAAATGAAAGGAAGCCATGGGAGAAGGATTAATGATCTTCAAGTAGAAAGTTTACGTACACTAGGAATAAAAAACTACGTAGAATCAACACAAACACACACAAAGAGACACGGAAAAAGCATGAACATAAGAACCATGTACGCGTAGCTAGATATGCTGGAAGAAATGGGAGGAAGCAGAAAACCTTGAGAACAAGAGAGTATGCAGGAGAGCCATAGAACCAAACAGAAAAAGAGCTTCACTGCCCCAACTAAGGCCATTGAATCCGCAGACAAAAGGCCTCAGAACTCTTACAGGAAAAAGAGCTTCTCTATGACCTCTATGTGGCTGCCTCTGGTTGGTCTTGTTTGACGTGTCTCCAGACACACACACAGACACACACACACACACAAACACACACATATATATATAAAATATATACACTTAAAAAAGTAAAAATAAAAAACAGAATTCAGGCCGTCTCAACTGCATTTAAGTTGCCTGAAACTACTACTGGGAATAGTTATTAATGGGGGAAATGAATGCCACGGTTGGAGTTAGGCATGAATGGCCGTTGGATTACTAGTCCTCTGTGATCCGATCAAGTTCGTCCATGACAGCTCATTTTTCCAACCTACACACACTAAGAAAGGTGTGTGTATTAATTTAGGCCGATATATGTGTGTGTATATACTGCTGCACCAGTTTGGGTAGTTAGAAAATAACAGCTCCGGCCTGCAACTTTTTACGATGCCCGGATGATCAGTACTCGTACCGGCCACTATCTAAAAATTGATGGGTGAAGAGAAGGCTGGACACTGATTTCAATCAATCATGAATTTCTCTTATGTATATGTGCCATGTGTTTGTGTGTGTGTGTATCCAAAAATTAAGCTTAAGGGCTCATCAATATGGTGCGCAGGATAATTAATTAGTTCAAATAACCACTTCATGATCAGGTGGTTTTTGGGTTTTGATTGTCATCAAAGTGTCCAAATTTAATCACGATATTTCTACATTAATTCAAATGAGGGTGTCGTGTCGTTTTCTTCAAATATATATATATATATATTAGATATATACAAATATTGAATTTCTTTTATTTGACAGGCTTCACCTTCTTTTCATGAACGTGCTTGTCTTGAACTCAGACTAGCTAGCTTGTACAAATTATTTCTGAAGATGACATATATGCGGGCCAGCCATCACTTAATTTCCTTCTCTCTCTCTCTCTCTCTCTCTCTCCCTCATTGAGCTACGATTTATAAATTTCAAACCAGCCTCTAGATATAGAAGTTTGGTACTAGATGAGACACGATTTCGGTGGTATTTCCAAAAGTATGTATTGTGTCATTGCAGCAAGCAAGCATTAATATTGGGTATGCATTATACATGATACTATAGTAGTAGTGGTGGATGAAGTGTTTGTGCATGCATGGATCATGCTTACAGACAAAGACAGGTGGGGAGGTGACATTGATGCATGCATATATACATCATGAGTAAAACCTTGGGAGGTGTATAGTGTAAACAACTGGTCCATGCTTCACGTATATAACTTTACCATCATCAAAATTGAGGGAGGTGGTAGCTAGCTTGCTCGATCGAGCAATTACCAACCGGGTCAATCGATGATCTCTCTCTCTCTTGTTATACGAAAACACTCCCATAAATATTACATAAATGGCAAACTTAGTTTGTCGATCGATTACCAGTACCCACCGAACACAGAAACAGTACCACCTCATTAAACGTACGGCTAAATTATATGGTCTACACGATATAGATTCAGCGTATGTACGTACGTACGTAACTGCATTATATATTTCTCTTAATTAAATCTTCATTATTTGATATATGTATGTGTGTATCTAAGATACATAGACTGACTCAGTTCCTCAATCATCTTCTAATTAATTGCCGACAAAAAAAAATTATTGTGACTTTTTTTAAACCAATTATTAGGACAACAAAATGAGTAGACTTGAGGCCATCCACACCCTAAACGTACATTTACTCCCGACGGTGTAATTCAAAATCGGGAACTTATATAAGAGCTAGCAAAAAATTTTGGAACACAGAAAATACATAAACAAATTCACGAGTACAGGGGACAGCTTGTCTTATATTTTCTTTTTGGGTGCGGCTACTATGCCGCTCCATTTTGACCGCTTGGCTTACCGCCCTGTGTAAATTTTTTTTTTCTCTTTTTTCTTTTCACATTTTTTTACATATTTAAATACATTTAAAAAATAAAAAAAATACACCAATACATTTAAAATCACTTCCTTAATCACTAAGTAAAAAAAAATTAATAATAATAATTTTGACCCGCGGTCAAATGTAGGTGTCACTGTGGGGAGGCAAAGTAGTGTTTCTCTTTCTTTTTTAGGACAACACAGAGGGGGACAGTTAGCTTAATTGCCACAATTAAGAGAGACGTAATCCCACAAACTGATGTGACTTCATGTGAACCGTTAGATTTCATGTATTAAAATAAAAATAACTTTACAATCTGACAGACCACATCAAGATATATCAGTTTGTGAGATTATTATTTTTATGTAGTCACTTTATGATTAGAGTATTTATCATAATAATTAATTATTGCAAGTCAACCTGAAGTCCACAAAACAAAGACAGCGCGGCGCCTGAGGTTATCCTAGAAGTGTCCCAATTATCCAGAAATCATATTCCACCGTGTTCCCCATGCAAAATTTATGTGCTACGTATTAGGTGCCATGTACAAGACGATCGAGCATAATTAATAAATAAACTCCAGTGTGCTTTAATTTGCTGTATGCATGCTTAGAATTCAAACATAACATTCGGACATGTTAAAAACTGTACGTGTATAATTCTCGTGTACCTCCTGCATGCTGCAGCTTGCTTGTTTCTTTTTTTCTTCACGAGAGAACAAGACATTCTGACAGATACCTTACATATGCATCAACAAGTATTATATATATATATATATGAGAAATTCTGGGCATAGCCGCAGCACACCTGCGTAGTATTTTTTTTTCACTCAATACAGTAGAGTGTGCTGCGGCTGCAGGCTCAACAAAGAATTTTTCTATATATATCTGGGTTTTACTGCCCATAACATTCAAAAGAAATTACCACGTAATAACATAACATCTTTGTATTATACCGCGTAACTATCACATACACTAGCTTTTAATAACATAACATCTTGTAATAAGATGAAAAATACCAAATACCTATATTTCAAAACTACCTGATAATTATTCTAAGTAGTAAATGCGCACGAACAAAATATTATAATTATTCTAAATGCGCATGAACAAAATATTTTTTCATTTACCAAACTACTCCTTTGAAATTCCTTTCCTAAATAATGAATTGTTCGCTCCTACATTACATTAATTAGATACAACACACGTAATACTATAGAAAAGAAAATAAATGATCTTTGCAATCATATAGCACGCAAATACCGTGGACTCTTTTCTAAAAAAAATAAAAAAATAAAAAAATTAATTTTTTAATAATAGACCTTACTTTTTTTAAAAACAAGTGCGCAACGCATTCATAATCATCATGACTGAATCTAACATTCCTCAAAGAAGAGATGGAGATGGGTATAAATTGCTGCAATCTACCACTAGAGAACCACCTTAATTTAATTCAAAAGTTGACTGCTCGGCTGCAATAAAGTGAAAACAACTGTAAAGTTTCTCAGAGATCGATCTTTCTTGCATACTTTGTCCACTGGTTTCTAACGGAAGAATAATATAACAAGGCACATTAACAAATCTCACTATATTACAACCACACAACATTACAAGCTCACAAAACAAAATTGAATACAAACACGAACCACCACCACCATCTGCATGCATGGGGCAAAGAAGAGACCTGTTGTTGCTTACCCAAAAAATAAAAAATTAAAAAAAAATTAAAGCACCTTACTTAAAAGGTAAAACCTATAATGGGGCATCCTCAAAGACAACCTGCAGTCCCCATACACGTGGCACTTTGACAAAAATCAATGCCTTCAATACCTGTTCCTCTTGCATGCTCACAAGATTTAAACTTCGTGGACCATACAGATGCAAACCCACCAATGAGCGAGTAGAACACTAGTATTTTCAAATGGAAGCGAGTTTCGATCTCTTTAATCAGACGGGTTAGTTCCTTCAATCAGCTTTGGAGGGACTGGAGCTTTCGGATGAAGTAACTTCTGATGAAGCAGTACTAGATGACGTATCACTACTGGTACCCACTCCATTCCTAAAGCTTTTTGATTCGAGGGAATGGTTTCTTTGCGGATCATTAGCTGCAGGGATTTGCCCCTCCTCTGCTAATCTTTTAAGAAGATTCATGACAGTAGGAAGGAACTTGGAAGACAAGGAGATAAGACCAGGTAGCTGTTGAGTCACACAGTTTGTATTAGAAACTTTTGCAAAAACACGTGAAAGACACTCGGCTTAATTCAAAAGAGGGTTTTTTTTTTTTTTTTGTGATAATTAAAAAGACCAGGTCCTTGCTTTTCTGCGTTGCTCTTGTATACAACGTATACCAGGGTGCATACAGTATTTATCTGTCCAATATCAACTGCACTAAGTTTTTATGAATATAATTCTTCTTGGGTGCAAACAATATTTGTCTGTTAAAATCTCAATAAATCATTCAGAGAGGTTCACTTACCAGCAGAACAATGAGAAACAGAAACAGAAAAATGAGAAAAGGAAAAAAATAAAGTGGAAACTACAAGGCTGCTCTTTATGGTACTGGTTGTGAGTAAAAATTTCAATTATGTGATTTGTGCCTATCAGATTTCAACTTTCATTCAAGAGCCTATTGGCATACGCAACAGAAAGTAGTTGAATAGAATTTGAGTCTCGAGTTCAAATTTCCAGGTGCACTTTCAAACAAGAAACCAACTGTAGAGCTTCCTAAAAACCAATATTTCTTAGACCAGCCATCAATTAACAACAAAATGGAGCTTAGACAGTCAAGATAGAATATGATACTCACAGCACCATGACGAAATTCACCGGAAATGTCCAGCTGCACCCATAAGGCCTTCATGAGTAGAAAAGCAACAAAGATAACACCCAAATACAAAGGATTTCTGCCATGAAAAGATAGTGGAATAAGCTAAACCATTGAACATCAGGATATGCGCATAAACCCCAACAAAATCAAATTTCATAATATATGAGAAATATGTACCTCAGGAGCGTCATAAACTCATTGAATCCCAAGACCATCAAAGCAACAATTGCCCATGGTGGTGGCAACCAGTTGTTATTACGCTTGTTGGCTTCCTGAAAAATTAAATAAGAGTGAAACAAATTCACCATTATTTCTCATAAAGTGAAAATGATTTAGATTTCACCTGAGATATGCATTTGCGTACACCTTCAACTATGATATACGCAGATTTCACTAAAAAAAAGTGACTCAACATACTAAAAGAAAAAAGAGCTTGACACAATTATGATGAATGTTTTCTAGAGTCGGATTGCAAAGAAGATTTTACAAGGCACACTGTACTTCCCATTCCTTAGAAAATAGTAAAAAGCCAAGAGAGACGAACAAGATCTAGGTCCATTTTTGCTCCAAGATCTGTCCCTTCACTTCTAATATTGACATATTACACAGGTTTCCCACTAGGAAATATTACATCCAATTATAAGAAATAACGGCAGAAGGAAATCCAGTATTTAGTAATCTAGGTTTTCGATCTTTTAAAATAATCAATATTTAAAATAAGAAAAATTATATTCTCAAGCCGGTGTGTAGAACACATCTAGTAAAGTGCTTACATGGCAGAATTTGATTTGGAAGATAAATTTTAAAATTTTTTGATAGGTAACAAAGAAATCAAGAAGATAAATTTTAAAATTTCAATCTTAAAAATCAAATCTTATCATTTAAGTGATATGGATGGTGTGCTCTACACACCGGTTTGAGAATAGAATAACTCTTAAAATAATATTTCGCATTAAATCATTAATATGTAAAGTATCATGCCTGTGCAGCAATGGCCTGAGACACACTATATTCAGTCTCTGCCTTAAATTGCCTCCACAAAGATTTGCACTGGACAGGCGTAATCAATGTTCTTGAGGGTGGAACCTGCATGTAAGAAACCAGTCCCATTAACTAATTAGAGCTTAGGGGTAATAACAGAGGCAATCAAACATTGGGATAAAACAAGAGTGACAGAGAAGTTGAATCATAATTGAGCAACAAGCCCACTTTAACAGCTTGATGGCATAAATTAATCAAATTCTGAAATCAAGACCATATTGTGTAGATACTAGCATTTTTCTTAGGGTTTTTGGGGGGTTTCTGATAAGCAAGCATTTACATGTCCCATACTCAACTCTCAACTGAGATTAATTTCAACCCAATTAGACAAGCTTGGGGAGTGAAATGAGATGAGAATTTTGTGAATAGTAGTAAGATAGTTTGTGAATAGTGAGAAATGTTTTATAAGGTTTTGGGAAAGGAGAGAGAAAAAGTTGAATAAAAAATATTATAAAGTTAAAATGTTGTTAGAATATAGTTTTTTAATATTATTTTTGTTTGGGGATTTGAAAAAGTTGATTTTTTTTTTATTTGAAAATTTGGAAAAGTTGAAATAATTAGTTTGAAAGTATTTGTGTTTAAGTGATGTTTGGGAAGGAGATGGGATGGGATGAGATGAGAATTTTGAGATGAAATTTTTTTCCAAACAAGCCCTAAATTGGGGTTGGCTCTATAGATCATGAACTAATTAGGGACGTCCTTTTTTTTACAAGTAAAAATTTATTAATATCAATAGGCGTAACCAAGTAAACTGGGCGTATACAAGAGAAAGAAAACACCTAGCCCATAATAGAGAACCCCTAATGAACAGTAAGTCCATCCAATATACACCAAGCCCGATTGGGACAAAACACGCCTCCTCACAGCAAAGCAAATCACTGTAACTACCCCAACCCCTTGTACAAAATAAAGACTCCACCCGAAACTCCCTTAGAAGCTAAATAGGACCATTCTGCGTACTACACCCAAAACTAATACTCCACCCCTTCCTACAAGGACGGAGGAAGGACCCTTTTTTATAAATAAGATAGGCATATCCAAGTACACATGGAATATACAGTAGATACATTTTTTTTTTGATAAGTAATAGGGTATTTTATTTATCAAAGAGTAGGCATATCCCCGGTACACTGGAAGTATACATGTGAATACACCTAATTAGGAACTAAAACAGTTACAAGGATATACAGTAGATACATCTAGCTACAAAGAGTAAAAAGACCAAGAAACACTGGAAAACTAAAGCTGACAGAACATAAGTACACTGCCACCAATCATAAAGAGTTCTTAAAGAGAGATCCTCTAGCACTTATCATAATTCTCGAAGCTTCTATCACTCCTCTCGCTCCAAATACACCACATTAGACAAATCAGGCTCATTTTCCAAAAAGCTTCACTAAGTTTACTGTAACTGAACTTTCTTAACACATGAAAAGGTCCAATGCCAATTGAGGCATAACTCAATCCAATCTAAAAATGGTAAGACAACTAGCCATAAAGCAATAGCTACTTCACAATCTAGTAACAAATGACCACATGTATTTCTTTTGCTGTCGTTCTATCCCATCCTTTGTGTAAACATCCCGTGTACTAGGATCTGGCCCCTTAGTGTGCCTTTTTTTTTTTATATATATATTGAAATTAATTAACATACAAATTGCTTGTCTGAAATTGTGCTGAACCAGACTAAACAACTTGGCATCATGGACATGTTGACAGATTCAATTGGAGCTAAAAGCGCCAAAATTGAGCAGTTCGTAAATCTCAGAGGCTTTTAGCAAGAAAACCTTCTTAAAGAAACCCTGTTCATTCAATTATTTGTTTTTTATACCATTGAGATTTGAGAATAAAATTTTTTCAGCATAAAATTATAAACTATGGAAGCAAGAACTTCAGCATGGCCAAAAGTCACCTCTTCCCAAGTGCTTGAGGCCAGTGGATCAAATGTTGTGATGCTCCTATCTTTAACAGCAGCATTTGCAGAATCCACCAAAGCAACAGATAGTGTGTTCTCAATACTATCATTATCATCATCATTCAATCGGGTGACAACCATAACAGACAGCAACTTTAAGGACTGGACAAATTAATAGAAATAACCATCAGAAATGCAATACAAAATCAAGTGCAACAAATAATAACTATATTTTTTTTTTTATAAGTAAACAAATAATAACTATATAAACTGTAGCATACTGCAGAGCGAGCAGTTTTGGTGATTGCTCTAATGTCTTCGTTTCCAGTCCAAACCCGTGGAATTGAATCAGAATCATGACTAAACAACGTTGAAAACCTGTTTAGAACTTAAAGTCAATCGCTACAAGATAATCTGAAAAGATCATACATTTGGATTCATGAGTTGCTAAGAGTTGTACCTGTCCTTCATACGGATCAGGACCCTTCCTGCTTCTTCTCTTGCTTTTGCTTCAACCACCCCTCTTGCATAGTTCTCCATATTTTGAAGCATGCTACCCTTGGTTTGTTCATCCATGTCAAAACCAGAAAGTGCACCAGAGAGCCCAGAGACAGCAGCTTCAGTCTCACGCCTAAGAAGTTTCCTTATTGCCGGCCAGGTCTCACTACTAGCTCCGTCTAACAGAACTTCCACAGGTCCTGATAAAGCCTCTTTCACTTTTGCCTGCAAATTTGTGACTACCATCAGCAAGGTTACAGAAACTGCCTATTTTGCCGCCTTTATTTATCTAGTTACAGAAGACTAGTAAAACAAAGTTCTCCATATTTTATGAAACCCATGACAATATGAAAGAGTCAATGACCACAAAGGCACTGCCAGTTAGTGTAGGGACAATGGCCTACTGAAATTCAAAAGATGGTGAAAAACAAAGGGAAAATTGCAAGGTTTTAATCATGCTGACTATCGATATTACTAGAAACTTGTAAAGTATTGATTGCCCTAAAAAATCTATCTCAATAGTTTTTGTCACTAACAATATGAATTCTATAACAGTATATACTTCTTTTGTCAACAATAGGCACATTATCACATCAGACTGACTCAGTCTTTTCCATGGGTTTTTCTTTTGTTTTCTGTTGGTGCTGGGAATTTATTGCTTACACTTAAGATTAACACCATCAACCATATTATTTTAAAGTATTTTTTATCAGCAGTTAAAATTAACAAGTCACCTAATTCTGTTATCTTAACATTCTCACTATTGATCAAACTATTTTTGCACAGTGGGCTGCCTGGAGGATGGCCATTTTAAGTTTAATGTGGAGCCTATGGAGAGAGTGGAGAACAAGATGCTTGGAAGATTGGCAGAAGAGCTAAAGAATATGTAGGTCAAGCAGCTTAAAACATGGATGGGAGCAATTATTACCTCTTTTTTTATAATAATTCCGATTTTTTTGTTGTTGTTCTTTTTTTTTTTTTTAATAATTCCGATTTTTTTGGTCCTTTTTAAACTACAAAAAAGGGGTTATCTCTTTCATAAATCCTGTATTAAGGTTGCACCCCTCGTGCTTTTTTAATTAAATAAATTTACTTAACAAAAAAACATTGTCACCAAGCTTGAAGGCAGTCAGTTGATTCAAAAAGGCTAATGTAATTACCTCATAGTGGACTTAAATGGTCTCAGCTTCCATGATTTCCTTGTAACCATTCCTAGTTCCTAAATAGGTGTAATCACATGTATACTTCTTGTGTACTTGGGCTATGCCAATCTCTATATCAATCAAATATCTTCTTACTTATAAAAAAAAAAATACCTCGTAGTGCGTAGTAATTTCAGAAAGCTTGGCAGCGCGGACAGAAGCAATATGCATATCTATATCACGTCGAAGTTTATCCCTGACTTTGGATGTGTCCCAGTTTGCTTGTTCAATAACAGCATCTGCAAGACTGATGTATCAATATCTCCATTGTACTCAGGTTCCATACCGCAAACCCATCCAGTAAACTAAACCTCCCTAGTCTACAGGTATTATCAATTCACATTTTCATTCATATAAAAGAACCAAAAACCTCAACCTTTTGGACTAAAGCACATTTCGAAAAGAACTTTCTTTTTTAACGCCTGGTTCCAATGGTCGATTGTAATTGATTTTAATGGCATGACCATTCATGAATTTCTTGTATCACTAGAACATCACTCCTAGGCGTTGCTCTTGTATATAACCCGTGTACTTGGGCTTTTGCCTATTCTTATGATCAATAAAAAAAATTTATCGATAAAAAAAAGCACGCTTTGAGAACTATAATTAACCGGTTACAACTTCTTTTGTCCACATAGTTTCCTGGATTTAAAAAGCCTCTCTATTTTTCCTTCTTTCAATCTTTGTTTTTGACCTGTTTCAATTCATTTTGATACATGGAGTGGGAGTTTCAAAATTAACCATACCTGCACAACCTTCATCAAATAGAGCCATACACAACTGTGTGCAGTTACGAGAGGCCAAAGAAAACCCTTCACCGCCATTCAGAGCTTTATCAAATACTTCCTTGAATTTTTCTAAAGTTCCCAACCTTACGTGTCCCAGCACAGATTGGAATGCTGGTTGGATAAGCTAACAAATTAGGAAATACAAACAATGAGAAAAGGTAACATAACTAAATAATTCAAGGAATAAAATCCTGAATTAGAGGTAATATTGTCCAAAAAATAAGCACAAACATTTTGTGTTTAACTAAAAGTAAATCATTGCAACAACAACAGCGCATGCTCTTAGAAGATTTTGAAGCTCCTTTTAATGACCCCCTATTGAGATATCTGCAGGATATGGTTTTCTGTTTCTATAAATTTCATAGACATGCAACAGGTACAAGCGACCAGTTCGTAGACATGTATGAGTCAAATTACCAACTCGACTGAAAATATATTGCTAATAATCCAATATCATAAATTCCCAATTTCATCATACTTCAGTTGTGTACTGAACTTGAAGGAATCAAGGGTTAATCACAACTAATAGGCTCAGTGTGATACCCCATATGATATAAGTAAGGGTAGGTGGTGTATGGGATCCCACATTGCTTGGGAAGGAGAAGTTCTTACTCTTTATAAGGTTCAAATGGGGCTTCAATTGTATCATTGACTAGTCCTTTTGGAGTATAGGCCATGTGGTTTGGGCATTCCATTGGGGCGTTACAAATGGTATCAGAGCCTATCCCAACCAGAAATATGGGACTTGAGCCGTGCCACCTATAATAGACAGGCCCGACGAGGACGTCGGGAATTTAAGGGGGGTAGATTGTGATACCCCATATGATATGAGTAAGGGTAGGTGGTGTATGGGATCCCACATTGCTTGGGAAGAAGAAGTTCTTACTCTTTATAAGGTTCCAATGGGGCTCCAATTATATCATTGACTAGTCCTTTTAGAGTATAGGCCATGTGGTTTGGGCCTTCCATTGGGGCGTTACACTTAGCAACACAAAAAAAGAAGGGGTGAAACTACCAAAGACAGCATGAGATTACAGCAGAGATAATTACCTGCAGCAATTTTTCTTCAAGCTGCTTCCGCTTCGCAGATCTGACACCGTCATCAAAATATGTAGCTTCCGCATCATACCTAGATGAAAAGAATAAAGTACTAAATACTGGAAAGAAAATCATATTTAACATTATTTATACACAGAGACATGAGAAGTATAGGGAACAAAAGATGATTTCAAGTAAAATTTTCCAAACTTCAGCTTATAGCTCAAAGATGCATGAAAAGATGCATAATCCAAATGGTGTTAGGTATGCTAACTAACAAGATGAAATTCAACATAGCCTAGCCAAATAAACTTGGGGTCAGCTACTGATCGTCATCAACTAATCAGAATCTTCAACATGTATTATTTTCCATCATTCCATCCCATCTAAAATTATGCTTTTGTCACCTCCCTAGTTAAGATTTTTTTTATAAGAGTTTATTAATGTCAATAGGTGTAGCCAAGTACACTGGATGTATACAAGAGAAAACACCTAGTTGATTCCTCCCTAATTAACATGTCCTTTTTCTTTACTCCTAACCAAGTTATTCTAACCTTCCTCTGCCACTTTTCACTCCCTCAACTTATACACAACCCTCTTTCTTGTCGGTACATTAATTAGTCTCCTTTGCACGACCAAACAACACTACCTATCCACAGCCACGACCATCAATACACCTTTTTCAATATGTTGCTATCTATTTTATATATATATATATATATATATATATAAGTAGTTATCTTTTTTTGATAAGTAAACAAGTATTATTAATCCAAGAATGGGCAAAAACTGCCAATTACAAAAGTCATTATGCCCTATCTACGTAGTCATTATAAGTAGTTATCTATATCGGTTAAACTTGAAAATCTATCATCAATCTACCTGAGTACATGATCCATCAAAGTAAAAAAATCCTTCTTTATCACATGGGGTGCTCACTTCAATGAAGTGTGCTAATTTGCGGGTTTTTCTTCTCTCTCTCTCTTTTTTTTTTTTTTTTTTTTTTTGGGGGGGGGGGGGGGGGGGGGGGCATGTTCCCTTTTTGAATGACCGATATTCTTCTCCTAAGGCGACCCCTTCGCATGCACTGCTAGGCATGGTGAACACAAATTAGAAAACACAAATTAACATACAACTAATCTATCCAGATCTGCCAAGCAGCTAACAAAATGCATTTTCTATCAAACAACGTAATTAATCCTTGGAGTGCTAAACCACCAAAAAAGGTCCATGAAATACACTTACTCTGACAGAAAAGCATAAAAAATTGAAGTGAGCTTTTTCCCAAAGCCAGGAACCGGACCAGACTGTACAGCCTCTTCCAAGTGACACCAGTCCTGTGGTCATTTAAAGCAATTTGGATGTTGGAAGTTCATGATATTGACCGTAATTGAAGAAGAAAAGTAACCAAAACTGTAAATAAAAGCATTTGAATATGGACTGCAGGTACCTCATTTGCGGTAAAAGCGGAATACTTTTCATGAGCGATTTCTTCACAGCGTACAGTAGCCACCATAACCTAAAAGTGGATGGATCTTGCATGACATAACCAAGATAATATGCATATACCACGAATGGCCTCTGTTGCACAAGTATTACCTTGTGAGCAGGAAGGTCCAGGTCCTTGTTCTCCTTAATAACTTTCCAAATTTGCTGTGCACTAAAAGAAAACCCCGAAGCAGGAACTACACCCCTTCGATCTCCCGCAAGCCCACCAGGAGTAATGGAATGAAAAAATCGTTGCCTTAAGCTAGCAACCTATATTTATAACGAGTCTATAAGCAAAATACACAACATAATCATCTGGCCAAAAGTTAGCTACAGACAGAGACACAAATTATTGTAGGCAAAGAACTGAGACACAAATAACCATAGGCAAAGAACACGTGCAAGTGCACATGCATGCACACATATGTGTGTATACACAGAGAAATTTATAAATATAATTACTTGAATTCAACAACTAAAAAAGAGGATTATATCATTGCAGAGAAGCCCCGAATAAGAGACACCTAGTGCAGAGATGCATACCTGCTCTTTAAATTGCTCTTCTTTTTCTTCATAACTAGAAAGAGCAACAACTTCAACCTGAAAATTCAATCTTTGTATATATAAATCCATGATAATTATTCCTTCTTTCAACGACTTCAACCCGACAACCATTAATAATATAAATCATATATGTATGATAATTATTCCACACATAAGAAGGACATGTATAAGCTAGAACATGAGGTCTTACATTAAAAAATTCACTTAGTCGAGTTTCCTTGTGCATGTGAGGCTTTGGAACAGAGTCCCATATCTGCAGTTAAAGAGTATTATAACAACAACAACAACAACAACAACAAAAACAATTCTAACAATATCTTTAAAAATTAAACAAAGATCAACAAATTAAGGAAGAATGTACAAATCTCTTACCTTCTGAACATCTTCTCTTAGAACAGGTTCTAAATTTTCCAGCGGTGTCTATAAACAAACAATGTTAAAAACAATTCAAAGCTCAGCTCAACTCAACAAAGAATCCTTGAACCAATTACCCACAGGAATGACAGAAACTAAAACGTGAATGATAGATAAAGAAAGAGAGCTCTCTGTCCCGTATACTTGGGCTCTTGTGTACTCTTTTGATCAATGAAATTTGTTTATCGGTCAAAAAAATAAATAAAGAGAGCTCTCCTTCAAGGTTCAGAATGAATTACACCAGAAGAGAGGAACACACCCTTGTTTTATCCCGTATTACAAACATTAAAGTTGTTTTACGTGGACTGAACAATCGCATCATGACCTGAAAGCAGATACCAACATAAAGTCAAATGAATGAAACTTCCAGATTCTGAATGACTGCTGATATATTGTGGGTGGATAGAGATACCTGGAATACAGTCTTCAGAAGAGGCTTATTTGCAGCTTGCTCACGGCCAATATCATGACACCACCTGCAGAAAGGGGCTCAAAAAGATAAACACTTAACAAAACAGAAATACTTGGGCGCTTTACTAGTTCTGCACCAGAACAACTCACATGTTTATAAGCACAATATCTGAAACAGCAAGAGCAAAAAGGGCACTCTGTTTCTCGAATGCAGTATCATCCTAAAAACAAAAGATAAAAACATTAAAAATATGCGGCAAGTTATTGCTATCCATATCTCTTCCCTTCGGATGTTTACATTTTCTTAACTTCAACAGAAACATAAGCATCCATACACTTATTTTTCAATTCAAACTGTATAATTCCAACATCTAAAACAAATGTATTCATACATATAAGCAATAAAAAAAGAACTGGAAAAGGAAATAGGAAGCATGCTACAACAGCAACAATTGGAAATGGATAAAGTTACTCAGAAAATCTGGGACAAAAAGCACCTCTCCACGTTCTCTTCCATCTGTACCCTCCAAATCCATAACAAGAGTGCAAGGCTCAATACCAGCACATCTTGCCAACCAAATACCTTTGGTTGTTTGGGACCTAAAAAAGCAGCAGATCCAATCAGTCCAAGATCTCTGATCAGAATACAAAGTAACCTAATATTAAGAGAATTGTGATAACATACCTTCCTCTAAAGGCATCCATCTCCCTGAAGTTGGTACCAAACAAATGATTTAGTAGAGTGCTCTTCCCTGTTCAGATCATGGAAAAATATGTGAAACACTTAATTTTCCATGTTAAGATTGATGTAGGCTGTAATTGACAGTTGCATTGTCCCAGTAAAAATAAAATAAATTAAAACAAATTCAGTAACAACTCAGCTATATCAGTTAAGGAGAAATGTAATATTTCATTTCAGTATGATAGCCAATTTTTTTTTTTGATAAGTAGTATGATAGCCAATTAGCCATGCCTCACATTGCGCAATCCACTTCCAACTTATTAAGCTTCATTCATAACGCATAAAGTCTTATCTAAAAAACTGTTTCACCTTTATTCACAAGAACAAGCTTGTTGTATCTCAAATTGAAAAGATAAATTTTATTGCAAGTAAATCCTTCCCAAAAAAAGCAAGACTCATAAAGATAAAACTAAAAATCAATGAGCTTATGGAGAGAAAATAATGCATACCGCTGCTTTGTGGGCCCATGATTGAGACTACGGCATATGATAGTCCACATTCACCTAATCTCACCTCCGTGATAAATTTGTCAATTCCAGTGACATTGAATGCACCCTCCCCATCAATAAGTTGGGTCGAGCAAGAGCCATCACTCTTTTCTGTATATCAGTGACAAAAATAAAAAGGTAAAGGCTTCTGAAGCTTCAAATTTATCATATAATCGATTTAGCAGGAAACCAACTAAACGCATAAAACCTTTCCATCATCATCACAAGCATTGCTGTGAAATGAAATCTAAGAAGACTGAGCTGGCACAACAATCCTCCCTTATTTACAACAATCCAAAAAGATCTTTTCTAATTCCAAAAGTGCAGCCACATTAATCTTAACAACATTATTGTACAAACCATCTATAAGCACATCATTTCCTTCCTAGAATAGGAAAGTTGAGAGTGACTATCCGCTCAGCCTTAAACCATTGTTGTCTTCTGCCACCAACTAAATAAACAAGCCAATAACAATCACAATATTTGGCACTTGACACTGCACTGGTTGCTGAGAAAACTGAGAAAAACCCAGAAACCAGAATAAATGCAAAATTTCTGCGTGTACTTTGGTTCCTTACTAAGCAAAATAAATCATTACTACGCATTAGCCTTTCAGAACCGTACTTTGTGGTAACACGGCCTGAGAGGCAACGAAATTTAAAATTCACAAGCCCGGTTTATTATCATTTCGCTTCCTACATTTTCTCAGTGACCGAACAAATAGAAAAGAAAGAATCTATTCGCGATCCACAAGCAAGGAGTTAGATAGATCAAAACCTTAAACCTAAATAAAACTGGCCCAAAATCAATATCATAAAAAATAAATAAATAAGACCCATTAAATGAACGGGATTCTTAACATCAATCAAAATTAAACCCCACCGCAAAATTTGACAAGCCCAAGACGCAGAGGTACTGTAACTTCCGTTTTCCGTTACATTTGAAAAACAAAATTGAAATCAATCAGATGCATAGAAAACGCAGAATTAATTGAAAACTAGTCATAATTACGGGATTGTAGTATAAATTTGATGGATCATAGAGTCAGAAGTTTACCCATGTCGAGAGATTGAGTTTGTCTTAGATTGCTCAATCTGGGAAATGGGCTCTGGGGAAATGCGCGAGACGGAGATCGATTTGGCTCGGAGAAAGAGGGAGAAAGTAATTAATAGGGAACAAAAAGGAATTGATATCTTTATGCTCTTAAAAAAAAAAAAAAAAAAGGGCAGGCTGCCAGGCTCGACCAGTCGACTCTCTTGTACAAATTGTTAAAAAGAAAAAGGAAAAATGCTTGTCGCCCTTTATTACCCTTTGTGGTGGGGCTGGGAAGTTACTTCCTGCATGCCGTTTAAGGTCACTAAAATCTTTTTCCCTCTCTTTCTTACTGTATTAATAATTTATGAAAAATTATATTCATACCATATTTTTTTTTCTTATTAAATATGTAATATATGAATTATGAATAAAAGAATTTAATAAATTTAAAAAGAATAAAATTTTAAAAATAAAAATTTTAAAAAATAAAAAAAAAACAATGTATAGAGATGATGAGTAGCAAAACTCATAATTTATAAGAATTGTAATATGTAGTTACAATTTTACTTAAAAATTTAAATTTTTTTTAAATTTTAAATTTTACCATATTCAAGATATTAATAATTGAAACGTCATTATAATTGTTATGTAAGTAAAATTTGTCAAATGTTTTAACAGTTTAAATTTTTTTTTATCAGATAGATTTTTTTATCAAATAAAATTTTGTCAAATCTATATTTACCAATTCCATCAATATAATTGTGTACTTTTTTTTTTTTAATGTAGATTTCGTATTTATTTATTTTTATTAAAAAAAATTATATAATATCTGTTCATTTCACAACAATAAATATTATATCTCAAAAAGTTGGATCCAATATTGATCAGTCGTGAAATCTCAGTTCATTGATGCACTTCAGCTGTAATCCTAATTCCATTTTTTAAAAATAAAAATTCTCCCAAAATTAAAAACAAAGCAAGAGCATAAATCCAGGGGTAGGTGAGATTATGGAGAAATGGGTCTACACTCTACACCGACTCTGGTGGGACCCACTGACCGGCCATTGGCCTTTTTGAAAGGAAAAACGGCTACATTTATTATTAAAATTTAATGGTGAGGCGGATCCACGCGTGCATCCAACTTCACTGTGCTCATAATAGACCAACATTCCATTGGCTAGTTTTTTTTTTTTTTTTTTAATATAAATTTATAAAGAAATATTTTGGCCATAAAAATAAATTTACGCAATTTAATGTGTGATATGCCGGAATATAAAATAAATTTTATTATAAAATAAATTTAATAAAAAATCATATTAATTATTAAGTTTATAAGATTATTCACAAAAATCATTCAACACACAGTTCTTTTCAATTTTAAATCTTTAATTTCTTCATCTAATCATTATAATTTTTTCAAACTTCTAAACAAAATATAAAAAATAATATTATATTTTCAAATTTCAAAACAAAAATAATAAGTAATACTATATACAAATATAAGGTATACAAGTTCCACACATGAGAAAAAAAAATAGAGTTTACTGTTAAAAAATAAAGTAGCAACACCCATTATTGTACGCTATCGGTATTGAAAAGTTTACATCCAGACCGATTAATGAATGGGTTAATTTCGATCTAAGAAAGTTTAGAATATTCAATTTTCGCTCCGAGTGAGTTTTTCACTATGGACTGATTGGATTTAATATATAATTTTTTTAATGATCATTTTGTAAGTAATATATTGAAAGCAAGTAATTATATAATTTGTTTTATGACTAATTATAAATAATTATGTAATTTTTTTATAATTTATAGTGTCAATAATTCAATATTTATAAGTGAGTAAAGTCGTGAAGATCTTCACGTAATATAATTTAATTCAAAAGATAAATTTTAAAATTTAAATATTTCATAGGCTGAATAATAGAATAACTATTTATCTATTACCACAACCGATTGATGAGATATAGTTGTTTGTTTTTAGAGATGAGATCAGATAAGATGAGATGAGTTGAGATTAAAGTTAAAAAGTTGAATAAAATATTGTTAGAATATATTTTTTAATATTATTGTTGTTTTGGGATTTGAAAAAGTTGAATTGTTTATTTTATTTTGTGTGGAAATTTAAAAAAATTATAATGATGAAGTGAGATAAAATGAGATGAGATGTTTTTAGAAAACAAACAATCAAGCGTGACTGGAAATTCAAAATTAAGAACTATGATTAAAAAAAATAATTGATAATCTATGGTGCGAGTCCCGTTGATTTTGTGCACTGATTCTCCCTGGCCTGAAAGTCGAAACCAAACCTGCTAACCTAAACCGAAGGGGAAGTAGCAGAAAACAAAACCTCTAAGTACCAAAATCCATATTATCCCTAAAACCCAATCTCACTCCTCTTTAGTAGTGGAAGAAGGTGACGAGGATGATGATGGGTACTATCTACGGCCATAGAATGGCGGTGACACTCTTCTTGGTTCTCCTCCTCGCCTCCTCAGCCCGCTCCTTCTACCTCCCTGGCGTCGCTCCTCGCGATTTCCAAACTGTACGGCTCCCAAATTCTAAATCTATCATTTCACTTTTTGATGCTCCATTCTCTGACTTCCATTGATTATTTATTTGCTTACTCCTTAGTATTTTGTGGGTTTCTAATTCTATGGTCTTCGTTTTTTTGTTGCACTGAGGGTTGTCTCTCCGTTGGGTAAAACAGTGTTGGATCGTGGGGGTTTTTTTTTTTAATTATTATTATTATTATTATATATCTGGGATTCAGGATCTGGCTACTGGTTGAAGTTACTCGTGGTTTACTACGAATGTGCCAGATCGAGCTCGTGATTTGAGGATGAAATTTCTTCTACTTGATTAGTTTTGGGTGGTTGATGTATTAGGTTCTTATGTTGTTCAGATCTCATAAATGAAGGTTAGTTTGATCTGTGGTCTTGTTTGGGTGGCGCTTAACGCCTTGTTTTATGGTTCTATTGGTGGAAAAGTTTGAAATGCTAGAGAATTTGTTTGCAAGTTTTGTGAAAAACAAATTTGAGTCAAGGGACTGAATGAATACATAATAACGTCATTGCAAAACTGGAACAAATTGGCAAGTGGAAAGCATGAAAAGCTATCAAATGGGGCTTTGGTTTCTGTAATTTGATTTGACAATGTTGCCTATTCTTCAAAAATTTTATTGCTTAAACAAGGGTATCTAAGTGCTGATTACATATTGTGGAAATGATGAGAGAGCATGGAAGGGTAATGCTAGTAAGACCCAATATAGGATATTATGCAGGCTGTGGGAGTTTTCTGCTAGGATTAGTAATTTAGTCCGCATTTACTTTTTTATTGATTTTGTTAAAAATATAAATATCGATTTTGGAACTTGTCAATTTTTTTTTTTTTTTTTATCGATTTTGTTGTGTTTTACATGGACTTAATCCATTCTACTGCGGAGGATTTACAAAATCGGTGCTATCGCTGTTGATGGAATGAAATTTTCAGCCTTCTCCTCTCTCTCTCTGTTTTTATAACTAAAAGTTTTTAGCAAAAATGGCACAACCCAAGCATACAGGAGTACACAAGAGTCACACCTATCAGTGTTCTTTTTTCTCTTCTGAGGAACCATCCTTCTTTCTGGTGCCATGATGTGAATTTGGTGATGATTTGCTCAGAAATACATGAATTGTTGAACTTAATATCAAATTACTTGATGTACACGAGAACTTAGTGTTTTTTTTTTTTTTTTTGGGGGGGGGGGGGGGGGGTGTTGTGTGTTTGAGAATCTTGTTAAGAAGTTTCTGCTTTGCTTGATTTTCTTTCAGTCTTATTTTATATATATTTTTTCTTATGGCTGCCTACTTTGAACAGGGTAATTCCCTGCCTGTCAAAGTGAACAAATTGTCGTCTACTAAGACACAACTTCCATATGACTACTACTTCTTAAAGTATTGCAAGCCCAAGAAGATATTGAACAATGCAGAAAATTTGGGAGAAGTTCTCCGAGGCGACCGCATCGAAAATTCTGTCTATACCGTGGGTATCAGAACCATTTTTTGGTGCAAAGAATCTGAATATAAAAGAGAACTTTTTTCTTTCTACTTATAAAAAAATATATAAAAGAGAACTTTTGCATGTAGTAATTTTGGTTCTTGTTTCCTTGTTTATTGTGGCTCTAAATTTATTAATTATACCTCAGTTCCAAATGAGGAAGGATCAGTCATGCAAAGTCGCATGTAAGCATAAGCTTGATGGTGCATCTGCCAAGAATTTTAAGGAAAAAATCAATGATGAATATCGAGTTAACATGTAAGCAATAAATTTCTTTGGTATCTTTTATGATTTTCCACTCCGAGTTTTATAATTTTTTATCTGATTTCATTGGTGTCAGACATTACCCTTAATATTTTATAGTTTGTACTAAAATCTCCACAATGCACATGCAGGATTTTAGATAACCTTCCAGTTGCTGTTCTAAGACAGAGGAGGGATGGAAGTCCATCAACAACTTATGAACATGGATTTCGTGTTGGGTTTAAAGGAAGCTATTCTGGGGTATGCTTCAGAAGCTAATTGCTAGTGTAAAAGAAGTGTTTTTCTGCTGTTTTACACATTTATTTGTTTTACAGAGCAAAGCAGAGAAATATTTCATAAATAATCACTTGAGCTTTAGAGTCATGTATCACAAGGATCCAGAGACTGACTCTTCTCGGATTGTTGGGTTTGAGGTTACTCCAAACAGGTGAGGTGCCCTTTTTCCTGCTTTTGTTTTGGCTGGCGTTGGATTCCTCTTGGGATGCAATATTAGTTTAGCTCTATTGTGTTTGTATTTTGAATGAACAATGATGAATAAAGGCATATTGGCTGCAACTGCACATTCTGAATTGAGAAATGCTATTCGATGGAAAGGAAGAGAATCAAGATGACTCTATTATTGATAAGAGTCCTTTCCTTCAAAAGGCAAGGTTTACGCTTGAGGATGTTTCCGAGGGTAAACATGTTTACGCTGTGATTGATGTGGACAAATGTAAGGTTTAATATTTATATTAAGAACAATAGGTATTTCTGTCGGAAATACCTGGGGAAGGTGAAGGTGGGAGCTGTTTGGATAATCCTACCTAGTGCTGATTGCTCAGAATTATCTACATCATAAAGAAGGGTTGAATTAGTGAAGAGTTGTCTATGGACTGAAATGTTTTGATATTTTCTCTGGTTGTTTCCAGCTTTATTTTAACTTTGGCTTGAGCTAGTTTAATCCCAAAACATGTCCTTTTGTTTACTAGATGATGCTGCAATGTTGTTTGCATCATATTAGTCTGTTCTTTCTCCATCATATTTTCTCGTGCAATATTCTTTCCTGCTCTCGGCGTGTTTTGGTGTAATTTAATGTTTCTTTTCTGATTTTGAAGAGTTACTTTTGGGAGTTTTATTACAGATGCTTGTTTGTTTTGCTTATTTACATGCTGTTTGCTGCACTTTTTGGAATGTTCTGCAGTACAGTATAGAAAAGATCAAATTCTACTTGGGCTATGCCTACTTTTCTCATTAATAAAATTCTACTGTAATAAAAGAAAATAGAAAAGATGAAATATCTGTTTTGATGTACTTTCAAATTACTGGCTTAGTATGTTATTCTCTTCTCATCTGTCTCTCTAATACTCCAAACAGCATTAATCATGAATATAAGGACTGGGATGATAAGAATCCTCAATTAGCAACATGCAACAAAGACACCAAAATTTCAATGCAAGGTAACACTGTTCCGCAAGAAGTTGACACAGATAAGGACATTGTTTTTACCTATGATGTTTCCTTCAAGGTATTCACTTATCAAGCTCTTGAGTCATCTTTGTCCCTTATTACATGGCATTAACTTGTGTTGGTCTGTTTTTTCTTAGGAAAGTGAGATCAAATGGGCATCCCGTTGGGACACATATCTCCTCATGAATGATGATCAGATTCATTGGTTCTCCATCATAAACTCTTTGATGATTGTCCTCTTCCTTTCTGGCATGGTGGCGATGATCATGATGAGAACTCTATACAGAGATATTGCCAACTATAATCAATTGGAAACCCAAGATGAGGCTCAGGAAGAGACGGGATGGAAACTTGTCCATGGAGATGTTTTCAGGCCACCAATTAATTTTGGCTTGCTTTGTGTCTATGTTGGTACTGGTGTTCAGATATTTGCAATGACACTTGTGACAATGATATTTGCATTGCTTGGTTTTTTATCTCCTTCCAACCGAGGGGGGCTTATGACTGCCATGGTTCTGTTGTGGGTTTTCATGGGCTTATTTGCTGGTTACTCCTCTGCACGTCTGTACAAAATGTTCAAAGGCACAGAGTGGAAGAGGAATACCTTGAAAACTGCATTTATGTTTCCAGGTATTCTTTTTGGAGTATTCTTTGTCCTGAATGCCCTAATATGGGGTGAACAGTCTTCTGGGGCTGTGCCGTTTGGAACGATGTTTGCTCTTGTCTGCTTATGGTTTGGCATATCAGTGCCCTTAGTCTTTGTGGGTAGTTACTTGGGTTTCAAG
This sequence comes from Juglans mandshurica, assembly GCA_022457165.1. Taxonomy (NCBI): domain Eukaryota; kingdom Viridiplantae; phylum Streptophyta; class Magnoliopsida; order Fagales; family Juglandaceae; genus Juglans; species Juglans mandshurica. Next base: position 8,169,754 of record CM039619.1, on the reverse strand, counting down.
AAACCAGCCATCGAAGACCCTGTGAAAACTAACAAAATTCCTAGGCAAATACCTGAGCAAGCATGGTACATGAAACCGGTCTTCTCTATTCTCATTGGAGGCATTCTTCCATTCGGGGCTGTTTTCATTGAGCTCTTCTTCATCTTGACATCAATATGGCTGAACCAGTTCTATTACATCTTCGGCTTCCTTTTTATAGTGTTTGTGATTCTTCTAATCACATGTGTGGAGATAACAGTCGTGCTATGTTACTTCCAGTTATGCAGTGAAGACTACTACTGGTGGTGGAGATCTTACTTGACTGCCGGCTCTTCTGCACTCTATCTTTTCCTATACTCTGTCTTCTATTTCTTCACCAAGTTGGAGATCACAAAGCTGGTTTCAGGCATCCTATATTTTGGATACATGATAATTGTATCTTATGCTTTCTTTGTCTTGACCGGTTCTATCGGCTTCTATGCATGCTTCTGGTTCGTTAGAAAGATCTACTCATCCGTTAAAATCGACTGATCTAAAGATGCTGAAAAGAGTTACGCAAGATGAAGATGAATTCCAGACCATGACAGGAAGCGGAGAAGGGGATAAAGATTAAAGCGAAATTTCCTTCCCACCCTCAAAATCTTTTTCTATCTTCTTGATGGTCGCATAGGGCTTGGCGCATTATTTTGTTTACACCTTTGTTAATGTCATCAACTTGGGCAGCTTGAATAGGGACCTTGATGTATGGCTATTTGTAGGATACCCGTATGGGGACAACACAATTACAAGTCCAAAATTTTGTTATGTCTCTAGTCAAGTCCAAAATTTTGTTATGTCTCTAGTGTTTGATATCTTATCATTAGATGGGGAGTATTACTTATAACTGAGGTGAGAATCTAATAATGCACCCCTGGCGTTAATGGAAAATATGATCTTTGTTGCACTTGCTTGTGTGGTAAACAGTATGCTAATATTGTTTGATTTATAATTTAACTTAAATATATCTTTTGTAAATAAAACTGTTTACAAAAGGGAAGGTGAGGTCGTGGGAGTTATGTATGACCTCTTTGTATAAAAAACGAAGTGAAGATGGAAAATTAACAACAAAAAGAGTTGCCCCAAAGTAAGTTTTGAGCCTATGGCTAATAGCGTAAAGATCAAACACCAAGGCTACATTGGAGATGCCAACGAGAAACTCAAGGCGGAGCACTGATTTTGGAGGGTTCTGCCATTCCTGGGTCAGCATAACTAATCCATCATGAGCTCATGATTATATTTGGTTTCTAGTGCAGGTTCAGACTAGGTAGGTGCATTATACTAAGCATTTGATGGCTCAGACTAAGGGCAAGTTCGCAAGCTTGGCAAAAGTTACAGTCGCAGCTTCCAGTCCCATCCACCCTAATCCACTTGGCTCCAAAAATCTAAATCTGAAGTCGACCAAAATTTTTTACGAGCACTCTTTTTTTTTTATTATTATTATTATAAGTAAACAAATTATATTGATCAAAGAATAGGCAAAGTCATATACAGAATTCTAAAAGATAAGACAAAAGGCAGCCCCTAGGCTAGGTATGTGTATTATAGACAAAAAAATAACGTAGGTTCATGCCATTGAAATCAACAGCAATGGCCCATGTACATAGTGTTCTAAAAAATAAATCTTTAAGCTCCTCCAACGATCTCTCCTTATCTTCAAACGTCCGGTCATTGCGCTCCTGCCACAAACACCACATAATGTATACATGGATCATCTTCCAAACAACTTTAATCTGTTGTATGCCTCCTAAATTGGTCTAGCTAGCCAGCAGTGCCACCACCGTCTCCAGCGTAACCCAAGCTAAGTTTAAACTACTAAACACCACATTCCAAAATACCCTAGCTGTCTCACAATGTAGTAAAAGATGATTTACAAACTCGCTTCATTCTCTACACATACAACACCAATCGACAATGATTACCCTTTGTTTCCTCAGGTTGTCGGTTGTGAGAATCTTCCCCAATAAGGTTGTCCCCAAAAGAGGCACCTTATGTCTCCAAAGCCTCCTCCACAGGAATTGAATTTTGGGTCCTTGTGTGAGAGCCTTATAAAAGAAGCAAACCGAGAATACCCATTTACCAGTGGGTATCTACCACAATACATCTTCCAATTGATTGCTCAGTTTTATGGAGTACAAAAGGTTGTACAAATCTGCAAAGCTGCTCATTTCCCAGTCTTGTGGCGCCCTACTAAAAATGATGTTTCAATGGATTTGCCCCCTGATATCTCCATGACTTTCGCCACTAATACATCTTTATCACTTGCAAAATGGAAAAGTAATGGAAATGCCTCTTGTAAAATACTATTATCGCACCAACTATCTCTCCAAAATTTAATCTTGGAACTCTCCCCCAACTTAAGTCTAGTGTGTCGATTTAGGACCTCTCATCATTTTCTAATGTGTTTCCACAATTCCACTACATGCACCCCTATTACTTCTTTAGTGCACCAACTCCCCCCCCCCCCCCCCCCCCCCCCCCCCCCCCCCCCCCCCCCCCTCCCACCCATAAGCCTTCATATTTGCTTTCAATCACCAACTTCCATAGGAGTTCTGGTTCCTTATGATATCTCCACAATCATTTGCCAAGTAACACCCGGTTGAAGATCCTCATCTTTCTAATGCTCAATCCACCATTAGAAATGGGCTAGCATATCGTCTCCCACTTGACTAGGTGAAACTTGAACTCCTTCCCCACTCCCACAGTATTTCACTCCATTCCACAAGAAATCCCGTTGGAGTTTCTCAATTCGAAATGCTACACTTGCAGGTATAGGGAACAATGATAAAAAATACATTGGTAAGTTAGATAAGATACTTTTAATTAAAATAATCCTACCACTTTTCAACAAATACATCATTTTCCATCTTGTCAGTCTCCACTCTACTTTCTCAATCACTTTGTCCCATAAAAAGGATGCTCTCGAATGAGCTCCCAATGGAAGGACCAGGTAAGTCATAGGAAGTGAAACTATCTCACACGGTCACACCCCAGCACATTGGCCAGCCATTGTAAATAGAGAACTTCCAATTGGCAGCATCTCTGATTTGTTGAAATTCACTCGTAAACTAGATACTGCTTCAAAACAAAGGAGCAGGGCCTTCAGTGCTTTGAATCTGATTTTGATCAACCTCACAAAAGATAAGAGTATTATCTGCAAACAACAAATGAGATATATTAATGATTCCACTCTCCGAGGCTCCGATCGAAAAGCCATCCAAGAAACCATTATTAACTAAAACCGAGGTCATTCTGCTAAGCGTTTCCATCACAATAACAAACATCAATGACGATAACGGATCTCCTTGTCATAGGCCTCGTGTGCTATAAAAAAAAACCCGTTGGACTACCATTCATCAACACTGAGAATTTCGCCGTTGATATGCACCAACGGATTCATGACCGCCACCTCTCCCCAAAACCACACCTCCTAAGAAGGTAGAGAAGAAAATCTCAATTAACATGACCATAGGCCTTCTCCATATCTAGCTTGCAAATGATCCATGTTGTGCCAACTTTCATTCTACTATCCAAACATTTATTGGCAATAAGAACTGTATCTAGAATCTGTCTCCCTTTTTACTTATCAAAAAAAATATATGTCTCTCTTTTACAAAAGCATTTTGGGATTTTATAATGATCTTCCACAAAACCTCACTTAGACAATTCGTAAGCACTTTGGATATAATCTTATATACACCATTCACTAAGCTTATGGGCCGGAACTCCTTAATCTCTGTAGCCCCCACCTTTTTTGGTATCAAAGCAAGAAAAGTGGTGTTAAGACTTTTCTCAAATTTACCAATAAAAAATCACTCCTGAAACACCTTCATAAAATCTTCTTTTAACACTTCCCAACAAGTTTGAAAGAAGCTCATAGAGAAGCCATCAGGCCCCGGTGCCTTGTCTTTTAACCATTTTCCTCACTATTTCATAGACCTCCAGCTCCTCAAAGGCCCTCTCCATCCGAGATACATCATCCGGTCCTTTGGAGTCAAAAGCAAGACCATCAAGGGTAGGTCGCCATCCCGCCTGCTCAGTTAGTAGCTGCTCAAAGAAATCAACTACATGATTGTGGATTACCTGCTCTTCCCGACACTCGACCCTGTCAGTTTTCAGCATCTCAATGTTGTTATTTCTCCTATGGGAGTTAGCAACTCTATGGAAGAATTTCGTACTTCGATCTCCTTCCCTTAGCCACAAGGCTCTCGACTTTTGACGCCATGACGTCTCTTCTAATAATATAATCATTTCTAGGTCCGCAACCAACATTGTCTTTCATGCTAGTTCTTCCTTTGTTAGAGGTCGAGTCTCTTGAAGTCTCTCTAACTCTTGGATATCTATCACCTTGCTTTTCTTATGCTCCCTTATATCTCCAAAAGATTGCATATTCCACAGCTTCAAATCTTTTTTTAGTGCTTTCAATTTACCCGCAGAGATAAAACTAGGAGTACCATGAATCTGATATGAGGACCACCATTGTCTCACCCTTTCTACAAAACCTTCTGATATTAGCCATATATTTTCAAATTTGAAATACCGTCGCTTTCTTTGGAGACTACCACAATTTAGCATGATAGGCCAATGTTCCGAATAAAGTCAAGGCAAACGCCTTTGCCATACATCCGGAAAGTGACTTTCCCATGCTGGCGATATTAAGAAACGATCTAGTCGAAACCAAGTCTGATTATTAGACCACGTGGATGAACCCCTTGCTAAAAGCAAATATGCACTCTAAAAACTCTGTCATTGCTAGCTGCACTCTTCTATTCCCCGAACACTCGCTTGAGAATCTTGTAACATTAAAATCTCTCCCAATACACCAAGGGAGGTCTCACAAGCTATAAACTCCAGCTAATTGTTCCCATAATAAATCATATTCATTTTACTTGACAAATATGTATTTTGCTCTTAATATGTAAATAAATTAAAAAACCAATACTAAAAGGTAAGTCAGTTCGGCTGTTAAAAAAAAGCCAATGTGTAATTAGCAAAGGCAGAATTTCAGCAGAACGTTGCATATATGCTACATTCAAGAAACATATGATCAACCAGCTTCCACCGGAAAATTTAACAGACATAAGTTATGGCTATATTCCTGTTCAAAAGAGTGACAAGAAGCACAGGCAACCAAAAAAGATCCTGTTACAGTGAAGACCTCTTCCGTATCAGATATACAGATGACTGAACTGAATCTCATGATTAGAGTCAGAAAAACGGATAGTCTTCACCCTGAGCACGATCTCGATTTTCTTTGCCTGCACATAGGATGGAATGAGGTTATATAAGCAGAACCCAAACACAAAGAAAAATGAGGCCATCATACAAATGAGCATACCAAAACGAATCCTTCTTTTCTTTCGCTAATAACTCTTCAAAAGAAATGTCAGCAAAGTCAGTATCAGTGCTTTCCATCATCTCACCAGATTTGGCCTTCAACTCCATGGAAGCGCTAATTTCAAGCATCTTATTAAAGAAAAAGAAGGTTAAAAACATCAGCATAATCTACCACAATGGATGCGATGAAAGCCATTACAGACTTCATCTAGTTTGGTAGAAGTGAAGGAAAGAAAAAGAACATTTAGGAAATTCTTGCTCATTTTATGGAGACAATTAAGAGAAAAATTTGAAAATTTTCGGCATGCAAAGAAAAGGTTACTTCCGTGAAAAAATATAGGCACTTGACATGTAGTTAGGTAAAAAGGGCAGTGGTGGGAGATAACTTCATTAACTATTAGTTGTCTACACAATCAACTTCTATAAGCAACTCCCAAGGGAACTAGGAAGAGTTTACCAGAACTAGGATAAAGCATTAACTAAAAAAATAAAATTAAAACTACCTTCTTGTATGCCGGCGAGAGTTTAAGCTGTTGCTGAAGCCAATTATAAACAAATGCATCCTCTTCTAGTCTCTGTTGTTCTACTTCTAGCTTGTATATCTGAAACATCAAGCATTGATTCACTTATGGATCATGAATGTGAATACAATACTTGATAATATCATTTTCCCGCTAAATCCAAAAGAAAAAAAAAAAATCTGTGCCAACCTGCTTCCGAAGGCGGTCAAAGGAAGATCTGTCTGCCTTGAATAGTAGAGCCTTTGTTATGGTGAACTTGCGTTGGATGACATCAGCCCTGTCATAAAAAAAATCATTGAGTACCTCGAAAAACCAGAAACTATAGGGAAAATTATCATGTCAAAGTATGGCAGTGCTTATGAAAGTTCTACATTTGGGAAATGAAGGTAAAAAGTCCAAAAACCATTCACATCTTTTACCGAAATCATGCACAAGTTGAAAATTACTGAATGGAAAATAAAGTCTAGGTTAGAAGAGGTTGCAACATACTAGGGAAATTCCACGATAGTGATTCCCAAACTATCAACATTTACAGAAGGAAAATGAAAGAAAACAAACATAAAAGACAAACTCAGTTTCCTCTAAATAATTTCGAACATACTTGTGCTGTAGCTCATTTCTAGCCTCAATCAAGCAATTAGCAAACTCTCCAACCTGTAACATGAGAAATACAATACGGATTATGACATTGAATTAATAATCATTCGACCATTCAATTTAAAAAAGAGAATTTGCCTCACAGTTTCATGCACTTTGAATCAGAAAGACCATGCAATTTAAATCAAATTCTGTGGAAATAAGCTCTTTTATATCTAGCTGTATAATGAGAAATTCTACCTCTCAAAAGATAATTACATTATGACAATACAATTACAATATTTACAACGTATAACACATCCAAAAGAGGGAAATATATGCATTTCATTGACATCAAACATCTGCAATGGTATGCTTCTTTTACTCACAACTAGATACTTTTTTGGATTTTGTGGGAGTGAGAGGGAAAAGGAGGAGGGGGGGGGGGGGGGGGGGGGGGGGGACCCCGTATTGTGATCCATTCACAGAAAGTCAATGCTGTTAGAGCTAGAGGCATGATATTCTGAAGTGTGATGTGCGACACAAGGAAGAATGCCTCAACCTTCATACAAACTCATTTTTCTTGTACAAAACCATCGGTGCCATATTTTTAAGCTGTAAAGAGAATGGGCCAACAATGAAATAAAGCACACACTAAACACCCCTCCCCACCTTATGTGCTGGCCCCACAACCCTGAATCAAATGAGAACTTCGCACATGCTGAAAAATGAGATTTTAAAAAATGGTAGTTCCAAACAATTAAACGGAATCATCAAGGATTAACAAACTCGACACCAGGTTGGTGAAGTGTTCGCATCTCTGTTTCAAGAAATGTCCTAGAACCATCAATTCTCATATATTTTTTTGATAAGTAAAAAAATATTATATATCAAAGGAGAAACCAAGTATACAAGAAAACACCATCAATTCTCATATATTAAGCTGTCAGGGAGTTGCCAGCAGCGTATCGCCAGTACATTCTAACACTTAATAGTAAGAGCACCAAAGTTGCATAGAATAGAGATGCTAAAATTTGTTTCAAGCAATTCATTTAAGTAAAAATAATAATTAGATTTTTTAAAAAATAACATGGACCAAATCTTCTGCATCTAATTACTCTTGTTTTCTGCTGCAGAGAACCTAAAAAAACCTTCTAAAGTCACGACCAGTACACAAGCATGTTACCAGCAGTCAAAGTTACCAGTTCCCTAGGAAGAACCTGAGTTTTCATCAAACTGTGAGCGACCCAAACATGAGGCCCGATAAACTGATATCTACCTCAGACGTGAGTCTATCTAATAAATCCTTCAGAAGTTCTCACTGACCCAAGCCTCAATGCGTTAGGCTTGTAAAGCTTTAGAAACACTGTCATTAAATTAAGTCACACAGGCATAAGGCATTTGTCTTAGATTTATTATTTAAGCCGTGACTAAAAACCCAAGTTACAAAAGATGGAGATTGGAGAATGTTCCATGAGAGAGACAGAGAGATAGACCACATGAAACATTTTAAAAGCTCAAAAAAGGAGAGAAAAATGAAACATAGAATAGACTATTTTTTCCAGCTGAAAGCTTGCTTTAAGACCTCCTCATTGGCCAAAAAAGGAAAGGGAAAAAAAAAAACAGATAAACACAACTTCATTGGGTGGCATCTGCAACTGCTGGCAGCAATGAGACCGATTCTATCCAATGATACAGAGATATATCCCAGGGCACTTTTAAGATCACAGACCCAAATACGTTTGATAAATATGCCACCACCTAACTCAGACTAAAAATAAAGGCCTTGATACCATCTCATACAAGAAACGTAACTACCATCCCAGTCTCTGCCTGGCCATACACCATTTCAAGCAATAAGTTGAAATGCCTCTTATTTATTTCTCTCACAGTATGACGCTCTAATTCTTATTCATTTGATTGAAAATAATACTCGAGGTGCATTAACGACCCATCTGGTTGAAATTTTTATCCCATGTATCAAGCTGTATGCAAGGGCCAATTTAATCCTCTTCCCCAGGGATCTACCGTCCATCCAGAAACGGCTCATGATCTTTGGACCGTGAGAAATATCTCTATTCCAGTTTTAGTAAATCATAGAACAACATGTTAACCCAACAAACTATACGAGAAGTCCCTTTTTTATTACTGTATTTGACATTGGCAGAGAGGCCAACACACAAACCCACACCAACCCATCATTGCACGTACATAACAAACATTCAATACTCTTAAAAATTAAAATTCCACATCCATTGCATACAAAAACGAATGTATTCAAACGAAGATTAAAAATTCGAACTTGTAAGAACATCGACTGTATGAAGCATTACTCGTTGACTAGAAAATAAAAAACCTGTGCCAGCGTTAGTCCCCTGGTCTCATTGCACTTCACAAGCTCATCGTACTGCTGCTTGATCCTCCTCTGCATACCGCTACTTGAAGATGTAAACGGATACAGGCATACCAAGTCATTCTTGACCTGGTAACCCGAATCCGAATTTTTTCTATCTACGCACCTCTCTTCGCCATCCATTTCAGCTTGCAAATTCGACCTTTTCTTCTTGGCCCTTTTCTTCTTCTTCTTCTTCACCCTCTGATCCTCAACCGACTCAACCCCATTCTCAGCCGAGCCCGACCCGTTTGGATCCGGGTTACCACTCTTTTCTTCGCCAAACAAACACTCCCATTTCGGGGAATCAGATGGCAAGATCTCCAAAAGCAGCGAATGGGTCAGATGGGTCGGGTCATTTTCACGGGTTTCATGGGTGTTATCCACAGTTTCAACCGAAGAACGCTCCAATCTCAACGGGTCGTTCTGAATTGGCTTCTGGATATGTTCCTCTTCTAGCTTCTGCTCGGTTCTCTTCAATCTTTTATACACAGAGTAAGAGAAAATGAATAGAAAGAAGGCGAAGAAAAAGACCAAGAAGCAAAAGTAGAACATGGATTCGTGTATTTGCGAGTAATAATTGTCCATTGCAAACAAAAGAAAAGGTTCAACATTTAACAGAAACGAATATATAGCCGCCATTGAAGCGCGTCATTGAGAGAGAGAGAGAGGGAAATCTGTGTGTGGTGTTGGATATGTTTCGAACTTTTAAGAGATTATGCGCGTGAGGGAGGGGTTTAAACGGAGACTGGAAAATATGTTCCTAGTAAGTACTCTGATACGAAGGTTCTGCGTTGGATACGGATACTTCCATCCCATGATGTTTATCTGAAATGAAAAAGATTGTGCTAGTGTGGCGGTGGGATATCGGCACTTTTTCTTTTTTTTTTTCTCTTTTTCCATTGACAGCCGACTGATTTACAGCTGTTGTTTTGTGCGAAATATGTATGCATGCATGCTGGTCAATCTCAATCATCTGTGTTTTTTCTTCATTATTAAAAAAAACAAAAAACAAAAATATTCCTTATTATTTAATTAATAATAAAAATTGGGTTTTTTTTTTTTTGGACATAAAAAATTGGGTTCATGTGCTGCTTTGTCTATGTTTTTTTTAGATAGATTAATTAATTATATGATCTTTCCCGTCAAAAATATATGGTGTTGGGTCCATATAAAACAACCTATTGTCAGTTGGGGGAATTTCTGAAACCTCCCCTTCTACCCTTCTATGATTCTTTTATGCATTTTTTAAATTTCTGAGTTTTGTTAAGGTTTTCATAAATTTGCAATTAATTAATTTTGCTCGAATTTTTGTTGAATATTTTTTTATGACACACTTTTGACATTGGGGTCAATGTCACATATTGACCAATCAGTAGTAGTTGATACTAGGCACTGAAGTACCACATCAGTCATCTAATTAAAAAATAAAAATAAAAATACTATAAATTTTAAAGATTATTAAAAGCCCAAGAATAAAAACATCAAAAAGTCTGAACAAAGAGAAATATTATAGAATCAAAAAGAGAAAATAATTAAAAATTAAAAACGCTTGAAAATTAAAAAAACAAGAAAATTTTAAAGGAAACAACAGGCTTATGAAATTAAACTTTCTTGGTGCTAAAAAGGTAACCTCTTCTCTGTCTTGGGCTTGTTTGGATACTGAGAAGAGATGAGATAATTTTAGATGAATTGAATAAAATATTATTTTTTAATATTATTGTTGTTTTGAGATTTGAAAAGTTGAATTGTTTATTATATTTTGTATGAAAATTTGAAAAAGTTATAATAATAAGATGAAATGAATTGAGAGTGTTTCTGTATCCAAACAGAACTACTTCAGATGGTTTTATTTATTTCCAATATTAAATGCAATTACTTTTTGGTTAATAAATGTTCTTATAGAAGGTACGTATGAGCAAGTATGTGTATGGACAGTCAATGTGACTTTCCTACGACACAAACAGGCTAGCTAGGTCTAATTGCAGCGAGAAAGGAAGAAGCAATTTCTTAGCAAGAGGTCTCGGAGAAATTTAGGCAGCTCCATCTTGAGATAACAACCCCTAATCACCCTTAAAAAATCTTGTTAATATTATTTACTCTTGATCTTATTAAACCAGGAAGTCTTATTTTTCTTCACTGGTTCCATCACCATTCACCAGTTTGATTCTTTCCAGCATTCTACACTCTCATTGGCTGATTGCAGGCATTTTCCACCCATGTTAGACCTTTGATGGATATCTTCGATATGGGAATGCCTCAATAATGAAGTTCCTGACTTTCAAAGTGAAAAAAGGCTTAGAAATTTCATTGTACTTGGAAGTCTAAAGAAAATGAAATGGGGACTATCTACATTGAAGCAGGATGCAGTTTACTACATATGGGTGCAAGTTTATTACCTATACTCCTAATCAAAGGCCACAGGCCCCCAATCATCATCAATTTTCTCAAACTTGTAGCTAAATTCAATCGAGGATCTTACAATGCAGTTATTTGTATGAATTCAATTCATGCAGAAACGAGAACATCATCACAAATAAAATGTGAGAAACAGTTCAAGGTTCTACTGTAAAAATTAAAAAAAAAAAAAAAACACAGAATCCGTTAAGCTTCATAACGTTATTATTATTGTTTTCGAAACCTTTCTTACTGAAAAACCAATGAAACAATTGCTTCCAAGAAAGGTATAAGGAAATTCAAATACATAATTACTGAAATTCAAATACACATTACTGGAACCAGAGGCTTCCAGATTCTGAAACTAAAAATTTGCACATGGACTCTGATTAGTATCATCTCAATGTACCTCGACTGACTCTTTCTCCCCTACCGCAAATAACTTGCAAGCCACCAAACAAAACAATGGCTAGTATATACATATAGCTTATCCATAATCATTTTAACAATCTGTATAGGCTTTCAACCAGATGGTGTGTTGTATATTTGTACAACTTCACCTTGGAAAAGCCAAAATGAATGGTCATGATGATCTGGACGTGTAGTTGATTTACCCAAAAATAGATGAACTGGACACGACGTATTAAATTAGGGACCCTTATCTTATTAAATTCAGCTGCAAACAGCCTCCACAGAGAGCTTCTTCATGACATTTGGGCATGGATCTCCTCCAAAAATTTCCGGTGCTACAGTTACCGAGCAGGAGTTCTGCCCTACACAACTCTGCATGTAGTAATCATTGTTTAATATTTATCCATCGATGATGGGAAAAAGGACAGAAGTAAAAGAACCAGATATGAAAGCATAAAAAAGGAGCACGAAGAAAATGTCCGGTTGGCTAGCAGATTTTAGCCTAGCATTATAACTAGGCCCAGTGGGAGCATTTTCCAAGATCAAAAGTAGAAGTATGCATCTATTTTTGTTTGGATCGGTAAACAAAATTACATCGATCAAAAGAGTAGGCAAGAGCCCAAGTATATACAAGAGCAACACCTAAGTATGCATCTATTATAGCATGCTCTTGCAAATATAATGCTTTTGATGAACAGAGTAGACCCATTTCTCAAATCAATAACACCCAACAACAACGGATAAGCTTATTAGTTTTCTTACTTCTTATATAGGTTGTTTTTTTTTTTTTTTAAATTTTTTATAAGTAATGAAAGATGCTAATAATACCCTTTGAAAAGCGTCGTATGATTTGTGGGCATGACAGCTTCCTTCCCGGAAGCTTCCGCAAACCCCTTCCGGTGTCCCAAAGCTAGCGAACTTTATTGATGATATTTTCTGCCCAAGGCCACACCATAAATGAGCTTTAGGTCGCAGCGGTTTGTTGACTTTACCAAACGCTTGCATCTGCCAATTCATGAGGGTTGGCTGCCACTCGTAGATATTAGCACAGACACTATCTATTTCCCTTCTAACCAGAAAGATCCCATTTGGGTCTCCACCCCATTCTTCAAAAACAACCAGCAGATTCCCGGTCGGGTTTAGCCATGAATGAGGAACATGATACCTGAAATTGTTAGCCATTTTTCAGTTTGTCCAAAATTCCTTACCAGCATAACAAAGTTCTAAATGAATGGAGGTTTTTTTTCTCTCTTACCATCTTTGAGAAGCCTCCCCACAATTGCTTAAGCACTTCTTCTCATTATATGTTCCAGCATAATTACATTCACTACAGGTACCAGATGCTTTATATGCAGGCCAGTAGCGGCCAAGACTCTGCCCATTTATCCACACTTGACCTTTACCCATGCTGCCCATGTCCAAGGCTAATGGGGTGTTTCCAGCAGGTGCATTGAACATGGTCTGAAATATTACAGGACATCAAGTCTAATCTTAACAGAAAAGTGCTGCTTAAAAGGATGTACTTTGATTCACGTTCTCATTATATGAAATCATGTTCAATATAGACTTGATAATAGATTTCTACCGTAATTTCTTTCTCCAATACAATATTAGAAATCTGTTCACCCCTGGCTTCAATGCAAACAGATCTTATGTTTCTGTTTTAAGAACTAAAACCAAAATGCTCGGACAAAACAAAAACCACTTATGAGAAAGTGCCACATCAAGGACAATGCAATTACCCAACTAAATATAGTTTGATGTAACAATGCCTAAGCAACAGCTGACACTCACATATCTTTCTTTTGCAACCTCACAGGAATAACAAGAAGTGTTGGTGGAGGTTTAAGAAACTCACTTTGTACCACATTAGAGGCTGCCTTCGGGCCACAAAAGACCCCTCAACCCACTCGACTGAAGAACTCCCACTGAGTGAATGAAGACTCAACGCTTCTCCTTCAAGACCAATCTGATGGGGGAAAATGCAACTCTAATGAGTCTGTAAAATTTCAGATAAAGAAGGGGGTATATATGCTTGAAACCAAACCTTGTAAGACCACTTCTGCCACGACAAGTCTCTTCTCCCCTCATTGAGTCCATTCAATGTAATTGGGCCAAGAACACCAGCATTCCAAGTCTCAAAATGTGGACCAACATTCTGAGCTTACATCAGACAGCATAAAGAATAATACAGTCAAATTTAAAATGCCATGGAAATTCTTAAAGAAAACTAGAGGAATGAATGCCTCTGTGTGTGTGTGTGTGAGAGAGAGAGAGAGAGAAAGCACAGACCGGGAGACCAACAGCAACACTTAGAAGTGAGATTTTGTTAATACCAGCCCTCAGCATCACATTCTCACTAAATGTTAGTTTTGGAAATTCTAAACTTCCATAGGCAGTTCCTGATAAATAAATAAAGAAACATGTCAAGTGCTACTGATTGAAGTCATAAGATAATCATTCCAGTGGCCGCAGGAAGTTAATACCCATAGAAATTGGTTAGAGAAAGCCCTGAAACTTAACATGCTGCCTACCTGATAGTCTACCATTGATGAAAACATGCAAGGCATGGCCAGCAGACAAAACTGTAAGAACAGGATACTTTCCGCTCTTCAGGAATTCTTCATTGGCCTCGATCTTAACACTGGGGATTATGGTATGTGAAATTTAGAAAATATTTCATGAAAGAAATGCACAACTGAAAAAATGAAACCATGCATAGTTTTAGGTCACTCACTCTGTTGAGTACCACAAATAGTCAGAAGCATCTCTTGTTGTATTTATCTGCTCCAACAACCCAACTGCTGTGAATTTAGCATCATCATAAGAGGATGTCTCTTCATCGTATGCCTGCCAAGAGAATCCTCCATGAACAGGAACACGAACCATCTTCATCTGTGCACTTTGGGCACCGACCTGTAAATGAATTTTAGTACATCTTGTCAAATTTTTGTTCCCTGGGAAACTTTAAAGGGATAAATGCTCTTGTTTCTTTAAAAATGTGAGGAAGAATATTTTACAGAATTCAAAAACCACAATACATTTAGATTCTAAACATGATTAGCATGTGAAAATGTCTCCATGACACAATATTTCTATAGAAAAGATTCATAAAAATTATAACATGCATGATAGAACTGAAGTATGTATAAATCGCAAAACTTATCCCAATGTAACCTGCCTACAGTTGGGTAAAAATTAATCCTGACAATCATGCCTAATGAAGTTCAGCTGAGAGAAAAAGCGGGAGAGAGAGATTCAATTTATCATGAAGTCCTTTTCTCACCCTAGCAGTGTTGTATACAGTGTTCTTGCAGTCTGGAAGAATGCTGATGGACCAAGGAGGCAGGTTGTAATGCAAATCCCCAAAAGCCACTTTTGCAAAAGATCTTGGATTGTAATTTGCAAGAAATGCAGCGCAAGCTCCAGACTTTGACCTGAATACATGAGCCTATAAGGAAAAAAAAAAAAATTAGGAGTAAGTTCTAGGTACACAGTACTCTAAAGTCGGATTGATGATTCTTAGAGAACTGAAGTTAGCTTAACCTCTTGATAATTTCCAAGTGGTGTCACTGAGGGATCTCCAGATACTAAAGCTGGTTCACACAGCTTTATGGCTCTATGTAAATCTTTCAAATGGCCCCATTTAGGCTGTCTCAAAAGTCCTGCATAGAGAGAGAGAAATGGCAACCTTCAAATTCATGCAGAAACTGATTCTTCGCCGACTTGACTGTTCAGTTAGTTCACCTGGGGGGGGGGGGGGGGGGGGGATTTTCTCTTAAGAACTTATAAGTCAATGAAAATAGACAGATATCCCAAAAAGATAATGTCAACAAATTTTGAGCAGTTGACAGGGGAAGGACCCCCCAGATGAAGGGGTATGGATCTATCCAAAATTTTGTAGCCATATCATAGTAATGTCTTCAACTATCACAATCTTCCTAAAATGATAAATGATTCTATGGCCAAAGGCCTATGAAAAAAACTATATCTAGGTCATTTTTGTCAACCTTTGGCTTATTATAAAGGAAAATCCTACTTAGCCCCCTCAATGTTACCGCTTGAATATTTATTTTTATTTTTTACTCAGTGATTAAGGAAGTGATTATTAGTGAAATTGTACATTTTTTAAAATTTTTTCTTAATGGTTAAGGATGTTAAAAAAATATTTACAAAAAAATGATAAAAAAAAACTACACATTTGTGCTAGAGGTACGCCCAGCGGTAAGTGTTGGGCGGCCCGCTAGCAGCACCCTATTATAAATTCATGCTTTTATCTTAACTATAAAAAAAGGGCATTCATTTTGCTCACAAGAGATATTGTTTCACCTATTAAAATGCCATTCAGCTCATTACTATATTGACAGCACAAACACAGCACAAAATATGGTAAAGTGACAGCAGCAGCCATTTCACCATGATTTGGCAGATGGCACCTGGTGTCAGTTTGAAAACTGATCAAGTAGTAAATAAAAAAACAAATTGGACAGTAAAATTATATCTGCAGAATATGAATGGAAACAATTACGAAACTTGTAAGTTCTAATGGTTCTATACTCAAGTTACACAAATGGAATAGTTATTAACGATATCTGTGGTTCAAATTCCATTGCTCATTACCATATTCGTCAAGAGGAGCATCATAATCATAACTAGTAGCGATGAAAGGACCACCAGCAGTTCGACCAAAATTTGTTCCCCCGTGATACTGGAAATAATGAAAACAAAAAAAATAAAGATCAGTTCAGTGAGTTGAATTATTCAGGCAATTGGATCCACTCCGTACAAACAATGAAGTTACCATATAATAATTAATAAATGATCCCCCCTTCTGTATAAACCTTGCAACTGAAAATGCCAAGTCTTCAGCTGGTCGATAAGGAACTGGACCTCCAAACTCAGTAAACCTGTACACATGACAGAAAATGAAAGGATAAGCATCCAGAAAATATTCTATGGTATTTTATAACCTTTAGTTCTTGGTCAGCACCAGAAGGATAAGAAATTGATCTATTCAACAGAGAAAAAATATGGTGTGCTCAATTCAAGATAGAAGCATGCAGAGTTACCAGCCAGTCCAGGCTTCTGTCCACATTTTGGGTTTATAAGCTTTGTTAGGAGAGAAGTAGTCGCAATAGAAACCATTACAAGTGTTTATCTGTTTGGATAGATAAAACAAATTAGAAATATAGGAAAAGACAAGAAATGAGAGTGGAACACAAAGCAGTTATACAACTATGGTTCCAACAGCCAAATATTCATGATTTTCACAAAGTGCATCATTGATGCAATACAGCTTTTAACTTTTCCAAGCAAGGAAAGGGTACAAGATTCTTCGAATGATCTGCTAGCTATGAAAGTTGAGATGTGTGTGTGTGTGTGAATTACCAATTAGAAAACATAGTCATCAACTGGCCATTAAAAAATTCAATTGTCAAAGGAAATAAATAATGACAACAGTAACAGAGAAAAAAAAATAGCGAAGTTCAGCCATGTGCATTGAGGAATAATTATTCATTTCATCCATGAGCAACATGGGGACAGCACACTGTTAAGTAGCAACCCCACCGATGATGAGGGAACATAACATGGAAACCATCAAGAGTGAATTTAGTGAACGTGCTAAGAAAAAGGTAGAAAGAGAGCTTGGCTGCGCTTACAATAGGATCAGGGGCATCATCTTGCTTGCACATGACCCATGGGACACCGGTGCCAAGCCCCACAGCCATTTGGGCTGCCCATTTGGTGTAAGCTTGACCAGGTGCGCCAATTTCGTACTCCATGGGTCCATATTCATTTTCAATCTGTAACAAACATTTGCAGAGAAAGATATTTCTCCTAGTTTAATACTTCATAATATGAGAAAATAAAAGTTAGAAAGTCTGACTTGGATTCAATTAGGAAAAAACGTTGCATTTCGTTGGGTCAAAGGAAAGAATAGAATGTGGAGCCGGGGAGCTATGCGAACCTGGGATAGAATAATTGGACCACCTTGAGACTCATACAGCCTTTCAGCTTTCATCATATTGACAATCTTCTCTGTGAATTTATGCATTTGAACCTTAATTAAAGCAGATAAAAAATCAGGTTCAGTTAAGAAAATATCACAACAATGCAAACAGAAATAAATGAGATCCATGAAGGAATTTCAGATGTAGTATTCAAAAGTTTCTCACCTTGAAAGGCCCATTGTCTGTTCTGAAATTGATACCTGGAATGTACTTCAGCCAAACGGGGAATCCCCTGAAAAAATAATAAAAACAATAAAAATTCTGCTTAATTTCAGTATTTTAGAGTAAATCGTGATAATTTAGTATTACCCACCCAAAGTTCCACTCAGCACAAACATAAGGACCGATCCTTAGATGAACATAAAGGCCGGCTTGCTTCACCAACTTGATAAACTTAACCAGATCATAGTTCCCCTCAAAGTAATACTACAACAAATAAGAACTGTCAGTAAAATAATTAAAACATACAAATGCACATAGAACTGAAAGCGCAGAAAAGACAAGAATGCCACTACTATACAGTACTTGGCCGGGTGAAGGCTCATGCCCATTCCAGAAAACGTAAGTCTGTATCACATCCAACCCCCCTTCCTTTGCCTTCTGAATAAGATCTGGCCACATCTGTAAGAACCCAAAAAGGAATCAAACTTAAAAATACAAGCTAAACCCGGAAAAGCCTTTTAAAGAAAATACAACGAAAAATCTAGAAAAAAAAAAAATGCAAATTTTAGAGGTACCCAGTTGAAGAAAACCAAAAAAAAAAAAAAAAGAAAAGGAGAGAAAAACATGAAAATCAAAGAAACCCGGTAAGTGTGAAGTAGTACCTCGGGGGAGCTTCTTGGGTAGTGGATGGATCCGGAAATGAGAATCCTTCTCTGCCCATTAATGGTGATAGCCTTAGAGTCATAGGACACAGAGGCTTTACCAGAACCAACCCATAAACCAAACAAAAACACCATTATAACATCCCACATTACAAGCTTCGAGGACATGGTGACTACGAAAAAGCAATGACTCTTCTTTGTTATTCTTTGTTTCACTCCGCACCTTATTCTAAGCTTTTTTTCAATAAAGATGGAGAGAGAAAGACAAGGGAACAAAACCAGCTGGTTTATGACTTCCTCAGCTCCTATCTTCGGATTTATTTTCCCTTCCTACGAGAAAACAGAGGAAGAGAAAGAGAGAGAGAGAGAATGCGAAATTTTCACACTGATACTGAATACTGCTACTGACCTTCACACTAATGAAGGTGCGATCAATTGGTTTACAACATAGCAAAAATGGAGGTGCTTTCTGGCCGCTTTTAAACATTCAAGAATGGGCAGCCTGAAAGTGAAAGTGGGACCCACTTTTGAAGGTGCTTTGGAAGGGGTTTTTCGGCCTTTCTTACTTTTGCTTTTTTTTTTTCGTTTTTTATATTTTTGGACTTACTCCAATGACGCGGAACCATGTCCATTGAACTTAATTTTCTCATAATTAATTTTTTTTTAAAAATATATATTCTTTATTTAATATGAGCAAAAACTATTAAAGTTCAAAGTTCTGTTTGGCTGTTTGTAAAAAGTAAACAAAATAAACAGAGGTATTCTTGAGAAATCAAAACACAAAGATTCCCTCGACCTAATCCCAAAATACTGGCTTCCAACTTCACCGGCCGGAATATAAAAATTGAGGTCCCGCCGTTCAGGCGCTTAATTATTATTTTTGTATAAAGAAACATCAATTCTCGGTAACTACGTTTCAATGCGGTTGTTTCGAAGCTACGCTACGCTACGCTTTGAAAAAAAAAATCCAACATTACCCATTTCTCACGGACTCATTTTACTTCTTTGGACATTGTTTCAAGTCGTACGGACTCATTGTCTCTTCTTCTTTTTTTTTTTTTTTTTTTTTAAAGAGTACTGCATATATTAAGAGTAATGCAGTGGTAAAATATAAGAATTGCGCAATCGTTTTGAAAAATAGTAAGATTTATTATTAAAAAATTAATTTTTTTAAAATAGGTTTCGTTTTTTAGTTCTACTACATACAATAATTTTGGCTTATTCCGGCACTCTATTGATGTGATTAGTCAAAAACAATTATTTTATATTAAAAAAAATGATGCAGCCAAATACATTAATGGAGTACGCAAAAGTGATTACACATAAAATTTTTGCCCGTATTTACTCATTTTTTTTCAAAAAAATTACACAAAATTTACGCATTCTACAACTATAAATATCATTTCTTATATTTTAAACTAATATGCAACAAGGAATATTAAGTAAAGGCCCTAATCAATATCATTTTAATCAATTGGCAACACATTGATTTCTCACTAAGAAAACCAAGGACGAATCCTCTCTCCCCCCATGTATCAAAAAAAATTGTAAAAATTTTAAATAGATAAGTCACAAGTAAGTCCTTCATAAAAAAGTGAGTCTCACTAAAAAAAAAAAAAAAAAATTTATATTTTTCGAATATGAAATCTACTTTTTTACAAAAACTTGGAAGAAATTTATCAATTTAAAACTTGTATAAATTATTTTTCATGTGAATTAAGTGTGCTTTTTTTAATTTTTTAAATTATTAATTTGTACACAATAATTAGTCACTAAGGGAGAGTTGGCATCAGATAAGGTGCTTCGTTCATCAATAATGGTCCGTAGCCTATAAATATATATATATATATATATATATATATATATTTAAATGTAGCCTATAAATAATTGATTACGACGAATATCCAACTTGCCAGCCACGAGGGTTTTCCTTGTGTTTTAGGGCAGTGGAGGACCACTTTATAATTTAATGCTCGATACAAATTCAATTTTTAACATATTTATATCATATTTATTTTATTGCGTATTTAAACATCGTATCAATGTAACACATATTACACGTTGTTGTGTATTTTTTATTTTATTTTTATGATCCGAGTGTGAGTGATGATGTGGATAATCCAATAATTGAATTTTATTTTTTTAACAAAAATAATATATCGAATAACTATTATGAAATAAATTACAAGTTTTGACCAATCTTCTTAATCACGGGATATTGTTAATAAATTATAAAAATCAAATTATTTATTTATTGTAATTATTTCCAATATAGAATATTGACTTAATCATCGACCAATTTGTGATTTGCAAGGCATACATACAATAGTAAACACTGTTAATTAAGCAAGCAATAATGCATGCAATAATCAAAGTGATTTGCAAGGGATTGCTTTCCCATTATGATTTAGAGATATGATTTATATATATATATATTGTAACCTTGATCTATCCCAGAACCCTGCTCTCCTGCAAGTTGCAATCCAGATCTTTAAAATATGATTATGTATTAATTTTGTTGAGAAATATAAGCCCGTACGTCGTGCTTTATCCACGTGTATTAATAGGGAAATTATTCGAGTGATCTCTTGTTATTTTGCTATGGCATGAAAACAATATGATATATATTATACAAAAAAATAATAATGTTATACGTATAATCCTTTTTCAGAATTTGTATACTTATAAATTGAGATTATTTATATAAAATGATATTATTTTTATAAATTATTTTATAAAAAAATATCCTATAAAACATCATTTCTTTTCACCTGTCATCAGTACTAAGGTTTTAAATTTTGTACCGTACATGTCGGTACGATCGGTATTTACCATATTGGAATGATAATCGGTATAGGAAATACATGTGTTTCATAGTAGATCAAATACCGCTTGTACCAGTGCGTTTCGGTCAATACCTACCTGTTTTTGGTATACCGGCCGAAAATTTTATTTTTTTAATTAATGTTAAAACTTTGACTTTTTCATAATTTTCAATCTAATTTTTACATTTGAAAATTATTTTCTTAACTTTTTTTATTCTCCTTTTCTCAAGGACTGAAAAATCAAATCCCTACTTCCCTTTTCGTGATTAAAATGAGTAATTATTTTTTTAAATAGTTGGATTGAGAATTTAAAAGTATTATTGAATTTTATAAATATGCATTTTAACTTTTTAAGACTTGCATGATGTTATTTTAAAATATAATTTATATATATATAATTAATTTATTATATATAAACTATCTCGAAACGATGCCAGTATCAAAGTATTTCATTCTAGTGCACTGTCACCAAAACAGTATTCAAAACTCAAAACATTGATTAGTCCTCCAAGCAAGAACACAAACGTACGGTTTTTATTATTATTATTTTATAAATATCATATCTCTTCAGTACTAGTACAACATAATCTCATAGAGCAATCAAATAATATTCAAACTGACGTTAAGATCGACTGAACGAGCTGGGTACGTATTAAATAATTTGTATTTGGTTATGTTGAACCATCAAGATCAGAAGTATTTATTGCTTTCTACCTGATGATCTTGAGTTACCTTATGATCAAGTCCTCTAAAGAAGTAACTTCATGATCTTAAACCGTAATAAGTAATTGGTAACCGATGAAAAACAAATCCAGCAACGAAAGAGACAATAAATTATTAATGGTTTGAGCTTATTAATTTATCCCATTAAATGTTTTCTTTTAAACATATTTCGTTACACCTAAACCATTAGAAACGACAAAACAGTCATTGAAATTCATCAGCCCCGGCTGTCCTCATCATGTGATGATCAAGTCAATAAATATACTTGGGGATAAAATATCAAATTAATAGAGAGAGCTCGAGGGAGGAGGCATGCATTTCATGTATTGCATAACTAATTTAATCATTGTGGAGTGACCCTTCTCTCAAGATTGTCACGAATTATTACTTTTGATGGTTAATTGCCACATGACAAGCTATATTAATCGTCTGGTTAAGAGTTAGCTAATTTTTAACCCGTGAACTTATATAGTTTTATGTTATGCAGTGAAAATGATCAGGTTTATGAGTATGACTGATCATTAACCAATTATCTTCCGATCTTGATTTGATTCTCGATTCTTTTGATCGATTTGTCCAATTAATTGAAAAATGAGTCTTAGTACTGCATGTACTTACAATTTGTCCTATTGGTCTTATATTAATTGGGACTTCATCACTTGTCAATCTAATATCAGAACCATATATGCATTAGGCAAATATTCAAATTTGTTGATCAAATTTCCTGCCGAACTTGGACTAAAACCTACGCTAGCTTTGACCTTTGAAGTAAAGTAGGTAACCGCAAAAGAAAAATCTCAAGTTTATAAATGTGTTGGGAATTACTCACACTACTACTTGCCGTTTCTCTACTTAAAACTCAAGACCAAGAGTCAAATAACGATCACGCAGGAGTCAACCGAGTTACATGGCTCATCATAAAAACGGCACTAATTGAAAGTAACCACTAACATTTAAGAATGCCACTTTTCGATTAGTTTGATTCTTCTTTCTTTCCTAGAAATATTGTAGAAAAATAATACACAAGGCCTATATATGAAAAATAAAAATGTAGCATAATTTATTTATTGAGATATCCTCATAATACCTTACTACTATTTATTATTTTATTATTATTTTTAACTTACTTTTCACTATTATTCAATATTCTATCATTATTTTTTTATTATTATTCATAGAATATATGAGAATATCTTACTATCTAAACGCAACCTAAATCACATAAAGTGACTTTAATTTTCAGGCAACTAAATTTAGCAGATTCTTTAATTTCTTGTGGGTTTGCTCCAACTTCAATTTTAAATGCAAGAAAGAATCAAAAGCAAATACTCTCGAGGGCGGCAATGTGAAACACGTTAGCTAGAGACCATGCATCTAATATTTGATGAGACATGGCCCAATTTAGCCAACCGTTCAAATGATCCTGACCGTTAGATATATTCCTGATCTATATCCAATATGATCTCTCAAACACTGATGATCATGATCTACAAGATAAATAAATATCCATGCATGTTCCAGCTTGCAGTAGATCAGGAAAGTAGATCAGGAACCTTTTGCTTTCAGAAACGAAAACTGAATGGCTTTGCTTGGCGGGAGGATAAAGAGAAGAAAAATTAATTAAATACAAGATGATCATTTGAATGCTTTATAAATGAGTTTTGCTCCATACAGTCAGTTTTACGTATGATTTGTACATTTTATTGATGTGATTGGTCAAAATAATTATTTAATATTATAAAAAAGTGATGCGACTGATCATATTAATGAAATGCACAAAGAATACGCAAAACTGATTGCACATAAAAATTTTAATATATTCATGTTAATTAGATCGAGCACCATCAAAAGCAAATTAATTAGGAAATAAAATAGCAGCTAGCTTGCTTGCACGCACTCGGCGGCCACCACCCCACTATATACTTAGCATGCCATGCCATGCATGATTACTAGCTAGCCAACACCCCCACCTCTCTACATTTTGATTAAGTTTGTCTGCAACCCAAATCATGATTTCAATTTATAAACAGTACTGCATACACATAATATTTGAAGACTCTTCTAATCAAATGGGCAATAACGTCCTCCAAAACT
Source organism: Juglans mandshurica (assembly GCA_022457165.1). Classification (NCBI taxonomy): domain Eukaryota; kingdom Viridiplantae; phylum Streptophyta; class Magnoliopsida; order Fagales; family Juglandaceae; genus Juglans; species Juglans mandshurica. The sequence goes on along the minus strand of CM039619.1, from coordinate 8,145,628 downwards.
ATATTTTATGCTGCATACAACAAAGGGTATCCTCTCACTTATATCCACAATTGGATGGACCTCTTGATTATGTCCTGTTTGTTTCCATAGAAAACGTCCATGCATCAACCATTGTGTGTGTGTATATATATATATACTAGTAATAATGAAACGGACATTAGCCCAGTGGAGAGAAAATATATATGTTAATTATATATATATATATGAACTATATATAGATAGAAATATAAATAACATAACTGTAATATAAAAAAAATTATATTTTCTTACAAATCTATGAATCATATAGTAAAAAAAAGTTATAAATTAATTGCAAAAAAAAAAATGAAATGTCAAAGAAAAAAGAATAGTAAATTATGAAGAAAGAGAGCAAATAATATATGCAACAATCATAATAATATATATATGCAAAAGAAGTTTGATATAAGTTTACAAAATGTAGTTTGATTTAAATTTAAATAGGAAGTAAAGTTCATATTACAACCATAGTAATCAGCATATTTCTTTTTCTTCTGCATAATTAATTGATAAGATATTAAAATTCTTATGGCGTTGTTGGTTCATCTGGTCTATATCTACATGAAATTCGATTATCCAGTCTTTTTCTGAGATTTCTTTAGTCATACTTTCTAAGAATGGCAAATGCTCCTGTAAAAAAATAAAAAGTTTATTATAAAAATTATGTTTTGATTTATAATTGTATTATTTCAATTGAAAAAGTTAAAAAAATGTAATATTATGTTACCTTGCAAGTATGATTCATAAAATGAATTGCTAAATAACTCAATGCGCTTTCATCAGAACTGATTGCAACAAGTGAGGTGTATCAAAACACCTCTGATGATGCTCTCATCAGAGCTGACTGCAACAAGTGAGGTGTATCAAAACACTTACTTAAACCGGCCTTAAAAAAAAACAAATCTACAGTATCAAAACACCCACTTAAGCTCGCCAAAAAAAAAAAAAAAAAAGATCTTTGATCATGCATCACCACATCACCACCTAAAACAAAATCAGTTTTAAAGTTTGAAACAAAACCAAGTGGAATCATCTTTCACAGCATATCAAAGGAAAAGAACTTGTATATTTCTTCCACAAACAAGCAAATACTATCCGTTAAGTGGCAAAAAAAGGGAACCTTCAAACGCAAAAATCCATATACTTATTTTGACAAAAACAAAACGCATTATTCACATAAACATAACAATAAAAAGTTCAAACCCATGAAGTTAACAAATAGAAAGTTTAAACAGAACAATGAAAATCTAGAATGAATAAGAAAACCTTGAAACCAAATTTGGCACAAAAAGAAAACCAAAGCTATCACAATTAATAATAATAAAATAATGCAAATAAATTACAAAACACAAATATAAAACAATCTATGCAACTACATACTCATACACATTGAGCAAGTTCAAAAATACCAATCTGAAAGGAAAAAGCCCGGAAGAAAAAATTATACTATAACAGAACAAAGCAGTAACATCAAATTAGACATTCAACAAATTTATATATAGCACTGTCAAAACTATAAACTTGAAACTGTCAAACATATTTTTTTCAGTAAATTTGAACAGTGGCTCCATTCTTTAAATGTTATGCCATAACAGAATCGAGCAATAACATAAAATCAGAATTTCAACAAATTTATATACACTACAGTTCAAATTATAAATTTTAAACTCAACACTGCATTATACCTAAAAAATTAACTTCACGCAACTCAAACTCTATAGAATAGATTTAAAAAAAAAATTATCTATACCAACAAAAACTGACTTTATAGCAAAAAAAAAAAAAAAAAACCAACACTGTGTTATACTTGAAAAATTAATTCCACACAACTCAAATCCTATAGAATAGATCTGAAAAAGTGCCTCATTATGGAAGAAAAGAAAAACAACACCTCATTATAAGAAAGCAAAAAACAAAAAAGCCAAAACACAGTTGATAAAAAAAAGTAAACAAAATTCCAAGCAAAAAAAAACAAAAACAAAACAGCTAAAAAAATATTCACAAATGCAAAAAACCATTATATTTTCTACAGATGTGCAAATCACAGAACTCAACACTACACACGAAAAAGCTCAATAATAAGAAAAGAAAAAATAGAAAAAGCATCACTAATGATACAACCAAAACACAAGCTTTACAAGAAGATGAAAGCAAAAAAGCCAACACTGCATTATAAAAACAAAAAATACAACACTGCATTATACCTGAAAAAATAACTTAAATTTTTTTTATCTATGCCAACAAAAATCAACTTTACAGCAAAAATGCAAATACAAGATTGCATATATAAATCACAAAAGCAAAAACAAAAACCAACATTATATTATGCCAAAAAAAAAGATCTACACACGAAAAAAACTGAATCATAAGAAAATAAAAAATAGAAAAAGCCTCACTAATGATACAACGAAAACACAAGCTTTACAAAAAGATAAAAGCAAAAAAACCAACACTGCATTATAAAAACAAAAAATATAACACTGTATTATACCTGAAAAAATTAGTTTCACACAACTCAAACTCTTTAGAACAGATTTAAAAAAAAAAATTATCTATACCAACAAAGACCAACTTTACAACAAAAAAAGAAAAAGAAAAAACAACATTGCATTATACCTGAAAAATTAATTCCACACAACTCAAATTCTATAAAACAGATCTGAAAAAATACCTCGTTATGGAAGAAAAGAAAAACAACACCTCATTATAAGAAAGCAAGAAACAAAAAAGCCAAAACACAATTGCTAAAAAAAGCAAAAAAAATTCCAAGCAAAAAAAAACCAAACAGCTAAAAAAATATTCACAAACGCAAAAAACCATTATATTTTTCACAGATGTGCAAATCACAAAACCCAACACTACACAAGAAAAAAATTGAATCATAAGAAAAGAAAAAACAGACAAAAAAAAAAACATCACTAATGATACAATCAAAACACAAGCTTTACAAGAAGATGAAAGCAAAAAAACCAACACTGCATTATAAAAACAAAAAATACAACACTGCATTATACATAAAAAAAATTAACTTCACACAACTCAATTCTATAGAATAGATTTAAAAAAAATTAATCTATACCAACAGAAACCAACTTTATAGCAAAAATGCAAATACAAGATTGCATGTTAAATCACAGAACCAAAAACAAAAACCAACATTACATTATGAAAAAAAAGATCTACACGCGAAAAAAACTAAATCATAAGAAAAGAAAAAAACAAAAAAAGCCTCACTAATGATACAACCAAAACACAAGCTTTACAAAAAAATGAAAGCAAAAAAGCCAACACTGCATTATACTTGAAAAAATTAACTTTACACAACTCAAACTCTATAGAACAGATTTAAATTTTTTTTTATCTATACCAACAAAAACCAACTTTACAGCAAATAAATAAATAAATAAATAAAAAACCAACACTACATTATACTTGAAAACTTAATTCCACACAGCTCAAATTCTATAGAACATATATGAAAAAATGCCTCATTATGGAAGAAAAGAAAAATAATACCTCATTATAAGAAAGCAAAAAACAAAAAAGCCAAAACACACTTGAAAAAAAAAAAGCAAAAAAAATTCCAAGCAAAAACAAGCCAAACAGTTAAAAAAATATTCACAAATACAAAAAATCATTATATTTTCCACAGATGTGCAAATCACAGAACCCAACACTACACATGAAAAAACTGAGTCATAAGAAAAGAAAAAACAGAAAAAGTATCACTAATGATATAACCAAAGCACAAGCTTTACAAGAAGATGAAAGCAAAAAAATCCCACAATGCATTATAAAAACAAAAAATACAACACTACATTATACCTGAAAAAATTAACTTCACACAACTCAAACTCTATAGAATAGATTTAAAAAAAATTTATCTATACTAACAAAAACTAACTTTACAGCAAAAATACAAATACAAGATTGCATGTGTAAATCACAGAACCAAAAAAAAAAAAAAAAAAAAACCAACATTACATTATGAAAAAAAAGATACAACACTAGATCATAAGAAAAATTATATTTTCTTACAAATTTCTAGATCACAGATAATAATATAACCAAATACAAACTTTATAATACTGCTTTATAAAAAAGATTATATCTGTCACCAACATTTAAAGCACACGTGCAAAAAAAGTCATAACTAAGTTGAAAAAAAAAACAAAGGGCACAAAAAATCTATCTTTTCACACAAAAAATATTGAAAACCGAGAAAAGGTAAACCTAAAACCAAAAAAATACAAAAATCTGAAGACCAACAAACATTTATCAGCATAAAAAAACAACACGAATAAGCTATTTTTTTTAGCAAAAAATACAAAAACTTGAGAGCATCCAAACCCACAACATACAAACAAATATATTTAACTGCATGAGGAAAAAAACCCAACACTAGATTATAAAAAACACCCAAAAAAAAAAAGAAAAAGAAAGAAAAAAAGAAAAACCAACATTACATCACAAAAAATATACAACACTGAATTATAAAATGAAGATATTTTCTCATAAATGTATAGATCATAGATAATGACACAAGCAAATACAAACTTTACAACACTGCATCATAAAAAAGATTATGTTTTTTCACCAACATATAAATCACACATGCAAAAAAAGCCATAACCCAGTTGGAAAACCCAGAAATAACACAACAAATGTATCTTTTCACACAAAAAGTACAAAAAATCGAGAAGACGTAAACCCAGAACAAAAAAATACAAAAACCCGAGGACTCGCAAACTCAAAACATACCAACAAACATACCAGAACACACGAACAAATGTCTAACTATATGAGAAAAGAATCCAACGTGAAAAAGCTAAAACTCGTGAGAAATATATAATTTTTTACAAAAACCTCTTGGAAACCCATTAAAAAACTACACATTCTAAAAAAAATTCAAAAAAATACACAAATCCAAAGACAGAATGCGAACAAAACCGCATGAGAAAAAAATTCAACGCTAAAAAGCTAAACTATGAGAAATATACAAATTTTCAGAAAAATACAAAAAATCCACAACATGCAAACCCATAAAATACAAAAAACTCATGGAAACACATGAAAAAAGACACATTCTCAAAAACAATCCAAAAAAATACACAAATCCAAAGATAGAAACCGAACAAAACCATGTACAAAAATTACTTTTCACAAAAAATACAAAAGATCCGTAGCAAATATAAAAAATTAAGAATATACAAACCTACGAAAAAATATATTTTTTCAGCAAAAATACAAACAACCCACAACATACAAACTCGAAACATACAAAGGAACAACATATCTTTAGATCCGAAGAGAAAAAACCAACAAGACCGTGCAAAAAAAAATGACAAAAAATACAAAAAAAGTATGAACAACCAACAATATACAAACTCAGATCATACAAACCCATAAAAAATATAGATTTTCACCAAAAATGCGAACCAACAGCATGAGGGAAAAAAAGCCCACAAAACAATCCAGACGAAAACACAGAACAACCCAGAACATTTAAACGAAAAAAAAATCCCAACCTTACAGAAAACAAACCTGAAGAGACACCAATAAAAGTTAAAACACAAAGAGAAGAGAGAAGACGAATAGAAATAGCCAACAAAAAAATTGAGAGAAAGCGGAAGAAAAAGAGAGATGGAGAAAAGGCAAAGATGAGAAGATAAAAGAAAGAGAGTGAAGATGGAAGGCAAAAAAAGGTAGAAGAAAAAAAAACAAAAAACAAAACAAAACCTGCAGCACCTCTGACACTATTACAGTAAAAATATCAAACAATTCCTATGTAAACGAACACAAAAGAAAAACATAAAATGATAAAAAAGACAAAACATTAAAAAAAGGGATAGGATGCACAGAGGACAATAATTTTATTTTTCACCTCTATCGCCACTTATATATTTACTATAAATATACATACATACATACATATATATATATGTATGGTATTGTATATTGTGCATGATTACTGATCGGAATATGATTTTGATTTTCTAGCTACTTGTCGATCGATGGAAAGTATATAGGAGTCATGCGTCAAACATGCTAGCTAGCTAGCTGTTGAGGAGAGAATCAGAGCGTCATCATGGACAAGTAATAGGAAACCGAATTAATTGAGAAGGGAAACAAAAAAGTAATGGGAAACTAAAGAAGAACGCGGTTTGATAGATATTGGGGAATAAAATATGAAGATTTTAGTTGGGAAATTGTCTACATGCAATTATTGATATCCGAACGATGCGGAATTTTCCACAACCGGATCATGAATATGCATAGATTTTATATATTTTTCTACAAATTATTATGAAATTAATTCGGTTATTAATTTATTAGGTTACACGTACCTAACAAAATAATGGATAATAATTCTCTATAATTTTCTTGTCCGAATCAATCCATGTTTATATGGTTGGGAGCTATTTAGGTATAAAAAAAAAAAGGCAAACAATTTTTATTTCAAAGCAATGAGATCAAAAGCTAATAAAGTCATTAAAGTGGAAAAGTGTACGTACAGATATCTTCCAAGTGCGAGTTCTATAATTAATTGTGATGTCCATCATGCCATTGCCTCAAGTCCCCAACCGTGTCATTACCAACCGTTTGTTGTCCGCACCACAATCATTGATAAAGCTTAGGATCCATCGATTCATTGATTAAGATTGAGTTTGATCTTCACTTTTAATGTTAAGAATGGTAGAAAAAAAAGTTACAAGGCCGATATACATAAAAATTTTGAGCAATGATATTGCGTAAGTATCACGCAATCGCTTTGAAAAAAATGAGTAAATATAGAAACCACACGAAAAAAAATTAATTTTTAATAAATAGATTCCACTTTTTTTCAAAATGATTGCACAACGCTTAACATTACTCAAAAATTTTATCTACCAAAGATGATCATGATGATCAATATCCAACACAGATAGACAACGTCTTCAATGAACAAGATATTTTAGCAATAACTCTTTTAAACGTAGCAAGAGGCAAAGTCTTGTAAGTTTAGATGCATGCGCATTAAAATGGACTATTGCAGGTCAAATGTCGTGAACGTACGTAGCAGTTGCGCTGCAAGAATCATTAATTAAGAATAGATAATGACATATTTACAATTTTTTTTATAACTATTTTATTACTTACTCCAAATCAATTAATTGTGCCATTTCATTAAAATATTTTTTTGATTTTACATAATTACCTTTTATTGTAAGTAGAGTTACAAAATAATTATAGAGTAATGGTAGATTTATCATTCTTCGTTAAGAATATTGGTGAAGATTACAATGGGCATGAGCAATATGAGCATGACAATCAACATCAGTATTGGGTAAGTAACCCATCATGTATGTAATTCACGAGTAACATGCATTACATGAATATAAGGACATGAATGGTTCACGTAGGGTTGTACACCGATGGGCTCGGTCTCGGTATCGGTATCAAATTGAGACCCCACCGACATTTGCCATGAGAGCTTAGAACCGGTCGATTGGAGGAAAAAAAACTGATCATATCAGTCTCGACGTGCATTGGTGTGGTCTTCAATTTACCATCAGCATCTTCTGTGAAGGAGGAGAGGAGCGGCATCGCCAGAATAAAACTTGAGGAAGAAGACAAAACTCTAAAACTTGAAGAAGACTTGAGGAAGAAGAAGGTGGTATATTTAATTAACCCACTTTGAAACGACGCACCATTTTACTCATTCAAGTGAAATGGAATTATTTTATCTAACATATATATATATATATATATATATATATATATATATATATGAGAGTCAGCTGATTCAGCAGTTTTTAAAGAGTTCAAATTGGTATCGAACCGGCCAACATCGGTTTTTAACATTTTATGCTACCCACCGACTGGTTCCGTGCTTCTACAGCCGGTTTGATCGGTTTCTAGTTGGTTTGGACGGTTTCTGTACTGTTTGCTGTTTTTTTTCCTGTTAATTTCAAATAAATTAAAAATTAAACGGTAAAGAAGGGAAGTCAACTGCAGCGCTTTGACTTTTGAGGTGGCGTATACAATATGTCATATTGCACCCACCACTCATCAGTCCCAAATTAAATCCAAATTATTTCTGCTTCGGAATTCAATATACACACATATTAAATAAAGATTTTACAATATTTCCTACGGATGTTGGCAGGCTGCAAGAATAATTTACGACATAATTGAATTTTGTTATTTATTATTTTCACATATTACATACTATATATATATTTTTTTAAAATTAATTAAATTTTCTACTCATCATCCTTACATCACATATTTGGTAAGAAAAAAAAAATTATGTATAGTGTGAGATGTGAGGATGATGAATATAATTTTTCTAGATTTACGATCATGATCACCCACTGCAAAAAAAGTATACGATTAGATTAAAAAATTATGAATAATTCTATTTAAATGTCTTTACACTACACACAAACTACGTGACATAATTTGATTTGTAAAATTTTAAATCAAACTATGTCAAGAGTGCGATGTAAAGGTATTTGAATGATGTTTCTAAAAAATTATAAGTAATCGTGACTATTGTTTATACCAACACAACATTTATCAAATTACTCGAGTTTGGATGACGCGTTGTTGATTAGAAATGGGTGGTGGTTGCATGTCATTTATGCTAAAAATAAAAATAAAAAAATACCCACAAAGAGTGGCCTTTTTATTTTTTTAGTCCAAACATTACTTTGTGAGTAAGAAATGATAAATGCTTGATCACACTCCTGTATACGAAGTTATGATCTAGGTGGATTTAGATGTTGAAGTAAGTTGAGTTGAATTGAGATGATAAAATATTATTAGAATATTATTGTTTATTATTATTATTATTATTATTTTGAGATTTGAAAAAGTTAAATTATTTATTATATTTTATATTAAAATTTAAAAAAATTATAATAATGAATTGAGATGAGTAAAATTTTCTATCCCATTAGCTAAAGGTCTCACTTTCAAATTGAAGTGGTACTTTTTCTACATACATGGCAAGAAGACAGCCTTTGAGCACATTATATATATATATAATCCCAATAGAAAATTCCTAAATGGAGATTCTTATAGCTGAAACCCTACTTTTTAATGCATTCTAGATCTCTTGATGAAAAATAAAATATATAAAAGTTTCTTTATTTTATTTTTTAAAAAAAATCTTTCATTAATTTATTGTCCATTGGCAGGTAGTTCATCCATCAATAAAACAAAAAGTTTAAACATTAATACGTTTCATAAAACATGAATCGTCCTATATATGAAATTAAGGTTACTGATCAATTCAAATGTCTTGCTAATTTTTTAGTCCCAAAAGCAATCCATATAAAATAATTGAAAAATTATTTCAGTAGGGGGAAAACCCAGAGCTTCTAATTTTTGAGTCCCAAAAGTAACCCATCTAATTAAAAGTTTCTAAAATAATTCGTGTGTGGGAAAGTCTTATAGCTGATGCGTAGTTTGGTTTATAGTTTAGATTTTTCATGTATTGATGAGTCACAATTGTAACTTCGGTTCATTAATGAAATGAGTTTGTTTCTATAAAAAAATTATACTCAACAGTCTTATACCATATACTTACTGAAGAGAAAAAAAAATAAAAAATAAAAAATCAAATGAATAAGTGTATGGTGCATAACTACTAAATAGAATAACTCAAAATAATTGTAACCCATGAATATCAAACACTTGTTTGCAGATTCATGTTTGTAAAATCAATAAAATCATGAAATCATGCTTAGGGAGTGCCACTCGAACAACAATTTTTTAGCAATAAATTTTGTTTAATAATGATGAATGATGATGATGGAGAACCAGCCAGCCGCCCCCAAGAATCATTTGAACTGTGAGCCTCTGATCTTAAATGCGGATACAATTTCTCTTGGACGTGACAGGATCAAGCTGTTTTCCAACTAGCTACCGTCAGTTGTCCTTTTTGTTGTGTAATTGACAAACAAAGCTACCAATCATGTCCAAAATTTTGCAAGCCCACTTGAACCGAAACAAATTTTCCTTTCTTTATCCTCCTCTCTCTCTCTCTCTTCTCTCTTTTTTTTCTTTTCTCCTTTTCCGCATTTACGCAAGCACGCTTCAGCATGATCCACAATCATAATAAACCTCAATTGAGGTAATACGTACCTACAACCCGGGAAGAGGAAAATGACAACTATATGTAATTTTAGGTATAATTGTGAAATAGATAAACGTTATGTAATTATTTTAAAAAAGAATGAGATCTATTATTAAAAAATTAATTTTTTTAATATGAATTTCATGTTTTATTTATTTTTTTCAAAACGATTATACGGCAGTTACACAATTTACAATTATAAATATTTTTTCTGATCATGAAATTAACGCTTTAAATAATTTATCTGTAGAATTCCAAGCAGGAATTCGCTGATTGATGGGATCCTAAATTGGCCGGTGCAAAGGTCAATGCCGATTGCCAAGCACGAGACTATCTTTCTTTATTTCTGATAGTTTGTTGGTGTATTCAGTGCATTCCGATGGCCCTAAAATGTTGAAAAAAGACAAAAGAAATGGATGCTTTATGGGAAAGGTCGAGGGACTTCGCTAAAGACGGTCTAGCGGACGCGAAGAAGTTCTTACAGTTGATTTGTATAGTAAGATTTGTACAGTAAGATAAGATGAAATGATATAGTTTTAGATAAGTTAAATAAAATATTATTAGAATATTATTTTTAATATTATTATTATTTTAAAATTTTAAAAAATTAAATTATTTATTATATTTTACGTGAGAATTTAAAAAAATTATAATGATAAAAATTTATGTGACTAAGGTTTCTGAATCTAGACAGGACCTTAGGAGTGGTTTGGATTCAAAGATGAGTTGAGATGGTTTGTGAATAGTAGAATAAAAGTTAAATTATTTATTATATTTTATGTGAAAATTTGAGAAAATTGTTTTGAGATTTGAAAAAGTTGAATTGTTTATTATATTTTATGTGGAAATTTAAGAAAATTATAATAATGAGATGAGATGAGTTGAGCCGAGTTGAGGTGAATTTTAAATTCAAATGAGACATGATCATTTCTCCTTCCTTCCATTGCTCGGCTAGGTTCACTTTGCTAGGAAGGAAAGGCGTTCGTGCAGGTAGTTCATGAATAATTTTATCCTCAAAATTATTTTTCTTCTTTCTTTTCATGATCATCTTCTTTAAAGGGAGGGGGGTTTATTGTATGGTACTGATCATCTGGGTTGGTAAAATGGTGTCCAAGTCATTTCGATGAGGTTTTTCCCATTGGATTATGAGCTTGAAGCTTCTAAATGTGTGGACTAGCTTACTCATGCCCTTCGATCTGACCCTACTTATCAACTATATATAACAATCCGAGTTATCTTGAACAGATACAACATAAAGTCAGCTAATGTATCTTTCATCTCAGCCATAATGGCTTCTTGATCAAGTCCTAAATTGTTGTCTATACAGCACTCTAGCATTCCCACCGGCCAGAGCTGATCAGTGCTGGCGTGTCAATTAGCATAATTGCATGTCATGTGTACTAGTGCACGTGGTCCATCACTTGTTTTGGATGGATAAGACCTTGTGAGTACCCAAAGGATAACACCTTCTCTTTCTTCTTATACAGGTACGTAGTAGCTTTATTTTACCATTGGTACTCGTACTTCTCTTGGCTGATCATTAGCACGGTTTCTTATAATAACTCACTAAGATTAGTAAAAAGTTACATCTATTGAGTATTTACCTGAGAATAAAATATGCTCACTTCATTCTATCCTTTAAAATACATCACTAAAATTTATTTTTTCTATTTTACATACTGACTTTGATAATATATCTCATATACAATATCATATAATTACGTCATATTTTAAATTAATCTAAAATTATAAACTAAACCAAAATATAAATTAGTATTATTGTTTTTACAAAATGACATAGCTATCAGAAAATCTAAAGCCATCAAGATCATTCCATGCTTGGTCTGTTGGTCAATCGGATATTTTAACAAGCATCTCTTGTACGCAAGGGTCTAAATGTGAATAAAGAGAGTTAAGAAATGAGAAACTCAGCGTAGATGGATGAGAAATTAATTAAAAATATTTTCAATGATGAAAAATATTCTCTATATCTAGAAATTTCATGTAACAGAATATAAAAATATATTTAAAATAGAAAATTCAAGATATTTTTTACAATATTTTCTTATATTTTGAAGAAAAATATATTATAAAGTATCTATTGATTGCTCAAAAAGCAACTAAAACTTCTGATCAAAGGAAAAAAAACAGCGGTGGTACTAGATTACAAAGACCTAGGTCATTACCATTGACAAGCTGGGTTTTTCACTTCACGACAGTCGAGCTTCACATGCTGATAAAGCTATACACTTTTGTTCACGTTACAGCTAGCTGGCTCAGACCTTTTGACTCGAAAGCAATCCCAATTTTGTAACATGTTTGCTGATGTGAGCAACTTTGGTACTTACCTTTGTGCAGGATCACCGTACGTACTCCGATCACATTATAGTATGCTCAAGCCACTTGTGCATGCAGGGGGTGAGACATTGGTCATATGTAAATGTTTTTTTTTTTTTTTTTCAATGTTTTGGCCGTAAGTACCTCATTCTCACAGCAATTTTCGAGTCGGGTATATATATATGGTCCCCAATGGCCCTCGTACGTGCATGGACCATGGTCCGATCCTTGTGCTTTTGGAGTAGTGATACTATGCGGCAATGCTTTCTATTTGACTTATAAATTCCACCTGAAATATTATTGGCGGGACCTTTTTCCAGTCTCTTGAATTACAACCTTGAGTTTGAAAAATAGTGGTTTCTTTTCTTTTTTTATAAGTTTATGAGACTTTAAATTTAAACAGAGGGATGGGGAGCTTTGGAGTTTATTGATCCAAGAGGTATTGTTTTATAATTTGGGGTGAACTTTGCTTAATTTTAAAGTATTTCTGATAAGATAATGATGACATATCTAACTAGCATTTATATATGGAAAATATTAAATGTATTTAAGAAAAATTTACAAAAAAGTTTACTTTTCCACATGTCAGTTATTGATATGTTAAAAATCATAAAATTACTTTTTTTTTCAAAAAAAAAAAGTAACCAAATAAATCTATAAGTAAAAATATAAATAAAACTGTAAGTACATATAACATTGCTATTTATATATAAAAAATGATCGATACAACCGCCTGGTGCAATCGGCTTATCCACGTCACCCGTTTTATTTTTTCCTTTCTCTTCCACTCCATTTCATTCCCCCTCTTTCCCGCTCGAAATTTCATTTCTCCCTCTCTCCATCTCCATCTCCATCTCCATCTCCCTCTCCCTTGAAGACGCCTAGTGCCCCATGCACGTCCGTCTCCTTCAGGAAACCAAACAGGTATGGCCCTCCTTTATGAGCAAAGAAACCACCACTGCTGCAAACCTTCAAGATTCAGTGAAGCATCTCCACTTCGTAGTTGCCATCACCACATGTGAATCCCTTCAAGCAAGACAACTCTAACCATCTTGCAAGGCACTGCTTCACGTCGAAGACTCCATGAAAACAGCCCAGCAAACCTCCCCGTTGCCATTACTCCCCTGTTTTAAAGCACCAAAACAGAGCAATTTTGTGCTCTAAGCTCATATACCTCCCACGCACGACCATCCACTTAAAACCTACGCCAATTGCACCCAAGCCACCATAAGCCTCTGTTTCTCGCACCAAAACACAGAGCACCCACTCTCTATTGTGAGACACTGCAAAACCACCGAGACACAAAATAAGATCATGTGGCACTCCAACGTGTGGAATTCTCACCCTAAGAACTATGGCCCTGGCTCCCGCGCCTGGTACAAAATATCGCTTCTTCTTTTCCAACCTGTTGGGTCCCTGAGAAATTATCATTGATCGAAAGAAATCTAACTTGTTCCGATCCTTGTCAGGCTTTTGATTTATTTACAGAGAGTTTTTTTATGTTCGATTTTGTTTTGTGCCGTTGGTTGTTATTCTAATACTTACGAAAATAATCATATAACTCGCTAAGATCGCTTGAAAAATATGACTATTTTCTCTGGCAGAATATATATGTATTCTAGTATGATCAGAAAGATAACTTTTCTTCAAACTAAATGGAAGTACGGCCTCATGTGTTGTAGGCAATGCTTTCGCAGCAACGCCAAGGAAATTGGCTTCATTAAGGTATTATTTTTCTAATGAGTTTATTGTCATACTCTGAATGTTGGGTTCTGATTGTTTGATTTCTCGTCTGTTAGATTTTTCTCATGAATATTCAGTGGCTTGGTCTGTTGAGAAGCTGACCCACGAGGTGGTCGGAAGTTTCTGTGCGAGGTGAAGCTAGGCTGAGGGCCAAGATAATTTGCTCTATTTTTACTCCCCGAAACAGAGAACATGATGGAACATGTCTTACAGCATTATGGTTGCTATGGTTTGCCGTCGGTTGCTCATCTATGGAGGAGAGGCTCACAGTGTGGAGGATGTTGCTCGAATTTTGTTTCTCGCGTTACGTTTCTTTCATTTGGAAGCATGAGATTGTTTTCGGTAGAATAGTTTAAAGAAATGACAGTAGGAATAGAAAATAGTGGCCAAAGGTTCTTGTGGGTGGTAAGAAATCCACCACTAGAGGAGTATGAGCTTGCCAAGCTCTACTGCGGTCATGTGGTTTCTGCTTGCACAGGGGTATAGAACTATGGCATCGTCCATGTTGTGTTGGGAGAAACAAAGCAGCAACGTGAAGAGAGGACCGAGGGAAGTAAGGGATTTGAGGTGAAGAAGATAAAGAGAGAGATGACTTTTACTTTTTTTTTTCGGCTTTTTTTTTTCTTTTATAATTTCACGTAAGTTTCACGTATGGCCAGTTATCTCTTGGTTCCACATGTTGGTTGTCCCTAACAGAGTTGTTTATATATTAACCAAAAAGACATTTTTAGCGATAAAAAATCAGATAAATCACAAAAAATAAGAATAAAAATAATGACTATGGCACATCAGCAATACAAATGGGACCGTACGTGGGGCCACAGAGAGATGAGCAGCATGACACATCGGCATAGCCAGTGGACCATGGGACAACATAGGCATTATAATATGCATTAAGACTGTTTGGATGATAAAAAGAGAAAATATATTTGCAATAGTGAATTATGTAACCGCTGCGTAATCGCTTTGAAAAAAGTGAATAAAACATGGGATCCACATGAAAAAAATAATTTTTTAATAGTAGACCCCACTCTTTTTCAAAGCGATTACGCAGCGTTTACGCACCTCACGGTTGTATGTAGAATTACTCTAATAAAAATATTTCATCTTATTTTATTTTATTTCAGTTTATTATTATAATTTTTTAAATTTTTATATAAAATATAATAAACAATTCAATTTTTTAAAATTTTAAAATAATAATAATATTTTAATAATACTTTATTTAACTTTTCATTTTCATTTCAACTCACTATATAAACGGTACCTAAAACAAAATGATGTTTATAACTTTTAAGAGCACTCTCATTGGATTAGTTAAAAGTTAAATCCATTAAGTATTTAACTATTAGAGAGCAAAATATGCTCACAATGGATTAGCTAAATTATTTAGAATTTAGCTACAGTGACTTTCAAAAGTTTTTTCAAATTTGAAGGTTACTGTACATACATCAAATACATATTTTATTAATTATTTATCTCTCCATTTCTTTCCATCACATATTTTATCATAATTGGTATATTAATTTGAGTTAGTGATATATTAATTTAATAAGAATATGAATATTAATTAATATATAATAGGTTGAATAGTAAAATATGATAAAATAAAATAAATTAATAATTAAAAAAACTAAATATTTTTGAAATTATTAGTTATTCATTACTATATATGTAATAAATATATAATCTAATGTGGATATTTAATGTGAATAACCAAAACCAAATTTATCTTATATTA
Source organism: Juglans mandshurica (assembly GCA_022457165.1). Lineage (NCBI taxonomy): Eukaryota > Viridiplantae > Streptophyta > Magnoliopsida > Fagales > Juglandaceae > Juglans > Juglans mandshurica. The sequence goes on along the minus strand of CM039619.1, from coordinate 8,129,663 downwards.
TTTTATTGTTATATAATGAAAAAATAGCTATTCCAATGTGGAGATTGATGTGAATAAAATAATCAAAAGTTAAATTTCTCTTACATTCATAAAAAATGTCTTTTAATTTTGGCTGATCTAATGAGAATGCTCTAAGAAGGATATAGTACTGTCAAACACCCAAAATAACCCTGGGTTATCTACTTATTTATGATCGATGAGTTTGCCGCATATAAATTTTTTTTTCATTAGTTACTATTTATCATCCACATCTTATACTTTATGAAAAAGTTATAAGAATGAAATTGAGAATGAATAGTAGCTGATGCATATCATTACTCTGGCCACATATATTGTTTTTTTTTTTTTTTTTAATTTTTTTTTTAAAATCAGCCACATATATTGTTCGATCGGCCATTGCAGTCATCTTTTTGGTCCCTAGATATGTTGGGGTCCTCCTCAATCCATTACATGAACAGTGGCATGGCTACTTGGCTAGAATTCCTGCAGGCCGGGCCTCTTGCTTCCACAAAATAAACAAAAGAAGGAAAGAAAGAAAAAAACAGAACTTTGTAGTCTGAAAAATGAAATGGGTTTTGCTAGATAGAAGCGAGTTCGTGTACCATATCACGTATCGATGATTTTTTTTATTTAAAAGAAAATGAAAAAAAAAATTTAAGAGAAGAAGAAAATCTCATATATCATAAAAATTATTTTCATCTTTAATTCACATCATTTTGTTAAATATATATATTATATATCAATATTAGTACACAAATTGGTGCACAAACTTGCTTGCAATTAGAGTTTTTGAAATGAAATTTGTGTGGGTCAGAGACTCAGAATACTTATAAGCATGCAATCTGATATTATTCCATATTCATGTGATGAACTTTTACCGTGACAGAACCATTTGATATTATTGGTGCAAGTAAAGTGGATCGGAGCAATTTCATTTCCACATGAGTTCTACACAATCTCCTAAATGGCCCTGGACTTTTTCCTGATATATCATGCATAATAAGGAGTCCTCTCTCTCTCTCTCTCTCTCTCTCTCTAGATCTCTTTTCTTTTTTCTTTTTTCAAACTCAAAACTCAAAAGTGTTAGATATGTTGTACTCATGCGTCATGCATGCATTCTCTTCTACTCCAAGATTTCTTTAAAGGTGTGTGAATGGTGACTTTAAAATTTAGGATAATAATTTAAAGCTTATAAATCATAAAAAGCAAGTAATATTAGTAAAAGTGGGCTGGGAATATTGAAAAAAACATCTTATATATATATATGAATAATATTGGTGATTATTATTCTTTGGTTTTTTCTTTAATTAATGATAGATGATTAGCTAATTTGCAAATATAAAATATAATTTGGAATCCTCATGATCTTTGGGCAACTTGTGCGTGACAAAAGAGGGGTCTCCATTTCAGAAAATGATATCTCACCCATCACCTTGCATGCAATATGATTCCCTATCCTTTTCCTTTTCAGAGTCGATCGAATAATTATCGCCCATTATTCTTTTTGGGCAAATGGAGAGATCTTAATTTACACAAGTAGTCTTTTTCAAAACTATGGAATTAATTAAAGCCAATTAGTCAGTAATTAATCCCCTGATCCTAATTAAGCATAACTACTTCAACTAATTTTGAATTAAGCGGTTAATTTAAAGATGATTTATTTGGATGTCTCCACTATGGTCGACTCCAGTTCTGTTTAGGACTGGCTTGGATTCAAATATGAGATAAGATGGTTTTAAATGAAATATGAAAGTTGAAAAAAATATTATTAGAATATTATTTTTTAATATTGTTATTGTTTTGAGATTTGAAAAAGTTGAATTCTTTATTATATTTTGTGTGGAAATTTGAAAAAATTATAATGATGTGATGAGATAAGATTAGATGAGATGAAACACTTTCTGAATCTAAAATGGAGCCTTAGACTACAGTAGTGGCAATATCTTTAGAATTATCTATTTTAGGGTCATTTACCCATCACCCATCTTTTTTTTAATGAACAGAAACAGAGTACAACATAAAAGAGAACAGTGGGGGGAAAATGCATGCGTTTCGTTGTCAAACTATATAGTTTTATTGCTCGAAACTTTAATAATTTTTGTAAACAAAATATAAATATAATTAGTTATTCCAAAATAATTAATAATGTTCAAACAAACATGACGCAAATTATTAAAAAAAAAAGGGTCCATTTAATGGGAGGATGAGTATGACACCTAAAGCTTATCTGCAATGGTTCTCTATCGCACTAAATTAAACGAGACAATGCTTTTGCTTTCATGCAACGTGCATGGGTACGTACGTGTTGGCATTGCAGTTATCCCGTTGAGAACCAGAGAGACGTTCCACTGATGGTGCCCAGTGATACAGGATAAAAGGATAGATCACCCTATCAATATCCCAGAATGCAAGAGAGATTCTGACCTTTCACTACTACTTTGATTTCATTATTTAATCTTGTTTTATATATATATATATATATATAGCACTGTATATGCCGATAAATTAGCAATGAATTGGAGTTTTCTTTTTAATTTGCTTAGTGATCCGATCGCCACATATTCAATTACGGCCCTATAATTAGGAAGAGCCATATCCATATATATAGTTCTAGCTCTCTGTCGTCCCTACATCATCCATCCTGTCAATATTAATTGAGTAATACTACGTACAGTTGTAGAGTGTGTAAGCACTGCACAATCGTTTTAAAAAATAGTGTAGTCTACTATTAAAAAATTAGTTTTTTTTTTTCATGTGGGTCCCATATTTACTCAATTAATTTTTCAAAAAGATTGCGTAGCGCTTGCATACTTTACGACTGCAAATATCATTTCTCATATTAATTTGTGTCCAGACTTTCATGAAGACGATCATGTTTGTGGGGTTTTAGGCCTCATTTGGTTACACAACATAAACTATCTTATTTCATCTAATCATTACAATTTTTTCAAACTCTCATAAAAAATACAATAAACAATTCAATCTTTTCAAATCTCAAAACAAAACTAAAAATTATATTCAAATAATATTTTATTCAACTTTCACATTTCATCTCATCTCATCTTATCTGTGTAACCAAACGAGACCTAGTTTCAAGCCATTTGTACCCATGCCGAGGGCAGATTGGCCCCATGATTTTGTCCGTCTCTCGCGCACCCACACATGGGAAACACAAAAAAATACAAAAATTCGAAAAACAACAACAAATCCACAGATCTTTACACAACAAATTGGAAAACAACAACAAAAATTCAAAATAATGATATGATAGAGAAATACCTCGAGGGAGGGAGAGAGAGAAATCAATAAATACCTCAATGACGAAGAGATTTGAGAGAGACTAAAAGAGGCGAAGAGCAATGAGAGCCGTTAGTAGGGGGGGGGGGAGGAAAGAGATAGAGAAAAGGAAAAGAAAGACTCGACGGGGAGAGGGGGGAATTGGGAAGGGTTAACCCTGAACGACGTCGTTTATTTGAAAAAAATAAATAAAACATAAGTTAAAATGATGTCGTTTATTAATGAATTTTTATATGTAATTATAATTATTTTGGGCTAGGTTGTAAGGTGGGCCGAGGTGTAGGCAAGCTAGGGCCCAACCTACCCCTACCCCACTACCTTTCATAAAAGCGGGCAGGGCACCCAACCCCTCATCAGATGGGGTAGCCCACGTCGACCAGGCAGGGTGGGGGCGGTGGAGGACAAATGGACAGAGTGCGGTGTCCCGCCACCCACCCCTACATGCAATTGCCTTATCTGCAATGTCAATACTAAACAACCTCGTAAACAACTATAATATGATGACAAAGGACCAAGGTTTTTGAAATTTCTTCTAATCTAGTTAAAATATTGACATGTATTTCTTGATCACGTGAAACAAATTTATTTTATTTTAATGAAATGACACATGCAATATTTTATAGTTAAGACTTAAAAATTGTGTTTGACACGAGACATTTATCATATTTATAGATAGATTTGTACAATTTTATGGGCTACTCCTACACTAGTGGGCCGCTTGAGGAGGTCTCAAACGGAGTGTTGCAAAGGGTCAAGCTGACATGGGATGCTCTGATTCTTATGGGCCCGTCCTGATCTTACGTGGGCCTGATTATTTCATTGGGCTTCTCTTTCTCTTTTTTAGGGGTTTACTATAATAATGCCATGTTAGTGGGGCCCTCCGGGTGGGTGCTGGGGTTTCTACAAGTCTATTAGAGTGAGTGGGCTTCTAAACCCAACGGCCTAGCTTTCCCACGCATATGATCCTGAAAGGAGGGTCCAAAAGCCCCAAATGTTCACCTGTCAATGCTGTTTACTGGAGATTTTCCCTTCCTGATACGCTTTCGCGTAGCGTTACCATACCGCGCAAGACTTCCTTGATCCTTCCTCTCCCTCGTTGCTCTTCATCGAGCACCAGCTGGTTCTTCTTCTACTTGTTCCTAAAGCCTTCTAAAATCCTTCATAAATTTCCAATCTATTTTCTGTCAAAGTCCATTGCGATAACCTTGTAGCAACACTCGCATCATGAGCCGCTATGACAGTCGCTCCGGCGACCCCACTTCGTACCGCGACCGCAGAAGGTAACTCTCATCCCCCTAATCTCTCTCGCTCATAGATGTACACAATGCGTATATGTTTGTGTGTTTCCCCGATAAATTTACATGTGGGTTTCGTTCAATTATCTGTAATTTCCTCTAATTTCATTTTTATCTGAAGTTTAAAGTTTTCCCAATTATTATGAATGTCTCCCATTCCCTCTTCTCTATTGCGTAGGTTTATTTGTTACTTTGCATACAATTCGCATTTGCGGGCTTGCTTTATATACATTAAACTTCTTTTAATTGGGTTTTGTTGTTCTTGTTGTGGATTTTTAGTTTGCTCAGTGATTCTGGTTCTTGTGTGCCTCTCTCAATTAAGCTCACAATTAAAAATATCTGTTTTTTTTAACTTAATATCTACCTGAGTTATTCTGAATGAAGTGTATACTCAATGCCTCATTATCAAGTACGGGCTAGCTTGGTGAAATGATATGTCTCAAACACAGATAATATAAATGCTAAGATAAATTGTTTTCTCTTCGGGTGAGAAAGTACCACCAGTTTGGAGAAATAAGCTTTTTGATGCCTTTCATTGATAACTTTTGGCTGCTTAAATAAGCAAGCCTACGTACATATTGCCGAAATAAAAGAGTCCTATCAGCTAGTAACAGAAAGCATAAACACACGTACTACAAAAAGGAAATCATGCAACAACAGAAAAGCAAACGTAGAGCTTGAAATTCTCGAACGGATCAAAACAGCTATTGACCCAGTCCACGCTACATGCATGCAACCGTCTCCCACGTCTAACCTCTTCCCATATACTTGGGATTTGGCTTTAGGCCTCTCTCTGAACGCTGAGGCCTATCATGAAAATTTAAATTTTTATACTGTTTCTGTGTTTGCACTCTCCGTCTATCTTTCACTATCTATTAACTCCAAAGTTAACTCACACTCTCTTCAAGATATGTGAATTAGTTTACGATAATGAGCAACCCATGATCATAAACTGCTTAGTTTTGTTTGAATTACATTCTGTTTTGTCATATGATATATGAATGTATTTGTTCTGCTTCCCATTATCAGGCACTGATCACTTTACTGAAAATTCATTTTGTGAAGTTCGGATTTTATTCCAGCTTCAAGGAGCCAACACTGACTGATTTTCTATGAATTGAATGGATATTAATTTTCTGTGAATTTTGTGTTGTTTTAGCGATTCGGGGTTTGGTGGGTCTATGGGGTTCAGTGGCTTAGTTCGTTCCTCATCAAGCAGGAATAATTATGAAGGTGCTGAGTCACCAAGGAAGTTGGATTTGGATGGATTGACTCCTTTTGAGAAGAACTTCTATGTTGAGTCGTCATCAGTAACAGCAATGTCGGACAGGGAGGTTGATGAGTATCGACAACGAAGGGAAATTACAATTGAAGGCCGTGATGTTCCAAGGCCTGTCACGAGTTTTCATGATGTTGGGTTCCCAGGTAATTTATCTTGGGAGAAAAACTGGCTCTGTTCATTGTTTGGGGTTTTGTACATGTCTCATTTACCAGTTTAGAAGGAAAAAAAAAAAGACCTAAGATTTAAAAAAAAAAAAATTCATATATATATATATATATATATCTTGTAATTGCCTTGCACTTCTGTGAACTTCTTGTTGCTGGAATAGATGCACTTCTAAATTTATTACTGAACGTATCCCCAATGTCATCCCAAGAAAGAGAACCACTAAACGTGGAGTAACTGAATGTTACGCCCTCTTATAAAAGATTTTTTATATTGAAACTTAGGGCATATTTGGACACTTAGGTCTCGTTTGTTTTCGCAGATGAGATGATATGAGTTGAGATTAAAGTTAAAAGTTGAATAAAATATTGTTAGAATATTTTTTCTGTTTTGGAATTTGAAAAAATTGAATTGTTTATTTTATTTTATGTGAAAATTTGGGAAAGTTGTAATGATTAGATGAGTTGAGAGAAATTGTGAAAACAAATGAGGCCTTAGAGTATCTCAGAATTTTGTAAATAATAGTAAAATAATTTGAGTGAAGATGTTTTATTAGGTTTTGTGAAATGAGAGAAAAAAAGTTGATTAAAAATATTATAAAGTTAAAAAATTGTTTAAATATAATTGTTTAATATTATTTTTATTTTGAAGTTTGTAAAAGTTGTATTGAATTTTGTGTTTGAATAATAATTAGGTAATGATTAGATGATTTTTTTTTATAAGTGATTAGATGAAAAAATTAAAAAGTATTTTGTGTTTGAGTGATGTTTGAGAATTTAATTATGAGAAATTTTGAGGATTTTGAGAATTCTCAGTGTCCAAACATGCCCTTAGTTATCTTACCTCAACTTGCAAGGTTTTTATCTTGAGCTTTGCCATTCATCATTCTCACACACCACACTTATTTTTATTTTTTTAATTTATTTTGGTTTCATTCTTCTTAAACTAATTAAATTCTTCTACTCATCATCCATATACCACACATTTAGTAAGAGAAAAAAAAAGTGTGATGTGTGGTGTGTGGGGAATGGGATAATGAATGGAATTTTTCTTTTATCTTTGGATGATGGGATTTTTTTTTTTTTTGGGAAGAGTTTTCTCATTAAGATGTACCTTTTTTACAATAGATTATGTTATGCAAGAGATTACGAGAGCTGGCTTTGTAGAACCTACTGCCATTCAAGCTCAAGGATGGCCAATGGCTCTGAAAGGCCGTGATCTCATTGGTATTGCTGAAACAGGGTCAGGGAAGACACTTGCCTACCTGTTGCCTGCCATTGTCCATGTTAATGCCCAGCCAATTCTAGGTAAGGATGTAACAGTTTGGTTGACTGAATCTTTCTATATGACAATCGTGTGCCTCTGTTTGTACTTTGTCAATCCTTGAGAATTATGTAATTTCCATCATATTTTGTTAGCTCCTGGAGATGGCCCAATTGTGTTAGTATTAGCTCCAACCCGTGAACTTGCAGTCCAAATACAAAATGAAGCTACAAAATTTGGTGCATCATCAAAGATTAAAAACACTTGCATATATGGTGGCGTTCCAAAGGGACCTCAAGTACGTGATCTCCAGAAAGGTAGGCTATCAATTGAGTTCTAGATGACTTCTTTATTCCCAAATATTGATTTCTATGAACTAGGGCCAGCTTGTGATAGATGGTTATCATGTGGGATGACTTAGCTATTAATTATTACTTTCATGTACATGTTTTTCTTTATTGTAGTTGCTTACTCCTCTTATTGTTGCTAATGTGAACTTTATTTCTTTTTTCTGGATCAGGTGTTGAAATTGTTATTGCTACACCAGGGAGGTTGATAGATATGTTGGAATCACATCATACAAACTTGCGAAGGGTTACGTATCTTGTGTTGGATGAGGCAGATCGGATGCTAGACATGGGATTTGAGCCTCAAATCCGAAAACTTGTTTCTCAGGTTTGAATTTCTTCATTCTATTTGAAATTTATGTGATTACTTTCACATCTATTATAAAAATAATTTATATAGATGATTGTTTCCCCTAACCCTCCTCTCAGGGAGTTTAGTGGGCCAGCAGAATTCTAATGGGCTTCAACCTATGAAGCTTGCTAAAGGAAAGGAAAAAATGGGGCTGGGCTTAGGTGTTGGGATCCAGCCCATGGTCCAGCAAGGCCCTAACCCACATGCAGGTCCCGTGTGGAGGAGACGGAAGGGGAGTGATGTAGGCCCATCGGCGCATGGGGATCAGCGACCGTCGCCAGCGACGACCCAAGGGTTTTTCTCGAAGGTGGTGGAACCATCGACGGGAGTTTTGTTGCCGCCGGCCTGCACCCAGGGTGTTTTCTCAGGGAAGAGGGGTGCGTCTAGCATCAGTTATGTCCCGCTTGTTGCCGAGGTGCCGGGATCAGCACAGACAAGGTCGACGGAGGCAATTGGTGCCTTGAATGCTGCTACCTCGCCGATAAGAGTGCCAGCGGCAACTTCTGTAGATAAGGGGGTGGCGAGCTTCGATGAGGCCTTGGGTGAAGTGACGCGATCACAAGGGGGGTATCCTCAGAACGAGTCGCCAGAGGCTTCTGCCTATACTATTGGTATACTTGTATCGAAAAACTTACCGGATAGTGGAGGAGAGGGCCCTTAGGGCAGTTACATGGAAATGGGCGACAATGTTGGCTTGATCCTGGCACCCAGTCATGGCCCAAACTTCTCTGCCAAAGACCCGAGTATGGAGGAGGTAGTTGGGGGGGTGTCGGATGATTCAAACTTGCAATTGATCCCCTGTGATGGAGTGTTCAATGATGGGGGAATTGCTGAACCAACCCCACTATGCACGATATCACCCAGTTTATATCAGAGTGGGTATTTAAGAAGGTTGAGGAGGTACAAACTGTTATTGGGATTTCTTGTGTAGGCTTCGAAGAGCATTTAGAGCTTATCTTGTAGCTATTGAAGATACTCGTCTTAAGTCAGCCACAAAGAGAGATAGAGAACTCAAAAGGCTCAAATGTACCAGGTGAGAAACTGGTGTCAGACCATTGGTGAAGGGACCCGTTGAAGTTGCACATAAAGGGTCACCAGAGGTGAAGAGACTTGATGCCATACCATTGGAGAGAACCAATGGAGTTGCTGAGGAGGTACGAGATTTGAATATGGATTTGGCGTTGGTGCCTTGTGTAAAGGAATGCCTTGTGGATCCCCTGGTCTCTCTTCCTCCAATAACGGATTGGATTCTACCTAAAGTTAACGAGATTCAGCAGTTCGTGGGAATTTCACATGGAGGATGTGAAGACCAATTTAAAGAACTAATTACTTGCGATTGAGGCAAGCCACGCTCTTGAAACCAAATCAAGTTTCAAGAAAAGCAGGGAGTTACATCGTCTTTTTTCGGGAATCAACTACGATGCTAAGGGTGGTAGCTCATCTAGAGGGAAGTCTAAAGGGAGGGCATTGTGAAGACGGGAAAACTAGGGGTTGGGGTGGGGTTTTTGGGTAGAGTTTTAGTTCTATGGGAAGCAAGGGGTCGGGTTTGGTGTATTTTGGGTTGTTTTTCGCGGGCTTTTTGGGTTATTAGGGGTTTTCTATTATGGGCAAGGTGTTCTCTTATATACATTCAGTGTACTTGGTTACTCCTTTAATATATATATATATATATATAATATTTTTACTTATAAAAAAAAATTATGCAGCAAAGGAGGGGAGTGGAGGAAGGGATAGATTGAAAGGGAGGGGTGCTATTTTTGTTAATGAAACCTAAGATCCTCTCTTGGAACGTGCAGGGGCTTAATGATCGCAACAAGCGCCTTCGCATAAAATCTTTGTTGCGGATGTGGAAGGTTGATGTTTTGTGTTTCCAAGAAACCAAATTGTGTTATTGATAGAAGAATCATTTGTAGTTTGTGGGTGCCTTTTTGTGGCTGGTCTTATTTGGCTTCTAGGGAAGCTTGAGGCGGCATTCTTTTAATGTGGGATAAGAGAGTGGTGGAGGCGGTTGATGAGTGTATTGGGAATTTCTTGGTCGCTAGCTTATTTAAAAATGTTGAAGATGGGTGGGAGTGGGCTTTTGTAGGCACCTATGGGCCAAACATGGATGGAGATAGGAGAAGACTTTGGGAGGAGTTGGTGGGTCTATACTATTTATGAGATGTGCCGTGGTGCATGGATGGGGATTTCAATATTACCCGCTTTCCTAGTGAGCGATTGGGGTGCTATCGGAACTCCTCGGCCATGGAGGAGTTCTCTGAGTTCATATTTGATTTGGACCTCATGGACCTTCCCCTTGTTGGGGGCGAGTTCACATGGTCAAATAGCCGGGGTTGGTCCAGATTGGACAAATTTCTCGTCTCCTCTTTGTGGGAGGCTTACTTTCTGGACTTGTGTAAAAAACGATTGCCCCGAGTCTGCTCAGACCATTTTCCTATCTTGTTAGACTGTGGAGGTGTTCATGGGGGACGCCGATATTTCAAGTTTGAAAATGTGGCTAACAACTGAGGGTTTTACAGAGAAGGTCCGTTCTTGGTGGTCTTCTTATCAGTTCACATGTACTCCCAGTTTCATTCTTGCTGGTAAGCTAAAGGCTCTGAAGCAAGATCTAAAGAAGTGAAACTTGGAAGTCTTTGGCAACATTGATGACCAGAAGACTACTCATGGAGGAGCTACTGGAGTTAAAGGGGAGGGAAGTGTTGGGAGATACCTCGGAGGAAGCATTATTGAGGAAGAGTTCGGTTGTGACGGAACTGGAAGGGGTGTTGTTGATGGAGGAGACCTCGTGGCGCCAAAAATCCAGGGCACAATTGTTAAAGGAAGGTGATAAATGTACAAAATTCTTCTACAAAGTGGCTAATTCACATAGGCATAACAATACTATTGAGACACTCCACTCAGGTACTCAAGTGCTCTCTTCCCCCTCTGAACTAGAAGACCATGTTGTTCATTATTACGAGAACCTCCTCACAGAATCGGCTTGCTAGAGACCGAAGCTTGATAATTTGTTGTTTGAGTCTATTGACCTGCAGAGCGCAAGTTGGTTGGAAAGACCTTTTGATGAAGCTAAAATTCATAAGGCCATTTTCGGCATGGCGAAGGATAAAGCACCTGGTCCGGATGGCTTTTTCAATGGGATTCTTTCAAACTTGTTGGGATATTGTGAAATGTGATATTATGCAGGTTTTATTTGAATTCCACTCTTTCAAGAAATTTGAGAAATGCCTCAACGCGACGTTCATTGCCCTCATACCGAAGAAACAGGGGGCTACGACATTTAAGGATTTCCGCCTTATAAGCCTTGTGAGTGGAGTGTGCAAGATCATTTCGAAGGTTCTTGCAAATTGACTAAGCCCGGTTTTGGAACAAATTATTTCTAAGCCTCAAAATGCATTTGTTCGGGGAAGACAAATCCTTGATTCAGTCCTTATTGCCAATGAGTGCTTAGATCATAGGCTGCGGGAGTTCTGGGTATTCTATGCAAGCTTGACATGAAAAAGGCTTATGACCATGTGAATTGAGAATTTCTTTTATATTTGTTTGGGAGATGTGGCTTTGGTGATAGGTGGACTTCATGGATTTGACATTGTATCTCTACCGCTCGCTTCTCAGTATTAGTTAATGGCACCCTTACTGGTTTATTTAACAGTTCTCATGGACTGAGGCAAGGGGACCCATTGTCTCCTCTACTTTTTGTTATCGTTATGGAGGCACTTGGTCGAATGGTGAAGGCTGCTATGGGTGGTGGTTTGTTATCTAGATTTTCGATGGGTAATGGTACTAATAGCTCTATCTTAATCTCACATCTCTTATTTGTAGATAATACTCTCCTTTTTTGTGAAGCAAACCATGGCCAAATTCAAAACTTACAAGCACTTTTGTTATGCTTTGAGGCCGTTTTGGGGCTTAAAGTGAACCTTGGTAAGTCCGAGATGGTTGCAGTGGGTGTGGTGCCTAGTCTCAATAGCCTGGCGAGCCTCTTGGATTGTAAAGTGTCATCCTTGCCTATGAAATATTTGGGCCTACCGTTGGGAGCAACCTTTAAGGCTAGAGCGATTTGGGATGGGGTTGTGGAGAAAGTAGAGAAAATGTTGGCTGGTTGGAAACGGTTATATTTATCGAAAGGGGGTCGACTCACCTTAATTAAGAGCACATTATCTAACCTCCCCACCTATTTCTTATCTCTATTTCCTCTGCCTGCAGGGGTGGCGAATAGGATTGAGAAATTATTTCGGGCATTTTTTTTTTTTGGGGGGGGGGGGGGAATGGGGGAGGAACAGAAAATCTATCTTGTTAAGTGGAAGAAAGTTTCTTCTCCAATTTCGAATGGTGGCTTGGGAGTGTGCAACTTAAGGATTTTCAATAAAGTTTTATTGGGGAAATGGTTATGAAGGTACCACTTGGAGGGGGATTTACTGTGGAAGGAGATCATAGACTCTAGACACGGAAGGACTTGGGGGGGTTGGTGCTCCAACGAAGTGAAGGGGGGGTATGACGTAGGTTTATGGAAATTTATTAGGAGGGATGGCAGAGTTTCGAAAACCATATCCATTTTGTGGCTGGAGAGGGCACCAGAATCAGGTTTTGACACGATGTTTGGTGTGGAGATTGCGCTTATGATAGGGCGTTTCTAGATCTCTTTCGTTTTGCAGCCAACAGGGATGCCTCCGTGGTGGATCTGAGGATATTTTCTCATGGTTCTCACTAGTGGAATGCCATATTTAATAGGGATATTCATGATTGGGAACTGTACACTGTTCAGAATTTTTCAAGTTGATACTCTATGGGAAACAATACGGCACAGGGGGATAGGATGCAGTGGAGGTCCAAAGGCAGCAGGAAGTTTACAGTCAGGGAGTATTACAAAATTTTGGCATAGGATGCAGTGGAGGTCCAAAGGCAGCAGGAAGTTTACAGTCAGGGAGTATTACAAAATTTTGGCATCACAAGGTAATGCTCCATTCCCTTGAAAGAATATTTGGAGATCTTGTGTGCCTTCTAAAGTAGCGTTCTTCGTTTGGACTGCTGCTCTTGGGAAGATTTTGACCACGGACAACTTGTGGAAGAGGGGACTCATTGTGATGGATTGATGCTATTTGTGTAAAAAGCAAGGAGAATCGGTGGATCACTTATTATTGCATTGTGAGGTGACAAGGGTGCTGTGGGATGAGATATTTAGAAGAGTTGACATCGCTTGGGTAAGGCCTCTAAGGGTGGTTGATTTACTGACTAGTTGGAAGGAGATTCAAGGCTGTCATCAAGTGGCGTCAATGTGGAAGATGATTCCGCTGTGTATTATGTAGTTTATTTGGGCGAAAAGGAATGAGCGGTGCTTTGAAAATAGGGAGCGCACAATGGAGGAGCTTCAGAATTTTTTTGTACACACTCTATTGCTTTGGTTTTCTGCTATTGTACTTAATGGGAATAATGTTCATGATTTTCTGTCTTTAATTCATCGTTCCTAGAATGTATTTAGGTGTTCTTTTGTATACTCTCTGTGTACACGGGCTATGCCTATTTCATTCGTATCAATGAAATTTACCTCTTACTTATCCAAAAAAGAAAAAAAACCCTCATCTCTCCTCTCTTCTTTTGTGTTCTTTGTATCTTTTGGTTTGTATTATGGTTTATATCTTACTGTAACAGACTATCTGTTGTCTTAATTAGCTTTTGGCTTAAATAAAGTCTTTTGGTTTAGAATCCACATTGTTGACTTTGGGCATTTTAGTGTGGATCTCGTTTCTCTCCTCCCCTTGCCGTCCTCAGCTTCCTCGCTCTTCTCTTCTCCCCTTCCTTTCACGCCTTAGTGGCCTCACGATTCACCATCCTCTCTTCTCTCACCTTTCTCTTCTCCTAACTCTTCTCTTCTTCTTCTTCTTCTCCTCCTCCTCTCAACCCAGCTTCTCTCTCCGTTTTCGTGGGTCACGGCTAAGCTGCAGTCTACGATGATAAGACCATGGTCGCCGCAGTGGATTTGTAAATTAGAGGCCCACAATTGCAATCTTGGGTCTGCGAGTTTTTATGACCCATGGCCGCAGCAGTGGCCCGTGGGTCTGTGCATAGATTTGTGCGATTTTTTGAATATGTTGTTGGATTTTTGTGATTTTTCTTATGTCTATGCGATTTTTTCGGATTTCTTTTGTGAAAAATGTGTTGTCGAACAAGGTGGTCGGACGGTGGTGTCGTCAATCTGCCCGCCCGGCAAGCGGATGTAGATGGTCACCCCGCCTAGGCGGGGACGAGGTGCGGGATGGGTGGCTAACAGCCCATATAGGGCGGGTAGCACCCCTATAAGTAATGATATTAGGGATAAAGTCCTGTCTATTTGGAAAGTTATTGGCTTTAGAGACTAAAGATGCCAACCTTTTGTTACATGTATGTATCCAAACTTGTTACTTGTAGCTGAATAGTATTTTTACTTGCATACGCTTTTAACCAAAGTACTTAAAAGCCGCCTGCTTTGGTACCTTGTAACTATTTGTTTGAGCATCAACGAAGAAAATTCATGAATTGAATGTGAAAGCCAAGAAGAGTTCGGTTTGGTGGATGGGGCTGGTGGCCATGAATATCATGAATAAAACACCTGTTCTCGTTTTGTATTTACCAAGTGCAATTCAAGAATTTCTTTAAGGTATATGGTATTGATGATTCAATTGTATCTGTTGAAAAAGAAGGATATGAATATGAAGCAGTTGCTTTCAAAGATCCCAGTTTTGGTTGATGATGATATGGCGATTAGAGATTTCAAATATCCCAACTGGCATGTATCAATGGTAATGCAACACACCCTTTCCTTCATGTCTAATGTTCTGTTTTATGCAGATTCGCCCAGATCGTCAAACTCTATACTGGAGTGCTACCTGGCCTAAGGAGGTTGAACAACTTGCTAGGCAGTTCCTTTACAACCCATACAAAGTAAAGTCCCCTCAATGAATTTTGTTGCCATGGTTGGATATCTTGTTAGAAGGTTTTTTCTGCAGTTCAATTTTTATTCTATACTTTTAATATATGAAATTGCCAATCATGATATATCATTTTAACCTGTTTTTGAGGCTGCTTGATTTTGCTGCTTTGCTCCCTCCCCGCCTTTTTTTGTTTTTTCCAAAATTATCATAAAGGACACAATAATTTGGTTTTGGATAAATGTTCCGCATTGAACGCTGGGTCGTTTGTTGAAGATAAAAGTATATTGAACCCATATAAAGTTTTACCATGAGTGATTATTTAATCAGTTCTCCCTTGGACTTTGGGTAGGTGATAATAGGCTCTTCGGATTTGAAAGCTAACCATGCCATACACCAACATGTGGACATTGTTTCTGAGAATCAGAAATATAACAAGTAGGCCATATTGCTTTATGTTCTTGTACATTCCAATATTTTGAAGTCTTGTTTGTTTCTTACTTATAAAAAATATATATATTTTCGAGTCTTATTATATGATTTGATGCATTCATCTTACTGATAAACTTTATTTTCAAGATTGGTAAAGTTGCTGGAGGATATAATGGATGGCAGTCGGATACTGATCTTCATGGATACCAAAAAAGGATGTGATCAGATCACTCGACAGCTCCGCATGGATGGTTGGCCAGCCCTCTCAATTCATGGAGATAAAAGTCAAGCTGAAAGGGATTGGGTCCTCTCAGAGTTTAAAGCTGGCAAGAGTCCTATAATGACTGCAACAGATGTTGCAGCTCGTGGTTTAGGTATGAAGATGAAAACTATTAATGCTTCTTCAAAGACTTGGCAGAAATTCATTTACAATTAACAGCATTCAACATCAATTTGTTTTGGAAACAAACCGTTAACTTCATCTTCCTGTCAGCCCTGTCCCTGTTTAAGTATTCTTTTTCAATTCTATTGGACGGCTTTATGGTCCTAATCTACCCATAAATCCCCTCCCTTTTCAGCTGTATCTTATGTATTAGCTTTCAAAGCATGGAGGCTGTTTTTGCTCTGAGCATTTTTGAAAATTGTTTCGTTGATTAAATACTGATGCAGAACATTTCCCATGGCTCTTTGCTGTGTAATTTTCTATTCAAGGTCCACCTTTATTTATTTCTTATTTGCACTCAGTCTGTTTTTTGTTAATCCAGATGCTGCTACTTGGTCATTTTCACAAATTCGTTTTTTATTTATTGCCTTGCATAATCAGTGGTC
This sequence comes from Juglans mandshurica, assembly GCA_022457165.1. Taxonomy (NCBI): domain Eukaryota; kingdom Viridiplantae; phylum Streptophyta; class Magnoliopsida; order Fagales; family Juglandaceae; genus Juglans; species Juglans mandshurica. The sequence continues at coordinate 8,113,500 of CM039619.1, read as the reverse complement.
TGTAGATTGTGCTGTGAACATTACTTTAACCTAAATTGGTGTTATTTATCACCTTGATATTGCTTATGTCTATTTCCGAACTCGTTTTCATGTTTATGGATATTGCCCTTGAATTCCTCCCCTTCATGCATAATTGATTCAAGATTTTGGTTATTGACCATTCATGTTACCTTCTATGTTCGTAAGTGATACCACAAGACCCTGTGTATGCTCTGGTATGGAAGCAGAAAGCATTAGGTTATAGGTTCTCTTTTCTAAATAAGTTTTTGAGGCGAGAGGTTGCCAGTATACATCATTTCTTCTCTATGATTAATGTTGTCTGGTTTTGTGGCAGATGTGAAGGACGTGAAATATGTGATAAACTATGACTTTCCGGGTTCCCTTGAGGACTATGTTCACCGCATTGGTCGTACAGGAAGGGCTGGGGCAAAAGGAACTGCATACACTTTCTTCACAGCTGCAAATGCCAGATTTGCGAAGGAACTTATTAGCATACTGAAGGAGGCTGGTCAGAAGGTCAGTCCTGAATTGGCAGCAATGGGGAGTGGTGCACCTCCACTGACAGGTAAGTTGATGAGTTCGATATTAAAGAAACACACAATCACCCACCCACAGACGTTTGTTCGTGATCTGCATGTATTTGATGTAACTGGTTTCTGAAACCTTGTTTCTATATGTAATCAATCAATCAGGTCATGGGGGTTTTCGAGATCGTGTGAGGGGTTATGGTGGTGGTCGATCTTGGAGCTAATTGATGAAGGTAAACTATCGAAAAAGCCTGGCTATAAGTACCCATGCCTGGCACGTTGTATCTGGTGGGCTGGATTAAGAGTGCCTTGCATGACTAGAGTTTAGATGTCTCTGTCCAGTGGACTTCCACTTTCTGTTGATTTTCTGGTCAACTGCCTATAGGACTAACTGTAGATTCCCCCCCCCCCCCCCCCCCCCCCCCCCTCCCCCCCCTTTCCTTTTTAAAGTAGGGTGTTAGTATTGGACCGTGTAAGATAAATAATTGTCTATATCATTAAAGTTTTTGAGGCAAAATGCAATGAAACTTAAAAAAATTATTTATATTATTGTTGGACTTGGGATTTTTGCTTGCATTTAAACATGCACTAATCCCCTAGGTGCTGTCCCTCCTTTATCTTTGTACAATTCTTACCCAACAAAAGTCTTTCTTGCACTGTTGAAACTGTGTTTTCATTTTCTGCAAGCCCTATCAGTTTTTTCTTGGGAATTTATTCGTCAGTCTTCTTGGATTCATTGAGAGTATCGCCTTTACTGCTTGGTGCTCTAGTATTCTTTCGGAGGAACATGCCAATGGGGCCTCAGTATCACCTATTGTTCTTGGGGACGACGATTCGAGGACGGAAAAGGTGGGGATCATCTTTGATTCGTGCTGCATGGATGGTCATGACTGGCGATCCGAATTCTTTCATCTTCTTTATATATACATATATTTATATATATTAATGAAAGAAACACAGTTGAGCAGTTCACCATTCTCCCATTGATTGCTATGAATACAAGATACTTGTATTTCTTATGCACAACCATTCGGTCCAAATTCTTGTTCATTTTGGCACCAATTACTCATTGTCTAAGCAATTGCAATTATTTCTTGATTTGTTTCTTAAACTGTCATGTATGAAATTGATTATTATTTTGCAAAGAAATGGCCTATTTTTTCTTGGGAAGAGATGGGAAGTATGCTTAATGCCATTGGGTTGCCTTTTATTTTATTTTATTACATATATATATATATATATATATATAAGTGATTATTTGTTATTTATTAAACCTAATCATTTGTTATTTATTAGAATCCTTTCACTTTAATTTCCATTTATACAAACTCGATCTTTTACCAAGATGCATGTCAAATAGAAATTGAACTCAAGTTTATTTCTTGACACTTCATAGTTCATATTTTTTCATTTGATAAATAAACGGACAAGATCTTTTCTAGGAAATACATGGAAAATGAATCAAGTGTACGGGGAAGCGGGTTGATTAAAATTACATGCAACTACTTGGGAGTGTCGGGTTGGTATTTTAGAAACTCAAAGGTGCGGGAGAAAAATAAATTAATGTTATATGAGAAGTGCTACAGTAACAAAGAGATTTTATAAAAGTAAATTTATAAATTGATATCATTTTATATGATACATTAAATATACTTTATAATTAATAGAACTTTTTAATCTAACATACTACATTAAATCACGTGTAAATTTAATTTATAAGATTTTTTTATGACTAAAGTATTTCTCTTATATAACACAAGTTTCTTTTTTAAAAGAAAAATAAAATTTGAATCCATTATAAAAAATATATATAAATAAAAATTTTCAAGTGGATTCCACGCCCGTACAAATTATTCTGGTTCTCCTGAAACAAACGGTGGGAAGCAAATTGGAGGTGATCTGAAAAGTTCAAACAACAGTGACAAAACTAGATGGTGGTACGCTGAATCGCAGATAGGTGATCGAGAAAGTGTCGACGCGGAAAAGAATTTGGGAAGCGAATATGAGCGACGAAGCTCCAAAGCTTTACGCCAACAAACCCAAAAAAGGTCAACTTTCAGAAAACTCTCGCTATCTCTCTCTCTCTCTCCGTTTGTTTGTTTGTTTGTTTTTTTTTTTTTTTGTGGGCTATTGGTTTCTAAACCTTGAATGATTTCTTCACTTCACAAACAGCACAAGTGAAACAATTTCAAGAGCAGCAACAAAAAGCCCACGAGTTTTCTTCACCATCATCGTCGTCCTCATCAATGGGGCCTCAGTCTTCAGTTCCGCCACCTCAGCAGCCCCCAAAAGAGTCACTTGCTCGGCGTTACAAGTTCCTCTGGCCCACGCTCTTGGCTGTGAATCTTGCTGTTGGAGGTCCCTTTCTTTCTTCTATTCCTCAGCTGTATGATAAAGTTTATTTTCTTTTCTATCAGTTTCCTACAGTTATTTATTATATTGGTGTTTTGTTTGGGTGTATTGTATATAAAATGGGATGATGGATTTTTAGAATTCAGCTTGAAAGAATGATCTTTGTGCTTATTGACTGCTTTTTTTATATGTTGTTGGTGATGGGTATTCTGCTTTTTTCTTATTAATGGTTGCGGTCGGAAGGGAATGTGTTAAATGGGCTTGTGATGGATGTATGATTCTCCTTAGTTGAGAAATTGTGTGTGAATAATTTAAAAAAAAAAATGGTGTGTGAATGTGATTGTCCTTAGATATGATTGGTTATGTGATTGTAATTACAAGTTATTGCTCTTTGCTCGTCCTATGTGCTGAAAAGTTTAGGAATGTTCATGCTGAAGAGTGGCAGTAAATTTGGGGTTAATATATCATACTATTACTGAACGTATAAAAAAAAATATCATACTATTACTGAGAAAGTAAACTCTAGCACTGGACTTGATGATATATTTGTGACTCTTGATCAAATATCATGTGTTTCGAGAGTGTAAGATTGTTTTCATTTGTGTTAGGGAAATCAGTTCAAAAGAATCAAAACAAAAAGAAAGTAACGGGTGAAATTTTCATTCATTTCAAAATAATTAGGAAGGCAATGTAGTTACTAGTTTATGTTATAGATAGCTTACATGGTGATATATCATTTCGCCAATGCAGAGTTCCTAACAGACAGAGAAAATGCGGGGAGGGTTAATTGACTTTCTCTTGTTCTTTTTGGTTTAAGTATTTCAAGGCCTTGTTGTTGCCTTAAGCACAATCAATGGATCTTTCCCGAGATATCAGGGCTTTGTTGATTTCAGTTCTTCATTTTTGAATTGTAGATCAAAACCCATAGAAATTGTTTGATATGTATTGAAGACAATGATGGTGTGATACCCCATATGATATGGATAAGGGTAGGTGGTGTATGGAATCTCACATTGCTTGGGAAGGAGAAGTTCTTGCTCTTTATAAGGTTCTAATGGAGCTCTAATTGTATTATTGACTAGTCCTTTTAGAGTATAGGCCATATGGTTTGGGTCTTCCATTGGGGCGTTACAAATGGTATCAGGGCCTATCTCAACCAGAAATGTGGGACTTGAGCCGTGCCACCTACAATGGACAGGCCTGACGAGGACGTCGGGAATTTAAGGGAGGTAGATTGTAATACCCCATATGATATGGAGAAGAGTAGGTGGTGTATGGAATCCCATATTGCTTGGGAAGGAGAAGTTCTTGCTCTTTATAAGGTTCTAATGGGGCTCTCATTGTATTATTGACTAGTCATTTTAGAGTATAGGCCATGTGGTTTGGGCCTTCTATTGGGGCGTTACAAATGGAGAATTGGAAGAATACAATTTGATTGTCGAACTCCAGGATGGGAAGCCTAGAGGATTGGCCAGCCCTTGGCACTCCTTAATTGGTATCTTAGATACGTAATAGCTGTAGTAGTATCAGTGAATGCCCATGTAAAATGGGCCCAGGTTCTGCGTCAGCTGTGGATGTGCATGTGCATGTGCATGTAGACATCTTGCTTTTTCATTGTCCTTGTCATTGGACTGATGGAAACAACTGAATCATCGAAATCTATAATTTTCAAGTTAGTTGAAATTATGGAATAACTATCTTGAACCTTTTGATTTAGTCACTTGACAAAATTGTCTCTGGGGGTCTTAATGTGCTTCTTATCACTTTGAGGTTTGTGTGGACTTTATAGCATACGTCTTTGTGAGTACAAAGAAGAAAGACACAGGTGTTGTGGAAGAAGTTGCGATTCCAGCTTCAACAGAGGCTGCTACAACTGCTCCTGTTGCTGAAAAACCCTTACCTTTGGCAAACATAACAGAGTCTGTGAAGTCGAGGAAACCGGTTCCAGAGGATCAGCAGCGTGAACTTTTCAAGTGGTTATTGGAAGAGAAGAGGAAGGTTAAATCAAAAGATCCTGAAGACAAGAAGCGCATTGATGAAGAGAAAGCCATTCTCAAACGGTTTATTCGAGCAAAATCTATCCCAAGTGTCTAATTATTCAACAGCTGTTCTCAAATTTACAGATTACTAGAAATGATTTTATTTTGTATTTTTTCATGTTAATTGTCATGGTGTTTTATAGTTGGGTTGAAGATTAATGCTGGAATTTCATCTGATTCCATCAAAGTTCTTGAAGTCGTGAAGTGCAATACAAAGATAATGTTTAATGTTGATGCTGATCAGTAAAACATAGAACCAACTTCTATCTTCCCTGCTCTGCTAATAGGCCTGTATGTGGTCCGACCAACTTTCTTGGTTGTTTTTATGTTTTTCTTATACTGCATTCGTTGGCTTTGAATATTTGGGACCAGTCTATGTTTATCTAGGTTAAAAAAAACACTATCCACTATAACAATTCCAGAATTTCAAATATTTTACAGATCCTTTATAAAGCTATGGAGGAGAAAATATACACTCCATGCTTAGCTGTCTGTATAATTTACTAATACTCCATCATTGACATTTAGGAAGGTGGAAGTGAATTAATGAAACTTTTCTTGTCATACCTGCTTCAGTTTGTCTCTGCAGGCTCATATCATTCTCATTGCAAGAGAGAACTACAGTTTCATTTACTGGCCTATTCTGGAAGTTCCAAGTTGTGGAGATTCCACGCCCAGAAGAAAAAATTAAAATAAGTAAATAATGGTGAAGTTTCAAATGGGCCTAACGAGCACATGCACAATTGCCGTAGAGGTCGTGGAGACCCCCCCAATCTGCATACCGATAGTTTATGTTTCAACCAACAAGTGAGCTTTCCTCTTCTAAATTTACACATAAAGTTAGTAAAAAATATATAATATATCTAAAGGTTCCCAAAACTCGGAGAAATGGTGGAATGGAGAGAGAGCAATTTGATGTAATGATGATATTTGATTAAAGTAGACATTTTTAAGTAAGATACTTAAATCATAAGTTAGGTAATTTGAAACAAAGAGATAAAGCAAAACAGAGGAATGGAGCTTAGCATTTAAAAAATAAGCAATCAAGAAATGGGCCAAAGTGGGAACTGAATATTTTTTTAATTATAGTCAAATAGAGATCTTGAAAGTTCTTGAAATAGATTAATTTAAGCCTGCTCCTGAAAAAGATGGGCCCTGTTTTTCTTCATTTGCTTTACTTCGCATTTGGGACGCACCGGTATTTGTGCTCATAGAAGATATTGCCAATTACTCTTCCACCTCTGAGTAAGAGAATTCCATACAATAATTTAACTGTATTTGTTGGCAGAGAGGCACAGATACATGTGGCCTCTACCATATAAAATGAGAAAGGATGGGAACGAATGTGACATGAGAGGCTGGCCTTGTGTATGCAGCAGGGGGGGGGGGGGGGGGGGGGGGGGGAGAGAGAGAGAGAGAGACAAAAGTTGTGAGGCAGGGGATGATGATGGAGGATTGTGGTTGGATTTATTGAGTCTCACATGAATGCACGAGGCCGCCCAGCTGCCACTGCCAAAGGAAGGAAGGGGGGGACTCCAAAGAACAATCATGCATTTGTGGGGACTTCTCACTCTTTTGTATATCTATGTACTGAACAAACTTATCATAACATTCACGAAAGAACTTTTAAGATTATTCCTCTCTGAACTTTTTAACCTCTGCACAGATGTACGCTAGTGCTCAAACTGAAACCCAGCTGAACAAAATCGGTCATTTGGTCAAATACACAGTATATAATCATTTCTAGGTTACTTCATTCTCTATTCTGGGTGGGATTATTGGTCAAAATGACAAGATTTAACTTTATCTTAAATTGGGTCGTTCTGTCTTTCTTACCAGGCTGCCAACCTCAACCCAATAAAACCTAGCTAAGCTTCTGACCCATTGTTATGATAGAAAAATGGTCTTAAATTCGATTCTTACTGTTGACAGAAATGTGAAGAAGTTGAAAAATGTGTCGGTCAGGCTTCCAACGCCACCCTAATAAAACCTGGCTGACTACAAGCCTCCAACCTTCTGTAAATCCAGCACCAAGACAAAACCTGCCTATAAAATGCAAATCTTTAAATTTATGCCCGCCCCAATACAAACATTTCATGTTCTACACTAAGTTGGCTCTAACATCTCTCTCTCTCTCCGCACGCGTGCTTGTACGCATGCATACTTATTCTTTCAGCTTAAAAATGTTAGTCATGGCTGTGGTCACCATGATTAAGCATATTTAAGGCAAAGCTTAGAGACAGAAAGGGAGAGAAACAGAGAGAGACCGTGCATGCGGGAAATTTATCCATAATGGACACCATGTGGCTTGTGTTAGGGACATCAATTTTCTTTTCCACCATAATTCTCTACAGGAAAAGGTTTAGATCACTCAGATCATTACACAGCAGCACACTTCCTTTAGGCAGTCTTGGATGGCCTCTTATAGGGGAAACAATTGAGTTTGTGTCTCGTGCTTACTCTGACCGCCCCGAGAGCTTCATGGACAAACGTCGCCGCATGTAAGTGTGATTATATAGTATATGAGCAGTACCCGGATCATTACTACTTTCTCTTAATTGCACCATCAAATCATGCATTATTTTCTCATGATTTAGTTTAACATGATTCAAATCTATGCTTCTGTAGTATAAATATATCAACATTTGTAATTATAGCCGCTCTTAGTTTTTGTTTTTGTTTCTTTACTTGTTTGTGCACTAACAAAACAAAATTATGATCATCTAAAGCTAATATTCTACTTTGCTTAATTTTGTAGATATGGAAAGGTGTTCAAGTCACACATATTTGGAAGTCCCACTATTGTTTCGACGGATGAAGAAGTGAATAAATTTGTTCTGCAAAGTGACGCAAAGGCTTTCGTCCCGTCTTACCCCAAATCACTTACGGAGTTGATGGGGAAGTCTTCTATTTTGCTAATCAATGGGAGCTTACAAAGGAGACTCCATGGACTCATAGGAGCCTTCTTCAAGTCACCACATCTCAAGGCTCAAATTACAAGGGACATGCAAAAGTATGTTCAAGAATCAATGGCAAATTGGAAAGATGACCATCCCATATACATACAAGATGAAGCCAAAAATGTTAGCTCTCTCTCTCTCTCTCTGATCTCTCTGTGCCATTAATCTATATGGATTTGGGAAGTGATGAGTTCCTATCATTTAAGTTGGAGTCTATATTTTTCTTCCTCCAAGTTTAAGGTGATTCCTTGACAAGAATACTCTAATATACACAATAAAACAAGTACTTAAAGATGCCACCAGCTCTCTTGAATCTATATATATATATATATATGCTTCTACCATGTTTAAGATGTTTTATGAGAAAGTTAGCTAGAGCTCCTCTTTCTCTCTCTCCTCCCGATGGAATCGTCCATGAGTGAATTAATAATCTCTCTGGATCCTACTAACTAATTAGGTTCGAAGAATATTTTAGTTTAAATTAAGGAATCCAGTTGTCTATGGGGTTCACAATAATTTTGCATGAATCATATTGTTTGGAAAATTAGATTCATAATTATTGTGTTACCTGGTCTTTTTGAAAAGTAACTAAGATTGCCCTGTCTGTATCCAGATTGCCTTTCAAGTACTAGTCAAGGCATTGATTAGTTTGGATCCCGGTGAAGAAATGGAGCTTCTAAAGAAACAGTTCCAAGAATTCATCTCTGGCCTCATGTCTTTACCCATAAACATTCCGGGAACTACGCTCTACGGATCACTACAGGCAAGTTAATTAGTTAACTCATTTGTCTACATGTTGTTATTTTCTCTAAAAATATTGATCCATCCATCGATTAACTTCAGGCAAAGAAGAAAATGGTTAGTTTAGTACAAAACATAATCCAAGCTAGAAGACAAAGTGTCCTGATCTCCACGGTTCCAAAAGATGTGGTAGATGTGTTGCTCAATGATTCAAGTGAACAATTAACAGACGATCTAATAGCAGATAATATGATTGATATGATGATACCGGGAGAGGATTCAGTGCCGGTTCTCATGACTCTAGCCATAAAATACCTCTCGGATTGCCCCACTGCCCTACAACAGTTAACGGTATGGAAATTTTCTCTCTTTTTAATATAATGGAGTTAATAACCAAATTACCACACTCAATCTGCACTAATATTCAAATATGCTGGCTAGCTAACTGGTTTCAACACAGTTTTACTCGATCGTACTTTTTACTTGGAGCTGTCAGCTGCATATATACATCCTTTTCGGCTAACCCGATTTGCCTAGACTTACTTTTTGTAAAGTTATGAGATTTGAGTCCAATTTTTGGTCTGCTTTTGCATGTCCTTTTCGATTTCTTTTTCATTTCTAGCAGTACTGCTTAATTTCTTTCCAGAAATGCTAAATGACCCGAAAATATTTCCGAAGATGTGTCTCGAAACCTTTTTTTTTTTTACTTAGTGATTAATGAAGTATTTTTTAATGATGTTGTGAATTTTTTATTTTTTTATAAATGTTTATGATGATTAAAAAAATACATGAAATAAAATAAATAAAAAATAAAAAAAATACTTTTTACCTGTTCGGTGGACTTTCGGCAATCTACTGATAGAAGTGGAATCAACAGAATATATATACATATATATATAGTAGTTATGTGACTGCAGTAAGTCATGATCATAATCAACAGAATCAATATTACATTAATCGTACTTAGAAATTTGTTTTGATGTTATTTTTCAAAATAATCATGTGCCTTTGATAATTAGAGGAAAATAATACCATGCAGCCTGCCTTTTGGAGGAGACCTGTAGAGATTTTCTTCAAAATTAGTGCTTCTAAATCATTTGGTCGGCCATTATTGGGTTAGGGAGACATTAATTGCATGCACGTACGTGTGGTTTCTTATCAAGATTTATTGGTTCCTATTTATTAGTTATAGTCGGGTCCTTGTCGATCGTCATCTAAATCTTGATACATGATCTGATCAGGACGAAAACTTGAAGCTGAAAAAACTCAAAGCTCAGCTCGGACAGCCTTTGTGTTGGAGTGATTACTTATCATTGCCATTTACACAGAATGTAAGTTTTATATATCCTTATATATAAGATCATAAAAGACTAAAGGAAAACTAAATAACCCATGCACTCATTATAAAGTAATAATACCATGTTTTTCTATTCATGATCTATAGGTGATTACAGAAACTCTAAGGATCGGAAACATTATAATTGGTGTGATGCGAAAGGCCATGAAAGACGTGGAGATAAAAGGGTATTTGATACCAAAAGGATGGTGTTTTTTCTCATATTTTAGATCGGTTCATCTTGATGAAAATCACTATGACTGGCCTTACAAGTTCAATCCATGGAGGTGGCAGGTATATATATATATATATATACACATATGGATCAGGACCCATTCTTTTCTTTCCCTTTTTAATTTGGTTAATTAATTTCTTGTGTTCATGCATTTGATCTATTAATTTAGTTTCAGCTTTGAGCTTTTAGTAATGGCTTTGGGTTCCGGACAGGACAAAGACACTAGCACTTGTAACTTTACTCCTTTTGGAGGTGGGCAAAGGCTATGTCCTGGCCTTGACTTGGCCAGGCTGGAAGCTTCCATCTTCCTGCATCACTTTGTCACTCAGTTCAGGTAATGATCAGAATTCCCCCAACTCCCATTTCACCAATGGTACTGAACTTTTAAACCCATGAAAATAATTTCATCTTCTTTGTTCAATCAATTTATATCATTGAACTCGTTTGTTATTTTATCCACGTGGAGAAAAACAAAAGATAAAGCAGCTAGATTTGTAAATCGGCATTGATGGAAAGCTGAGATAATGATGATCATCTAATTGGTCCCAATTCATATCCCACCACAGTACAGCTAATTAACAACGACGTCGTAGCTACATCAGCTGTGTGTGCCTGACATGCAGAAATAACCTAAAAGAAACGGAGGGACCCCTATTTCGGGATAATGTTCTTTCATTCTTAAAGCTGTTGATCTTAGTTCAAAAAAATCCTTTTGCATCTTTATAGGAGAAATAAGCGGAAGTCCAATATTGTGAAGGTTAATGTCATGACAAAACAGTACTGCATTTCTTCTACACTTTTTACGCATCTTAGCAAAGACAAAACATAGCAAAAAACATCACACTTTCTGTCATTTTTTTTGGCTTTCTCAGTTTTTAGTAAAGGCATCTTTTTCATACTTTTTTGAAAGAGTCCTCTCCATACTAGATTCCAAATCATCCTTTGGCCGGCATAGACCACATGATCAGAACCATTAAAAATAGATTCCACAGATCTTTCCAAAGTGGGACGTCGATCGGTATAAAATTATAAAACCAAGCTAGTCTCTCTGCGTTACCTGCACGCCTTTTACTGCAGATCAGGATCAGCAAAGACAAGACCATATATGACTGAGCTAGCTAGTCCTTGTACATACCATTAGAAAAGCCATCATAAATATATATATAATATATATATGTATGTTTGACGTACATTTTCAGGATTTTTCCTTAGTCAAGCGCGTCGAAAACATGATTCTCGAACAGTTCACAGTTCGTGTCTTCGTCTGCAGTGATAATTATTTGCAATAAAGTGACAGATCACACACACACATATAATATATATATAGGCAGGCAGCGACTAATAATTCATGTATATATTAAAGAAACGAGGCTATGGTCAATCTAGAGTAGTTAAATCAACGTAGGAAATTAGGGTTTAAAGTTTTGCTTGACTTGGAAAAAATACATCATCTTTTGGTGGTCTTGTCCATTGACTGCCTTCCTTTTTAAACAACTTACCAATTACTTTTACATAATCAATAACTATTTAATATCTCATCTCATCGGGTTGTGCATATGAATTCCTTTACACGCTCCAAGCTAGCTAGCCTGCATTTTATAATTCTTGATCGATAGTCAAACAATGTTTTGACCGACCGATTTGAGTGTTGGACAGAGGCATTTAAGAGTGTACTTGATAATTAGTGTTTGATCATGCATGGAGTTTTGAATATATATAGGTTTCTATCTTTAATTTTCTCCATGCAGGTGGGTGGCTGAGGAAGACACAATTGTTAACTTCCCCACAGTGAGAATGAAGAGGAGGATGCCATTGTGGGTCAAGAGGAGAGGGAACCCTTGAGCCAGTTGCTTTGGCTCCCAATGGGAAAAATCTCAAGTAACTTCGATACGATGGTAACCCAAATAAAAAAAAAACATCATGCAAGAAGACAGAGAAATGAAAGGGAGAAAGAGTTGGCCACAGAGCCCACAAGTGTGGGGGCAATCACAAGCTGACACCTTTGTCATCTTCCACATCTACTTGCACATTATATATATCGATAATGAAAATATTTTAGCCACAAAATAATTATACAAAAATAAATTTACAAATTGATGTGACATGAATGGATACATTAGATTATAAAGTTACTTTTATTATAAAGTAGATCTAACGAATTCCATGAAACCACATCAATTTATGAGTTTATTTTATGTAATTTCTTTGTATCTGTAACAGTTCTCTATCGATAATAGGAGTACAAACTTTTGTAGAACCCAAATTATTCACGGGTTTTTTTTTTCTCGCTTCTAACTTTTTTTTTGTTCTTTTTCCTTTCTTTTTAACTGAGCAAGAAAGTTTAATATGCCAAGCAATATCCTCCATTAAAGTGTCTGTTCAATCGAAATAAAAGGGGAAACCAAGGGAGCTACTTTTGGCTTTTGTTTCTTAGAACTATTATTATTATTATTATTGTAATTATTTTTCTATAATTTACAGAGGCAACTTTTGATAAGGTAGTGGGCGGAGATAATGATTTGTGTGCATGCATGGGTCCCAAAAACCAAAAGCATTTTTCAGGACAACTAGCGCGCGCGGCATTCATGTATTTAAATTAGCCATTCACAGTAACGCGCGGAGGAGATTGGATGAGAATGGTGTGAGGCCGGCCGGGGATCAGCTAAATTCCCAAGAATTAACGAAAATCCACCAAACTTTTTCTGCGAAACTTGCTGATCCATTAATGGGCCGAGTTCTTGAACGTTGAGGTTTGAGAAGCAAGACGGTCGAAATCCAGGCGTTTTGGATTTGAGTAGCTCTGTATTATACGTTATAATACTAATTTTTGTTACTTTTCTTTTAAAATTTAAAAGAAATGACATATAAAAAAGTAAGTACATTTAAAATTTTTTAATAATTTGGATGGGAGAAGTGAGATTTAGGACTCGAGCTCGTTTGATTATATAGATAAGATGAGATGAAAAATCTATAAATAATAATGAAATAATTTATGAATAGTAAAAGAAAAATGATATTTGTAATAGTAAAATGCGTAAGCGTCGCACAAATAGTTAAAAAAAATGATATTTATAGTAGTGAAGTGCATAAACGTCGCATATTCCTTTTAAAAAAGTGAGTAAATATAGGATTCACATAAAAAAAACTATTTTTTTAATATTGGAATCCATTCTTTTTTAAAATGATTGTCCGACGCTTGTATATTCTACGACTATATCTAGTATTACTCATAGTAAAATGGTTTGAATTAAGATTTTTATGAAGTTTTAGAAAAATGAGATAAAAAAATTGAATAAAAAAATTATAAAGTTAAAATAGGGTTAGAATATAATTTTTGTTTTGAGATTTGAAAAAATTAAATTATTTTTTGTGTTTTATTTGGAAGTTTGAAAAAATTGAAATGATTATGTAATAATTAAATGAAAAAAATTAAAAATTTGAAATTAAAATATATTTATTTTGTAAATAGTATTTAGATGCTGAGATGATGTGATGGTATGATGTGATGGTTTGAAGGCCTTGTTTAATCGTACGTGTCTTCTGAACATTTGCCATCTTGATTTTGATGGATCATACGTAATTTCTCTAGCTTATTAATAATATATGCATATAATGAGTCTCGCAAACTTTTGGTCCTTGTCGGTACGCTTGCACGTACGTGTTTCCACAAAAAATACGGTGCTATATATTGTGAAGTTGGTACTGATATGTTTTTTTGTACAAAAGTTGGTACTGATATTAAAAAGAAAACGGGTCATACTTACGTGTTATATTTAATTTTTGTTATAAACAAACTCAATACGTACGTGTCACATAATACGATGAAAGGGACACATGTAGTACCCCTACCATATTTTTTATAATATGATAACAATTTATTTGCAAGATGAACTTAGGTTGTATTTAGATATTCAGCTGAGTTGAGTTCTATATGAATAAAAGTGAGTTGAGAGGGTGAAGTGAGTTCTGTGAGGTCCATCTAAGATGAGTTTAGATGTATTTGAATGTTAAGATGTGTTTAGATGTATTTATCAGAAATTGAAAACGATTGTGGGTCTCACATGTAAATAGATGTTGAGTTGAAAAAGATTTTAAGTCTCACATGTAAAGAGGTTTTAAGTTGAGATGAATTTAATAATTTAAGAGTTGAGTGTTTGAATGTTATAAGAGGTCTAAATCTAAACCGAACTCAGCTAAATTGATTGCAGTCTAACAATCAAACGAGCTAAAAATTTGAATTCTATCTCTAATTTAACTCGTTAAAGTATTAATGATATGTATTCCATATTAACTTACAAAAAAAAAAAAGTTTTTCATAAAATAAACAATTCGATAATTTGACATTAAAGAAAATCCAAATATTAATGATTTAGTTCTCTCTGTCCTCATCCATTCCCCATAAGATCATATGGACCCATAAAATCCCAATTAATCGTTCTATAATATTGGGGCACTACACAATAATATTTCCATATCTCTCTTCGTGTGATTAATCAAGCTGGATCCTTAATTACTTCGTCTTAATTTGTGAATACAATATGAGCTATGGGGTCAATACTTTTTAAGGCCACAATGGTCGTGAATATTTTGCTTTTACATGCATTTGTCTTTATCGTACTGAATATTCATCATGGGTGTCTTCACGCTTTGATTTTACATTTTCCTCAGCTATATATGTATTTCTCTTCTTGCGATCATAGAGATATGTGTTCTGAACTGTATAAGATCGGATAACGTTATTGGCTTGATGAAAATAACAAATCGCTTTTAGAGCTTCGGTTTACACTTTACGGAAACCGTCCCATTTATTTTCAACCTATTAAAGCGACTTTGTCAATTTATAAAATTATATACACGCTGACGTTGGTGGCTCATGATGAGAGTTAGAGCGATAAACAAAAGAGTGTAGGTATAAATTAGTTGGGCAGGTCTTGCATAGGCTATTTAAAAAGAAAACGTAGATCTTAATAAAAAATATATTTTATCATTGTGGGTTACATTCTTTTATAAAAGGTGTAAAGATTATATATTTAGAATTTAGTTCTTCTAGAGATAGTCAGGGCGCACAATCTATGAGGAGTCAGCTGACGTCAGCCATTATATTTAGAAAAAAAAAATGAAATAGACGAAATCTGAAAGAAGAGATTTGAGTTTGCGTCATGTGGTCTTTAGCTTGTTCTTCAAACAGAGCTTGTTCTTCACATCCGCCTTCATGCACTCAAACTTGTGAGTTTCATGCTTTTGACTTTTTGACCCAGTTTTTGTTCCCATGGCCTATGGATTTCCTCAGGTTTGCTCAAGACCAATTTTCCTTTTGGGTTTGTCTTGTTTTGGCCGTTGGAGATCTTCTCCAGATTCGAAGTGTAAAAAACCCATTAATTTTGCATTACAAATAAAAGAAAAGTAGTTCAAAAAGTAGAGGAACGATATGATCTTTATTTTTGTTCGAGACCGGACCTCTTTCTCTGTGGAAAATTGCAATTTGAAGACTCTTCAAACAATAATTTACCTTTTCATGAACTGATTTATCAATAACATTAGAGTATTATGTTTTTCTTAAAAAAAAAACTATCTTCATGGCTTGGAAGATGTGGGGAAGACGAGGGAGAGGCAACGTTTCGTGGTCTTCATGTGGGTCGTCATGTGGGAAGAAGAGGAGTTTGGTGGCTCGGAAGATGTGGGGAAGACGAGGGAAAGGCAGAGCTTCGTGGTCTTCGATTTCGTGGGGAAGACGAAGGGAGGGAGATTGGAGAGCTGAAGAGTTCGATTTCGTGGGAAAGTTGAAGGGAGGGATACTGGAGAGACTGAAGAGTTGGTCTGAAGAAGTGACTCGATTTCATTGGGGGAAGACAAATGGAGGGAAGGCAAATGTGAAACGCATCGTTTTGTCACTATATCAAACGAATCGTTTCATTTCCACGGGGGCAACGACTCCCCCGCAGTTACGCAACCCGACTGCCTTAAGCATTTTTTTTTAGAATTTGTACAAATCATTACTCATAAATAAACAAGACAATTTCAAAAGTATATCAACCTAATTAAACTCGAATTTAACTTGTTTATTAAATAATCACTCACTAGTACAGAATTATGAATAGCTATTAAGCTATCTCGTATAAAAGTTTGGGTCGACTCAATTTATATAAGTGCTCACATAGGTTTAAAATAATTTTGTATTTATCCTTTGATTATATTTATATTTATAATGAGAATATCTTAAAAAATTAAAAAAATAAGAAGAAATTATGTTCCATTACATATTCCTTCAAATCATTTTGAACATAATCGTTATATATTATATATCTGATATTGACAATGTGGAGGGATAAAATGTTAAGTCCAAGATTGGCCAAGCTAATGGCCACATTAGAAGCCAAGAAAAAAGAATAGGAACGGGAAACAAGGGGGGACATGGAGCAAGCAGGTGGCAAGGGTTTCAAAGCAAGTCAAAGGGAAAGTGGGAATGTAAGGGGAGCTGACACACACAAAGGGGTTCGGTCCCATCACTGTCGACTGGCACATGTAACAAGGAGATAGATAAAAGGCCTTCAACCAGATGATCAGTAGACGACTTCGACTTCTTTGTCTTCCTCTTCTTCCTCTTCTTCTTCAACCTCAAAAAATAGAGCTTCAAGGGATTTTCTTATCCAACAAGTGAATCTCCAGCTTTCTTTGTACAGTGAGATGTGAGGGACCATGAGTGACTATAATCAAATACATTATAGTGGAAACTCTCATTTCCAAACCTCCGTGGACGTAGACCTAATGTCAAACCACGTAAATCATTGTGTCTCTCCCTCTTTATTTTCTCTACACTTATCTGCCATGAATGTACACATCGTCATCGTACAGCCGCACCGGAACTCTATCGGGGGCTCCAAACAACACTGACCAAGGCCCAATCTACTCAGTGGGCCGGGAATGACTCTTTCTCTCATTCCGGCCTGTTGTGTGATTTTTACAGTATCAACAGTGGCGCCGTCTGTGGATCTGATTTCCTCTCTCCGTCAGAAGTGGGAGAATGACAATTTTTCGATACACTGAATAAATCATCAGACGAACAGATAATACCCTCCCAAATGAGTATTCTCAATTTTCTTAACTTTTACATTTATGAAAAATGGGCGGATAGTGGGCGAGGAAAGACTAAATCTTTCTTGCCCAGGCCTACACTCAAATCACTCTATCACATAAAAAATACACTGCTCAGGTACTTATACTTCCAAGTCATAAGTGGACAAATGTTGTGCACTTAGGTGCACAGTAGCCACGAGACAGAGTGTGGTACACAGGTCGGCACTGTGCCATGCACATTGGACGTGCATGCATGCACGTCCACCATGCATACATAGTGATCGGGAGCACGCCGAGATGCACTCGAGTCCCACGGCACCGCGCCGCATGGCCAGTTGAGCCACCGACGGTCATCGCCTGTACTACCGACGGTTTCTGGCTCGGCGACCATGGCCTTGTCCCTAGGGGTTGCGAACAGTGCCCCTGCACACCACATTCGAGTGTGCAAGGGGATCACTGCATGACTCCATCGTGCCATTGCGGGAGAGGGCGCCGACATCCACCACATGGGTTGCTGGCATTGTCTGCTTCCACCGGTACCTCACCGACACCCCCGTAATGGAGGTAGTTTTGCCGCGTGCGCATCCCGTGTGGTGAAAATACACAGCCCAGCCCCGTCGTCGCGCGGCTGGGCTGCCTGCAACTGGCCAACGGTTTGCCGGTGCTGTCTGCCGCCTCTAAGATGGTTACTGACCACCCCAGTCGACTAGTAGCTGCAGCTAGCCATGCACACCGTGCACAACAGTCAAGGCCAAACTTGGCCCCACGCAGCCCAGAACTTGGCCCCACCCGGAAGCTCGCGACAATTTTCCATGAGCCAGCCTGACCTTTCGGCGGTCACCACTTGGGCCATTGAGGGTTTCTATCTCAAACTGGCCTACCCCCACCGTCGGACTCTGACTGCTCTTCACCTAATGAGAGCACAGTGACGTGCACTCAAGGGGCTAACGTCAGCTAGCCGTGAGTCGTTGACCCTGCTGGCGGCCACCAAGTGGCCTCCCGACAGTTTATGTTTCCAATCAGATGTCCCCCATTGATGGCTCATGGCTCGTCGTAGCCAACTCCATGTTCACCTGCTCGGCGAGCCCATTTCTTGCATGAGGCTCGACACAGTGCCCACTTGCCCAGCTCCTCGGCCACTCAACTCGGACCAGACCACTCGCCACACGAGACTCAACTAACAAGCATGCATGGGCTCAGACCTAACCATTCACCACACGGGAGTCAGCCAGCGAGCATGCATGGGCTCTGACCATACCACTCTCCACTCGGGACTAGGGGTGAATTCGGTCCAGTCCGGTCGGTCCCAAGGAGGTTTTGTGGACTGGATCGGACCAATTGGATTCAGGGTTTTCTCACCCTGGACTGGACCAAATAGGCATAAGGACTGGTCTGGTTCGGTCCAATTCGGTCTGGTCCGGTCGGTCTTATTCGGTCCAACCCTATAGCTAATGGTCCAATAGCCCAATCTTATTCCTATGTTTTTTCGGCCCAATAGTGAAAGTCCACTAACATTTTATCTAATTTGAAGCCAAAAAATATAAAAAAAGAACTTGAAGGGAAAATAAAAATAATCATAAAAAAAATTGTCAATATACAATAAATTTGAATAAAAGGTTTTACTACAAAAAATAAATTATGTCTATATCCATCAGAAACTTCAAAAAATGAATAGCTACTTGATTTTCTTACCACTAATCCATCCAAACAATTTAAACAAGGTTAAAACTAAAAATTATACTAGATAATGAAAGAAAACCGAAATAACATTCGTAAGCAAATTTGGCTTCTAAAAGAAAGAAAGAGAAATAAAATCATTCCCAAGCATAGATAATGAAAACTAAAAATTATACAAGTCCCAAAAAACTGAAAAATTAAAAGCTCTAAATACAATTTACATCAATACAAATTATACAATTATTCTCCTGGCAGCTCCTAAGTCCTAGCCTCTACATCTTTTGGCTTGACATATTTTTCAGTTTTCACAGTACGTTGTAAAGTGTAAACAAAGGAATTATTAACAAATAGCAAAGGTGAAAATTGAAAACTAACAAGCTAAAACAAATTCACCTCATTAACTTGCATTGGTTGTAGACATTGTATTTGAAGCCTCTATAGAATTGTCACCGTCTCGAACAAGTTCTATACAATAAAGAAACAAAACAAATTATATAAATTTACATAACATATAGTATTATAGATCATAAAAGTTATAAAATGAAGTAAGTAAGAAACATACCTAACTACCTCTCAAAATCCTCCACCTCATCCATTAAAGTCCTAAGGTTGATTGGAATTGAAGAAGAACGAAACCAATTTTGTGTACAAATGAGAGCCTCAACCATCATCGGAGATAAACTAATTTGAAAAGGATCAAGGAAACGACTCGTCGTGCTAATTGTAGATTCAGAGGCCACTGTAGATACCGGTATTGCGAATACATCTCGTGCAACTTTTGAAAGTACACGATATCTAACTGAATGAACCCTCCACCAAATAAGAATGTCAAAACATGGGAATGTCTCCTCACAACTTTCAGCTAGGTATCTTTCAACCTCATTCTTGTTCCTCAAAGAGTTTTCCGACTATAACCGTTGCTTAAATATGACCATTCTTTCTACCGTCCTATCAACTCTACCACTACCACTACCATATGTAGAATTTACTTCTTCATGTGGGAGACTTGTGCGCTGTTGTTGTAGGTCAGAATTGTTGTATTCCTCATTATCAGCATATGCCTTATACATGCGGGTTAAAACATTTTTCACCTTCCAACTCAAATCAACCGATTTTGTGGGATCATTGGCATACATGCATTCCAATGCAAAGTCAAAATAACGTATCTTATACCGAGGATAAAGAATAATCCCAACAAATAACAACATATTCATATTATCTAAGTCGCCCCAATATTTGTCAAATTTTTTCTTCATATTTGTGGCCATTAATCTCACCATGGGGCTTCCTACTTCACACTCCACTTCAATTGCATCGGATATTTTAACTAACTCCAGAAAAAATGAGTTGCAAGTTACATATTGATTCCCCGAAAAAGATAAAGTTGCATCATGAAATAGTTGAAGAAACCTTACAAATAACTTTACTTTCTCTCAATCGTTATTATTGGGAGGCCTAACTTCTTTAATGTTCTCATATTCACCACATCACCAATTTAGTCATCATTGTCTCCAACACTACTAAGGAACCCCGAATCTTCTTCTTCCAACCGTTCAAAAGCTTTTCGAAATTTTAAAGCCCCCTCCAACATAAGATAGGTAGGAGTTCCACCTAATCGGTACATCTAAACAAATGCGACTTTTGTTTGCAATTTCTTTCAACCCAATACACTTCTTAAATATAGTCCACATTTGAGGTAAGGACTTAACATATTTCACAATACATCTCACCTTCACAATAGACTCATCAAATTCCCTCAATCCCTCTTGGAAGATTAAGTTTAGGATGTGGGCACAACACCGAACATGCAAGAATTCATGTTCCAAAATAGTGTCCTTCCTATACTTGGTTTTTTTCTTCAAATAAGAAACTACTCCGTTATTAGAATTTGCATTATCAAGTGTGATTGCAAGTACTTTCGGTCTCCCCCAATCATGCAAGCACATCTCTATGGCCCTACCAAGTGTATCACCTTTGTGATTCTCAACCAAACAAAAAGAAAGAATTATTTTGTGTAGTTTCCAATTATCATCAATAAAGTGTGCAGTGAGACACATATAGTTGAGGTTTTACACGGATGTCTATGTATCCATGGTGAAGGAAACTCAATGCCCTTGAAGAGCACTTCTAAACTTATTTTTTCCCTTATATACACACTAAAGCAATCATTCGCAACCGTAACACGGGATGAAATCCCTACGCACTTAGGGCAAACAACGAGCATAAACGTCTTAAAACCCTCCCCTCCAACGAACCTAAATGGCAACTCATCAAAAATAATCATTTCTGCTAAGGCTTGTCTGCAAGCCTCAACACTAATGCTATGGGTACAAATCCCCCACTACCACTTCCTACACCCGCCTTCCAATCAATAGTAGTTTGGGATTTATTTGTCTTATTCAATGGACATTTCTTACATTGTTTTTCAATGTGATACTTCATGGACTTTGTACCGTTGGTCTTCGTATCACATGCATACTAAGCACCACAACAATTACATGCAGCCCTAGGTTTACTTAGATCACCTTTTGGTATTTTTGTAAAGTGATCTCAAATCATTGACCTAGGTCTACCACTAGCACTCGGTTTAGTATTAGCACTTACATTGGGTGGGAGTGGAGGAATGTCTTGCCCATATGTAACCTGTGTTGACTTTACATCATCTGTAGTAGAATCTTGTAGAATCCATTCTGGAATAGAGTCCATCTAGAAAAGAAAGAAAGGGAATTAAATAAAAATAACATACTGACTTGGAAAATTAATTGCCAATGATAACCCATATCAAGAAAAGGAAAAAGAAAGAAAGGGAATTAAATTTTCATTTAAAGATAGCAACTCTACTGACTTGGCAACTCTACTTCAAAGAATAAAAGGGAATTAAATTTTTACTTTAAAGATAACCCATGCAATCTTGCAGGTGCTTTTTAATCCAAAGATCATCTCATGTGCTTTTTAATCCACGAAAAGTGTATGAATTTTAATTTGGAAAGTGTATGAAAAAGCCATGAATGATCATTTGAGAAAGACAAAAGTCAGTTCTAAAATGTTTTTACATAATCAAAGCCTTCATATTCCTGCATGCAATAACTTCTACTTTGCCATTTATGAATTAAAGCAAAGAACCGTTATGAGTCAATGGCTTTTTAGCATGCAATTTAATTAATAAAATGGAAAAATACCAATTACTAAATTCAAGAACATGATATATTTCTTTTGTTTATAATATTCTTTCATTTGCAAGCAGGGTATTAAATCACCACAGCCAACCAATGAAGACAAAGAGTAAGGACTGGTTCAAAAGGAGTGGCAATAAAGGGCCAAAGGCTACCTACTAAGGTCTCCACAGAGAAGGTCCTAAAGAAATTAATATCTTAGAGCTGCCTAATAGTAATAGTTGTAGCTATTTTTGGCAAAATTTATCTATTTCGAAGATGGTGTACCATGTACATGTCTCTAAAGAAATATACAGAGAGAGAGAGAGAGAGTACCTCATGCGACTGAGGGGCTACCGGCTGAAATTTTCAGGGGACCCAACAGAGGGGCTAGGCTGTTGGAGAGGGGAGCTGTTGCGCGGCTGCTAGGGTTTTGGGACTCGAGAGTTTGAAGTGAAAACTGGGGATGTGTGGCTCGTTGGGGGGGGGGGGGGGGATAACTGGGGACGTGGGGGTGACGAAACGGCGCCATTTGGGATTTGAACCCAAACAACGCCGTTTAAGTAAGCTTTTGTTTTTTTAAAGGTTGCGTGAAACAACGCCGTTTAAGTCCAATTTTGTATTTAACGGCGCCGTTTGATGTTTGGCAGATTTGGTGTGTTTTTAACTTGTGATTTTTTTTATCTTTTTAGCGCATAAATTAATTAAAAAAATTATTTAAATTAGTAAAATTAATTAAACTATTTAATGGTGATTATTCTTTTAACTCATTGAAAAACTAATTAATGATAATATTATATATTATACTCTAATAGTGTTACTAACTTACTACTACATATAGTGTATATATATATATATTATAATGATACGGTGATACTAATAATATATGTTATATATTATGGAATATATATTATATATTATATAATAATACATTGATACTAAATTATGGACTATACCATACTAAATTACTAATAGTAATATATGGTCATAGACTCATAGAATCATAGTGATATAATCATTACTCATTAGTCATAGTGATATTGATACTATATATAGACTTGTATTTATAATAACTTATAAACTTACATTGATTTAGTTATAAATTTAGTTTAATTATAATTATATTGGTGATGTTAATTGTTACTTTATTACTAACTTAGAGCATATCAATGTATTATAATTTATGATAGTTCTAACTTCTAAGTTAAAATACATAATGAGTTATGTACAACTTTTTACATTTTAGATATGAAGCAATAAGTATAGATAATTTAATTATCCATACATGATACATCCATACATGCTTTATATTTACTTGCAACTTAGGTCATAGAAGTAATTAGTTAATGGGGAATTAGTGATAGGTGAGTTAATTGATATTCATGCCATACATGATACATTAGTTAATTACAATTTACATTAGTTACTTTTAATTGCTTTATATTTACTTACAACTTAGATATATTAAAAAATGTTATCTAATAACTTACATAGATGTAGTCTTGTAGATGTTTAGTAATTAGTTAATGGTGAATTGATGATAGGTTAATTGGACCATTGGTAATATACAATTAATAGAATATTAATTTGTAATTACATATTTAAACTTTTATAGTGTACATGGGGTAGATTATATGAAAATTACATAATTTATTATACAATTATTATATACAAAATATATACAAAAAATTAAAATTTTATTTTATTTTTTTCGGTCGGTCCGGTCCGAAAACCCCTCAAACCGGGATCAGACCAAAAACCGAAAACCCTATTTTCCTAGGACCGAAATCGAGAGTGTCTTTTTTCGGTCCGATCCGATCTGGACCGAACCGATTGGTCAGGTCGATTTTCTTGGTCCAGACCGGCCGACTTATAGCCCTACTCGAGACTTAGCCAACATACATGCATGGGCTCGGACCAGACCCTCACATATCGAACCGAACACCCAGCTCGGACCACTTAGCATCCCAGTTGCAGGGCTTGGACGGACACCACTTACACTTCAAAACTCGGTTTGGACCAACTAGCAAAAATGGCCTGACTAATAAAAAAAAAAGCAGGCTCCCAGCAGGCTCACCCGGGTTCTCCCAGCGGGCTCACCCCGGACTCTCCGAGCAGGCTCACCCGGACTCTCCCAACGTGCTCTCCCTACCGGGCTCTCCTAGTGGGCACATCTAGACTATTTTAGTCGAATCTCAACAGTGACACATCTCCAACCTTCGCCGCGCTCCGGCAGAGTAATTCAGCACGGACAAGTGCCTTGCGCCACATGCCCAATCCCTCGCTGGCCACGATGCATTGGCTAAGGATCAGGGCCTCCCGAGCTCTGCCCTTTCACAGCCAGTCGAACATGAGTCACTTGACTTGCCGATCTTCGTGCAATGCATGGTCGCGATGCATTGGCTAAGGGCCAAAGCCTCTCGAGCTTTCCCCTTTACAGCTAGTTGGACACAAGTCTCATGACTTGCCGACCTTTGTGCACCACAAGCCCAGTCCCTCGGTTGGCCACAATTCTTTGGCTTAGGGCCAGGGCCTCCCGAGCTTTGCCCCTTCACAACCAGTTTGACACGAGTCACTTGACTCGCTGACATTCATGCAATGCATGGTCGCGATGCATTGGCTAAGGGCCAAAGCCTCTCGAGCTTTCCCCTTCACAGCCAGTCGAACACAAGTTCCATGACTTGCCGACCTTCGTGCACCACAAGCCAGTCCCTCGGTTGGCCACAATGCATTGGCTAAGGGTCAGGGTCTCCCAAGCTCTGCCCCTTCACAATCAGTGGGACAGGAGTCATTTGACTCGCTGACCTTCGTGCAATGCATGGTCGCGATGCATTGGCTAAGGGCTAAAGCCTCTTGAGATTTCCCCTTCACAGCCAGTTGGACACAAGTCCCTTGACTTGCCAACCTTCGTGCACCACAAGCCTAGCCCCTCGGCTGGCCACGATGCATTGGCTAAGGGCTAAGGGCTAAGGCCTCCCGAGCTCTACCCCTTCATAGCCAGTCGGACACAAGTTTCTTGACTTGTCGACCTTTGTGCTACAAGCCTTCGGAGTTAACAGGCCTCCAAGCTCCACAAATTGCCTAGCACGAGTTACTTTCTGGAACGAACCGACGAGCTAGGTAACCGCCTAAAGTGGACCTAGGGGGTTGACGGACCATTTGACTGTTTTGCGTGGGTTACTTCAAACAAACTATAACACTAACAACAAATAAAAAACAAAGGCATCAAACGAACATATACTTTACAAATAACAACAAACATCCAAGCTTTGCGCTCGCACCTTACGCGGTCGAATACACTCCCCCGCTTGAACTCACCCCTGGAGGCATTTATTACTTAACACAAGTGGAATATTTTGTTTTCTTGTTGACGACTCTATGCTGCATATTTTATCCTAAAGATTCTTAAGGACTTTTGTTAGAACAAGTTGCCCTTAAGAATCACGGGCTTCTGTGGAGGGATAAATGTTAAGCCAAGATTGGGCCCAACCACCAAGCCATATTAGAAGACAAGACAAAAAGATAGGAGTGGGGAACAAGGGGGGACATGGAGCAGGCGGGTGGCAAGGGCTTTAGAGCAGGTCAGAGGGAAAGTAGGAAGGAAAAAGGAAGCTGACACACACAAAGGGGTAAGGTCTCATCACTGCCGACTGGGACACGCAACAAGGAGATTAAAAGGTTTTCAGCCATATGAGCAGCGGACAACTTCGACTTCTTCTTTTTCAACCTTGGAAAGGAAGGCTTCAGGGAGATTTTCTTCTCCAACAATTGGATCTCCAGCTTTCTTTGTACAGTAAGATGTGAGGGACCACGAGTGACTGTAAACAAATACATTATAGTGGAAACTCCCCTCCCAAACCCCTGTGGATGTAGGCCTAGTGCCGAACCACGTAAATCCTTGTGCCCTTCCCTCTTTATTTTCTCTACACTCATCTGCTATGGATGTATGCATCGTCACCGTACAACAGCATTGGAACTCTGCCGGGGGCTCCAAACAACACCGGCCAAGGCCCAGTCTACTCAGTGGGCCGGTAATGACTCTTTCTCTAATTCTGGCCTGTTGTGCGATTTTTACAACATCAACAGACAAAACTCAAAATTTATTTATCAAAATAAAGCAACTCTTGAAAAAGTTGGAACTTGCTTAAATAATAAATGAACTGTTTGGAGTATAAAATGAAACTCCGTAGTAAGATTGAACTCAACTAATATTCAAATAAAAATTAAATGAATAAGACTTATAGTCACTATTCGCTCAAACTCAACTTATTTAATTTTCAGGATGAATTTGTGTTAAATTTTAAGCATTTCAGGATAATTTGTGTTGAACTTTAAACATTTAGGATTGGATGTATTTGATGTACTTCCTATTGGATTTGTGTATTGGCACTAGCAGGCATGGGTTGTATTTGTGTATGCAATTTCTGGAACTTTTGGACCCCTGGATGCAACTTTTGTGCATGGAAATTATTGATGGATTTGTGTATGCAATTTCTGGGCAGTGAGGATGTGTTTTTGATCATTGCATTATTCAGGATGGTATGGAAGGGAGGGGGAGAGTTGTTTGTTGTGAAGACGAAGGGAGGTCTTCGTGGAAGGGAGGGGGAGAACTCGAAGGGAGGGAAAGGTAGAGATGTGAGTATTGGTCTTGATACGAAGCGTACCATTTTACAGAAGATACAAAACGATGCGCTTTATTTTCCACATCAACCGCAACTCCCTTGTGTTTATGCAGCCCGATTGCATTTATCATTTTTTAATAACTATAGCCATGCATAGTTTTTTTTTTTTTGCGGTAATCCTCAAAGAGAAAAGATACTTACAACCGTGAATTGCATAACCGCCGCGTAATCGTTTTGAAAAAAAATAAATAAAACATGGGACCCACATGAAAAAAATTAATTTTTTAATAGTAGACCCCACTCTTTTTCAAAGCGATTATGCGGCGGTTATGCACTTCACGGTTGTATGTAGAATTACTCATCCACGTATATCTATTTTTCAAAACACAGCAATCATTACATAATAAAGAATATAACACTAATCTAGCACTGCCGCCTTAAAACCCGGACAAAAACACACTCAAAACTGTAGCCAAACAACCATTGTCGACCTCAACGACGCCGCATAAGATATTCCCTTTTACCTTCACCAAATACAAGCAAACTTGACAAACTCGATTCCTTCCAATATCTCTCTGATTTCCCCCCCCTTTAAAAATCATCGAGGCGCTCAGGAATCCAAGATCTCATCGCAGTCCCTTACCAGATACCAAATTCAACAGGTTTAATTTCTTTTTCCTTGGCTTGTTCACTTAGAATTTGCGATTGACAAGTTATGACCTTCTTGTCTTTGATTAGGAAGTTAATAGCGCATATAGATATTTTAAGTGAGTTAGGGTTTGTATTAGTACTATTTTATGATTTATTTGTTATTTTTATTTTGGTTTAAGTCCTGTGCTTGATTGCTCAGAATATGGTGGAGGAAAAGAGAAGGAAATCGAATTTATCTTATGCATGTTTTATGACGTTCTGTAGTTCAATGAAATGAAATAATTCGAATTCTATGAGTAATGATGCTTAAATGGGTGGGTACTACATAAATTTGTGCGTGCGCGCCATATAGTTATTTAGGTTTCCAACTATCAGAGTTCCAGAGTGGGTTGGCATGTTTGTCTGTGTGAAATCTGATATGCATGCGATAGTCGGTGTCTGATGATGTAAAACTTCAACTTTGCGATTTATTTTAATAGTGATCACAATTTATTAAACTCTTTGGGGTGCCCATATATGACTGTATATTTAAAGACTTGTTTTCGTTTAAGCTTCACAGATTTTTTTTTTTTTTGGTTGCAAAACATTTTAATAGCATTATTATATCTGAAGTTGATGGTTTCACATTTTGGTGGATTTTAGGGTACGTTGATATGGCAGGGCGAAACCGTGGTCCCCGTGAAGCCTTCAATGATAGGCATGGTTATCCTGAAGGGCCTTTCATGCGGGGTCCTCCGATGCCTAGGCATCCTCCTCATCCTCATCCTCATCCTCATCCTGCTTTGCTGGAGGAAGAGCTTGAAATGCAGCACGCTGAGATTCGGAGGCTCTTAGGCGACAATAGGAGGCTAGTTGAAGACCGTATGGCTCTGCATCGAGAGGTTGGTGCTGCCAAGGAGGAGCTTCATCGCATGAACCTCATTATTTCCGACATTCGTGCAGAACAAGAAATGCGCTGTAGGGAGCTTAGGGAGAAAGGCATGAAGCTGGAGGCTGATCTCCGAGCAACTGAACCTTTGAAAAATGAGACTGCACAACTTCGCACAGAAGTCCAGAAGCTGAATAACCTTAGGCAGGACCTTGCAGCGCAAGTTCAGAGCCTTACAAAGGACATTTCAAGATTGAAAGCTGATAATCAACAGATTCCTCTTTTAAGGGCAGAGATTGATGGCATGCACCAGGAGCTTATGCATGCTAGGTCAGTACCGAGACTCCATATGTAGCTTTCTTCTCCTCGCTTAAGCGTTTTGTAGCATGCAAACTTTGAGATTAACGTTTGTGTACTAATTGGAGGCTTTGTTTTGTAGAGCTGCAATTGATTATGAGAAGAAAGCAAACATTGAGTTGATGGAACAGAGACAGACAATGGAGAAGAACTTGGTTTCCATGGCCCGTGAAGTTGAGAAGCTACGTGCAGAATTTGCAAATGCTGACAGGCCGTGGGGTGCTGGTATCAACTGCCCGTTTCACCCTTTTCTAAAAGAAGCTTGATTTTGAATATTATCGTGATAGTGTATTACATATTCTGACTTATTTATAGGCATCCATATCATTGTAGATGCATTTTGCACTTATAGTTATAAGCTGACTGTTGTGTCTCTAGAGTTCCTTGGATTTTACATGTCAACATTATGGAGTATCGGTTATCAATTTTTATATTGTTGTGGGAGTCAGAAAATTACTTGGCGACAAGAAAAACAAAAGTACGAAAGAAAAAAAAGTCCGGTGTATTGGGGTTGGCTATGTCTTTACAAATCTCTATTTTTTCCACTACCTTTGATAATGTATTCGCTTGTGTTTTAATCGTCTTAGCCCTTTTGCATCTTCCTCGTTTTTTCATATTTTTTGTTACGCCCTGACAAACCATCTTGGTGTGGTGTTAATTGAAATACATACATATGTTCCTATTGGAGTTTCATTCTCATCCAGCAACCTAAGCACTATGCATGCATTAATGTATGAATCCATTCTACATTTATTTTGAAGGGACTTTGGTCTATTATTGTTGACCTTGGATAATCTGTATAAAGTAGCATGAGGAGAAAGGGATACACTTGTGTCCTATAAACTTCCATTTACAATCACATTTATTGCCAAGAAAAAAGAGGTATGAGAATATTGAAGTTTCTTTGATGAGGAAAACAATTGGGAGAGGTGGGGCTTACACATTACTGCTTGCAGTGGATAGGTTCTACCGGAGGAAAATTATTCGCCTGTTTCCTATCATGGATAGCAGGCCTACTCTTATTCTCATAGCTTGGGGTTCTCTTCATATGTTCTGGGTTGTGTTACACAATCTCTATGACTTCCCAAGTTTCAGGACAATTTTCTTCTTCTACTTCCTGCTATTAGCCTTCCTGACTAGATGGAAATTCTCGTCCTGTCTATGGAACTTGAGATTCCATTTAAAATGGACCTATCAGTGGTTGGCATGGTCCCGTCTCCCCCATGCACATGCACAGAGAAAGATATTATGACCAGTTTCATGTTTGTTTACTCATGCTAACTTTGGTTCTTTAGCAGCTCAAGAGTATCTCACTACTAATTGGGAGTAACGGTTGGGGCAATTGTTGTTTAAAATCTTTTACCTCCTGAGACCAACGGGTCTTTTAATTGTTTCCTTGCTTGTTTAGTATTTATAAACATTATAACAGCTGTCATGCATTATAAAAAAATTTTAAGGAATGGGCAGTCCTTTGAAGATAGAGAACTCTCGATGGGAGAACTTAAGAGAGTTTTTCTTTAGTACTTTGTGTATTTGGGCTAAGGCTTTTGTATTGAATGGAGATAATCTTAATGATTTGCTTTTAGCCTTTTCTAGTTCCTAGCTTGTATTTAGGTGTTTTCTCTTGTATACTTTTTGTGTACTTGGGCTACGCCTATTTACTTGTTAACAAAATTCTCTTATTACTTACCAATAAAAAAAAAACTTTTTATTCGTAAATATTAAGAATTTTATTAAAAGGCAAAAAGGTGCAATCCAAGTGCAACAAAATGTGTACAAGAAAGTCATTTATAACAAACTAGAAGAGCAAGCATATTATCTCTTTGCATATTTGGAGTTTCATTGTTGTGTTACACCTTGCTTCTACTATTTTTAATGATTTATGGTCTCTGCAGGTGGAGCGTATGGGATGAAATTCAGCAGCTCAGAAAGCGCCTTCCCTGCTTCTTATGGAGATGGATATGGTGTTCATCTGGTAAGCATCCTTGTATGATGGAAATTTCTTTACTGGCATTTTGAGATCATTTTTTGCCATGTTAGAGTCCTAGGTTTCTGTCTTTGGTTTTATTATGTCATCTATTTTTTTTTTCCTAGGGTGCTGCTGACAAAGGTCCTCGGTATGGTCCGGGTCCAGCTTCATTGGGAGGAGCCGAGAAGTCTCGCACGACTCGTCGTTAAGATCTGGGTGATGACTGTTTGAATGGAGCAATGGCTTTCCTGTTCCTTTTGATGTCCGTTATTTCAATATAAATGGGCGTGAAGTGTTAGTTTCCATCTACATCTGCATGCCATATCAATAGTAATTTATCTGGATACATTGTGTAGCCATCCTAAATTAGCGTCTAAACGATTTTAGTTTTTCTTTGGAGCATAGTATGTTGGAATATCTGGCTCTATCATTCGCTAAAATTTTGTTATATTACCATTATTACTTCTGTGCTTTATTCTCTTTTTTCTGGGCACTTCATCTTGATTACACTTGTCTTTCTTGTTGGCTACAAGCTGACTATTCTGGAATAGTGTGTTAGTCTATCATCCACACAAGTTTCGAAATCTCAGCTTTATTTGATGATATGAATCCCATCCTTTGCTGAGTTGTGGTCCTTCTGGAGGCTGAAGTGTGTGTATATATATATATATATATATATTCTATGGAATCGACAAGGAAAATTCATCCTGCCTTACTGAGATAATGTGGTCTACTTCCACTGATGAGGCTTTGTTTTCAAGTTAAATATGAATTATGGTGTCGTCGTGCATTATGGATGTAATGCACTTGAAGTGTTATCAACTTATAATTTGGTATTTGGTCTTTTTTTCCCATTTGGAAGTTTGATATTGAGGGTGTTAAAATGCTTTCCGGAAATTGGTTGTAGAGTGCCATTATATTGTTATGGGTGGAACTTTTTGCCAAAGAGGATCAAGAGTTATTTCTGTTTAGATTGTAGATCTAGGGTGAAAATTTCATCACGGAATATGATAAGCTAATCTTATCACTGTGGGATCAGATGATTTGAAACACATTTTGCACTGGGAGTGCTGATGTATTGTGGCTACACATTAATAACTGCCTTTTCAAGAATGCATTTCAAGAATGTGTTGCAGGGACTACACAATATGAAATCTAAATCAAGAACAGAAATATTTGAGGTTGAAATGTGTATTATTCAGCACGGTGTTTATAACTAAATTTTTAACAAGCCCACGGACATTCTTTTAGGTGGGTTGCTAGGATAATATCTTGTTTTGGAGATTTTCAGGCTTTTGTAGTTCTGTTATTGGTAGACTTGGTGACCAGGTGTCATTTCTCATAGGTTTTGTGAAGTCATGTTCCTTGGGTGAAATTTGTGGCTTTGTTGGAGTATCATAAGTACGATGTTGCAGCGGATCTTGTGGTTTTGCATATAGGTACACCAAGCATCTATTATTTGTTTAGATTACAGGATTGATGAAAAGTAATTATGCCTTGCAACTAAGTTCTGAGCTATGGCCATATTTTTAAGTTGACATAGACAGTAGGTTCAGGACATTGGCTTATCTGAAGGGGAAATATTCGTGGGAATTCATTGATGTAACGCTGAATTCCTGTTTTTGACCTTTTTTTTATTAGTCCTAAATGGACTGTTGTTCTTTTCCTCTTCTAGTATGTTGGGTGTGTTCTCTTAAATACTTCTTGTGTACATGAGTTGCACCCCCTCTGGGCTATTAATAAGATCGATTGATTTATGAAAAAAAAAATTATTTGTATGGCGTTGTGCTGTCACCATAATTGAGTGCATCAAAGTGTGGTTCACTTTTTATGGACATATCAACAAGAAAGCACTAGCCATGGAAAGCATTCATTGGAAGAAGGCGGAGCTTTTAAGTATGCAGGAGGGGCTTGAGCCTTGATGAATTTTTGTGACACAAGCGATGCTGGAGTCTGAGAACAACAGCTGCCACTGAGCAATCCTTCCTGATACTGCTGGCTTCTCGAAAAGATACTTAAAATGGGTCCATATTGGAAAAAAGCCAGACTTTGTAGGCTAGCATGCCGTGTCTAACTCTCCAAGTGCCCAGACAAGAACAAGGAATGCCTGAATTTTAAAGCTTACTTCTCTTATTATGCCGTATAATCAGGTTGGGTGTTATCATAAATTGAGAGAGCATCAGAGGGTTGTTCTCTCTGCAGTTTTAAGTTCCATTATTTGATTAAAGTTGTTTTGGATGAGAAGATTTTGATCTACACATGTTTTACCCCTTCTCTGCTCCCGACAGTATAGAGAGTGGAGTTAGGTTTTAGATGGTTCCAAATGAGTGAAGCTTAACGCTTATGATACCTGGTAAATTTTAGTTTGAAAGTGGGGAATGGGGATTGTTGCTCTAATGAAGAGGAAATGGAGACTGCATGCTCCTCACTTGGGCTAGTTTATTGGAAGTGGATTATAAAGTTTGTTTCTTTCATCTCAAAGAAGGATCAGTTGGATCTGGATGATAGTGGAAGTAGGAGGCATGATGGAGATAAGAATGTGTCATACCCACAGGCAAGAAGTTCCATTTTTTTGGACAGCCTTCTCACAGGTGTTGTTCTAGCACGGTTTATTCCCTAAGCAAACATGTGTGAAAATTGAAGAGTTATGCAGGTGAGCTATTCTCATGATGTTCTCTTTTTTTACTTGGGTTGCTACCCTGTAAACTCTTTGAACACCAAAAAAAGAATCTGCCACTTCTGTTAGGAAGAAGTTGCTCCAACCATTGAAATTACCTGGAATATCTGAAGAAGCTTATATATGAAATAATATTCAAGAGATGTGGCTGTTGAGACTTGAACCACTGTCAGCTGGTTTGGAAGTGGTGCACCTCAACCGTTAAGCCAAGTGAAGGCTTACGGAATATCTGAAGAAGTTATGGTGGCAATGCAATGTGACGAGAGGTCGTGCTGATTTGATCTTCATAGGCAAGTATTTCGCCCCCTTTTAATAGTTGCATGGGTCTGGAATTTCTTATTCGTTGTTAGACTGTGTACTGATATTAAATACTGGCTGTGGATCCCCTTGATGTCCTAAGATTCAGGTTTGTATGTTGCTTTAATATAGAACTATACTTTCAAAGTAGGCTCTCGTTTTTTTTCATTGTTGTGGTCTATGTTTAGCATAACATCTTAGCCTTTATTACTATTATATGCCCGTTTACACTTCACACATAGTAGGATCAACCTTCTAATGAGATTTACCAACCCATTTCATTGGATGATATGGCTTGCTCCGAGTTTGCTATTTTGGGCCGATATGCTAATTAGCTTCATTAGGGACCCGTGAAGACACCTGCATGGTTAGCTGCTGTTGAACTGTGCTACAGAACTTATATGAGTGTATCAGTTTTTGCTGAATTATTACTTAATGTAATGAGAAGCAGCAATGTAGGATAACAGCTTAGAAGTCAGTTCCTAAGAATTATTTGATATGTTCCTGGGTTGCATAATTTAATGGATTCTCAGATATGTGGATATATCAAATGGTCCTTTCTTTCAAAAGGGCTTGTTTTTCACCTGGGTTCTTTTTGGAAGTTGGAAAAATAGTTTCTGCTTGAACGAGAAATTTTCAGTATATTGAGTGACAAACGGAATCCATGGTCTTACCTGTGAAGCGGTCGTCCAGATGAGTATGCCCAATTTGTAGTTTATGAGGTTCAGATGGAGCACATGGATCATTTTGATGGTTTATATAATGGCCTTATGTTTCACAGTGGTTAGGTCCTATAATTGGAGAGATGTTTCTGTTTGAGTTTACTGAAATAGGTGGATGTCTGTTGGATTTTTGTACCAGTGGTGGCTAGCAAAACCACTTTGCAAATTTCTGTAGCATATAACGACTTCAAGTTGATCTTATATTTGGTCGGAGATGAATGGCTACTGTAGAGCAGAAAACCTTCTCTGCAAGTTCTTTTCTGGTGGCTCTGTATTGTTTGATTTTTAATCTGATGTATGAGCCTAGTACAATCATGAATAAAATTATAAAGAGGAAATTAAGATTGATAGCTTTATGTGGTACAGTTCACATTCTGCACTCGGACCATAAATATTGGTAAGAGAAAGTGCCTTTTGAATATATGTGCCCACGTTTTAACTTGGATCTATTAGGTAGATGAACTATTCTCATCTAGCTTGTTATTATTTGATTGTTTGGTGTCAGACGGTGACTTGGCTTTGTTGCTTCATGGTTATTTTTTTCGTAGTGTAATCCGTGTAATATGGGCTTGACGAGAGAGATGCTTTGATATAAAGGATAAATTAAGTGGGAAATGGTTTCATATGGTCACTATGCGTTTGCTTCACCATGATGATCAAAGTAATTTTGGTCAGATATTCCAGGATTAGCATTGGGTTAGAAAAAGTTGGATTCTGGCCTTTGGGAATTATTGATGGGTCCCTGGGGCTCTTTGCATAGGTATTATTGTCTGCTGCTGATATGACTAAGATAATTCAGGATAAATATAAGCTGTAAATGTTATTGTGGGTATGGAAGCATAGGGTGTTGTGTGCATGAATGGTGCCGCCAAGTTGGCTGCTCATTTTTTGCTATATACTTCTAAACCACTTAATACATTATTAAGAAATATGGTCATTTGATTAATACCAACATTGCATACATACTGTTGTACCTTTTTATTGATATGCATGTATATATGTTGATATTGTAAATTAGCGGGTTTTAACTGATTTACTCATATTGTGTGCTGCAGATAGAAGTGACTTCCGCAGAAGGTAGAGGAAGAGAAAGGATGATTCAGATAAACATCTACAGTGCTGGCTAAATGGTTTTTGAGTGCATGGTTAGCGTTGTGGTTGGAGGGTCAAAAGCACTTTTCATGTCTACTTGCCCCTTGTTGCGGGTGTTCTGCAAGGCGCTGGAAGCACTTTTTGCAAGAAGCGGGTTTTTTCTAACCACATTACCGTTGCAGCAGCAGTTTACTGTTTCTGGAAGTTTGCTTTCATGGAGGTTTTTAAATTTTTAATGACTTCTCTTATA
The DNA here is from genome assembly GCA_022457165.1 of Juglans mandshurica. Classification (NCBI taxonomy): domain Eukaryota; kingdom Viridiplantae; phylum Streptophyta; class Magnoliopsida; order Fagales; family Juglandaceae; genus Juglans; species Juglans mandshurica. Next base: position 8,077,902 of record CM039619.1, on the reverse strand, counting down.
ACCCCAATACACCTGCTTCCTTTAATGCCCCTCGTCTGCTACTATCTCATTTTTTTTCCACTACCCTAGCCAGTATCCATCTGCCATGTGCATGATCGCCAATCCCCCGGTTCATTGCAAGGATTTCAATGCCATTGAGTGAAAACTCCTCGGCAAGAACATGTCAAATATTTGTGGAAGGTATTTGATTTCTGATGCCAATGTGATGCTGGAGTTGGTTGTAGACATGGGTTTTTCTTACGGTTCTGAAGTTGTGTATTGCAATTTTGCAAGAGCTGGCTGGATAATGGATAACTATTGTGCCCGGTCATGACAGGATCGCAAGAACTTAAGTTAGGTCACAAAGACATCTTTAGCAGTGCTGCTTCTAGTTTTTATTTTAAATCTTCGGCTGGGCGGAGGTATTGGGAAGGTTTAGTTGATGGGCTTGTTTGGAAGGAAAGAGATAGGCTTCAGTGGTTACCCGTGAGGGAAAAATAATTCATTACTTTTTTCATGATCTATTTCAATTGATTTGAATTGGAGCACTCCTTAAAATGAATTCGTCATACAGTTTAGGAATAAATAAAAGAAATGCATGTACATACATGATCCATTGCAATTTATTTGATTTTTGATGAATCCAGGTCGAAACATGGTAATGTATCGAGTCCGATAACAAGCAATTTTTTTGAACTCGTTAGATTTTTCATTGTAAGTGATGCTAAGTTGCTCAAAAGATTAATTGGAGAAAATTGTTCATATTGTTGAAAAGGAATACAAAATATTTAGTAGAAGAGAAATCCTTAGAGCCGGTCCGACTTGTTTTCACACAAAACAGCTTGCTACTCATACAATTACACGTATGCCTTCCACTATATTTATCCTAAACCAGCAAATATTAGAAAACTGATTTCATACTTCGCACCCCCCTTCGTCCCTCGTACCGTACGGGGGTGGTTACGACATTGTGCTCACCTACGGCCGACCTCTCCTGCTGTCCAATGAGACCTGCTACCCTCTCTCCTCCTCCACGCCCTCCGATGATTTCGACTATGATCGCCCCCAGTACACCTCCTACGCCGAGCCCTCCGCCTGTCGTGACGAGGCCCTCGAGACTGAATACAGCAGCTACACCCGTCCCAAGCCTTGGCTCGCGCCCCCTCCACCCGGTGAGGGAGATTTCAGAGGAGGTGAGTATGGGGCCTGAAGTCAAAGCTCAACCCGAGATTGCGGGTTTGCGATGGTTTCACTGTGATTTTGAGCTTATTCTCTTTACTTGATGATTTGAGATTTTGGGTTTGAGATGGTTTTTACTGTGATTTTGAATGGATTATGGTTTGATTGTGCGTTGATTTTGGTTTGATCGGGTTTTGATGGAGAGGAGATGGAGATGATCGACGGAGATGGGGGAGATCGGCAATAGAGATGCGTCGGACTGAGATGGTTGAGTCGACGTCGGCATCGAACTAAAATGCTTGTGTCGGTGTCGGTGTCGGATTGAGAGCATAGAGACTAGCAAGGAAGAGAAGGCAAAGGACGGTGCTGAGGAAGAGAAGGCTAGCACATACGAGGTGATTGTCATTGGTGGGGTGTATTTCTCTTAAGAGTGTTTTATCCTACGTGGCTTGAGATGAATGGAGGGCTGTTTTTGTGGAAAAACCAGCCTGACCGGTGTGAAGCGGTTCTCTTAATAGAATGCGGTATAGAAAGTGAAGGAGTAATGCTAGATACAAGTTTTTTGTAAAAAAGTGGGTCTCATTAATAAAGATTAATAGTTTTTTTTTTTTTTACACTTTTTTAAGGTAGGGTCTACTTTTTTACAAGGATTTGCATGAAACTTGTCTATTTGGAGCTGATTTCTTGAGTAAAATAATTAGCTTAAAAAACAAATTATTGGGAATTTAAACTCCTATTATCTCTTCTATCACCTAAGAAAGTACTAGAACGGTATCAAGGTAGTGATGCGATGAATCTTCCTGTCATCGTCGCGTGCAAAAAGGAAGAAGAGTTGGCCCGTTCTCTGCAAGCGACGCAAGCTAGCTAATTGCCTTACTCCATCGAGTCCATCCATTTCCTTTTCCCAACTTCATGGATAATATCGCTTCTAATTACCATGTAAGACAATTATCTGAGCGATCATCTCATTGCACTTCAATTGGTTTTAAAAGGCAAAGATAATGCTCACAAAAATAGAATTCTAGCTGCTAACTAGTACTGAAGTATTCAGATCATCCTGACGAGTTAAGGTTTCTTTCTTTTTTCCTTTTTATTCTTTGTCCTGATCATTCCTATTATATTTCAGACTTGATATTTATTACAATGGAGGACATCGTGTACAGATTATTATCCAAAAAATTAAATAAAAAAAGGAATGTTCAAGCGCATCCTATAATATTTACATCAACGGTAAAGAATAGGCTAAGTCAAATCTTTTCTGTTAAACAATAAAGTTTCTATGTACGTACATTGACTATGTAGTAAAAACTGGTGGTAGCAACCTCGATCTCCTTCCCTTCACTGGAGTTTTTGTGTCTGGAAAATGATCAATCCCATTGTCAGTTTCCAGATCCTCCACTGAACCAGCTTGTGTTACTTTCACAGGGTAAGTTACCAGGTGCACACCTTCCATGTCTACTACTTCTTCACCACTGTAAATATTCCACATTTTATCTCCTATAGAGCGCATCTTCCCCACGCATTCTAAACTTTGAGGCTCTCGGAATGATTCCTCAGCACGTGATCCAGTATGCTCGAACCACAGTGACATACGATATGCATGAATATCGCCACGATTCATTTTGTCCAATTCGCTTTGTTTGGATTGATGGCATCCTATTGCAATTTCAGTGTCGCGTTGCCCGTCCATGGAGCGCTGGTTTATATTTGCAGATCCTATCAAAATGTATAGGTCGTCCACTGAAACATAAGTATAGCAAACACGGTGAGAGATAGACAGAGGAAATTAAAAAAACAAAACCCCAAATTAAGCTTATGAACATAATTTGGCCATCGGGGGAAGATTCCTGCTTGAATAAGATCAAAGAAAAGAAAGAAGGAAAGGAATCCCAAGTACTATAAATTAATGTATAAGATAATTATCATACCTATCATGAGCTTCGAGTGTACGTAAACCATGAATCTCCTATGCTGTTGAGCATTCCAATATTGTGTTGCCGGGTGAGGAGAATGTGGAGGATCAAACTCATCTCCTTCACCCACATCTTCCCTATTTGCAAGGCAGAAGAAATTCAAGTAGTCTCTCGGGTGCCCCGGCTCGCCACTTTCTTGTATTGCTTCTCCTATCAACTTGTACATCATTGACATTGTTTGTCTAGTCCAATGCAGTATATCTTGAACTACATCACTCTCAGGCACTCCTTCTGGCCACATTGGTATTACTATATAAACTGCAAATCTCTCCTTTGCTTTGATTTTATTGACAACCTTGAGTGCAATCTCAATTGGGATCAAATTTCTGCAGCCACTATGTTTGTCTTTCTCCCACAAATGGCACCCTCCAATGAAATATTGGTTCTCAATATATATAAACCTCTCGGCACGCCTTATTGCTTCTACATAAGCTTCATGGATGCTTTGCTCTACCGTCAAGTTCTTTAACATTTGGGTAACTGACAAACGGTCAATTGATCGAAATACTTGAACTTTCCAATTCCTTTCAGATGAAATGCTTGAATTACTCTGACGATTGAGATTTGATAAAGTAATTGTGGGGACTAGTAAAGAAGGATCACATTGCTTAGACCATCGTTGCTCGAAATTGGTTAATACATCCCAAGCAGCTTCTCCGGTAATACAAGCATGAGCATCATGCCATGGCTCCCTTGGCCCCCCTTTGTTTAAGCAAGCTCCTGCAATACTTGTCTGATAAAAATCATCAGAATGCGATTCTGTGTTGAGCGTGTGAAACAAGGAGTGCTGTTCTGTATCGTAGCGACCATCACAGAGATCTAATCCCCCAACGAAACTCATAATTTCTCTATGGCCTGGATTAATCTGTGAGCGAGTGTCTACGGTTATGATCTTCTGATGGTGAGAGAACAGTGGGGCAGACTTGGGGTGTAATCTTGGGCACAATCTGCATACCACTTTGGTGTGTACGAAGTAGGCCAAGGCATCTTCATCGTGTGTTCTCATTAGTCCTACATTCCTGATAACTGGTAGCGATGTTTCATCATCCCAAATCATAATCCTTACTGCTACACCTTCGTCTGCTTTCTTCTTCAACAATTCACCAAGCTTTACTCCTTTTGCATGTGGAATATCTGTTTGAGAATCTCGGACCTGCTTAAAAGCATGTTAGGCTCCTTAAAGAAAATGAGTAAAAAGTAGCTAGACGGGAAATAATTATTACAATAATTACGTACCAGCACCATCTTAGGATTGAAAGACCAGCCTGCAATGTAAATCAAGTATTTTGCACCCTCAATGGCTTTGTATACATCCTCCCATAATCTTCTTGGAGGCCCGCGAGGAAAGGAAGGAGGATGGAAAGTAGAGAGATGATGAGCGTCTTGATAAAGCGTGACATGACAGTTGGATCGTTGCGGAAACGTCGCATTCCTCAGCCCGTTAAATTCTCCATGACTAAGTATCTTCCTCCAGTTTGGTTCGAATTCTGCCGGTTTAAACCATAACATGAATCGTAGTTTCAGTTCCGGATTCGGTTTTCCATTTTCCATGATGAGAGGAAAGAACCCGTTAATGAAGCTAGTTTCCTTTAGAATCTGATGGGCCTGGATGTTGATCTTTCCCAAGATGGAGCATGATGTTTTCATTGTAATGGTAATAGTTGAATCGCATGGATGAGCACAGAGAATCCGAAAGGTGTCGTTCCAAACACGGTCACGTTCAGGGATGGTCTGCGCTACCTTCTTGTCGTCTATCTCTATGGTTACAAAGGCAGCCTTTCCACTTGGAAATATACACTGCAAAAGAAATGGTATAGATCGGCATGATTCTACGTATACGAACCTTTTATCGATCTCACTATATTTATTTCTAGTTTGTACTTACATTGAAAGGAGATAGAGGTGTGTAAGGTGTCGCATGGAAGATGGTAGCTTCGAGTGTTCCATGGAGGATTATTTGCTTGCTCTCCATTAATTCTAGCTCTACGTTTTAAAACGATGTTGCTGATCTTGAGAGAGAGAGAGAGAGAGAGAGAGATGTAATTTGAATTTGTTTTGATCTAGCTACAAGGCGAGGCCAGGGATGTCTCATGTCACTGCTAACTTATATAAAGGGAGATAATTTCATGAATAGTACTGCAACAGAAGAATCGAAGCAACAAAAAACTTGAAATGCAAATGAATCATGCGTTGGCGGTTGGAAAAACTTGTGAAATTTTCCATGTCCATTCTTAGAGACAATTTACTTCTTCAAAGTTTTTTCTTCAAGTTGAAGTTTCTTTAACTCAAATCACACTTCTTCTTCCCCGCAACGATTTTAATATTTAACAACGCGGAGACGACCAAACAACACTTTGCGCGCATCTATACCTATTCACACTTTGCCCATTACTGTTTTTTTGTAACGTACGTCGTTGTTCTTCGATCCGGATCATCATCATCAGTTCATCATATATATATATATAAAGCTGACTTCTTCACCGATCGATTAAATTAGCTGGGTCTGACTCGATCATGACATTATCAAATTATATATTTAAACTGGCGATTAAGAACAAGTACTAAAGCGTGTTTAATTAGGACAGTCATGAAAACTTGAAGTTTCAATAGTTGATGATGATGATGATGATCTAGACATATTCCTGATGTGTTACTAGTCAGCTACGTACGCCAACTTCTCGACTAATTTCCCATGGGCCTCTTCAAAAATCATATTCCGTATCCTTAAATTTTAATTTTGTCCATGCATAGGTATGCTGTTTCTGCAAACGTGTGTCTCACGTTGGCAACGCTTTGGCATGTCATTGTGAGATCATGAAAATCCAAATCAATATATATATATATATATATATATATATATATATATATATGTAGCCGTGTTGATCATGCCGTCTACATATATATTCTCATGCACCCGGATCATATATACACACACACACTACGTACGTATATACCATATCTATTGGGACCCATATGAAGTACGTTTACTTTCTTGTTGAACGTGCATGCCTCCCAACAAGAAGATCATATGATCAATACGTACTTTAATTAATAATTACTAGCTAGATGGGAAAAAAAAAGTGTTGAACCTTCGTGGAAGGACTTATTTGGAAACTTTGGTACAATCATATTGTGTTTTAGCGGCAAATTAATATGTCATCATCTTCAATTTTGTGGCTTTGTGATAGCTTGGAATCACACGCTTCGGAGGAAAAACTAATTTGTACTTTGGGATGGGATCGACGTTTGGGAGTTAAATACCGATCGAGTTAGAAAGAACAGTGAATGAATGATTCCACACCCATTTTGGATATTCTTTTTATTGGCATCAGCCGTTTGAAAACAAAATATTGACTAATCGTAAGAGTGCACGGACTTCTAATGAGGAGTTTCTCATAGAGTACTTCGAATAACTTGGTACGGTGAGATTTATGTGAACGTTACCCATTTTGGATACAGAAATGATAGTTGTACTAGCGAGCATATAAGTGCTGCACAATCACTTTAAAAAAAATAAATAAATACGAGATCTGTATGAAAAAAATTAATTTATTAATAATAGATCTTACTATTTTTTAAAGCAACTGTACAATGCTTACGCACTCTACAATTGTATATAGCATAACTCGAGAAATAATAGTTGCAGTCGTGAGTGCGCAAGCACTTTGAAAAAAGTGAATAAATACGAGACTCACATGAAAATAAATTATTTTTTAATAATGGATCTTACTCTTTTTAAAACTGACTGCACAGTACTTGCGCACTCTACGATTGTACGTGGCATTACTCGAGAAATGATAGTTGCAGTCGTGAGTGCACAAGCGCTATACAACCACTTTGAAAAAAGTAAATAAATACAGGATCCACATGAAAATAAATTAATTTTTTAATAGTAGATTCTATTATTTTTCAAAATGATTGCACGGTACTTACACACTTTACTATTATACGTGGCATTACGCATATATATATATATATATATTTATATATAAAGGATTTTCCATTTTATATTGAAGTTTAAAGATACATGCAATGGCAAAGGAATTGAAGTCGGAAAACCCAAACATTCTTCTTTTAATCTTATTTTTATTACGAGGTGGGCTTTCCCTTTAGGCCCGAAACGAGTATGGCTAGGTGTGTTCAACCGGATCCAGATCCGGATATCTGGCCATAATCGGATTCAAATGCTAAAATCCGGACGGTTATCCGCCCGGATTCATCCGGGTTTAATCCGGGCGGATAACCGGATTCAATCCGAATATCCAGATTATAACCGGATATCCGGATTTAATCTGGATCTGGATTATAACTGGATTTAATCTAGTTTTAATGTTTTATTTAAAAAAAAAAAAACTTTAAAATTTGAAAAACTGTTTTTATAGTACTTGTTTTCTTTAAAAAAAAATTCTGATATGCTTAAATTGTCCAAGTTTTTTAAAAAAAATAATTTAAACACTTTTAATAAAATATTTTTATAAAAAAAATAAATTAACAAACAAAATAAATAAATAAAAATACAAAATAAATAATATTATTGTTACATCATAATGCAAAACATAAATTTACAAAAAATAAAATAAATAATAATACATCACAACTAATTAACTAAAACATAAATTTACAAAGAATAAAAGAAATAATAATACATCACAAATAATTAAACTAAAACATAAATTTACAAAGATCAAAATGCATTAATCTTTTAGGTATGACCCCACAGCAAGTGCCACCCCAAGGGAAATGCCATTTCCAATGCTCTGCACTCTGCAGATACCAAGATAACAAAATCAGTCAAGATAAACCAGTAAAATTATGAAGCATTGTGTAACAACTTGAAATGAAGCGAATGGATGACTTCTGGCATTCTAAATTTTAAGCACTACTGAAGATTTGAATCACTATTGAAAATGAACCTTTGCCATTGTGACTATGTCAGGCAAGAAACAAAAGCGATATAAATTGCATGTTTTGTTAAACAAAGCATAAATAGCACCCACCAAGAATGAAGATCACAGCTTGGAGAGACTACTAGTCAGTCAATATAAAAATTGAAACAAAATCCTAACTTCTTGTTCATAACCCAAATCCATTAAAATAACAATCCAGTTCTAATTACCTCCATCACAAAGCACCTAAGTAATCTATAGTTCCAAGACTAAGAGCATTTAGTCAATATACTTAAGCCTCTCTGCTTCACTAGGGTCAACAGCATGGGCAGCCAAAGCAATTAGAGCAGCCTGGAAGTATAAACAATTAGGAACCAGTAAAACCAACAATTTAAGTAACAAAACAAGAATGAAAATTCAGAAGAATATATATATATATATGTATTTATATATATGTTATAATCGAAATTACTGAAAGATTCAAAAGAAGGTACCAAAACATTAATTAACCTCACAAAACCCAGGACGTAATATAATTCAAATAGGAATATATATCATAATTGTAATCCTCGTTGTTCTTCATGTTCGTCAAAGAAATTTGTCCCAAAAGTCAGAAATTGCAAATGGGAAAGTGGCGATATTATATCATACACAGCCTACTTCGAAAATGTAAGAAAAGAGAGAACTGGGGTACTGAGATTACACTAGGGTCAATATGGGTTATGCTCCTAGTTTGTGCCTCTGCAGTTTGTAACTCAACAAATAGTTTGCATGACACTACTTGTGGTCCTGAAACTATTTGTTCTCTTACAATATTAAAAGTTTAAGGTCCTGCAGTTTGTAAGCCAACAAATAATTTGTTCTCTTACTATTTGTTCTATAAGTCCATAAATTCAGGAGGTTAATAGATTTCAGCAAATACAATGCCATTGCATAGTATGGGCATGGAAACATGACAATATGTTAGCATGCAAGGAATTACAAAGTTATAGATTTGGTCATTGTCTGTCTCTCTCTGTTAATGAAGTATCATCAAAAATTGTCCCAAATATAGTGTGAAGATAATAATTACCACAATTTTAATATTCCAAGTAAACATTTTTAACACAATTCTAATAATTGATGTAATTCAAGAATTACATCAATCCCACGTACACTAGCAATACCTAGCCCCTATAATAATGTATAAATTAATAAAACAACCAGCAGAGTGTTCTATAGCAGAAACAGAGTTATACCCATTGAAAAACTCATTTTAATTGAAACAAGTCTACTGAAAGTCTAAAAATGGGAGAACATGAAATAATGCCGTAAAACCTTGGTTAATTCCCCAAAACCAGAAACAAACCCTCCCCATCTGAAACAACCACTCATATCTTACATAAGAAAAAAAAAAAAAACCCTCTTATTCTCTCTTTCATAACTCGGTCTCATCGTTTACAACCAAACCCTAAAACACCCAAAAATACAATAAAATCCTAAAACACAAAAATCCAAAACACCCATCATTTACAAAAAAAAAAAAAATCCAACACTCATAATCAAAAATCCCTAAACCCATTATTTATAGAAACTAACAAAGTAGAGAAAGAGAGATGACCATACCATATGTGCAAACTGTAAAGGACTTCGAAAGACGAAGGGATTCAGCAGAAGAGACGCCTGCGTCAAAGAGAGAAGGCAGAATGGATTCGAAAAGGAGAAGAGAATGGATTCGGAAAGGGCCTGCGTCGAAGAGAGAAGGCTGAATGGATTCGGAAAGGAGAAGAGACATATGCGTCGAAGAGAATGGATTTCGAAAAGGAGGAGACGCATGCGTCAAAGAGAGAAGAGAATGGATTCGAAAGCTTAGGGCAACAAGGGGCGGATTTTTTTTCTTTTAAATGACCCGGTTACGGATAACCTGGTCACATAACTGGATTCGTAACCGGATCCGGATTCTTCTCACCCGCCCGGGTGTAATTCAAGCGGATAACCGCCTGGATACACCCGAATTTCCAAGTTCTGGATTGGACCAAAAAAAAAAAAAAACTAATCTGGATGCACACCCCTAAGTATGGCTTAACAAAAGAGACTAAAAGACAGCATAGGATCCATGAATAATGAAAGTAAAAAGTCCATATTTTGTCCTCATTTTATTTCTTTCATCTTTCCAAGTAATCTAAAGAGAAGATAATCCTAGTGGGCCATGTAGGACCTACATATTTCTTAATTAAGAACCTTTATCAATTCAGAATCGACCACTATGTTTATCTTCATCTGAATATTTACCGACAGCTATTTTTGTATTTATCTCAATAATTACACACAAAATTGACACGTATTTATATATTGAGCTCCATCATCTCATACATACACGTACAAAGAAAAAATGATCGCAAGCTCTTCATAATTTAGAACTTCCACGTGGCGTGATAGGCAAATCCTCTTACATCATGTATCCATGTGGCATTTTCTGATTTGACCTTACTTGAAATATTTCGGATTTTCCTATACATCCTCCAATACTATATATCCTCCGACACTATATATTACATGGGTGGCTCTCCGCTCCCAGTCTCGTTGGAGCCATTGTGTAAAATATTATATTTTTTTATTTTTTATTTTTTTTATTTTTTAATACTATAAAATATTTTTTTAAAAAATAAAAAAATTATAATATCATTAAAAAAATACTTACTTAATCACTATGTAAAAAAAAATATATTAAAAAAAATATAGCGGGACCGAGAGCGGGATCGGAAGCGATGAGAGTAGCTTTCTCATATTACATATGTTTTAATTTTTTTTTCCATATATAATATATAACGTAGAGATGATAAGTAGAATTATTGTTATAAAAACATTTTCACTTCTCATGCCAAGTATTGACATTCTGCTCCCGTGGATTCCCCTCGTTGGCCAATGTAAAATAAGAGTAATGATATATACACAACACATTACACAATATATTGTATAATAATATTATAAAATGAGGACATTTATATAAAATTATGTTACTTTTATAAAAATATTCCTTATTTAAAATATAATTATGTAAAATATTGTGAAAAATATTCGGTGTAAATCATTTTCCGCAAACCAAACCCCACGTGCCCAAGCTGGCCGGCCTTGTTGAGACATTGCCGTCGCTGTATCATCGCCGTCCCCACGACGCTTAGCGTGGTCTTATCCGCATAAGAGTCCGACTTATCCCTCGTTGGACCAGTAGTTGGAAAGCGTTAGGGCCATTTAGATCCACCATTATTCAAGGAAAACGAGATGTACCAGCCAGCACTTGCCCTCTATCACGTGCCATCCGCTTTTCCAAATCCCAACCATTCATTTCTCAAATGAGTATGGATTTTTATCATATATTTTATTATACAATCATATATATTAATGTGATACATTCTAAAAATGAGTCTAAGAGATATAATTTTATGAATAATGTTAGATACAGTCATGAAATATATAAATACCATACAATCTTTTTTAAAAATGATTATATGCTACTCCCAAAGTTACAAAAATTATATATAGTTTCACTTGGAATGATTGAGCCATTTTCATTCCTATACAAACACATGGTGAAATTCAAGAGGGGATCTGTAATTACACTTTATCCAATCATATCAAAATTGTCCTGTTTCTTTTGAAATGTATCTATTGTTCTAACCCTAATCCAATGTGGGGGTTAATTATAAGAGTTCTATTATGTATAATTATTTTTGTGTATTCTTTATATATTCTATTGATGTGATTGATCAAAACAGTTATTTTATATTAAAAAAAATATACTACTAATCACATTAATAAAGTATACAAAAATAACTGCACATAACATTTTTATAATCATAATTGATATTTCCCATTCTGTTGTTGGGTTGATCATAATTCACAGGTAACAAAAGTGTGCCCCACATCAAGCCCTGCTCCCCCCACCCCGGGAAATGCACCTTCACCCATCTTATTATATGCTCCTCCCCTCCCCATATTTCCTCTCTAATTTATATTTCAATTCCACCACTACTCCTTCCCCAAGTTCCCTTCTCTCACTATACGACACAAAGTCACAAACCCATCGTCTATCTTCATCTTTGTTTTAGTTTTCCATACTCTTTTAATCCAACCAAAGAGTGAAACTATCCAACATGACCACCTACGGCAGCATCCCGACATCTTCTGCGCCGGGACCTTCTACGAATCTCGAATACATCTCTCGTGCCAAAGAGAGGATCAAGGCCGGCCTCGGCATCCGCCGCCCATGGAAGCTCATGTTCAACTTTCGCTCCCTCCGCCTCCCCTCCAGCCTAGCCGATGTCTTCTCCAAGGTCCGCACCAACGTCGGCTTCTTCCGCATGAACTACGCCATCATCGTCCTGCTTATCCTCTTCCTCAGCCTGCTGTGGCACCCCATATCGCTCATCGTGTTCGTGGTCATGATGGCCGTGTGGCTGTTCCTCTACTTCCTGCGCGAGGAGCCGCTGGAGATCTTCAACCGCACGATCGATGACAGGGTGGTGCTGATCATGCTGGCGGTTCTGACGGTAGTGTTTTTGTTGCTGACGAAAGCCACGTTGAATATTCTGGTGGCGCTGTTGATCGGCGTGGTTCTTGTCCTGGTGCACGCAATCGTGAGGAGGACCGACGATCTGTTCTTGGATGAAGAGGCGGCTGGCTTGATGACCGGAGTTGTCGGTAGTCCCGGATCTATTTCCTCTTAAATTAAAATTGTGTTATTTTTTTCCAATTGGCCAATTTGATTTTTGGTGACCCAGTAAACAAGAAATGTGTTTTTCTTTACAGTTTAATTATTCGTTGAGGTTTTTAATTGTTGATAGGAGCGTTGTCCTACTTTTCCTAGTAGTTGTGAGCTTTTAAGGGATGGGTGATGCTACGGGTCCCGAATTCGGGACCCGAAAAGTGTTATTTTTTTTTTTAATTTTTTTTTATGTATTTTTTTAATCATCATAAATATTTTTAAAAAAATAAAAAATTCACAATATCATTTAAAAATATTTTTTTAATTATTCGATAAAAAAAAAAAAAAAATCTCATTCGGGACAATTTTTGGATCCCAAATTCGGGACCCAAAGCATTTCTCTTAAGGGATTCATGTACCTGTTGTCCATATTTCTGCCACCGGATCCCCCTCCCTAATATAGGAATCCTATACATACAGTCGAGTAAAGTATAAATATCGTATAATTATTTTTTAAAAAATAAAATTTATTATTAAAAAGTTAATTTTTTTTAATGTAAATTTTATATTTATTTATTTTTTTTAAAACGATTACATAACGTTAACGTTTGCACACTTAATACTAGAAAGATTATTTATCAACGACAATATGTTTTCTTTTTTAAAAGGGCAATGTCATAAAATTGGACAACACCACGTTGGCCTGCGAGAATGACGGTCCCATTACAAAATGGTGTGGTTGATAGATTTTAATTTTGGCAAATAAAATGTGGGCCATAAGCATGTGGCTGGCTCTGTTACTGCATTTAATTTTTCAAGCTCCTTAGATAGATGCTCATAAAAGAAGGGCTTTAACACGCCCATCATGCACTCTTTATTTCCCAGCAGTACCACTAGGGCTGTATACAAACCTACCGCCGCCAACTCAGATCGACCGTCGGTTTTAGGAACCGGTCAAAACTGGCAGAGAACCGATCAGTTGGTTCGGTCTACGATTCAATCTCGATCTAAACCGACGAACCGGTCGACGTCTTATATATATTTATTTTAAATATATTTCTTATATAAAACGACGCCGTTTCACTTATTTAAATGAAACGACGTAGTTTTTCCCGTAGAACTTAAAAAAAAATATATATGGAACGGCGCCCTCTTCTTCTTTCATTCATTTCACCTGCAACTCTTTCCTACTCTCTCATGGTAAACGGCGGCACATCCCTCCTCCGTTACAGAGACGCCGACGGCAGACCGAGGAACCGAATCACACCGCACCGAGATCGATAATATCGGTTTTCTCTCCCCCAATTGACCGGTTTCGGCTAGTTTTCTCCTTTCATGGCAGACATCTATTCGGCGTCGGTTTGGCACCGAAACCGCGCCGAACCCATCGGTTTTCAACCCTAAGTAGTGTCGTGCGGAGCTCCAGTGCGATTTCTCATTGTAGTAGACAAATCAAATCAATACATAATAATAATATGATTGATTTTTTCAGCAACTGTGATCCATGGCGATCCCTTTCTTAACATCTTGGTCTAGAAAATATGGGAATTAACCAAATTTTTAGCTCCGTTTTTCAATTTCCTTTTTTCTTTTTTGCACCGTATCAGTTGCTATGATATGAGAGGTTATTATTGGGGGTCTCATGACTCTCATCCCTCGTTTTGTATCCTTAAATCTTATTAAAACAAATGTTTTGTATCAAATGATTCTTCGGATAATATAAAGTTAATAATTTTTTTTATGCTAAAATGGGATTCTTCTATTTTTGATACTTGTAATCGTGAGCGTGCAGTCGCTTTGAAAAAAGTAAATAAATATGGGATCCACATAAAAAGAAATTAATTTTTTAGTAGTGAACCTCACTCTTTTTCAAAACAACTGCACGGTATTTGCGCATTTCACGACTATATGTAGCATTACTCTATTCGCCTCCATAAATAAGAAACGTTAGCCTCCGTAGCCTCCTTTATTGATTCGAACAAAGTCGCGATTAAAACAGAGAATATCGCCTTAATGTGTTTTAACGACTAACAAGAATGACGAAAACATTCAAAGTTATGTCGTCGTAATAGCATTAATTTTTATGCGGGACCCTTTGGTGAATGATTAAAAGCTAAAACCTCAAGCTTCTCCCACACCGAATCCTCCGAACAATCAGCTTCACCATCACCGGCACCGCCGGAAGGCCCCGCAAAAGCCACCTTCTTTCCGATATCAGCAGCCGAGATGGCTCATCACCAGCCATACGATCCCTACTACCTCCACCACCAACCACAGCCACAACAAGTAGACTTCAACGATGACCGGGGCAGAATCAACACGCTCTTCGTGTCGGGGCTCCCCGACGACGTAAAGGCGCGTGAGATTCACAATCTATTCCGCCGCCGCCCCGGTTTTGACTCTTGCCAGCTGAAGTACACCGGCCGCGGAAACCAGGTTCTTCTCTTCTCCTTAATTTTTCTTTATAAGATTTTCACTCTTTGTTTGGTTCCCGAGAAAATAATAGCCATAGGAAAACCTAAAATCCCGCTTAACAGGAAAAATAAAAAAATGTCAATGTTCTGTTGCTTCGTTGAACTTTTGATGATAAAGACCTCGATTGGTTGAGGGGAGGCTGTTGGTCCTAAGTTTGTGAATTTTGAGCTTCATTTTTTCTCTGCTTCGTTATCTAGAAAAATATTAGATGAACAAAGAAGATTTTTATGAGTATCATGGACTCTGGTGAATTCGGAAACTTTTTTGATCGCGTTACAATGAATTAATGAGAATTCTGATATTATAAGGGTTTTCTGTGTGCGTGCGTGTGTTGTTTTTACGGCATTTTCTCTACAACTAGAGATAATTTAGAGTTTTACATTGCTTGTCAAGAGTGTCAAGTCCTAGTTAGTAATTGTGGTCTCCAATTTTTAATTCTACTGAGGATCTTCAATGGACGTTTGATGATGATGATGATTTAAGTGGGCTAGATAACACATTGGAAGGTTCTTATTATTTTTCGCAGGTCGTGGCATTTGCCACCTTCTTCAATCATCAATCAGCAATAGCAGCACTGCACGCTTTAAATGTGAGAACTTATTTCCCTCACCAAATATAATGGTTTCTTTCAACGCGTATACCTGCCTTCTGGTTTGGTTTTTTTATTGTCTTGTTCGGCATTTCCTTCTTTTTTTGCCAATCTCATTCTGTGTAACATTATATTCAAGGGCTAGAAGACAATTTAAAATTTGACACTATCTAATTTCAGAAATCAATATTTAAGTAACTTATTAGGTATTGGGGTTTGAACTCAAGTGCATTTATAGTTCAATTTTCTTGTTGGATGGCCTATAGGGAAATTGGACCGATGAGAATTTTTTTCTCTTCCCTGACAAGAGCTTTTGGAATGTGAAATTTGCAGTCTTTCTGATTCTGTTTTCCCCATGATTGTTGTGTTCAGGGTGTAAAATTTGATCCTCAAACTGGATCTGTTCTTCATATTGAGCTTGCGAGATCAAACTCCAGGAGAAAACGTAAACCAGGTCCATAATTTCGTGTCATACTGATTCAACTTTTTGTTCCACGGACTTCTTCATAACAAATACTGGTTTGCTGTGATCTTTGATTCCAGTCTCTTCATGGGTTGTTTTTGCTTGCTTGGACAGGTAGTGGAGCCTATGTTGTTATAGATAAAAGAACTAAGTCTGACACAAATGCCCAAGAAACATCTGGCGACGATGGTAATGTTCTGTTTTAATCAAGAAATTTCAGTGGAGAGGATAATTGTGGTCTCAGTTGCTACTTTCGTCATTTGAGCCAAGCACCCCCTATATATTTCTTATCATCCTATCATTGCTCCATAAAAAGAAAGAAGAAAATAAATTGCTTGTGTAATCTAATCTTTCACTAGAAACAGGTGTTCCCTCATGAACTTGATTATGTGGCTCACTTGCGTGGCCCTTCTTTGCATGTTCAGGAGACAGTGAATCTGATGAACCATCAGGGACTGAGAATCCTGAATCCGGCGAGAATGATGATTTAGTGACCTCAAAAAGGTTGAAAGCACTCATAAACACAGTAATAGTTTTATAAGAAAGTTCTCTATTATGAACTTCATAGTGCCTAGTGAATAAACTGCAGTCTTTTTTTCTTTTAAGTTCTGTCGAATCATCATTTGGATCACTATCGCTATTTCTGTCTGGTAATGTGCAGCGGCGAGATGGCTGGTGGTCCTGACAATGTTGTGGCTTCGGTCAGTACTGAGTTCTTTTTATAAATATACATGAGATCGATTCTTCTATGTATTCATCAGTTGCAGAAACAGTGATGTGTAAACAGTGTTCTCCTCCGGTTCCACATAGATATAATCAATTGTCTTTCATATTTAAAATGTGAAGGATGTTTTGTTGATACAATCTGTATGTTCCCGTCTCAAAACATTCACCAGAAGTCTTCTATAGTCTATTGACCTTACTAAAAGTGATTAGTAGTACAAGAAAGTTTTGATGCTGTAACAAACAATGTGTGTGTATTATATATCTGGTGGGATCTTGCTGTATAAAATTTTAAATTTCTTCTGCAATGGTTACGCAGAAGTTTGTTAAGTTCATGTGAAGATTAATTTGTAGGTAAGGCTACTAATGTAATTCTGCATTAACATGTTTGATGCTGATCTTGCTATTGATTGCCTTCTGCAGGAGCAGGCAGAGAAACCTGTCGATGGAGGACCATGTTCCACTCTATTTATTGCAAATCTAGGACCGAACTGCACTGAAGATGAACTGAAGCAAGCACTATCTCAGTGAGTTGCATCTCTCTCTCTCTCTCTCTCTCTATATATATATATATATATATAGAAAAAATATTTGCAACCTGAATTGTGCAATCGCCGCATAATTGCTTTGAAAAAAGTGAATAAAACATGGGACCCATATGAAAAAAATTAATTTTTTTAATTGTGGAACCAACTCTTTCTCGAAGCGATTACGCGGCGTTTACGCATTTCACGGTTGTACGTAGAATTACTCATATATTTATCTATATATATATGTATATCTCATGCTCCTGCTTTTTCTCCTTGGCAAAGGGAAAATACAGGCTCTGGCCCCCTCTCCATGTCCATATAACTATTGTGTTCATTAACGACTGATTTGCCGATCAGAAAACGTGGTGGGTTCAATTCTTTATCCTTCCTTTTTGTCAGGTATCCAGGATTCAATATGCTCATTTTGCGTGCTAAAAGTGGAATGCCAGTTGCATTTGCAGACTTTGAGGTATCCCATACATCATGCCAGGAATCTTTTATATGTACTTCATACTGGAAATTATAGGCATGGTTTACTAAAAAGCAGAATTGGCCTGGGTTGTAAACTTGTATATAGAAAAATGATGTGCTCGACTTGATTCAAACATGAAAAGTTAAACCTGCTCTCTTTGGCTAAATGTTAAAACCCATGTTATTAGCTGGCATTTGATTCTTAGCCAAACCTCAGTTGAGTCACATAATTAATATGATTTTAATGTGTTTATTTTGGCAGGAAATCGAACAAGCAAATAAAGTAATGGAGGAACTTCAGGGGAGCTTGTTACCATCATCAGATAGGGGTGGCATGCATATAGAGTATTTTCTTATTTCTCAAGAAATCATATAGCTCTGTGTCATAATTGCATTTCGTTTTGATTGACCGTTATGTTTGGCCTCCTGCTCTTTAGGTATGCAAGGTCTAAAATGAGGAAACGGTAGGGGGGAAATGTCGTCAAAAGCGTCTATGCCATGAAGTAAATTTTCGATGTATAAGAAAAGGGTCGGAGGTGACAACTTTGCAGAACTTTTTATTTCGATCATACATTATAATTGCATCTCTTGATCTTACTAGTACGCTGGATTTTGAAACCCAACGGCGTAAAGCTCTAGGAAATTGCTGCGTCTGAAATTGTAGCAAAGGTTGAAGTTTGACTAGAACTGAGATCATCCTGTTAATTGCCAACGTTCTCCTATTGAGTTTGTGAAAGATGGAGCGTTTTTTTGCGGCGGCTTCCGCTTGCTCAAGATCTTTCAAATTACCCACGCAATGCTTGTGAAGAGTCTTAAACCATTGTTTATCTAGATTCTTAGTTTTCCTGGATTGCACGTCATTCAGTTGCAAAGGAGAAAAACAGAGACCTTGTGGGCCAAGCAGGGTCGCTTGTGAGCAAGAACTTGGGAACATTGTCAAACCGACATATCATGTCATTCGGTACGAGGAACTAAGACCGTATCGAGAACGATTCACTTGTTTCCCTCGGCCCTAGCTCGCCCAAAAACTGCCAAATCATTCTCTCTTGGAAGAAAACGACTATATTGTAGGCTTGTAGCTCTGGGAAGTCGACGTGTTCGTTGAGCGATTGAGCGGGGAAAAATATTTGCCGCGCTCTACCATCGCAATCGTTCACTGTAGCAGAAATCTTAAGTGCAAATGCACTTTTATATTTGTCTTCTCTTTTTTTTAATCATTTTTTATATATTTTAAAATATTTTAAAAAAATATCGATTCGTTAATATTCATTTTAAGTAAAAAAAAAAATAAAAATAAAATTAAAAAAATCAATCCTTCATTTTTATAAGTTCAACTACCATTTTTCTTTCTATTATTATTTTTTTTTATATGGAAAGGTAAAACAAACCTCAACGCAGTTGAGGTGAGCTGTCTACAAAACATATTCACTTGAGTTTGGAAACGTGACTGTTTTAGACGTAATTTTTTCATTTCTTAAAGAATTACAAAAGCTTGCTAATTCATTACTATCCCTCCACTATACCGAAGCAAAATATAGATGGCTTTGGACAAAAATATAGAAGGGAGAAGAAAAGGAAAAAAAAAAAAGAAGCAAAAACATAAAGCGCTGATCATGAACTTGGCACTTGGTTTTAAATGGGTGAGGTGAGCTGTCTATTAATCATTGTCACATGAAGCCCTCCTTGCTTTGTCTCTTTCCCAATACGGTGGCCTCGCATTCCCCAGAGACAGCTTCCCGCTAAGCCCTTCTGTTGCCTCATTCAGTAGGGGACCGCTGTAATGTTGCTGCTGCTCTCCGCAAATCCGACCACTCCTGCTTCCCACATCATATCCAGGTGCTGACACGCAGCTAGGATCCATGATCATGTCACCTTCCAGTATGCGGAGCACCTTCACCATAAATACATGAATGAAGTAAGCCAAAGCACGTCCAAGTCGTCATTACATGTTAGAAGTACTGTTGGGTTAATTATAAGCAAGTTACTGATCCATGAAACCTAGAGCAAGCAAGCCTGCTCTTTTTCAGGGAAACAGGCTCCCACTCATCTCACAACGCTCAAAAACCAAAATATTTAAAACCTCGGTTTCGGCTCTTGATTTGTTTCTTTGACACTTCCATCCACTAATATAAATCCAGAGGAATCTTTTCCACTTGTCTCCAAATTCCTAGGCTACTCTAAGAGTCTAAAGTCTGGTTTTATCCTTCTGGTTTTTGTCTTCTATTTCTAGCTTACCAAGCTGGAAAGCATCCAGACAATCACTTTTTTCCCAAATCTCATTAGTGTTTCTTCCACGGGCATTTGCATATTTTTTGTTGCATATCTTCTGAGTGACAGGATTTCAACATAACCCCTCCTACTGAGCGTTCCTGACCCCTTGAGTATTTGTTTTTAAATCAAAATTAAGCAATTAATGTTTTCTTCAAATCTTCTCTTACCTGTGACATACGAGGCCTATAATGAGGATCCCGCCGTATGCATAAAGATGCAGCATGCAGCATGCAATAGACCTCATTTTCTGAATAGCTATTCCCTAATCGTGGATCAATCAGTTCCTCAATGGCATATTCTTCCAATAATGGGCGTGCCTGTTCCAAATCAAAAGGCATATATAAATCAACAAGAATCAACTTAAGAACCAACAGCTAGAAGCAACCACATTAACTTGTTTCTTTTCTATTTGGCCTTGTCAAGAGCTTAGCATGTTTCTGAACACCATTATCTATTTTGATTGATTATGCACTCAATAAAAACAAGATGGACCAACATATGGATCAACAGAAATATAATTAGAATCCAACCAATCATACCCATTCTGTAAGACACTGCTGGCCCTTGGGACGGTTGAGGTCCACTGCTTTTCTTCCAGTAACGAGTTCCACCAATACAACCCCAAAAGAATAAACGTCAGCCTTTTCAGTGATCTGCCCACTTTGTGCATATTCTGGGGCCAAGTACCTACAGCACAAAAAATCATTGGATTCTGAATTGCATGGGGAAAGTAGAGCTGTAACGCTCCAATGGAAGGCCCAAGTCACATGGCCTATACTCTAAAATGACTAGTCAATGATACAATTGAAGTCCCATTAGAACATTATAAAGAGCAAGAATTTCTCCTTCCCAAGCAATGTGGGATCCCATACGTCACCTACCTACCCTTACCACTTAATGGGGTATCACAAGAGCATAAAAAGAAAGGCTGTAGTACTTACCCGAATGTTCCAATTACTCTAGTTTCCACACCTGTGTCCCCATCAGGCTGCCACCTTGCCAGGCCAAAATCCCCAACCTTGCAAAGCAAAAGTTGAACCTAGATCACAACACTAACAATTTCTCTACACACTAACAGGTGAAATAACACATTTGATGCACCTTGAAAAACACCTAAAGCAAAATCTCACCATGAACAGACCTAGAAAATTTGAAAAAAGTAATATCATTATATTCTATGGTGTAACTGTTATATGTAAAAAAATATTCACAATATTAACTTTAAAGAGAAGGGAACCAAAAAAAGCTCCTTTGGTGTCGAAGGATCCAACAGCAAAGACTTAACAATAAACCATCAGAGTTGAATTTCTCCATTGTTTTTATAAGTGATTTGAAAATTTCTCCATATTAGATAGGACCCTATGAAATTTCCATACCAGTGGTTCAAAATCATGGGTGATAAGGATGTTGTTTGGCCGCATGTCACGGTGGACAATGCAACCCACCCTACATTCTTCATGAAGATATCGCAGCCCTCGAGCAGCTCCCACAGCAATTTTTTGTCGTGCAGACCATTCTAATGGCTCTTGATGTCGTCCTGAAACAAACCCAGATCTTCAGTAAATTAACAAGAGTAGCTAGCAAGAAAATTAACTTCAGAAATCTAATCTAGTAATATATTAAAAACCTGAAAATGATAATGATTGTATTAAAAGAGAATGAGTAGGATTTAAAGACTAATCCGGGAAGACTTCATCAAGTTTGTTCAGATTTTTTTGTTATAAGTAAGTTTCTTCGGATATTACTGCATACGGTATCTAGTTCAGAAGCAGCAGAATATAATATTCCTCATTCTAGACGCCATAAGCTGTGTTTTAAATGAAGTAACAATCTAGTAAATGAAATAGCAGAAACAGTCCGTATGTATCCATCCTAATTCCGAATAAATTACCATATAAATGAGAATCCAATGACCCATTGCATATATATTCATAAACCAGCAACCTTCTTCTGTCCTCAATACAGAACCCAATCAGCATAACAACATTTCGATGCTGAGCACAGCTCAGAACTTCCACTTCTGAGCAAAACTCAAGATCCCCCTGAGAACTAGCCAATTTGTGTTGCTTGACAGCAACTGCCTGACCATCTGGAAGTACACCTCTGTGAACAGATCCAAATCCTCCTTCTGCCAAGAAATTGGCTTGTGAAAATCCACCTGTAGCAAGCTCGAGTTCAGCATAGCTAAACCACCTTGGGGGTTTTCCAAACACTGGTGCCTTGTGTTGACATATTGAACACAATGGAGGGGGCCCAGGAGGTGCATTTCTTGATAAGGATATTGCTTCTCTCACATTTCCACTGAACTCAATATCAGATCTGTAGTTCAGCATGCCAATTCCAGCTTCTCCATCAAGTTTTGAGAACTTCTCGAGCAAAGCTTTGGATGTTGATGCTTGAGGCTCATCAACGTGTCTCTTTGAACTTCCACCTATGTGTTGTGAGGACTGATGAGTAGAACTTACAAATTCAGCCACCCAAGGCTTGAACCTCAAACTTGATGAGGATGAAGATAAATGCTCACTATCTGTGTCTGAACCGGTCTCATCAAGATCCTGGTTTTGTTTAATAACTAGAGAATCATCTTTCTTAAGATCTCCATTCATCTCTGAGATGAAAAATGGTGAAGTTCCTGGATCTGAGCTTGACACTGATGAAGCTCCAGCTTCAGTGGCTGTAAATGGTGTCCCTAGCTCTGGACTGCTAGATGGGGTCACAACTGGTCCTTGAATAGAATTTAAAGAATCGTTTTTCTTTTTGGGGTGCTTTTTAGTTGTTTCATCAAACTCGGAAGGTAAAGAACATGCTACTTCGGGTAGTTTCTTAGCCGGCCCAACCAAATTCAAGCGGAGTACTTTTGGCTGGGAACGCTTCATAACCACAATGTTACACTGCAACTCTTCCATGCATCGTTTTTCCTCATGTTTAAGCTGTCTGTTTAAAAATATATAAATAAATTAGATAGGCCCAACATGCATAATGAAAAGCAATAACATAAATTCTTAATGGAGATATCAAAAGCAAAGAACTTCGAGAATATCTCATGTCCCTCACAATCTTATGCATATAGACTGAGCAAATGTGAAAAGGAAAAAATAAAAAATAAATATATTACTTGTCTAGTACCACCCAACTGGCTCGAATTCTATTGGCCTCTGCAGCCACAGCGCCACAAGGAGATCCAGAAACAATTTTTATCTTTACATTTATCTGCAAAACAGAATCAGGATGAGAATTATAGTGGAAGAAACAACTGGAGAGGCATATCTTTAACAATTCAAATAAATACATAAGCCACTTACCTTATTAGGATTATAAACATCATGAAGTTGAAGAATCATTTGGGAGCACGAATCTGTAATATCACACTTCTGCTCTGAACTTGCTCCCGAATGAGATTTCTTGTGACCATTGGCACAGTCCCCTGCAAATCTTGGGAAAACCCATAGTTTCCTTCCTGAAGAATTGTGGCAAAAATAGTGTCAGTTGGTGCTTATCTACTGGTAAGCATAATTAAAAAGTGTTAAAGGATTCGCAGGATTTTTGGAGCACGAAACCCAACGTTTCATCTTGATAACGGGCTTCCCTAAATATTAATCATAACTCTAGCAACAAAACCAATGGCAGTTGTTTTGTTACTGTTATCAGAACAAAAAAACCATCCGTGGCAGAAAAGCAAGATCCGCAAGGTGGTCATGTCGAAACATTTTTCCTTCCAAAAAATTAAACTATAATTACAGTGTAGAGGGAGAGGACCCAAGGTTCACCTGCCCATTGTCATCTCCAATACTTTCTCGGCAACCCATAGAAATCAAGCCTCAAACCCAAGATACGGATCAAGAAACAAATTTCTTATCTTAATTGAAAATGAACCCACTGTAGCAATTTTGACGTGCAGGTCGAGAATATAAACTACTAATCTAAACAACCAAACGTCAAACTGAAAAAAGGACCGGGGGGATTGACATAAAGATTAACACCCTCATAAACTTGGACGGAATAAAAGGAAAGCATCAATTATGATAAAAGTGCAAAAGCGACTTTGAAGGGTATTCCAATATAAGGCATCAACTTATATAACACAACCAATTAATTAAAAATTCGATAGCAAAAGGAGCACAGATCAACAGGGGTAAGAAAAGATACCGGAACTTTGCGAAGGTACAACCACAAGCAATGTAATGCAGTCTCCGGGTTGAACAACATGGGTCAAGGCCCACACCAGAGCTGTCTTGGGAATATCCTTTGATGCCTTAACTGCAACGACGACCTTCTCGGCGCCATCGGAGCTTTTCTCCTGCTTCCCTCGATTATGTTCTTGACTCATGGACACCGCAATACAATCAAACCTCTTTGTTCAGCAGATCCAATTCTCGAAACCCATCAAACCCCCTCCAACACAAGCGCTGAAGCACATGACCAAAGCGACACAAACAAAAACACAAGCATTATTATTCTGCCCCCACCATGTTGGATTCCAAAGACATGTACCACCGACATGTTCACCGTTCCATTAAGAACCAGAGGAGCCACAAATGACAAGACCGTTTTCACCAATTCACACAAATCCCCTCTAGGAACACTCGCTTGTCCTGTCTGAGCCGGTGAAATCTTGGAATAAAAATTCCCAAAATGGTAACGTTGTTATAGCATCTAGTTTCTCCTTGAATGAAGCCTCGATGGTAAGAGAATCCGAACACTGTTATGCAAGGCGATACAAAACGAAAGACGACACAGCAGCGAAAGTAG
Source organism: Juglans mandshurica (assembly GCA_022457165.1). Lineage (NCBI taxonomy): Eukaryota > Viridiplantae > Streptophyta > Magnoliopsida > Fagales > Juglandaceae > Juglans > Juglans mandshurica. Next base: position 8,052,930 of record CM039619.1, on the reverse strand, counting down.
ACTGCCTACGAGCCTTCAAATCAATGAGTCAAAACGATGAAAGAGAGAGCTCCAAAGGTAAAAGTGAGTTGTCAAATTTTGGATCCAACTCAGAGACTATTTCTTTGTCGCTAGAAACGAAATTGAGAAAACTCAGGCCAAATATAGGCAGAGGAAATGACCAGTGAGTCTTGAGGCCGTATAGAGTCGCGGTTAAAAAGTTTCACTAGCTCTACGAATCTCAAATTAAACCGTCTCTCAAACCCCACCGAGTGCTACCCTGCACAAGCCGGATTAAAATTCTAGTCAGAATCGGTACCCTCACATGAAAGACAAAATCTCTGTTTGGGGTTCTGAGATACTGAAGGAAACTTTCGAAACGAAATTTATTTAAAAACGAAAAAACATTTCCATTATGGTTATATTTGGTTCAGAATCAGAAGACACTTCGCCGACTGAGCATGTCTTCATTCCAGTCACATGTTATTTCTTTTTCTTTTTCAGGAAATAACAAAAGTATTGCATGGGATCCAAAACACACAGTTTCCTCGCTCTTTACTTAAATTTTCCCGACAGCCAAACAGACTCCAACGGAATGGAAAAAAAAAAATTAAAGAAGTGCGTACACGCACACAAACGCATAAATAAACACAACAGACTCCAAAAATCAAAACGAACAGCAAGGTAGATTCAACAGGAGCATTAATTCCAATCCATTCACGCGAAAAGAACAAACGCACTAGGCTCCAAACTTGAACAGATTAACCTTATTTCAAATATCTAAAATAACATTACCATTAAAATAATAGAGCTATACTGTTTTTTTGGTCTGTTCTTTCACATCAGGGCAGCAAACACATACAAACATTAAATCAATCGAATTCAAAGGCTGACAAAGAGAGCGTCAAAGCGAACAATCCTTTAGGTTTTTCAACTACTGAATTTACATCCCGAGAGAGAGAGAGAGAGATACATACAGTTACGAGTTTACGGAAACATACAGTATGCAAGGAAATGATTATGAATTAAGATCTCCTTCCTCCATGCACACAAATATATGCAGCAAGCACCTCCCTATTACCTGCGGCCGTGTCTCCGCAGATAGTCACAATCCATTGGTTTCGTTGATTTTCCTGTGCATCCTCGTCGAGTACTCTTCACTGACAATTTTCAATCCCCCTGGTTTTGGACCATATTTCGGATTTGACCCTCTAGTAATCTCAAACTTGCACACAACTATGGGCAGCCTCGCTTTGTATGAGACGGCGTCGTTATATGGTCCGGTTTTCCGTTTTAAGATTTGAAAATTTGTGTGGGCGCGGCGAAGTTTAGGAAAAGGTTAGCTTTGGCTTATGGCCTTTGTCCTTATTTAACATTGGCGGCGAATAGATTTTTCTGGTTTTTCAAATGGTCACGAATTTGTGGGGCCCTATACTCGTTTGGTTCAAATTAAAGAGTACATATTTTTCGGACTAAGGTCAGTTTGTTTTTACAGTGAATTTGACATAAAAATTAAATAAAATATTATTAGAATATATTTTTTTAAGATTATTTTTATTTTAGTATTTGAAAAAGTTAAATTATTTATTTTATTTTATGTAAAAATTTAAAAAAAATTATAATAATTATATGAGATGAAATTAATTGTGAAAACAAACGACACCTAAGATTTACCAATATTATTTCTTAACACCATTAATTTATATGTTATAATTAAGTATAGAGTTTTGTTATATACAATCATTTTTATATACTATTTATACACATCATTAATTTGATTAGTTAAAACAGTTATTTTATATTTAAAAAATGACGCAGTCAATTACATTAATGAAGTGTACAAAAAATAAGTAAAAATTATTATTATTTTAAATTTTAAAAAAATTAAATTATTTATTATATTTTATATTAGAATTTGAAAATTTTATAATGATGAGTTAAAATGGATTTAATAAATAAACGAAGATAGAGTAGAGATTGTAAAACCAACAAAACACATTACTCAATGAGCCGGTTCCGCTCTACTTGACCGCTTATTGTTTTTTATCTTTTTTTTTTATTTATATTTTTTTAATAAATTTAAATATTTTAAAAAAATAAAAATATATATCAATATATTTAAAATCACTTACTTAATCATTAAATAAATAAAAAATTCATCAAGCGATTCAGCAGTATCTTAGGGGTGGTATGGTAGCCTTTTTGTAATGAATGGTGAATGGTCACTGAGTACTGACCCTCCAGTTGCCACGTGTAATGATTTTCTCTGTTAAACCCGTCCGCAGCTAAAAGATAAACAGAAATGTTGCCACAATCGTAAATAACTCGCGAAACATGCCCGTTTTCCTCAAACAACCCCTTCCGATGCCACTCCTTCCTCTCCAATTCAATATTTAAACCTCGACATAAATGCCAAAGCGTGAACTTAACCAACAGCTCACGTTAGCATTCAGTCCTCCTTCCTCTCCCGTTGCAGTTTGCTAGTACCACAGACAGATGTCCAACCGTGACCACCCAATGAGGGACCCACACGACGTTACCCATCGCCGTCAGGGTTAGCTACTTGCTGCCTCAAGCCTATCAGCTGACAGACAGATTCGTACTCGTACCAATTCCCGAGGCAGACGTTTAATCCAAATCTAAATCCAATCCTCTGTTAGATCACGGCGCACCCCTCTGCATGGTTGGAACCGTAGCCCAACACGGGCAGGCGTTTCGGCGACTTGACGTGACTCAGGTTTTGACGCCACGTATCCCGGATCGTGTCTCAGCTTTCCGAACCTGCGAAACACTTGATTACTCCGTATGCTGTTCCAGCCTCCAGGGCTACGTTATTTTAAGCTAATTAAGTTTTAATGCCACTAGGCTACTAGCCCCGCCTTTTTTTTTTTTTTTAATTTCTTATAAACGAAAATAATTTCTGTGTCTTGTGCGACAGTTTTCGCAGAAGCAAGGGGCATGTATTGAATTTCATTAAGGTTAGGTTCGGATAAAATAGCATTTCATCTTATATAATTTTTATAGTTTTTTTAAATTTTCGAAATATAATAAGTAATTTTTTTTTAAATTAAAAAATAATATTTTATTCCACTCTTGTTTTAACTAATCTCGTAACAATTTTATAGATTAAAGACCGTACTATAAGTATGGAGACTTCATCTGAATAACTCAATCATAAGTGTAAATGTATTTTTTTCTTTTTTCTTTTTTATTATTTTTATACATTTTAAATAGTTTTAAAAAATTAAAAAAATATATCAATTAACTAATATTATTTTCCTTAACCATTGAGTACAAAAAATTAAAATTAAAAATTCAATCAGTCACTTTTATCGATTCAAATAACATTTTCCATACATTAAACGCATCATTAATATTGAATGTTTTTTTGGTATGAACGGTAAAAGTGGAAACATATATTTTACCAAGGCTAATTCAGAAAGACGCTTAGGTAATGAGATAAGATGATAAAATTTTAAAAATTTTATAATTTATTTGTCAAATATCATTTAAACACAAAAACATTTCAAAATTTCAAATGTTCAACTTTTTTCATCTAATTATTATCTAATCCTTACAACTTTTACAAACCTTAAAATAAAATATAAAATCAATACAATTTTTTTAAACTTTAAAATAAAATTAATATTACAAAAGTATATTTAAATAATTTTTTAACTTTATAGTATTTTTATTCAACTTTTTATTTCTCATTTTCCAAAACTCAATAAAACATATCAACTCAAATCGTTTCATTATTATTCACAATATTCTAATCTTTTTATATATCTAAGTATCCAAACAAACTTTAAAACAAATCGGATTGAACAAACTTTTTCTTAACTCGGTTAGAAGTAAAATTCTGATCTTTATATATATGAGAATTGATTCGGACATAAAAAGATTATACAAAATAAGTTCATAAACTGACGTGATTTTATGTAATCCATTATATCTATTTTATAATAAAAATAATTTTACAATCTGATGTACCATATCAAGTCACGTCAATTTGTGAATTTATTCTTGTATAATTTTTTTGTGACTAAAGTATTTATATATATATATATATTGCTTTTTAACAAAATGGGATTATATAAAACTAACTATAAAATATCTAAGAGGATGAGAAAGAAGAACAGGACAAGAAGAAGATGCAGAAATGAGATAAAGTGTTTAACTGGATTACGCCAAGTGATTATTAATTTATCTTACAATGGTATCTTGCTACAGAATAATACAACAGTGATTATCACGCATTCCAACCCTAATCTCTTACTTTAATGTAAATTTGACTCATTATTTTATTACATAGCAATTAAAAAATCCTTGCAGTTGATTGCTTGGGGAGAATGCGAATAAAAGATAGTATTTAAGCACGTCCGAAAGGTGTTTTTGTCTTCTTCCCGGTCTTAATAAAGTTGGGACAACCACCCTCAATTTCATAAGCTCGCTAGAAACCAGGCAAGCTAATTAAAGAGTAATGCTATATCCAGTAGTGAAATATGTAAATATTGTGTAATCGTTTTAAAAAAGAGTGAGATCCACTATTAAAAAATTAATTTCTTTTCATGTGGGTCTCGTATTTATTCACTTTTTTCAAAGCAACTGCACGGCTTTTGCATATTCACGACTGTAAGTATCATTTCTCTTTTAAGAAAAATTTACAAAAAAATTTCCTTATGCTCGTGTCAGTTATTAATATTCTGAAAATCGTGAAATTTAAAATTTAAAATTTAAATTTCAAAAAGAAAACTAACAAAATGAATCTTATAAGTAAAAATATAAGTACAACTGCAAGTACATATAACACTACTTTATATATACAAAGTTCTCACAATACTTTATAAAAAATGTGGTCCTAAAATCCAATAGTTTCAAACCAAAGCACCGGAGACGCGACAATTTTCTCTATATTTATTCTCAGTTTTGTATTCATGCATGCAAGTCTCTCCTCTTGTAGTGGACCCAAAAAATCAATGAGTTTTTAGGATAAGTTCTGGATGGATGGGCCATATTCAAATGAAAATTTATCTTTCAAGGGTTACCATTTGCCAAAACCATACTCTTTGATTTTTGTGATACGTGTTTTCCAAAAACAAAAAAGAAACTGATCATCCACATTCACACATTATTAATTCAAAAATGCAGCTGAGCCTTCCTTGTCTCTAGAGCTATTGATCTACAGCTAAGAGTACTGTCCAACTAGTACACGAGTGTCTGACATTTATATTTGCATGTCCACATGAGCAGAACCTTGGGAACTTGCTTTTGTTTTTTCAAATCATGTAGCTAGCTTTAATTAATGAACAATTTTTTAATTCTCTTCATTAATTTCCTCCTTATTCTTAGGTTACAGGATATTTATTTAACCTATATATATATATATATAAGCGTTAAGGTGACATAAATTCATTGGCATTGAAGTTGGTAGGTGAAAGACGTCCACACAAAGAAAATTTATCAACACATGTATGTTTTGTATGGACATGGAACGTGTTTGTCGTTTAAAGGTTGTTCGTGTTTATGTTTGACAAGTTGTTAGGATTTACCGTTATTAGGGTGAAATCACCACTTTTTCAATAGTTTAAGTTAATAAAAAGAGATGAAAAATACTCTAGTCACAAAATGATTACATAAAGTAATCTTACAAACTGATATGGCTCGATGTGACTCGTCAGATTATAAAATTATTTTTATTGTAAAGTAGAACTAACATATCAGATGAAACCATATCGATTTGTGAAATTAATTTTGTATAATCTATTTGTGGCTCTAGCACTCGTCAATAGAATAAGTAGAGTGTATAGAATTATCTAAAATTGAAATAAATAGCTAAATTATAGTTGAGCAAAATGGAAAATGAGAATATCTGCTATCTTTTATACGCATGGTTATTTTTCTATATATAATAACAGAGACAGTGATATCACTTATCATGCATATAGATGGCTATATTATTATATAGAAACGATCGATGAGAACATCATTTCCAGAAAAAGACAATCCGGACTGTCCAAACTTTAAAGATCCAGAGTTCCAAATGATTAACATTTTCATGATAATATCGATCATATCATGATCGATGATCCATATGTTTGGATGGATCCCATTGGATGCACTTTTTAATAATTGCATGCCGCCACCTATCAGGATCCAAAGTCCATATAGATAAAGTTAAACATGAATGATGAAGAAATAAAAAGTAGCAATTGACAACTACATCAAATTTATTAACAAACACCGTATATTTATTATATGACAAAAAGCATATATCGCTTATTAACGATGATAAACAGTATTTTTTGTTAATCCGTTGTGAAAAAAGTTGGACAGCAGGGCTTTCTCATCGTAGGGCTCTGTTGGGGTATATGTGGAGACTGGTTTTGAGCTGAAAAGGTGTTTGCTGAAGTTGGCTTGACTGTTGGCTCGAGCCAAGTTCGCTCGACTTCGCTCGACAGACCACTCGAGCGAAGGCAAGTCAGAGAGATTCGCTCGACATCGCTCGACAGACCGCTCGAGCAAAGGCAAGTCAGAGAGGTTCGCTCGAGTCTCGCTCGACACTCCGCTCGAGCGAGACACAAACCCTAGGGTTCGCTTGACACTCCGCTCGAGCCAATGTTCATTTGGCTGTTCGCTCGAGTCGCGCTCGACAGTCCGCTCGAGCGAAGTACGCAGATTTTGCCAGATTAGGGTTTCCAGCGCCATTCACTATATATATGTCATATTAGACTTGTGTTGTACGGTTAGAAGCATATTTTGAGAGAGAACAATTATCTTGTGAGTGCATATTGTGTGAGAGAGCAAAAAGCCCTAGAGAGTGTGAGTTGAGATTGAGTGATTGTAATCTCCTCTGGTTAATAAGATTTCTGCAGCTCCTGTGGATGTAGGCAATTTGCCGAACCACGTAAATACTGTGTCGTGTTCTTGATTGTGTTGCTTTTACTTTATTTGTCATCGTTGGTGTGTGTACTTTGCATAGTATTTCACAACAACTGGTATCAAGAGCCAATGTCAGATCTGAAAGAGAATGATGACTGGAGATAAAGTGAATGCACCCGGGATCGAGAAGTTTGACGGCACTGATTTTGGGTACTGGAAGATGCAGATTGAGGATTATCTCTATGGGAAGAGGCTCCACCTTCCACTGTTGGGAAAGAAGCCGGAGAGCATGGCTGATGCTGAGTGGACCCTGTTAGATCGACAGGTTCTAGGTCTTGTTCGGCTGACTTTGTCCAGAACAGTGGCACACAATGTCAGTAAGGAGAGAACCACGGTGGATCTCATGGCGACTTTGTCAGGTATGTATGAAAAGCCGTCTGCGAACAATAAGGTGCACTTGATGAAGAAATTGTTCAATCTGAAGATGTCTGAAGGTATGTCTGTAGCCCAACACTTGAATGAATTCAATACGATCACAAATCAACTGTCATCTGTAGAGATTGAGTTTGATGATGAGATCAGAGCGTTGCTTCTGTTGACATCGTTGCCAAACAGTTGGGAGGCCATGAGGATGGCTGTGAGTAGTTCAGCCGGCAAGGCAAAACTGAACTACGATGACATACGTGACATGGTGCTTGCTGAAGAGGTATGTAGGAGAGACATGGGTGAGTCTTCGGGTTCAGGATCTGCCCTGATTGTTGACAATAGGGGTAGAGGACATGGAAGATCAATCTCCAAGAGCAGGGGAAATAGCAAGATGAGATCTGGGCAGCAGATCACATGCTGGAGTTGTGGCAAGTCGGGCCACATCAAGAGAAACTGCAGGAATCAATAAAGTTCTGATGATGATGCTGTGAATGTAGTGGCAGAAGAAATTCATGATGCCTTACTTCTTGCAGTGCACAGTCCGATTGATGATTGGGTGTTGGTTCAGGGTCTTCATTCCATAGCATTTCACATCGAGAAATCATGCAGCATTATGTTGCTGGTGATTTTGGGAAGATGTATACGGCTGATGGAGAGGCATTGGATGTAGTGGGAGTGGGTGATGTGTACATCACACTTCCAAACAGGAGCGTGTGGACTTTACAGCAAGTCAGACATGTTCCAAATTTGAAGAAAAACCTGATCTCTGTGGGACAGCTTGATGACAGCGGTTTTGCAGTAGCGTTCTCTGGAGGGGCTTGGAAGATCACTAAGGGTGCGCTGGTCTTAGCGCATGGTAAGAAATCTAATTCTTTGTATTTGACATCAAGATCCAGTGATGTGCAGGGAAATACAAGAGTGCAGAAAGGCAGGCTTGATCGCGCGAAACATGTGAGGAAGTCAAAGGCTGTCAGCTTTGTCGTTCCTCATGAAAGTCTGGGAAAGTTGGCTAAGGTTGCCAAGATCGGTTCGAGACTGGATACTCCTAGTGCAGTGGGAGTTGTGAATCGCCCTAAGGGCGATGTATGTGGAAGACTGAAGTCAGACTTGACTTCAGTGCGTCTTCTAACTTGAAGACGGGAGCTGTGAGCTGTAGAGATGATAGGGCTTGACTGGAAACAGTGGCTGGCATGTGGAGACCCAGTCTCAAAGTGGGAGATTGTTGGGGTATATGTGGAGACTGGTTTGGAGTTGAAAAGGTGTTTGCTGAAGTTGGCTTGACTGTTGGCTCGAGCCAAGTTCGCTCGACAGACCGCTCGAGCGAAGGCAAGTCAGAGAGGTTCGCTCGACATCGCTCGACAAACCGCTCGAGCAAAGGCAAGTCAGAGAGGTTCGCTCGAGTCTCGCTCGACACTCCGCTCGAGCGAGACACAAACTCTAGGGTTCGCTTGACACTCCGCTCGAGCCAATGTTCATTTGGCTGTTCGCTCGAGTCGCGCTCGACAGTCCGCTCGAGCGAAGTACGCAGATTTTGCCAGATTAGGGTTTCCAGCGCCATTCACTATATATATGTCATATTAGACTTGTGTTGTACGGTTAGAAGCATATTTTGAGAGAGAACAATTGTCTTGTAAGTGCATATTGTGTGAGAGAGCAAAAAGCCCTAGAGAGTGTGAGTTGAGATTGAGTGATTGTAATTTCCTCTGGTTAATAAGATTTCTGCAGCTCCTGTGGATGTAGGCAATTTGCCGAACCACGTAAATACTGTGTCGTGTTCTTGATTGTGTTGCTTTTACTTTATTTGTCATCGTTGGTGTGTGTACTTTGCATAGTATTTCACAACAGGCTCGACAGAAACCATCTCTCCACAACGTTTGGTATATTTTTGTTGTTCTTCACAGTTTCGTGTGAGTATGTCGTTTTGGTTCCTATTTTTTTTTCTTTTTGTGAAATCTAGATCTAAAGTGTATTTTGTAGACCCTCATGCATTTGAGTTTTTTTTTTTCTTTGTTTTGTCGTATTTTTGTTGTTCATTTTTGCATATGGATTTGTATTTGAGATATAAAACCACCTAATCTACACAAATCTTTCTCATTTTCGATTCTCTCTCCCTCATGAGTTCTTTCTCTCCAACTCACGGCCCTTGCCGTCGTCAGCAGTCGCGGAGCAAGCTTGACAACAAAGTTTTGTCGTTATAGGGCTCTACGGAAACCACCTCTCCACGGTGCTGGATATATTTTCGTTGGTCTTCACAATGCCGTGTGAGTATGTAGTTCTTGACACCTAACTTTTTGTTGCCTTAATCACGGGATCAAAATAAAGAAAACGTCACTTTAACAAAATAAAAAATAAAAAAGACTTTATGTAGTAGTAATTATATGATTTGATTTAACACGTCACATTACTTATAAGATGTTTATATTTAATTCCTTTTGGAAGTTTGATATTTTTAGAAAAAAAATATTAATTAATTAAATGGATGGTAATACCGAAACAATTGGAATAAAAAAGTTAGGTGAATTGATGGAACGTGAGACCATTTAAATAAAGAAGGTCAGAGTGCTTGTATATGGGCCTACACGTCCAGTGCATGTTATCTTTAATAATGCGATCATGGTGTACCTAATGCCAGTATCCTCTTGTTCGCATGCATGCATGATCCTACATATAATATGTTTATATATACAACACAACTTTCACCGATGCCTGTAGTTGTTCTTTCTATTTAACTTTTTACCCAATGAGAAAATATAAATCATACTCTACTGTTCATATCAGCCCCTACACACTAAGTGTATTGGGTGAAAAAAAAAAAAAAAAAACCACAGCACTGGTGTGCTGCGGCAATGGGCTGATGCCCAGAACTTCTCTTACCCAATACATAATATTCGGTGACGGGCCTTTTAAGACGAAGTAACACGGTGGTGGCCACATAGCCCAATTCACCCAAACGGCCCAACCTTATTTTTATAACAGGCAACATCCTCAACACGAGCATGGCTGACACTTGTAGTTAGGGGGTGGATATCCTGCCCCCACTCCGCTATATATAAAAAAATAAATTTTAAATATTTATATAAACATTTATATGAATAAATATATTATATATAGATATATACAATTTGTTAAAAATTTGAAATTGAAGTTGTATTCAAGTAATCCTAAATACATCTCCAATAATTTTTTTTTATTTATAAATTTTAATATATTATAATTTAGGTTAAAAAAATAGTTTTTAGACCCAATCATGGGTGAGTACTGGCCTGGGCGGGGTGGATGAGATTTTCGACTCCGCCTCCGCCCCCACCCCACACTATGCAGGTATCACCCCTAATTATAGTTGGGTTAATATTGTTCTTTGTGAAAAGTAAAAAATCTAAAGTTTAGTCTTACCTATAATTAATTACTAAAAGTCACCATCCCTTCTGCACTAACATTACGATAAATGGACGCCTTTTTCAGAAGTAAATATGGGATTTCAGCAAGGATAAAAGTCGTGGCAGTAAATCATCATTCTCATTGGAAATTATTGGAGTTAATCATGAAATATTGGACTGTATAGTCTTAATGTCTCATGCCTCCAAATAAATAGAGATAAACGATTGACGGTAAGAACCTAAAGTAGTTGTTATGATGGATATGATTATCTCCCGTATATATCTTTAATCCACACACATAGGAGTCCTAATATTAATTCTCACTTGCTATAGATCAGTTCAAGGCTAGTTTGTTTTCGGAGATGAGATGAGATTAAAGTTAAAAAATTGAATAAAATATTGTTAAAATATATTTTTTAATATTATTTTTGTTTTGAGATTTGAAAAAGTTGAATTGTTTATTTTATTTTATATTGGAAGTTGTGAAAGTTGTAATGATTAGATGAGATGAGATGAGATAATAGTGTAAGGTGGTAGTTCCTTTGTTTTTCAAAACAGAGAATTATTTTCTCAGCCTGGTCCGAGTTTTGTGCATGGGAATGGAGGAGGACGATCTTTCAAGGAGATGGGAGGGTTTCTATTGATGTCATGTTTCGAAGGCATGGGCAAATCCATGCAGGCAGTGCCACGATGTGAATTATTTGGAGCCCCCGGCGACGTTCCGGTGCGGCTGTACTATGGTGTTTTGTACGTTCATGGCGGTGAATGGAAAATAAATGCTATGAAAGTAAAAAGAGATGACACCAAAACTTACGTGATTCAGCAATATGCCTACGTCCACGGGGGTTTGAGGAGGGAAGTCTCCGATATAATATATCTGTTTACAATCACTCATGAATCCTCCTATCTCACTGTATAGAGAATGTTGAAGCTCTTCTTGTTGAGGGCGCTATCTTCCTTGAGTGGTTGCTTGAAGAAGAAGATTTGATTAAGGGAGAGCTCGGTCCGTCTGAGAAGTAGAAGTCGTTTATTAGTCTATCCCATTTCATTTGGTTGTATGCTTTAAATATGTACCCATTTGTTGCATGTGTCAGCTTCCTTTCTTGGCCTACTTTCTTTTTGGCATGCTCTGAAACTCTCTGCTATGATATGACTTGCCCCCTTGGCGTGTCTGACTTGCTCTCCTTGATCCATTCTTATCTATTCCTTGTTCCCCTTTTGTCTTTAGTGATATCTTGATGGGCTGGGCCCAATTTATGGGCTATGGGCATTTTTTCCTTTCACAGAATCCCGCTAATTTTTAGCACCATTTTGGAGCTGAAAATTATAAAGAAAATTTATTGTGTTCCTACTTCCTCAGCTTCTCTTTGCCCCTATTTCCTCAGTTTCTTTTCATTCATTTTTTCTCAATTTCTCTTCGCTCTTATTTCCTCAGTTTTTTTCCGTTCCTTTTTCCTCCCATTTCCTCAGCTTTTCTTTTCGAGAAGTTATGTCCTAGGTGGGCACGTTGAAGGTGAACGGGTTTTCGAACTGATATCCAGCGTTTAATGAGTACGTATATGATGCGAGCGCAAAGCTCAAATTGTACGGAAGATGGACTCAACCGCAAAAAGCACGAGTGTAGAGCTTGAATGGTGTAGGAGGTGGACTCGACCGCGTAAAACGCGAGCGCGTAGCTCGAATGGTGCAGGAGGTGGACTCGACCGTGTAAAGCGTGAGCGCAGAGCTCGAATGGTGCTGGAGCTAGAATTGACCACGTAAAGTATGAGCACGGAGCTCGCTAATCTAGTGACTCGGTTTGTTGATGGAGATTCCATTCGATGGAGATTCTATCTTTGATGGAGATTCTATCACTGTCAATGTATCAACAACTTTGCAAAAACTTGGCAAGTCACTAGGACTTTGCGTTGTGAATAGTTGTTAGCAAGTCAGAGCTCATGGCTCGGTTCCTGTACTTTATACCCTTGTGGATTGGCACTTATAGGTTAGCAGAACTTATGGCCCTGCTCCCTTACCAACGCATCTCATTTTGCATGAAGTTCGGCAAGTCATTGGGACTTGCGTTGTGAATAGCTATTAGCAGGTCAGAGCTCATGACTCGATTCTTGTGCTTTATACTTCGTGGATTGTTATTTATAGGTTGGCAGAACCCGAGGGCCCTGCTCCCTCACCAACGCACCTCATTTTGCACAAAGCTCGGCAAGTCATTGGGACTTGCGTTGAGAATAACTGTTAGCATGTCAGAGCTCATGGCTCAGTTCCTATGCTTTATACTTCATGGATTGACACTTATAGGTTGGCAGAGCCCAAGGGCCCTGCTCCCTCAACAACACATCTCATTTTGCACAAGACTCAGCAAGTCATTTAGACTACGTTGAAAATAGTTGTTAGCAGGTCAAAACTCATGGCTCAGTTCCTGTACTTTATATTTCGAGGCTGATCTAGTGACCGGGCTTGTTTTTGGTAGGTTGGGCAGTTCTTGACACATATGCTTGTAAGATGGGGAGAAAACGAGGGATTAGACAAATGAGCTCTAATCTAATCTATCATTTGGTTAAAAACTTAAACCAAGGTTCTATCCTGAATTGTGCCTTAATCAGGATAAGTTGGTGGAGGCTATTGAGCAGCTCCAGCAACAGCCATAAATTGCTTAAGTTGGAACTGTCGAGGGCTCGTGAACTCTTGGACAGTTCAAGAACTTCACCTTTGGGTGAAAACTAAGTGCCCAGGTTTTGTTTTCTTGATGGAAACAAAATGCAAACGAGATAAGGTGGAGTTAGTAAGGAACAAATTGGGTTTTGATTGTAATTTCATAGTGGATAGTAGGGGTCTCAGTGGTGGATTAGCCTTTTCCTAGCATAGTTCTTGTAATATGAGCCTAGACTCGTACTCTAGGTATCATATTTCAATGATTCTAACTTGTGATGAATATGACAGGCAGGTATTGATAATGGGCTTCTATGGAATTCTTAGCTCCTTATATTGGTCAAAGGGAGGAGAGTTGGAGACTTCTATATGAATTAAAACCAAAAGATGATGAGGCTTGGCTCCGTGTTGGTGACTTTAATGAGATTCTCCACCAAAATGAAAAAGAGGGTGCTGCAATTAGACCTTACCATCAGATGGAGAGGTTTCGAGAAGTTGTTGATGGATGTGGGCTTAGTGATCTTTGTTTTCAAGGTAACAAATACAATTGGAGTAACAATCGAGAAGATAATTTGCTCACTAAGGAAAGATTGGATAGAGCCTTTGTCAATCTAAAATTATCTTTAATGTATGAGATTTCTTGTGTTATTACCTTACCTGCACAGACCTCAGATCATTCTCCCATTTTAGTGAAAATGAACCAGAATCAGAATTACAATGTTCAGAGTAGTAGACTTTTTAGATATGGGGCCTGTTGGGATAAAAGGGAAGATTGTGGTAAAATTATTGAAGATAACTGAAAAAAAGGGCATAACTGCAATAGGTTGCTGTCTAATGGCCTGCATATTTGTAAGAAGCCTCTCATTCAATGGAATAAGAGATATGCAAGTAAGATCAGGGGATTAATGCTTTGTAAGTTGAAGGAGATTTCAAAGATGCAAGAGATCAATAAAGGTGAGTATGTAGCTGCCATTGAAAAAACACAGAAGGGAGTTGACTGTTTGTTGGAAGAAGAGAATGTAAGATGGAAGCAAAGAGCCAAGCAGAGATGGTTGCAAGAGGGTGATAAAAACACTAAGTATTTTTATATGTGTGCAAACCATAGAAGGAAGACCAATAAAATTAGCAAGATTGAAAGGGATGATGGATCTTTGGTCACTTCTACTGTAGAGATCTCAGGGTTATTTCAAAAGTTATATCAAGATCTTTTTTCTTCCTTTAATCCTACGAGTATCACTGAATGTCTTAGTTCACTGATGTCTAAAGTTACAAAAGAAATAAATATAAGGTTAACCAAAGAGTTTGTGGTAGAAGAGGTTAAGGATGCTACTTTTCAGATGAATCCTATGAGCTCCCTTGGACTAGATGGGTTCATTGCTGGCTTTTATCAAGTACATTGATATATTGTTGGTTAGGATGTATGTAGTGTTGGTCTTGAATTTCTTAACAATGCAGATGGAGACTTGAGTTTCATTAATGATACTTATATTGTGTTAATTCCAAAGAAGAAGAACCTAAGCAAGTCTCAGACTACAGGCCAATCTCTCTTTATAATATGATTTACAAGATCATATCTAAGGTTTTGACATATCGATTGAAGAAGATTATGCTTAAGATCATATCTCCTAATGAAAGTGTCTTTATCCCGGGAAGGTTGATTCTTGATAATGTTATGGTGGCTTATAAAACCATGCATTAAATGAGTTCAAGGTTGAAGGGTAAGATATGCTACATGGCATTGAAACTAGACAAGAGCAAGGCTGATGACAAGGTGGAATGAGAATTTCTTCAAGCTGTTATAACTAAATTGGGGTTCAACCAGAAATGGATTGGCCTAATCAGGAGATGCTTAAACTTAGTTTCTTATTCTTTTATGCTAAATGGCTCTCCTTAGGTTCATTTCAAAGCTTCTAGAGGCTTAAGGCAGGATGATCCATTATCAATCTACCTTTTCATTTTATGTTCAGAGGCATTGAGTGCCCTTCTCAACCACGCTGAGGTGTCCAAAGCTATCACACGTATACCTGTTGTTTGAGGAAAAGTTTGCATTAATCACTTGTTCTTTATAGATGACAACTTGTTATTTTGTAGAGCTAATCCTATGGAATGAAGCAGTATGATTCGATTGCTGGATTGTTATGAAAAAGCTTCAGGCCAAAGACTTAATAAGGACAAGACCTCTCTTCATTTTAGCATAAATACAACCAGGGAAATCATGGGATCATTCTGAGTATTGCTGGTGTAAGATCCCCATCCTCCTATGAAAAATATTTGGGACTACTTGCTCTCATTGGCAGAACTCGTTACCAAGCTTTCACTAGCATACTAGATAGAGTAAGAAGCAAGGTCAGTAACTGGAAAACTAAGCTTTTGTTCAAAGCAGGTAAGGAGATTCTTTAAAGGCAGTGATCCAAGCCTTGCCCATTTATTGCATGAGTGTGTTTAAACTCCCTAGATCCATTCTAAATAAAATTAACCAAGCGATGAAGAAATTTTGGTGCAGCCAACAGTAGAATGAAAGGAAGATTCATTGGGTTTCTTAGAGTCAAATGGAGTAGGCCAAGTTAGTAAGAGGATTGGCTTTTAGCGATTTGGAGAGCTTCAACTTGGCACTACTTGCAAAACAATGATAGAGGATTATGCAGAACCCAGAGGCTATAGCTAGTAGAGTTTTCAAGTTGAAATATTTCCCTACAACCTCATTTCTTGAAGCTAAATTGGGTGCTAACCCATCATTTATCTTAAGGAGTTTATTTGCAAGAAAAAATCTGGTGGAAGAGGGATCTCTATGGAGGATTGGTAATGATGAACATGTGAGGATTTGGAAGGATCATTGGATTCCCTAGCCATCTTCTTTCAAAATCCAAAGTATGCTTGTTGTGTTGGACTCTAATGCAAAGTTAATAGCTCTCATTGACTCAGACACAAAATGTTGGAATGTTCCATTGATCAAAGATTGTTTTTCAAGTGGGAAGTGTAGCTGATTCAACAAATGTCTGGAAGTATTTCAAATTGTCCAGACAAGTTAGTGTGGAGATGTAGTATGAATGGCCTTTTTACAATTAAAAGTGTTTACCATTTACAAAAGGGATTGATAGAAAGATGGAAAGGGCAAGGTTCAAACTCTAATTCTGATAGGCAAGTCTGGTCTCTAATCTGGAAGCTAAATATTCCTAATGCAACTAAGGTTTTCATATGGAGAGCATGCCTGGATTCTCTGCCAACAAATATAAATCTGTTCAAGAGAAGGGTTGTTGAATCACCTTTACGTCCCATTTGTCGGCTAGAGGAGGGGACAAGCATTCATGCAATATGGGAATGCTCTGCTGCAAATGATGTGTGGTGCATGTGTGCAAAAAAGCTTCAGAAGTGTGGATTTTCTCCGGTCATTTTTTGGAGTTAATTACAACTATTTTTCAAGTGTTTGACTGAGAGCTAGTGGAGGAGATTGTAACAATAGCTAAGAAGATATGGCAAAGAAATGCATTTATCTTCAAAGGTTCTTTTACTCATCCAACAGAAGTTATGGTTCAAGCAAAATAGGCAAACCTTGAATTTCAAGCTGCTAATAAGTTGGAGAGCAGGGATGAGACAAGTTTGAATGCCAACATTACTAGATGGGAACCTCCTCCTGTTGGGGTCTACAAAGTGAACTATGATGCAACTCTTAGCAGGACTACTGGCAAGGTGGGCATTGGAATACTACTAAGAGATAATGAAGGGCATGTTATTGCTACAAAATGGATGCAGAAATTTTTTATTCAAGATCCTCATTTGGCTGAGTCCTATAGGGCTCTTAAAGCTGTTAAATTTGTTATGGCGATTGGAATCGAAAAGACTATTCTTGAAGGAGATGCTTCAAATGTTATTAGAAATATTAATCATAGTGATGATTCTAGCCACAACTCAGGAGCTTTTATTTGGGATACAAAACATGTTCTTTCACAACTCAAGTTTTGGGAACAACTCACATCATAAGAGGAGCTAATGTAACTGCTGATTTACTTGCTAAGAATGTTGTAGGGGTTTCTGAGGACATTATTGATATGGAAAGCTGTCATCCTTGTATTCTCTCCCTCATTTGAGGTTTTTAATCAATAAAGAGCATTTATTCTTTCAAAAAGAAAAAAATCTAACTTGTTGGGCCCTATATGAATATATTCAGCAACTTAATTAGTAGAAAAGTGATAATTACAATCTACGCATATTTTTTTGAAAAATATGAGAAAATATGAGATTTATATAAAACAAATTATTTATTTAATAGTGATCCATATGTTTTTCAAAATGAGTATACGAATAATGTACACTTCAAAATTGTATATAGTATTATGATATTATCCTAGCCCCAAACGAGAGACATTCACGTCCGGTTCGGAGGGCGGGGATATCATGACCCTTCTACCACTATGCATTTGCAATTGTGTCAATTATATTTGTGATTTTTTTTTGGTATGTGGGACTCTTTTGGATATTGAGATATTTTTAGATATTCTGTAAATAGTAATGAAAAAATAATAATAAAATATTAAATAGTAGTAAAAGATATGTAAAAAGTAATAATAAAATAATAAATAATAATGATGTATTATATGAGAATATTCCAATACCCAAACTAGGCCATAGTCTGTCCTTTTGAATAGTGTGTGGTTTTTATAATTATAAGTCAAATACAGAATAATAATTGAATTGAGGAAGCTTGCAGCTTGGCCTCTCAAGACGCAAATCATCTCTTCTGTCTACCGAATTATGAGAACAAAAATACATTGTACCTTTTAATCTTAAACAAAATTGACAAATACATAAAATTTTGACAATCGAATTTTATTGGGCAGCGCAAATCGTGACATGCTTGTCAGTTTTAATAATTTGAAGCATGAAATATAAAATATCTGATAATTTAAGAGTAAACGAGAGCCAACTATATATAAAATAACAAATTTAAAAGCAACTTTCATTTTAAAAGCAAATTTATATTAAAAGAAAAGGTGCGCCACACCGTCCAGTCGAAATATGAAATAGATATTTGATTTTTTTTAAACATGTAGTAATTAGTTGGTACAACTTAAAAAAGAGAAAGTCAAATATCTATTATGAGATGGAGAGAGTAATTCTTAATTGATTTTGATATGTTTGATCGTTTAAGGTTGTTGTGTTTAGTGTTGAATCAAACTCAATTCGTCTTAATTTATCTCAAATTAATTATTTATGAGATTCACTATTTTTTAAAATTTTTATAAAAAAATTAAACCCATCTCAACTTATTTAATATATTTTAACTTAAAAAATTAATCTCATCTCAATAAGATGCATAAAATATTACTATTTACAACTCAATTTAACGTCCCAATGTAATCTTAGACAATAATATATAAATAAATAAAATATAAAAATAAATTTTAAAAATCTACATCCAACACACCTTTGTAGGTGGTAAAATTGATTTTGCCATCTTATGATCTACATCTTTGTCATAGCATTAATAATAGAATTGATAAGGAAAATGACAAGTATTGATTAGATGCAATCTATACTGCCTCCAAGACAAGACAAATTCCTTCCCCCTGTGAAAAAGACGCCAAGCTATTTTATATATAAATATGTGGGTACAATTAATTAATATTCTCAAATTTAATAGTCCGTGCCCCAAAAAAAATTAAAAAACGGTTGACGGTTATAATGAATAATGATAGAGTTATTATTTTATTACACTCATTTACTATCTAATTTATATTTGATTTTTTTTTAATTTTTTATTTTACTTAATGATTAAAAAAGTGAATATTAGTAAAATTATATATTTTTTTAATTTTTTTTAATGATTAAGGATGTTAAAAAAATACTTTAAAAAATTAAAAAAAAAACTTAAAATGCACTTGAGTAGTATGTTGCAGTTAACATCAATGCCAAGCTTTTTCTTATTTAATAATGTTCACACGATATCATACCAAATAATATTTCTTCAATATTCAACATTATTTAAGTCAATAATTCAAAAAAGGCCCCACATTATGAAATGGTGAGGTCATGCTAATATGTCTTGTCTTGTTACCAGCAACATTATTATTCATCATGTCGACGCTTGTGTCCAATTGGCATTTATAACTTTGGATTACCATTTTCTTCAGTCCATCTACATGAAAAATCACCCTTTAAAGAAAAAAGAAAAAAGAAAATCCAATTTTTATTAAAGTTCTTTCATTTATGATGGAATATACCATGAAATTACAAGTTAAAAAATCAACCAAAAAAATTTCTCAACTTCTTGCTCGATTTTAAAAATATTAAATAAAAATGTAGAGCAGACCGTACAATTTTAATAGCAAGTATTTGTATTTAAAACTGTACAAATCTATAAGAAAAAATGATAATGATATACTTACAATTTTTTTATAATTTATTTTAAATCAATTAATTTAATTATGATACTTTATTAAAAAATAATTTTAATTTTACTTAACTTCCATCTATTTTTATTTGAGTGATAAAATATTATTAGAATATTATTTTTTAATATTATTATTATTTTGAGATTTGAAAAAATTGAATTATTTATTATATTTTGTGTTGGGATTTGAAAAAATGATAATGATGAGTTGAGATGAGTTGAGAGTATTTTATGATCCAAACGCTACATCTGAGAAGACTAGCTTTCTCCACTCAAGAGTATACCTCCGACGTCTAGAAACGCTGCAGAGTTTTCGTAAGAACATGTTTTGCTAACAAGTATACGGCTTTATTAGGGCTGATTTGAATATTGAGAAGAAATAATATTAGATAAAAATTAAAAGTTGAATAATATTGTTAGAATAATATTGTTTAATATTATTATTATTATTTAAAAAATTTTAAAAATTAAATTATTTATTATATTTTATTTAAAATTTTAAAAAAATTATAATAATAAAATAAAATGAAAGATTCTCTGAATCGTATCACTGGAACATGTACACAGATTGCCAGTCAATGCATGTGATGGATTGAAAGAACAAGAAAAATGACCTTATAATAATGTTGTTCGACTTCACCATGCATGCTGGAACCTAGAGGATATACTACTTCTGCCCCTAGTGAAAAACAAAGTGATGCTAGGTTGCTTTCCATAAGAGTAATGTTAGAGATAAGTCATTATAGTAGTGTACATTTTATACTTATTATGTAGTTGCTTCTAGTTGATTTTTTCCAACACTCACTTAGGGAGATGTATGGTCTAAATGATGCCACATCATGTGTGCAAAATGGATGCTCTCAATAATAGCTTCTATCTATATTTATTCTTCCAAAAATGTTTTTAAGATTGATCTGTTCGTTAGGTGAAATATTTTTATATTATTTATTATTATTAATAAATAAAATTATTATTTATAAATTATTTATTATTTTCTTATTATCATTCATATTTGTTTATTATTAAAAAAAATACACACATAAATTTAGATAACTTTTTTTTAAACATTTTAAAAAGGAAAAAAAAAACACTAGAGACACTTCACGCGACCCAGCATTTCAAAAACAAAAACTTTGTTAAACATAAATTTACATGCATGCAGGCGCGACAGCCAGCGGCACCGCTAATTTGCCTTCTATTGAAACAGCTAAACTCATATTTTCTACACGACTTGGACAGGAACTTTGTCCCGAGTACGTGTAAAGAGGCGTGTTCAACTGGAACATGTACACAGATTGCCAGTCAATGAATGCTAGCTCCTGCATATTTTACACTCGTTGCGCGCCTCGCCAACTTGAGCTTAATTGTTTAAGGATTGAAAAATTATGCTATGAAAAATCAATTACTTGTTTAAAAGTTTAATCAATTGAGAGAAAATGGACTAGATTACAGCGTTTTTTTTTAATAATAATAATAATAAAAAATCGTACAGTGAGAAAAGTCTTCGAGAGTTGTATGGTCGTACAGAGAAACGAGGATAGAGGTGGTGATGAAGTAGTGATTGGTTAAAGCTGTGATGATGCCGACTGCTGTTTTTAACTTTTTGGAGTATTGGAGAATGAATCACAACAGAAAAATAAAGAAAAAGAGAAGGCTGCAATCACATGATACTCACGTTTGTAATTCTGTTATTTTTGCTGATTCTGTTATTTTTGCTGAGTTGTATATAGAGGGCACTACTGTCTTTTCATAGCTAGAGTTAGTTAGAATATTCATTCTGTTTTTGTATATAAGTGCGCACTGTTTCATTCCAGATGAAGAAAGGAAATACAGAAACCTTTTCTCCATTTCAGCATCTGTTCTTCGTCTGTGATCTTCCCTTCCATTTTCATTTGTTACATGGTACCAAGAGCCAATCGATCCAATGGCCAATGTAGACGCTGAAAATACCCCAAAATCCACCAATGACAAACTTTCCCCAAATAGATATCTCAATTTCTCAGACCCTTTCAACCCATTCAGAATTGAGAATGGTGATAATCCAGCTGCTGCCCTGGTTTCTGATCTTCTCACTGCTGATAACTATGTCAGCTGGTCCCGAACCATTAGTCGTGCTCTTCGTGCAAAGAATAAACTAGGTTTCATCAATGGCACATTAATGAAACCAACTAATCCTTCCGACCCCCTTTTCGAAGCTTGGGAGAGATGCAATGACTTAGTTGTCTCATGGTTGCAGAATTCTGTAAGTTCTTCTGTGAAATCTAGCTTGGCTTTAGTTGATGATTCTCGAACTTTGTGGTTGGAACTTCAAGATCGATTTACTCAACAAAACGGTCCTCGCATTTTCCAACTCAAAAGAGATTTAGCTAGTCTATCACAAAATCAAAATCTTGTTAATATCTATTTTGGTACTTTGAAAGGATTGTGGGATGAACTTGCTGTTTATGATCCTATCCCTAACTGTGAATGTGGCAAACTAACGGTTCTTCATGAAAGATATGACCGTGATTGTGTCATCCAATTCCTCATGGGCCTATCTGATTCTTACTCTCATACCCGAGACCAGATCATGCTGCTTGATCCATTACCTCCTCTTAACCGTGTTTTCTCAATGATTCAGCAACAAGAACGCCAACATCAAATCATTTCCACTCCCAACCCCTCTGATTCCATAGTCATGCAAGCCAAATCCTTCTATCATTCATCCAAAACCCCCACCAAATTCAATCACCAGAAAAACAATCGCCCTTATTGCTCCCATTGCAAAATCCCTGGCCATTCTTTTGATACATGCTTTAAGGCAGGTAATGCTGATCCACCACAATGCACACATTGCCATATGACTGGTCATAACATGGAAAAATGCTATAAATTAAATGGATATCCCCCTGGCCATAAGCTCCATAGCAAAACCAAGCATGTTGCAGCAGCTGTCACTCATTCTCGAGCACAGCCAGACAGTGACAATGATGCAGACTCAAATGACTCTATGGCTCTCACCAAGAGCCAATACCAGCAGCTCATTTCCCTTCTGCATTCCAAGGACACCAGCTCAGCCATGGCTTCACTAACAGTAGCTCACAATGCTGTTTCACCTTCCAATCACCAAGTCAGCTCTTCACGAGTTTCTGGTATGGCCACTTGTCTATCCACTCACACACAGCACCCTTCACAGCCACACACTTCCTCTTGGATACTTGACACAGGTGCAACAGATCACATGATCTGTTGCACCTCCCTTTTCACATCCATTACAGCAACTACTTGTTATCAAGTCAAATTGCCAAATGGAGAAGCTGTCCCTGTCACCCATATTGGTGTAGTAAGACTTTCTGATCATTTGATTCTAAATAATGTCTTATGTGTTCCTTCTTTCCATTTTAACTTGTTGTCTGCCAAGAAACTTGCCCAAGACAATTGTTGTTGCCTAATCTTTCTGTCCAATTCTTGTTTTCTCCAGGACTTAGCATCTTGGACAACGATTGGGATGGGTGAAGTTAGAGGCAGTCTTTATCATCTCCTCAGGTCACAAGTGTCACCTTCAGCTCTAGTTGATGCTTTGCCTAAATTCATTCAACCATACTCTTCCACATATGTATCTGCCACTCACATGACTCCTATTTCTGACTTATGGCACTATCGACTTGGGCATACTTCCTTCTCAAGATTATCTTTGATAACTGATCCTATTGTAAGAAACAGTTTCAAATTCAATGATCATACATCTTGCTCAATTTGTCCTTTAGCAAAACAGCATCGTTTACCTTTTACTCCATCACAGCATTCCTCTTCACATGTCTTTGAGATTATTCACTGTGATATATGGGGTCCACATTCTACCATTGCAAATGATGGCTCTCGATATTTCCTTACCATACTTGATGATTATTCTCGGACAACTTGGGTTTACATGCTTAAAAACAAGTCAGACACAAGGCCTTGCATTATCTCATTTTGCAATTTAATTGAAACACAATTTCAAACTAAAGTAAAGGTCCTTAGAAGTGACAATGGACCCGAGTTCCAAATGAGAGAATTTTTCCAAAACAGAGGCATTATACACCAAAAGAGCTGTGTAGAGACTCCCCAACAAAATGGAAGAGTGGAAAGAAAACATCAACATATCATGAATGTTGCTCGAGCATTGAAAATTCAGTCCAATGTCCCTATTCAATTCTGGACTGACTGTGTTCTCACAGCAGTCTACCTTATCAATCGAACTCCCACTCCCCTTTTGCAAAATCAGACCCCATATGAAATCCTTTTCAAAAATCCACCAAAGTACAACCATTTAAAAGTATTTGGTTGTCTTGCTTATGCTTCTACTTTGTCCCATGGGAGGAAAAAGTTTGATCCTCGAGGCAAAGCCTGTGTTTTCTTAGGATATCCCTTTGGTGTCAAAGCATACAAATTACTTGATCTTCAAACTGGACAAATTTTTTTGTCCCGAGATGTTCATTTCCATGAAACCACTTTTCCATTCCATCTCACTCAATCTCCTTCATCTCTTAGTTCCTTGCCTTCTCCACCTCCTATTCTTTCAAATTTACCACATTCCATACCAGTTTCACCACCATCACTGCCTCCAACACCTGTAAGCTCAACTACAGACAGCCCTTCATTTTCAATTGTTTCCCCTTCCATACCATCCTCTTCAATTCCCACTCCACCTCCCCTTCCTACCTTCTCTCCCCTTCCCCCTCGAAGGTCAACTAGAACTCGAAGTGCCCCTCAATACCTACAGGATTTTCATTACCAAAAGACTGCACTAACTGCACCTATTCCTGAGTTGAACAAGCAGCTACTGTCCTCCTCAGGTAAGCCCTTTTCTTTACACAACACTCTTTCATATCAGAATTTTTCACCACCACATCAAGCCTTCTCCACCACCATCTCATCACACATTGAACCCAAGACTTATAAACAAGCTCTTAGGGACCCTGGATGGTGTAAAGCAATGGATCTTGAGCTGGCTGCCTTGGAAGCAAACAATACTTGGCAACTCACTGATTTACCTCATGGGAAAATTCCCATCGATTGCAAGTACATTTACAAGATAAAGTACAATTCAGATGGAAGTGTTGAAAGGTTAAAGGCAAGGCTAGTAGCTAAAGGCTACACTCAACTTGAAGGGGTTGATTATCAAGAGACATTCTCTCCTGTTGCAAAATTAGTCACAGTACGCTGTCTTCTTGCCATTGCATCAGTTAAAGGTTGGCATTTACATCAATTTGATGTAAATAATGCCTTCCTCCATGGGGATCTCAATGAAGACATTTACATGAACAAACCTCCTGGTTACAACAAAGGATCCCCTCATCAAGTTTGCAAATTACTCAAGAGTTTATATGGCCTCAAGCAAGCATCGAGGCAATGGTACTCCAAGCTCTCAACTGTTTTAGTTAACTCAGGTTTCTCACAATCCAAGGCTGATTACAGTCTTTTCACTCGAGAGAAACATGGCATTTTTGTTGCCATCCTTGTGTATGTTGATGACATACTAGTGGCAAGTAATGATCTTGATTCTGTCCATGCATTAAAGTCTCTTTTACACAGCAACTTCAAGATTAAGGACCTAGGTAAATTAAGGTATTTTCTTGGTATTGAAATTGCAAGATCCTCCAAAGGAATTTATCTATGCCAACGAAAGTATACACTTGACATCCTAGCAGACTCAGGCAATCTCGGCAGCACCACAGCTAAAGTCCCCATGGAACAAAATCTTAAATTGACTCAAGCTACTGGTATACCACTCTGTGATCCAAGTATTTACAGACGCATGATTGGTCGTCTTCTATATCTCACAATATCTCGACCTGACATCAGCTTCAGTGTCCAAACTCTAAGTCAATTCATGGCCACTCCTACTGATGCTCATCTCTTGGCAGCACAGAAAATCCTTCGATACCTTAAAGCTGCTCCTGGTCAGGGACTGTTTCTACCTAGTTCCTCTTCCTTTCAACTCGAGGCATACTGTGACTCTGACTGGGCCTCTTGCCCAGAAACAAGGAGATCTGTTAGTGGCTACTGCGTGTTCCTTGGCTCCTCTTTAATTTCTTGGAAGTCCAAGAAGCAAGCAGTTGTTTCCCGATCCTCGGCAGAAGCAGAATACCGTTCCATGGCAGCAACTTGTTCCGAATTAACATGGCTTCGTTTTATCTTGGCTGCCCTCCAAGTTCACCATCCACAAGCTGCCACGCTCCACTGTGATAACCAAGCTGCCATTCATATTGCTGCCAATCCAATCTTCCATGAGCGCACTAAACATATCGAGCTAGATTGCCACCTAATTAGAGACAAAATTCAAGATGGCAGCATATGCACTCGTTATGTCCCAAGCTCTGCTCAAGTTGCCGATACCATGACCAAAGCTCTATCATCTAAAGTTCTCCAAATTCACTTATCCAAGATGGGAGTCATAAATCTTTACGCTCCATCTTGCGGGGGGGTATTGGAGAATGAATCACAACAGAAAAATAAAGAAAAAGAGAAGGCTGCAATCACATGATACTCACGTTTGTAATTCTGTTATTTTTGCTGATTCTGTTATTTTTGCTGAGTTGTATATAGAGGGCACTACTGTCTTTTCATAGCTAGAGTTAGTTAGAATATTCATTCTGTTTTTGTATATAAGTGCGCACTGTTTCATTCCAGATGAAGAAAGGAAATACAGAAACCTTTTCTCCATTTCAGCATCTGTTCTTCGTCTGTGATCTTCCCTTCCATTTTCATTTGTTACATGGAGATATACTAGGAAGAAAAATACTTGTATATATATTTTTTAATAAAACTGGCTTAGAGCCTTGGATGAGATCTATACTAAGATGACCACAGAAGTTATTCCAGCAATGGCTTTCTTTGGGAGCTTAAATGGTATTTACATTCTCTCCCTGTGTGCGTGCGCGCTCCCCCGCCTGTTTCTGTTATCTTCTTAAGCATCACAACTTCTAGCATGACTTGTAGTGATGATCAATTGGGTTCTAGACTTTTTTCTTCTGAGGTTAAGAACTTGTGTCTTTAAATGTATTCTTAAAGAAGGATGTTTTAAGATATTTTTGCTTTTTCAATGTGGAATGGACGATGACTTGTATACTCTATTGCGCCTTTGCTATCAATCCCTTGAAGTTCACCCGTTCTTGTATGTTTGGCAGGCTGCTGTAATTTCTTTCCGGGAAAAAAATTTCTTATGCTGCAGGAGAAAATTCACGAGCCTCTTTGTTTTAATCTCTATTTTATTTCATTTAACTTTCTGATTTTTTCTTTTCGTTTGCTCGAATCTTTTGGATTCTCACAGTTTCTCTCAAAATTTATGAGCCTTTTCTTTTTAACCTCTATTTTATTTCATTGAATTTCTGGTTTCTCCTTCCTTGCGTGAATCTTTTAGATTCTCAGTCTTTCTTTTGATGAATATGCAGTGGGGTTCTCATGGATTTGTGAAGGAGAAATCGGTTTGGGTTCTTACTGCATTCAAAGGACAATCATAGATGGTGTAAATCTGCTCTTCCTCTGTACTTTCTACCTATTTTTCCTCATAGGATTTATAGGAAAACGTTATGCCCGAAGTAGCAATGAAAAAGATTGGATCTTGGTAGTGGTTTCAATCTGTTGTGCTCTTTGCAGCATTGTTTATGTTACTGCCGGTATATGGAATCTAACGGCCAGAAATGACGAGTTCAATCAAATGAGCTGGCTGGTTTACTTCGTTAGAGGACTGGTTTGGATCTCTTTTACAGCATCTTTGCTTGTTCAATGGTCAAAATTCATCAGGGTTCTAAACTCTGTTTGGTGGATGCTGTCCTTTGCATTGGTTTCAGCTCTGAATATCGAAGTTCTGCTAAGATCACGTAGCATTGAGATTTTGGACATGGTGCCTTGGCCTATTAACTTTTTGCTTTTCCTTTGTGCACTTAGGAATCTCTGTCACTTTGTTTCTCGACACAACCTAGACAGCAGTCAAGCTGAACCTCTACTAGCCAAAAAGATTGAGAAAAACCAAACAGATTTAGGCCAGGCCAGTGTTCTTAGCAAATTGTCATTTTCTTGGATTAATCCTTTACTAAGCTTGGGCTACTCAAAACCATTAGCTCTTGAAGACATTCCTTCTTTAGTTTCCCAAGATGAAGCCAACTTTGCCTACCAAAACTTTGCTCATGCATGGGATTCTCTATCAAGTGAGACGAGCTCGAACATAACTAGGAACTTGGTTTTACGTGCCATTGCAAAAGTTTACTTGAAAGAAAATATGTACATAGGATTTTGTGCATTTCTTAGGACAATTTCTGTAGTTTGTGCACCTCTAATACTCTTTGCTTTTGTAAATTATTCAAATCGCAATGAGAGGAATCTGGATGAAGGTCTATCTATTGTGGGATGTCTAATTCTTGTCAAGGTGGTTGAGTCTTTGTCTCAAAGGCACTGGTTCTTTGATTCAAGGAGGTCAGGAATGAGGATGAGATCCGCTCTAATGGTGGCAGTCTACCAAAAGCAGTTAAAGCTTTCGTGTTTGGGAAGGAGAAGGCACTCAACTGGGGAGATAGTGAATTATATTTCAGTTGACGCCTATCGAATGGGTGAATTTCCATGGTGGTTGCATTCAACATGGAGCCTTGGATTGCAGCTTTTCCTAGCCGTTGCCATTCTTTTTGGGGTTGTGGGTCTTGGTGCTCTTCCTGGTTTAGTTCCTCTTCTCATTGGTGGACTCATCAACGTGCCTTTTGCAAAAGTACTACAGAAGTGTCAGTCTCAGTTTATGATTGCCCAAGATTTGAGACTGAGATCCACTTCTGAGATCCTAAACAATATGAAGATCATAAAGTTGCAATCATGGGAAGAGAAATTCAAGAATTTGATTGAATCCCTCCGTGACGATGAATTCAAATGGTTGGCTCAAGCACAGTTTAAGAAGGTTTATGGCACCGTATTGTATTGGATATCTCCGACCGTCATTTCTTCAGTAATCTTCTTGGGTGTTGCCATTTTCGACAGCGCCCCACTAAATGCTAGTACTATCTTTACAGTTCTTGCAACATTGAGGAACATGGGGGAGCCTGTCAGAATGATACCGGAGGCTCTTTCTGCTTTGATCCAAGTGAAGGTATCTCTGGATCGTCTAAATACTTTCCTGCTTGATGATGAGCTGAAAAATGATGAAATCTGGAGAATCCCCTTTCAGAAGTCGGAAAGGAGTGTAAAAATACAAGATGGCAATTTCAGTTGGGACCCAGAAAAATTGACTCCAACTCTCAGAGAAGTGAACTTAGAAATAAGATGGGGCCAGAAAGTTGCTGTTTGTGGGCCAGTGGGGGCTGGCAAATCATCACTTCTTTATGCTATACTAGGGGAGATACCCAAGATTTCAGGAACAGTGAGTATTTTTTTTTTGAAAAAAAAAGTCTATTATTTTGCTTCCGAATTTGTGTCGACTGATTTTGGTATTTCATGGTGACAAACAGGTTAATGTATTCGGTTCCATTGCTTATGTTTCTCAAAATTCTTGGATCCAAAGTGGGACGATTCGAGATAACATACTCTTTGGAAAGCCTATGGACAAGACTAAATATGAGGAAGCCATAAGAGCATGTGCTCTAGACAAGGACATCAGCAGTTTCAGCCATGGTGATCTCACAGAAATAGGTCAGAGAGGGCTTAACATGAGTGGAGGACAGAAACAGAGGATTCAACTTGCTCGAGCTGTATACAATGATGCAGACACCTATCTCCTCGACGACCCATTTAGTGCAGTAGATGCACATACAGCTGCGACTTTGTTTAATGTAAGAGAGACAAACTTTTAAGTTTCTTCATGTGCATCAAATCTAGGACACAGCAATGATCAAAGAATGGAATCGCAGGACTGTGTCATGGCTGCCCTTGAAAAAAAGGCTGTCATTCTAGTGACGCATCAAGTGGAGTTTCTCTCAGAAGTCGATAAAATTCTGGTAAGCATTTACCAAAACTATGTTTGTTATCCATGTGCACGGTACACATTTCTTATAAATAAGCGTCATGTTTCTTAACTTGCCAGGTTATGGAGGGTGGAAAAATTACTCAATCGGGAAGCTATGAGGAGCTCTTGACAGCTGGGACAGCATTTGAACAGCTCGTGAATGCTCATAGAGATGCAATGACTGGTTTGGGTCCTTCCGCTGATACCAGTCAAGGAGAAGCTCAGAACGGAGATATAATTCAGCCAGAGGAGGCTCAAAAGGAAAACAACGAGGGGGCAATTACTGCGAAGGGTGTAGCAGGGGTACAACTAACAGAAGAAGAAGAAATGGAGATTGGTGATGTTGGATGGAAGCCATTCTGGGATTATATCCTTGTCCCAAGGGGATTGCTTCTTTTTTGTTTAGGCGTATTTAATGTGTCTGGTTTTGTTGCTTTTCAGGCCGCTTCAACTTATTGGCTGGCTGTAGGCATTCAAATTCCTAACATCACTAGTGGCATCTTGATTGGAGTTTACGCTGCAATTTCAACACTTAGTGCTGTCTTTGTATATCTAAGGTCTCTATTTACAGCCCATCTGGGATTAAAAGCTTCTGCAACCTTCTTTTCTGGTTTCACCAATGCCATATTTAAAGCTCCCATGTTATTTTTCGATTCAACCCCTGTTGGGCGGATTTTGACTCGAGTAAGATTACTTCCTTATCGTCCATAATAGAAAAATATACTGTATTTTGTAACCTTGAAAGTTGCTAGTGTATCTATCTCTTCTCTAGAGCCGGTACTCGTTTGCACATTCATGTTATCATGTTTCTCTTGCAGGCTTCATCAGACTTGAGCATTGTGGATTTCGACATACCTTTCTCCATCATCTTTGTTGTAGCTGCTAGTATTGAACTTCTGGCCACGATAGGAATTATGGCTGCCGTCACATGGCAAGTTCTCATTGTAGCTATTCTTGCGGTAGTAGGTGCAAAATACGTTCAGGTAGGCCAAATATTCGAACTCTTGTTTTCTTGGATTTCTATCTTCAATGATGAGATTACAAATTAATTAAGTCAACTTCGTACTTTTACTTAAAGGGTTATTATCAAGCCTCTGCAACGGAAATAATAAGGATCAATGGAACTACAAAAGCACCAGTTATGAATTATGCAGCTGAGACATCACTTGGAGTGGTCACTATTAGAGCTTTTAACATGGCGGACAGGTTTTTCCAGAACTTTCAAAAGCTCATTGACACAGATGCGAGACTTTTCTTCTATTCAAATGTATCCATGGAGTGGTTAATTATAAGGATCGAATTTCTTCAGAATTTGACCCTCTTCACTGCAGCTTTTCTTCTTGTTTTAGTTCCCAAGGGGTTTATAGCTCCAGGTACCGTTACTTCGTTACGACTGTCCATTTTTCATGGGATTTTCAGCCTATTCAGACGCTGATCATAACTTCCTCTTTCTTGGGTGGTCTACAGGACTTGTGGGGCTCTCTCTTTCTTATGCTCTGTCACTAACAGGCACCCAAATTTTTTTGACTCGATGGTATTGCTATTTATCAAACTACCTCATCTCAGTCGAACGGATCAAACAATTCATGCACATACCACAGGAGCCTCCCGCAATCGTTGAGGACAAGAGGCCACCATCTTCATGGCCTTCAAAGGGCAGGATAGAGTTGCAAGATTTGACGGTAAGAAAGCTACTTGAATTCTTATATCAAAGTTTCTTTGAGTTCTTTACACTGTTACCATATCACCAATCACCTCAAGTTGTAATTGATGAATTTGACATGCACCAACTACTCTTTCTTTGGGTTGGTTGCAGATAAGATATCGTCCAAATGCCCCATTAGTTCTTAAGGGAATCACATGCACATTCAAAGAAGGGAGTAAAGTAGGAGTTGTGGGAAGAACTGGAAGCGGAAAAACTACACTTATAAGTGCTTTGTTTCGTTTAGTAGAACCTGCAAGTGGGAAAATTCTTGTAGATGGACTAGATATATGCTCCATGGGTTTGAAGGATTTAAGAATGAAACTCAGCATCATACCTCAAGAGCCAACTCTTTTCAGGGGTAGCGTCCGGACTAACTTGGATCCTCTAGGTCTTTTCTCTGACGATGAAATATGGAAGGTTGGCCACCAAATGATTCTCACATTGACCAAATTCTTCTGAAAGCGTTTCTTTTTAATGTTTATCTTTGCATGTTTGACTCAAACCAACTAACTTCCTCATTTATAGGCTCTTGAAAAGTGCCAGCTTAAGGCAACAATCAGTAGCTTACCAAATCTGCTAGACTCTTCTGGTTAGTTTATGATCTTTACGTGAAGAAACTGGAATACTTAATGTGATGATGTTAAAGCAAATACAGGCAATATTGCTCATTAACAAACCATGTATGTTTAACAGTGAGTGATGAAGGTGAGAATTGGAGTGCGGGGCAGCGCCAACTCTTTTGCCTTGGAAGAGTCCTTCTCAAAAGGAATAAAATTCTGGTTCTTGATGAAGCTACTGCTTCCATAGATTCTGCAACAGATGCTATTCTACAAAGAATTATCAGGCAGGAATTCTCTGAATGCACGGTGATAACCGTGGCTCATAGAGTTCCAACTGTTATTGACAGTGACATGGTCATGGTCCTCTCTTATGGTATGCTCTTACTTTCCAAACTCTTATATATCTATAGATCCATCTCTACAAACCCAATTTGGAATGGGTCTAAACTAGACATGATGGTAATTATTTTTTACAATAATCTTCTGATGCTAAACAACTATATAAAATAAATAAATAAGTGCTAGGCTTAAGGGCTCCCTACTAATCTGGGTTGGTTTGGACTTGCAGGGAAACTGGTAGAATATGATGAGCCTACGAAGCTTATGGAGACAAACTCCTCCTTCTCAAAGCTTGTAGCTGAATATTGGTCTAGCTGCAGGAGGAATTCCTACCAGGATTTCAGCAAATCCTGAGAAAAAGCTTGCATTTGGCATATAAACCATGCACGGTAGTAACTTGACATGAAAATTGAAATGGCCCCATCGTGTGATTTGTAATTGGCTCAAGTGATTGCAATAAACACATTATCCTAAGGCACCGTCGTAGCAGAATTTAGGACCGTCTGAGAATATTGGTAAGATTCTGTGATTATTGAATAATAAAAGCAAACTTTATTATAAATCAAGCTACATGAGATATGACCCAATGATGAGACCTTATGACCTATGCTCTCTATCACCCACCAAGAGAAAAACTTCAGGCCGGTGCATCTATTTTTTCCCAAATAACAGTCCCCAATAAGTGAATGCCACGTAGGCATTCCATTTCATCTCTAATATGACCGCACCACATACTAGACCTCACAGGAATAAAATAACAAGGATACCAGACATCCTCCTCCCCTGATCCTCTCGAGGCCACCCCCCATTATCTCCTTACTCGTGATCCTCCCCTCTCTCGCAATTCACAGTGAAATGAAATGCACTGGATCTTATTTTATAGTCAGAAGAATTACATTTCTCCCTCTCTTTCTCCTTCCCGAATCTGAGTTTATTTCTAGTTCTCAGCCAAATACAAAATCACCTCTCTCATTCTCTCTCCCTCTCCCTCTCCCTCTCGAATTTGGGGCACCAAACACAAAATCACATCTCTCAACGAAATGACGGAGCAGACCCATTTTCCTGATGCCATTGAACATCCCACCCCTCTTTCAAAATCCTCTAGATCTTTCATAATACTTCTATAGATGATAATCTTCCATAAAATGATAAGAAAACACACACACGCACACACATACCAATAAAACCAAGTTCGTATGATTAAAATAACATGAGATTTTGGAAGTAAGAATTTCACATTCTGCCCAAATATAAAGATCCCGAATCTTAACATCTTGCAATACTTCATTTGCTTAGCAATCAAACAAAAGATTAATAAAATCATCATAGACTGCAAAGGTTTTACGAACTAAAGCACATCCAATTGAATTGCTCAATAACCATATTTGGTCCACTAGCTTTCGGGTTCTTAACCAATCAAGAACCAAATTATTGCCTCTGTATGCAACTAGCAAAGAATCACTCTATGGGTCCACGGGAGAGGAGAATCGGGAGGGGAGGGGAGAGGTAGAGCAGATAATCGAGAAGAGAGAGATAGAGAAGGAGAGAAGTAATTCTTCTGATTATAAGATAAGATTCAGTATATTTCATTTCATTTTACTCTTCCATGAAATACCTACGTAGCATATTCTTATTGGTCGGTGGAAAGACACGTTTGGCACCCATCCGCCCTGTAGCGCAACTCATCTTATAATAGTCGTTAGGAATTCATGTTTTCTGTCACCATCCAATCAATAGAAATCTCGTAAGCATATAAAATACTAAATAAAATAAAAACTACCAATTGGACCCTTGGAGAAACTTGCTCATGTCCACAACCGTACATCTTGTACCCAAGCAGGTCTGGCCAAGTTAGTGCAGCAGAGCTTTAGAATTAGTTCGGCCAGCAACAGAGCCCAGCGTTTCAAGACAGTTTCTATGCAAGGATAACAGGGCTACTTTTCATTGATCTGGGCTTCCGGAAAAAGGTCAATAATAAAAATTAAAACCAAAATATATATATATAAAATACTCAAAGCTTCATCAAGATGGCATCCCACGGAGGGATAAGTTTTTTAACTCAAAAATTGAATTTTTTGCACGTCCAATGATCATTTTTAGAGAATCATACTCACAGACTAGCAATTAATTTTTCCTAAAAATACCCACAAATTCCGAACTTTATAGTGACGTCCAAAGAAAGGCAAAGAACGAAAGGTCTTCCTAGTAAATAGAAGGAAAAAGGTCGATCAAATGGTGGCATTATTTTTTCATTTTCGATTGCCTGTATTTAGGTCAATCTATGAATCTGGTTGAAGAACGCGTATGTACAATATCTGAACCTTTAGTGCCATTGCCATTTTGATAATAGAGTAAAGATGCTTGCATGATTGAATATTTGGCAGGAAATGTGGGGCACAATGCACATGAGACCTATATATATATATATAGATTATATGTGGAGCTAGCTTTGATTGCCATCGAGGAGATTCAAATAAACGATAAGTTTGGTAAGTGGGATGAGACATAAAATTATCATCTCATTATTATAATTTTTTAAAATTTTTACACAAAATATAATAAATACTTCAATTTTTTTAAATCTTAATTTAACTTTTTTAAATTTTTAAATAATAATAATATTAAAAAATAATATTTTAAACTTTTATTTAAAATCAAAATTTTTCATTTCATCTCAGCAGTAAGGTGCTGCAAAAAGTTTGCATTATTGTCGCTTTATTTGATTTTCCACCCACATATATCTCCCCCCAGGCTCCCAGAACGCAAAAGACAACCATGCAAACAGAACGCAACACGAGGGAAAAAAAAAAGATTTTATCGAGCTATGATGGAGTACTTTTCATGACTGATGTACGTAATTGATCACCATCCTGTGGATGATATCCAATATCCCTGGGACAAGACGAGTCATGAGATGTTGTTATCTACAGTAGTAGAATATATAAATATTATATAATTATTTAAAAAAACAAGATATTTATTATTAAAAAATAAATTTATTTTCATGTGAATCTCATATTTTTTTTTTAAACGACTACAAGTGCTTGCACATTCACGACTTCGAATATCATTTCTCTAAGCATGAATGGATGATAAACATATACATGTATATAAAGAGAGATGTTAGGCTGTTGCCGAGCAGTGACATGCCGTTTAGCTAAAATTTATTTTTTTTAACGTCTTTAAATATTTTTAAAAAATTAAAAAAAATATCAACACATTATTAGTCACTTCTTTAATCAGAAAATAAAAAAAAAATAAAAAATAAATAAATACATAAACAGTCAAAATGTTCAGGAATCAAAATGATAGGACATACTAATATTATTCAAGCGGAAATTAAAGCTACTGCTAGTGGACTTATCCTTTTCATTTGACAGAGATTCCACGACCCATGAGTATAATTAGGTTTCAGGAAAAACAAGGAATGGAAAAAGTTCCATTGGGCGAGACTGTCCACTGTATATGCCAAACGTACGACAGCTACATTTTAGTTCAAAATCAAGAAACATGTAAAAGATGCACCTGCAAGAAGATTACCATGAAATATTGAAAGAGTGGCGAGTGGAAGCTGTGAAAAAACAAGGGGATGGTATGAACAGAAAGGCATATTGTGTGCGGAGTAGGCACTCAGAATCTTCATTTTTACATATCAATCTTTCTCTTCTGTTTAATTGCCATTTGCCACCACTAACGAGATAAATTTCCCCTCGATTTTTTTTTCTTAATCTTTTATGGTGATTTAGAATCTAAATACAAGATTGATTGATGCTTCTGATGCTTTTGTCCTCCAGTTATGTTTTTTCTTGGAGGATATTAAACAATCAACTTATTCTGTTCTCCCAAACAGTGGCGAGAATCAAGAAATATATGAGAATGAAACCGAGAATATCTATATTTTATTTTTTATACTCATCTCTATCACCCGAACCTTTGCATATGCTGCCAAAGCAAAAAGGCCACGATAAAGTTGCAACAGTTCTTCTGCTTACAAAATTGCTAGCTTGGGCAGTAGCTGGAAACCCGAATACTTGTGCTACTAATTTAGGCAATTTAGATGAGATGAGATATTTTAAATGATGATAAAATTTTTGAATTAAAATAAATAAAAAGAATTTATAAAAAAATATATGTTTAAATAGTCAATTAAGATGAGATAATTTTAATTTTTTGAGATTTGATAAAATGATGAGTCTCACTAATAATTAAAAATTATTAAAAAATAGTTATAAATATATTAATAAAAATTAATATTTATTATTAATTAAAAATTCTATAAACAAAAACCGTACATTAAAAGATAGTGCACTTAGTTTTGAAAAGAAAAAATTAATTATTATTATTTAAAAGACGGTACACTAGAAGACAGGGGAAGAGCGGACGAAATAGGAAGGGAAAAAAAAGGACGGTAGAATCACTGAATGCAGACATTGAATTTACACTGTTTCTTTTACTTTACTGTTTATTTAAGTTATAATTTGAAAAGACGGAAAACGTAGAGATGAAATCCAAACTCACTGTTGCCGTTTGGGTAGCTAGATCAAATAAGCCGTACAATTAGATGGGATGATTTGGATGATTTAGGATGCGTTTGTAGTTTAGCTCAGTTAAATTGAGTTTTTTTTATGAATAGTAATGAGTTGAATGGTGAAAGGAGTTATGCGGGACTTATCTAAACTAAATTTAAAGTGTGTTTATATGTTAAGATGAGTTTAATACTTTTTATGAAAAATTAAAAATAGTTGTAAGCCTCACATATAAAAGATGTTTTAAGTTGAAAAATGTTGTAGGTATCACGTGTAAGAAGATTTTGAGTTGGGAGAAATTTAGTAATTTGAGAATTGAGTGTTTAGATGTTAGATTCAGCTTAAAATTATACTGAACTCAGCTGAGTTTGAGAACCAAACGTAACTTTAATTAACTATAATGGATCCCTGATAGAGATTTAATAAACACCCTCAATAAGCTTGAGGTTTTGCAAATGGAATCCAGATAGGCAAGTTCTTCCTTGGTAATGGCATCTCATTCCACCACCTTGATCTTTGCAAGAGTTAGCTCCAAATCATGCTTACACCCAAACTTCATATTTTTTATGTTTTTTTCTGACATAAAGACAGAATAAAAGGCTAGGCATTTATAAATAGTTCATATTGATCCATTCTTGATCAATTCAGAAAACCACAAACTTACAAGCATCTTTCTAAAGCAAGACATAAACCCCAAAAAAAAGAAAAAAGGAAAGTCTTTAATTTGTTAGATTTGGCATCTTGCCAACATTCAAAGTTCAAACTCTAAGCTACTATTGCTGGACAGGGAGAGCTTTAGGAAGGGCTTGAGCAGAAACAGAGATAGTTTGCAATTTGCAGTCAGCAGAGAAGAAATGGGAATTTTCTTCAAGGGAGATCTTGCTGATAAGGCCAAGCAGAATGCGCTCAAGGTCTTCTCCATCTATCCACTCATGAATTTCTGCCTTAATAAGCGAAGGATTCTTGCAAATTAGATCCCACAAGGGAAAATTCTTCCTTGGCATCACATAGTCTCCATCTCTGAGCTTCAAGCTTGGGCAATAATCTCCACTTCCATCCCCAAGATAGATGAACTTCTTCTCCTCTTCCTCCTCCTCTGTTACTGAGGCTTGTATTCTCTTTATGATTGCACCCTGGAGTTTCACAAAGCAGAATTAGCCACAAGTTCTTTATGCGATCAAAATCTTAAGGCTATAAAATCGGATATTATATAAACAACCCATTAATTAAATCAAGACTTATTTGCTTTATTACATAAAAAATAAAAATAAAAAAAACAAAACAAAATCGACACCGAAACTTTTGTATTGTGTTCCGATTTTATTGGACCCAGTTCCGAATGGCTTTCCCCGAAACTAGACACGTACATGTCCATGATATTAACCATATCTAATTAGACTATTCTAGAGAAGTTTGGTATCATAATTAATATAAATTATTATTAATTATTTTTCGTGTCAAATTGGTCAATAAGTTGGATTCTTGTCGGAAATTAAATAATTCCACTAATTTTCATTTTCATTTTCATTCTTAAAACGAATTAAATAACCTGCTCCAACAAATAAACACCTACGAAATGGGGTACGTAGGAATTAATTACCTTGCACATGTTGGGTGGGCAGAGACTGCAGCCATGAGAGGATTTGTGGAAATCATGGTAGGGGAAGATCCTTAGCCTTCCTTCTTCATCTACAAAGCTTGGGTTCGTATTGATCTCCGAAAAATAATCCCTTAACCCAAGATGCTTCAGAATGGTCTCGATAAAAAACAGGTTTGCATCGCTTACAATCCTCAAATCACACCTTTAAAAGAAAAAAAGAAAAGCATAAGTTACACAGATTTTACAGGGAAAAAAAAAAAAACAGCGGTTGGCAGAGAGATTATATATGTTTATTATACCCTAAAGCATGGGCTGCTTTGATGGCAGGGACGACTCTTGGATGTATCGGTGTCCGTTTGAGAACTTCTTGAACGTCCTCGATGGTTTTTCCTTGATCATGGAGCTCCTTCATCATCCTATCCTGTACATGATTTTTTTTTTTTTTTTTACACAAAAAGCAAGAACGTTAATTTTTCTTCCTTTTGAAAAGAAAAACATAAAAAGAAAATCCCCAGAATTAATTATCATAAATAAATCAAGATTAAAGTACCATGAGAGAGTTCCAAGGCATGGTAGGGAGGAGCTCATTGAACATGTCAGTGGCGCCCAGCTCGTCGATCACCCAGTTGTCGCTGTCGCAGTCGATGATCGTCTTGTCGAAGTCGAAAACCACCACAATCCTGGCCATTGTATTCCCACCTACGTTCCGATCGAGAATGCCGGAAAACAGTGTCGACCCAGGAAATTAACAGCACTTCTAAAAAACAAGCAAGTATCTTGTTTCTTTGTTCTGTTACCAGAAGAATTGTTGTGCCAAGCTACTCCGAAGGAGGAGGGTATTTATAGCTAAAGAATTGTGTGAAGGTGAAGCAGAACAGTTACTCGGAATCCGGATTTTGGAGGAATATTACTTTGAAGAAAAAAGAGTCTGTGCCCTGTGGTACGCTGGAGATATACGGGTCCCAGTTTTAATGTTGCTTTATGTTTTCTAGAAAATGCCACGTTCCCCCAAACACCATGTGCTGGCCGTGCGATGTGATGACTTTGAGATGATTAGAGCATCCAACGGGAAAGAGGGCGTTATCTTTTTTGCTAAAAAGATAAAAGAATAAAAAAAAAATTAAGTGCTGGTGAGGGAAAAACGCGGGAATAAGAGAATATTCTAAGGAGAATTGAATTCACTTCGGAGTTTTTGGCCACGAGTGAACGCAACTTGCCACCAACAGTTTAGGAATATTCTGGGTTTGGTTCTATTTTTTTCCTTTCAGTGGCTGCTAAGCATGGCTGTGTCACGTTCCACCTACGTACCGTTCCCATCTTTTAACCACGTTTTTTATTTAAATGCTAACTGTAATTACATTTTTAATAGGTTAAAAATTATGAAATTTAAAAAAATTATAACATAAGTATAGTATATAAAATTAATGTGACATTATTTTTATTATTAACCAAACAGCCTTAATCACAGAAGGAATTCAAATCCAATTCGACCTCTGATTTCATGCTGTCATACTACTGATCGATTGCACGCATTCTGCTTACGTTTGTTTGCTTTTTATAAATGCATTATACATATAAATATATACACATGCAGATGCGGTTCAGATGCGAAATTTAGACACGACAATGTCTGTTTTTCTTTCTTTTTTCATTAATCGTTGACACTGCAGATGAGGCTTTGTATTTTTCCAAAAAATACATATATATGGGGTGGTGGGCGGTCTCTGTTTCGAATGTATGGTCGAGTCTGACGGTACTATATAAAATTGATTAAGAATAACAAAAAAAAAAATATTGATGATAGCCAGCTTGGAGAGCAAAACAGAAAACGGAGGATAAGCAAGTGGTTTTGTAAAGCAATCAGCGAGTTGATGTTGTGAAGAAACATCAAACGGGCGAATGACTCCAGCTTGAATTTTATCACAAATAAAGAGGCAATCAATCTTTATATGTTTAGTACATTTGTGAAAAACAAGGTTAGAGGCAATGTGAATAACAACTTTTATTATCACAATACAATGCAACAACATCAGGATGGAGAACTTGTATGTCACGAAATAAAGAGAAAAGCCAAACCACTTCACAAATAGTGGTGGCCATTGCCCTGTACTCTGCCTCAGCTAAAGATCTTGAAACTGTGGGCTGCTTCTTTGATTTCCATGATATAAGATAACTACAAAGGAATATGCAAAAACCAGTAATGGACCTCCTTGTGTCACTGCATCCAGCCCAATCTGAATCAGTAAATACAGTCAAATAGAGATATGCAGTAGAAAGAAAATATAATCATTGATCAAGTGAAGCTTTTATGTAATGCAATACTCTATAAGCAGCATGCAAATGAGGTTGTCTAGGTGAGTCCATGAATTGGCTAAGGGTATAGACAACAAAGGTGATATCTAGTCTAAGGTAAAGCAACCTACCCACCATGTGTCTATAAGTTGTAGGATCATCTACAAGAAGCCCATTAGATTGAGAAAGTTTGATATTTTGTTCCATGGAAGTCTTAATAGGTTTGGAACCCAAATAGCCACTGTCTGATAAGATTTATAAGGCATACTTTCTCTGAGAAAGAGAAACGCCTTTATTAGTTCGAGCAACCTCCAGTCCCAAGAAGTATTTCAAAGATCCAATATCTTTTAACTTGAACTTTTGATCAAGGAATGCCTTAAGAGTGTTGACAAATTCTATATCATTATTGGCAATAAGAATGTCATCAACATACACTAGTAAGGCAATGAAAGTAGAACCTTGAGATCGATTAAATAAAGAGTAATCAGCCTTGGACTATATAAAGCCATGTTCAAATAGTAGAAGAGAACTTAGCAAACCACTGGCGTGAAGCCTGTTTTAAACCATATAAGGACTTGTTGAGCCGACACACTCTATTGTCACCTTTATCACCAAAGGCTAGGGATAATGACATATAGACTTCTTCAAACAAATCTCCATTTAAGAATGCATTATTGACATCTAACTGAATTAGATACCAGCCTTTAACAACTGCTATGGCTAAGAGATACTTAACTGTAACCATCTTAGGATCAAGGCAAAAAGTGTCAAAATAATCAATACATTCCTATTGTGTAAAGCCTTTGGCAACCAACCATGCTTTATACCTCTCAAGGGTACCATCAAATCGAAGTTTCATCTTATAAACTCATTTGCATCCAATTGGGTTTTTTCTAGGTGTTATTATTTTCTAAGGCTACAATTTCTTCAGCCATAGCAGTTTTCCAATGGGGAAACTTAACAGCTTGATGATAAAACTGAGGTTCAAAGGTAGTAGAAATAGCCAAGGCAAAAGCTTTGTGTTTATGAGGTAAACAAGAATATAAAAGTGAATGAGATATAGGATATTGCTAACCTGACAAAGGATCAGAAAAATCAAATGGAGATGAAGAAGGGCAAGCATGAGAAGATGTCAAATGGCAATGGTAGTCTTGCGAATAACCAGGTGGCATGTGCACTCTAGAAGATCGTCTATATGAAATGCGATCAAAAACATGATTTGATGGTGTAAGATTAGAAGAAGCAATGTCAGAATTAAGAGATGGGAAATGAAGATTGGTCAGAGATATGCTAAGGAAGAACAATAGGAGAAGGAACTTGGAAGTGATCAATGTTATGAGACATTGATTGAAAATGAAAGATGTGTTCATGAAAAATAACATCACAAGAAACAAATGTTGAATGAGTATCAAGATCATAAATTTTATAGCCTTTAATAGCTAGAGGATATCCAAGGAATATGTATATACGAGCCCTGGAAGCAAATTTAGATATGTTATGGGC
This sequence comes from Juglans mandshurica, assembly GCA_022457165.1. Lineage (NCBI taxonomy): Eukaryota > Viridiplantae > Streptophyta > Magnoliopsida > Fagales > Juglandaceae > Juglans > Juglans mandshurica. Next base: position 8,010,761 of record CM039619.1, on the reverse strand, counting down.
TAAAGTGGATGCATAACAAAGAGAACCAAAGAGCTTGAGGTGATCATATGAGGGTAGTCTTTTGAAGAGTAATTCATAAGGAGTTTTATTGGATAATAGAGGAGAGGAAATTCTGTTGATCAAATACACTGCTGTAAGAACACAATCAAGCCAGAATATCAAAGGAAGATTAGATTGAAAAAGGAGAGCACGAGCAACATTGAAAATGTGCTACCATGTGATTTGTAGCACCAGTATCAATTATTTAGTCATTAGAACCAAAGCTGGAAGTATTGATTTTCTTGATGGAAAAAACATAATGTTGCGAAGACAAGTTGGAAAGAAAATTACCCGATAGATGCTCAAGAGAAGAAGAAGAAGTTACATTCGCTGCTTGTGGTGGAGAAGGATGTGATTCATAATTGAGAAGAGCTAAAGTTGTTGGCATTGCAATTGTGTGAGAGGTAAGGCAAAAGTGGGATCAGACGAAGCAACTTGATGAGCTGAGGATGAATGATTTTGAGATTTGCCTTTAGATTGATACCCAGGGTGATATCCATGAGTCTTGAGGCACTTGTCAACCGTGTGTACAAGTATCTCACAATGAGAGCAAATATGTCTTTCTCTTCAAGCCGAATTCTTGTTAACATTTTGATGATTTCCAGAGGAATTATAAGATAAGGCAGTAGATTGAATATTGGGAGTCAATAAAAAACCTATCTCACGCTGTCGTTCTTTATGAAGAACAAGGAAAAAAACAATGTTAATTGGAGGAAGTGGTTCAAGAAGAATAATCTATCCACGAATGTGAGAATGCGAGTCATTTAGCCCCATCAGAAAACACATTACATACATTTGTTGTTGCAAATCTAACAACGTACGTAATCCTCCACATGAATAAATATGTAATGGTATGTAATTCATCAATTCATCCTATAGATCTTTCATTTAAGTAAAATAAGCACTAACAGAGAGGTCATCTTGTCTGAGAGAAGCAATAGTTTTTTGTAATTGGAAGATACGAGGTCCATTATCTTGAGAGAAGCATTTTTTAAGGTCAGACCACTCTCCATGGTAGAATCAACATAGATGACGCTGACAATAATATCTTTAGAAATAGAATTGAGAATCCAAGATAAGACCATATTATTGCATCTAATCCAAGAAGGAAACATAGGAGATGTATCTGATGACGGTGAAATAGATCCATCCACAAATCCAATCTTGTTCTTAACCGTTAAGGCCATGAGCATGGATCTGCACCAAGTATGATAGTTGTCACCAATAAGGGCTTGAGTGACGAGTAAGGTGCTGGACTATAGTCAGGGCTGGAAGCATCCTCAAGAGGTGTAAGGAAAGAAAGAGAAGATGGATAAAACATTTTAGTGCGCAGGGAAGAGTTCAACTAATACCATATCAAGGATGAAAAGGGAAAAATCGAATATGTTGTATTTTTAAGTGTCAGAGTTCACAAATGAATACATCTGCCTTTTTTATACAGAGAAATTAGCGGAAAAATAAATTTTAAACTAAGTTAACTAACTAAACATTAGTCATTTCTAACAGCTCTAATAAATAGTACTCTCAATTTAACATGGTTATATAAAATGGACCCTACAATGTCTACTCAGAAAAGTCACCAACTTTTCTACCGATGTTGTCAAAGTATTTTGTCTTTTTTTTTTTTTCCTTTTACAAAGATTTTTTGTATTTTTTTAAATACAAAATAAAAATATAATAATAAAAAATTATAAACAAACAAAAATACTATAAAAAAAATACATTTCGATAATTAATGGAAATCAATAGACTATCATTTTCCATATAAAATATTGTAGAAAGTATTTATATCATTACTCTTATTTCCGCACAAAGTTTGAATAATTAAAAAAGGCCGATGAAATATGCCCACGAGCTCTCAAAATTTGTTTTCAGAAAACATATCATCTCATATTATCTCATCTCATCTAATCATTACAACCTTTTCAACTTTTAATACAAAATAAAATAAACAATTCAACTTTCAAATTTTAAAACAAAAATAATATTAAAAAATATATTTTAACAATATTTTGTTCAATTTTTTAATTTTAATCTCAACTCATCTCATTTCAAAAAACAAACGAGCCTGATCCAAAAAGAACTACTCCCTTTCTCATAAATAAAAAAAAAGAATAAATATAGATAGAAGCCACTATTAGGAACATTCATTTTACACACATGATGTGGCATCATCTAGACCACACATCTCTCTAAGTGAGTGTTGAGATCAATCAACAAGAAGCAGCCACGCAATGAGTACAAAGTATGCACTGTTATAGTGACTTCTCTCTAGCATTATTCTAAAAATAAACATATCCTGCTTTCTCGTAAGAGACATTTTCGTGTAGTGTGCAGCAAATAGTATAGTATCTAATGCTAATGAAAAGAAATTAATCAATCAAACAGTAATATTATATTATATAGTATCTAATTCTTCATCCATACAATCATTTATTGAGGTCCGAGAAAATCCTTGTAAATGATCTTACGTACAGATAACGTCTCTGGGAAACAAACAAAAAAAACTACTAAGGGACCCGTGCACCATTTTGTGCCGGCGGCGCGGTAAGTTCAGTTGCACCATTTTCGGAACCTCTTATATTGGAAAGGACTATATGCCAATATATATTGATATGCAAGCTTTTGCCCTGGCCGCCTGTCTCCCTCCTTCGAGAAGAAGAATATAATCGACTTCATAATTTTGTTTAAAAGATCGTACGCGTTTAGGAAATTGTTTATTTCTGATAAGTTATTTTTAATGAAAATGATTATTTTTTTATCAAAATAAATCAATTTTTGTTATAAATAGTCGTTATTATCGTAAATAATCCGTCACAAATATAGAAAAATAATCCTACATTACCTGTGAACAAGATATATCTTGGGTATGTTTATAAAAAATTAACAATTTTCTATTATATAATCGATTTTATGAGATGAGTTAGGCTCATGAATTTTTTCAACAAATATTTATTTTTCTTGTAGTCAGAGTACCATTAATTGTTGCTAATTTGGCAAATTGGGTTCTTGAGTTGTGCTGATGATCATGATGTACTGTTCCATGGACAATAATCTTACAAAAACCTAATGCATGCCCTAGTACTACTGCAATCTGTAATTTTCTTTATCAAGAATTATAAATGACATTAAAGATTTAATTATATATATTTATGCATACATGATGTCGATCATGCACCAGGCTGCAGGCACCGCACCATGATATTATTATAATTAAGATGTTAGGCCTGAATAATTTAAGTTGGATATTTTATCGTATGTGTGTGTCATGTTATTTCTGGATAAAATGCGAGTACTAGGCTCCCCGGCCCCTTTCTTTTATTTTTTCTTTTATAGGATGTATTTCATGATGCGTGATGATCATCTTATAAAACGCGAGATGGCAGGTTAACGGCGATCGTGTTTCGTGCATGTTGCTTAACGTGACGCCTACCACCTCTACGTACAGTACTACATGATTCTCCTTTTCTTGGCCGGTATATATCCATGTTAATCCCATTCAAGTTCACGAGGATTTGATCATCTAATACTACCATCTTCAACTTTGTATATATTCGTGGCTAGCTAGAGCGAGTACTACTTTATTTCTGTACATTTTTATTAGCTATATATGCTATTAGTGATCATAATTAGCTACTCGTTGTGTAAAAACCTGTTATGCTTGGGAGGAGGGAATTAGCTGCAGGGACATCTGCATGTGTCGTGTGGACAAAAGAGGCTTTGCATGCACAAGCTAGCGAGCGTCCTAGCCGATCGCGAGATTATAAAGCATGATATTTTGAGCATTATTTGCCTTGACTTTTACATTTTATTTACGTCGGCAAGCACGCGGCGGCTTTTTCCTTTATCACTGTGTTCTGTGTGCGAGGTATTAGTTCCTGTTTAAATACAAGAAGTGTTTCATCTCATCTTATCATTATAATTTTTTAAAATTTTTATACAAAATATAATAAACAATTCAACTTTTTCAAATTTTAAAACAAAAATAACATTATAATAATATTTTATTCAACTTTTAACTTTCATCTCAACTCATCTCATCTTGACTCACTATCTAAACCGAACGTACATTAACCAGAGCTAACCACCTAATTCTGATCTATTAATTAGTCAACGATCAGATAGTGTGTTGTATAATCCGGTCGAATAATAATCTTGCCCTATATTTTTGGGCTCTAGATCTTTTTCCCGACCCTTGGGGTTTTCATGCGTTTCCTAACCAATAACTTATACTGATCATCAAGCAGGTCTCAAACAAGTACGTGTCCCACTTAAAAAGATAGCTCTTGCAGCCTGAATAATTTCACAGTCGTATCTATTATAAGTGTCTCTTCTGGGGTAATAAATCATATTTTAATTGCTTATTAAAAAAAATAAAAAAAAATAGGGTTCTTCGGTTGTGTGGCCGAGAGCTAAATGGGTTAAGCCTTGTGTTAGGGGTTCTGGGTTTTTGAAGTCGACTGATTTTGGGGCTTTGCCTGAGGACACATGCATTTTGATAGGGCCTAAACTTTCATGCATGAATAGATATGGGGATCAGTTTTGTTCTGTTTCTGCGTGGGCTGGTTGAGGTGGCCGTCTCGCATCCCTGTGTTTTTTCTATATGTACATGGGCTAGTTGAGGCTGTACCCTTCATCCAATGTGATTTTCCTATGAAACCTCAAACAAAGTTGATCATTTTTTAGTTGCTTATGTGGATGTTCTAGTGCCACTTCACCTAATTATGTAGACTTTTTGGAACAATTTTTATTAATTCTACTTTTTTTATAATCGAGGGTGTCTAGACTAACTTGTGCGCACCTCGACTAATCACACGAGACCCTAAAGTTAACGACCTAGTAAATCTCCAGTGACCCTAAAGAGACTCGAACTGGTGACTATTGGAGAGCAAATCTAAGGCCGGATTAACTGAATTACTCCTCAGAATTTCTACTTTGTTGTTCATGGAAAATTAGTTATTTTTTCGTCATTTGTTTGATATAACTGTTAACTAGCATTGTACTAGCAAACAAACTACTCTATCATACTACAATTTTGGAAGCATCGGATGTTCAATAGTTTGGCTCATATTCATCACGCTATCTTTCTTCTCTATTCTATTATGGTAGATAATCATCAACCTTCCATAAAGTTAGCCGAATATTTAGTTTTCCAAATACATATTTTTTAACTTTCCCAATTCATGTATTTTGTAGTTTTATAAAAAAAAAATAAGTTGCTGAATATTAGTAGAAGTTAAGACTCCTTTAAATGCTAAAAGTATATCTATGTGAATAATAATGAAATAGTTTGTAAATAATAATAAAATAATCATAAATAATTTGTGAATAGTTATAAACTGTTTATGAATATTAATAAAATAATCTGAGAACAATTTATTTCCCAAACATACCTAAATAATTTACAAATTTGATCTTTTGCGAATATAATTACTTTTTCTCATATCATCCATGAAGAAAGACATTTATTTTTTTAAAAAAATAAGGGTATGTTTTCGGGATGAAATTATCTATATGGTCACTGCTAAACAATCCACATCAAGACGAGCAGGTTAATGTACACCAACTCTATATTTTATAGAGTTTTTAAGGTTATAATTTTAAGAAAAAAAGTAATATTAGATACAATTTTAATGTATATAAATTTAATTCAATATATTTAATTTTAAAAAAATTTGAGTGTACCATTAACAAATATTTTCTTTATGTAAGTTTTATTTTTATCTATTTTTTTAAAATAAAATATAGGAGATTTGAACATATTAAAACTATAAATATTATTTTTTTTAAAATGTTTATCCTTCTCCGTGATTAGCATTCATTGCGTCTTTTTGGCGGCTTTATTAACATACTTTTTTTTTATGAGTAATGTTAGAGAGAAGTTGTTATAGCAGTACATATTTTGTATTTACTGTATAATTGCTTCTAGTTGATTGTTCCCAATACTCACTTGGGGAGATGTGTAGTTTAAATGATGCCACATCATGTATACAAAATGGATACTCATAATAGTAACTTCTATCTATATTTATTCTTTTTTTTATTCCGTCAATCAAACTAATTGGTCACGTTCTTGACAAGTGAACTTTCACACTCAAATGATATCATCACCCATTCTCATATTTTCTTCGAAGATTTTCCATTTTTAGTGAATATTATCTATTAGATCAAACATTATCATTATATGAAATGTTGTATCATTTTCCATTAATCAATGTTAATTGCTGAAGTAATAGTACTTCTTATCCCAAGTATGATACGAACTATCGTAATTTTTTGTTGACAAATATATAAAAAAAATATTACAAGATTATTTTTCTCACTAAAAACAGTCTTATCAATTTGTTCATTTTTAATCAATTCGTTTAGTTGTGATATCCGCAGCAACACCAGCATACATTGCACTACATAGCTATAAAATGTTACCGTAACAGAAAATTTTCATAAAAAAATTAATATTGACATAATTTTATATAGGACAATGCTAGAGCAACCGTTTGGGGTTCCCGCTAGCTTTAGTATGTGCTTTTTTATGTGTATTTTTTAAGTTATTTTTTATATAGATTTTTTTAACACTTTTTAATATTTAAAAAAAAAAAATTAGAACATAATTAAAAAAAACACTTCCTTAATCAGAAAGAAAAGAAAATCATTAAAAAATACTTATTTAATCACGAAATAAAATTTAAAATATTTTTTTATGATTTTTTATTTTACTTCATAATTAAAGAAATATTTTTTAATGATTTTGTGAATTTTTGTTATTTTTTAAAAATATTTAAAATTGTTAAAAAAATCTATATAAAAAGAACTAAAAAAAACACATAAAAAAATACATGCTAGAGCCCAACGGGAGAGAGCTCCCAACGGTGATTCTAGCATTATTCTTTTATATAATATGTTAAATCTATTTTATAATCAAATTATTTTAATTTATGAATTTATTTTTATAAAAATTTTTGTGATTAAAATATTTATCTTATTATTTATTTAAAAAAAAAAATCTGAAGATGAAAAGACGATCAAGGGGATGTCTGTCACTGTCCAATAATCCTCTCTTTGTGAAATGACAAATCCCTCAAAACTCCTGAGAAATTTTCCCAATCATTTATTAAGAACCACCGGGTTTGACCTCACCCGGTTGAACCACCGCATTCCTCACCAACCAATCAAGCCACATCTTTCTCACTACTTATGCTGTCAATCGCCCAGGCAGACCCTTGACGTGTCCACCCTTAGTAATTTTATCAGAACCCGGAAAAATAAAAAAAGAAAATTAGAGGCCCATTATTGGGCGCAAACAAGACAGGGAGAGGGAGACAGGTGTGTTTTTGTATGCGTGTTTTGGTTCCTTCAAAGCCCAAAGAATGGTCTGCTCAAGTTACATTTTAATCGCAAAAATCCCAATCTTCTCCTTCTAGAGAGAGAGAGAGAGAGAGAAATTTTGGGTTTGTTCGTGTGCTTCAATGGTTGAATTAAAAACCTGGACGTATGTGAGATTTTTGTTTTATTCGATGGGTTTTTGAAGCTATGATCCTTGCGAACCCGGGTAAGCGATCTTCGATGCAGTGATTGGATTGATCGAATTCGATTGGAGCCGTTAGATTTTGGTTTACAGGTGCAATGAACGGTGGCGATGAGGTCGTCGCAGCTCCGGTCGGCCCGCCTCAACCGCTGGAGTGGAAATTCTCTCAGGTATTCGGGGAACGCACGGCCGGCGAAGAAGTTCAGGAAGGTATAATACAATAACACTGACGATGTCAATCGTGGTCTTTGGAAATTATATCCATGCCCATCCAAACTTCTTTGGATCCCATCGATAATATCTATAAAGTTTTGGGATTAGGGTTTGTTTTTTAGTTTAGATCCGTTTTAGATCGTGGGTCGCCGAGGAATTGTGGTTTTGTGATGTGGGTCGCGGAGGAAATGTCGTATTGTTATGAGGTCGGGGTTTATATTTTTTTTTTTGGGTTTGGGGGGGGGGGGGGGGGGGGGAATAGTGGGCTTTGGGTGTGGAATTAGGGGGACAGTCATGTGAGGTTTGGATGGTATTGTGATAATTGAGTTTGCATTGGGTATTCTCGAATTGGGAGGTCGAGAGTGTCAAAGTGAGCTTGGTTGAGTTATGGTGGTGGTTGTGGTGCATGTACTTTTTTTGGGGTCATAATTGGTTGTTTAGTGGCAAATGTGTGGTATCGCGTGCACGATAGACGGGATCTTAATCATTTTCTGTTCATTCCTTGATTAGTGCCATTGAGCTTGTAGTGCATGAATATAATTCCGTGACTTCAATTGAAAGTGAAATCTGACCAGCAGTGGTTGCAAGCGTGGACTATATTTACTGTGTTCGTTAAATCATGTGCAAAGTGAGTGTTCCAGAACATTTAGAAGTCTCACATAAGTATAGATAATAGTTGTATCATTAGCCTTGCTGTATCTAGGAGCTAAAGATAACTACATTTTCCAGTTTCATCATGCAATTAAGCACGCATTATGAAAACCAAGCTGCATTGTTATTGCAATGTTATTGCAATATTCTTATTTCTGTCTCAAGCACTACGTTGAATATGGGAGAGCATAGTTCAAAGGACAATAGGAGGAAAGGAGGTCAAATTACTAATTCTGCGACCGAGGTCTAGTGCTTTTGGTGATTGAGAAACATGTATTGCTTTAGTCAGTAGGTTCTTTCAGAAAATGTCATTGAAGATTCATTGGACTAGCACAATTAGAATCTTGGTGAAGTGACCTAGTTCTTATTATTCAGAAAAGGTCATCCCATTATTTTGTACTTTTATTATTCTATTTTTTCTAGTCTAAAATTATATTGCAGAAAACCAAGAATCTGGACCTACATTAATATTTTGTAACCTAGTGCATCGTTATTGTAAACGAAACAAAGACTCCGAACTCGTACATCTGCTTTATGTTTGGCATTGTTAATCAGAGAGACTACTTATCCAAAAAAAGAAAAAGAAATAGTGACAAAATTAGCTTTGATACCAGTTGCTAAAAAAACTTGAACATATCTATACGCCTGCTATTTTACATCAGATTAATTCATGCATATATTCTGGGTTGGCTGATTTGGTTGTTTGGTACAGTCCTTGCTGGTTATTTGGTACACTTTTGAAAATTAATTCCAAAATTTGTCTGTTTCTATATAGGAGAAGTGTTTACTTGTAGAGAAATAAAATATACAATACATTAGAAGGGCAGTTAGTTATACTAACTTTTGGTTTTCTTCACAATTTCTAGTATAGATATTTAGACAGTTTTGGAAACTTTATAATCCTTGTTATCCCTTTGTGGTATATTTAAAATCTCATTAACATGTGTAGGGAGAATGGGGGTTCCTAATCTTTGTTTCTGTTTTTCCTTCTACAGTTGATATCATTTCAGCAATCGAATTTGACAGAACTGGTGACCATCTTGCTACTGGTGACCGCGGGGGTCGGGTGGTTCTCTTTGAGAGAACTGATACAAAAGATGTATGTGCTTTCTATGCATATATAGTCTGCCAAATGTAATATCGATACAGTACATAGATTATTTCTTTGTTGCAACAGTCTGACTTCATGTATACTGTAATTTTAAGAATGGTGGCTCCAGAAGAGATTTGGAGAGGATAGATTATCCAATTAGTAGGCATCCTGAGTTCCGTTACAAAACTGAGTTTCAGAGCCATGAACCTGAGGTACTCTTTTTTTTTTTTGGAAAAAAAAATCCTACTTCTGCTTCATTTTATATTATTGCTTGCTGGGATATGTATTGTTTACGCCTAAAAAGAGTCTTCATTTCTTTGTGCCAGTTTGACTATCTCAAGAGCTTGGAAATAGAGGAGAAAATCAACAAAATTAGATGGTGCCAAACAGCCAATGGTTCCCTTTTTCTTCTCTCTACAAATGACAAAACAATTAAATTTTGGAAGGTAAGAAAATATTTTTAGTTATTTTAAAGGAGGTTGTTTTTTATTTTTCAAGTGTGTAATTTGTTAATTAATTGGCTCAAGATTACTTGGTCTTACATTGCTTATTAAAAAAACACAGTGAAAAAGATTACTTGCTTTAGCAAAAAATATATTCTGGAATTGTCAACTTCCTATTTAGTCTATTAGCTTATTTGTGTAAGCTGTAAGATGTGAAAAAATTTCAGTATTTTTTTCCTTGAAGTGAATCTTATGGGCTTTCATTGAAGGATGATGGAGATCAGAATTTTTAATAGTTTGTTTTTTTCTCTATTACATTTTTTCAATTGATTCTCTCTGTTACATTGGTTCATAATCTTCGGTGTAGAGGACATGATCTGTGATTTTTTTTGTGTTCAAATTTCATATTTTGGTGCTTGCTTTGTCTAAAAATGTATCCCACAAGCATGCTAGGTTGCATATTTTGAAAAATGAAGAAGGGTTGGATGTCACATGCCTTGAACATGCTGTTGGATGGTTACAAGATTTATTTACAGAAGGTTTTTATTTTTATTTTTTATAAGTAAAATAAGTATTATTCATCCATTCAACTGTCAGTTACAAAGTTAGAATATGCCCTATTTATGTAGGAGCATTAGAAACTAAGAAGTCATGAAAATCCATGCCATTAAAATTCACAGCAATGGCCCAAGTACAAAGAGTCCTAAAAAATAACATTTTCAGCTCCGCCCCATATCTCTCTATCTTCAAAAATCCTCTCATTGCGCTCTTGCCACAAGCACCACATAATACAGGTAGGGATCATCTTCCAAACCGCTTTGATCTGTCGCGTACCTTGAATTGAGGGCCAACAAGCCAAAACATCCAACACGATTTTCGGCATAACCCATGCTATGTCCAATCTGTTAAACACCTCATCCCATATAGTCCTGGCTACCTCGCAATGTAAGAGTAAATGATTCACCGACTCACCCCCTTTTTACACATGCAACACCAGTCTGCAATAATAATCCTTCTCTTTCTCAAATTATCTGTAGTGAGAATCTTACCTAACGACGCTGTCCACACAAAGAAAGAAGCTTTGGGAGGAGCCTTATTGCCAAAGCTTTTTCACCAGAAATTGTATCTCAGGAACTTGTGTAAGTACCTTGTAAAAGGAACGAACAGAAAACACTCCCTTCCTAGCTGGACTCCACCACAGATCATCGTGCTGGACATTTGGACGACAAGAATACAAGAGACTATAAAAATCTACAAAACTCTCCATCTCCCAATCCTGTGCCGCCCGGTTGAAGTTGATATTCCAGTGAATGTTCCTTCCTGCGACTTCCATAACCTCCGCCACCATGGCATATTGAGCATTTGCAATCAAAAATAGTGTAGGAAACAAATCTTGTAGAGCACTATCAGTACACCATACATCCTTCCAAAATTTGATCTTGGAACTTGTACCCAATTGCAGCCTAGTGTGTTGATGGAATACCTCCCACCCTCTTCTAGTGTGTTTCCATAGCCCAATTCCAGAGGCCCCTCTAACTTCTCTCGTACACCATCCCTCCCCTAAATCACCATATTTGTTCTCGATCACAGTCTTCCATAAGGCTTATGGTTCCTTGATATATCGCCACAACCATTTGCCCAATAATGCACGATTGAACAATCTCAAATTTCTGATACCCAAACCACCATTAGAGATAGGACGGCACACCACCTCCCACTTGACTAGATGGAATTTAAACTCTTCTCCTAAGCCCCCCCACAGAAAATCTCTTTGTAACTTCTCAAGTCGACCCGCCACACTTGCCGGTATAGGGAATAAGGACAAGAAGTACGTGGGTAGATTAGAAAGTGTACTTTTAATTAGCGTAATCGGCCCCCTTTTGACAAATACATCATCTTCCAACCTGCCAGTCTCCTCGCTACTTTTTCAATCACTGTATCCCAGATAGAGCGTGCCCTCGAGGCTATACCCAGTGATAATCCCAAATAACTCATAGGGAGAGACGCTATCTTACAACCCAGTGTGCCAGCCAACTCCCTTATATTCTGAACTTCTCCAATAGGCACCAACTCGGATTTATCATAATTCACTTTTAAACCAGACATTGCTTCAAAACAAAGCAGCAACGCCTTCACAGTCTTCAATTGATCTTGATCTGCTTCGCACATAATAAGCGTATCATCTGCAAACAATAAATGTGAAATAGTAGTGATACCCCTACTAAGTGAACCAAACTGGAAACCACTAATAAGACCATTAGTCACTAAAACCAAGATTATTCTGCTTAGTGCCTCCATAACAATAACAAAAAGTAAATGAGAGAACGGATCTCCTTGTCTCAAGCCACGAGAACTCAAAAAGAAACCCTCTGGGCTGCCATTGATTAACACAGAGAATCTTACCGTGGATATACACCAGCTAATCCAAGACCTCCACCTTTCTCCAAAACCGCACCTACCCAATAGATGTAGAAGAAAATCCCAGTTAACATGATCATACGCAATTTCCATATCTAACTCACACATAAGCCCTGTGCTGCCAGCCTTCAATCTACTGTCCAAACATTCATTAGCAATTAGGGCTGCATCAAGAATCTGTCTACCCTTCACAAAGGCATTTTGAGGCTTAGTAACAATCTTCCCCAAGACCCCGCTTAAACGATTAGCAAGCACTTTTGCAATAATCTTGTATGTACCATTCACTAGGCTAATAGGTCGAAAATCTGTAATCTCAATGGCCCCTACTTTTTTTGGAATTAAAACAAGAAAAGTGGTATGGAGGCTTTTCTCAAATTTTCCAAACGAGAAAAGCTCCTGAAACACCTTCAGAATGTCTTCTTTAATCACCTCCCAACAATCTTGAAAAAAACCCATAGAGAAACCATTAGGGCCGGGAGCCTTATCTTTTGCCATTTTACTTACTACATCATAAACCTCTTCCTCTTCGAAAACCCTCTCCATACTAGCAGCATCCCCCGGCTCAATAGTGTCAAAAACCAATCCATTCAGAGTAGGCCTCCACCCCACTTGCTCAGTGAGGAGCTTTCCAAAGAAATCGACCACGTGATTTTGTATTACCTCTTATTCTCTGCACTCAACCCCTTCAATTTTCAGCACCTCAATGGTATTATTTCTTCTATGAGAGTTTGCAATTTTATGGAAAAACTTCGTACTTCGGTCCCCTTCCTTTAACCAAAGAGCTCTTGATTTCTGGCGCCATGACTTTTCTTCTTGTAGGATTATCCTCTCAAGATCTGCAACCAACAAAGTTTTCTGTGCTTGCTCCTCCTCCGTAAGTGGTCTCCCTTCTTGTATTCTTTCTAAATCATGTATTTCCCTCCACTTAGTAATTTTGTTTTCCTCTACATTGCCGAAAGACTGTTGATTCCATTCCTTTAAGTCTCTTTTTAATGCTTTCAGTTTATTTGCAAAAATGAAACTGGGGGTACCCTCAAAATGATACGAAAGCCACCAATGTTTGACCCTTTCCACAAAGCCTTCAGACTTCAACCACATATTCTCAAACTTGAAATACCTTCTATCGCTACGAATACCTCCACAATCAAGCATAATAGACCAATGATCCGAGGCTATGCGTACCAAACGCGTTTGCCAGATGTCCGGGAAATGACTTTCCAATTCAGGTGAAATTAAGAAACGATCCAAGCGGGACCATGTATGATTATTTGACCATGTGGCTAAACCCCTTGCAAGTGGAAGGTCAATCAAATTCAAGTCAAAAACATATTCTGAGAACTCCAAACTTGCTGGTGTCAATTTTCTGTTTCCAAAACATTCAATTTGGAAAAGAACCACATTGAAGTCCCCCCAATACACCACGGAAGCTCCCACCAGCTATTTACCCCTACAAGCTCATCCCATAGCAATCTTCTATCTACATCTTGATTCGGTCCATACACACCTGCAAATGCCCACAAAAAACCATCTGATACACATTTAAAAGAACATGCTATCATATATCTCCCTATGTATTCCTCTACTTTCGCCACCACCCGCCTATCCCATATCACCACAATTCCTCCTGATGCCCCTGAAGAGGCCAAGTAAACCCAATCAACATAAATACTGCTCCATAAACTCCTCCATAAACTCCGCACAGTCTTCTTACTGATCATCTTCAGCTTCATCTCTTGTAAGCAAACAATGTCCGTTTTCCACTCACGAATTAAATACCGAATCCGAAGGCGCTTTTCTACTTCATTTAGACCCCGGACATTCCAAGAAACAATCTTTGGTTTCATTGGGAAAAAGTCAGCCCCTTCCCTTTTGCTCTTTTCCTACTAGAGCTACCCTCCGAGTTCATCGACCACATCAATCTTTTTAGTTCCCGACTTTTCTTTGAGTTCCCCTTCTTTTTTTGGCGATGTCCAGCTTCCATAGCAGTTAATAAAGCTATGAACTGCTCCTCATACCCATCACATTCAATCCCCACCACATGTTGAATTTCTTTTGCTTTATGTATTACCCAATCTGAGGCTTGATTAGGGAAATAGAAATTCAATGGGACAGGATCCCCCATCTTGTTATTCAAGTTCTGAAAACCTCTCCCCACCGAAATCTCCTCCAACCCGCAAGCCTCAGGGATGAACATTTCATCCTCCACAAAGTGCATCAGATCATCTGAGTCGTCCTCTTCTTCAACCACCTCAAAATTCTCAAAATGTTTCACAGACAAGTCCGACAGAGCCAGGAACATCCCACCACCCTTCGTCGGCGAGTTCTGCACCTCCTTAGGCTGAGAAAAACGCATATCGAACCCCACCAGAGCCTGATTCGCAAAGAACGCCGGCGACACCTCATCGGCGGCCTCCTCTACCACAGTCGGCGTCGTCTGTGCTACCGTCGGCGTCATCTGTGCATTCGTCGGCTGACCATTCGCCATCTGCTGACTGTCCGGCACAAACCCGAGACTGTGCAACTCGGGTGGAAGGCATGGGCTAGGGCTCTCGACAGACGATGTGGGTTGGGCTTCCCCATTCGACTTACTGCCACTATGGGCCCTGAGACGGCCCAGCCCCATTCTGTGTGTTGGGCCTAGCTGATCCACCACCAGCCAGGGTTACATTTTGACTATTGGGCCGAGATGGCCCAACTCTCTGTCGCCACACAGCCCATCCTTTTCCCTTCTTTAATTTCTGATGGGCCTCTTTCTGGGCATTTGTAGGCCCATGGCCCATAACATGTGTCTTCCCTTTTAAAACCCCCGAGTCTTCCTTAGCCTTAAATGAACCAACAAATTCCACTAATGCAACCATGTCTCTCTGCAGTGCACGTAGCTGCCCGTGCATTTCCAACAACCTCTTCCTGACATCCCACGTCTCCTGACACGCCACAGTGCCCCTGCCATGGATATGGTTCAACACTCCATTTGTCTTGCCCTCCCAATGCCGCTGCCCTTGCCTTCTGTCAGAGACTCTTGTGCCACCATCACGCATGTGTGCTTTCGGCATTGACGCAGATAGGGCCTCCTTATACGACCAAGCATGGTGTCTCAGTGCCCCTTGACCGTGATTCCGATAACCTCCACCAGCCAAACCACCCACTTTAGTGACCTCCTTCCCTTGCTCCATCAACACCTCCCTCATCTTCCTCCATCCCCATCCATTTTCTCCTTCAGGAATACATAAAACATTCCTCCTTCCCCCCTGGTTGTACTCTGAAATTTCAAGATACCTCCCTCTCCTATTTGCACATCGTTGAGCAATCAAACTACAGAAACCGTCTTGCGTTGCCGAATATACCTCCTTTTTTCCCCTGCTTAGACTCTCCTCTAATACCTTCCCCAGCCACTGGATTGAAGAGTGACCCAACGTCACCATTTGCTCTGTTTTCCAACTTCTCTCAGTAACTCGCAAACCATCAGCACCAAATTTTGACAAACTAAACCATATGTCAATGCATGATTGATTATTTCAAAGTGGGGCATTAGAGATGTTCACTATATGTCACAAAACCACTAGGGGTTGGCTCAAGTGGTAAAGGCCTTGTTCTTGGTGGTATGCTCCCTCTAGGTCTAAGGTTCAAATCCTCTTGGGTGCAAATAATTTCTAAGGGCCATTAGACTGGGGGAACTTCCCCTTGAATTACCTGAGGTGCACTTGTGAGAAACTCCTTGCCGAGGGCCTATGCACCCTCAGGATTAGTTGGGACTTCGTTCTCGGACACCTGGTGCCAATAAAAAAAAAACGATTTGTCACAAATATAATAAAGTACAAGTGTATAAACCAAACCAATTCTATCTATACTAAGTGGCATTTATCCCCTATAAGCCAAGGGCGGGAAATGAGGTCATGAGGGTTTTATTCCACATAGGTGCACAAGTTATTGAACTATGGTGCTGGCACATACATGTAAACGGGTTCTGGGAATCCTGTATATTAGTTTTGGCTTGTGGGTTTATGATTATTGAGGAATTGTAAAAAGCAGGTGGAATAATTTAACGTTCATTTATTTCCTCTCTAGATAGAATTATTGGTGGCTATATCTGACCACCACTGTTTGTTTGCCATTGCAGGTCCAAGAAAAGAAGATCAAGAAAATTTCTGATATGAATTTGGACCCTTTAAAAGGTGTTGGAAATGGCAGTGTTGCTAGTTCGAGTAATTCGGTTAACCCTAAGTCATATCTTGCAAATGGAGGATTCCAAGACAGATTGAGTAATGACTTCTCATTCCCACCAGGGGGCATTCCATCATTACGTTTACCAACGGTAGTTGTTCTAGATCCAAGTTACTGATTTTCTTGCGCTGTGTATTTTTTGTTTTGTATAAGTGCAACAAATACATTCTTAAAATGGGTTTAAATTACATCATTCTGAATCATTCCAGTACTCACTTGGTTCTAGCTTACATAAGCTATCAATAATATGAAAGATAAACCAAAGAACAAGAATAACGTCTGGTGCAGCCAACCACACCTTGAAGCCTTTCCTCCAAGGAGCAATGATTTCAGCTGGGTCTCAGATATGGGCTTTCGCACACATCTTAGCTAAGTGCATTTGCGAATCACCTGAAATTGAATATGGGGGCTTTTGTGTTATGAGCACAGCTCTTTGGATGAAGTAAATGTTATTGGTCAAACTTGTATCTTGTTTCTGTAAATGTTTACTTTCAGCCTTGTCTATTTGAATTATTTTAAATGTACATACAAGCATGTGTGTATAATTTTGTAATTTTTTTTTATTAAGAAATAAGAACACTCTGGATAGTGTATACTGTATGTTGATCATTGTGATTGGATGAATTGGTCGTTGCACTTGAGCACCCAAGGCTGTGAAGTTCTTGTCGTTTTCATGTCCGTGTTTGCATCCATGTGTGCAAATCAATTGCTGCTGGGAAGTTTCAGAAACAGAAAGTTTTGTTGGATTCCATTAATTTTGTTCATTTTTATTAATTATTTCCTGATCCATGCAGCACTAATGCTTAATCTATGTAATATGTAGGTAACTAGCCATGAAACCAGCCTCACGGCTAGATGTCGAAGGGTATACGCTCATGCTCATGATTATCACATCAATTCTATTTCGAATAACAGGTGCTTCCATTTCTTTACTGCTAGTGTTTTTTAATGCTAGTTTCAAAATTTTCGCATTGTTTGTTGCTACTTGGGATCTTATTAAGGTCCATTGCCAAATATCTGAAAACCATTTGAGGCATTAATGATACTCGCCTGCTGTTTGGTTTTCTTTTGTTTCCCAAAATTGCTGTTGATGTCACCTGTGCATGCCCATCTTGGACCTTCTATACTTGTAGTCTTTCTCTAGAAAGGAAAATAGGATTAAAACTTTATGCCTTTTCCCACCTTTTGCAATAAACCTTGGTTCTTTATATTTAACGCTATCTATGTTTGATGAAGTTAATTTATATGGATGAGGCATAGATAGCAGATTGGTATGTGGAGAATGCCGTAGAATTTTGAGATATAAGTGCTACAAAGGATTATTTTCTGACCTTGTATGACATACCTTATGTAAGATTTATTTGCTTTCCTATTCCATCCCTTAAACATTCACTATGTGCAAAGATTTTGTTTTGATTCCTGCTTGCATTTGTAATTTTTAATGAATAAGAAAATTTTATTAAGACAAGTAAAAAGGCATTGCCCAAGTACACAGGAAGTATACAAATGCTGAAACCTAGTTACAAGTTTCTTTTTTTTATCATTCGGAACCTAGTTACTAGTTAGGAACTAGAGACTTGGAAAAACAGCAATTAGGCCCTACCACCAAACCAAGGTCATGCCGAAAGCTATTCCTGGAACCATCACCAACCACAAAAGTAACGTGTTTCGCAAAATCATCCCAACCACTCCTAATATTTTTCCACACCCCACACCATGTGTACCTTCAACCTCATTTGAGCACCAACACCCCCCCCCCCCCCCCCCCCCCCCCCAAAAAAAAAAAAAAAAAAGCTCTCCCATATTTGGAATCAATCATAGCCCTCCACAAGGACTCACATTCCTGATGATATCTCCATAACCACTTCCCAAGATGGCCTTTATTAAAGGCCTCAACTTTCGAACCCCCAAACACTCCACACAACAATGGAGTACAAATTTTGTCCCAACTAACCAAATGAAACTTGACTTCCTCCTCGATACCTCCCCACAAGAAGTCTCAAAACATCTTTTCAATCTGGTTAGCCATGCCAATTGGTATGGGAACGATGAAAGAAAGTATGGCAATTAGAAGGAGTGCTTTTGATTAAGGCGATTCTTCCCTCTTTTGACAAGTACAACCTCTTCCATCCCGCCAACCTTCTCTCTATTTTTTAATCACCCCATCCCAGGCCGGTCTTGCCTTAAAAGCAGCCTCCAAAGGGAGCCCAAGGTATCTTATCGGCAGAGAAGAAACCTAACAACCAAGAATTTTTGCCAAATTTCTCATATTTCTCACTGTACTGACCGGGACCATCTCAGATTTACCATGATTCACCTTAAGGCCAAACACAGCCTCAACCAAGATTCAACTTAAGGTCGAACACAACCTCAAAACAAAGCAAGATTGCTCTCAAAGTTTGCACATGACCTAGTTTCACGTCACAAAAAAGTAACTTATCATCTGCAAACAAAAGGCGTGAATTAATCAACCATCATAAGACCCTCCCACTAACCCTGTCAGCAAACCACCATCAACCGCAGCCCCCCCAACATTCGGCTAAGAGCATCCATAACAAGGACAAAAAGGAGGGTAGACAACGGATCCCCTTGTCTCAATCCACAATAACTATTAAAAAAACCCTTAGGGGAGCCATTCCCCAACACTAAGAATTGTGCAGTTGAAACACAATGCTTGATCCAATTACACCACTTCCCCTTAAAGCCACATCTCCCAAGTAGATAAAGAAGAACGTCCTAATTGACGTGATCATAAGCCTTCTCCATGTCAAGCTTACGTAAAATACTTGGCTCACCCAATTTAATTCTACTACCCAAACATTCATTAGCTATTAAAAAAAAATCAAGAATTTGTCTCCCTTTAACAAATGCTTTCTGAGATTTCGAAACAATCTTCTCCATGACAATGTTCAAACGGTTGGCAAAAACTAAACCCATTGACAAGACTAATGGAATGAAAGTCCTTCGCGTTAGAAGCTCTGGCCCTCTTAGGAATAAGTGCAATAAAAGCTGCATTTAGACTTTACAAACTTACCAAAAGAGTGCAATGCATGAAACACCTTCATGACATCCTCCCATACAATATCCCAACAATCCTGAAAGAAAGCCATGATGAAACCATCTGGACCAGGAGCGTTATCCTTAAACCATCCCTCTTACAACATGAAGAACTTCATTCTCAAAACGTCATTCAAGCTATTGAGCACTCAAGAGGTAATATTATCAAACACTAAATCATCCAGGTTTGGCCTCCAAACCTTTGAAGATGCAAGACATTTAGTCATCAGGATTTGCAAATATCTTAGTCATGTCTGGTTCATTATTATGCTTGGCACTTTGGCATGGCTTAGTAAAGTTTTCACTGATCACTTTACTCTCTCACTTTTTTTCCCTAGTGATGGTGAAACTTTTATATCTGCGGATGATCTTCGAATAAATCTTTGGAACTTGGAAATTAGCAACCAGAGTTTCAATATTGTGGATGTCAAGCCTACAAACATGGAGGATCTGACCGGTAAGTTTATTATCTGGTTTTTGGTGTTTTATTGAGAATCTTAGTGCTAGTTTATGTTCTTGAGCCATGTAGTGTGCTTATGATACTTATCCCAAAAAAAAAAAAAAAGTTTTAGCTTATGCTTGTTTTTTTTTTCAAGTATGCTTTCTGATGCATGATTCTGGGCTGAAATTTATTTTGTGAGCTTGTATACTTGTGCACATAAACATTTGCACATGGCCTTGCATGTGCCTTTGGTTGTTTGGAAGGCTCAATCTGGCCATTTAATTTGTGGGAGAATTGGGATCAGATGGGGTAGTCGCAAGAAAATGTGAAGATTTGTGGGACAACTTGGGAGTATCTTGCCTCGCATGACATTTCTTGAAACCTGTGAGGCATTGGATTTTCCTGTACTGCTAGCCTGGTTTTTGTATAAGCCATCCTTTTGTGATCAATTCAAGAAGTGGCACATGAAAAACTAATACAAATGACTTGTCCTTTTTTTTTAGTTGAATTTCTTACTTTCCCATTTTCTGTTATATCCTTGCTTGAAAAATAAAAAATTAAAAACCAAGATGAAAGTTTTGCCACCTCCAATATAAAGTAAAGGAAATTTGTAGGAAGATCACTATATCTTTTCGTAAATACTTGTGCCTTGTCTAGAAATCTATTTAGGAAAAGAGTGATAATAGTTTTCCTTCTTCATTTTTTGTTATCTGTTATTATTGGTAAGCTTTTGTTAGATGATACTATTAGTTAGTTATAAAAAAGATTGACACCATTTGTTACTTCTCAAAAGATGACTATTTGTCAATTTTCTTGCAGAGGTGATAACATCAGCAGAATTCCACCCTACTCATTGTAATATGTTAGCATATAGTAGTTCAAAAGGCTCAATCCGTCTAATTGATTTGCGGCAATCAGCTTTATGTGATTCTCATGCTAAATTGTAAGCATTTAACTTGTTTTCATTCTATTGCGTCGTAGTACAGCTGCTATGGAAGTTTGATTGGCTTACAAATTGTTAGATGGGGTAAAAGGAAAAAGAAAAGTCTCTTTTTTAGGCCCCCAGCATATGGGTTAAAACTGCTTCCAATAGCCTTCTTGGACTCATCTGTGCTGCCCTTTGGATACAGGTTTGAGGAACTGGAAGTACCTGGTTCTAGATCATTTTTCACGGAGATAATTGCTTCAATCTCAGATATTAAATTTGGAAAGGATGGAAGA
This sequence comes from Juglans mandshurica, assembly GCA_022457165.1. Taxonomy (NCBI): domain Eukaryota; kingdom Viridiplantae; phylum Streptophyta; class Magnoliopsida; order Fagales; family Juglandaceae; genus Juglans; species Juglans mandshurica. The sequence continues at coordinate 7,989,438 of CM039619.1, read as the reverse complement.
TATATACTTAGTCGTGATTACATGGCTCTAAAGGTTTGGGTTTCTAGACTGGCTATTTATTTTGTTTCATAATTGGCATGTTGTTTTTGAGTGTTACACCACTATTATTGATAAGTTGTAATACCACTTTTAGATAATTGGCATGGTGTTTTTATTTTTATCGGTAAATAATAATTTTATTGATGATAGAAAAGAGGCATAGTCAGGGTACGAGAATCTGGCTCTTTTAAGCATGCCATGACAGGTTTATATGGCTCCATTTGATATATGAGACTCATTGATCCATACGTCCCATAGGGTGCTGAAATGGTATTATTGCAATGAATATGATCTGTAACATGAAGAAAGTCTCAATTCTTAAAGATGTGCCAGAAGTGTATCAGAGACCTGAGACTTGCATGATGAGTATATAGTAGGGTTTTGCTCCATAGAAATGTTAGTCCAAGGACCCATAGTTTATGAACACTATAAGATTATTCATGGACAGAGCATGTAAAAAGATGTTACATTCAAAGCTTTGGAGATGGTAAGGGGGGGAGATACCTTTAGCAAAACCTGTTCACTCCAAAAGGGGTGGCTTGTTGATGCTTTCAAGGAGATATACTGAGAAGTGGAGTTGGAGATTTTGGGTCCATGACCCAGGGGCCAGGGTGTATAACTCGCCAATTAAAAAAAAAAGGAAGTTAGTTAACATTGTTTAATACTTTAATTTAAGAGACAACAAAGAGCAACATGTTTCAACTTTAGCATGGCCGACAAAAATATTAATTCACAAACACCTAAAATGGTAGGTTCCACAACAACATTAATCCACTTCAATTTGTGAGATTATAGGTTCCACGACAATACGAAGGTCAAGGTGCTTTAACAAAGGTTGGAGTTGCTTTCCCAACTTTCTAGTTCTTTTCCTGTTGCTGTAGTGAAGGGCAGGGAGAAGTCTTGAATTTTTTCATCTAGTTATTTAAGTTTGTGGCAAAGTGTTCTTATTTGTCTCGCAGGTTAGAGAATCCTCTACTTGGGTTATGATTGGAATAACTTGCATAGATATTCCTCCCAGAAGAAAAGACACGGAATCATTATCTTCAACACATCATCTAAGTCTGACCTTTTGCTATTTACAATAGCTAATAATGGCGCAAAAAATTTAGAATGGCTACTTTTGATGGTTTATGTTCATGGAAGCATAATTGACTGTAATTTTCAAGACTTTTTTGTCCTGCTATTAGTTATTCTTTTTTCCCTTTTTTTTTTTGAAGAAATTTTGCTTCAATATGTGTAAGCAACAATTTTATCACAATGTAGTTATTAAAATCGGTTTTATCATGATGTTGTTATAAGATTTGATGTTTTTGTTTTGTTCTGGCTCCTTGGTTACTAACTCGAGTACCATTTACTTGTTTGTCAGTTATGGGACATCAATATGGATTCGGGTCCAGTTTCGACCTTCCAGGTTCATGAATATTTAAGACCGAAGGTGAGATCCCTACTTTTTTTAACATGGTGGACCTAAGATTTGTGCTGCTGTGTCTTAGGTCCACCAAATCTAAGATTTGTGCTTCTGTGTTTGCTGTATGCTGATCACCCTGTTCTTCAATGAATCCAGCTCTGTGATTTATATGAAAATGATTCGATCTTTGATAAATTCGAGTGTTGTCTGAGTGGTGATGGATTACGAGTTGCAACAGGTTCTTATAGGTCCGTGTTTTTATGCTACATCCCTGTTTGTAATCTCACTGTTATTCGAGTTCTCTGGCACGCTTCTCATGTTCCTGTTGATGATATTGCAGCAATCTATTTCGCGTGTTTGGATGTGCCTCAGGAAATACTGAGGCAACAACTTTGGAAGCCAGCAAAAACCCAATGAGGTAATTCTGATAGAAGATATTGATCAGAATGGCTTGTAGGATGGTTTATCTAACTGTATCTATAATAAACTTTGATGTTTAGGCGCCAAGCACAGACCCCTGCAAGGCCTTCCAGATCCCTGAGCAGTATAACAAGGGTTGTCAGACGAGGTTACCACCATTGCTTTCTGTTCTTTTTATTCCCCAACTTTCTCATTTTTGGCCATTTAAGTTTTTCACGAGAAGTTTTTCTTGCCCTCATAAACTTAACCGTTACATTACTTAAATTTGTTGTTGGGAACAGGAGCAGAAAACCCTGGGGCTGATGCAAATGGAAATTCATTCGATTTTACGACAAAGTTGCTGCACCTAGCATGGCACCCAACTGAAAACTCGATTGCCTGTGCTGCTGCAAACAGCTTATACATGTACTATGCATAAAGATGATCTGGGAAGAAACGAATTTGCTTGATTAGATATTTTGGGTTGCTGTTGGGAAAGGCTTTCTGCCTTTACTGCCTACCAGTGACTTGGAGGCCACATCAAATTCTCACATTTCAAGTGCCCCACAAAATATTTTGCATGTGCTTTTGGTATCGAGTTCCGGAAGTGGCGGCCGGCATCCACAAGGAAGCAACCTAACTTTGTTCCCGGGTGGGCAGCAGATCTTTTTACTTCCTCCCTTACCTCCTTTAACAATTGCCAAAATTTCTTTGCTTTTCCTTGTCCTTTTTTTTTTTCAGTATCTTTTTCTGAAAGGGAAGATGCAGTTATGTCCTAAATTTGTGTTGGGTTGAAGTCAAGAAAGAAAATATGATTGTAGCTCTCCTACAACAAAACCCTGAAGAATGTTCAATATATGCCACTAGGTTTAAGATAAAATGTAGCTTTTACTCAGAAATCTGTGCTGGGATAGAGATGTTGAAAACTTGCAGTGCATCAATTTTTTGATTGATTCTTTGTCATGATGGTATACATTTCATTGGGGATGTTTTAGTCTGTCTAGTATTTCATGTAGTTTTCAATTCAAGTATACTTAGTATAAGAACAGAAACAGGCAATATTTATTTTCTGTCGGTTTTGATACAAGTTATATATATCTTGTACTTGTTTTGAGTTCCCAGTATCGAGGCTTGGAAGTTGTACTTAATCTCAAAAAATAAAAAATAAAAAAGACCAGACCGGTTGGGTCTAGGAAGTCGAGTCGGAGACCTTAACAAAGATAATGCAATGCTCCGACAGCGTAAATCACAGCCAGACGCCAAGATTGATCTAATCTAAAGACCTTGTTTTGTGTGGAAAACTTCCTTGGCATTATTGCAAATTTCCATTTGGTTGAATATAAGGTTGCGTTTGTGTACCAAGTTATTTTTAGGTATTTTATAAAGATGAGAAATGATACTTGCAGTTTTGAGTGTGTACGCGCCATGCAATCGTTTTAAAAAAAGTGAATAAATATGAGATTTACATGAAAAGAAATTAATTTTTTGATAGTGGACTCTATTTTTTTTCAAAGCGACTGAACGGCGTTTGCGCATTCCAGACTGTATGTAACATTACTTAAATCTAGTGTCGTAATATTCAATTTGACCCCATACTAAATAATAGAAAAATTATTTATTATTTTTTACTTATTTAATATCACATAAAAAAAATAGTAAAATAATGATTATTAAAATGATCATCAAAAAAAATTTTCATCATTTTAACAGACTTGAAAAATGTTATTTTTTAATTAAAATTTTATTATCTTCATTCATAATAATTAGCATATCATGCGATTGACATGAAGCATTTAAAATGTATTTCGTTAAAATAGTTTTCATCGGAATCCGAACTTATCTGCCCGTGGCCATTTTGTGATTGACGAACACAAAATATATACCTTATTTCCGCTGCCCGTACGTCGGAATTGATCATATTAACCGCAGCATCCGCATTAGGCTCCTCGTCCAAGCTCCTTTCCTAAATATTAAAAAAGAAAAATTTTATTTATCATTTTTACTTGCATATCATATATACTTTTTTTTTATTAAATACGTAATGTAAAGATAATAAGTAGAAAAATTGAATTAATTTAATAAAAAAAATAAATAAATAAGTATAATACGTGAAATGATGAATTGTAAAGCTCGAATATAAAATAGAGAAGATGATGTAAGAATAAAACTCGGCAATAAATTTATTTGAGAGAATGAGTACCCTTAATAACTAAGGAATTACTATTTACAAGGCAAAACCCTCTATTTTTAAAACTTAACCAGCTCTCGTTGAGAAGGGTTTCTCTCCCCAAAACCCTAAATTCTACGAAATAAAAGGAATTTTTTTAATAATAGATAAATTATACATATGAATGAAATAGGCATAGTCTATGTACACATGAGGTATACAGAAGAACACCTAAATACATTCTACATACGATAAATTAAAGACAAGAAATCATGAACATTGCCCCTGTAATACAATAGCAGAAAGCCAAGACAATAAAGTGTGGAACAAAAAATGTTTCAACTCCGCCAATGTGCGTTCCTTATTTTCAAAGCAGTGCACATTCCTTTCCGTCCAAATACACCACATGATGCACAACGGAATCATCTTCCACACCGCTGCCACTTGATGACAACCTTGCATCTTCCTTCAACAACCCAACAGATCCACCACCCTCATAGGCATAACCCAAGTAACATCAACCATTTGAAAGATCTCATCCCACAACACTCGTGTTACTCACATCGTAGTAAGAGATGGCCTACCGATTCTCCATTCTTTTTACACATGTAGCACCAATCCATGACTACACATCCTCTCTTCCTCAAGTTGTCTGTAATCAAGATCTTCTCAAGGGCGGCACTCCAAACAAAAAAAGATACTTTAGAAGGCACACAAGACCTCCGAATATTCTTCTAGGAAAACAGAGTATGATCTTGTGTTGTCAAGATGTTATAATACGCCTTCACTGTGCATAACTTGTGATTATTAGACCTCCACTTCAATCGATTTCGCTCTGCTATAAGGGTCCCCGTAGAATATAGTGAGCTGAAAAATTCTGCAATAATAGATAATTCCCAGTCATGAAAATTCCTACTAAAGAGAATGTTCCACTGTTACGAGCCATGAGAAAATAACCTAACATTCGCCACTGATGCCTCCCTGTTAACTGCAATACGATATAGAGCCGGGAAAGCCCTTTCCAAAGTTTGATCTCCGCACCACATGTCCCGCCATAAACTTATTCGATTGCCCTCACCAACTACAAAACGGATTTGATTTGCAAAGCATGTCCACCCTTTCCTTATAAACTTCCATAAACCCACACCATACCCCCCTCTCACTTCGTTGGAACACCAACCACCCCTAGCGACACCATATCTAGCGTCAATAATTTCCTTCCACAATGATCCCTCCTCCAAGTGATATCTCCAAAAATTCATTTTCCCAATAGAGCTTTATTAAAAGTTCTCTAGTTACACACTCTCAATCCCCCATTCATAACTGAGACACAAACTGTTTTCCATCTAACCAGATGAAATTTCTTCTCCTCCCCCATGCCTCCCCATAAGAACGCCATAAATAGTTTCTCTATCCTATTCACCACCCCTGCAGGCATATGAAACAAAGATAAAAAGTATGTGGAGAGGTTAGTGAGAGTACTCTTAATAAGAGTGAGACGACCCCCTTTTAATAAATACACCCATTTCCAACCAGCCAACCTTTTCTCTATCTTCTCCACCACCCCATCCCAAATAACTCTATTATTAAAAGTTGCTCCCAACGGAAGACCCATATATTTCATTGGGAAAGAAGACCCCTTATATTCCAAAAGGCTTGCTAAACTGAGGATATTAGGAACCGCACCCACAAGAACCATCTCAGACTTGCCCAGGTTCACCTTGAGCCCTGACACTGCTTCAAAGCAAAGTAATAATGCTTGTAGAGTTTGGATTTGGCTATTATCCGCTTCATAAAAGACTAAAATGTCATCTGTAAAAAGAAGATGTGAGATGATAGTAGGGCCACCAGAGCCATTGCCCACCTGAAAACCAGCTAAAAACCCTCCCCCAACAGCAGCCTGCACCATCCTACTTAGAGCCTCCATAACTATAACAAATAAAAGTTGAGATGGAGGATCTCCCAGCCATCTCCAATCTCCGTGAACAATCAAAAAAACCAGCAGGTGTACTGTTGACTAGAACTGAGAACCGGGCCATTGAAATACAAGGACACATCCCAGTAATCCACCTAACCCCAAAACCACACCTCTCAAGCAAGTATAAGAGAATTTCCAATTCACATGATCATACGTCTTCTCCATGTCAAACATGCAAAGAACACATGAGCATCCCTCTCGAAGTATGTGGTCCAAGCACACATTTGCAATGAGTACCAAATCAATAATTTGTCTCTCCCGAATAAATGCGTTCTGAGGCTTGGAAATAATATGCTCCAACACCAGGCTAAGTCGGTTGGCAAGGACCTTAGCAATAATCTTATACACGCTACTAACCAGGCTTATTGGACGGAAGTCCTCAATAGTCGAAGCCCCATGTTTCTTAGGAATGAGAGCAATGAAGGTCACATTGAGGGATTTTTCAAACTTTTGGAAAGAGTGAAATTCAATAAAAACTTGCATTACATCACCTTTCACAATATCCCAACAAGTTTGAAAGAAACCAATGAGAAACCATCCGGACCCAGTGCTTTATCCTTAGCCATACTAGAAATGACCTTGTAAATCTCTTCTTCAGCAAAAGATCTCTCTAGATCACTCGTACTCTGCGAGTCAATTGACTCAAAAGGCAAGGCATCAAGCTTCGGCCTCCAAGAAGCTGATTCTGTGAGAAGGGTCTCATAATAGTGTACTATATGGTTTTCTAGCTCGGGAGGAGAAGAAATCACCTTGGAGCCTAATTGAAACGACTCAATAGCATTGTTACGCCGATGTGAATTAGTCACTTTGTGAAAGAAATTAGTGCACCTATCTCCTTCTTTCAACCAAAGGGCCCTGTATTTTTGACACCATGAAATCTCCTCTGACAACAGAACTCTTTTCAAGTTTGTCATAACCATGTCCTTCCTCAAAACCACCTCCTCTGAGGTATCTCCCAATAATTCTTTGCCCTCTAGCTCTTGCAATTCCTCCAACAGTGTAGACTTCTGATCGTCAATATGACCATAAACTTCCAAGTTTCACTTCTTCAAGTCTTGTTTCAATGCCTTTAACTTGCCTGCAAGAATGAAACTTGGAGTACCAATGAACTAATATGATGACCACCAAGCACTCACCATCTCTACAAACCCATCTGTTGATAGCCACATGTTTTCGAACTTGAAATACCGGCGACCCCTGTGAATACCCCCACAGTCTAAAAGAATAGGAAAGTGATCTGAGCTGACTCGAGCTAACTGTTTCTGGCTTACTTCCGGATAGTGGGCTTCCCACGAGGGAGAGACAAGGAATCTATCCAATCTCGACCAAATCCTCCCGTTTGACCAAGATCCATGAGATCCAGATCAAAGATAAACTCAGAAAATTCCTCCATAGCCACAGAATTTCGATAATGCCCTGATCGTTCGCTAGGAAAACGAGTAATGTTAAAATCACCCCTTAAACACCATAGCACTTCCCATAATGAGTATAAGCCCGCCAACTCCTCCCACAACCTTCTTCTGTCTCTGTCCACGTTAGGACCATAGAAACCTGCAAATGTCCATTCTCATCCATCAACCACATTTTAAAACAAAGTCGCAACCGAGAAATCTCCAATACACTCATCAATCGCCTCTACCACTCTTTTATCCCACATTAGTAAAACTCCACTTGAAACTCCCAAAGAAGCCAAATAAGTCCAACTCACATATGAGCACCCCCATATACTTGGCACACTTCTTCTATCAATGAATTGCAACTTTGTTTCTTGAAAACAAACCACATCACCCTTCCACATCCGCAATAAAGATTTGATACGAAGGCGTTTATTGCGATCATTAAGCCCCCGTACATTCCATGATGATCTTAGGCTTCATAAAAACCTAAATTGCCCCTCCCTTTCGATCTATCCCTTCCTCCACTCCCTTCCTTCACATCATATTAATGGAACAAGTTAGTCGTCTAAGTTTCCTATCCTGCTTTGAAGCTGATTTCAAATAGCTAGCTTCGAGTGCTACAAGAAGGGCCTTGAATTGTTCTTCAAAACCTCCAAAAGAAACCCCAATAGCAGCTTGAATCTCCTATACCTTCTTGAAAACTCAATTTGACGGACAACTCTCATACTTAGAGCTGGGAGGGAGTGTACATAGAGGAGTTAGAAACACCCCCTCCTCACCAGGACTAACAGAGGCAAATAAGGCCAATTCCGAGTTACAAACTAAGTCTGGTTCATCATTGGGTTTGACCAAATTTAATTGGTTCATCACATAATAAAGCCAGTTTCTTTACCTCCCCAAACTTGTTCCCATCAACATACTCCATCTCTAGTGGTAAAAAGCCTATCGGAGACCCCTGTAACGACACTCCATGCTCCGGCAAGTCTGACTGCCAAGGCAACACATCAGGGCCTCCCACCACCACGTGCGACTGGGTCTGTGCAATCAATAGCCCACGCGACGGCGACGAGAGATCATCACACAAAGACCCATCCTCTACCGACACCTCTACCAACTAGCCAACCTTTGTATCGACACCTCTATGCGGCGGCGACTCACAGTGATGGTCGACGGTGACCGGCGGAAGTTTCTGTGCCGGTGCAGAGTCTGACAAGACACATATCGACGCCGCAGGAGGAGGGCACGCTGTCTGGACCAAAATATCGGTCTACACCCGAGTCATGGCCCAAGCTTTCTTTGGGCGTGGACCGAAGTCAACTCCTGCTAGACTTTCTTTGGGCCTAACTCTTGGCCCGACCCGTGGCCCTTTACCAACCCAACCTACACAGAGTGAGCCCTCCCCACCCTTGAGCCCATCACCCTCTGATCCAAGACTACACTCCTTCCCCTCCCTACATTAAGCCCCAAAACCTAGCGCAAGCCCATCTTCATTACTTCTTTACCTAACATTTAAGGAAATTTATATCTTCCAAAAGAACCTCAACTTTCTCCTCCATATCAACCAACGCCCGTAACAATTTATCCTCATTTAGCCCCAACAAGTCACTATCATCTCCCTCGTTTCTACGCACGATCTCTGAGATGGACACGTCTGGCACCACTACACTCACGTAAGGCAGTACCTTCTGCACCACCTCACGGTACGACCGTGAACCAACAACCATCGACGATGGAGCACCACCATCTCCCTTATTCCCCATCGGCTTGCCTGCCTGAGGAGACCACAGAACGCAAGCCCCTCTGTTTCTCCCACTCAAAACAGAGGAGGAAGAAGTAAGCTCCTTAATAGTGTCTCCAAATTTCCTCCACCCTTCACCCTTCCTCCCTTCCGGTACCACTATCATAACCCTCCTCTTATCATGCCCAAACTCTGAAAGGGAGAAGAAACTGTCATTGTGGTTGCATCCCTTCTGCACCATTAACACGGAGTTTCCTTTTCTACGTGTTCTTAGAAACTCAGAAGAAACCAAAGACATAGCACATTCCCTCACCGTAAAACCCAACCACCCCAAAGCTTCATGATCCAAGGAAATATATTTCACCACACGACGACTACTCTCAGTGATACTCCACCACCTGTCATTCTCTTTCCTAAACGCAAATAACTTATGTTCAATGAATACATCTCTGCACATTCCCATCGAAGCCAACCAATAACACTAACTCGATAATCACCAAACTGGACTACACACTAATCACCACAAAAAATATTGCCATAGACAACCCACAACCCACCTCCAAAAGCAAAAAAAAAAAAAAACAAAAACAAAAACAAAAACAAAGAAACAAAAAGTGTACGGAGAGAAAAAGGTGTTTATCTATTTTTCTGTGAAACTAATAGCTTTTTCATTTTTTTTCCTTGACTTTTCTCGGACACTTTGATCAGAGGCGTACCACTACTCTTCGCTCGAGTCCATCGAAAGTTTTGGGAAAAAGAAAATATTTGTATCCTGTGATTGCTCTCTTGTCTTTTGTCTTTCAAAAAAACATCAACAAAATATTTGTCTTGGGTGCAGTTCATTGACATAAGGATCTTCTATTCTAGCGTTATGAAACAATGAAGAATATGATAGCGCAGACTCCATTTTGTTTTGTGTTATGGGCAAGGTGCTGGAGTGGAAGGGTTGCAACCTGCGTAGCCAACTGTAATGGACCCAAACTGACTGCTTCTAGAGAGTCACTCTCCAAGAATATGAGAAGAAGAGAGGATAGAAGAAAAGAGAGGAAGAATCGAGTTGCTGAATATACTTTTTCGGTTGAGGTTCTTTCCCTCCAACCATCTTTATTTATACTAAGTATTCGTATGAAACGACAGTGTTTAACAACGTTCTTTACACTTTTAGTAAGTAAGAATCGACTGCTTACAATCAATAAGAATGAAAAATGCTAAACGACAACGTTCTACTAATCAAACCCAGTAACTAATCGAATACAATACGACATCGTTTCAGATCTTATTCTTCAAATACAACTAACACCTTCCTTTTCTGTCTCCAACACACAGAAGCACCCTCATGCACGAACACCTTGCCCACTGCCACAAACGCTACGCAGGCTGCAACCCTTCCACTCCAGCACCTTGCCCATAACATTTTGTTTTCCTGCACTTCCTTGGCAACCAAACATACCTATTTTCTATTGAAGTAATGCAGTGAATTGGATTTTTGGAATTTTGATGTTAGTATGCGTTTATAGTAGTATGAATTGTGTGATCTTTGATTGGGGGCATGGGACTATAATAGTGTGATTATTGTCAGCTTGATGACCATGAAAGTCCCTGTTAGTTTTATATGATATGGTTAGGTTGTGTACGAATGACCTATTAAAATCTGTCAGAACGTTTTAACAGGTCATCTCATCTCATTATTGCAACTTTTTCAAATTCTCACACAAAATATAATAATCAATTCAATTTTTCCAAATCCCAAAACAATAATAATATTAAAAAATAATATTCTAACAATATTTTATTCAACTTTTATCTCAACTCATCTCAAATTACTATCCAAACCGTACCTTAGTTTTCTGCATTATGAGATAGAATTTGCTATTCCTTGGAAATGATATGGCTAGGGTGAGGATGAATGTCCGGTGGATTGAACTAGATATTCATTATTCATTATTGGATTAGTGATAGAGATGACACAGTAGACATTTCTGGAATTGTAATGATAGCAGTCATTTGTTTTGATGTCACCATTAGCATTGAGGTATTATGGCAAGCGTTTCTCGAGAAAGCACAACGGGGTTACATTGTAATGCCTCCTGGCATTAGAAATTTTTTTCTTATAGAGGTTGGCCAAGTTTTCTTTCAGAATTTTGTGTGACTTCACTTATCAGGGAAAAAAGTAATTATGATTAGGGGGAGTAAGGGGACAATTGGGTCTTTACTATTTCATTTCCTCATAAGGTTTTGACATGTTTATAGTGAATTGGCTATGCAAATGCATAAAAACCTGATAAGCCAGCAAACCCAGATCTGAATTCTCATTACGTGGTCAATGGTTGACTATTATGAAGTAACTGAGCAACTCTATGCTTTTGTCTGGCTATAATGATTATGACTTGAAGTAAATTTCATGTTTTTCATACTTTTATGTTCTGCATACGTTATGTAGATGTAAGCACGGATTTCATGGAGTTATTTGCATTTCCAATAGTATATTATTAGACTTCTTATTTGCTGAGATGCAACAATTCTCTCACCTTGTTAGACTTCAGGGTGTCCATGGCGTCAATGCTAACTCAGTTACAAACTAAGCTGGCTCAGGCTTCACAGTACATGGCCAAACATGGAGGTGCTCGCTACAAGCAGTTGTTGGAGCAGAACAAGCAATATATCCAAGAGCCACCCACCATTGAGAAGTGCCAAACGCTAGCTAATGAATTGTTTTACACTCGTCTTGCCAGATTCTTCTCTGGGCATTTTGTGTTCAATTCTAAAATTCTTATGTGCAGTGGTGTACGGCTATTTGGACATGCATATCAGTTTACATTCTATAACTCGGGGTGTTATATAGTAAAATTAAAGATGCACTATACTATGCTGTTATGGTTTTCAACACGGTGTGCATAGGGCAATTCATCCTTTTATTTATGGTCATATGTAGCTTAAAGTGTCTGGTTGGCCTAAGATTTTTTATCACAGACAAAATTGATGTGTCCTGTGTGTTTCAAATACTGTTACTCCTGAGAGTAAATTTTTGGGGCGGGGGGGTTGGAAATTTGTTTTTGTTAAAGGCTTATAGGATGGGAATATTCCTATGAGCAAGAGTCTGTCTACATCTCATGCCATATGATATAATGGAGTGTTGAAAATATTTGAGAGCATATGAGGCATGCTTGGGAAATACTTTTGAAGCTTCGATTGTGGGCGATGATGGTATGGGAGGAAAGGCAACTTCATATCGGTGTATTAGTTGACACTTAGAGTTAACCAATTACCCGAAAAGCATTATTTATGAGCTAGTCTCTCTCTATCTCGGATTTTCAAGGGTTGGCATTTAACAGTTAGATCTTATCTTTTCACGAATTCAAGTGGTCTGTATTTTATTTTGTTTCTTAACAATACAATGTTGTTTGACATCTCATAGTTTTGGGGCAATATGTATGGAGAATTTTGGAGTACAAGTATAATGAATTTGGGAGTGGACATTATGCAAGACAAGTCATCTTTCCTATCAGGAGTGTTATTATGCTGCGCATTTATATAACCCCATCCTGTAATGTTCATGCAACATTATCTACTTGTTATCCTCGTGTTATATTCATAAACTCTTTTATCTTCCTGCTTACTATCTACAGTATTCCTGGTCGTTATGAGTCCTTCTGGAAGGAAGTTGACTATATCAAGTACCTATTCAAGAACAGGCTGGAGATGAAGTTAGAGAATGCTGGCATTGGTGTTCTGTTTGGACTTGAGTGCCTCACTTGGTTTTATGGCGGTGAGATTGTGAGCAGGGGGTTTACGCTCACTGGTTATCATGTTTGAGAGGATGCTTTAGGGGTAAACATCCTAGTTGCTCAGTTATGGAAGATTCTTACATGGTGATCTGCATCAATATATGCTTATACATACCATTTTTTCTTAAGATATGAAGATGAGGCTGACGAGTCAGCAAAACATAGCTAACACAATAATATATGAATTTACATTTTTGCCTTGAATGTTCTCATTTAAAGCCAGATGAGGCAAACTGTTGACATTTAACTGGATGGATAAGATCAAGGAAGTTCTGGATGAGTTTTATGATGGAAGAGTTTTGGAATTCGGCAAACTGGATCAGTTTAGCGTCTTTTCAAACCTATATAGCAGGACATTTATCTCTGGAATCCTAGGCAGAACAATCTTAACTTTGTTTTCACACCTGCTTGTTTGTTTCATTGTTCCATATTTTTCTCTCCCTCTCCAATTTATTTAGTTGCGCAATTTATGGAGGCACTTGGGCAAATACATCACAGTGTTACCCATGTGAATGCATTGACTTAGTTGAAATTATTGAAGCGAATAGAATTTGCATTAAGAATATGTTGGACGTGAACGTAGCATCAGAAAAGATGGAAAGAGGGCAAGAATACGCACCTCTCGCCTTCAGTTTTCATCATGAAGCCAGTGAAGAATAAACACCTTTAGCTTTTCTTGATTTTCATATATGGTTGGTCAACCCAATACAGAGTTTCAAATGCAAATTGGCCAATGTTTGGAGGAGGGAATCAAAATACAAACCTAGTAGAGAATCGAGGGTCCATTCATGTGAATCGAGCTAGTAAAACCACATTGGTTTAAGAGATAAAAGGTCTCCATGCTTTACAGCCTGAATTCTGAAATAAGGTGGGAGAATTCAATTAGTGTAAAATAGTGGGAATGAATGATTTTTGTATACGAACTAGTGCACACCTTCGTGTTTTGTGTCTAAAATATAGAAACAAGTGAGTTTTTTTGTATGCAGCTAAAATCGAAAGATTTACCGACAAGGTCCTGAAATTCAAATAAAAAATTAAAAAAAAATGAAGTGAAAATGGTAGGGTTGCAACAACAATAATTCATTGTCGGTATGGAGTGTGAAACAAGTAGGTCAAGTTGACGTAGGATACCGCAGCATGAAATTCCATCCGCCGACTTGAATAATGCTCCAAGGACGACAAGGGTCCATGCAGGCAGACACACACACACACCCAAAGCAACAAATCAATCCAGTGCTGGGGATAGATTAGGGCTTAGAGACACGCCATCTAAGTCGGTTTGCAAGAGGGATGGACACAGACAGAGACAAGACATTTCCCAGGGTCTACTCTCAACCCCACCACTAAACTAAACTAAAATTAGTTTGGATTCGTAGAGTTGAGATGGTCTGTGAATAGTAGAGTAAAAATTGAATTATTTATTATATTTTATATAAAAATTTAAGAAAATTATAATGATAAGATGAAATAAATTGAGATAGATTTTGAATGAAAACGAGATTGTCCTTTGTGTTTAATGGCTCTCTGCTCTGTTGTTTGTTCTGGTGTTAATATGATGATAGTTTTTATAAAGGGTTTACGGGCACGCCCAGTGGGGTGATTGGTGGTGGAATCATGGCAATCGGGCGTGGTGGAATCATGGCAATCGATGTTTGGGTTTTTATTATGGCTCCTAGGTTTATCTTTACAATTACATAGATTATTAGTGTTGATTGGAGTGGTTGGCGATGATGACACCCTTCGCCTTCGAACTACACATGGAGAGTTGGGTCACAATTTCATTTTTGAACCCAAAGTTCTTTGGGAAAAAAAAAAAATCCAAAAATAACTTAATAGCTACCAACAACACAATGTGCCTCAATCTTCAGAAAGAAAAAGGAAAACTGCTCCTCCAACTCACAGGCCGGAATCACCTCCCATCAAAAACTGGTTTTTAGAGGATTCTAAGCAATCGAGACGAATTACGGGATTCAAATCTAACATCCATGTCAATTGGATCAAAGGTCACAATCTAAAAAACATTGGCAATCATTTTTTTTTTATTTTTTTTGACAATTCAAAGCATTGGATTCCACGTTCAAAATCAAGCAAAATCTATGCTACGTTTAGATTTAAAGATGAGTTGAAATGATTTTAAATGAGTTGAATAAAATATTATTTTTAATATTATTATTATTTTGATATTTTAAAAAGTTGAATTATTTATTATATTTTGTATAAGAATTTAAAAAAATTGTAATGATGAGATGAGATGAGTTGAATTGATGTGAATTTCAAATTCAAATAAGACCAATCTATTAATTTATACGCAGATAGAATATGATATTATACCTATTAAGTGGTAATCTTATTTTATTAATTTTTTATTTTTTAAGTGAAATTTCTAATTTTAAATTTTTAAATTTTAATAACTACACATCAATATATATAATTATGTGGGTAAAATTATATGTATAAATATTATTTTTTAAATAAATATAAGGTAATAAATAAACGCATGAATTAAACATAATGAGAAATGATTTATATAAGTTCTAAATAGACAAGTTTCATACAAGCTCTTGTAAAAAAGTGGACATCACCTTAAAAAAATGTAAAAAAAACTATTATTTATTAGTAAGATCTATTATTTTATAAAAAAAATTATATAAAATTTGTCTATTTAGAATTTGTATTTATCATTATTTTTTATATTGCATTCATCATCGTCCTGTTAGTTTTTGGATGTACAATTGTTTACAGTAATTGCAGCCAGCCAGCCAGCCGAGATACGGATTAGTTAGCAATACCTTAATTTTTTATTAAGAGAACTAATGAGGGAATCTCTTTATATTTAAAATAATAATAATAATTATTGCAGCCAGCCGTCCACGTGTTCTTTATGCGAATCGAATCCATTGAATAGTAATGTGGACCAGTCCTAGTGCCTGAATTTTCTCACGAGGACGGTGGCTATCTTGAATTTCGAGCCATCACAAAGATCCTTTCCCAATTGACGGTCTGGATTCTCTCCCGCTAAATGATCTTGGCCGTAAATCTCTATCTACAATAATCCGTGGGACCCTTAACGACAGTGGTAAGTCAACAATTTCTAAGTGCCGATGGAAGACACGTAATCGAAGAAGACAGTCGACTTATATACAGAACAGAACAGTGGAGTGGGACCCGCAATCGGTAGTGACACATGAGTTTCACAATCGAGTACCCCAATATTTTGCGTTTCTACATTTCTAATTAATTAAAATAATTATTTTATATTAAAAAAATAACGCAAATAATCATATTAATAAAATACATAAAAATACATAAAAGTCACTGTAAAAAAAAAAAAATTTTGTTAACAAACATCTTTTATAATAGCACTCTTATTGGATTAGTTAAAAGTTAAATCCAATGAGAATTTAGCTATTGAATTATAAAATATATCACATTAGAATAGTTATATTCTAAATATTTAGAATATAGTTACAATAATTTCTAAAGTTATTTCTAAATTTGAAAGATAATATTTATTCATCAAATTTATTTTATATCATTTGTTTCTCTCTCATGAGGTTTCCATCAATGTTTTTCTAGTTTTTATTTTTAATTCATAATTTAATTAGAATATGATTACTAATTAATATATAATATTATAAATAGTAAAATATGATAAAATAAAATAAATTAATAATTAAGAAAATTAAATATTTTTGAAATTATTAGTTATTTATTACTATCTTATAAATAAATGTATAACCTAATGTGGAGATTTGATGTGAATAATTAAAATCAAATTCATCTTATATTATTTTATTATTATATAACAAAAAAATAGTTATTCCAATATAAAGATTTATGTGAATAGAATAGTTAAAAATTAATTTTTTCTTATATTTATAAAAAATATCCTTTAACTTTAACTAATCCAATCAGAGTGCTGTTATTAAGTGAGTTTGGATGTTGAAGTGAGTTGAGTTGAGATAATAAAATATTGTTAGAATATTATTTTTTAATATTATTATTATTTTAGAATTTGAAAAAGTTAAATTATTTATTATATTTTGTGTTGAAATTTTAAAAAGTTGTAATAATGAGTGGAAATGAGTTGAGAGTAATTGATGATCCAAACGAAGCAAAGCACGTCCGTATAGCACTCATGCGGGGTTCTGCCACGTGTTGACGGCAACTTAACGCGACGAGTTCTGTGGACGCTTTGATTGCATGGCTGGACACCTGGGACAGTCTTGATCCGACAAATTAAGAATCGACGGTCCTGATTCGCTGCTGAAAACTAAATGATGTTTTCGCTGGGTGCGCTTGCTCTGTTTGCACGCAAGCTTGTTTATCGGCTTCGCGGCTTCGGCTTAAGGTTCCTGACTTGGCTGGAGACTTTCGTGGCTTAATTGGCAGTAATTACTATAGACTTAGACTATCATTTCTCTTAACAGCGTAATCAACGGGAATTAAATCTGTTGGCTCAAACTTCGAGCTTAGTCGACTAGGCTCTCACCATTTTTTTGTAAATATTTTTGGAAATTTATGGCGCGTTTCCATATACAAATAAATGAGAGAAAATATATTTACAACCATGAATTGTACAATCGTCACGTAATCGTTTTGAAAAAAGTAAATAAAACATAGAATTTACATGAAAAAAATTAATTTTTTAATAGTGAACCACATTCTTTTTCAAAGAGATTACACATCGTTTATGTACTTCACGGTTGTACGTAGAATTATTCAATAAATTAATATTGAGAATTTCATATATTGACGCAAATGATAGGTTTTATTCTTTTTCTTTAAATATTTGTACTTAGAATTAACCCAACTTTAACTAAAGTTTTTCTATTTTGAGGATCAGACCATTTTTACGCATCATCTTTCAAGAATAATTTTCGTCTAATTATTTACATTGATTTTTTTAAATAATAATAAAAAAAGAAACCAAAAATATTTTAAGAGAATTAAAAAAACATATCACAAAATGTATTTTCTCCTAACATTAACTTCAGCAGATCCACTATTTTCCAAACTTCAATAAAAACATATTTAAAAGCTTTCTCGATTTAAATTTATTTTTAAAAGTTCACGACTCTACAATAACCTTATTGAAATCTCATAAATTTTAAGAAAAATCATTAATCCCAACAAGCCCTAATCTACTTCCACACAAAAACCACATCATCACTTGTTATCTAATCGTAGACCATTTTCTATTATTTAGAGCTGGTTTGGATAGTGAGATGAGATGGTTTTAGATGAATTAAATAAAATATTATTAGAATATTATTTTTTAATATTATTATTGTTTTGAAATTTGAAAAAAAATGAATTGTTTATTATATTTTGTATAGAAATTTTAAAAAAATACAATGATGAGATGAAACTATCTCTGTATTCAAACGGACCTTAGTATATACCTAAAACATTAATAAAAGATATTTCTTATTATTATTTTTTTCTAACAAACTATTTTTTAATATTAATTTTCATAAAACATGCTCTCGGCCTCTGTCACTGATCATTAGCACTAGACAGAGAGAATTAAAAAGACGTGCTTTCCAGGCATGAATGAAATTAAACAAAGGGAATTGCAATCCTGCACAGTAGTGCATGAGAATATAATATATACTTTGGGAATGTCTTAAGTGTCAGCTTATGGAATATTTGCTTAGTTTGCATTCCTCTAACTTGTCCATTAAGTGAGTCGTGCCCTTTTGTCTTTAGCTTCTCCTCTCATGAAAATGCCACAAAATATATGATCTTATTAGTATGATCTTATCTGTTGATGCTTCATCATATCCACATATTAAATTACTCATATATTTAAGGTTAGAGAAACATCTCCCCACACCTATTAGGCTATTAGATATTAGAATGTGACAATGTTTCCTATGGAAGTTTAGAATTCATAAGTGTTTATTAATGTTCAGCTAGTTTTTCAATATTTTATTTTTTTAATAATAATTTTTTAACTTCGTTTGGATGATAAAAGTATTTCATCTCATCTCATCATTATAATTTTTTTAAATTTTCACACGAAATATAACAAACAATTCAACTTCTTCAAATCACAAAACAATAATAATATTAAAAAATAATATTCTAACAATATTTTATTTAATTTTTAATTTTTATAAAAAATAATTTCATCTTATTTCACTGTCCAAACCACATGATATAACTTACAAACTAAATACTTTTTAATATTAAATAAATTTAATTATTATACCTATAGGATTAGGTTTAAATTATAAGATTATTTAGATAAAAGAATTATAAAAGACTTTAATGGATGCAGTGAGACTGGCCGGGAGGAGCTTAGCCAGTTCCAGATCCACTTGAGAGAGAGAGAGAGAGGTTTTAACTTTTCTCTCCATTTGAAGTCTGCTCGTCACTATCACGAAGACACACAGATAGGTCATCTCCATCAAGATCTTGAGACCCAGTATTCTTTTCCCTTCTACATCCTTCTCTATAGAATTGAATTCCTCATCCCACGAAACCAAATCCCACTTGTAAATTTTTAGATTCTCTTTTAGCTTCTTTTATACAAATACAGGCTCGAAGCCAAACGCGCACACGCGAAAAAAAAAGTCTCGTGCTTCGCTCATGGTTTTCTTCTTTCCTCCATGATCTGAAACTTCACTTCTTTTACAGCTCCATACTTTTTTGTTTTTTTCGTGTTGCCTTCTGGATTGGTGGTCATGTGTGGTTTGGTCTCTTCTATGGCAACCCACTTCCGAGTCTGAGAAATATCCGACGTTTTTTATTTCATCGTTACTGTACTTGCTTTGCTTCGCTTTTCTGCTTCGATATTTTGATAAAACCAATTCGAATCCTCTAAATCCCAGTCCAGTTCAAGTCGCAAAATCCATTTTCCAAATTCCACCAGCGCAACACTTTCAATCTCTCTACCAAACAATGATTCGCCAATTCCTCAAAAGCCAGTAACTTTCATCTCAAATTTTGGTCTTTTTCTTTCTGGTCGTTTCTAGTTTAAAATACTGTAAAAGTACTCAAAATCCTTCCGTAACCACAAACTCCACCAAATTCTCCTCAAAACCAAAAACCCAACGCACCAAATCCTCAAAAAGCCACAATCGGTTAGTCATCAAAGCAAGCCTCTTTTTTTTTTTTCTCCTCATTCCTATAAAACTTGCACATAAAAGGATCAGAAGTTAGAAAATGCAAAACCCAGCAACATTCCAACCCGTCAAACCCCACTTCCCAGAGCAAGAACTACTCAAATGTCCACGCTGTGAGTCCACAAACACCAAGTTCTGCTATTACAACAACTACAACCTTTCACAGCCACGCCACTTTTGCAAGAACTGCAGGAGGTACTGGACGAAAGGCGGTGCTCTGAGAAACATCCCAGTTGGCGGTGGAACCCGTAAGAACACAAAGCGGGGATCAAAACCAAAACGGTCTTCTTCGTCATCATCTTCATCGTCAACGGCATCAAATTCGGTGGTGGAGAACCCGGCTCCGGAGCATGACCCCAACCGGCTCTATGGCTCTATGGTGGATCAGGACCGTCGAATGCTGGATATTACGGGGAGCTTTGGTTCACTTCTGGCATCAAATGGGCAGTTTTCCAGTCTACTGGAGGGTCTGAATCCCGATGGGTCGGGTGTGAAAATGTTGCAAATGGGTGAGTTTGCAGAGAATTTGAATTCGGGTCATGTGCTGGAAACAGGTTCAGTTCGAAACCTGGGAATGGATGTGCAGAGTGATAACAATTCAGAGAGTTATTTAGGTCTGCAAAGTGGTGATTCAAGCTGCTGGACTGACGGCAATGGGTGGCCTGATCTTTCTATTTACACACCAGGTTCAAGATCTCAGTAGAGAAAATAGAGAAAGAGTTTATTTTTATCTTATTTATTTTTCTAATTGTGCTGATTATGATAATTTTCTATACTTAGAAACTAGGGTGGCGAAGAGAGGAGCATGAATAAGTCAGACTTTATTGTGGCATTTTCTAGTGCTACTGGAGGTGGCACCACAGGCCGCAACACTAGCATCCTATTGGTAAATGGTTTATCTTCTGTTGTTTCTGTCTGGTTTTTGTCTGTATGAGTTTTATGAATGATAAGCAGAGAGAGAGAGAGAGAGAGAGAACTATTCACTATTGTTTCTTGGTTGATCTGGACTGAGAGAGAAATGGCATTGGTGGTTTATATATGAGAATCATTCTACATGCCCATACTATGCTAATATTAGCAGTAACTGTTACTAAATAGCTTGTTCCCATGCTGATCATGTATCTGTGCATATGTATAGTTTTTTTTTACATGAATGTATGCCATTCTTGAGGGCTTTGCATGTGTGGAGTTTTGTATGCGTCTCTGCATTCCTGAAGTTGAAGGATTTTAGAGACGACATTTTCCTGTTTATGAATAAAATAATTGAGTGGTGGGGTAAGTTATGGTTGGGGAAACCCAAAAGTTCATACTCCTATACTTTCTACTGTCTGTCAAGGGCTAGACAAAACTTCAACTTCCCTTCCTCTTATCTTTTTGTAAAGTTTTTGCAGCGGTCTTCTCTGCAATTTGCAAAGATTACTGTTATTATATTATTATTATTATTATTATTATTTAATTTTTACTATTTTTATGATAATTGAAAGTAAAAAAGAGTACTAGGCATATCAATGCAATCCGTAGGGCCTTTTAATTTTAAAGAGTAGCAGTTACGTACGTGTTTTATTTTGAAATGCTACAATGTTATTATTATCTTAAGAATAATGCTACAATCTTATCATTATTTTTTGTGTTTAGTTGATGGGATAATGTGCCAATTCAATTAGTTGGATCATCTCTCTCTCTCTCTCTCTCGCCAAAGTTCTTTGGACTAAATAGTTTAAGGCCTGATTTTCAAATAGAAGAATCAAGTTGGAACCCTCACCAGTCACCACTATATATATATATATAAACTGTGTGTGTGATATCATGGGCCACACACGCTCTATGATGTGCTTAATTGGACCACCCTAAGGTTTGTCATTTCATCAATAAACAGCCACTCGTGGGGCTGCTTATCAAGCTTTCACAAAACGGATGAGAATGTCGACTAATGCTTCCTAACCCCATTAATTGTGTGTGTGGTCTGTGCCAAGCCAGAGGAAGTTTGGCACTTGAGCATGCGCATTGACAATGGTGATCTGCATATCCTCCACGCTCCCCCCCCCAACCACTTGGTTGTACTGGTCAGAGACATGAAATATATATATATATATATATATATGGCTTCTTAAATTTTGGGTCAGAAGTTGGTCTTCTTCCCAAAAAACTTTACACCAAAAGATAATACTCTTTTGTTTTGTTTCTTAGTGATTTATAGTGAGGACTTTTGTCTTGCCTTCCAAGTTAAATTAAAACTCTTTGAATTGTGGATCCCATGCATTCTTGATTATTGCCTTAGTTGTGTCCTTGCCTTGGATAAAAGGTAAAGAACACGATTCGAAGTTACTACTAAAATCGGAATGGCTCCAAACAAAACCGGTTCTCTCTCTCTAGGTTCTATTGCTGAAAAGCGTGTGATTGGCTTTTCTTAACAGTCAAGCTTCAACATTTTGCACCTTTTCTTGCTTCCTATGAAAATGATCTCTGTAGTCTGTACCCATTTATTGTCTTGATCTATTGAATGAATAGTCTTGATTCTTGGAAGCTTCACAAGATATCGGAACTAAACTCACTTTTTTTTTTCCATGTTTTATGAGGTGGAGACACGTGGTCATATATATATATATATATATATATAAAGAATTTGTAATTACAGATTGGTTGAGATGGCTAATAAATGAAAAAAAGGCATCGTGGGAGGTGATTATTTTTTTCTTTTCATGAAAGATTGCACGATTAATGATTGTCCTTCGAATAATGCTAGAGCTCCCAGTGGGTGCTCCTTCCCGCTGGAGCTCTAGTATTTGTTTTTATGTGTTTTTATTTAAATTATTTTTTATATAGATTTTTTTAATATTTTTAAATATTTTTAAAAAATAAAAAAAGTTCACAATATTATTAAAAAATACATGAAGTAAAATATTTTATAATTTTTTATTTTACTTCGTGATTAAGGAAGTATTTTTTAATAATTTTTTTTTTTTACTTTCTAATTAAGTAAGTGTTTTTAATGATGTTCTAAATTTATTTTATTTTTTAAGAAATATTAAAAAATATTAAAAAAATCTATATAACTCCAGCGGAAAATGTAGCATCATCATCCTTGTCCTTATACACAAAGTAAACGTATAAAGAAAGGTCTTGTGAGATTTGTCTTCTTTTAGTCAAAGTTGGGAGTTTCGAGGAGAGGATTAGCATTGGTTTTATTAAAATCATATCTAAAATTTAATTAAAAGTACATGTTTTATATAAAATCAAAACCATTCAAAATATAATTTCACACTAGATTAGCCAAAATAATAATATAATATTATTTTTTAATAATAATATTTTTAATTTTTTTTTTCTATATTTTATAACTACACTAGCCATATATTAATTAATAATTTAATAACTCAATATTTTATCCAGCATCCCAATGTGAAGCAATGTCCCAACCAAGTAGTAAGAAAATAAGCAATGTCCTAATGGGCAATTGGTATATATTTTTAGATTAAAATAATTCTTTTGAAGATGAACAGTATATCTCCAAATTTAAAGGAAATTTTGGTGGAACTATAGCTCATATGTAGAGCTTTTTCATTTTTACTACTCCAATGCAGATCATTTTATTAATATTTAGTCAAACTTTAGAGATGTACTGATATTTGTCTAAGTCAATACCAATGTTCTAAGTAGGGCAAAATAGATGATATTAAAGCGTGAGTTGGCATGAACCCAGCCAAATGGAACCAAAAACTAAAACTCATTTTTTTGAGAAAATGATAGTATGTCCCATGGTTTTGCAAAGAGAAGAACATGATATGCCTCAAACGGCTTAATTGGATGGTAAGTGGGGTTGAGGAGCCATAATAAGTAATATTTTGAGATTTAAAAAAATATATTGTTAGAATATAATTTTTATTTTGAGATTTAAAAAAATTGAACTATTTATTATATTTTTGTGTGAGAGTTTGAAAAAATTGTAATGATTATATGAGATGAGATGAAATAATCTCTACCAAAGCAAACCAGGGCTTAGAGTGGTGTTGGAAATTCTACGATATTGCTCAGAACATAGAGGGAGATTTTTTTTATTGGGCTTTTCTGTGAACAGTAACTATAGGCGCGCAGTTTATTGGTACTAATTTTCTTGTTTTTGAGTTGTGAGAGGCCATTACCAACTAAAACTACATTAATTAGACACAATTAGAGATTAATCTCAAGCCACTATATATGAAAGAATGGACTCCATGAATTAAGGTAACATGTTCTGCTAAAGTTTGGGTCATAATTGTTGCCCATTGAATGTTAATTATAAGACCTAGTTAAGAAGCTACACTCTCTCTCTCTCTCTCTCTCAATAATTAGCTAGAAGGACAACATTATTTTCAAGGTAAGGATAAAGGAAACATAGGTTGAGGTGGCTCGCAACTACTATTATGAGCACATGTACCATATACAATAGACTTTTTTTTTTGTTTGGTGGGGTTGAAACACTGCTAGTAGTGATCTTACTCATTCCTCACCAAAGCCACACCCATAATGATAACCTTCCTGCGTTGTGTTAACTGTACGTTCCCAAAACTTTAATCAACGGCAGTTTCTCAACAACATGTCTCTGATTTCAGCGACATGTCGTGTTTTATTACCCGATATAAATGTAGGGAAACGCTTCTAAACAACCCATCTGGTTTTATAAGAAAACCAGCCCTCCAATCCGAATGCGACACGTAAGCAATTGTGGAATGAACACCATAGACCAAAACACAAGAGATCGAAAATAGAAAGAGAAGAAATCGTGTAGCCCACTGCGCTGAAACCAGCAACCAGCTTCCCCACTGCACAGCTCCACGCTCTACCAAAGGCTCATTGTTCCAACTGCAAACTGATCAAGAATTTCCACATCGCTTCTGTTACCCTCTGATATTTGATTGACAAAATTGACCAACTTGATCACAGTCTTCACGTGCTCATATGCAAGTGAATAAACCCAAAGACCGAAAGGAATAATGATATAAATACCATAACGAAGTGGTGAGGTACAATGACAGAACAGATAAGCAAAAATAAAGCCTGGTAGTACTCCTCTCATTGGGTTCCAATATGTCAAAAGCAGTTCACCCACAACCTATAAATATGCAGGAGGTGTTCAATGTTAGCAGTGTCTATATTCTCATTCATTGAATTTTCTAACAAATCCAAGGTTTAAGCTATACTTCGACTCGCCTTAAGGGAGCACATGAAGGTTTTCTCTGGTCTGATTTCTAACTTTTTTTTTATAAGTCCAAGCCAATTAAAGATTTCTAAGTAATAGAATACTACCATGATCACATCTAACTAAAAAACATGTCATCCTGGTCATAAAAAATAATGGGGTGAATGAAAGAAAGAAGCAAGTGTAAGAAAGAAAAGTTTCCATGTGTCAAAGCATAATATGATTAAGATAAATGTTTTAGTTATAAAGAGTGCCCATAAAAAGTAAACTAATAGATTGACATAGTTTGATGGGGTAAGTTATTTTTATTGTAAAGTAAATCTAACATATCATATGAAACCATGTCGATTGGTAAATTTATTTTTACGAGATCTTTTTATGACTATAATACTTCTATATAATCAATGTCAGTGTACTGTAAGAAAGTTTTGAAACTGTCAAACAAAGAACAAAGTTTTCAAACTGATCATCTGGGCTGCTGCACGATCTCTTTTACTACCAGGTTTCTAGCCCTGTTTATGGTCATGAAACACAGATACAAATGTTCCTCTAGTTCATCCAGCTGCTGCCTAAAGCTGCAATCATTCTTCTTCAATTGTCGCGCCACTTCTTCATTGGCTTGAAGCTGCTTGTCCTCTTTTCTCTCAATCCAGAACTTAACCATTGCTCGCATGTGTTCCAGCTCGTCATTCAGCCTCGCCACTTGCTGGCTTATTGTGTCCAAATCCCTATTCAATATGTAAGTCCCCTTAGCGGCTGCATCGAGCTGAGCCATCGCACGAGCTAGCCCCCTTGCGTAAACCAACTCTTGTGAAGCCACTATAAGACCCGGCATGGCCACGAGTAAAGTTATAACATGAGCTGCGACTATTACAGCGAGTGAAGCCGTCAACGCCACGAGAAAAACAGCCGAGCCACGTTCTAATCTATTTACAAGCCGAAGCTTGACTTGAGCCTTGTCACGGCTTGACTCGAGTTGTTTCAACAATCCGAGGCAATTGGATTGAATAGCCCGAACCCGAGTGGGCGATGTTGCGGTTGAAACAAACGGGTTGATGAAGTCGGCCCGGGTCAAAAGGGTAGTTGTTCTAAGAGAGCGGTGTATGACACGTGTACGGTCAATATCTTTCAATAGCAGGCCACATAGGAGAGAAGCATCGGCGGTTTGGATAAAATAATCGGATAAAATGGATTGGTAAGGGGGTTGAATACGGGCCGAAGCAAGGATACGGGTGACGGTGGGTTGGTCCGGGTCGAGGAGGTGTTCGGCAAAGAGGCGGTAGGATGGGAGCCGAGCTGCAGTGGTTGGAATGGTAGAATCAGCATTGGATAGGGAAAAGACGCGTGCCCAAAACTCAACGTAAGACTCTGTACGAAAGGCATTTGAATATTCCTCGCGCAAGTCCACACCGGCTGGGTCGGGCGGAGTACTATTATTGCTTGCTCCAGATGCAGCTGCTGCATGCAGTTTTTTGTTTTTTTACATTAAGCAAGCAATTTGTGAAACAACAAATTCTCTCTGTAAACTCAATTTACAAAAAAAAAAAAAAAAAATTATAATTCGAATTTCTTATAAATTAAATCTAATCATATCAACTGTTTTAAAATCTAATCACATGATTATTTATTATTATTAGATAATATTAAATATTGCATAATTCACATTTTTATCTCTTTTTTACTTAAAACGTAAAGTGTGATTAAGAAATCGAGCCAAAAACTTGATGGTCATATGATCCGGAAAATTTGGATTCGAAACCCCCCACTCCCCTTTGTCAAAAAAAAAAAGAAATCAGTCGAACATTACTGATGAATAAAATGCTTACCAGTGCAAGAAACAAATTTTCTGAAACGAGCACTGATTCTTTTCCTCATGTCGCCTTGTTAACTGTAACGTTCAAACCTATAGAGAAAAATCGAGAAGGAATTTCTGAAAAAATGAACACGATGATTATAAGCTAAACATACCAACCGCTCGAAAGAAATGTTTTTTTTATTTTGCTTGGATTCTTCCTACAGCATGGTGCGGAAGAAACTAAAGGGGAAAAAGCTGGGCCTTTATAGAGCAAAATGGTACAAATAAAATATTTATGTAGCTTTTGCTTGAAAGCAATATGCAGGATATTTCTTCTAAGCTGGACATTGTAGTGCACGTGAAGACCTGTCTCAATATTGGATGATACTTGAAGAAGAAGAAAATTGCAGAGTTTTCTTCCTATTATTTGAAGAAAATATGGATATTTCTTCTAGACTCTCGCTTGATGATGCAGCCCAACAAATCTATCGTGGGCATTTTTTTTTTTTTCTTGATCAAATATTGGCTTCATTGGAGATTGATGTACTGACTCAACTTGAACTTGAGTATAGTCTGACAAAAAAGTCCTAAAATGCATCATCTCTTTGGTCACACAAGTTTCTGTTAAGACCATCCTAGTTTGGGTAGTAGGTATTCATTATTTTATTACTATTTTTTACTTACTTTTCACTATTATTCAATATTCTATTATTACTTTTTCACTATCATTCACAGAATATCTGAGAATATCTCACTACCCAAACGCAAGCATTTCAGTGGAAAAAGATTATACACGCAGCTTTTTTTTCTTTCACCGAAATTGAATTATAAAGAATTTAAAATACACCATCCCATTGAAGGCTGTATGTAGCACAATTCTTTTTAAACCCCAGTGGTAACAATACAGAATTCTGTAATTCCTATTCAACAGGTCTAAGAGACAAAAATCACATGGGGACGACTCGGGCCTTGTACATGCATATATAAGCCATGTGCCAATCACCTGTAACAAGAAAAGATGAAACTTCTTCAGCATTGGTACAGATTGATAATGATTGGGGGGGCGGGGGCTTGCAACAGTAACACTTGTAGAGAAAAACCATATCTAGATGGACAAATCCTATGGTGAATAAATGATAAAAAAAAAAAAAAAAAAGTAAAGGGTTGGTTCAGTCCTCACAAAACGTATCCCTATTCTATTGGGAGGCACACTAACTAACAAGGATGCTTTTCCAATTAACTTTTGCCAAACTGATCCCATCATGCGAGCCAATAAAATTCCAATCTTACCTCCTCCAGACAGTTTAGTGATGTCTTCCTCCCGCTGTGCAATTGGGTTGTCATCATCATACTCGATCCATTTCCCTGAGATCAACAATGGTTACTCATCAATTGAAAGCTTACATTGAGCCCAAGCCACATGAAATGAAGTACCAAACAGTATTTTGCAGAGAGCTGACCGCTTTCTTGCTTGACCCAAGCAACATAATGCCCCGAGTCAGCACTCCTACCCTTGTGGGTCAACACAGCGACCAAATCATAAACACCAATCATATGTGTTTCCCTGTCTGATGGACCACCTGCATTGTAGAATCGGTCAAACAGCGAAAATGAGGGACCACATGCACTAGATTTCCAAAAGCCCAAATCAATTGTACAATGGAACCCCCAAGTTCAGCTAACATGCATATAAAGTTGGTACCTTCTTGGGATGTAGCATTGGATGGTTCACCGCTTCCATTTGATGATCCCTGTGTGCAAAGATGAGAACAGATCATAATTCCGTTATCACATAGAAATAAGTGTTTGTACATGCGTGTATAACTAGGTTGGGTAGTCACCTCTACATTAGACATCTTCACATCATCTTTCGAACCAGCACCATCCACACCATCCTTGCTAGCTTTCAGACCAAGTTTTTTGCCTTCTTCGTCCCTTAGCACCTAAGTTTTAAAATGTAGAAATGACAATGTCCGACAAAACATAAGGTAAGAATCAAGTAATTTTGAGACGGAGATGTAATTCAAAAAGTTCATCGAAGCCATATGAAAGCAGAAACCTGGCGAGGAGTTTCCAATCTTTTGCGGAGATCATCTGAACACAAATCATAAACATCCAACTCCAATGGATAATCCACTTTCTGAGACAAGTAAAGTCTTTTAAGTAACAATGACACTGACAGTTTTAAATAGGCAGACGCAGGATGTGGGCTTGTACTCAACCCATACCACACAGAATAATCATAAAAGAGAGAGCTCTTGGTTTATTTCCTTTCCCTTTTTTTCATCTCAATTGCCACAATGATATGAAAGTGAGAAATCCACCCTCTGCAGTGTAACAATATACAGGAGAAGGAAACTTGCATTACCCGCAAAATTTTGGCCTTCTGATTTGATTCCCTCTTCCAGAAAAAACGCACAAACTGAACAGTCAAGTACCTTGAGAAAAAAATTGCATCAACTGTAAGGATTCACATAAACTGCAATGAAAAATTTTCTTATTGCTCTAATCAGGATAATTCAGACATTAAATAGGAAGATCCACGTGTCCTAAAACCTCACAGTGGTGGCTTCCATGCTACAAAGGATAAAAAGTACATTTTTTATTTTTATTTTTAATGACGGGGGAACCATCCCACGGCAGAGCCCTTATGACACCATGGAACCTAAACCCCCAGGGAGATTAGCACAGCAACCCACGGCCTCCCACTTAAATTGCAGTTGGATCCCAGGGGAAATCGAACCTGTGACATGGGGCTCATGCACACTAGTTTGCCCTTACCACTTGGGCTACCCACAGGTGGGCGATAAAAAGTACAATTTAAAATTAGAAGAAGCAAGTTGTACCTTGGTAGGCCATTGATACGAGACTCTTTCAAGTAAATTGCACTACGCCCCAAGGAAGGAGAAGCCTTTTCCAATTCTGATTTTAAACCCTACAATAACCAGTAAAATTAACAAGATAACAAAGCTTATTCAACACCTCAAAGTGGAGATCTCTGGGTAAAGAAATTAGTCATTGCTTACTTGTTACTCAAAGTTTGAACATCCACATATTCCACACAAAATTTCAATTTAGCAATACAAAGAGAGCACCACAAACTCAAATTCCAATGGACATGGTAATTTGCAAGTGCTTAAAGTGGAAAAAAATAAAGACCTTCACAATTGGATTATCATACTCACATGCTTTAGTCCTTCATGCAAATGGTTCACCTCTTGCGATATGTGGCATTTAAGAGAATAAACTGATTCTGTCTCTGAACTTTCTTCACCACTTTCTTGACAATGCACCCTGGCTCGCACCAGCACAAATAACACATTCATACAAAAAATAACCAATCTTCCTGGTTTTAATAAAAGATAATTCAGGTGAATCAGAAAAAGATGCCTCGGTACAATTTATGATTAATTACTCATGGAATTCTGCCTATGAAAGCCAATATTTCTTTGTCCCACAGCAGACAATGTGCTTTTCTTTTTGGACTGTCCCAAAATAGATGAGAGTTTCATAAAATGAAAGTGACATCTATTAACTTCTCACCTTACCTTAAAAACTTGAACTCACCTTTTTTCCTTTCAAATATGAATCCACCTTTCTTGATCCATAAGTGTATTTTGGGAAGAGTGTTCATTTCATTAAAATGTGAATCATTTGTAAACTCTCATTTATGTTCAGATCAAGGAAGTAATAACTAAACTAAGACTACTGCTTTAAGCCAATGTTTAATTATGAAATAATGGCATGCATGATTACCTGCTAACAAGTTCGATGCCAAAGAGGGCCTTCATAGTGTCAGGAATTTCACTGCAAGAGAATGTCATACAGGATAACGTTATACTACTGATAGGAAAAAAAAAAGGGAAACAATTAAACCAATAAATACAGGTAAGACAAAAAAGGATCAGAGTGCTATAGAAGAAACAGCCTTTTGTGAAAATTAGCCGTGCAAGAAGTTTGAAGGAGGGAAAATCGAGAGTGGGCACAGGGAAGTATAAGCAATCAATAATCTACTATAATTTTTTCTACAGCCAACATCAGTTCCCAGACATCCACATGGACCTAGTATAGTAGCATTTACATCCTACAGAGTTAAAGGAAAAATACCTAGAACCAGTTGATTTAAGAGACTGAGAAAGTGTATATAAAAGCTGGGTCCAACATTCTTCAGCATCCTGTGACATAGATAAAATTGAATAGATAAACTTATCACCAGATCAAACTAGTAAGATATTACAATCAGAAGAAAGTAGTTTTTTTTAAAGGTATCAGAAGAAGGTAGTTTAAGACCTGTTGCATGAAGACACCGTTATGCAGCTGGCCAAATTGAGGATACTTTTTACGAAACACCTGCAAACATCACAAATGAACATAATAGGTTTTCCCTCCCTTACCAGCAGGAAAAATGCAATAGCAACCAATCATGGATCACGTTTGCCAAAAGTGATGTTTATGAAGAGGCTCAGATTTGATGAATTTGATGCCTGTCAAAATAACTAGCAAAAAAAACCTAACTATGGCTGAGTAAGTTCATGAACTCCTGTACCGGAGATGGAAGACAGCCAAGAAAGAACTCCTAGGAAGTGTTAAATGAACTGTGTACTTTAGCAATGCAATAATAGAAAGCATGGGATGAATGACATTTCTATAAGCCCTAAGCACATAGCATTGTGCAAGCAGAGGACACATATGCTACTTCATTTTCTTAACAATAAAGTTCTCTGCAAATTTTTTTTCAGATTCATGCTATAGGTTTTTCTGTCCATGGTGCTACACTTGGGATCTTAGTAAATCCCACAAGTACCCAGGTTGCAAAGGAAAGATAAAAAAAAGTGTCCAACAATAAATAAAATGGTAAAACAAGAGAACAAACCATCCAGAATTGCATCGGTGCCACAGGTTTGACACTTTTATCAAGCTCATTAAATAAATCACGTGTCGCTATAGTCAGCATATGAGAAGACTGATCCACATCATTGCTTCTTCCAGAGTGTGAGTACCTAATCAGATTTTACAAATTGATGCACGCCAGTCACATAAAATGCAGCAAATTAACTATGAAAACAGCAATATAGAGAAACATTCTGAAACAATTCCCCTTTAATAATTGAAGAAAACAACTCACTTGACCAAAGCTGACTTCAACTCTGGAACAGAATGCAGACATTGTACTGTGGAGTTCATGTAACAGGTGTTTCCCAGATTAAATAGACCAGCACTATGACCCTAAAAACAGAAACAGCATGGGCTGAGAATTTCAATTCATAAGGCAGAGGAAAAGACTGAAGTATCAAAATTAAAACAATGACCTTCAAAGCAAACTCGGTATAAATTAGAAAAAAAATGGATAAGTAATCAAATATTTTATTAAAAAAAAAATAACACTATCCTGAGATTCTGAGATACTGAATTAGTAAAAAAAAATAATAATATCCTAATTTCAAATTAAGGGAAAACAAATTTTGATAACTAATCCATTTTACTTTGATGACGATAATTAATACATTTGATCAAAAGTGCAAAGGGGCGCAACCCAAACGAATGGGGAGCTTGTAAAGGAAACACCCAGCTAAAAGAAGAAATATGAGCAAAAAGTCTTTAAAGTCTAGAAAATTAAGAGAGACAAAGTTGTAGCAAGACGATGCCATAATAGGCACAGCGTGGTCATGATTTTCAAGATGAACAGGCCAACCTCAGCCTAAACCAAACATGATTGTAACCTTTTTCTGTGACTGCATCATACCCAAGGGAAGAAAAAAACTTTTTTTATGCTCCAATTTGTCTGATTCCATGAATTTCGTTCATTTTCTGGTCATGAATATGAAGTTAAGACGATTGAACCCAGACTTATTTATATACAGAAAATATTTCAATTATTTCTTTTTTTGACAGATCCATGATATTCATGATCCAGGTCAATTATTAACAATACATATTCATTTTATCCAACCTACATCATGGTTCTAGTTCCTAACTAGCATACAATCGCAAGGTTAAAGCATATGGTAATTGTAGCATGAGGTCAAACAACAACATTACAGATATATCCATCAAAAAAATATTGCTCCTGTATGCAACATTTTTTATAAGCAACTCCTGTATACATTGCTTCTTTCTTTTTTTTTAATCAGTAAACTCCAATATACATCTCAAGTATATATTAAACAACTTCTAAATACATGTGCATACTTCAGAACAGAAGAGTCATGTATCTTACCATGGCAAACACTTGCTCTTCTTCTGGAAGATCTTCCACAAAAACAGGTCCCTTCTCTGGAGCCTTGATAATCTCATCTGCGGTTCCCATCATCATTAATTTTTGACCCTAGACAAAATAAATGCAGCGCATCACCTAAGAACAAAATATAAAAGTATAAAAAAGATAAGAATCAAGGGCATTATGAAGGTCAAAGCACCTCTTTTACTCCTAGTGTCGACCAATCTGCATCATCCTGCATTTCCCCCCAAACAAAATGAACTTGAGAATTATAAGTTTCTTTTTTTAAGTAGCCAATGAGCTTTCACTCGTACTGCACCTCCTCGCCATATAAGATTGAGATTGACAGTGGAGGTGATGTTGTGAGTTCAAGACCAACCAGGTTACACGATTTAAGAACTAAAAATAAATTTAAATTACTGAAACCTTTGATTAAATGTGAAAAGTGATTTATTGCAGACTTACTTTATGATCCACTAGATTTGAACAGATCAAGATATGGATTGACTTTATAGCAGCATAAACAAAGTCATCTATTTACCTTCAGTAAACCACCCTTAACCATAATCTTCTGCCTTATGGGAGGAACCCCAGTTAGATCATACAGCTGGCACTTGAAAACATATGGAGACTGGGTGGTATCAATTTCCACATCTTTAAACAGCTCCTTTTGCCATTTTACATTGACTATAAAGAGATACACATTGCAATTATCAGAAACAGGGAACTAAGATGTAAAAAATCAGAGCACCGGTAATAAGAAAACTAAAAGGAAAAAACAAGGTTTGGATCAGCCACCAACTCACCCCGTATTTAGAAGGTCAATAAAAATTCATCGGCTCTGTTGGTACATGGGCCGCCAAATCCCAATCTAAAGCGGCCCAAGATGGTGAACAAGTCATCACACGACGCGATGACTTGCAAATCATCACCTGGGGCAAGCGCAATGGCAGATAAGTTGCCAGACCACTCAATTTTTTGGCAAGACAGTAAAATAGAAAGCAATCCCTTCCTTAATATAGGAAAAGTGAACCCTCGAGACCCGAGACATTTATTGCGATATAAAGCAAATACCGTCTTATTAAATAAACAAGACAGAAATGAAGGGTCATTAATTGTCAAAAAGACAGACATTCGCTTTAAGGAAAATGCTAAATGTATTTAAGAAAAACTTACAAAAAGCTTACTTCTCTACATGTTTGTCATTGATAGGCTGAAAATCATAAAATTTGAAATTCAAATTCAAAAAAAAACTTGAATTTCAAAAAAAAAAACTAACAGAATGAGTATTGTGAGTAAAATTGTAAGTAAAAGTACATGTGAAGACCTTGACCACGCACAAGATCATTAAACAAAATGACGGACTGGTGGCTCGTGGGATACCCACCCGCCAGCCCGTTATACACGTATATATAGAAAAAAACCCTAGACACCCATCTTCTTTCTCTCCTTTTCCTTTCTCCTTTATTCTTTTCTCAATGCACAGGCCGCAGAGAGAGATCCATGGCCATGGGTCTCCATGCGCAGACCGTGGCTGTGGGTTTGACTCAGTTTGAAAGTTCTTGGTTTGATTGGGCGGGACCCTGGACAGTGCTGGGAATTTGGGAAATCCACCCGCCCGTTCAGAGGGTACGAGCGGGCAAGTATAGGGGCTGGTAGTAAGGGAAGAGGCTACCCGTCCATCTAGGGAAGGAGGAACTCTAAATGTCCCTCGAAAGGTGGCTCCAGGGCTAACCAGTAAATAGCCCGAGTTATAAGGGAAACATGATTGATAACCACTCCATTCTCCTGCTTACTAGGATTACTCTACTCGGAATCTAACTTAAGCATCAGAGTTTTCATACATCGGTACTAAATTACGAGTATTGAAGAATTCACTCG
Source organism: Juglans mandshurica (assembly GCA_022457165.1). Classification (NCBI taxonomy): domain Eukaryota; kingdom Viridiplantae; phylum Streptophyta; class Magnoliopsida; order Fagales; family Juglandaceae; genus Juglans; species Juglans mandshurica. The sequence goes on along the minus strand of CM039619.1, from coordinate 7,954,325 downwards.
AATCCTAAAGTAAACGCATAACAAATCGACCGTCCGCTGCAATTCCATGTCTAAAAACTAAAAAATATCCATAACTCAAGCCCGAATGAACCCAAAAAAAAAAAACTCAAAACTAAAAATCGGAAATTTCGAAATTTCCTAAACCCTAAACATCATGGGAAACCATCGATCAAGCTCTAATAGTCCCAAAAACCGAACAATGATGTTCAAAACAAACAGCAAATCTTGGACTCGATTAATGAAATGGAAAATATAGTAGATTGAAGATGGAACTCTTGGGAGGGTCGCTGACCTGTAATCATGATTGAGAATCTATACGTCGAAGGATCCAGAGGGAGATATGTCAGAGTTTTGCAGCGCTAATCTTGGAGGGGCAAATAGACAACGTGCTTATGAAAAGCGTCCTTATTCTATGCGAGTTTTATAGTTTTATAGAGACCGATTACGAATTCGGATCTGAATTCGAATTTGAGTCCGATTGTGGATTGAGTGCTCCTGCACTCCCAATATTGTGAATAAAAATTGAAGTTTGTAAGTCTCATTAAAGTAGTTTAAATTGTTTAGATGTATGAAATATGTTGAGTTGTTAAATTTTAAATATGAAGTATAAAAATATGTAGATCTCATCAATAATTTATTTTATTATTAATGATGGTGAAATACTGATTTTATTTATATGTTATAGTGATAAATATAATTATTATGAAAAATAATTCTCAACAACTTTAAAAATTAATTTTGCACAAAATTTTATTTACATGAAATACCACTGGTCACTACAACTCTTGTGTGTTGTTGTGATCAAAGTCGTGAGCAATAAGTCGAGCTAGTGCGTATTGTGGCTTTGGGCATGGTTGGTTTATAATGAAGGTTGAGAAATCACAGGGGAGACAGGGAGGCAGATCACAGGGGAGATTTCGAATCTCCCTCAGACAGCTATCCTATCAAAGCGTAATAATAAAGGAATCCTTGAAATTAACAATGGGACGAACCATGAAACACACAGCCCTAAGGAGGCTCACGGACTATCGAGATATTCGCCTTGATGGGAGAAGGGATAGACAGATTTCAGTTCAGTTTTCACTTTTCACTGTGGGGGGATTCTCTCGGAGAAGCCATGGCTTGGACTATGATGGGAGAAAATTTATTTGTGGAATAAGAGAGAGACAGAGTGTGAAGCGGTGCCGACAGAGAGGGAGAGAGAGAAAGGGTTGCTAGGAGAAATTTGAGCATCAATGGAGTCCTTTTACGCAAACGATATAAAAAATCGCATGTTTATGACTTGATGTGTTTGAGATATATTAAAATTTGTTTGGATGCAAGACTACTGCCACACTTACGAGAATATCTCGAAGAGCTAAGATATCTCGAGTCCCCAAACTAGATTAACCCTTTCGGCAGTTCATTTTATCCATCCCATTGATGTCCAACCCCCGCTTGGGACAGGAGGGAGCATCAGTTAGCAGAGAATGCCCACACGTAATATATATACATATATTTAAAAATAATAATTACTTTAATAAAATGAAGTCGTTTTGATGTAAGGTTTTGTTTTAAAATATTTTCTCCCCGCGCCTCTCTCTTTTATCTCTCTCAATCCCTACGTATAAAGTACCATTTGGTCGTTCCGTCGTCGTCACCACGAGCTGGTCCCAGCACAGTCTCTCTCCCTTTTGGCATCACCACTCTCCCAGGTATCTCTCTTTCTAAGTTGAGTTTGCCTTTTCTTGCACGGTACTAATTTAATTTATAATAAATGATATTTGTCGTCGTAAGTGTACAAGTGTATTGCAGTCATTTTGAAAAAAATGAATAAATATGGGATCCACATGAAAATAAATTAATTTTTTAATAGTAGACCTCACATTTTTTCAAAACGACTGCATAGCGTTTGCGTATTCAACGACTGTATGTAACATTTCACTTAATTTACTTATGAGCAATTATGTGGGTTGACCAGTAGTTTAATTGGCATTACCTTCTTTTATGGTAACAAAGGGTGAATTAGATGTTCAAATGTGGGTCACTTGTTTGAATTAGAAATTCAGATTGAAGAAGGTCATGTATTGCGATTGTGTAAAATTGTATTTAAATGTTTGGTCGCTATGATCCCATTTCAAACATTTAAAGTTTGATATTGGGAATTTTGAGTTTTAGATGAAAATTAAAAATATTATTTTTTAATATTATTATTGTTTTGATATTTGAAAAAGTTAAATTGTTTATTATATTTTGTGTGAAAATTTAAAAAAATTGTAATGATAAAATGAGAATTTTGAGTTTTATTTTTGTCCCAAACCTGCAAGCAAAGCCCACCAACTCGATATCAGCTAATAGGCCTTAAAAGTTGTGGCAACGAGCAAGTCTTCGAAAGCTTACATGTTTAACCTCGTTTGTTTTTAGAGATGAGATGATATGAGTTAATATTAAAATTAAAAAATTGAATACAAAATTGTTAAAATATATTTTTTAATTTGAATTGTTTATTTTATTTTGTGTAAAAATTTAAAAAAGTTGTAATGGTGAGATGAGAGGTTTTAAAAATTTTCAAAGTTTTAAATTTTAGTATTGAAAGCAAACCAGAAAGTTAATGCCATTAAATACTACAGAAATTTCCATACAATTCATTTTGTTCCCAAAACAAAGACCTTTCCAAATAGAGGACTGCTACATTCACAAAAAAATTATATATAAACAATCCTGCAAACTGATGTGGCTTCATCTGATCCGTTAGATCTACTTTATAATAAAAGTAATTTTATAATCTGACGAATCACATCGAGTCATGTTAGTTTGTAAGATTACTTTTATATAATCACTTTGTGGTTAGAGTATTTCCCTTCTAAATAATTTCAAACGCGAGAGAGAGAGAGAGGGGTTAACATAAAAATGTTACCGAAATATAGAGATCTTATCCCTCCTGTGTATCGTTAGTATATTTAATTTTTTTTAATGTAAAAAATACGTATAAATTCATTATTAATAAGTTTTTTAAACATTGAAAAAACACAAATAGACTAATGGTACGGTACACTTGAAGAGTCAAGTTAAGGAGACAACCTAGTATTATCCTCTAGTAAACTCAAAAGAGGAAAAGAAATATACACACAATCCTCTCAAATTACCATATTATTTACAATCGAGGAATAATTCATACAAAATATCACAAACTACTTTTTTTAAAAATAGATAAATATAATGAGTAATACTACATACAATCGTAGAATGCGTAAATGTCGTGCAGTCGCTTTGAAAAAAAGTAGGGTCCACTGTTAAAAAATTCATTTATTTTCATGTGGGTCCCATATTTATTCACTTTTGTCAAAACGACTGCACGACGCTTGCACACTCACAACTGCAAATATCATTTCTCAAATATAATATTCACACGAAAATTTCAAAAATAATTACATACACCGGAAATTTTATAAATCACACGAACTAGAGTCTTATAAAATCACAGTCAAGCGATTGGTCCGGTGCAACTGAGAATTTTTCTTTTTCAATTTTTATACTATAGGGTTTTTAATGCACGATATTTGTGACTATTTTTTTTTTATGAAAAATGATAAATATATAATATTTTTTATAATTATGTTTTAAAATGAAAGATATTATTATAAAATATCATATAAAAGTAATTATTTTAAAAAAATACTCTTATTTTATATCATATATTATAAAAAGTGTTGATATCAACAATTTTTTTATATAATGTTTCTATTTTAATTTATTTTGTATTTCTAAGAGGTAATTAATGCTCCAATGCGCTTATCCGCCGAATGATAGTGGGACACACGCGCCGAAAAAGTCAAGTAAAATTTCAAAGTCAGAATTTGCATAAGAATGAAAAAAGGATAAAGGAAAATGTTCTGATAAATTGATATTATTTGATGATTTATAAAATTGTTTTTGTGTAATATGCAGCTGTACTCATCGAAGGAAATAATTGCGCGTATGTAGCCGAAAACTTCACATAAAAATTAAAAAAGCTTCGCCCTTTTTATTCTACTGCCACAATCTCCCTGCGACCAGTGAATCTAGGAGCAAGAATCTGAGCCAGGATTAGCACGATCTCACTCTCTAGCTTTCCTCGTTCAAGCAATCGGCAACTGTAAAGGAACGAGTTTTGGAGCGGAAACTTAAAAAGTGCTCAACGACCGGACGGAGACTGCAACTTGGGAGTGTCAAAGTTCATATTTTTCTGTTGTATAATTGAGGTAAATGATGATATTTCTTTGTTTTAAATTCTGGGGAGACCTTACGATTGGAAGATAACGTTTGTGTTGGAGATTCATCGATTATTGTTGGTTTAGTTCTGGAGTTCTTAATTCTTGTCCAAGAGTTCTTGGGCTTTGTATAATTTTGGATTTGTTGACTTTTTTGCAATTTTGGGTGTAATTGACTCGTTCATTGGATAAGGGAATTGATTGAATTTGGGCTTTGGTGTGTTTTTTGAGGACACTGGTGTGAACACTGTGAATGAAATTATAATTGAATTTTCCTGTTTTTTTCTGGCTTTAGTTTCCAAGAAGTTCTCTAAAACACATCTAATTGTTGTGCATGTTTGTGATAATCAAAAGGGTTGTATTGTATGCTAAACTCTAAAAGGGGGGGATAAATGGAGAATCAGCTCATGTTTCTGTTGTATGTATAATTTTTTTTTGATAAGTAATAAGTTATTTTATTGATATAAAGGCAGGCATAGCCCAGGTACACTATAAGTATACATGTGAATACACCTATTTAAGAACTCGAAATAGTTACAAGGAGATCATGAAAACTAAGACCACTCAAATCAAGAGCAATGGCCCACGTAAACAAAGTCTTCCAGAAAAAGCTCCTAAACTCTGCCAAAGAGCGTTCATGATCCTCAAAAGGTCTCTCATTACGTTCGTTCCAAATACACCAGAGAATACATATAGGAACCATCTTCCACACTGTTGCAATCTGTGATGTTCCTGAGATCCCATTCCAGCTTGTGAACAAATCAACCACCCTACCCGGCATCACCCATGCTATACCCATTCTACTGAAAAAATAAGTCCAGATATCTCGAGCAAACTCACAATGAAGAAGTAAATGGTCCACCGTTTTCCCACTTTTTCTGCACAAACAGCACCAGTCCATAATAATGAGGCCACGTCTTCTAAGATTATCAAAGGTCAAAATCTTCCCTAGAGCCGCTGTCCACACAAAAAATGCAGCCTTTGTAGGTGCTTTAGTCCTCCAGATGTTCTTCCAAGGGAAAATATGCCTTTGATGCATATTAATAGAATCATAAAAAGAGCTTACCGAAAATTTCCCTTTCCTAGAGGGGCACCATACCATCATATCTTCCAAAGAGGCAGCAGTAGAAATGTTATACAACATGCTCAGAAATCCCACCAGCTCATTCACTTTCCAATTGTGTGCATCCCAAGTGAGGTTAATGATCCACTCCTGTGTACCTTGGTTAATAACCCGCAAGTCAGCCACCATAGCTTATTTTTCCCGTGCAATTCTGAAAATCATAGGATAAGCATCCTTCAAGGCCGTGTCTCCCAACCACACATCTTGCCAAAAGCTGATCCGTCTACCATCCCAAACGTAGTCGAGTATTACTAACAAAAGAGCACCAACCTTTTCGTATAAACTTCCATAGCCCCACTCCATATGTCCCCCTACCCTCTTTAGAACACCAACCCCCTCTTTCACTTCCATACTTCATATCCACCACCCCTTTCCATAAAGCCCCCCTCTCATGGTTATAACGCCACAACCATTTCCCTAATAGTGCCTTATTGAACGCCCTCACATTCCGGACCCCCAATCCACCATCTCTCAAAGGGGAACATACATTTTCCCACCCTACTAGATGAAACTTAAGCTCATACCCACTCCACAAAAAATCCCGTTGTAGTTTCTCTATTCTAGAAGCAATACTAGCGGGGAGGGGAAATAAAGATAAGTAATATGTGGGGAGATTGGATAAGGTACTCTTCATAAGTGTGATTTGCCCCCCTTTAGAGAGATACAACCTTTTCCACCCGGCCAACCTACACTCAAATTTTTCCAGCACCCCCTCTCAAATTGTCTTTGCTTTGAAAGAAGCCCCCAACGGGAGTCCAAGGTACTTCAATGGCAACGAAGCAACCCCACATCCTAAAATATTCGCCAACCCTTTAATATTGCTAACATCGCCAACCGCAACCATCTCCGTCTTGGCAAGATTAACCTTCAACCCGGATACCGCTTCAAAACAAAGTAAAATGGCCTTCAAAGATTGTATATGCCCTTCATTTGCCTCACAAAAAAGCAATCTGCAAACAAGAGGTGAGAAATAATAGTGGAACCATGGGTATCTCCTACTGAGAAACCTGAAAAAAATCCTCCTTCTACTGCCGCCGACACTATATGACTTAGAGCCTCCATAACCAGGACAAATAAAAGAGGTGATAGTGGGTCACCTTGTCGTAGACCCCTCGAGCTATTAAAAAAGCCCACAGGATCACCGTTTACCAGAACCGAGAAGCGAACTGATGACACACAATATCTCACCCACTTCCTCCATTTTTCCCCAAAACCACATCTTCTCAGCATATACATCAAAAAATCCCAATTTACATGATCATAAGCCTTCTCTATATCGAGTTTGCATAAAATACCTGGATCTACCGACTTGAACCTGCTATCCAAACATTCATTAGCTATAAGAACCGAGTCCAAAATTTGCCTCCCCCTCACGAAAGCATTTTGAGACTTAGAGATAATCTTCTCCATGACCGTGCTCATCCTGTTAGCAAGAACTTTGGCAAGTATCTTATACACACTGCCCACAAGACTAATCGGTCTGAAATCTTGTACCTCTCTTGCACCGGCCTTTTTAGGGACTAGTGCAATAAAAGTAGCATTTAATCTTTTCTCAAATCTGTCATGAATGTAAATTCCTGAAAAACCAGCATTACATCCTCTCGCACCACCTCCCAACAAACCTGGAAAAAAGCCATTGTGAATTCATCCGGACCTGGAGCTTTATCTTTATTCATTTTCTTGATTACTTGTTTTACCTCTTCCTCTTCAAATGGTCTCTCCACCCAATCCATACTATATTGGTCAATTACCTCAAAGGCTAGACCATCTACCGTGGGCCTCCATGCATGAGGTTCCGATAACAAATGTTCAAAATGCCCTACCACATGCTCCTTTATCTCAACCTGATCTAAAGATACATCTCCATCTATGCTCAAGGACTCAATGGAGTTAAACCTCCTATGTGCATTGGCAATGCGATGAAAGAACTTTGTGCTTTTATCCCCCTCCCGAAGCTACAAGGCCCTTGACTTTTGTCTCCACGAAATTTCCTCCATTAAAGTTAGTCTTTCCAATTTAGAAACTACCTGACCTTTTCTGACGTTTTCTTCCCCTACACCCTCCAAACCTTGTAACTCCTGAAACAAACTCTTCTTTTGTAAAGTTACGTCACCAACTACCTGTTCATTCCAAATCTTCAAGTCCTTCTTCAAGGCTTTCAACTTTCTAGCCAATACATAACTCAGATTGCCCTCAATAATGTATGAATTCCACCATTGCCTTGCCAAATCCACAAAGCCATCCACCTTTAACCACATATTCTCAAACTTGAACGGCCTTCTGCCCGCTTGAATATCTCCGCAAGCTAACATTATAGGGAAGTGATCAGAGCATATCCTTGGAAGCCTAGTCTGACTTACATCTGGGTATTGCGTCTCCCATGAGGGAGAAATGAGAAATCTATCTAGTCTTGACCAGGCTTGATTATTAGACCAAGTGTAATTGCCTCCCATTAACGGTAAATCCATAAGACCTACCTCAAAAATGAAATCCGAAAAATCCACCATAGCTTGGTTTTGTCGTCCCTCGCCTGATCTTTCGCTGGAAAATCTTGTCACGTTAAAATCCCCACCTATACACCATGGGACCTCCCACCAAGAACATAGGCCATCAAGCTCATCCCAAAGCAACCTCCTCTCACTGTCCAAATTAGGACCATAAACTCCAATAAACGCCCATAAAAAATTATCTTCAGTATTTTTAAAAGAACACCCCACCGAATATTCTCCCACAAACTCATCACTATTTTCCACCACCCTCTTATCCCACATAATCAAAATTCCACCCGAAGCCCCTTTCGAAGGTAAATATGACCAGCCTACATATTGACAGCTCCATAAGCTCCGAATAATACTTCTATCGATAATCTTCAACTTTGTTTTCTGAAAACAGATGATTTCCACTTTCCATTGCCTTAATAAAGCTCTTACTCGCATACGTTTATTAACCTCATTCAGCCCCCTAACATTCCAACACAAAATTCTAGGCTTCATTTATCAACTGTTCTAGCCTTCCCCTTATTTCTTCCACGACTTGCACTCCCCTCCTTTCCATCATAATTAATAGACCACGTCAGCCTCTTTAGCTCCCTATCTCTTTTTGACCCTGAACCTTGTTGTCCTGCCTCAATGGCTATAATCAGTGCCTTAAACTGTTCTTCATAGCCTTTACACAAAATTCCCATGCAACTTTGAAGTTCCTCTACCTTTTCAATACCCAATCATCTCAGACAGTAGGAAGAATCATACTTATTAGAGTAGGATCCACTCTTGCAGATTCCTCCCCCACTGTAGAGCATTTACTTGGCTCAAGCATCATCAACTGACCTTCTCCTTCCATCTCTGATGCGCTCCCATACTCCACTGTGACTATAGCTTCTGTTCGAGCTCCCTCAGAAAGTATGCTATGCGCCAAAACCACGGGCATATCCACCGAGAGGTTTTGTGACAACCCAGATGAGAACAATATATCTAAAGGCATCCCCTGACTCCCCGAGGGGTTCTGAGGCATCCCAGATGAACACCCATCCTCATAAATGCTCAGTTCTAGACCTTCCCCTTCAACAATTTCCCCCACCTCCACCTCCACCTCCGTCGGTTGTAGTGCCACCTCCGAACCACCAACTAATTCGCCGTATGCCGCCACTCCCTTCTGTGCCATCCCCTGCCCAAGACTCGGTCTTGGTATACATGTTTCGGGCCCCTCCAGGGAACCCGAAACATCAGAGTCTATGGGTAGGTATATTGGGATCTGCTTCTCTGCCGCCGACAAAGCTTCCATCGAGGCCTCTACTTCCTCCGTTGACGTCGACTGGGGTTGCGCCGGCATCGGTGTCACTGGCCCACCCCCCGATGGGCCTGCTGACCCACCCCCCAATGGGCATGCTAGATGTCGTGATTTCTTCCTCCAAAAAGAGGACGCCTGTGGTGTGGGCTCGGTTCTTCAAGCTGGCCCATCACCAATTCCTACCCAATTATCCTGGGCCTTCCCTTTGGGCCCAGCCTCCTGACCCACTCCCTTCAAGTTTTCATTCCCTATTACCCGCCCACTCCCCAAGCCTTGCCCCAATTCTTCTTTTCCCAAAACGATGCGTATAAGTCCCTTTACTTTAACACTCATCTCCTCCAACGAAGCCTGCATATCGCGTAATTCCTTCAAAAACTTTATCTCAATTTGCCCAGACCACCTGCCACTTCCAATCTTGTCTCTGATTTTCTCCCAAAACAGTAAGATCACCTGACCATATTAGGCTTGCCTTATTTGACTTTTGCACGTCTCGAGTTGACTGCAAAGCCTCCTTGTATGACCTAGATGACGTGAAAGCTTCTGCCGGCGAAGACGAAAGAACTCTCCTCTTTCCACCTTCGCTTCCAACCTCCCTCAATGCCTCTGCAAGTTTTCTCCACCCCCACCCATTTTTGTCTCCAGGTATAATGATGAAGCTTTGGCTACCACCTCCACTATAGACCACCAGAGACAAATAACTGCTGCGGGAATTTGAGCCTTGTTGCACGACGAAAGCTTTGTTACCTTCTCTATAAACAGAGTAATATCCCTTACTGTCATGCTTTTGACAACCCTCCAAAGTTCTTGACGCCCAATGAGCAGTGTCCAAACCCAGCCTCAAGTTTTGCACTCCTTTCCACCCCCTCTCAGTGATAAGCACTCCACTCCCATCCACCCGTACCTCAAAAAACTTGGACTCAATTGCTACACTTCTCATAGTAGGCATTTTCCTTCCAATACCACTCCACACAACCACCATCAAACACCCACCACCACCTTAAGTTCAATGAAGAGGTACATAGAAGATGTACTCAGGCTGCGCCTTTTGAACTTTTAAGAAAACCTGTATGTATAATTAGATGTTCTTCTTGTTCTTCTTCTTCCTCTTCCTCTTGATAAGTCCTGTGTATCTTTGATTGCACTTATTAATGTGATCCTAGAAATAACTGGGAAGTTTCGAGAATTCCAAGAATTTTTATGTTTTAAGGGCTCACGTACTTTCGATACGTATACAGTGCCCAGTTTAACTCCCTTGTATCTTTTATCGCACTTAATTAATGTGATGCTTGATTTGTCAGATGGATACCTTTTTTTGTAAGTTAGAAATTGTTATTAATAAGTCCAAAATCCAAGTATACGGGGAAGTATCCAAGAGAGTCACCAATTTAGAAAGGAGAAAAAAATACAAAAAAATAATGAATGCTTAGTCCATTAATGTCTATTAATGCAATCCAAAGTAAAATAATACACGAAATAGGCAAATAAGGGCCATAAAAAAGATCTGCTATTCTTCTGGGCATGACCCAAGCCAATCCAACCGGACAAAAGAAGTCCGTCCACAATGCACCAAAATGGTGATTAGTTTGGTGTGTACTTCCTTGTTAAACTCAATCCAACTAAAGACTACAGAGGTTATTAGGTAGAGTTCATTTTTTTTAATCTCTTTTAGCGAAATATATTTTAAAAAAAATTCGATTTCTTTTTCTTTTTCATAAATTGATTTGTATATTAATCTTTTGAATGGGACACTTTTACCCAGTTGAGCGCTGCGGGTATTACTGCAGACAGATCGTAGGATTTTAAGGTGTTGGTGAAACTGTCATGCTGAATGTTGCTACCAGGAAGTGGAGTAGGGATGAATTCCACAATGGATGATATGAACCTGATTCAGCAGGCACAGAGGCATCACCTAGTGGCTAGAGAATTAGGAGAAGAGATAGATTTAGAAATTGGCCCTGGGGATGATGATCCTTCATTTGCTAACACCCCACTCATTGGTGGCCCACCCCGAGAACCTTCTTCAGAAGGGCAGGATGAGACCAAGCAGATGGTAATGGTTTCTCAGCTCCCCAGTGATGATCAAGATATGTTAAAGATGCAACCTGCAAAAAGGAAGAAGAAGGTCGTGAAAAGATGGAGAGAGGAATGGGCTGATACCTACAAATGGGCTTATGTTGATGTGAAAGAGGGGACGGCAAGAATTTTCTGCTCTGTATGTAGGGAGTATGGTCGGAAGCATAGAAGAAACCCCTATGGGAATGAAGGCAGTCGGAATATGCAGATGAGTGCACTGGAAGAGCACAACAATAGCTTGCTTCACAAAGAGGCTCTTCGTCTCCAGATGGCCTCTAAGGATAAGATTATTGTTGACAAGCCAATCTATGTTAAAGGTTAGTCATATCATTTTCTAAATTTTACTGGGATTTTGTTGGGGCCTTTAGAAGTTCACAATACGCAATTATATTCTGTAGTTTTTTATGTGGAAAGTAATATTCTCTTTTTTTTTTTTTTGGGGGGGGGGGGGGGGGGTCCTCATGCTTGATCATGCTATTGACATTCTAGGTGTTGAACTGGTGCTAATAAAAACTTGGAACATGATGAATTTTTTCTCCTGCTGTTCCTTAAAGGATGATGTGACAAAGGTATTAGATGTAAGCTGTAAATGGATGTACCTTTAATCAGTCTTCAGGGCATCCATTGCTCACTTCTGAGTTAAAGTCTTTTAAGTTCCATTGGATAAGGATATACAAGGTAATAGAGCTTTTAAAATAATTAGATCTCGATACAGGTGATGGTTGTGATGATTGTTATTATCCTTGAACTTATGCCAGTGTGATTGGAAGATGGTCACTTTTATGGTCGGATCTACCTTCAAGGCATCGATTAGTCTCTTTTAGAAGATAAAATATTTATAATGACCGTAATTGCTAAACACTCATCGTATGCATCTTTCAAGTTCCTACATGCCTACTCCCCGTTCCCTACATGCATAGATGAGTTTGTTTTCTGTTGCTCATGTAAAATGAAAGAAGTGAATCCTTAAATTATTCTCTACCGATTGGTTGAGAAATTTAAATTAATGTGTTGGAGGCTGTTTATTCATCCCATCTGCTTCTCTGCAACCAAAACTTAGGTGCGAGATTTTATTTGAACATTTACAAAAAAATTGATGTTTGCAGATATATATTGTACCTTCCGCATAACATCATGACATAATTATGAAGTTTTCTTTTTGCTTTCTTTTGTTTTTTTGACAACTTTTCTTTCTGGCCCGTTCTGGCAATTCTCCTAAAATGAAGCTCTTATGTCAAAAACGGCTGGATCAATTGTTGAAGCAGCACTGAAAAGGGATCCTCATGAGGTTGAATTCGTACAATCAGTGCAGGAAGTTGTTCATGCTTTAGAAAGAGTGATTGCAAAGAATTCTCAGTGAGTTGATTTAAAATGGTGTATTTACTTTTGTGTTTCACCATCGGATGTAAAAGGAGTCTTCAATAAGTTCATGAAAAAACTTATGAAGTGGCTTTCTTATGTTTCAGTTATGTCAATATTATGGAGCGGTTATTAGAACCTGAGCGTATTATTATTTTCCGAGTGCCATGGGTTGATGATAGAGGTGAGACACATGTCAACAGAGGCTTTCGGGTTCAATTTAACCAAGCATTGGGTCCATGCAGGGGTGGTATTCGTTTTCATCCATCAATGACCTTAAGTATTGCCAAGTTCCTTGGTTTTGAACAGGTACTGGACTATTTCTGATATTCATATTATTGGACGTCTCTCCCGTAACTTAGTGTGCTAAGTTCTTGTCAAGAGTTTTTCAAGTTTGTCCTCCCCTTCCCTTATAAGTTGATTTAGTGATTTAAGGAGTGGTACTTAAAATATCTACAATTTCTGTTTGTAGAATTCTTAGTTCAATCTTCTCGAGTTAAAATTAATTACAGTAAGAGTAGAAGTCAATTAGGTGGAACAATAAGAGTAGAAGTAAATTAGATGAAACATCCTATCTTCAAGGAGGATGTGGCTTTACTTTGGAAGTAACATGTGTCTGGTGGGTGCTCTATAATCTCCTAGTTTCTCCTTGTCCACAGACTTTAAAGAATGCCTTATCTCCATACAAACTAGGAGGTGCAGCAGGTGGAAGCGATTTTGATCCAAAAGGAAAAAGTGATAATGAGGTAAAAGCTTCATTCCATTGACTGAATGTTGTCTGCTACTATGGAACTTTTACCCTTCTGTCAAAATTTCTAAAATTTTCTTTCACAAGCTGGCAGATTATGCGCTTTTGCCAAAGTTTCATGAATGAGATATATCGTTATTTGGGTCCTGACAAGGTAACTAGATGAAGATTCCATGGCTCTTTTTGGTTCAATGAATATTTAATGTTCAGTCTTCATGTCTGATTTAATGTCATGCATATTAGGACCTTCCATCAGAGGATATGGGTGTTGGTACTCGGGAAATGGGGTATCTGTTTGGACAATATCGACGTCTAGCTGGTCATTTTCAGGTACTTAAAACACCTGTAACAAGCTATTTTCTGATATCTGCTACATCTTTCTTTCTCGTTGTTTTCTTTGACTTCCTAGAAAACAATGTGAATCCTCTAGCTGAACCTCTACAATTATTGTTCTTTGTAATTTCTTGTTTAGATAAATATATACGCACGTGCATATATACCTACACATAGGAGTATGTAAATATTGTACCAAATATCTTAATTTATCACAGCCACTATATGTTTGAGTTGCTACTTACGTAATTATTCATTCACAGAAAATTAAGTGATTTGTGTTTATGTTTTCATCTGTATGCCTTACGTTTTGCAGGGAAGTTTTACAGGGCCAAGGATATTTTGGTCTGGCTCTAGCCTCCGAACTGAAGCTACTGGCTATGGGCTGGTACTTCATATTACAACTCTTTGATGCTTTCTGTGTGTGCATGGATAGTGCATAAATGTGATTGTGTGCGCGTCTGGCTGACTATGCACCTCATCTCTGTGAAACTCCCTTTTCTCAGTCACCGTGTCTCTAGTGGGTATAATAAGTTCCCTTGTTCACGAAGTTCTCATGCTTCTGCAGGTTTTCTTTGCACAGCTCATGCTTGCAGATGTGAACAAAGAACTCAAAGGATTAAGGTTTCTTGCTCAACTTTTTGAACTTTTCAAAGATGGTTGTGATTCTAGAAGTTGATGGCATAGTCTAGGAATATTCTACTTCATTGGCTGTAGGATGCTGCATTTTTATTCTCGCTATTTAGACAGCCTCATGGAGGTTTAACTTTCTGTTTGAGATACAGATTTCTCCAGCTTTTTATGTTCATACAAATTTTGAATATTGTACGCTCACACTTTGCTTAAAACTTGTTAATTTGGGCCCTGATTCAAGGTTGTCATTCCAGTTCATCATTTTTCAGTATTTTTCTATGAATTTTTTCTAGATGTGCGGTAAGTGGTTCTGGAAAGATTGCACTGCATGTTCTGGAGAAGCTTATTGCATATGGTGCTCTTCCCATCACGGTATCCGGTATCTTTTTCTTTTCTTTTTTTCCCCTAAATATTTTGTACCCTGGACTACATGATGAAATTAATAATTAATAGGGTTCCTTCAATTATCTTTATTTATTTTTTCTGCCCCTGTTGATTCAAAGCAAAGAGAATACACTTTTGGCCTGAAATATTTCATTTGTACCTTAGATGTGTAGTAAAGAACATGTGTATAGTTGTTCATGATTGATTGGTTAGCCACTTTTTTTTATGGGTAAAATAAGTTGGTTGGTCACATTTTGCCTTGAAACTATGAAAAGTGTTTAAATGTTTTGCTTAGACAAGTAATTTATGGTAAGTAGTTGTTTCTACTTACATTTGTAATCATTCTTTACCTTCTGCATTTTCTTGTTTGTCATTTTTTGTCCTGGTATATAAGTTGAGTGCATGAAATTGTTAGTGGTCGTAAGTGATTTGGTACAATTTTTTTTTTTTTGATAAGTAAAAATATAATATATATATATATATATTAAAAGGAGTAACCAAGTACACTGAATGTATACAAGAGAACACCTTGCCCCTAATAACCCAAAAAAGCCCGTGAAAAACAATCCAAATTAGTAAAATACACCAAGCCCGACCCCAACCCCTTGCTTCCCGTAGAACTAAAACTCTACCCAAAAAACCCACCCCAATCCCTTGTTTTCCCGTCTTCACAATGCTCTTGCTTTAGACTTCCCTCTAGTTGAGCTACCACCCTATTAGTGATTTGGTACAAATTAGTGATGCCATACAATCATATTTGAACTTTGTGTTGCAATTCTAAAAATCTTCATGCATTTGTTTTCTTAACCTCGTACTTTATTCTTGGTGGATGTAGATGATAGACAAGGCTGGAAAATTTTGACATTTTGATGGTTTATGTACTTCAGCTAAATTCTAGTTTATTACAAATTAGTTATTTCTACTGAGAATTTCTCTGCTTAATATCATAAATTTTTGGAAACACGTCTAAGAGGAACTTAAGTGATGCACAGATAGTTGGTAATCAATGAAAGCTCAACTGGCACATTACCTTGGCAAAAAATGTTGGTCGACACTGTATTAAGAATAATCAACTCTTGGGCAAGATTGCTTTTATATTTGATACTGTAAAAAAAAAAAAGTGGAATTAAAATTCTTTGCATCTTACGTATTCTATATTACTTCTAAGATGTTTCCGGAATTAGAACTGTGGTTAAGATTTTACAATGAATATGTATTACTGATAAGTATCTTATAAACTACTACTTTTCTGCGATGCCTCTTATATCAATAAAATTTTACTTTTACCTATCAAAAAACAAACTACAACTTTTCTAACAAAATAATGAACAGATTCGAAGGGGTATTTGGTGGATGAGGATGGATTTGATTACATGAAAATATCATTTTTGAGAGATATCAAAGCCCAGCAGAGAAGTTTGAGGTGTGTCTACCATTCGCTCTTCATGTCTGTTTAACAAATAGCAATCTTTAATAACTTTAAGCTTCCATGTTTATATGCGTGGGCTTTCCAGAGACTATTCAAAGACTTATGCTCGATCTAAGTACTATGATGAAGCAAAACCTTGGAATGAAAGGTGTGATGTTGCATTTCCTTGTGCTTCCCAAAATGAAATCGATCAGGCTGATGCCATTACTCTCGTCAATTCAGGTTGTCGTATACTAGTAGAAGGTAGTAATATTATTCATTATGGCTTTAACTCTCTTATCATTTTTAAAATTTGTAATTGTTGATAACATCCATGAAACAATCTTGTATCCTAGGTTCAAACATGCCCTGTACCCCTGAGGCGGTTGACGTTCTGAGAAAAGCTAATATTCTCATTGCTCCTGCAATGGCTGCTGGTGCTGGGGGGGTGCGATTTCACTTTTCCGATCTGTACATGAAATATTTGCCTTATTATAATGTACTACAGTAATGCAATGTTGAAATCTATTTGCATAATCAGAAGCATACTCTTTTGCTTTCCTTTCATTCAATGTTGTACTAAATAAAGGCCAACTTGTTTCATTCATAATATATGGAACCCCTAGGGGTTGGCTCAAGTGGTAAAGGCCTTGGTCTTGGTGGTATGCTCCCTTCAAGGTCCAAGGTTTGAATTCCACTGGGTGCAAACAATCTCTAGAGACCATCGGACTGGAGGATTTTTCTCTTGAATTACCCAAGATGCACTTGTGGGAAACTCCTTGCCGAGGGCCTGTGCACCCTCGGGATTAGTCGGGATGCTGTTTCCGGACACTCAGTGCCAGTAAAAAAAAATCATAATATATGGAGTTATGGGATTCATATTTAATCTTGAATAAGGGGTGCAAAGTTTGACACTTCAGTTTATATGAATGTTGATGTCTTTTTTAATATTTAAATGTATTTTTAACTTGGAGCTGTTTTCTTCTTATCTGTTCTTTTGGTACCTTGTGTTGGTGCTAATGTCCTTTTCTTTTCCTGGGTTTCATTTGTCTATGGGAATTCCACTTTATATAATAGAGTGAATCTTCTTTGATGCAAGCAAAGTAGCTATTTATGTGTCAATCTTGAATTTTAGTGGCACAAGGTGTGATGAGTAGTTGTATTATGTTCGAAACACGTCATACGAGTGGATTGGTCCTGGATAACTATTTTTAAGAAAAGTGCAGCAGTGTCAATCATCAATTGTGTGATTGTGACAGTGTTGTCAACTGTAAGCAGCTTTAGTTTGCCTAGTAAGAATTGCAAAGCTTTGTATGGCCAAAGATATTATGTTTAGAAGATTGTTTTGTATCTGATATTCCGTTTGTTATAGTCGTGCTTTGACCTGCTGAGTTCTATAGGCCCTTGCAGTTTTAAAATGAGGATACATGATGTCAAACATAATCATTAAATCTTTATTAATGGTTTGATTTCTGTTGTTTGCACTGATGTGTAACCTAATATTTTGAATGATCTTTTATGGAGATCCATAAGAGTTATTCTTCTACTTGGTTGCAGGTTGTTGCTGGAGAGCTTGAATTAAATCATGAGTGTAATTTGGTGCATTGGTCACCAGAGGACTTTGAGTCAAAATTACAGGTGAGCTTTACATATTTGTATCCTTGGTTTATGGATAAGTTTCTAACTTGAAATTGTTGCAGGAGTTCACAAATACCAAGCAGTAGTTTTCATTTGGGTTGGAGCAGTTTGACCAAACCAACATAGTCTATTTAATTATTTTGTTGAGTAGCCAATTACTTGAATTCTTTACAGAGAACCATTTGACCCTAAACCAATGAATAGTAGTCCTGTTTTTTTAGTGCCACAGCACATTTAGATTGAAAGTAACTTCTGAATGAGCTCCTTGAAGTGTCTCTATTGAACCACATTGTTGCTTTCTTTTGTTCAGCCTTATCTGTGTAAACATTGATTGCCAACTTGGGTGCTTTTGGGAGAATTTTTCCTTCATTGTTGCTTCTAGTTTATCCGAGTGGTTTACCTTGTTTGGTTGGAATTTCATTATGAAATGAATTTTAAATAAATGGGGAAGACCATGTTTTGTGGATGTATTATTTTATATCTGGATGCAGAAAACTACATTAGAGTATCACAGGAAGCATAGTTATTTGTGAAGTTTTACAGATAGATCAGGACTTCGAAGCCCCCTTTAGGATGACCTAATTCCATAATGCAGGTAAAGTTGGCCCTACATCTTTTGCACAAAGAGATGTGCATAAAAGAAAAACTTTGTTATCAAGAACATGTAACTGAACGGTATCAAGTACCCATTGGTAGTCTTTTTCATAAGGAAGAACATTTTATTTACGATCAAGAAGAAAATAAAGCCAGGCATAATTGAAGTATACCTAGTGAGAGGAGGGAAGAGCAAGAAAACTCTGTAAAGTAAAGCTATAGAGACATAGGTTGGCTGCCATCTGATGGTAGTGCATTAAAAAAGACAGTATTGAGGTGTCTTCAAAGTTTCGGTCATTCCTTTCCCTCCATATTCATCAAGCATACTGCGATCATCTTCCACAATATCTCACTGTGCCGGTGCTCAAACTGCCTCTTCCAATATGCCAAAAGATCTCTCACCTTTCTAGGCATCATCCTCACTTGACCCAAAAAGATTAAAAAGCTTGCCATACGGTGGTAGCTACCTCACTCTATAAATGTCCATGATACCACAGTATAAAATTTTCAAAACCACCATGAGATTTTCGTAGGGATCATGTCATATTCAGCAGTTGTTTCTCCATATCTTTGTTTTTAATGGAGAATGTGATGATGTTGAACGACACAATTCAACTGGATGTTAGAAGCATGGTCAAAAAAAAAAAAAAAAAATTGAAAGAGGTAAACACGCAATCAAACTCCAGATTTGATCTAATGAGAATGATAACTAGATCTACTTGTTTAGCCAAAAAAGGGGAGACTTTAGTCTGAAATTTGTTCTAGCTCCATTTTGAAGATTGTTGCCTTTTGTTTTTAGAACTTGAGCCGATGTGGCAATTTTCCTTTTGTCTTTTTCGGTGACTTCTGATCTCCCTTTTGCAAATTTTACTGGCAGGAAGCAATAAAACAAACTTACCAGAGAGCCCTGAAAGCTGCAGCTGATTTTGGTTATCAAAAGGAGAGTCCTGAGTAAGTGCTTTCTGATATCAACCCATTGTAGGGATGATTGTCTGTTTATGTTTTATAATAGCTGGTTGTGCTCTTGTATGATTCTCGCAAGTATCTTACCAAATGAATTAGCTTGGTATTTGGCCTAATAAAGAGTCCACCCAAGTCAGAAAATGAGCATTGCATCATTTTGTGAGTTCTCTTAGTATCGTTAAAGGGTTTTGATGGTGTTGAGTTGGAGAAACACATCCACGTATGCTGTTGATTGTTTAAGATCATGTCCAGGGTTAATATCTTGTTGCTTTTTAAATTATTTTAAGCTTGTATCATATTCTTTTTCGGACCGGATGAAACTCTGTAGCACATAGGACTAATGAATCTGATGGTTAAATCTGTTTGTTTATTCTCTTCTTTTACTTGTCTAACAGAGCTTTGGTACATAGAGCAGTTTGTCTCTGCTTGGACTATTTCTCTAGCTATGAACGATCAAGGATGTGATAATATCATGAGATTGATTATATTAAGAACCTAAACCAATTTATCTCCTCTGCCCCCTTGGTAAAAATCTCTGGTCGTATAATTTAACTACTCAGGAACTGCATACCATTTAATGACTGTTTTTGCAATTAAACAGCCTTGCAATTAATACAGAAAGGTTTTGATGGGGTTGAGTTGGAGAAACATGTCCATGGTGTGCTGTTGATTGTTTAAGATCATGTCCGGGGTTTAATACCTTATTGCTTTTTAAATTTTTGAGACCAAATGAAACTATGAAACGCATAGGATTTCTTCTGTTCACCAACCCAAATGGTCTCCAAGATTTCAATGCAGAAATAATGACTGCTGATTTTCATTAATGTATTGGGTCATTGCCCAAACAAATCTGATGGTTAGACCTGTTTTTCTTATTCTCTTCTTTTACTTGTCTAATCAGAGCTTTGGTACATGGAGCAGTCATCTCTGCTTTTATGACTATTGCTCAAGCTATGAACGACCAAGGATGTGTATAGAACCGAAGAGTACTCTACAAACAGTTATCATGCTTCCCAAATATGAATTATGTCATCTGCACCTATTAATGTGTTTGGAGATGTTTCTCATCATTGGCGGCAAGCTGAAGATCATACTCTAATGACAGCCTATTTATTTCAAGGTGTAAACCTTGGAGACGATGACAGAAATCATTAAGATCACTGCATATTTCTTTGTAATATATTTGTAATGTAATGGTTGAGACTTAGAAAAAGGGTAATTTTTGGAGAACCCTGAGATACACTTGATACAGGAAAAATGTGAAGTTAGTTCTAGTGGTAGAATAGGCAGGGCCTCCAATTTTATGGCAAAGCAATTGTTTTTTGCTACAATCTTGTGAGATATTTGATTAGTTAGATTGGAAATAAAATTAAATGATAAATTGCTGTTTAACCTAGTTGCATTCTTGGAGTATTTTTGCTGTGTTGTTGTTATCGTGCTTTCGTTGAGGGCGTCTGAGTGATGTATCGGCACTGCGCTTCATTCTTTCCCTCTAGTGTTTTGGAGTTCAAGATGCACCATCCTATGACTTGATTCATGCGAGCCATCTTGAAAAATTTTAAAAAAAACTCAATCCAATACACAGCAACTCCGTTCTTTCTAGGCTAACAATTCATAAGGTACATTTGTAGCCACATAAGCACGTTAAAAGTTGGCAGAAAAGTCAAATATACATAAAGAAATAAGCGATAAAGGGGGGAAATATATTTCACATAGGCTGCATTTGTTGATAATAACTAGAAAACATAAGAAGTGTATATATTTCGAATCGAAAATTTTTCTTTAGTAAGAAAAACCACGGCAGTTCTGGCTGTGCTCGGTTGGAGGGACGGTGGGTCCTTTCTCGGCCTGGGCGTCATGTGGGATCAACGGGTGGGAGTGGGGGTGGAGGTAGATAGGTCCATAAATCTATCATGTCCATCTGTGGCTTGTACAATGTTTTCATGCAACACCACCACCTATTTACTTGTATTAAAGAACATCATGGTTGCAAAACTGCGTTTCCCTTCTCCCCCCTCAAGAAAAACAAGGCAAAAATACATGTGATAAAAATTACACAAATTGATCCATCCCAAAGAGTGCTCCATATTCATTTCTTAGTTAGCTCTCCTGGAAGAATGAGAGGATGAGTCAGATTTCTCAGCCAGGTAGTGCTCAAGCATATCTTCATCATCTGTCACACCAAAGAGAGAAAATGTTTCTTTGTCAAACTCAGCATACAAAGCTTATCAACATCACTTATTTGTTGAAAGGAATATCTAAATATGATCTTCAAATCATAAACATGGGATTTTATGGGGAGGAAGAAGGGGAATCACCTTCAAAATCTTCATCATCAAAGTCAATCTCTTCCTCATCTTCGACATCAGTTCCTTCAGTAACTGGAGCTGCGCCTTTCTGTAAAATAGGAAAGGTCATGTAATTAAACTAAGCTAAGTTTTCAGGGGGTCTTCATGAGCCGTTCTCTGCAATGCTACAGACTCCTGAGATTGAAGAAATTTAAGATGTCCACTACATGAGGGAGGGGGTATCAGAGCAACATACCGCAGTAGCTCTTCCGCTTTCAAACCACTGTCTTCCTGTGAGCTTCTTTTCCTTAGTAGCTGTAAGCACAGACTCGGGCATTAACCTGAAAATAAGTGGATTTGTGTATTGTGGTGAAAAACTCGTGAGCTTACATTTAGATATACCCTTTTAAGAGACAAGTGAAAGATTAATTTATCCATTTCCGAATAGCTTATGATATATATCATCATTAGGGCACCAATCTACTTGGACTTATTAAAAAAAAGAAAAAAAGAAAGAACTTACTTGGCTCGTTCTAGTGCCAATTCTGCTTCATACCTCTCTCTCCATGCCAGAAAGGTATCTACAGTAACTGGTTCTCCATGAGGAATAATTATCTGAAAAAGAAAGGGAGGGCAAGCGTGAGAAAGTTGACTTTTATTGATTATGCAAATGCCTACCAGGTTCATCAGAATGTTTGTTCAAGTACAACTCAACCTGAATAAGGAGCAAGATAGAGAGGAATTGTTCTTTTATAAGATGGAGGGAATTCAGTTCATTAACAAAACTGATTCAACCTAATCCTAAACTGTTGTATCGAGTCAATAAACGGGTAGCTGAATTCCATCCGAAGCCCTACATTAGTTGTAACACCCCAAGGGAGGCTCAAGCTACATCTTGGCCTTTACTCTAAATGGACTGGTCAATGATACAATTGGAACCCCGTTGGAACCATTATAAAGAGAAGAACTTCTCTTTTCCAAGCAATGTGGGATCCCATACACTATCTAACCCTTATTATTCATTATGGGGTATCACATTAGTAGACAACTCAAACATGGAAAAAAGAAATTGGGCTGCCAATTGATAAGCTTAGAACAAAATGAACTCAAGTAGTAGAAGCATATGACAGGATTCCCTAAAGAACTACAGTCCAAGGTTTAAATTATCTATATAATCTACAAAAGAAGGAATAGAAGCCCTACCAATGACAGTTGACCACTCATATAGAGATGGCCAGAAGAAAAATCTTTTTTTATAAGTAAAAAGAAATTTTACTCATAATAGTAAAAAATAGTCAAAGCCCGTGTACACACGACATATACAAGAGAAAACACCTAGTTAAGAGCTAGAAATAGATATAAGAAAATCTTGGAATCTGAGCCCGTTAAAGTCTTTTTTTTTTTTTTTATAAGTAAAAGATCAATATTATATATATGAGTGAAATAAGTATAGCCCATGTACACAGGAAGTAACCGTTAAAGTCTATTCCAATCGCATGGAGACCGAAATGATGCAAAAAATGATCAGCATTCAAAATGAAACTTCCGTTATGTCTTGTAAGCACCCATCCCAATTCAAGTACACGTTGATCACCTTCTTAGGACTCTCAAATCCACTTGAGATATTTTTTTTTTTCAAGGTTATCTCCAGCAACTTTTTCAGGACTTTACTACACTGGATACTATTCCAAGGAAAACAAAGGACTGTCAGATCCTCTTAAGGGATGCTTTGAGAACAAGATGAGAATTCTGTGAATAGTAGTGAAAAATTTTGAGTTAAAATGTTTTATTGGGTTTTGGAAAAAGAGAGAAAAAGTTGAATAAAAATATTATAAAGTTAAAATATTGTTAGAATACTATTTTTTAATATTATTTTTGTTTTGAAATTTGAAAAGGTTGTATTATTTTTTGTGTTTGTTTGGAAGTTTGGGAAAGCTGTAATGATTAGGTAATGATTAGATGAAAAAGTTGAAGATTTGAAATTGAAAAGTGTTTGTGTTTTAGTGATGTTTGAAAAGGAAATTATAAGAAATGAGGAAAGTGTTTTGAGGATGTTAGTTGGCTTGGAGGAGAAGGTTGGCATCGTGTTAGATGAAATCAGCTACCTAAAACGTTGCGTTAAGGGTAAGGCTGAGCTGAAGGAGGTGATGGGCCGTAAGGGTGGGCCTAGTATGGGTCATGGTAGTGCGATGGGCCTTGGCAAGGGTCAGGCCTCAAGCCCTAAGAAGGCCTGGAGGGCAGTGGCTCCAGTTGGGTCGGGGAAGGTTTTCGGATCCGAGATATCGGATCAGGGACTGCGTGATGCTCCTGTGGCGCCGATAAGCTCATTACCGGCAACCCTGCCGGCATAGAAGTTGCCGATGACCTCGGTCGACCACTCTGGCGAGACGGTAAAGGAGCTCCGACGGGAAGATTTAGAGGAGGGGGAGTTTTTGGTGGAGGCGATAGCGTTAGAGAGTTTGAGAAATACCTCTGCGTCCTCGTCTCCAGGGATCTTGGTGGAAAATGGGCTTTCGGAGCTGAGTATGGTGGACGAAGGTCCAAAATCTGTGCACGAGCAGTCTGGTTCGCATGAAAGAGAGAATTCATTTTCTGATGAGGTTCCGTGTGGTTCTCCACTTTTGGTGATGAGTAGTCCTGATGAGATATTTTCTGGGGATGATATTCCTCTTAATAATATGGTTTTAAGTGGTGAAACAAATAAGTTGGGTGTTTTGGAATTGATTTTGTTCCCTAATAACAGTGTTGGGGAGGAGGGGGCTCTTACTCCTCTATGTACACTCCCTCCCAGTGATTATGGGAGTTGTTCGACGAATTGGATTTTTAAAAAGGTAGAGGAGCTACAGAAAATTTTTGGGGTCTCTTTTGGAGGTTATGAGGAACAATTTATGGCCCTTCTTGTGGCTATTGAAGCTAGTCATTTGAAATCAGCTACAAAACAAGATAGGGAACTTAAACGCCTAACATGCTCCATCAATTATGATGTTAAGGATGGGAGTAGCGAAAGGGTTAGATCAAAAGGGAGGGGAAAGTTAAGTCTTAATGAAGCCTAAGATTGTTTCTTGGAATGTAAGGGGTCTCAATGATAGGGACAAACGTCTTCGTATCAAAGCTTTATTGAGATTGTGGAAGGGTGATGTGATATGCTTGCAAGAAACAAAGTTGGGTTTTATTGAAAGAAGATTTGTGCGTAATATTTGGGGATGTTCTTATATGGGTTGGTCCTATTTGGCCTCTCAGGGAGCATCAGGTGGAGTGTTATTAATGTGGGATAAAAGAGTGGTTGAGGCGATTGAGGAGTGTGTTGGAGAGTTCTCGGTTTCGGTGTTGTTAAAAAATGTGAGCGATGGGTGGATTTGGGCTTTTGCAGGGTCTTATGGTCCCAACATAGATAGAGATAGACGACGGTTGTGGGAGAAGTTGGCGGGAATACACTCTTTATGGGGATGTGACGTGGTGTATGGGGGGTGATTTTAATATTACTCATTTTCCTAGTGAACGATCGGGGCATCATCGGCACACTCTGGCCATGGCGGAATTCTCTGAGTTCACATTTGATATGGATCTTATGGACCTCCCTTTGGTGGGTGGTGAGTACACTTGGTCTAGCGGCCGTGCTTGGTCGAAATTGGATAGATTCCTTGTCTCGCCGTTATGAGAATCCCACTATCCAGAAGTAAGTCAGAAAAGGTTAGCTAGAGTCAGTTCAGACCATTTTCCCATTCTCTTAGATTGTGGGGGCATTCACGGGGGTCACCGGTATTTCAAGTTTGAGAATATGTGGCTTAAGGTGAACGGGTTTGTAGAGATGGTGAGAACTTGGTGGACTTCGTACCAGTTTAGTGGCACTCCGAGTTTTATTTTTGCAGGAAAGCTGAAGGCTCTAAAGCAAGACCTGAAGAAATGAAACTTGGAAGTTTTTGGTCACACTGACAATCAAAAGTCTATTTTGTTGGAGGAGTTGCAGGAGTTGGAGGGTAAGGAATTATTGGGAAGGGCCTCTGAGGAGGAGTTATTGAGGAAAGTAACGGTTGTGGCAGAGTTGGAAAGGGTTTTGTTGTTAGAAGAGACTTCATGGCGCCAAAAATCCAGAGCCCTTTGGTTGAAAGAGGGTGATAGGTGTACGAAATTTTTTCACAAAATGGCTAATTCTCATCGACGTAATAATGCGATTGAGCTGTTACATTCAGGTACTCGGGTGCTATCTTCTTCCGCTGATCTAGAAAGTCATATTGCACATTATTATGAGACTCTTCTTACCGAATCAGCAACTTGGAGGCTGAAGCTTGATGACTTACCGTTTGAGGCAATTGATTCGCAGCTTGTGAGTGTCTTGGAGAGACCTTTTGTGGAAGATGAGATTTTCAAGGTCATATATGGTATGGCTAAGGACAAAGCGCCGGGTCCGGATGGTTTCTCAATGGGTTTCTTCCAAACTTGTTGGGATGTGGTGAAAGGTGATGTCTTGCGGGTGTTCAGTGAATTTCACGCTTATCAAAAGTTTGAAAAATCACTTAATGCGACCTTTATTGCACTCATTCCTAAGAAATATGGGGCGTCGAATATTGAGGATTTTCGCCCAGTAAGTTTGGTTAGCAATGTCTATAAGATTATTTCAAAGATTCTTGCTAATCGGCTTAGTCTAGTGCTGGAAAATATTATCTCCAAGCCTTAGAATGCTTTTATTCGTGGAAGATATATACTTGATTCGGTGCTCATTGCAAATGAGTGTTTGGATGCTAGATTGCGGGAGGGAAGTCCAGGTATTCTTTGCAAGCTAGACATGGAGAAGGCTTATGATCATGTGAACTGGGATTTCCTTTTGTATTTGTTGAAGAGGTGTTGTTTTGGAGATAGGTGGATTTCTTGGATGCGTTATTGTATTTCAACGGCCCGGTTTTCAGTGCTAGTTAATGGCACTCCTGCTGGTTTTTTTTTTATAGCTCGAGGGGTTTGCGACAGAGTGATCCGTTATTTCCCTTTCTTTTTGTCATAGTTATGGAGACGTTAAGTAAGATGGTGCAGGCTACTGTTAGTGGGGGTTTTTTATCTAGTTTTCAGGTGGGAAATGGCTCTGGTAGCCCTTGTATCATTTCACATCTCCTTTTCGCAGACGACACTCTGTTGTTTTGTGAAGCGGATAGGAGTCAGGTCCAAACTTTGGGTGCATTATTACTTTGTTTTGAAGCAGTATCAGGGCTTAAGGTGAACCTTGACAAGTCTGAGTTGGTTCCGGTGGGTGTGGTCCCTAATATATGCAATCTAGCAAGTCTTCTGGATTACAGGGTGTCCTCGTTCCCAATGAAATATCTGGGTCTTCAGCTAGGTGCTACTTTCAAGAGTAGAGCTATATGGGATGGGGTGGTAGAGAAGATAGAGAAAATGTTGGCTGGATGGAAAAGGTTGACTGGATGGAAAATGGTGTATCTATCAAAAGGGGGTCGTCTCACTCTTATCAAGAGTACCCTCACAAACCTTCCCACTTATTTTTTATCTCTTTTTCCTATGCCTGCAGGGGTCGTGAATAGAATTGAGAAACTCTTTAAGGCATTTCTATGGGGAGGCTTAGGGGAGGAGAAGAAAGTTCATTTGGTTAATTGGAAAACAGTATGTTCTCCAGTTGTGTACGGGGGGTTGGGTGTGTGTAATTTGAGAACTTTTAATAAAGTGTTGTTGGGAAAATGGCTTTGGAGATATCATTTGGAAGGGGGTTCTTTGTGGAGGGAAACTATAGATGCTAAATATGGTGTTGCTTGGGGTGGTTGGTGTTCTAAAGAAGTGAGAGGGGGGCATGGAGTGGGGCTATGGAAGTTTATAAGGAAGGGGTGGACTAGTTTTGTAAATCATATTCGTTTTGTCGCAGGTGAGGGTAACCGAATCAGTTTTTGGCGGGATGTGTGGTGTGGAGATCATGCATTGGAAAGGGTGTTTCCAGCTTTATATCATATTGCAGTTAATAAGGAGGTTTCTGTGGCGGATGTGCGATTATTTGCTCATGGTTCGCATCAGTGAAATATTCTGTTTAATAGAGATATTCATGATTGAGAATTATCTATGGTTTCAGATTTTTTCAGCTTGCTACATTCTTTAGGGTCTACTATGGCGCAACATGATAGCTTGAAATGGAGGTTCCAGGATCACAAGAAATTCACAGTAAATGCGTATTACAAAATTTTGATTTCACAGGATCACACCTCATTCCCTTGGAGGAACATTTGGAGGTCTCGAGTGCCCTCTAGAGTTGCTTTCTTTGTTTGGAATGCAGCCCTTGGGAAGATCTTGACCACGGATAAATTGAGGAAGAGAGGATGTGTTGTGCTGGATTGGTGTTACATGTGTAGAAAGAATGGAGAATCGGTAGATCATCTTTTACTGCATTGTGACGTAGCAAGAGGATTGTGGGATGAGATTTTTCGACGGGTCGGTGTGGCTTGGGTAATGCCTAGGAGAGTGGTGGAGTTGATGGGTTGTTGGAGAAAATTGCAGGGCAGTTATCAAGTGGCAGCGGTTTGGAGAATGATTCCGGTGTGTATCATGTGGTGTATTTGGATGGAAAGGAATATGCGTTGCTTTGAAGACAAGGAACGAACAATGATGGAGCTGAATAATTATTTTCTGCATACTTTCTTGCTTTGGTTTTCAGCTATTGTATTAAATGGGGATGATATTCATGAATTCTTATCTTTAGTTCATCGCTCTTAGAATGTATTTAGGTGTTCAACTGTATACTTCCTGTGTACTAGGTATATGCCTATTTCATTCACATCAATAAAGTTTATCTCTTACTTATCAAAAAAAAAAAATATAAGAAATTTTGAGATGAGATGTGCTTCCCAAATAAGCCCTTAGTAACCTCATATAAGAGATTACGCCAGGTGATGCTGTTGGAAATATAACTGAGATTGTGAACTCAACTTCCCAACCAAAACAAAGGCCATGCTTTATTTTTCTGTTGGGGTGCATCGAGGTGATCTGGACATACCTATCTTTTAAAAGTTGTTCTACCATGGATTCATTGGATTTCTACCACCTCGTTACAATTAACCCGCCTGTTTTCACATCATGAAGCATGTTTCATATCCAAAAAGACAAGCATCCATTCATCATAATAAACATGTCAAATGGGCGCAAGCATAAAGAAATATAAGGACACTAATTGCCAATATGAAACTAAAAATAAATCAACTCAACAAAGTCTTATCAAATTGATTAGAGACAGCTTCATTTAACTCTTTCACCAGCACAATGATCTTCTTTGCAACAGTTCTGCTCAAGGCCTGCAATTGTTATAGTTTTCTTTTCTTTTCTTTTCTTTTGTCATTCGATAAGTTTTTTTTTTTTTGGATAAGTAAACGATAGTATAAATAAGAATAGGCATAGCCCAAGTACACAAGAAGTTATACTAGAGTTAAGGCCTATCTAAGTTGCTGTAAAAGAAACAAGGAAATCATGTACATTTAGGCCATTAAAATCTTTTGTCATTCGATAAGTAATATTTGTCATCGTCATTTTCACAACCTCTACCAAATTTTTTTTCTGCCTTTCCATTTTGTGGTGCCTTCTGTTTGAACAATTGCAATTCTATTTAGTTGTCTTGTCATTGGTTCTCGTTTCCAAGACATCTACACACACGCACACACATAAATGCACTATTGCAGTGTCCGCATATGGCCCTGTAGGCTCTGCCATCCTCCCTATATTCCATATTTTTAATGTATCTGTGTTTACAGTAACCTCTGCAGCTCTGCTACAGTATTCTTTGCTTTGGTATTGCCCACCTTTATTTATGCTAAAACCTCATCTTAAGCATAAGTTGTTTCCTTCCCTACTCTTAGATATATTTTTAAGTCTAACGCTAAAATTCTTTGCTGGACTTCACCGCACCTTTTTTTTTTTGGCACCCACCAGCACCTACCTTAATACAAAACAGCATTGCATGTTTGCCACCCATAATTTAACTTAAAAGGCATAATATGACTTAGAAGAATAACAAGTTCAACATGCAGTGAGTGCAACCATCTCCAATTATGTACAGATAACAATATACGAATTGCAAGTACAATATAATTTTATGCGGTCAATGGGTGTGAAAGCTTTTCCCATTTTTTTTTTTTTTTTTTGGATAAATAAACAGATTTTATTAATAAAAGAATGGGCAAAATGCCAAAGCTTTTCAGAATTTACAGGCATAATTTGCTAAGGAATGTCCAAAACAGAAACTATGCTTAGACTTAAAACATAGCAAACATATAACAGATAAACCAGTGAAAATAAGAAATAAGAGAAACTCAGGAACACCCATACATCCTCTTTTGCAGCCTCTTCAGCATTGGCATTCTCAATGGTCGTGTCTTGACAAAATCGTTCAGAAATCCACTCTTTAACTGATGCAACTAGTGTGTAAATCATAGCCATGCCAAGGTTTTCACACGCCTGTGGAATGGAAATAACAAATGAAGACATGCTATGCATAACTAGTCCAACCCCACATCACTTAATGAATATTTCAACCATCTTAGAGAAAAAATGTTAACCAACAAAACTGACAGTCATTATTTTTAGCTCGATAGAAATTCTAGTTTGCAATGTAACACCCTCAGTCCCACATTGGGAATATGAATAACCCACATAGAGTGAGTACGTTGTAAAGGCAGTCATGGGTGTTAAACCTCACAATGGCTACTTACTGAGTGAAACTAAGGGTGAGTTTGGATCCAAAATTCATCTCAACTCATCTCAACTTATCATTACAACTTTTTCAAATCCCAACACAAAATATAATAAACAATTCAACTTTTTCAAATCCCAAAATAATAATAATATTAAAAAATAATATTTTAACAATATTTATTATCACAACTCAACTCACTTCAACATCCAAACACACCCTAAGCTTTATAACTGATTTAAGGGAAGCTTCAAATTGAATACTCTTCTCTGAAGTTGTGGTGCAAATGTGACTAGCGCTTCCCCTCAGTTGTTTCATGCAACCTTAGTTTCCTAGGTTCTAAAAGGATTTACAGCCCATAAAAATGAAATAAAAAACTCATTCTAAATGGCATTGTCTTTAACTGACTGATCTTTTCCAATTCAAGTCACTCTGTGTGTGAGGGCTGGAGGGAAGCAGAAGGGGTGAATGGAATATTCTGTACAGAATAATCAGGAAGCTAGATCACATAAAGAATGTAAGCATATTTGGTTGGCTCAAATGCTTGCAAATTGCATATCCTAGTACAGAACACCAAGATATTACCTCTTGTTGAAGCTTTTCTTTCAAAATTCTAAGATCTTCAAATTGTATTCCACGTAAGCTGAAAAATGAAAACTACCATCACTAGGGAACAGAAATGATGCGTTAATTTTAAACAGAACCACAATTCATACAGTTGTAACTTGTCTTCAATCTAGCAGAATAAGGCAGCATTGATTACAGAGAGCTATTCATCTATAACTTTGTATTATCACAAATTTGCAACATGATGCCAAATGCTTTGAATCAAAAAGAAATCTCTATTATCTAGATGAGCTACTAAAAGCTCCAGATAGAATTCCAACCTTTTAGCAGAAGGGCTAATCAACAAGTTAATGCATACCAACCTTTTACATTCATAATAAATAGGTAGTATTCCTACAGCAACATCAAAGGGTGCATATAACAGAGAAGAGATGCCACCATATGATGGCACTTATCTTAAATGCATTCACGACATGAAGGTAGTTAATTAAGAAAGTTGCTTGTGTGCCATTTCATGTTTAAATGTAACAGAGGTGAGTTCAACAAGTTCATGGCAAAGTTAAGCAAGTCAAAGTTGGGGTTGAATAAATGCTAAAGAGCAGAGAATGATGGAGTACTCTTTAGCACAACAATGTCCATGTGAAGAACATACTAACCTTTTCACATTTATAAGTGGAGGCTCATCTGGATATTTTTCTGTGTGCGAGAAAATCAAAGCCAACTGAACTGCAACAGAAATTTTAGAAGAAGTTTATGTCCACGGGAAATTTCCAACATCCTAAACTGGTAAACCAGCAAACAAAGTCTCCCAAAAGTTTTTTTTTAAGTGCATATTAGGAAGGAAAGCTTATCGATGTAAAAGATAACTGAAGAATAACCTGGAATGGACGACTCGTCTATTTCATCATCCTGTTAAACATAAAGCGATATTATACATTTAAGGCAATACATTTGCCAGGAAGGATTTAAAGCATCCTCAATTTTTTTTTTAAGTATTATCCTTGATTTCTAATTGCATATAAAAACAACAGTAAGTAGATTTCTTTTATAAGTAAGAATATACCAATAGCACAACTGTAAGTATAAATTCTCAATCTGATTCTGAAATAACCCAAGAAACTCTTTTCCAACATTTTTTTAGGGCACATTCTTGTACAAATAAGTAGCTCATTGACCACCATTGATTAAGGATAAAATTCAAGCCTCTATCACAAACAATTAACGATGATCTGTGGAATCAAACATGCGCATTTACGATCAATGTAGCTATTGAATTACAAGATAGTAGACATAAAACTTCACCCCACAATGCATCGTCATATAACCCATAAAAAAGAGTCATATACATGCAACAAATGTCCATAATGATTGAAGCTCTTTTAGAAGTATGAAATACATGCATAACTTTTTTTACATAATTCTTATGTTCCCCGAGTTTATGATAGTGGTTCTAGTACCCCACTTCTCATAAGGTTGGCATGAGCACAATCTCATGTCCAGCTTCACTGGCTAAATGACACCGATAAACTTATTCTACCGACTTACCGAGCATGGAGAGGCACCCCCAACCACCAAAAAAAATTTGGAAAAAAAAAATCAAACAAACCACACTGAAGAATGATAATATGCACCTGTGGGGATAGCTTTATTTGGAAGCATCGATTGGAAGTAGCTAAACCACTCTCACTAGAGTGAATTTCTGTCACAAAACGGAGACGCATTACATGCCAAAAATGGCAAAACAAGCAAATTAAAATAATTATAGCCATGATAATAGGAATTGAGCTCGGAGACGGAAATAGCATAACAGACCTTTGAAATCATCCATAAGTATTGCTTCCAAGGCCTCAATTTCCATCTCCTGCTCCTGTACATAGTCTGTTCACATGTTCGTCGATATTAAAAGAACAATAGTCGCAAACTAATTTTAGCGCAATTGGGTTGACAATGAGATAAATTCCATTGAGTCAATTCGATATCAAGACTATACCTAGAAAACACGGATCCGTAAGAAACAAAAATCCTTACTTTTATGCGGAAAATACAATTTCCTAGCAAGAGACGAAAGGAGTGAAGGAAGATTAAATACCAGTCATGGTTATGATTCTTATGAACAGCCTTTCGATAGTTATTTCTCGCTTATGATTCGCCGGCGGAAAATGTCAGTGACTCCACGAGCTCAAAGCACTCTCTCTTTCTTCGTGAGACGGCCACCCCAGTCCCCCCACTATCGCTTCGTAATTTATTTATTTGTGAATAAATAGTAAATACCTTTTGATACCTATTTTTTTATTATTCTCTCATATTAATAAATTTATAAATAAAATATAATAAATAATTTTTAATTATTTAATATCCCATTATAAAATAACGAAAAGATAATAAAAATTGAGATATTGTTGTACTGTATTGCCACACTTTTCATCGTACGACAAAAAGATAGAAAGGAAAATTTGGGCAATAATTTTTTGTTTTTCCGTTTGAAATCTGTCCTTTGTGTAATTTTTATTTTTATTTTTATTTTTTAGAAATAACTCCATGTACCGTCAAAGACATCAAACCTAGTCTCTGTGTTATAAACTGTGTCCATGGGAAACTTTTAAAAGAACTCAATCACACCAATTTAGTTCTAATCCCTAAGGTTGTCAATCCAAATGAGATTAATCATTTCAAATCCATAAGCCTCTCCAATGTCAGCTATAAAATTATAACAAAAATTCTTGTTAATAGGCTTAAATCTGTTATTCCCAACATCATCTCTCCATGCCAATCTGCATTCCTTCTTGGACGCTTTATTCAAGATAACATTATTTTGGCCTAAGAAATATTTCATTGCATGAAGAAAAGAAGGGGTATAACAGGTCAAATGGCTATCAAGATTGATGTGGCTAAGGCTTTTGATTCCATGGAATGGTCCTTTCTCCTTGATATCCTGAAATATGCGGGCTTTAAACAACAATGGATCAATTGGATCAAAGAATGCATCACCAATCACCATCGTGACCTATTCAATTATCATCAATGGCTCCCTGCAAGGTTTCTTCCATCCTTCCAGAGGTCTACGTCAAGATGATCCGTTATCACTCTTCCTCTTCATCCTCAGTACTAAAGTCTTATCTAGACTCATTACTCAAAAAGAACAATCTAATGGCCTCAAGGGGATCAAGCTATCTTTTAATGGTCCTTGCATTACTCATCTTCTTTTTGCTGACGATTTATTTCTGTTTGGGTTAGCATATGCTATTAATGCGAAAAAATTCTCTGATTGTCTGAAGATTTACAATCAATGGTCTGCAAAATATCAATGAAACCAAATCCTCTCTCCATTTCAGCAAAAATGTCACTCTTGATTCTATCAATGAGATTAAAAGATCCTTCAATTTTAGAATTTCCCCCATAATTCCAGATATCTAGGGTTACCTCTCTCAAATGGTGCTGATAGAAAAAAAAACTTTGAGGAGTTATTGGAGAAAGAACAAAACAAATTCAGGGTTGGAAATCTAAGATTCTTTCTCAAGCTGCGAAAACAGTTCTTATAAGAGCAATTGCAAGCTCCATTTCGTCGTATGTGATGTCATCCACTCTTGTTCCCAAAGCAATAACAAAGAACCTGGATTCTCTTTTCCGAAAATTCTGGTGGGGGTTTGAAGACAGAAAGAAAAAAGAAATTCACCCCAAAATCTTGGGTTTCTATATGCATTCCTAAATCGTTGGGAGGTCTTTGAATCAGAATCATGTCTTCTTTTAATTCTGCTCTGGTTTTGAAAAATGTTTGGTATTTTCTCAATGGTCCAAATAGTCTTTGGAATGAGGTCATCTCTAAGAAATATCTTGGCTCTAAAACTTTTTTCGAAGCAACTCCTAAACTTTCTGATTCTAGGTTTTGGAAAAGTTTGCTTAAACAGAGAGAAGTTCTAAGATCTAGCGCTTGCTATCAAATCAATAATGGAAGTTCTACTAAGGTCTGGACTGACCCCTAGATCCCCACTATTCACAATTTCATCCCTGATCCAAATCCTGAAACACAATCTAGATTCTGATCTAAATATGTCTATCTCGGAACTCATTCTAGAGGAACCTAGACGTTGGAATGTTCTTCTCCTCAATACTCTTTTTTCGGATCATTTCTTTAGAGAAATAAAAAAAATCTCCTTAGCCAATCATAATTTTCAGACTGTTCAAGATAAGATCAATTGGATTCATCATTCCTCTGGAAAATTTTCGATCAAATCAGCTTATGCGGCACTTGTCAATGAAAACAACCTTCTCAACACCAACAATCAGACCATCAATTGGAAAAATTTATGGAAATTGAAAGTGCAGGATAGATTCAAACTTTTTTTTGGAAAACAAGCCATGATATCCTTCCTACCAAAGCAAAGATCAACCATGTCATGCCTCTTGATGAAGAGCAAATTCTCTGTCCGTTATGCAACACAGAACCATAAGATATCTCCTATCTTTTCCTCAATTGTATTTACTCCAGAATCCTGTGGAGGCACTCTTATTGGCCAATTGACATTTCTTCTTTCTCAAGACAATCCATTCTTACTTGGTTAAAAAACATCCTCAATCCTTCAGCTGTCCTAAAAATCCTTGAGGAAGAAAGTCATTCCTTCCAACTTTTTTCTCTAATAGCTATGGATAGCATCTGGTTTCTCAGAAATCAAATACTCCACAATCAGGTTTCCTCCTCTCCAACACCTCTTTCCTTCATAGAGTCAGTTTTCTCAATTTTCAACCAACATTTAGATGCTTGGGTAAATGTTAAAGCTCAATCACTCCAAATGGAACCAATGCATCTTCTAGCAGGTCATTTTCTCATCAGATTTGATGTTGCAGTTCGAGCCCAAGGTTCTGTAATAGCAACCATATGTTGGAATGACTCAGGAGAATCTATCTATGCAATTATTGATTTCATATGCAGTATCAGTCCAAACTTAGGAAAAGCCAAGGCAGCCTTGATGGCAGTTACTGAAGCAAAAAGATTGGGTCTACAAAAAATCTTATTGGAAGGAGACTCAAGCACCACCATAGAGGCAATATACAATTCTGATGTTGTACACGATTGGACTATGACCCCAACTATGGGTGACATCAAGCATCATCTCACTTCCTTCAAAGAATTGAGAGCTAGAAAAATACATCGTTCAATGAATCGATGCGCGCACAGTTTGGCTCAATGGGTAGCGGCAACGCAAGCCTATGGTAACATCCCTCTAATCCAAGTTCCTCATTCTCTGTTGTTATTTCATAGTGTAAATGATCCACCTCTGTATAATTAGATTTTTATCTTGGACAACTTCTGATGTACTGGGTTTCTGTTTCGTTTTATAAAAATACTAGTCTACTTGAGAAAAAAAAAAACTGTGTCCATCTACTTCGACTGAATATACATGACTACATAGCTACACGGGGCCAATAACAACTAAACACTAATAGTGGATTCAACAAAGTTAAATTTTAATTAAAAAATAATTAAAGTGTGACAATGAGCTTAACAAATAAACAATAATTTTAACTTCAGATTATAACACTAACCAAATTTGTTGAACCAAAGGGATTGGCCAAATATTATTGTTAGACTAAAATATTATGTTTTCGCTGCTTGCTTCTCCCTCAGACCACCGTGATGACTTTTTAAATATGAACTTTTAAGATAATTTCTCTATTTCCCAGTTTTGCAACACTTGCTAGTTGAATGCAATAGAATATACGCAAGAGGTAAAATTCCTATTAGTTTTCCAAGTAACAAAAATTTATAAGTAAAATAAATAATGAATATCCACTAGAATTAAAATAAAGAATTTACAATAATAAATTACAATTAAAATAAAAATAAATGAACAGTTCAAAATCAATATTTTAATAAAATAGTGAAAGATTTGTTGAGCCTGTTATTTGATGTTATTGAAAAGTGGCTAACTAAATTTGTAAAAGTGAATTTATTAGTCAAATTTTGGTCAAAGTTTGCTGAGCTCACTACCAGTACTAAGAGGGTTGCCGGTGCCTGCCACTTGAGGTTTGGCGCCCATTTGATCTGCATTTTTTTTTTAGTTTTTGTTGAATTTAATTTTTTTTTTCCACTTCTTGTGACATGTGGAAGTGTTTTATTCGCAATGACGTGGCTTACGAGCCATATGGTTGGAATTCGTATTTTTTTTATATATATAAGGGGTAAGGGGTTTCGAACCATATTTTTTATTTGGAAAATCGGATCATATGTAATCAGCACTTAATCAAATGGTTAGAATTCTGTTAGTAGATTTAACGTATATAAAATGAAATGATCAAAATTATAAAATTGAAGGTATAAGGATGAAGGAAAAAGTTACTATGTCCTCTAAAGTGTACTTTGCCACATTGCGTTGGACCGATAGCATTTGTGTTTTGATTTTTTTTTTTAAAGTTAATGACGTGGTTGTCACGTGACAAGCTACGTCAATGGAATAACTTCATCGATATACTTTAGATGATAGGGTATCAAGATTTCGGAATGAAAATATTCACTTTTAGAAGTCCAGAATGATATGTTTGAACATTGAACGGTGGGATTGGCATAGATATATCTATAATACATGGTAAGGAAAATTTTAGAAAAAACAAAAAAAAACATTAGCATCATCCAAATTGGAATATGTAAAGCATGGCTAATTTAACTTCGTGCTACAATTCCAACAAATTTACCGCACATTGTAGCTTACCTAAATCTTTATTTAGTTCTTATTATTTCTCTCTGTGTGTCCATTGCTCTTTCTTGGAAGCAATTAATTCCTAATTAATATTTTTAAATAAAGATAACGTTGCATTTTGGCATTATAAATTGAAAAATAGTACATCTTATCCATATTCAATAGTTGAATACATTCCACGAAATGATATAAAAGTTAAACTTATTCATGTTTTTCATAAATGTTTGATAATATTGGACTAAACTTTCAAACAATCGATGTTAGATAAAAGAAAAACTATAAATTCAGGCAATTTGGCGCATCCATTGCGCACGAATTGATATGGTATGGTAGGTGTTTAATAAAAGAGTTTTACTATGTACAATCAAGTTTGCGTACCAATATGTGTACTAATAGTGTTGCCTTCATATTCTAAATTCAAATTAGCACTGTTTTCAATAAAATATACTTTCTGACTAATCATATTGAATGTGTGTGTGTATTAGTGCGCATAATCGCTTACAATTAGATTTTCAGTTATGCTGCTAAGCGGTCGGTCCGATAATAGATGAATAACAACCCTCCAGTTATGTCTTGACACCTCAGCAAATATAGGAAAGTAACGGTAGACTCGTGCGCATGGGATAGGTTGTACTTCTTCAGCTCAGCGTTTCTGCTTCCAGTCAATGCACTTCTGGTCCATCTACATCCAGAACGCGAACTCACCTCCACGTCCAAAG
Organism: Juglans mandshurica; assembly: GCA_022457165.1. NCBI lineage: Eukaryota > Viridiplantae > Streptophyta > Magnoliopsida > Fagales > Juglandaceae > Juglans > Juglans mandshurica. The sequence continues at coordinate 7,916,120 of CM039619.1, read as the reverse complement.
GCAACTGCCTGGTGTCCACCACGTCCATGAGTTCTCTGTCGGCCTGACCGGTTTGCAGGTTAACTCTTCTTTCAAAGCATGTGGCTATTTGTGGAGATACGTTCTCTCTCTCTAGATCTCATAGTCTCTCATGGTGACCTGTTTCGTTCCTGTGTCTCTCTCAGGTAAATCTTTTAGGGTTTCATTATCCATTTGACAAATAATTGTTGGAGAAAAACAAAGAAAAGAGGAGAAGGTTCAGGAAAACGAAAATAAAAGAACACCGAGTACACTTATGCATGACTTTACAGTATTGTTTTCAATTGTGGGTTAAGTTCATTGTGTTCCAAATTCTTTTGATTCCAAAATTGTTGTTCCACTGCGATGTATTATTATTTTCCAAAAAAGAATATTGGGTTCTATGCATGGAACCCTACAGGATATTGGGTTTCTGTCTTGTTTCTCCATTTTGAATGCTCAATAACGTGTTATTGTCAAAGATGCCAAATGATTGTTGGTTTTATGTTGTTTTGGTAAAAGCTTTGAGATTGTTTCGTTGTGGGTTTTCTCTACATAAGTCTTTTGCAACTTATTGCTTTTATTTCTTACAGGTGGATCGCAACTTCATGCGTGTGAGCTTTGGTCAACAAAACCAAATTCATTTGGAAAAACTCCGAAACTGATAATACAGAAGAATCAATCCGGGCAGGAATTTCTACAGGCTATATGTTCATGTTGAGTACAAATGGGGGGAGGAAAAACAGAGAGAGGAGGTGAGGGTTTGGTCTGTGAGAGGTTATGCGAAATGGTTAGGGTTTACGAAATGGGAATTGGGCAGATTGCGAAATGAGAAACTGAGGGGAGGAAAAACAGAGAGAGGAGGTCTTATGAAATGGGCAGGAATTCGGGAAATTGGGGAGGAAAAACAAATGAGAAAAAAAAATAATATGATGCGGGGCTTCCACACAATACTTTTAGTAAAACTCTACGTGTCACAATTTTATTCGTGAGCTGTTATTTACTTAAAACAGCCCGAACGGTTTGCAGGTTAACTCTTAGATTTTTCCATAATAAAATGTTGTGTCTTAACATCAGTGGAAGGGCTGGATTGCGGAATGGGCATGGAACAAAATGCCGACAAGAATGAGCTCTTCCGACTACAAAGGGAGTTGTAAGGGAGACCAACCAAAACTGACAGCATTGCGGAGGGAGTTGTATACGATCATGTATTCGGAGTCATTAACATGGAATGGAAATTCTCCCCATTGTTTCGTAAGGAAAGGGAAGATACCAGTCATACCACCATATCCAGAGCTTCGGTGGCAGAGATGAGGAAAACCAAAGTCACCCAAGGTAACAATTTCATTCATGTTTGTGCAATCTGAAAAGCTAAAGGATGGTCATAGATTCATAAGACTGTGGGTGCGTAGGTAGCAACACAAAATTTGTTGGGTTGTCATGTAGTTTCTTGTTGTATTGTTGGTCCTCCATCATTCTAGCCCAAAAAGTAAACCCTTTTAAGTGCAAGAGATTGTTTTTGGGTTCTTTCTGAAACTACAGGATTTCAATGGCCATTGCTAGAAGCTAATTAAATGCCCCTAATGTTTTATTTGGGCGGAAGTTTGGGTGAGACTTTTTTTGGAGTTGTCTTCAGAAAGGTTGGAAAGGGTGATATTTTCCCGATATTTTTTTCAAACTCAAGATCAGAGATTGGTGTTATTGAAAATATAAGAAAATGAGAGTTTCCAAAACTTTCGATTTTGTAATGTTTACCATATCTCCTACACTACAAAGCAATTACAGGGTATATCATTTGCAGCGGGATCTAAAGAAACAAGAGAGACGTGAGAGATCCAAGAAATGGGGTGTGAAAATGGGTGATGAAAATGGAGAGACGAAGAACGGGAAGATGGATTTGGGCTGAAATGGGGATTTCGTCATTTCTCTTTCTTTTTTTTTTAGTATAAAACAATTGCCACATTAGTAGTGTCCGCGAATTTGTCGACAAATTTGTTTACCTATAAGAACCGTAAAAATGACTGTTATATAGAATTACTGTTAAAAAATGATAATTACATAAAAAAGATTGTTAGATAAAATAATAAATATGATTGTTAGGTTTTGAGAGTATGCCCATTGAATATATAAAATAAAGAGTCGAGCTACTCTACCGCCTAGAGTAGCAGAGTAGCCCGCTCGGTTTTACTGCACAGTACTTTTTGAGTTTTTATTTTTTTTCAATTTTTTTTACATTTTTTTAATATATTTAAATATTTTTAAAAAATAAAAAAATACACAAATACACTTAAAATCACTTCATTCATCATTAAGTAAAAACAAATGACTGAGCAGTCACACCAAGTGGTATATGTGTGGCGGCAGAGTAGACTTTTCCTAAAATAAAAGACTAATAAACAATTATTAAAACAATAATTTAATATTGTAGCCAAACTTTTCATTATTCAATATGGATGATGTATAGAAACTAGATTACCTTAAATATTTAAAATATATCTTCAACTAATTTTAGTTAGAAAAATATATAAGCAAGTTTTACCTAAAAAATAACGAATTCTTATATTCATTATCTCTACACTATACACATATTAAGAAAAAAAATAAAAAATAAAAAATAAAAGAATGTATATAATATAAGAATAATGAGTAATTTTTTTTTATAATAACTTAATACCTAATCTCTAATGACCATATTACGGTGATCATTATTTTTTAATAAATCAAGTCTCGTGACGACAATTAAATAAAGAAATGTCAAAGACATGTGGCTTGATTGGCATAATCCCAACCTCCAAAATAGAAGTCTGGAGTTCAAAATTCCCTTCCCCCAAATAAAAAAAATAAAAAAATAAAGAAATCCTCCACCCACGACTTCCATTTATTGTTTTTATACAGTCCAAAACGATACAAAAAATAACTCTTCCGCTAATCCAAATTCCTCCTTGATATTTCTTAGTTAAAAAGATCTACCTCTTTTATCTTTCTTGGCATTAGACAATCAGTTCCTCTTCGGACCGGTGTCACCTAAAAACTTCACTTATCGGAAACTAATTAGAAGCTGCCACGTAGGTATCTTTTTGTAAACCAGGTAGGGCGTATAGCAGGGGATCACGAAAAATCCCTTTCCGTTCGAGCTCCAGACCAGGCCGAAAACCCCTCTTCTTCGTCTCTCTCTCTCTCTCCGCCTAGCGATTTTGAATCTCCTTCGTATACCAGAGACTGGATGAGACTTATCGAGGCTTATGTATAGTTTATTGCTAGTTCATGACAACTTCTCATGAATTGTACATGTAGTTGTGGATGCTTGAATAATCACGGGGATGAGAAGAGCATTCCAGATTGGGAGAAGTTGACTATTCATTGCAATTTGGATACAGCAGAAACCAGCAAGAAGTAAATTGAGCGCGTTCTTTTGTACATAATCCAATTGGGTCCCCACCCCCTCCATGATTCACTGATCTGAACCGGTTCCGACAGGGCGTCCGATCCCCTCGACACAATGCAAAAATTAATAAATCTTTTTTCTCTTTTTTTTTTCTTCTATTTATCTGTCTGAAATTGATGAATTTCTCAGTTTGGTTGTTGATTCTCAAATAAAGCTTCAAGAATTAAGAAGTGAAGGAGAGCAAAGAGAGGGGCATCGAGAGTAAGAGAGCAAGAGAGAGGATCAAGAATCTTTTGGCTTCAGAGGGAGGGAGGGGTTTCGGTGTAATGCGCTTTTTCAGTTCTTTCGTATACCGCACACATGGAAAATTTTGATTAGTCTTCTATAAATGAGGTTTGCCGATGTCACTTACTGGAAGGTTTTCTCACAATCGTCTAATTTCTGGTATACTGAATTTTTCATTTATAAAAATAGTAGTCTATTTGAGCCAAAAAAAAAAAAAAAAGAATGCTGGGGAGCAGCCTACATCCGCACCACACCCTTCATAAAAAATTTTTTTTTCTTCAACTCAACACTGGTGCGTTGAGGATGTAGGCTGCAACAAATATTTTTCAAAAAAAAAAAAACTCTTCCGCTGGTAATTTATCAACTCGGAGCGGTTTTTAGTTTAGCCTCTGTCACTTGCGTACTCTCCCTCGGCGAAAAAGATAGCAAAAGGTACGTTTGATCCGAACACCCAAACTTTTTCTCATCCGTCCAGCAACTCATTCGCCCTCTCTCTGTATCCGCAGACTGCCAGTCGCAGACAGGGCTTCAAAAACCTCTAAGACGGAACTCAACCAGAGAAGATCGTAAAAAATCAGATAAATAACCGAAATATATGAAACAGATTTTAGAGAAGGTCTGATGAAAAATATTGGAAAAGAACGTAAAGTTAGATCCTTTCCTTCTAATATATATCCGTATACATTTGTAGTTCTTCTTCTCTGGTCAGATCTCCTTCATCCATGAAGCCTCCAATCATAGCGCCTCTCGCTCCTCAGTGAGTTTTCTTCTTAGTAATTTTTTGCTTTTTGCTTTTTTATTTTTAATTTTGTTCTTCGGGTTTTGCGTTGCATGCAATGTTATGAATTTCTGATACTTGTTGTTCCTGGGTTTTGTTGCTCTTGGTTGCAGGTTGAGAAGCCCGGGCATTTGCTCATGAAACCGAGGCGTTGGACCTATTTTTGGGACTTGAGAATACACGGCCGAAATTGATTATTTGAGGTCACAATATTTTTCGTTTTTATTGGGTTTGGTTGTTCTTTGTTTGTTGTTGTTCCTGATATGGGGAGTAGTTCTGGTGAGGCCAAATCCAACGGCATCGATGCGTCGGTGGGCGGGTTGGTTTGGGTCCGCCGCAGAAACGGGTCGTGGTGGCCGGGCCGTATAATGGGCCTCGACGAGTTGTCGGAGGGTTCCTTGGTTTCGCCGAGATCAGGGACTCCCGTTAAGCTTCTGGGTCGCGAGGATGCAAGCGTGTGAGTGCTCTTTCTTATTTTACACTCTCTCCCTACTTGTTTACCTTGGTTGCTAATTGGGTTATTGGGATTTTTTCTGTTTCTCTTAGTTTTTGTGTTGGTTGCTACTTCTTTACCTTGGTTGCTAATTGGGTTTTTGGGATTTTTTCCGTTTCTCTTAGTTTTTGTGTTGGTTGCTACTTCTTTACCTTGGTTGCTAATTGGGTTTTTGGGATTTTTTCCGTTTCTCTTAGTTTTTGTGTTGGTTGGTGTGCTTTGAGCTTCATATGCAATATGCATTGCGTTTTGATGTGTTTGTTAAACGATTGTAGGTAAATTGTTCGGTTAATTTCCTCTTCAAGTGCTTGATGTTAATGTTGGTGGTTATTAAGCGTTATAATAACGCATTGTAACCGGCAATGCATCTTTACCGAAAAAACAAAGATTATGTAATAGGGCTGAGGATGCAGTCCTGCTAGGTTTTTTTTATTTTTATTTTTATTTTATATTTTTTTATAGGTAGTCTTGCAAGATTTTTATTTTTACTAATATTCTTAGATTTTGATAATCTGCAGAAGTCTGGGTCTTTTTTATTTTTGAGGAAATATAAAAACTATTGAACTCATACTTCATAAGGGAGATGCCCCTTCCCCCTTCCCACAAGCCAAAGAAAAGCAAAAATAACAGAGAAAAACTGGCCCACGAAATTAATGCTTGACCTTGTTATGTATGCTATTTCCTCTACGAGCACCTCTGTAACATCCTGTTCCCGTAGGATAGAGATGTTACTAACATTCATAATATAATGCCCGGTGAAGATATTCGTATCCATGGAAAATACCTCATTTATTAAAAAAACGTCAACTAAACTGAACATAACTGTCTTTGAATCATGAAACTGTAAGCATAAAGTAAAAAAAAAAAAAAAAACATAGCTAAACTAATTCTTGAGTAAATAACATTTATTCCTTTCTAAGTCTTTACACATCTATTCCTGACCTTCCAGCTCTGCGTCCACATACTTATGATCTGTGACAGTTAAACATAGAAGAAAATAAAGAAACAAACAAAAATGAGTCGAATACTCAGTAAATAGCACATCATACCGTAAAATATAATTTGACCTAACATGGACTTAATTTCTGAAGACTCTTCACAACATACATACAGTATCACATAATTACAATCATACACGTAACATAACTTTCTGAAAAAACTTTACATACATACATATATCTTCACAGATTCATATAGCATACGTATTCATTATTAACATGAGCGGAAGCATACATAATCATGCAAACATGTAACGTGAATGCATAACATGGAGCGAAACACGCTTGAGTCTGTGTTTCACTTAACTTGCATAACATGGAGCGAAACAAACTTGAGTCCTTGTTTCACTTAACTTGCATAACATGGAGTGAAACATGCTTGAGTCCGTGGCACTGTCTTAAAACTTCTTATCTTTCTTAATGCATGAGAATTTATTAGGCTTCATGAACTTTTCTAACATGGCATATACTTGTTCATGACATAACATAATATGACATATTCTTGTATATAGCATAGCATAATATGACATTTTCTTGTACATGGCATAACATAACATGACATGACATAACATGATCTGAACATTTTTTGACATTCCATGGCATACATGATCCAAGTAGTACATGAGCATGGTATACATGATCTAAGTACTACATGAACATGGCATACATAATCTAAGTATTACATGAACATGGCTTGCCTAATCTGGCTATTTTATCGCATGGCATACTTGACTTAAGTAACTACATGAACATCTCATGACTTCCATGTAATTTTAGTAACATTCAATCCATCAAACAACAAATTCATTCATTCAAGCATAATCTCATATTTCATCAAAGATCATGAAAGGGATCTAACCTTGACTTGTTTCTTAGCGTAGCGTAGATAATCATCATAAGCACATCATATTTTCATACATAACAATAATATTCACAGTATGCATGCATTTATATGATCATATTATTTACCTCTTAGCGCCGCTTCCTGATTCCCACTTTGTAGCGTGGTATCTATATGAGGTACTAGACGTTACTAAATTCCTAGAAAAGCATGTCGTAATGCTCTACGTATAATAGAATTTAACTAAAATAATAGGCTCCATAGTATACTTTAAAAATATTTTTTAAAATCTCTTAAAGACTTTTTATAAAAGTTGTGTCTTTGGGAATTCCAGCCCAGCCCTAATTGAGAAAACAGTCCATTTAAAATCATTAGAATAGTTTCTGGCCCATATTAATTGAAAAACACAAGTCCATTTAAAAAATAAGCTCAGCCCTCTTTTGTGTTAAGAAGGCACTTGGCGGTATGGGCTTAGGGCCCAAAGGCCCATTATGAATTAAAAAGGGTGGCTGCCCTTCTGGAAACACACAGGACCAACACAACTAAAGGGAATTTGCCGTGTGATAAAAGTGGACTCACCGAGACAAGGAGCTGATGCGCGGTGTCTCAGGGTGGTTGGGAGGGACTGGCAACGCAGCTGGTGTCTCTGGGCAGTGGTGCGACACCAAGAGAGGAAGAGAGAGTTAGAGAGAGAGGATCTGCTAAGCCGAGAATTGAAAATCACGGGGAGAGAGAGATCTTGTCGAGGACTTTCCGGAAGGAAGTGGGTTCACCTGGGTTGGGCTGGTCGGTGATTTCTGACTCCAAGAGTGGTACTCCGAAGTCCCTTGAGGTGGTTGGCGACGGCAGCACAAGCACACGGCCAAAGAGTCATTGTCGATAAAGAGGGAGAGAGAAATCGACGGGTTGGGCTCAAACGGCGACAGCGTACGTCGAGGTGGGGGAAAAGCTCACTGTCGGCGGCTTCTGTGGTAGTTTCTGGCGAGGTGTCTGACTTGGTTGAGGGAGGTGGGTTCTCGGTTTGTAGAAGCTGCTACGGTGGCTATGTGTATCAGGTTTCTTGTGTTTATTTCTAGAGGTCTCGGGGTGGGTTTTATAGGCAAGGAGAAGGGGTATCGTGGATCATAAGGAGATTGGATAGAGTTTGGAGTTGGGAGTTTGGTTTCCCATTAGGAAACTTATTCAACTAGGAGATAAACACTGAGGCTTACGGGTGAAGATAGTGGAAGAAACTCACCCATTCTAATAAAATCACTATTTTAAAACAGATCTTAAATTTAGTAATAGTAATAATAATAAAAATAATAATTAAAATTACACTTTTGGGGTCTGGATGTTACAACCTCGTATCACCAGGTGGGTTTGGTAAACAGTTGCCTGGATTTCATCGACCATGACCCTCTTTGTAAGGAAAAATTATGCTGTTATGTTATTGTACCGCTTTCTGTATCCTTTCATTATCATATCTGCAGGGTAATGGGACTGATGGTGCAAAAACTATATGCAAGATTTGGAAAGAAAGAAAACAGGGAGATTCAATTTGCTATGAGGTGGTTTATTGTTTCCACCTTGTTTTGTGGACTAAACCCGAACTTTTTTTTCTCAGCTTATTTTTTACTATTTCTCATACCAATATTTAACTGCTTCTCGAGTTGCCACTATCAATATTCTTTCTGTTGCAATATAGTTCATCATAATAGGTGCCGTCTATGTTTTCCTACTCATTTGCCAAGTTCATTATTTCTATATTGTTGATTGAAATTGACTGTTGAGTTGTGAGTTGTTTTTGCATGCATTGAATCTATCTCTTTAGCAGCACACGTAGTTTCTGAGAGTATAGTTATAGGTAAGAAAATTGCTAATGTCAACTTGATGATTGGTTTCTTACCCCTCCCCCCTTCTGTAGTGATTGGAGACTTGTTGTGTATAAGCCAGGGTGGGATGCATTTATAATGTCATTACCTTGCTATCATTTTTAACTGATGGTGTCACTTGGTTGACAAAACCCCTCTTTGTTTGTTGGTACAGGGATTGGTATAATCTTGAAAAATCCAAGAGGGTAAAGGCATTTCGGTGTGGGGAGTATGATGAATGCATTGAAAAAGCAAAGGCTTCTGCAGCTAATTCCAATAAAAAAGCTGTTAAATATGCTCGAAGGGAAGATGCGATTCTCCATGCTCTCGAGATTGAGAGTGTCCGCCTGGGCAAGGATCGATTGGACTTCTTTCAAAGGGATAATTCAGTAGGAGACCTTGGTATTGCCAGAGAGTCACCTAGTATGTCTCATTCTGGTGAAGAAAACGAAGATATGGATGATGATGCAAGTGATTATGAAGATAACTCAAATTCAGCACCTGAGTTATCTCAATCTGGTTTATCTTTTGAAGAGCCAAATCATAATAATTCATATAAGGTGCAAGCTGTCACAAGAAGAAGAACCCCAAATGATTCTGAGGATGATGGAACAGAAGGAGTTAAGCGAATGAGAGGACTTGAGGACCTGGGCATGGGTATTGTGTCGAAAAGAAAGACTGGAGGGGTGCTTGATTTAGTTCAACAAGATGGTGCTTCACTCTGTGATTCAAGTGCTGGGAATTGCATATCTAATGGAAGTCCTGTCAATGGTAGCAGAAGTTATTTGTTGTCACTTAAAAGAAAGAGATCTCAAGTGGCAAATGTTCATGAATTTTTGAAAAGAAAAAGTCGCCGCCGACCATTAACGAAGGTTTTGGAGAGTACTGCCATGGTGTTTGTTCCAGTTATTTGTGATCAGCTTCCCAGTTCAAGCGGTTCACCTCTTCGGGGCATATCTGATGGTAGGGTTTCGGTTTTAGAATCTAATGATATGAAGAAATCTGTGACAGTTAACAAGAATTCAGATAGCATTGGAATTTTGTGTGAGAATGGAGTCCCTCTAAAGGCTTCTGAACTTGCTTGTGATGCTTCCGATATCGTTTACAAGACGAAGGAGAGTGAAACTTCCAGTGTAACTGCATTGGTGGAGAATGATTCTTCTGACAGGTTATTTGATGTACCATTTGTTGGGGTCCTTGGGGAGGAAAAACACTCTGCAGGTATTCTCAAGTAAATTTATAAAATTCATTAACATCAAGTGTACATAACCTCTTCTTTTTGTCTTTATTATCGGTGCACATCCAAAATGATGATAATTTTGCTTCTTTTTTATCTCTGTTTTTATTTTAGATTATCCTTCCCGGGGGGAGGGGGGATATGCAAGGGAAACTTCAAAGAAAGGGCAGAAAAAAGGGAAAACTAAAGCACTCTTTTTTTTGATAAGTAAGAAGTAAATTTTATTCATACGAATGAAATAGTCATAGCCCGTGTACATAGGAAGTATACAGAAGAAACACCTAAATACATTCTACAAAACTAAAGCACTCTTGAAAACATGAGCCATTCAATATATCTGCCAAAGAGGAATATGGGAATGGTTCATCAAGATGCTTGTTCACATCTGCTAAGCCACCAATTAGTGGGGTCTTAAGCCAGGATCTGAGCTTATTTTTTAAAAAGTTAAAATTGAAAGTATATTAAGACCTGGTGTTTAGTCCAATGAAGGTTTATGTATGTAAACATATTGTTTGAGCAGGAAACTTGATAAGCATGCGTGCTTGGGTTCTTGTGCACTTCTATGATATGTGTGTGCCCGAGTGTTCTGCACCACTGGGTCCCGTGTGGTGGGGGTGAGGGTAGTCGTCTTGCAGAGGAAGGTACTAGGTGAAGAGAGAATGCTCTTGGTAGAGATTGAAGAATGCGTGCCAAATAGACGAATAATTTTTTTTTTTCATAACCATGGGTGTCCGGGCCAACTTGCGCGCACCTCGACTAATCCCATGGGGCCCTACCAAATAGGCGAATATTTGGGAAGACAGTTTATGATTTTGTTGGTTTACAAATTTGGAAATACTTTTATCAGCCGTAATGGCTAGGAAGTAATGAAGCTCCTGAGATATTGGATCTGGCGCTATGGGTGTTGTTTGTAAATGCTACTTGCGACTGTGCGGACACATTTGAATTTATATTTCTGTTTTTTGGATTTAAATTTACACCCTTAACACATTCCTGCATTTTCTATTTCAGTGATAGATAGTATTAGCATGTAGGCATTAATTGGCTTCCTGGATATATGTTTTCCAGTGATGAGAGGAAGGATAGAGGTGACAGGACATATGCCTTTCATCCATGAGTCAGCAAGAGTATTTTAAGTTTTACTTTCACAGTCACAGTTTCCTAATAATTTATCTCATTATTTTCCTGCAAACTAGCTATTAGTGTAACGGAGTAATCTGTTTGTTCATTCAGCTGGTTGTGGGTAAAAATGTTTCTCTGTGCTCACGCATGATCTGTTCTGCCAGGTCTTTCACCTATACCTGTGTCTTTTTCATCGGGAGGGCCTCACATTGCTGCACTGGGAAGGCAATCTAGTCAGAGTAGTCCAGCTGAAGCTGTATCTTTGAGACATGAGGGACTTAACGAATCTGGTTCTACCAGTTCAGCTGCTGTTCACGTTAATAATATTAGCCAGAGGATAGAGAAAGGTAGTTCAAAGTGGCAGTTAAAACGAAAGAGGAATTCAAGAAACTTGAGTAAAAATAGAAAACAGGTCTCCAGAAAACTTGCGGACATGGATGATGAATCCAATGCTTATTTGGCAGGTATAGAGCACTTGGAGGGTTCAGGTCAGAAAGTTGATTGCACTGGCGTTGGTGGAGGCCCCACGTCATATAATTGTACCTCACGACCAAAGTGCAAATCAATTGCTGAAGGCCCGGAAGATGGATTCAGGGACTGGGGCAAGCATCTGTCGAGGGATTCTCATATGAGAGTGCCAACAGCTGAGGTGAAGCTATCACCTGATGGCTCTTTGACACCTCAAAGGTCACTCCCGTTTCGTCAATCCCGCTTTACGGTTCGCTCCAGATATCAGATACCAGGTTTTCCTGTCAGAAATATTTCTACTGATGCTTCATTATATGATGTTAAGATTGAGGTGAAAGCGAGCTATCGGCCACAGCATGTTCCATTGGTTTCCCTAATGAGTAAGTTGAATGGTAAAGCCATTGTTGGTCACCCTCTCACAGTTGAGGTTTTGGATGATGGCTGTTGTGATGATCTCTTGAGTAGCATGGAGTGCAGTCTGGAAGTTGGTGAAATGCATAATGCCGTGAAGCCAAATTCAGTTACTGGAAGAGTTAGTGCCAAGCACTTGGCATTGCGACCACGTTTTTCACTGGCCAAATCACCAAAGATAAAGAAATCTGGGTTATTGTCTAAAAAGACGCGGAAACTGTCTTCATTGACTGGTCACAAGCAGTTTGAAGAAGAGCGGAAACCAATGATAGAAAAGCCCAAAGGTCCTGTTATGGCGTGCATCCCTTTAAAAGTAGTCTTCAGTAGAATAAATGAAGCAGTGAATGGATTGGCACGGCCAACGCACCGTGTGTTAAAATCATGCATCCTATGAATTTGGTGCGGGGGAGGAGTTGCAGATGCTGGGTTCTACCCAACTTTGATTTGGTATCTCGGAGTTTTTTTTCTTAAAAAAAAAAAATCAGTTTAGCTGCGTAGTTGCTGCTTTTATTTAACTGTGCTTTGTTTGTGGCACATATGCCATGAAGGTAGAATCCTTCTGTAAGTGTACACAGTCATGACATTTCCATGTAGAGCTGGTACGAGTGCACTTAACGGAGGCTGCTTTTGGCTCTGTATATAATGTAACATTATGTAAAGATGGTGGATCTGGTGACCTGATATAGGTCTTTAATTTGAGTTCAAGTTGATTCAGAGGCAATAACTTCATTCCCCAGAGTACTTGGTTATTGGACATGGTTTGTAATTTACTCAATCCACCTGTTTTTCTATTACTTGAATCCAAGTACTTTTGTCTTCAGTTTTGTGAGCGAGAATGAAGTTGGTATTGAGCCATCCCAAATCAGTTTGATATTGTTGCAATCGAGAGTGAGAGTTTCTCTTGAGTTGATGAATGTTACTACGAGAGTCCTTTACATTGAGCTGTCATTTTTGTATATTCTTTGTGCATTTTACATTGATCAAAACATTTATTTTATATTATCTTATCACTATCTAATTCTATTTACATTACAATATTTAATAATTATTGGAGCAATACTTTTTAAGCACTGCCTAGTCAGCATAATAAGATTAAGATAATTGTCGATTAATGATATAAATTTGGAGTACTGCTTTTACTTATTAACATGAATAACATCCCTTCTGACATTTGCTAGTACATACATTGTCACCAGTTAAACGACGAAACATTTACCGCCGTTTCTTTATTTATACGACAACTGTCGTTACTCGTCAGGGCAAATGTTCACAGGACGTAAGCGTAATTAAGTGATATGAACTGTACCCCTCAAGTCCCACCAAGCTACTGCAGGAAATTAGGGTTCCAATATAAATAACAACATAAACCCTTCCTTTTCGTTTACTCTCCAAATCTCCCGTTTCAGATTCAGAAACAAGACCCTCGCTGGTACTCTCTCTCTCTCTCTGTATATGTGTGTGCATGTGTATCTGGTTAACTTGATATCATCTTAGGCAGTTTTGGATCTGGCGTAGCGTGTTGCAGGCACGGAGATGGCGACAGTACCGGGGCCGTTGATATGGGAGATGGTGAAGAAGAACAACTCATTCCTCGTGAAGGAGTTCGGGAGAGGAACGGCGAGCGTGCAGTTCAGCAAGGAGAGCAACAACCTCTACAACCTTAACTCCTACAAGCACTCTGGTAAGCTTATTTGATGGCTTCCTTTATGGATCCGGATAAAATGGGAGATGGATTCTGAAAGTGTCGATTTTACTTCCGTTGTGTTTATTTAGTTTTTCGAGTGTTGGATTTATTTTCTTGTTTTCTTGGCTGTCTGGTTTATGAATAGATATAGGGAAACAGTGCGTTTTGTGTTTTTTGTTTGGTATGTGAGAAAGTAAAGCAGAAGAGAACGAATAAGAATTTTTTTTTTATTTGGTTTCGTTTTGTCTACGACTCTACAGCCCCTTCCCCTTTTAAAAATAATAAGGTTCATAGCTCTCTACATTAGATATATATTGATTAGGACGGAGGAGCAAATAAAGTCGTGTGCCTTTTGGCTGTTCGGTTTTTGTGAAAACTCGGTTAAGAAAAAAGAATTAAAAATGTGGTATTTATTTCATTTGTTGTGGTCTCTTTGTTGAGTTTTCTAGGAAATAAATTCTAGTTCTGCCCAATTTCTGTGGGTGCCGGCAAATTTGGAAGATCAGATTTCGATCTTGTATTTCTTACTAATAGTTTACAACTAACCACAGTGATAGTGCCACTTCATAAAAAAATATCAAGTTTTTTCTAGTTAAATTCAAATTTAATATAACCACCCTTCATTTAAAACAGAGTTATAAACAATTCGTGTGTATGTCTTTCTCTTTTTTGTTGAGAAGAAGGGAAGGGAAAATAAAGTAAAAAGGGGTTGAAAATTCATATATTTTTGGAATGATTTAGATTTGTAACAGGGGGCTCAGATGAAATCAGTGCATCTTGTAAGATTAAATTTTGGTTGATTAGTTCAAGCTTCAATGCGAAGTTTCTGTTTGCTCACATAAAAGTAGTGGAAAATGAAGGAAATTGAAGTTGTTAAATTTTCCAGTTTCTGCTCTCTATTATATGTAAAACTTTGTTTACTTAAGGGGTTATGACTTTGAAAATGTGTGTGCGTGCTTCAAATTGCATTGGTATAGAAAATGGGCTGTTGCTGTGTTTTTGAGAAACTAGGGATTTGTTTGCTATCTGTTATCTGGGAGTTTTCTTTGTTCCTCTTGACCAAAAACGATACCTTTGTTCTCTCAATGAACGGGCTAAAGATACCCTTTTCTTTGCACACTCTCTTAAAGAGAGCCATCATGAAGTTTTTATTTTTATTTTGAAAAAAGCCTTTGGAAATCTGGGCTTCTCTCTTTATTTAGATTTTTATTTCTTTAAATTGGAAGTCTCACAGAATTCATGGAAGTGGCTGAAATTGTGGTTTTGAAACCGAAGATGAATGTATCAAGGTTCTGATTTCCTTTTATATATTCTTGTGTTTCTTAACATAGCTTGAATCATCCATTTTTACCAATAAAAAAAGGCTGGAATCATACATTTTGTTGGGGCAGGTGTAATGGGGCTCCTTATGTGTGTTTTCTGAAATATACTTCTGTTTTCTGAAATATACTTCTCTATTGGAATGTACTCATAAAAATAAAACATTTTTATTGGGATGTCTCAGGGTTGGCAAACAAGAAAACAGTTACCATTCAGCCCGAGGGCAAAAGTCAATCTGTGTTGCTTGCTACAACCAAGACTAAGAAACAGAACAAGCCTGTGGCTTTGTTTCACAAGTCTGTCATTAAAAAGGAGTTCCGAAGGATGGTAAATGCAGTTTCAAACCAGGTAATTTAAGAAGTCAGGTTCGGACATGTTCCGAGTATTTTATCTTCCCAGTGATGTTTTGACGCTAAAGTTCTTAGTGTTGTTAGATTTACTGGAAGCTTTCCTCCAATCAAGATCTTTATCTATTTTTCCCCCCAGGGTTTTTAATTTTTCCTTGCAGTGATGAGCCTCTAACATATAAGAAGAAACCATAGTATGTGGTTTCTTCTATGACATATACTTGTTACGCTTGGCTTCTGAGCATCCTAATGTTTAAAAATATTTTAATTTAACTGTATCTTGTCCGTTGTATATCTTAGTATTTGTATATATTAGTATATGATGTAATTAAGGCTTCAATTGGTTATTGATATTCTTTGTGATTGTTAATCATGTGTGGATATTCATGGTTTGCCCATTCACCTTTTTCTTAAGGAGTCTTTGGTTTTCCCTCGATTAAATTTATGTTGAAACAGCTAACGCTAGGTTGTATTTCTAAAATCATCGTTATTTGCTCTTCACAGGTTGCAGATAACTACTACAGGCCAGATCTAAAACATGCTGCCCTTTCTAGGTTAAGTGCTGTGCACAGGAGCCTGAAAGTTGCCAAATCCGGTGTTAAGAGGAGGAATAGGCAGGCTGTGAAAGTTCCTGGTAGGAAGTGAGTTAAGAGGGCTCTGATATTATATCGTGCTGCCTTTCCCCATAGCCATTCTGAATTCCTTTTTTTTTTTTTTTTTTTTTGGGTTTCCATCATCATTGTATTGACTTCTTATTTGGGGTGCCCTCTTAGTTTTGATATACAAAGAGATGTGGTTAGGCGTCTTACCAAATTGTTTTGCAACTATGGTTGTTTTATGTAGTCAAGTTTTGAACTTAACGCCAGTAGTCTCTGGTCCGAGCCACACGAAAGTGTCTGCAATAAATGACTTGCGAATTAATTAATTCTTATTGACCGATGGTGAATTGAAACAGAGTTGTGCCCTTTTTACCCCCCTGGTATGTTGTACTGTTGTACATTAAGGGTGTTAAGAAAGTTATTACTTTTTTTTAGAGTTCTGCTGGAGCAGCCGGAAGACGCACCATCTCAGTAAATTTTTTTTATATTTTCATCCAACACATGGTGTGTTAAGGATGTTATGCACAGTAGGATGTTTTTTATATTTTCTGTTTTTTTTATATCGTCCATCGTTTGTGCCAACCTCCCAAACTCTTGACATTGTGATACGTTCGATGTTAATCCAACAAAATTGTTTTTCAACGACTTTGTTCAATTGAGTTGTCAAAAAGATAAAAACCTTTTTTCAATTGTGAAAAGGAGGTCGTGATAAAAACCTTTCGTGCGGCGCGGTATGAACTTATGAAGAACTGCCACGGCAGCTCAAGTTCCGTGCCAATGACGGCTTGCACGGGCAAGTATATAATTAATAAATAAATCAGGATAATATGAAATTGAATATTCTAAAAAATAAATTTTCTCAAACATATTTTTAGGATATTTTGGTTCTTTTCAGTTACATTTTGCTTTATTGATGTTTTAAAACATTTAAATCATTCATATACATGCGACAAAAGGGTATATGAACAAACAATACAAATTAACGTCAAATAGATTCCTTTTATTATTCTATTTGACTTCTTCATGTTCCATATTTTTGGCCAGCTCTCTCGAATGTTTCCAGACTTAGCGAGCAAGAACTAATTTACGTGGAGAAATGGAAAAAAGAAAACATCGTGTGTTTTTAAAATACTTGGTTAATCACCCATGGTTTTATACTTAACCATATAAAGTCAGATTAGATGTATGTTAAAGAGTTATGTAGAAGATTTAAAACGGCCTCCAATGACCAATTAATCCTTGGTAGGTGCCTCCCTAATCCGAGTAACGACCGAGTAAAGACTCTAATGTAGAGAATTAAAAGCATATATATCCCCAAACAAAAAAAGAAATATTAATATAATAAAAATCAAGCTCTATTGCCAACACCTTTTCCTGCAGAATATAATCATTTCATTAACGCATTGTTGCAGAATAGAACAACAAACTTTGTCTGATAATATAAAGAATAAAGGTATGCAATTAATGTTGAAAAGTCAAGTCAACACAAGTGGTCTACCACACGCATTAGAATGGCTTAATTTGCCTTGTTTAGTTCTCTAACCCTATAAATTAGTGCATATGTTTTTTCCTAGCAACCATTACTATTGCGTGCACCAAATTAAGTTTCTAGGCTCTGAGCTGCACAACACAAACCGCAGCAACAGCAGCAGCCACAGCCGCCAAGAAGCTCCAAAAGCCATGTCGGTAAAGAAATGTCACTCTCTGGACAACGGTGAAGCCGTAAAGAAGGGCGAGGTTGCAAAGCGCGGACGCTTTGATCGTTGCTTCTCCTTCGTGGAGATTTCAGTAGAACCAGGAAAGCAACTCAAGGACATGGATTCCAACAAGTTGAAGTCTGAGATCAAGAGGTGGGCTAAGGCCGTTGTGTCTTACGCCCGCCAGGTTAGTAGTCGATTCGGAAGCTCTCGTCGCAGTTGAACTATAGATATTATTATTTTATGTCACGGCTCATATGTTTGGATATTCGAATATCGATCGCGATGATGAGAACAAGTGTCGATCTCTGAGTTTCTTTTTGTTGATGATTTTTCTATTGCATGCCAACCAAGACTGGTTGTTTAAATCTGATTTGCAGAAATGATGGGTTGGTTAAACTGTTTCAATCGCGTCGGAACTGATCACGAGAGAGCTTGAAGCAAAAAATATGGAAGATTTTTTCTTTTGTTGGGGGGGGGGGGGGGGGGGGGGGGGGGGGGGGGGGTGTTCAAAAGACGAAAAGGGAAGGGTCAAATAATGTTGGCTGAAACTCGCAGCACAGGAATATACCAGCTTGCATGCGTTGTCAAGATTCTTGGGGAGATGATGAAGTACTGCATGTATATATATTTATAATAATAATCTTGTATCATTGCCATCCAATTTAAGATTCTTTTTTCATTGTTTGCTTTCTTCGATTTCGAAATAAGTGCTGTTCATTGAGCAAAACAAAAAAAAACCAGTACTGTTGGAATAAGAATTAATGATCTCATTTACCAGGTTCCTGTACTAAATCCTAGATATTGTAGATATCGTACAGAAGAAGAAAACCCAACCGTGCACGTTGCTTGAAAACCTCATGTCCACGCAAATCCTAGATTAATGTCAGAATTCGAAAATAGATCAGGCCCAAATGGAAAGGCAGTAATTCGAAATGTTGTATGAGTTTTTTATTTTTAGTTTTGCTGTTTATAATTATATAAAATCCAAAATAATAATATTTCTTTATCCTAATACAGATTTAAATCATTAGTATATTTGGTGCAAAATTTTGAAATAAAAATTATACTTATCATCTTCTACACCACACACCAATATATAATTTAATTGTCATTTTAAGCCTTCTATATTAAACACACACATATTGATGTGTATTTTGAAATGATTATTGGGCTGAAAGGGTAATGAACTAGTACTCTATGTTTAAAAATAGAGTAGTATTATTTGAGGATCTTTACACCACACACTATCCACATGACATAATTTGATTTGTAATATTCAAATTTTAAAGTATATCCAAAAGGTTGTCGTAAGGTATATCCAGAACCCAGTTAGTTTGTTTTACAGTTTGATTGAAGCTTGCTATTGATAAGTGATGTCATAGTGTTGAAGCAATTTTGGATCCAGAAAGTACTTTCTACTTGTACTAAAACCTTGTTTAAGTTATCTCAGACAAGGCTTCTGAATAATTTTACATAGATGTGTTTAAGTTATATCCCTAGCTAGCTCGTTGGAAATGAATTTGATCGAAAGTGGTTTCTACATCTCTGTGACAGTCTCGGAAAGTCCCATGAATGGGGTGGGGGCATGGCTGGCTCGCACCATGATGGATGACTTTTCAGGTGGGAAATACTACTAAAGTTAACCTTCTGACGATCATATATGAGCAATTTGGTCACCCCAACAAAAAGTTATTATACAGAGACAAATATCCCAAACCAAAATCGAACTCTTTCTTTTTTTTTGAGGTTGGAATTCGGTTAATACTGAAATGAATATGCGTGCCGTTATAACATGAAAAAACGCCGTCATTTTGCTGCTTGAATCCATCACGTAAAGAAGATGTTTCCTTAAAAGATCTAGCGGAAGGAAAAGAGACAAAAGAACACAAGTTCACATGGCAAAGACTGCAAATGTTTCAAGCCCACATGATGCACTGTTTAATCGAACGAAAAATGAAACTCTTTTTGTGCTGATTTGAAGTCGCTAGAATCGGCATTCGAAATTGGATGGTTGTAGTTTCTGGTAGTCATTCGAGTATGGTTCATAAAAGAGAAGAAAATTTTGAGCACCATGGGAGAAATTGCATGCAAAATCGGACCCTGAAAATGACTAGATAAATGCAAACATTGATATGCCTTTCTCACCTTTTCTTACAACGCTGTACTACCTAATTGTACAAAATTTCACTAATCCCCCCCTCAAAAATCAAGCCGGTTAAAGACATTGCAGCAATCCCAATGTACCACAATCTTTAGAACCACTATAATAAAAATGGGTAAGGTGAAACACATAGTAAGGCTGTGCCATTCACCCTAGAAGAACACTCCCAGTACTAAAATGAGTTGACCCAAATGCTGAAGAATCCTCTACTGTTAAACCACCAATGCTGGGAATTCAAAACTCTGATCAGCTCCGAAGAACTATTCCAGGCTAAAGCTCTGGTTCTTTTTGTTCTTCTGTGCCAAAGAGGTAGGAGTGACGCACTAGAAAAGGTTCAGGTCACTCACCTCTCTCTCCCTCTCTTACCACGCCAAAAACCTTTTTGCCAACACAAATGGTTCTCAAGAGCTGTTTCGAACACATATCCTGTGCCTGTGTGGCATTCTTCACCCGATTGGCTCTTACCCAAGCAGGTTCCTGCCAGAAACAAAGTTCATACTCTTTGATCTCTCATATAAACCCAAAAATGTTATTTCAACTGACAAATATTCCAATCTTATGAAGAAAAGTGGAAAGAAGATTCTTTACAAAAGAGAATCACCTCAGGGACAAAGCGGGAGACTCCAAACTTGATCAACAGGAGGATATGTTCCATGACCAGAATTGCTGCAAGTCCAGGCTCTATGCTCCAATTCCCCTCCTGATCATATAACCATACTAGAAGTGCACAGTTTGTGCAGATCGACAACACTATCAGGAACTGAAATATGAAGAGATCCTGAATCAGTAGGGCATCAGTACAAAAGTAGATAGGAAACCGGTGATTTCTTAGCTTGTGTAAAATTGACAAAATGCGGAAGTTTGGGGAATAATGGACGTATGAAACAATGATTTATGCATTCTGAATTTAAAGATATTTATATAAAAAGTTATGAATGTTGATGTTAGAACCCAACAGTCTTATATCCTGATGTTCATGCCCAGTTTGTGCTTTCCCAAGTCTTCTGAATGAAGAAGGGGCAAGGGGAGGTGTTTTTTTTATCCAAAAGCATGTAAACTAAAATACTTTTCTTGTTCAAGGATTTAAGTACCTGGAAAATGTTTAGCCAAGCTCCAATTGTAGTGGCAGCACGAGGGACAGGCCTTTTAAACATGGTAAGCAGCTTTAATGCATCAGTTTTGATTTCTGTAATGTTGTTCTGCGTTGCATGGAACGTAGTCACTCACTTTACCAAGAACCAAAACCAACTTAAAAAGGGAAAAAATGGTGGGGGTACCACTAAAAGCATTATATACCAAAGCAGCAAAGGCAAATGCGAGAGGGAATGCACAAGCAAACATCATGATCATTCCAAACTGCAATGCCAACTCCAAAAAATCTGCAGGTGGATTTTGAGTTTAATCAGTCAAAGAAATGGACAATCTCTAAAATCTCATGGTCGTTTAAAAGAAAAAACAAGAAAATGAACCTATACAGTTCTAATTTCCAAGTGTACCAACCACACAAGTTATTCTGTTAACATCAAATCAACAAGCCAGCATTATCATTGAGAAAATTAAGGAAAAAGAAAAGGAAAGACCCAAAATATCCAGCACATGAAGTAAATGTTTCATCAACCCTATCCAGTTTGGCAACCTAGCTCAATTCAGACTCCTCTAGAAAAGTAATGTTCTTTTTACAAATATATTATCATCTTTCTAATATTTTGAAAACAAAATAATTTGCTTCGAATTCCATTTGACTCCAAATGCACTGTAATCTTGTCTACAGTTATATATGAATGAGAATATTACCATCGAACAGGCCATCCTCAAGCTCCTCACCAATGCTTGCTGAATAAGAAGATTTCATGTACTCTTTCTCTACCCTAGTAGTGAACTGAATCTTTCTTGTTGACGATCCTTTTTCACGTTTCTTCTTGTCTCTTGATACAAGAAGGATGCATCAGCCCATGTTCAGGTAACGTGCAAAGAAGGTAAAATTAAGCGTTAACCAAAAACGCAAGGGACCAACAGATGACACATACAGAAGAAACTTACCGAACTCTGTATTTTTTGTAGCTGTACTTAAGATAGGGTAAAGTATTTTCCAACAAATTTTCAAACACCTGTATAACATTTCCAAATCAAGAGCATATACAGGGCCCAGAAGTAGCAAAATAAAATTCAAAAGAACAAAAAAAAAAAGAAAAATCTGTTTCACCTGAGACACAAGGAGACGCTGAATCAAGACTTGACGAAGAGTCAAAAAATTGCGGTGCAAGAGGGCATGATAGAAAATTCCAATATATGACTGCATGAAGTAAAGACCAAAGACCTACAAGAGCAATTAAGGTCTTGAACTGCACGAAATAAATATCCTCACAAGGGACAGTAAAAGCCTGAGGGGACCTGTTAAAATTCTAGTCAATACCTTGTAGACCAAGCTGTCAGCCCTTTTTTCTGTGGTTTCATTGTTTTCATGCTTAATGAGCTTGACCGATATCTTACCACACACCCTTGTAAAATGCTGAATGGAAAGAATATAAAAGGCTGTCAGCCCAAACCTGAAAAACAGAAACAGAAGATAGTGTCATCTTCATGCAACTAATGCGTGAAGTGAGATCTTCATGCTATTAATACAACACAAAAAAGTGGAAAAAAAATGTTTACTATGAAAAGTTGGGGAAAATCACTCGTTAGGATTTATACATCCACTCCCTTCATGTGGAGAGCCTAAACCTAGATTGAAATGATTTGACAAGGATATTTGAAGAGAACTTGATAGCTACTTATAAATTATAATAATCTGCATTTACATGAAAAGGAATTGACCGATGGCTACTGTTTTGGACCTTACCCTGACAAACCTTCTAAATCTTTGTCTTTCTTTTATAACGGGAGGTTGTAGAACATCTAGCTCTTTTCCTCATCTATCAATTTGCTAAGTTATGCACTAGAGCAATATGATCTAGAAGTTGATCCTGGGCAAGTGTTTTAATCTACTATGACATAGCCACAAGGTGCTCAACGGACCTTTTGACCTTTCGAAACCTTTTCTGGTCTTGAAATTGATGTATTTTTTTGGTGCATCTCAGCATGTTTTATTTATTTATTTTTTATAAGAAAGATAGTTTTATTAATATGAATGAAATAGGTAATGCCCATGTACACAGGAAGTATACAAAAGAAACACCTAAAAACATTCTAAGAAGTAGAAAACGACAACAATCTCAGTATATTTTATATTTCAATCATAAAATTATAAACGTTATTACTTTATGTCTTACATCGAACATTTTACTTATTACTCTATTAATCAAAATTTACTCTATTTCAAATCACGCAATCAGTTCATTGGTCTGTACTAAACTAAGAGACATTCCAGTATTTATATTTCGCCATGGAAGGCCTTTTCTATTAATTTTAAAAGAAGAAAGAAAGATCTTATTTATTCTATCGGTTTATTGAAATACCCTACGAAATAGAAACAATCTTAGAATTGTATAGATGCACTTATATTTTTCAACCAAAGGAAGCTTCATAGAGGTGGTTTGTGGTAGCATCATCATCTTACATGGATATGGAAAAGTTGAGACATGAAAATGATCATATTGACTTATTAAAATGAGTTGATGCGGTCTTAAATTCAGATAAACACACAAAGAAGGTATGAGAGAGCTAATCTACTAGATATGGCCATGGGGGTAAGGACTAGAAGAAAACTTAGGTGCCAAGAGAACAATCGAAATAATTCCTTTCAATAAGTTGAAAAAAAATCATACATGCAAAGGACCAAGATTCTTACTTCATAATATCAGACCCGATAACCTCGTAAAGATGAGCATAGGCCAACTCAAATGGCAACTGAAGGCATATAATACTCAAGATGAATATAGAATCATTTCTGAATCTCATAAGATATCCAAACCACTCATTTTTTTGGTACACTTCTTTCTCGTTTGTTTTATCAGTCCCCCATTTTCTTAATAGTTCCCCAGGTGACTGTAGGGAACTCCACTCCATGCCTAGAAGTTTATATCCCGGGTCAACTGCAACTGAATAACTAATCTGCCATCTACAAAGTGAAACCCAAACAGAATGAAAGGAAGGGCACCAACATATAATTGACCAAACAAAAAGGAAAATACAGGAATGTGAACCTAATAACCAATGTGTAGTTGACCAACCTGGCTAATAGGGCAGAGTTTTTTCGTTTCCAGAACTGGGAAAAGATAACAGCCCATAATATTATGCCTACGAAGAAAACAGGAAGCACCAATAACCGCAACGACCTGAAAAATACATTTAAGCAAGCACTTTATTTATTTAAAAGCAATATTGTACCACATTCCAAACTAGAATAAAATTAACACCCTGCCGGGGCATTAAGAGGGGTAGAGTATCCAACCCAAAATCAATTAGCTGTAAAGCAATAGCAAACGCAGCTGGGAAGAGCATCCATTGCGTATACATTCCAAGGAAAGCAAAGTAAATTGCAATCTACACAGTATTAATACCGCTTTGGAAGTTAGCAAAATCATATAAAAATAACTGGAAAAAAAGAAGAAGAAGAAGAAACTAATACTGCAATTACACTTACCTTTGTCCCAAAATATGAATAAATTTCGTCGATTGGCTGGTTCGTAAGGTTCCACCAGTGCAGCGCCCAACTTTTAAGGAGATTCTTCCTCTTTGGTTCATCTATCAACCAAAAGTCATCTCAGTATCTTACTTTGGAATTAAGGTGAGATCAGTAAGCACACGATTTGGTGATAAGCTAACATACCATGCAAAGGAAAGACTTGTTTTACAAAATGCTCTGATTCCAATTTCTGAACTATATTTTCACCAGCTTTCCAATGGTACTCATTTCCTTCAAATTTCAATGTTATAGTTGACTGGCTCTTGTTCACCTGCAAAGTTCAGTAAGTATGTCGGCTCACTGAGACAAAACCAATGACAACTAATAAAACTGAAGTACAAAGACAAACATTGATGATGGTTGATTGAGATGTAAGAAATACTCAGATTGATAGGATTTAAAAAGAAAATAGAGCGAATTTTTTTTTTTTTAAAAAACAGACCTTTTTGGTGAAATCAATTGCCTCCACATATTAAAATCATACCTGCCTGCCTATTCATAGACACAAAAATTTATGAATTTTTTTTATGGACACTTTTTTTGCAATCTCAATTGCCTCCACATATTAAACTTATATCTGCCTATTTTGTAGAGGGAAAAAATCTATGAATCTAAGCGGTAAGAAAAGATCACGAGAATACGATAAATTGGTATATATACAATGACTCACAATCCCATATATCAAGTGATGGTAGCAATGAAAACGCTCACACCAGCTGAACAATGAACCATCAGGCTGTCTCACAAAAGCTCCAACCTCCTCCCATTCAAATTGTAAATCCATCCCTGAAACATAGTAAGTAAATACATTCTCTCTACTAGAAAATAAAAACTGTACATTTTTTCAAAGAAAAAAGTGAAAGAATATAAGTACTTATAAAAGAAGACAAGCAGAAACATGCCAAATGAGACGAGAAAATAGAAACTACATGATAATTACCAATATGAGTCCTTTTCCTTAACTGTAACTCGGCAGCAGCCCTCCCCAAAGTCTCCAAAGGTGCTGCCAGCTGAAATAAAGGTCGCTAAAATCAGCATCTCAAATTAGAAAGAGATCAACTTAATTTACTTCAGGCCAGCTAGGAGGAGGATACAGTAAAATAATGTAAAAGGAAAGAACGTCCAATTGTGTGAAATTTCTCTACTCGGCAAGAAGCCATAAAATACAAAGTTTTTTTTTTTATTCTTACTCAAGGTTTTCTCTCCATACACTTTGCGATTAGTTTCTTTTTTCTTTTTTTCTTCTTCGTCTCTGTTTCCATCCTTTTGATTCCGATGGTGGTTACGGGTGTTTGACGGTGCATTCTAAGGCAACATTGTTTGAGGTGTCAAGGGACGGTAGGTACGTGCATCTTATAGAGACGGGATGGAAAGTTGTAAAAAATATGAGCTTGGGCCTAGGGACAGTACGATGGTTCTCCAAAGCCTTGGAGGAGTGTTTGAAGGTTTTGGGAAAGGGTTTCTATACTGCCCATCGGGATGGGGATAGGGGTTATATTGCACAACGCTGCACCAACTCCAGGGGAGAATACATGGCGTTGGTGGAGTATTTTTTTTTTTTTTGGGGGGGGTGGGGATGACGCCGAAGTTTCATCTTTATACCAGGGGACAAAGACGGAGTGGGTTGGAGAAAACTTGTGGTGGCGTTGAAGGAAGCTAGAAGTGTTGGAGGTTCCGTGCGGCTGTTACCACTAGTGAAGACGTCGCAAATTTCAAACCTCTGATCGTACAGGGAGGTTCTCCAAGGGAGCGGAGAGATGGAGAGACCTTGAGACGTGAAGTGCGCAGCAACAACAGGTCTGTCGAGGTCAGGTGGAGCCACTTTTATGGGTGGTGCTCAGTTACGGGAAGGGGGTAGTAGAGACATTGTTGGGCTGAAAGAGGAAAACTTGCTACAGATTTTGTTTGATATGGAGATTCAGCTGGGAGAGCTGACTGATAAGGTGTGTTGGTTAAAATGGTGCGTCAAACTAAAAGGAGAGGTGGGCTTGGGCTTGGGCTTGGGCCAAGGTCGGGGAGTGTTTGTTGAAGAACCAAGAGACAGGGCTTCTACCCAGCCCAATGAGCCCATTGGTAACGCAATGCAGAAGGGAGAGGGAAAGATTCAGGGCCAGGAAGATGGGCTTCAACCCAAGGGGAGGGGTTTGGCCCAAAATAAACTAGGCCCTGTATGGAGGACCCAGGCGGAATCTGGCCCATCAGTGGGTGGGGCCGTGCCACTGTTCCTGGCAAGGACTCTAGCAACCTTGCAGGAGGTTGTCGTTCCTCCGGTGGAGGCTACGACTCTGGCAGTAACTTCAATAGTGCATTGCGCCTTCAGAAGGTGCAATAATGACGTCGTATTTGCCCCAAATGCATCGGAACCTACACAAAAAGGTGCAATAGTGGTCGCCGGCACATCTACGACGTCAAAATAAAGGATTAACTCACTGGGGATTGAGAACCCACTCGTTAGGGCCATTCCCACGTGTGGACTGTTTCAGGATACAACTATGGTAGCTGCACAGACCTCTTCATTGGTCACTAGCAACCCCCCAGGCATAACTCAGGTAGTGGTTGGAGAAGTATTTGCTGGGCAGAAGCAGACAACAGTTGATGGAGAACTCTTGGCTGGGCAGACGTAGACGCAGTTAGCACAGTTGGCACCTGGAGAAGTCTTTGTTCTAAACAGTGGTGTCCTAGCACCATTAACTTTAATGGAATTTGGAGAAGCGGGCCTTGACAAGAAAAAATAGGAGCTTCCTTGAAGGGGCTAGAAGGGGTGGATATGCAATTGGTTATCTGTGAAGGGGAGTGCATCGATGGGGGAGATGCTGAACCTATACGCATGCTCCCTCCTAGTCCCAACTCAGAGCGGTTTATTTCGGATTGAGTGTTCAAAAAGTGGAGGAGATGCAAGCCTGCGTTGGGGTGTCTTGTATAGGCTTTGAAGAGCAGTTCAGGGTTCTTCTTGTGGCCATTGAAGATGGTCGATCGAAGTCCACCACAAAGAGAGATAGGGAACTTAAAAGGCTTAAATGCTCTATATATTATGAAGTGAAGGAGGAGAGTGGCGGAAGGGATAGAATGAAAAGGAGGGGTGTTACCATTGTCGATGAAACCTAAGATCGTCTCTTGGAATGTGCGGGGGCTTAATGATCGTAATAAGTACCTTCGCATAAAATTTTTATTGTGAATATGGAAGGCTAATGTGGTGTGTTTTCAAGATACAAAATTGAGAATTGTTGATAGAAGACTTATTTGCAGCTTGTGGGGGTGTTCGTATGTGGGTTGGTCTTACTTGGCTTCGGTAGGAGCGTCTGGTGGTGTCCTCTTAATGTGGGATAAAAGAGTGGTGGAGGCGGTTGGGACTTTTTCGGTAACTTGCTCATGGAGCCGACCTGTTGGTGGCCGAAGCTCGATGATTTGCCTTTTGAATCTATTGATATGCAGAGTGCGAGCTGGTTGGAAAGACCTTTTGAAGAAGATGAGGTGCATAAGGTCATTAGCAGTATGGCTAAAGACAAAGCGCCTGGGGTGGATGGGTTTTCAATGGGGTTCTTCCAACATTGTTGGGAGATTGTGAAATGTGATGTTATGCAGGTCTTTCTTGAATTCCATGCCTTCCAAAAGTTTGAGAAGTGCCTCAATGCGACATTCATAGCCCTCATACCGAAGAAACATGGGGCGATGGAAGTCGAGGATTTCCGCCCTATAAGCCTAGTGAGTGGGGTTTATAAAATTATTTCAAAGGTTCTTGCTAATCGGTTAAGTTTTGTAATGGAGCAAATTATTTCAAAACCTCAAAATGACTTTGTTCGAGGGAGACAGATACTTGATTCAGTTCTTATTGCCAATGAGTGCTTGGGTCATAGGTTGAAGGAGGGCACACCAGGCATTCTATGCAAGCTTGATATGGAGAAAGCATATGATCATGTAAATTGGGATTTCCTCCTTTACTTACTTGGGAGGTATGACTTTGGTGATAGGTGGATTTCATGGATTCGACATTGTATAACTACTGCTCGCTTCTCAGTGTTAGTTAATGGTACCCATGTGGGTTTCTTTAACAGTTCTCGCGGATTGCGGCAAGGGGACTCATTGTCTCCATTTCTTTTCGTTATTGTTATGGAAGCATTTGGCCGGATGGTGAAGGTAGCTGTTGAGGGTGGTTGTTTAGCTTGATTTTCGGTGGGTAATGATACTAATGGCTCTATCATGATCTCACATCTTTTATTTGCAGATGATACACTTCTCTTCTGTGAAGCGGAGTTGGGCCAAATTCAAGCTCTACGAGCACTCTTGTTGTGCTTCGAAGCCGTGTCGGGGCTTAAGGTAATTGGTAAATCTGAGATGGTGGCGGTGGGTGTGGTGCCTCGATCAGTAGTCTAGCAGATCTCTTGGGGTGTAAAATGTCTTCTCTGCCTATGAAATATTTGGGCCTCCCTTTGGGGGCGACTTTCAAAGTTAGAGCTATTTGGGAATGGGTTATTGAGAAAGTGGAGAAAAGGTTGGTTGGGTGGAAAATGGTTGTATCTATCGGGGGAGGGGCTCACACTGATCACAAGCACTTTATCTAATCTCCCGACCTATTTCTTATCTCTATTTCTGCTGCCTGCAGGGGTGGCGAATAGGATTGAGAAGTTATTTCAGGCTTTCCTGTGGGGTGGTCTGGGGGAGGAAAACAAATTTCATCTTGTTAATTGGAATAAAATTTGCTCCCCAATCTCGAGTGGAGGATTGGGTGTGCGCAATTTTAGGACCTTCAATAAAGCATTATTGGGGAAATGGCTATGGACATATCACTTGGAGGGGGAGTCATTGTGGAAGGAAGTTGTTAACTCTAGACACAAAAGTGCTTGGGGTGGTTGGTGTACTAATGTAGTGAGAGGGGGGGGGGGGGGGGGGGGTTATGGTGTGGGTTTGTGGAGATATATTGGGGGGGGGGGGGGGGGGGGGGTTGGCAGTGTTTTGAAAACAATATCCGTTTCGTGGTTGGACAGGGCACTAGAATCGGGTTTTGGCAAGATGTTTGGTGTGGAGAGTGCTCTTTGGAGAGGGCCTTCCCAGCTCTCTATAGTATTGCGGCTAATAGGAAGGCTTTAGTGGCGGATTTGTTTGTGTTTGCCCATGGCTCTCATAAGTGGAATATCCTATTCACTCGGGATAACCATGATTGGGAACTGTCTACCGTTTCAGAAATTTTCAGCTTGATATACTCCTCAGGAAGTATAACGGCACAGGGTGATAGGATACAATGGAGGTCCAGTGGCAGCAAGAAGTTCACAGTTAAGGCATATTATAAAATATTGGTTTCACAAGATAATGTATCTTTCCCGTGGAAAAGCATTTGGAGGTCTCGTGTACCTTCCAAAGTGGCTTTCTTTGTGTGGACTGCTGCCCTTAGGAATATTCTAACCACGGACAACTTAAGGAAGAGGGGTCTCATTGTGATGGATTGGTGTTATTTGTGCAAAAAACATGGAGAATCAATGGACCATCTATTATTGCATTGTGAGGTGACAAGAGAGCTATGGAATGAGATATTTAGTAGAGTGGATGTTGCTTGGGTTCCTGCTTGCTTGCTGGAAGGGTATCCAAGGGTGTCCCTGGGTGGCAACAGCATGGAAGATGATCCCGTTGTGCATTATGTGGTGTATTTGAATGGAAAGGAATGTGCGGTGCTTTGAAGATAGGGAGCAAACAATGGCAGAGCTTCAAAAAAATTTTCTACATACTTTACTCCTATGGTTTTCAGCCATTGTCCTTAATGGAAACAATGTGCATGATTTCTTATCTCTAATTTAGCGTTTTTAGAATGTATTTAGACGTTTTCTTCTGTATACTCCCTGTGTACATGGGTTATACCTATTTTCATTCATATCAATGAAACTTTCTTTTTACTTATTAAAAAAAAAAAAAAAAAACGAAGCCATAAATGCCTAAAGTAAAGACTCCAAACAACATTTATCTGCTTCCCTCTCTTAGGTTAAAGAAATATGTGGAAGATTCTTTTCATCAACGCCACTGCAAGTAACGCTTAACTATTACGTCAGCAAGACACGAACGTGTAAATGAGTAGATCCAAATAATTTTTCTTCCTAATTAGCCACACCCACGAACCAAAGACTGAAAATTCTTCAAAAAGTTGACGCAATGTAAAGGCATGAGTCGGCACATGGCATAAGAAAGATGAATTAAAAAGAGTGAATCGACTTGACGAGGAATATAATTGTAGGGGGGCTATGAAGACAAATGAAAACCAAACCTTGATAAACTCATCAGCAATGCCTTGGACTCTCTCAACAATCAAACCCGCTTTCCTGAACTCATCAACAAGAACCCCCACGCAATCACAATCCTCGTTTTCTTCGTTTGCACTCCTCTTCGGAACCACAACCCCGATCTCAAAAGCAGTTTGTTCCTCCTCGTGCCCGTTCATCTCAAATGCCAGTCACCTACTTCACCCTCGAACCACAAAAAAATTTAAAAGAAAAAAACAAGAAAACAAACAACAAGTCTTCTTCTACAACAAATAGTTCAAAGGGTCTCCGATTATGGTAACCAATGGTGCTTAAATCGAGTAAAGATGTAATCTTTCTCGTCGAATTAAATCAACTTACCAAAAGGGCTCAGATCTTCTGGGATCAAATGTAGATTTAACCAACCAATGACATGGTGTTTCAGACGAAAAAACTCATGGGTGGGTCTCTGTGTTTAGGATCCAAAAGTTCGGAGCAACCTAACGGACGAATTTTTGACGATACGGCTATTTAGGTTATTGACAAGATAACTGCAGTTACTGATACAGAGAGCGAGATAGAGAAAACAGGTGTCTGAGTAATCGAGAATGAGGGAAGAGCTGTTGCGAGGAAGAGACGAAAAGGGAGACAAGGGAAGGAAGCGTGCGCGTGGGTTATGGGTTTGGCGGTTTGTTTTGCATTTTCGAAAGGTACAATGATCGTTTGAATGGAGTCACTGGATACGACTGCCTAGGCATCATCGGTATCCGTACAAAATCAAAATGGCAAATTGACTCTCTATATATTATTCCATTCCCCCTTCTACTTCTATGTAATTTGCAAGATTTCGGGTAAAAGTTGAGCAATCAATCAATGCATTCAACACAGAGAGGGAATTATGCGGTGAGTGATAAACACCGTTAATTTCTTTTCTTTGGCATCGGGTTCTTTGTGCCAAGAGTCCAGCCATTAAATTCGAAGCATGGCGTTGAAGTGGAATAAAGGAATTAATAGCCATGATACAAGGACCCCGTTAGTACTAAAGCACAACATGGTTGGCACACATGGCGTATGGTGATTGGATGCACTGATGCGGCTTTCTTGAGCTTGATCCTATATCACGGACTTGGGCTCGAATGTGAGACCGGTGGAACTCTAGGGCAGTCAGTCAGTCTCCTTCAGCCGTCAAGATTGGTTTTCCAATTAATAATGGTCTTTGGAGTTTTGGTGAAATGAGGATAAGATATTCTTATCGGTGTACTCATCACATCAAACAATATTGCACGCACTATTAGCGTTATGAGTAGTAGTGTATATTATCCACGTATCAATGTCTTTTGCATGGATTCCCTTCTCTTTTTTTTTTGACAAGGATTTGTGTCTACGTGGGCCCATGGGCAAGGTCGGTAAGGTCGGTAATGTGGAAGTTATGACCAGCCAGCCTAGGTCGATAGCTATAAGATACCAACTAGTATGCATGTGACGTCCTTACCTAGCCATTAATGAATGAGAAATGATATTTGCATTATTTGAATGTGCAGTTTCCGTGAAATTTTTTAAAAGGTAGATAAATCTGAAATCTATATAAATAAATTATTTTTTTAATAGTAAATTTTATTTTTTCCAATGAAATATATAGAGACTGCACATTCGAAGATTGTATATAATATTACTCTTAATTTATTTCGGTATTTGAGATTGTTTTTTTTCATTTCTTGTTTTATGATCAAAATATGTGTTTTGATCCAAATAGGAGAGTTCTACATGGGAGGAGGATTGGTGCACTAATGAATTGCCATCCTCTAGAATTATTGGTGCACTAATATTATAATAATATTTTATTCAATTCATATAAAATTCTCTCATCTCTAAATCCAAACGGGATGAATGCAAAAATATGCATATACTTGCAATCATGAAACTTGATAGATATTATACCAAATTATTCTTAGCAATGGACTTTAAAATGTTGTAAAGTGGCATGATTTCGAGCACCGATAAAGATATATAACTTCATCACGTTAAAAATGGAGATACAAGAGTAAATTAAGGTTGGCCAGATGGGGCTCTCGGTTGAAGATGATTTCAACCCTACGATTCCTACCTTCTAACGACACAAAAAAAGAATTTTTTAAAGAGCCCTAAAACTCAGGCGAATAACAACTCATCCATAAAGAGCAAAACACGAGGAAAATTACAGCAAAAAAAAAAAAAAACACTTGCTTACCATATAAATTGATGTGACTGGGAACGAGGAACTAAGAGATGCTGACTAGAGAGCTTAACAGAAGAGCGAAGAAGTGCTACGGGAGAGGCTGTGGTTTGTGGGGGAGAATGATGCTAAGTAAAGAAGAGGAGTGATAGATCTTAGCAGAATCTGATTCAATTCCCAGCACTCCAACAAAAGACTAGGAATTATGCTTTTGCTCGACATATATTTTGGTTCCAAAGTTTATAATGCTAAAAGATCACTTGCCTTAATTAATTGGACTTACATGAAGTAAAATAACAATCTAATCAAAATTGCTCAAAACCCCCCCTGAAGATCCAGAATATTTTTGCATCATCATAGCTAAATAAGCATTCATTTTAAATAAACATAAAATGATCTTGTGAATCTTGTATAATTTAATTCAGATTGTAAAGTTCGATTTTTTACGAATATAACAATTCTCTTGTTAAATTGCAATTTTTTGTCATTAGTTCACATGCTCACCAGAAAAACAAAATGAACATACACCACGATTTCCAAGTTCAAAAAAGAGTTGAATTTAAAACATTGGTCTTCAGCTTCGTATCGTACACCTTTTTCTACTCAAGTTCTAAAAAAAATAAGGCGACTTTACATTCCACCCCTAAATTATGGTGGGAGGAAATGCCACTTTGCTTAAAATTAAAGTGAGCTTTGGCTTCTTACCATGCTCATCAAGATTTCCAAAACAATGCCAAAGTAGTTGTCTGGTACCGCACAGTAGGAGGTGAGTCTAACCAAGTCTTTTTTCTGAGCGACTTCCGTTCAGAGCTCAACCAAGACATCCAGCTAGATGTCCTTCTATTTGCAGGTACTTCATACTTGACATCCTTCAGAAAGTGCCGCCAGCATCTATTACTTGGAGTGTTGTATGCGCAGCAGCTTGGATTCTTTTTTCTGTACTTCATCTTTTGATATACCAACTGCAAAAGAAAAGGAATGCAGTTACAATATGCCCCCCCAAGAAGAGCCATTTTCTGAGTTTCTTCTTTCATAGTGCATGTTCAGTTAGGCAAAAGTTGTAACATGACATGCTCTGAGAAAAACAATATACACACACCACACAAGCTATTGGAGATCCAAAAAATTCATCATTAAGGAGACCAGACTAAGTACTGTATATAATTGAACATTTTTATATGATTTTTTTATATCGTATATTATACTATATATCTAATACTAGAAAACATTATTAACAAAATCAAGAGACGAAACTTATTATCAATATATTTATGAATTTAAGAATACATGTGTACATTTACAAAAATAAAAAATAAATTGCAAATTACAAATTAGAGCCTTCCTTCTTTAACCAAAAAAAGTGTTAAAGATAACTCAAGGTATTATATTGGTTTTTCCTTCTAGAATTTTTTGGACCAAAATTTTAATTATTAAGAAAAATCATTTCTTATAAGATTTGGGGTTATATGTTAAATTTTAAAAGAAGCCTGAATGATCATTATGATTTGTGTTATTAAGGGGGTTATTTTACTAATAACAAAGTTTGGGGGAGATATTTTTTTTAAACTCCTTTAAATTATAATATAAAATATTCTCTTGCTCCTTGCCGGGGTCGGGGTGAGGGTGGGGGGGGGGGGGGGGGGGGATTCAATCGCCATACACAGGGAGTCTTAAACTTATGCATTTTTACGGTATCTAGAATGTGTTGTAACTGTAAGATATTGTCATACCTTAGGCCAGCTGCTGTTGGAAGGCGACACTATTGATAGGGTCTCTGGGTGCCATGTCCTCAACAACTGATCTAATAGATCTTCAAAGCCCGTTGATGGTTTGACAATTTCAAGCTTGATATCGCAAACTGGAGGAAGCAAGATTTCTCTCAATTCTTCATGAATAATGATATTCTGAATTGACAGTGGCAATCAGGAAATTTTTTGTCAGATTTAGTGAGTAAATAAATAATCATAATTTTCCAGAAGTTAAAAGGAAAAAAACCTTTTTGCAGCGGACAACCAATTTTAATCCATTGGAGTGCTTGAGCTTTTTAAGAAATTGTCTCAACCTATCAAACCATAAAGCATCACTAATTCCAAGCTGGAATTCAAGGCTAGCTCGCTGTACTCCTACTCGTTCAAAAGATAGTTTGGCTTGCTTTAGGCACAAAGGATTTGTGAAGGAGAAGGGCATCTTATTACCCTTATATTCAAAAGAAGAAAGATTTGGAGTGTCTAGGTCAGTCCCCATCAGATTTGTGCATCCTCTCAAGACAAGTTGTTTAAGCTGTGTACTAGAAATCGTTATATTCTTCAATTGATTGCATTTGCTTAGCTCCAATTTTTCAAGTACAGGAAAACTAGCAAACCGATCTTGAAAAACTTCGTCTGTCATGTTGGCATCCTCCAATGTCAATCTTTTTAAAGATGCACAAGCAACCAAGTCAATTTCACAGTGTGTGGATTTACTCCCGCAATACCAAAATGTTAGAAGATTTGGAGCAGTAATTTCAACCTTTTCCGTTCCATGGAAATGGTGCATCTCAAACCTATCAAGTTTTAGAAGACCCGAAACCTGCAGATCTTTCAAACCTGTGCAGTGTATGAATCTCAAATCCTCAACCAAAGGGCAGCCAGAGATCAAATTCCTGATTGTCTGTTGATCAATGACGGCTTGTCGCATATAAAGTTTTTGCAGATATGGAAGCTTTAAATAACCGCAAGATTTCAACTTACACCCATATAACCTTAATCCAGTTAATGTCTTTGCAGCAAAAACAGACCGGGGCAAAGTGTAATGTATGTTTTTCTTGACGACAAAGTGGAGATCTAGCTCTTTCAGGTGGTTTTCGACTGCCAAATTAATCCACCGATCCATATGAAGGGCCAGTTCTAAATCATAAGAGGTAATACGTAGAACCAATTTACGTATACTTAGTTTTTGCTCAAGGTGTCTCTTCAGAGAATTGTCTACGAAGTCCTTAAAGTTCTCTTTCCTCAAATCCAGATTTCCCTCTTCTTGAATCTTCTGTTGGTCAAATTTCAAAATGGAGAATGAAGTCCATAGCTCTCTCCACCTTTTGGACAAGATACTGGTTCGAGCTGCATCTTTTGTATTACGAAGGAGAGAGAGGATGTAATGGATGATGTGATCAGGCAACTGGGTGATCAGATTCATGGGTTCAACTCTTTGGTGCAGGTTGTTTAAATCTTTTCCACCATGCTTCCTTTTTGGGCCAACACTACCATCAACATTGTTGAAGCTAGTTCTCTTTCGCTTTCTTTGTACACTAGGTGCTTGTGAGACCACATTTATGTTGGTACTCTGATTGACAGCGATGGTTTCTTTTTTCTCTTTCCCAGTAGATAGATTCTTCCTCATACTTTTCTGGACTCCAAGATCTTTCTTATCCACTTCCAGAACGTGCTTGCAACAGTCATATGCTAAATTAGAAAAAAACAAAAACAAAACTTGTTACCTCCTAGTGAAAATAACATTCATGAAAAAGAAAAAAAAAAAAGACAAATCAATTTCCATTAAAAAAATCCCCAATCTTTTTTAAAGAGAGGATTCCGTCTAAACAAACTAATATGATCACAACCCTAAACCTTGCAATTCACACATTCACAATTATCACAGTAACATGGTTAGCCAATCACATAAAATAGAACTTATATAGAAAATCTTACTCAAGTTGCTACTCGGAACTTGGTTTCAGAAACAGATATTTGTATATCACTTTAGTTCCTAACCGTAATTAATGATAAATCTCAAATATTGACCCACTTGCCCAAATATTTCAAAGCAAATTTAAATACGTTATACTTTTACATGCTTCCGGCCCCTTAAATCAGATACAAAGCACTGGAAAAAGGCCAACCGTATTCAGTAGCACCGCCCCCAAAGGCCGGACTCAGCCCAGTCACCTTAATTTAATCTGATGCACCACCCGGCTACCCACCTAAGGGCGCGGACACAGCCCCGTATCCGCTCAGAGCGGACGGATTTTCACAACCGTATTCATCCGTTCCACCCGCCGCAAATAACATCCCAGATTTAAGATCACTCCGCCTCAAAATAAAACCAAGAATCGAACCCGGGAGAAAAAAATAGAAACCAAAACCAATAACAGGGTCTTCCTATTCTACTCGAAATAAATCTGAGGTACTGACCTTTCGAGATTTATAAAGACGGGAGTATTCGCATGAATATCCGCAACAAGGCGTTCCTTTTCCACTCTAAATGAATCTGGAAGTGAGAGACCGAGAGAGTTCAAGAATTATAAAACGGAGGAAGTAACCGGAAAGTATAAACAGGAGAAGAATGTACCTATCGAAGCCGTGGTGCGCAAGTATTCGGAAAAAGAAACCCTATCCGGCCAGAAATATTGGCCAGAAATAGGGAAATATTGGCGTAGAAAGAAATCTTGTAAAATTAATTTTATAAAATGGTATTAATAAATTATAAAATTTATTTTATTGTAAGCGAATTCGGCACCTCACTTTAATGATATCAATTTGTAAATGTATTATTTATATTTTTAAGATCATTTTATAGAAATAACATCTCTTGTAAAAAAAATATAAAGTAAATTTGGTTTAGCAACTCTTGCTATGAGCGAGTTAGGTGTTGTTTGAATAATAAGTTGAAATGAAATGAGTTGAGATGAAAGTTAAAAGTTAAATAAAGTATTATTAAAATATTATTTTTTAATATTATTATTGTTTGAGATTTAAAAAATTTTTGAATTATTTATTATATTTTGTGTGGTAATTTAAAAAAATTGTAATGATGAAGATTAATGTAATTTTTTGTTAAATATTATAAGGTGATGAGAATTATTTAAAAATAATATTTAAATAATAAGATTTGATCTTTAGGATTTAAATTTTAAATTTTAAATTAAATTATGTCATGTAATGACTTTATTAGATATATTATTTGACTTATAAATAAATTAATCCCTTTAATTTTTCATTAAGAAGTCCAATTAAAGAAAAACTATTACAGTCTAAAACGAACTTTTGTTGTCATTATCATTCGACCACATGTATTCACTATTTAACTTCACAATTCTCGTGTAAAATTAATCACAAGAATAATTTCTATGAAAAGATAAAATAACATAGTTGGCCCAGTTCATCAAGTCACCATTAAGGACAAGAGGAGAAACAAGAAAGAGACAATAAAGAACATGAGAGCATACAAATGTCAAATGGATCAGAGGAAAAATAGGAAGATAAGGGAAGCTGACACACGCAAAGGAGTCAAGTCTCATCACTACAAACTGGTACACACAACAAGGATATATATAAAAGGAAAAAACTATTTTACCGCCTCAAGGTTACCACTCTAGCTGATCGCTTGGGAAATTTTTTTATTTTTACTTAATGATTAAGAAAGTAATTTTAAGTGTATTGGTATTTTTTTAATATTTAAATATATTTAAAAATATGAATAGAAAAATGAGAAAAAAAATTACAAAACCCACGATCGATAACAATGAGCGGTGCTACTCAGGTGGCAGAGTAGCACCGCTCTATATAAAAAGCCTTCAGCCAGGTGACAAAAGGACGCTCTCGACTTCGACTTCTTCCTCTTCTTCTTCAACCCCATAAAGGAGCGTTGTAAATGAATTTTCTTCTCCAACAAATAGATCTCCATCTTTCTTTGTACAGTAATATATGAGGGACCACGAGTGATTGTAAACAAATACATTATAGTGAAAACTATCCTCCTCAAACCCTTGTAGACATAGGCCTAGTACCGAACAACATAAATATTTGTGTTCATCTCTTTTTAATTCATTTGCACTTATGTTCTATCCACTGCCATGGACGTACTTATTGTCACTGTACAGTCGCACCATAACACTGTCTGAGGTTTCAAACAATATCGATCAAGGCCTAATCGACTCAGGGGCTGGAAACGACTTTTTCTCTCCTTCCGGCATGTTGTGGGATTTTTTTAACACCAACAATTTTGTACTGAGAATCATTAAAAAAATAGTTGCAAGGAAAAAAAAACAATTTCAAATTGGTCTGGAGAGCTATTCATCTCCGAAAAAAATCAATTCAAATATCACTAAAATATAAATACTTTTTAATTTTAAATATTTAAATTTTTATCTAATCATTACATAATTATTATCATTTACAATTTTTCTGCAAACTTCGTAACAAAACATAAAAAATCATACAACTTTTTTAAATTCGACCCCTTAATTTTTGGCCCAATTCCGCAACCTGAACTCAAAGAAAACCTTTTTTCGTTAAAACGATGGAAAGTAGGCATGCATAATGCATCCTGGTCCAGATTGCCTCTGTTGCTGTTGCTCGCTTGAACACCATATTCACTTTAGAGGATAATGTTAAGAATATCACGTGTCAGAGACTCAGAAGATATTTTAAGATTAGGAATGAATCAGCGACTAAAAAATGCTGCCAAAAGCAATCTGTCACACGCCGAAGGATTTAGGGTTCAGAAAGGGGGAATAATGAAGGAGGTTGCGAGGAAGTTAAGAGATGAAATTATACGACTTCGACGTAGTAAGGAGATGTGTTTGGAGTTTGGGCTGTCACCAGCTTGGTTTGGGTTAATAAGTAGTGGTCCAGTTTGTAGTAGCAAGTCCAATGGGCTGGAGGCCCAATAGCTTATTTTAATTATGCTTTCTATTTACAGTATTCTGTTAAGAGGGTGAATGTTCTAGAATAGAATCTATTCTGTTATTCCATGTGTCAGACCCGAGGGCCAACGTACTGTGCTGAAGGTTTATGCTCTTTTCTCTCTCTAACTTTCTGGAGGACCGGAGGTACTCCCTCTAAGGAGCGCACTATTACAGTCATCTTTACATAGAAAATTCATAAAAATACATCACATATTTGAGAGTGTAACACAATCACATATTCTCCTGTGTTAGACCGAACTAGGCATATTCAAAATTTAGTCAATATTTGCCTAGTTTGTTTAAAGAGAAATGATTTGTACAAATTTCAAATAGACAAATCCCATACAAACCCTTGTAAAAAAGTAGACTCACCTTAAAAAATATAAAAAAAATTATTCTTTATTAGTGGGACTCATTGTTTTACAAAAGGCTTATATAAGACTTGTCTATTTGGGACTTGTATCTAGCATTACTCTTACTTATAATACATCCCAGTGTTTTGAATTTTGTACCGTACCGGCCGGTATGGTCGAAATTTTTCGTTTTGGCCGTCTGGCCGGTACAGGTATTATATCTGTTCCGTACCGGCCAAAAGTACCGGCCATACCGAACTAAATTTCGGCCTGTACCGGCCTATATTTCGGTCGTTACCGGCCGATATTTCGGCCTGTGTGTTTTTTTTTTTTCAAACTACAAACTTATTTTTTAATCCACTAGACTATTTATAATTTATATATATATGTATTTATATATAATTTATTTATATATAAACTATTATTTTGGAATATAAATTATATATATATTTATATATCGACTATCCCGAAACATTATCCTGAAACGCTATCCCGAAACGGTATCGATATCGAAATATTTCGTTCCAGTGTCTTGACCGGTACGACGTCCGGTACGGTATTCAAAACATTGATACATCCACATCAAGCTAGCCATATCTACAGTAATTTTAATTTTCACATTCTTGACTAACTAAATGTAGCCAGCGCAAATATCTAGTCAAATCAATTTTTTACATTAAAATATTATTTATGAGAGAAGCCATCTTATTTGGCGCGCACAACCTTCTTAACTATACTTGTTGAAGATGAACTTAGACTAATGAATCCGGATGTAATATTTTGTGCCAGGAAAATATTGGGGTTATGGAGAGGATGAAAAGAACAATGTTGGGTTTGTAAGTTTGCACGAAAAAAAAAAAAAAAAAAAAACCTTTGTGAGGGAAAGACCGTTAAAAAATTGAATCAATTTGAATAATATACACGTTAGAAAATTAATGTATACTTTTTAATAACAAATGAATATTTCAATTACATTAGAATTAAAATAAATAAAAATATCAAAATCAATATTTTAATAGAATAATGATAGATTTAAAAAGTTTTTTATTTGATGTTATTGAAAAGTGGCTAGTTAAATTAAAAAAAATAAATTTTCTAATCAAATTTTGACTAAAGAATGAGTAGGTTACTACTAATACTCTTAGTCATTAATTATATAGAACATCTTCAAACCATACTTGGTGTGAATCTACATTTTACACCGTCCAATAAACAATGGACATGTAGAAAATTCACGATAGTGATCATAGGGGCTAGTTGAGGAAACATTTCCCCTATTCTTTCTCTATCTCTCTTCGGTCTCTTCTCTCGAGTTCTATCTATCTCTCATCTCAAATGATCCCATTTCTTCGTCATCCATTTTGCGGTCGCGAAGCCATCTCTCTCGGTAGACCCAGTCGCTCTCTCTCTCTCTCTTCTCAAC
The DNA here is from genome assembly GCA_022457165.1 of Juglans mandshurica. Taxonomy (NCBI): domain Eukaryota; kingdom Viridiplantae; phylum Streptophyta; class Magnoliopsida; order Fagales; family Juglandaceae; genus Juglans; species Juglans mandshurica. The sequence continues at coordinate 7,874,947 of CM039619.1, read as the reverse complement.
CCAGTTTGTTGGAAACTTCTGATTTCATCGAGACTACGAAATATTTTTCCATGAGAAATTTCATTAACAACGGTTCAATAAGGACCAAATAAAACGCGCAATGATACACCTAAACTACTTTTTTATTATGAGTAATACTATAGAGAAGTTAGTGTAGCGGTGCACACTTTGCACTTATTACATAGTTGCTTCTAGTTCTCTACTTTTTTTTTTAGACTTAAAAGATGTGTGGTCTACATGATGCCACATCATGTACAAAATGGTTACTCTCAATAGTGACTTCTATCTATATTTATTATTTTATTATTAAATTTAACATGCACAGCCGATATTTGAGCAAAAGTTAGATTGGCAAAATCCAAAAGCAAATTAAAACCCATTGAACAATAATTCTTACGCTAAAAATTAAGAAGTATCACCGACTCCTATAATATGGTTTAACAAACAATCAAAATAAATATCCATGGTAACTTAACTAAGACCACATAAGGTCTAAATTCAACCAACAAATTCACCCATTTGTCCTCTAAAATACACACAATCAACTACTTACATAGCAATAAATACACCAACAGAAGGGAGAGAGAGGGAGAGCACCTGAGGGGTGAGAAAAAGAGTTTTGGGCTTGAGAGAGAGAACCGCGTGCGGTGGCTGTAGAGTGAGAGAAAGTACTTCGAGTAATGCTAGAGATAAACCATTATAGCAGTGCAAACTTTGCACTCACTGCGTGGCTGCTTCTAATTGATTGTTCACAACACTCACGTGGGGAGATGTGTGGTTTAGATGATATCATATCATGTATGCAAAATGGATGCTCCCAATAGTGACTTCTATCTATATATATATATTTTTATTGAGAGGCAGTCTGAGTTGGATGCGATATGAATTTTGGGTGCGGTTTGGAGAGTTAAAAAGTTAAATAAAATATTATTTTTATTTTGAAATTTTAAAAAATTGAATTATTTATTATATTTTGTGTAAAAAAATTTTAAAAAAATTATAATAACAAAATGAGATGAGATGAAATACTTTTTGTACCCAATCAGAACTAATTTGATAACTCCAAATGAGATAGAGTCACGTCAGTATTCTAACGTTGAGATAGAGTCATGTCAGTATTGTAACGAAACCAAATTACAATGCACATGGATATAGTGGAGATAAATATTTATTCAGCCTCTGTCAAGTCCATCACTCTCAAGCTCTCTCTCCCCTCTCAATCTCTCACTCCCCGGGTCCCCTGCCCCAGTGCTAGGGGCGGGAAAAAAACCCCATCCGCCCAGTCCTGTCTAGGTTAATATATTGTGTTTAAAAAACAATTTTAGTCGGATTGTCTTGACCTTCTAGGCCAACATTTATATAGGATGTCAAGCCAATACAATAGTTATCCTTAAGTAATGTGAGACTAAGTCTAAGAAGCCAAGGCAATCCAATGACTTGAACACAATTTTAAGTCTTTAATAAATTGTATATATCTATATACAATATATTTATTTATATATATAAATAAATAAAAATTTATATATGTAGAGTGGGGTGGGGGAAAAATCCCAACCTCCCACTCCGTACCATGCAGGTATTACCTCTACTTAAAAGGAGAGAGAGAGCTTCAGAGCGACTGAGGGGGTAGAGAGAGGCTTTATTTGTTGTATTTATGTCCATTGTAATAATATTAAAAAGTTGACGTTGCTCTCTCTCATTGGATGACGTAAAACTGATATTATCGCTGCATCCAGTTCTATGATTATCTCTTTTTGATTTTCTAGAAAGAGTAATGTTATATACAGTCGTGGAATGCGTAAATATCGTACAGTCGCTTTGAATAAAAGTGGAGTCCACTATAAAAAAATTAATTTCTTTTCATATGGATTCCATATTTATCAATTTTTTTAAAACGACTACACACTCACGACTGCAAGTATCATTTCTTCTCAGAAATTAATAAATTATACCCGTCGCGCGTTTACTGAATGGTGTAAATCGGTACTTCTCACCGCGTCCGGCTCCTAGTTATTTTTTCTCTCTGGCTCTCCCAAGATCAGCCGGCTCCTAAACCAATGCCAAGAAGTGCACGCTCCACAAATCGCAAAAGCACGTAATGCTTTTTGCCGCGGACACACCGTGAACCGACCCTGTCAAGGCTCCTCAATCTCGAAGGATCCGACAAAACCCGCGAACAAACCACGATACCATTCCTAGGTTTTTCCACCGCCACCCTTCTTATTGTCACCCTTCTGTCTCTATTCCCCTCACATTTTCAAGTGCCGTTGTCTTCAAGAAACATCTCAACGTAAAGGACAGAGACAAGGATATCGAAGTCCCTTTAACCTCTCCGATCACTTCACACTAATTCCACATTCAACGAAAGCTGTTGCAAGGACGAAGATTGAACTGATCACATATTTATTTCTCAAATGTCTTTGGTTTTAACTCGAATCTTATATATAGCCCACACCGTTAGCACCCACATTGGCATCGTAGTATCTCTGCCACCTTTTTGGAAAGTACCCATATAGCGAGGGGTTGGATTTTTATTGGCCTCTTTGGACTGATCTCGGTCCTGGTGATTTAGATACTATATACGCGTGTTTGATTCTAAATCATTGCCACTGGGAGAAGTTTTCAAATGTAATGGGTGTTACCGGATTTGTGAAATTATGATACCCAGAGGCCGGATTTGATTGGAAATTCGAGGTAAAGATGCAATCAAAGTTGATGGCATTGGAGGAATGCAAGGACCCTGCCAGTTCAGTGAGTACAAATCAATCTAGGGCTCTGCCTTTGAGAGCCCTCCAATTTTTCTTGATATTTTTGGTTCTGGGTCTTGGGGTTTCTATTGTTAGCTTGTATATGATTCGATATTTCAAAGTTCAGATTGTTGCTCCGGTTGCTGAGTCCACTCTCAAGGCTTGCTTTGAAGGGCTAACCAATATAGAGAGCTGGATCAGACCTCCATCAAATCTGTTGCACACCATGAATGACACTGAACTGTTGTGGCGGGCTTCATCTGTTCCTCGGATAAAGACTTATCCATTCAAGAGAGTTCCCAAGATTGCCTTCATGTTCTTGACAAAGGGGCAATTGCCAATGGCACCTCTTTGGGAGCGGTTCTTTAAGGGGAATGAGGATCTTTACTCGATCTATGTTCATTCATTGCCATCTTACAATGCCAGTTTTACACCATCCGTTTTTTACAGGAGACAAATCCCAAGCCAGGTATCATAACCTTTCATCTTTTAATACATATCGGGTGCAATGAGTTTCTACATTTCTTTCATAAAAAAAGCATTTTATTTAATTGCCATCAAAATTATTCTTCTCCGGAACATGCGTTGAAAACTCTCTATACGGTTCTTAAGCATCCTCATAATTTTTGAATTGAAATGGATCTGATGCTGATGAAAAATAATCCTTTGAGATGTATAGGGAGCCTTCAGCTATAGAATTTTGGGACGAAGGAAAGCATGTAATTGGTTGCAATTGCGTTGTTTCTGCATGAATGCTAGAGACTTCCATCTTTATAAATTGCTAAGTATGTGCTTAATATTACTTCCAAGTGGATAGGTCTCTCTCTCTTATTTTGGTCAACGGTAAAGTGATTGTATGGTTGGTAATTTTAAATATAGCATTGATAGGTGATAAGACCATTTAGTTTTGGTTTGAAATGTTTCAGCACTTTTGTTGAAGACTATCAACTGCACGGATAAAGGGCATTTAGTGCTAAGTGAATTGATAGATGGCATATAGTTTGAAAGATCCTAGCCTAGTTGAATGTTGAAAGGGTTAGCTGGCTCAAATTGAAAATGGGCCCTTCCAGTTGATCTACTAAAATATTTGGAATAACCATTCTCAATTAGTAAAGGTGGAGGCCACTCTTTTGTGCAAGTGTCTTACAAACATGGTTTTGTTCGTAGATAGAGTAAAATGTCAGAGCAGGTTTTATCAATCCAACCTTCAATTTAGAGTGGACGTCATTGAGTTGGGTCTGACAATAATTATGTTGTGGTTCCAAGATTTGGAGTGGGAGATAATTGGCAATAGCTAACAGTACTCAATACAAGCATATATAATTTGAACATAAGGCAGGGACTGTGCTCCTTTGTGTCAGTGTCTTTAAATCATGGTTTTATTTCATTGAGTAAAATGTCAGAGCAGGTTTTGTCCATCCAACCTTGACTTTAGTTGCATCTGATAATAATTTGCTGTGGTTTTAGCAGTTTGAGTGGGAGGTAATGGTAACCTTAATAAAACGTTGTGGACCATGCTGCATACTTGTAGTGGTTATCCATTCATTCCCAACCTACCCCTTTTCTTAATTTTAAGTATATCTCCAATGATGCGTTGTCATGGCTATCTGCTTCTACATGTAAGAATCCAACAGGCTAAGATGTCGCTTATTGCCACTGAATAACAGTGGTGAAAATGGCACTTTTAGGGGGAGAAAATATTTCAGTTATAAATTGCCTTCTCTCCAGGTGAATTCGCCAACTAGCAGATATCTTACACCATTAGCTATTTACCTTGAAATTCCTGTTCTGCAATGCTATCCCAATATTTTAGCAGTTTATGCTGACTTTATTAGAGCATTTTCTTTTGAAGTCCAGTTTGATTGACAAAATTAATTTAGCAATCCAGTTTCTAGTGAAGCTTCTGAGTCTGTATGCTTTTCATGTCTGGAGGAGGCAATTATGCGTGTGGCGTAATGACAAAAGATGATAAGCTAGATTAAAGATTTTCCAGTTTCTCAATAGCTACTTGAGCACATTTTTATTCAGTACGTTTTCTTTCATGAAAAAAGAGCAAAATAAAACAAAAAGGATCAGCATGTTTTTCCTTGTTGGAAACTTAAATCCACTCATATTTCTGTGGTGGTATTTCTGAGCAGGTGGCAGAGTGGGGAAGAATGAGTATGTGTGATGCTGAGAGGAGACTCCTAGCTAATGCTTTGCTTGATATCTCAAATGAATGGTTTGTCCTCCTTTCGGAGGCATGCATTCCTCTCCACAACTTCAGCATTGTTTATCGCTACATATCAAAATCCAGGTACAGCTTTATGGGATCGATTGATGAACCTGGACCTTATGGGAGAGGGCGCTATGATGAGAACATGGCACCTGAGGTCAACCTCACTGACTGGCGTAAAGGGTATCAGTGGATTGAAGTAAATCGAGAACTTGCAGTTAAGATAATCGAAGACACCACTTACTACCCTAAATTCAAAAAATTTTGCCAACCGGCATGCTATGTGGATGAGCACTACTTCCAGACAATGCTGAGCATCCAAACTCCACATCTTTTGGCAAACAGGAGCCTTACTTATGTGGACTGGTCAAGAGGTGGTGCTCACCCTGCTACATTTGGCAAGGCAGATATCAAGGAGGAGTTTTTCAAGAAGATTTTTGAGAGTAAGAGATGCCTTTACAATAACCAGCCCTCGTCACTTTGTTTCCTTTTTGCAAGAAAGTTTGCCCCGAGTGCTTTGGATCCTCTATTGGAATTATCCTCCAAAGTTCTAGGCTTCTGATAAATGCTCGGCTTTTGAGATGCATGTTCTGGTGAATGTTTGTTGGAGCGTGTAGGTTTAGTTATGACCTAAATTATCTTCTTAGTAGATCTCAGGCATAATATACATTCCCTATATTGAGTTGTCAGTCAACTGTGGAATTTTTGGATGCAAGGTTTTTATGAGATTTTTTGAAAGTGTTGAGATCCATTAAAAACATGTCTTGAGTTTTTTTACAAGTTATGTTCGAATTGAAGAAGATTTCTAGTTATGAGTTCATTTATTAAATTCTGGGTTCGTAGCACCATGCCTATGCACATTATTCATTACAACAAGCAACTGACTTGAATTAGTTCACGACCTTTCTAGCCATGGGAATCGCATCATGTTTTGAATCTAAAACGTATTCCATGACGTGAGATAATTGGCAATGCATCTGTAAAGTATTCATTAACAAGTACTTTTTATGCACGTTTCTATCTTGTTGACTGCAAGAACAACCTTTAATTGTGATACATTTCATGACTCGTAAGCAATGCAAATAATAGATACAAAGCAGCAAGTGGAACGATATACTTTTATCTTATAAAATACAACTCTAATTGCATTATTCAAAGTTTTGAAAGACACTCAAAAGTCAAAAGAATGCTTGTAGGATGTGAAATGTTCGGGATTGAAGATGTCAAAATATCATTTTCTTTTTCAACCGGATGGATAAGCTGACAAATTGATGACTTTCTTGCTAAACATATGAAATCAACAGTGCTGACATAATGAACCTAAGCTATTTGACGGAGATGACTTGATTTCAAAACATGTCATCTACAACTGAAGCAGTTACAAATATAAACACAATACCTGGTGAAAATTTGGTTGTGCCAAAGCCCGAATGGAATTCGAACAGGCAACAAGATGGTCAAGAAACATTTACAACTCATCATGATAGTTTCTGTCAGAAACAGAAACCTCCTGTTGGAGTTCAAGCAGATACCTAGCAGCCAATGATGCATGAAGAGCAGCACCATATGGAAATGCATCTTCATTAATTTGGAAGTATGGTGAATGCAATGATTCTAGCCGTCCACGTGTCCCATTTTCCATCCCGAGTAAAAAGAAGTATCCAGGTATTACCTCTTGGTAAAATGCAAAATCCTCTGACCCCATCACCGGTTTCAAGTCCTTGACTCTGTGGGTGCCAAGCATATCCCCAGCGACATCCAAGAAGTACTCATGCAAACCTTTATTGTTTATGGTTGGAGGGAAGAAGTTTTTCTCCTCTGTGAAAAAATTCACACTTGCATTACACCTCTGCACGGCAGCCTGCCCTGTGATAACCTGTTGAAGAAGCAAATCAGTTTGTTATAGTGAAGAGAGAGCAGGGCGCATGGCATGGGAACTAAGCTACAGAGGAAGTAACCAACTTAGAGATATATGCATGAAGAACTGTTTCTTGAGAATTTATTAGCTATGAATTTTTCATTATCAATTCC